>CM057457.1:496166000-497577500 GCA_016271365.2 Neoceratodus forsteri
GGAAAGTGATAATACATATGACTTTTAAACTTTTTCTATGTTGCACGGTTACTGAGATATAAGCAATTTACTATTACAACTACTGATTTTTGTGTTCCGAGGGTCATTATTTTGCACATATCTTTCTACTCACTGTCTTTCTCTATACAGCTTTTGAGGAAAACCAGACTGTGCGCTTACATTACTCTTACCATTATCGCTTTCTGCTTGCGGTTCCGTACCTGTTTCATTTCATCGCTCACGCTTATGCCACCATGTGCATTACCCTTGCGCTTTCATTTGTGGTTGCGCTTCTGTTGTTTTTAACATTTCTGTCTACAGTACTGTTCCTCTTCTGCTTTGCATCACCACATGTTGACATGACGTTGCGCTTACGAGTACAATGTTACAATGCGATAAGACATCACCTCACGCTTCACCGCTGCATTATATCTACTATTTCTCATTATCATTCTCAAAACGAAGGGAAAATTAGAGGCAAAAACTCCATTTAATGCATCACTTAGGGTTGTTCCACAGCAACAAAAGCGAGGAAATTGATGTTAGGGTTGAAACCCCTTTGCACCCCTCCAGCCCACCCCCAACTGGAATCGTGTGCATTGGGGTCATCGGTCCTAACTGTCACCCCATTCTCCTATTCTCAGCTTCTTTCCACATGTGATGGGTGACACTGGTCAATGACCCAATGCGCACTCCAATTTCAGTTGGGGGGGTGGGCTGGAGGAGTGCAAAGGGAGTTTCAACCCTAACATCAAATTTCCTCACTTTTGTCACTGTGGAACAACCCTAACTGATGCATTAAATGGAGTTTTTTTGCCTCTAATATATATATATATGTATTTATTTATATATTTTTATACACACACACACACATAATGTGTGTGTATATGTGTGTGTATTATAGTTATATACTCCAGCCCAGCTATTCCGAACTGTGGGCAGACTGTGCAACCCAGCCTGTCTGCATGTTCAGAAAGCTTTTTTGCAATTAGAGTGCAATGAGCTTGCTCAATTCTTTTGCAGATATGGTGACCGACATCAGGGCGGTTCTTCAGCCAGCACACTCTATTGGGGTGTTTGTGATCAGTATGGGGTCACTACCACTGTTTTCTCCTGGAGTACCTTCAGTTGACCAGAGTTCATGGATGTTATGAGGATCATCCAGAGTGCACCCTGCATGCTGTAGTTTGGACCCTGGATCGACCTCCCTAATTTGGGTTGTATTGACATCATCAGTCCAGTCCTTGTGTGGATAGTCTGGTGCTCCTTGAATCTGGAGAGTTTTCTAGCTCTCTGAAAGAGGTGGTGGTGGTGACATCACTCTTGAAGAAAGCTACCTTGGACCAAGACTGCCATGCAAACTACAGACCTATCTCTAACCTTCCATTTGTAGGGAAGGTGATTGAGAAAGTAGTGGCAGCGCAACTGGAGGACCATTTGACCATCCATGACATTTATGAACTACTCCAGTCCGGTTTTCATAAAAGACATAGTACCGAGACAGCACCGGTTCGGGTGCTCAATGATCTCTTGATGGCGAGAGATCGGAAGAACTGTTCCATCTCGGTTCTTCAGGATCTCTCTTCAGCCTTTGACACCGTGGACCACATGGTGTTGATAGGACACCTGAGGCATATCTGTGGAATGTCAGGGACACTCCTCGGATGGTTTACATCTTTTATCATGAGTAAAACACAAAGAGTTGTATCCGGGTTTTTCTTCTGACGCAACTGCTTGTCTTGTGGGGTGCCTCAGGTGTCAGTACTGTCACCCATGTTGTTCGTGTGTATGTGCTACCCTGGAGACATTGTAAGAAGGTGATGGGCTGAGGTTTCACTGCTATGCAGATGATACCCAGCTCTTCCTCTTTGCACCTGACCAGGATGGAGCTCTCTCGGTCTTAACAACTGTCTGAAAGAAATCCAGGAGTGGTTGGATTCCAGTTGGCTGAAGTTGAGCTCAGAAAAGACTGAGGTACTGGTTGTGGACACAGGTCGTCAGATAAAGGAGTCGGGTGATGGTGCACCTCTGTAATTTTTCTTGGTGGCATCTCATTCCCACCTCTGAACGGATGCGAACCTGGGGTAGTTTTGATGATAGACTAACCTACATTCCCAGGTGTCAGCTGTCATCAAAACTTCCTTTAATCATTTAGAATATTGCCAGGATTAAGCATCTGGTTCCATATGACAACCTTCCTACCCTGGTCCATGCCTTTGTGTCCTTGCGCTTGGATTATTGAACTCCCTTTATCTAGGACTTTCTGGGGTTGAAATCCATCACTTACAGCTGGTGCAGAATGTGGCAGCGTGGCTTTGACAGGATCTTCATGATCCTGCCATATTACCAAGTGCTGCGTGAACTGCACTGGCTGCCAGTACAGTGGCAGATCACCTTTAAAGTTGGTTTACTGACTTTCAAAGCCCTACAAGAACAGGGCCCAGACTATCTGAAAGAGCTTCTGTTTCCTTACTGCCCTGGTTGATTGCTCCGCTTGGCCAATGAGGTGTTGTTAGAGATTCTGAAGGTGAATTTTAAGTCATCAGGTTGTAGAACTTTTGCGTATGCAGCCCCCACCCTTTGGAATTCTCTACGTCGCCGGTTATGGGAGTGTGCAACTGTGGAGGAGTTTAAGCAGGATTTAAAAACCTACCTGTGGAAAAAAGCTTTATAGTTAACTGAAATGAGCAACTGTTGTTTTGGTATCTGATTTTAGTTGTATTTATTTATCATTTGATGTTGCATGACTTGTTTTTATATTGTTAGGTGCCTTGGCAATATAAAGGCACCATATAAATACATGTATTATTACATATATTATATATACATGTGTGTGCATACATACATACAGGGTTGACCTAAATCTAGCTAAGTAGTACTCGCATCACAAACCTTGTTATAAACATTTCCTTACATGTTATGGTGATGGTATATGAGGGACCAGAGGATTGCAGGCCTACATAATCCCCTCCTTGTTGCCTGAATAAGGAGGCAACACAAATAGGGTGGTTGAATAGTGTTAGCACTCTCACAGACCAGTTGCATGAGAGTCTAAAAGATACTTCAGTTGTGCATGATAAGGAAACGTGCATTTCAAACAGCAAAGTGTTTGTATCAGAAAAATAATCAAAAATGCTTGTAGAATAACAAAACCTTTAAATGTAAATTCTAACTAGGTACTAGAAAAAACAGCTTCTAAGTCTCCATTGTTAAATAAATTATTCAGAATCCCTGTCTTGGTAATATTATTACGACTGTGAATCGGTTTGAATCTTTCCTTTCAAGCAATGAGCATAAATTCAATGTCAAAGGGACAGGTGACACAGTTATATGCTGGACAGGCAGCACAGTTCTACATTGGACAGGTGGCACAGTTAAATGCTGGACAGGTGGCACAGTTATATGCTGGACAGGCGGCAGAGCTGTGGCACTCAAGGGAAATCTGACTGCATGTTTGATGTCTTACCTGAGGAACAGAGTCAACCTGTCTCAATATAGAACAGAGTCCACCTGTCATACATTGGATGCAACATATTTACTGTCTCAATATAGAACAGAGTTCTCCTGTCGTACATCAAATGCAACATATTTACTCTCTTTATATAGAACAGAGCCCACCTGGCAAATATCAGATGCAACATATTTAATCTCAAATTATAGAACATGTTAGAATCCATTATGGATTGGAAAGTCTGCAGTCCATTTTGAAGATGATACGGACATTTTGTTGGTGGAACAGAAAACAGATAAGAGTTGTTCATACCTCCCCTGTGATGGGCAGGGGTGCTTCAGGGAAAGCAGTCAAAATATGTACCTCATCTCTCTGCAGGGCCAAAACTGTTGCTGAGGAGTGGAAAGATAGGGAGGGAGGGAATGGATTCCCACCCTGTCAGGGGTAGGGTGTGCAGCTGGGGGGGCATGTGTAATCTTTGTAGGAGGTGGAGGTGGGTGGGCCCCTTTAGAGCCGGCACCCCCCCAGTTAATTTATTTCTTAGCTATTTTGCTTACTCAGTAGGGTATGCTAAGCAAATAAATGCCCGTTTATAGGTATGATCCGGGAGAGTACAGTATTTAAAAACAAGCCAGTACTTGATATAATGGGAGTAACAGACAAGCAATGCAACAGAGTCACACTTGTATCAGTATACAGAGCAACACTAGAGATGAGTTATCATATCTAATGATCTTAAGATGTCAAAGCAGCGTGCAAAGACTGCAGGGAGGGCCAGTGACATGCTGGGTGCATGGGCAGAGGTATTACTAGTAGGAGGAGGGACGTGGTGATGCCATTGTATAAAATACTGGTAAGGTCTCACCTGGAGTACTGCATGCAGTACTGGAGACCACACATGCATAGGGACATAAAAATGGTGGAGGCTGTCCAGAGAAGGGTAACAAAGATGGTGCATGATTTGCACCACAAAACATATGAGGAGAGACTAAGAGACCTCATTATGTACTCACTGGAGGAGAGGAGAGGAGAGGAGAGGAAGGTGCGGCATGCTAGAAACTTTTAAGTACCTCAAGGGCATAAACAAGGCACAGGTGGGAGATCTTGTCCAATGTAGAAAAAAATACCAGAACAAGGGGTGCGATATGAAATTGAAGGGGGGGGATTAAAAGGCAATGTGAGAAAGTTTTTCTACACAGAGAGGGTGGTGAACACTTGGAATAGACTGCAAAAGAGGTGGTAGGGGCAAGCACAGCAGAGGGGGTTTAAACATGCCTTGGACAAGCACAAGAGAGCCTTGGGTGGGAAGGGAGTGATGAAAAGTCATTGACCGCTTAGGGTGCATGGATGCATACATGTATAGGGCCTACAGGCAGACTGGATGGGCCTAGTGTTCCTCATCTGCTGGCAATTTCTATGTTTCTATGTTTCAAGAGGAAAACCACAAAGTTATAACAGTTATATACACAAAAAAAGAAAAAGCTCCCAACACAGCACAATAGTATAAATAAGGTTACCATCACGGGGAGGGACGTTAAACAGGTTAAACACAGGTGTGCAAAGATGCAGAATACAAAATACAAGCAATTTTGGGGGGGAGGGTTCACTCAAGGGCGCATCTGCCTCAGAAGTTCCCCTGCCATTTGGCTGGATTTCCAATGAATTATGGTAAAAATGGCAGCTGTGAAAATAATCTGCCATGTATGTAATTGTGTGGCTTGATTTCTGAATAAAATTGTTCTGCAGTCTTTTGAACCCAAACGTTGGTGGGTATCTTTTTTTCCATAAAGGGTCAGACTTGGTGAGGGGGTGGGAGTTATTGGAAGCCTCCATGACCAAAGAGAGACAACCACATTTCTCTGAACACTATAGTGCGGTCCTGCCGCTTTAAGGGATTACCATGTTTCAAAACCCCTTTCCTTGCCCCTCCCTACCACAGCACACTATGAATATTAGTGAGATGTTAAGAATGGTAGGAAGATGTTCCAGAGTCCTACAGGATGTGCAGTTTCCTTTCCGAGAGCAGCTAGAGACAGGAGTACAAAAGGAGCTGCAGAGGGAACTTTTTTCTGTGTGGATAGTAATTATTTTCCAAGTCCAAAGGCTTCCAAACACGAAAGAATTACATCTGCTCACAGTTCTGAACATTGTGGTTGCATATTGTGAGGAGGTGGTGCTGGAAACTGAAACAGAGGATCATGAAGCTGGAGGTAAGAAGTTACTGTATATGATTGTGCTTAAAAATAGCCCGAACTGAGCACATGGGGTTAGTTTAACATTATTTCATATCAAACTGAAGTAATTGATATAGACAGTGGCATTTCAAGGCTGTCTGGTTCTTTTTCAAATGTTTAACCATGTTTTTATTTCTGTGTCCTGACTTGATTGACCTTGTATCTTTTTCTGTCTGTATCTGTTCATATTTCTGAGTATTCCATGCCAAAGCATATCCAGTGGTAATACAAAAGGATAAATAAACATAATTTCATTATTAAACATACATTAGGCCGTCAAAGTTAGTTAATAAATATTGTTCAGGGTTCCCCACTGTTTGAAAATATAGGGCGGGGCAGTGGTGATTGGGTCAAAAAGTGCATTCTTGTCCTGGACCTCCAATATGCACTGTGCATGTGTATAGGTGGATTTTAAATAAAATATAGTGTGCTGTTATCATTTTAACCCTTTAATTTCTCTCTGCTCAATTAGGTTGCAACAGCACACTAGCTACCTGTTTTCTGGCTTAGGTCCTCTACCTCCCTCCCTTATGCTCTCCCGTACCCACCGTGCCCTCCCAGCTCCCCACCCTCAGTATTCCCTTCTGTTTTATTCTGCCGCTGCATTGAGCACCTACCTTGTATTATTTGTGTCATATGATGTACTGTCACTGTTGTATATCAATCTATTGTGTCCTGGTATTAACCAGGCTCATCCTGTAAATGAGTTCTGTATTTATTTGTTGCTTTAATGATATATTTTCACTGTTGTATGTAACTCTATTTTGTCCGGCCTTAACCAGGGCCATCTTGTAAATGAGCTTTGCTCAACGATGTTCACCTGGATAAATAAAGATTTTGATTGATTGATATCAAAAAAGGGGTAGCAGTAGTGCAGTAAAGGATGTCAGTAAAAGACAATTTTGGAGGATTTTGTAAAAAAACAATTGGTAATGGATAAAAATATAGGGTGCTGGTAAAAAATATAGGGTGGTGGGCCACTGTGCTAAAACAATGAATGAGGAACCCTGTTGTTAAACAGGTACACTTTGAGATAGTACATACGAGTTTACTCCCCCCTTTGCAAGCAGTTGGGGGCTTACTGTTAGACTGGCACGTCCAAGTTATCCCTCTGAGCACTAAGAAGTTAATGTGCATGACTCTGGTCTTGGCTCTTAAAGAAGAAGAAGAAGAATCAGCAGTTATATAGTGCTTTTCATGCAGTGTATCCCAAAGCACTTTACAAGTAATGTTAGACTGGTAGTGAAGTGACTGAATGTGTAGTGGTGGCCACATCTCACATCAGCACCCACACACAACCTGGACAATTGCATGCACCGGTTTTATGGGAAGGGGAATGTTGGCCAGAACACCGGGAATGTCCCCTACTCTTTGTGAAGAGTGCCCTGGGTTCTTTTACTTAGACCTGGACACCCACCAGGACAACACCAGGATGAGTAGAAGGAACCTCAGTTTAATGTCTCATCCAAAGGACGGCACACCCCAGCAGTTCAGCACCCCTCAATACTGCACTCGGACACTAGCATTTTATGTGCAAGTCCATTCCTGGTGTGGGACGAGAACCCATGACCTTCTGGCCCAGAGGCAGATGTGCTTTCAGCTGAGCCACACTGACACCAAAAGGACACCTAAACATGGAATTTGTGGATCTAATGTAGCCTACAGACAGCTGTAATAGATGATTTTAGTAGTTACCTTAGCTTTTTGGTTGCTGTGTTAATGCCCTTTGCAGGCACCATGTCCCCTTATAGTCCAGCCTCCCCAGCTTTGTCACCTATCTTCCTGAGGCTTACCAGTATTCCATCACTGAATGCTTGTCCCTGTGACTGGGGTGGCAGAGCTCCCCAACATCAAGTACAATTTGGGATCTATCTTGGAGGAGAGTTACTTTGCTGGAGTAAGACCTGCATGTGGCCAGATTGTCATCCTGCTACTGGCCAGGGCTTTCCACTTATCTTCATCCCTTTCCCTTGGCACGCAAGAGTGCATAGCCTGGCTATCAGTTTCCCCTGCCCCTAAGCCACTCCAGATTCACTGCCACCTGTGATCACCTGGAGGTGGCAGTATAGCAATGGAGGTACTGTAACTGCACTGAGAGTGCCCTCTGGGAGATTGATCTTCCTCCCTGATGCTGGCCCCGACTCTCCAAGCATGTTCCATCACCTGGGTCACTGGCAGTGTGTGCAGTAACACCCAGTTGTGGTAGTATAGCAATGAAGGTAGCTGCCCTGAGAATGTCCTTTGGGAGATTGAGCTTCCTCCCTCATACTGGCTCCTGACTGTCCAAGCATGTTCCATCACCCGGGTCACTGGCAGTGTGTGCAGTAACACCCAGTGGTGGTAGTATAGCAATGGAGGTAGCTGAAATTAGAGTGCCTTCTGGGAGATTGAGCTTCCTGTCTGATGCTGGCTTCTGACTGTCCTGGTATGTTCATGAACCAGAATTTCTGGTGTTTCAAGTAGAAGCCCACCCACTGCACTAACAGGTCAGCATTTTTTTTCCCTAGATTTGATGTGTAACACTATTTTGTCCCATCTGAGGAGTGGCTGTAGTTTATGCTGCAGGTGTCATGGCGGACAGGAAACAGTATGGCTGACAGGAATACCATCAGTGCCATAACTGTATGTTTCAGCATCAGTAACGTCAAAATATTTTTGTAGCAGGGGGCTGTGCCCCCGCACCCTCCACATGGGAGGCCTCCATCCCCCTGCACCCCCATAAATAAATATAATCATCTCTGGGAACGCACAGGGTTGAAGAAAAATATATATTTCACATCATTTTTAGTGCCTGAACTCAGAGACATACTCTCATTAGGTATTCTTGCCATATCATGTTGTATTCGTGGCTTCCTAGATTTGAACTTTTATCACTACCCTACTCCCTACCTACCAGCCTATCATCCTAGCCACTAAGCCAGCCCAACAGTGTTTGCCAGATCCTTTTCACCTTGCAGCTTTATAGTTTTCCATCACCGAGTGGCACACAAGTGGTCCAGAGTGCTACTCTCGAGTAGCACAAGATTCATGTCCATGATGTCACTTCCGCTGCTAGGTGTCCGCCATGACACCTACAGCATAAACTACAAGTGAACACTGTTTGAAACCACTGAAAACTGTGAAGAATGTAAATGCAGCCCCCCCTTTGCAGGCAGCACTGGGAACAGCCTGCATCACTGCCCTGCACGAGGGTGGGCAATGCTCAGAGAACTCCTATATCTATATTTGGTGGGACTGCAACTGCAAACCTCTTCCCTCAGCAGCATTGGTTGCTTGACTGTCTACTGGAGCTTGTGGATGTGGGCATCTTACATAGTGAGGCAAAATAACACTGGACCATTGCACTTCTAGAACTTAATTTTACTGGAGGGCTGAAGGCCAGAGTTCATTTGCATACTAACACACTAAATAGCTAGCAGATTAGGCCCTATGGTCTATCGAGTCTGCTCAGGGATCAGTGCATACCTAGGGCACAGTTATAGCCACCACCCTCCCTACCCCCAACCCCCAGTGGGGCTCTGGGATGAATGCTCCCCTATACCTATCCCAGCCCATCTTGAACCTCTCCACAGTTGTAACAGTCACCAGCCCCCCAGGCAGCACATTCTAGGGCTCCACCACTCTCTCAGTGAAGTATCATCTCCTTGTTTCTCTGCCTTAGCCTCCTTTTGACCAGTCTCAATGAGTGTCCCCTAGTGGTCCCCTCCTCACTCAGCTGAAGCACCCCCTCTAGGTTTACCCTATTCATTCCCTTGAGATATTTGAAGACCTAGATTATATCCACTTTGTTCCTCCTCTCCTCCAACAAGTACAGGTTTCGCTCCTCCAGTCTCTTCCCATACGGGCTTTTCCCATATATCTATTATCATCCTGGTCACCCTCCTCTGGAGTCTCTCCAGAAGAGCAATATCCCTCTTTAAGTAAGGACACCAAAACTGCCCGCAGTATTCAAGGTGCAGTCTAACCAGGCAATTTTACAATGGAAAGAGCACCTCTCAGCTCCTTGAAGTTATCCCTCGGGCTATGCACCCCAGCATTTTGCTTGCTTGGGCTGCAGCTCTTCCGCACTGCTCCAACTTATTCATTTTGGCATCCATCACCACCCCCAGGTCCCCCAGAAGCTTGCAATGCCCCAATGTGTATACATGAGCCAGGTTTTGGTCTCCAGGTGAAGCACCCTACATTTTCTAGTGTTAAATGTTAGTTTCCAGATGTGACCTCTTCCCCAGAGTCTCCAGATCCTCCTGGGGAGCCAAGTTTCCCTCATTCTCATCCACCAGCACCCACAGCTTCAAGTCATCTACAAAGAGGCTCATCCTGCTCCTGATATCACTTCTGATGTCTCAGATATAGATGTTAAACAGGAGTGAACCCAGTACTAATCCCTGTGGGACCCCGCTAATGACTGTCCTGGGGGATGACAACCCCCCCAACCATCGCCTTTTGTACCCGCCTTGCTAGTCAGTTTCCTATCCACCTGACTATCTGTCCCCCTGCCCCCATATCCTCCAGCTTCTCCAGTAGTCCAGGATATGGCATTGAGTCAAACACCCTGCTGAAGTCTAGAAAGAGGACATCCACTGACCTGCCCTGATATACTGCTCTCATCAACCCCTCATAGAACTCCACCAGGTTGGTCTGACACGATCTGCCCTTAACAAAGCTATGCTGGTGGTCATCTAGGTGGTTCTGTGCCTTCAGAACCCCCTCCAGCCCCTCTTTCCAAAATGACCTCCATCACCTTGCCCATTACCAACGTCAGGCTAACCAGCCTATAGTTTCTCGGCTCCTCTCGCGAATCACCCTTGTGTATTTGCATAATATGGGCCAGCCTTCAGTCTTGAGACACACACCCTGTCTGAAGGGAGGAGTTAAAAAGGTCCACCAGGGGTGCGGCCAGGGTATCAGCCAGTTCTTTAAGCACCCTGGGATGGATCCCGTCTGGTCCTGGTGCTTTTACTGCTCTTTGGGACTTGAGGGCTTCCCACGTCCTCCCAATAGGAATTTCAACATCCATTGTCCTCCCTTCATCTGCTGGTCCCCCATCCCCCCTTGCCGTGTCACTCCCCCATCCTCCTTGGTAAAGACCTAGGCAAAAAAGTAATTTAGTACCTCTGCCTGCTCCCCCGCCTCCTCCACCCACCCATTCCCTGTTCTCAACCTACTAATCTGCCCCTTCCCTTTTCTTCTTTCTCTGATATGCCTGAAAAACCCTTTTACCCCCTTCTAATCCCCTGTTCCTGTCTCAGTTCCACCCCTGCCTTGGCTGACCTCACCACCCTGGTGACCCTTCTGGCTATCATATGATACTTTCCCTTGGATATAACCCCCTGAGAAAGTTTGTAATTTGCTCAATAACTAGTCATGAGCCTAAGACTTTCCCCTCCTACACCATTCATTAAAGTAACTCTGTTTTACTGGGTAACCATTTTAATGATTGTCTGACTATATGGCTTACTAGTGGCTTAGCAGCTACCTGCTGTGGGGCGTTCTATCCATTCCTTGCCCCCAGCAGTTCACCCTTAGAACATGGTCTTTAAGGCTCCTTTGTACTGCTTTTCCATACTTTTTAAGTAACAGAGTGCCTATTCCCCTTCTGTGCTAAAACCTGGCTTCTCTGCTCTTTCTTCTAGCGGTGCTACCTGCACACATGGCCCATTACTTGTTACAGAACACAGCACGCCAGCAAGTCATCCAATAATATCAGGGTGAACTCTCTTTTTGCAGTTAGTTATTGCTTGCCACAATAGTCCTTGGGATGGCCAAATGCTCTCAAACCCATAACCCTGGCTTTCCACCAGGACTTGCAGACATGCACTCTGCATCGTGGTCTGGGTGCTCAGTGGGTGCAGGGCCTGTGAATGGTTGGGGAGGCCAGCCAAACTGGGAACAATCACTGCTTCATTGTTTTTCTCCACTTAAGGGAGCAGGCATGAAATGCCACCTAAGACAGCCCTGTGCATGCTGCTGTGTGCAGGACATCTGCAGTTGCCACTCCACTGACCCTCCATGTAATGGTCTGTGGCTGCCTTCCCCCTAAGCACTGCTAGGTGCCAGGCTTGAACTGGGCACCATTTCCCCCTTCCCTGTGAGAGGAGGGCTGTCCTCATGGACGCTCAGTCCTCTCCCTCCCTGGCCAGCTCCCAGCAACTTAACCGGGTTTGCCAGTGTGGCACCCAGTGCCTCAACCCTCTGTGCCACTGGGCCGGCTGTCAGGGTGAACTCTCAGTTTAAGGAACATACAGTATCAGGCTGGCACTTCCCTTGTCAGGTTTCTAGACCTAAAAGGCATCAGCCACACCACTCTTTTGGTGCATCCACAGGGGACCCTGCAAACCCCTCTACCAGAATGGCATTCCAGTGACACAGTCCATAGGATTCCCTAATGCTGTTTGGTAACTTCACCCATATCACATAAGTTTTGGAGACGTGTCTTCTACCGGGCTTCTGTGGTCTGTATGCAGTACCTGATTCATCTGTTTGTCAGGTTCAAGATGGTATCTGGACACAGGTTTTGGAGTCCCCCCCCCACTAGGATGACCACAATGAACTTCAGGGGAACCTGCCTCAGGCCTTTAAGTCCTCAGGAGATGCCCCTTAAAAGGACACCCCCTGGAATTCCTACATCCTCTTGCTGATCCCCATAAACTCCCAAACTGTGTTTAACAGCCAGTTTCTGGGATTACTAGGATCCCATCAGTTTTAAATCAGGCAGGTGTCCTGGACAGTAGCATATGGTTTAAAACTCTTTCTAAAACATTGCATCACCGCCTGCTTAACTCTGCTGAGGCAGGAGATGATGTCATGGAATTTAGAATAATGGTGGGTGAAGTGGCCAAAATTTGCTCCGCGAAGTGATTCGCAGAGTAATGTGGAATCTGTGAAGTAATCAGCAACATGAAGCGGAGTACTTCGCATCATAATAAGGAACGTGAAGTCCATTGAAACCAATGACTTTGCGTTATTCCACCTTCCCCAAACCACTTCTCCACCATTGACTTCAATGTACTTCGCACCACTTCACCTTGTAATTGAGCTCCAAGGCGAATTCTGCAGTGATTCATGGGATTGCAGGTCACATGAGCTCCAGATTGTTCTGCAGAGCCTCATTTCTGGGTAGTGTGTGTGTAGTGGTAGCTGGAGACAGTTTGCTCTTATTCTGCAATTCAAAACCTCTAAAAGCTGTTAAAAAAGCCCTTTTGAGTCTTTTTTTTGTTTTGCTCTAAATTTAATACATCGATTGTAGGAAACCCTCCTGTACTCATATCATCAAGTGTTTATTGTTTGTGTGTGGATTTTGAATGTTAATTTAGAACATTCAATCTGTTTACTGTGAAGTGTGCTTTGGGGGAGGAGCGTATCTATGGTATAGGTAGATTAACTGGGAGAAAAAGGCAGTCTTTCTGTTTTGGTTATATTTTTCTTGTATAACTGTGTTAATGTACGCACAGTCATATTTTCAGTAATTCTTGACTTTTTTTGCTGATTGTTGAAGTGCAGCAGTGTATAATTTCAGTTTGTTTGAAACATTTGGTTATATTACTAAAAGGTTTTCAATTTGCTTCGCATTACTTGTAGTGTGAGTGTGTGTGTGATGTGTGCCATCAAATCAGACACCTTTTATTGTGCCACAGAGTAATTGCAGCAGTGTGAACCTGCTATCCACCACACCTGCATGAATGTTTTGTACTGCTTTGTGGTATCTTTACTGGTAGTGGACTGTTACCGCTGTGCACTACTCCCCAACCGGCAAAAGTTATTCTTTTCCAGATTAGGATTTGTGACTTGTGAGCACTGGTTAGGTGGTGTTGTGCCTTTGCGTCGCATCTCTTGAGTGCGCAGTGCAATCTTAATCTGTCTGTGCATTTGCAGTGCACCATTAATTCTGGGAGACTTTGCATTTCTTGTTACACTCTCATTTCACATCGTCTGCACTGGGGAATTTTCTGGACACAAGACAGTAGCATTTTGGGGATGCATATTAATTCTGGTGACTGTGTGTGACCACTGCACACATGACTGAGTGCGCCATTAATTCTGGGAGACTTTGCATTTCTTGTGCTCTCATTTCACTTCATTGGCATTGGGGAATTTTCTGGACACAGGACAGTAGCATTTTGGGGATGCACATTAATTCTGGTGACTATGTGTGTAGGGGGCTGCCAATATTGTTGTCACTTCACCTTACTTCACATTAAGGCAGAATGACAACTCAAAGTAATTATTACAAGGCGAGGTAAGCATTTCATATTGGCCACTCTGCATAGTGGAAATGACAGCACGAAGTTCCCACTTCACGGGCACTTCGGCGAAATTTAAATTCGCTGCATCTCTAATTTAGAACCCTCACAGCAGCATAAGCCACAGTGCTCTGCTGTTGTTTGACTTCTGTGAGTCAGGCTGAAGTTTAGAGTTAAGAGTTCTACAAACAAATGATGGTGTACTAAAGGGCACTTGTTAGAGGGAAGGACCCTCAATGTGTTATTTTCTACCCTAGTTCAGTAACCAGTGGCCAGTTTTGTGGGACGTTGTGGCTACCAGATCTTGTGAAGCCCCGAAGGGGTGACAGTTTTTCACAGAAGGAGAAATGGGACTGAAGGTTCAGTGAGTGCTTTGGGGCAACCTCCAAAAGATTGTGAGAGCTATCAGAACTGCCCAGAATGTAGACTGTGTGTTTACAAACTAAAAGCTATGGATTTTGTGTGAGAACTGTAGAGTGTTCTTTAAAACAGCCTTTGTGGAGGGCACAAACTGCTGAAAGTAAAAGGTTCAATTGTTGTTTGAATGTGGTTGGCTGGTGCCTTGTTAGGAGCCCAAGAAGACTAGGAAGCAGGTACTCTGGACCCTGGCCCAAAGATTGTGCTTTAAGGGTGTCTCTTGTAGCCCCTGTGTGGCTGGAGAATCCTGTTTTTCTAAAGGTAATGGCAATTATTTTGCCAGCCTCTAGGTGGGCATGGTGTGTGCCTACCTCAGCCAGGTACCTAGGAGTATTCCTGACTGCCTTGCACCTTGATGACAGTGCCTGGTTACCCCTTCCTCCCAGAATCCATACCTTTAATGTCCCAGCTGATCACTCACCTGTACTCATAGGGCACTCCCACCAAGAACTCTTGGAGTGTTTGCTCTTTACTGGCACTTCAGCACCTAGATGCTTCTTCACCCCCCCCCAAGAACATTAACTCCTAGCCCCAAAAACACAGAACCACAAGAATGCAGGCACCCCGTGCAGCGGTTGGATTTTCCGCTTGCGACATCGGCGACCCGGGTTCGGGAACGGACCCGAGTCGTCAGAGGGCCGGCCCGGCCAGGGGGAGAAGGATGGAGCATCCCATGGATGGCTCTCCTTCTCCGGGGGAGGGTGGGGAAGGCCCCGGCGGACTGAGGACTCCTGATGGAGGCCGGGAGATACTCGCGCTCCGGCGCTCGCTTCATGGGAGGCAGGGCAGATGCTGGCATCATTGCATGTCCCTGCTTCCAAGAATACAGGAAAAGGTGGGCGGAGGCCACTGTCTCAGTGAAGCCCTCCTCGGGGCTTCAACTAGCCATCATTGCTACTCCCCTGACCAGTCACTAGTTCCGTGGCACAGAACGGGGACCGTTGCCTTGGCCCCACCCTCCGGGGGTAAGCCGGGGGTAACTCGGGGAGTCAGCAGCAAATAGATGACGGTGGGAGTCACGGGGGCCGTGACCAGGGCTGAGGACTGACAGTGGCCCTTCCAGGAAAAAAAGAAAAAGAAAAAAACAATGCATGCACCCTGTCTATATATTCACTGTAGCTCCTCCCATATCAGCTGCACTCACAGAGAATGATGTCAGGGAACCATTCCCCTTCTGCTCACATATACTGTAGTAACAACTGCCTCCCCCTTCTTTTAGGAGTGGTTGGTTACATAAATAAAGTTAAAAAAGTCCAGTTCTGCCAAACCATTGTTCCTTTTGTATTAGTGCTACTAAAAATAAGGAGCTTCATTTTGCCTGTTGGCTCCCACCTCTGATCATTGAACTCTTCATCAGTCCATCACCCACTTGGGTGAAAGGGAGAATTGCTTTATCCTTGGTGAATAGCTGACCACTTCATGCTTCTACACTGTGCTACAAATTGTACCCTTGCTTGTTCCCTACTTGTTGACAAGTTGCAGATTTCTCAATGTGTGCTGTGAAATCAAGATCAGTTAAACATGTCTCCTGTCCTTTCAGGTACCGGCAACCTTTGAAGATGTTGCTGTCAATTTTTCAGATGAGGAGTGGAAGATCTTAAGCAAACAAGAAAAGGCACTTCACAGGGAAGTGATGGTGCAGAATTATGAAACCATGGTTTCAGTAGGTAAGGATAGTCACAGTCTGGGAAGCGGGATCTTTATTCTGAGTGGGGTGGCTTTACTTTTAAAATACCAAACCTGGCAAAATAGAAACATAGAAACTGTCAGCAGTAAAGGACCGCTTGGCCCACAAGGTCTGCCCAGATGGTCCCTGTCTACTCTGTCTCTGCAAACCTTAACTGGTCCCGGGCAACCTTCCCTCCTCCCTTCTTATTTACTCATTTTCCCCATGTGTATTCCATGCATGCTTGACATCCTCTACTGTTTTCACCTCCAGCCCTTCTGCTACCAGTCTGTTTAAGGTGTCCATCACCACTCTTTCAGTAAAGTAGTACTTCCTCACATCCCTCTCAGACTTCTCCCCCTCCAGCCTCATTGCATTCCCTCTGGTTCTGCTCCTCTTTTTCATGTGAAAGGGACTCCCCTCCTGTTGTGCCTGTGTTATGCCCCTTATCATCCCACCTATGCTTTACACTATATTCCTGGTCTGTTATATTGTGATTCTGCTATTTTGCACTAACATGTAGATTTAGGCACCAATCGTATAAGCATGGTTGCCAGGAATGTGCTTTGCTGTTAATATATGCTAATGTTTACATCTTTATAGGATTATAGAAACATAGACTTTGACGGCAGATAAGGACCACTTGGCCCACCCAGTCTGCGCATTTCCCTGCCTACTGGATAAGCTGCAGATTCTAGTTAACCAACAGCCTACTTCCTGCCACCTCCCACTACAATTGTCTTATGTCTGTCCCATGCATGTTTGAATTCTCCCACTGTTTTAGACCCAACAACCTCAATAGGAAGGTGGTTCCATGCATCCACCACTCTCTCTGTGAAAAAAATGTCCTCACATTACCCCTGAGCCATCCCCCCTCGTTCTTTAAATTGTGCCCCCTTGTTCCTACACATCTCTTTTTCTGAAAGATGCTATGCTCTTGGACTTTGTTGATTCCCTTGTGGTACTTCAACGTTTCTATCATGTCCCCCCTGTCCCTCCTTTCATCAAGGGTATACATATTAAGCTCTCTCAGTCTCTCTTCATATGGTTTCTGATGCAGACCCTGCACCATTTCAGTTGCCCTCCTGTGGACTGCTTCCATCCTGTCTATGTCCTTGCGTAGATGAGGTCTCCAAAACTGCACAAAGTACTCCAGATGGGGTCTCACCAACTGTCTGTACAGGGAGATAACCACTTCCCTTTTTCTGCTTGTGATGCCCCTTCCTATGCATCCCAGTATCCCCGGCTCTCCTTACTGACTTCTCACATTGCTTACCAACCTTTAGATCATCTGATATGACTATCCCCAGGTCTCTTTCCATTTTTGCTGTTGTTAGTAGCTCCCCTGCTATTGTGTACTCTTCTCCTGGGTTTTTGTTTCCCAGGTGCATTACTTTGCACTTCTTTGCATTGAATCTAAGTTGCCATATGTCTGACCATTCCTCCAACCTTGCCAAGTCCCTTCTCATCCTTTCTACCCCCTTGTGTATCAACTCTGTTACAGATCTTTGTGTCATCTGCAAAGAGGCATACCTTTCCCTCCAGACCCTCTGCAATGTCACTTATAAAGATGTTAAAGAGGACTGGACCCAGTACTGAGCCCTGAGGTACTCCACTAGTGACCCCCCTTCTTGGAATGTGTTCCATTCACTATTACCTTCTGTGTCCTGTTGTGCAGCCAGTTTGCTACCCAGGCTACCACCCTGGGACCCACTCCCAGGCTGGCTAACTTGATTATTAATCTTTTTTGCGGGACTGTGTCAAATGCCTTGCTAAAGTCTAGGTAGGCCATATCCACAGCCCCTCCCTGGTCTATTACTTTGGTCACCCAGTCAAAGAAATCTATTAGATTCATCTGACATGACCTTCCTGCTGTAAATCCATGCTGCTTTGGGTCCTGTGCCCCGCTGGCCTCTAGGTACTCAACAATTCTTTCTTTCAGAAGTGATTCCATCATTTTCCCTACCACTGAGGTCAAACTTACAGGTCTGTAGTTTCCTGCTTCTGCCTTGCTCCCACTTTTGTGAAGGGGAATCACATCTGCCCTCCTCCAGTCCTCAGATACCACCCCATCCTCCCATGATTTGTTAAACAGTGTGGTCAGTGGTGTCACTAGGTCCTCCCTTAGTTCTTTTAGGATTCTGGGGTGAATCCTGTCAGGCCCCATTGCTTTGTCCACCTTGAGTTTTAGGAGTTCTTTCAGGACTCTTTCTTCTGTAAATGGACTGGTGTCAACCCCCCTACCCAGAGTGCTTCTATTGTCTGGTTTAGGTAACTCCTCCTCATCTTCTTTTATGAATACTGAGCAAAAGTATTCGTTCAGTATCTCTGCCTTTTCACTGTCTCCCTCTGCCCACCTCCCCTATCCCATATTAATCTTCACTATTCCTCCCTTAACCTTTCTATGCTCCCTAATGTACCTATAAAAGGTTTTATCCCCCTTCTTAACTGAATTGGCTATTTTTTCTTCGGTTTGGGCTTTTGTTATTCTGACTGCCTACCCCACTACTTTCTGCTTTAATTGATACAGCTCCCTGTCGTGCTCTTTCTGTGATTCCTTATACTTTTTGAATGCAGCCTTTTTCTCTTTAACCTTCCCTGCCACCTCTTTTGAGAACCATAATGTTTTTTACTCCGCTTTGTTTTCTTTATCTGTTTCACACAAAGGCTTGTTGCCTCTGTGATGGCAGTTTGATTTTCTCCATTGTTCTTCCACCCTCCTTTTGGTCATTTGCTAGTGCATTTTCAGGTATTCACCCATTTTGCCAAAGTCATCCCTTCTAAAGTCCAGTATGCTTGTTTTGTATGGCTAGTCTCCATGGTTGTGCTTGTTGTGAAGCACACTGTGCAGTGATCGCTTGTTCCCAGATGTCTACTGACTTCTAAATTTGTGATCCTCTCTCCATTTGAGAGTGCCAGGTCTAAGTATTGCTCCCTCCTGAGTGGGTTCCAACACTAGCTGTCTAAGGTCTGCCCCTGCAGGGCATTGAGAATGACCCTGCTCTTGGATGTGGCTGCAGTACATGTCATCCAGTTAACATCTGGCATATTCAGGTCCTCCATCAACAGTATCTCCCTTTTCAGCCATTTTGAGAATGTCCTCTTATCATTTTCTTGTCCATTTCCTCCCCTTGAGACGGGGGTCTGTATACAACCCCTGTGTGGATTGTGATACCATTCCCTGTCTCCAAGGTGACCCAGGGTGCCTCTTGTCCTCTCCCTTTACTTTTTAGTTCTGTAGCTTTGATCCCTTCCCGTATGTACAGAGCTACTCCACCTCCTCTTTTACCTTCCCTGTCCCTTCTGTAGACTGTGTACCCTGGTATGTTGATATCCCAATCATGGTTCTCCATGTACCACATTTCTGTGATTGCTACAATATCCAATTGTTCATCTTCCATCAAGGCTACTAGCTCAGGAAGCTTGTTTCCCAGACTACGGGCATTGGTACTCATTGCCCTCCATTTAATGTTGGCTTTGTCCTTTTTTCCCCCATGCCTGCTCTTTTTGCCCTTGTCTATTTTTCCATTTACCCCTGTCCTGCCCTCTGTTGAGCACTGTACCTCAGTGTTTACCTTACTACCTGGCATGTTTTGTGGGGGGAGGCTTGACATTTCCTGCCTCTTATTAGCACCTCCCCCCATGGCTAGTTTAAAAGGACTGCTCAGCAGTGAAGAGTCTGCAACACAGATCAATGGGCATTTGGAACACAGGCATTTCAGTTAACCCCCTACAGCCAGAACTGATCTTCCACCACAAACATGGCTGCTACCTTTAGACTGTAAGATCATGCATGATTCATTATACCGCACTATAATGCATTTGCCTAGATTATGTTTGTTGTTTATATATATTCCATATATAATCTACCTAATTACTGATAAGATGACTCTAAGGGATTGTCAGTGATTACTGTATACAGTTTTATATACTTATACTAAATAGTCTTGTATAATCATATGTAGTGCATGTCTTGCATTTAGGCAAGTATGCCATGTGTAGTAGTGGCTTGTCAGCACGTCTCTTTGTCTAAGCTTTGAGGTGACGGAGACATATTCTTTGTCTCATATTATACTCATTAGTAATTCTGTCTCCTACGTAATTATGCAAGACAGAATGTTATGTACAGACCTTGTGTATAGTGTAGAACCAACACATTATGTTTCTCTTATAAAATGGTAGGGTCAAATCGCGTAACCTGATTGGCTCTTATTCATGTGTAAAATATGGTTTACACATGGTTAAAAAAAGGACTGCTCAGCAGTGAAGAGTCTACAACACAGATCAATGGGCATTTGGAACATAGGTATTTCAGTTAACCCCCTACAGCCAGAACTGATCTTCCACCACAAACATGGCTGCTACCTTTACACGGTAAAAAAAACTTCAACTGGGCCCTAAAAATAAAACTACTATACATAACAAATAAAACAAATGAATTAAATGTTGTTTCCCTGATTATCCCACTCTCTTACACATATAAACAAGTAAGAAATAATAAGTATTGTTTATAGTTTTTACTACAACTGTTTCTTTGCTGACAGTGAAAATTCCCCCTTCTATCTTTATCTGCTTATCAGGGAACTCTCTTCTTCTTGCCCTGCCACTGAGATAACTGAGTCTCTGGCTGTAATGAAAACCTCTGTTGTCTGTGTGTACAGTGTGTTGGGAGAGAAACATTCTGCCAGTGGAACCGAACAGAATTTTGAATCCATGTATTCCATGGTAACCATTCCATGATAAACATTCCATAGCTTTTTTTTCTTAATAATATTTTTATTTTCAAAAACAGATTTGCAACATGAGGAAACAAATCATAAATGAGCAAGCAGTATACATATACAGATAAAAAAACATTTCCAATATTTCTGCTTAGTTAGAAGGATCAACCTTAATCATTTTTGTCACATTTTCCATTTTTAAAATAAGAATAATATGTTTAAACTCACTAAATTTCTAACACATCAACAATAGTCATCCATTGTGTACGGTAATTAATATACTCATCTTACTTCCATGTAACAATAATTCCCGTAAAGACAGATTAATTAAGGAGATTAGTTACTATAAGAGAAAATAGAAAAGAATATGGAGAACAACAGAGGAAAAAGCAGGAAGAAGAAAGTAGGCAATAATACAATGACATCATCAAAGACATCACTTGCAGTGGGCGGAAGGACTATTTTATCACAAATGCACACAAGTAAATCTATTTTTCTACATATAAACATGCTTTTCCCAATAGTCAAAAGTAAAAAAAAAAAAAGGAGCCAATTTTATAAGTGCAATAAGGCACTCAGGGGTATGTGTAAACCATATTTTACATCATGAGCAGCAGCTGAAGTCACTCAGCCTTCAGCCTCGTGCCTTACTATGCCCCTGGCCATGCTGTAAAATATGGTTTACACACACCCCTTCGTGCCTTATTGCTTACATATCTCGTTGCTTTAAGGTAATCTCTGTTACCATGCTGATATCTATGCCTTGTAATACATGGATAAGCCTCAATAATACTATACTAAGGTAAACAAAATGTCCCAGTAATACATCACTACTTTCAATAATACTATCCTGAGAAGTGATAATACTATTGTTTTTGCTAGTAATACTACAGTTCAAAGGTCATTTTCAACTGTAGTATTATCAATGGATCAATATATTACAAAAAATAACAGAAAGATAAGTGTGTATTACAAGGCAGTAATACCATCTCAAAGTTTTGGGGACTTTAGGACCTCTCGAGCTTTGTTCTTGAGGTTCCATATCCCCAAACCTCTAAATGGTATCACTGCCTTGTAATACACATGTATCTATTATTCTATTTATAATTAATGGGTCTCCCCTTTTTGCCATAGTGAGACTGTGCCATAATTTGCCATTATAAAAGAGCGTTTATAATGGCAAACATGTGCACAGTCCCCTCGCTCTGCGCATGTGCCCGCTGCTGTGGCTCCCTTCCTGGTTCATCGCTTCCTTTTCACCCGCAATCCCAGCCACCAGAGAAATGCAGTGGTAAGTCACTTTTAAAACAAAAAAGTGATATTTGGTCAAAAGGTGTGTTAGTAATAATATTTCAACAAAATGTAAATGCTGCCAAAAGAAAATCTGTCGACCGAGTCACCGGCTGAAAACTGAACTGGAGTGCAGCCACAGGAATGGCTCCTATTTTATATAATTGCTGTGGCCAAACAGGGAAGATCCAGCTCTTGGGGTTTATGTAGCATCTAACTCCTTGGTTGTGTGTAAACTTCTCATTATTCGCAACACCCCATACTTTATTCTATTTGTGTAAGACAGCTCACACTCTCGAGAACTGTACACTCTTCTGACATTGGTAAGAACCCAACTCCCTTCTGCTTTTCTCTGTCACATGCTTGGTGTGAGTATAATAAATTATCATTATTACTTCTGCTTGTGTGGTTGTTTCTTTGGCTGACACTGTAGACATACAAGAATCTGATTTATTACCCCAGAGCTGGTTTCAGGGTGACACTCCTGCACCCTGTCCCCTCCTGTGAGGTACTTGTAAGTCTTTGTCATGTCTTCTCACTCTCCCCACTTCTATTTATTTATTTATTTGTACAAGTCAGATTTACAACTTTTGAGTCAGGGACTCACTTACAAAAACACCTTGTCACAGGGAGGGTAGACAGTGTTACATAGTGCAAGTTACAACAGTGAAAACAGTACAGGTGAAAAACATTGAACAAAGAGTACACTTAGGTAGCATATTGTTACATAATATAGGTTACAGTCACATATGTACTAGGTCCACAGATGTTACAGTGGTGGTAAAACCCTGTACATACCTAGTGAGTGTAGAGGTAGATACAGAGATGGGGGGGTGGGGAAGAGAGGAATAGGCTGTCCAGAGGATGTTGTCAAGTCAGGGGAGGCCTGATGGGAAGGTCCCACGTGGGGGCAGGGTTAGGTGCATCTACAGCAATGAGCATTGAAGAGATGGTTACGAAGGGCAGATTTGAAGGGACCAATATTGGCAATGTAGGAGATGCAGATTGGGAGGGAGTTGAACCAAGCGGGGGCTCGGTAGTAGAAGGACCACTGGGCTAGGGAGGTCTTGGTTCTAGGCACCTGGAAGGTGGCCTTAACAGAGCTATGGGTGGCAACAGATGAGGGAAGCAGAAATTCCAGGGGGGGAGCCCTAGAAGAGATTTTTTTAGCGAGTAGGCAGGTCTGATAGTGCAGTCACTCCTCAAAGTTGAGCAGGTTGGCGATGGAGTAGAGCAGGCAAGTGTGTGTACAATGGGTGTACAATGTTAAGATCCCTCAGTGTCTTCATGGGTCTTTTGATGCAACCTTGCACCATTTTAGTTGCCCTCCTCTGGACTGCCTCCACTCTGTCTATGTCCTTTCTGAGGTGTAGCCAGCTCCAGAGCTGGACACAGTACTTCAAGTGGGGTCTCACATTTGAGCCATACAGTGGCAACACCACCTCCTTCCTCCTGCTGGAGGTAATTCCCCCATGTATCCTGAAATGCCATTGGTCCTACCCACTGCTTTTTCACTGTGCCCCACCATCTTGAGCTCTTCAGATATGATACCCCAAAGATCCATTTCCTACATAATGACTGGTCAGTACCTCCCACCATCCTATGCCCAGCTCCTGGGTGGGTTCCTATGCCCAGCTCCTGGGTGGGTTCCTATGCCCAGCTCCTGGGTGGGTTCCTATGCCCAGCTCCTGGGTGGGTTCCTATGCCCAGCTCCTGGGTGGGTTCTATGCCCAGCTCCTGGGTGGGTTCCTATGCCCAGCTCCTGGGTGGGTTCCTATGCCCAGCTCCTGGGTGGGTTTCTATGCCCAGCTCCTGGGTGGGTTCCTATGCCCAGCTCCTGGGTGGGTTCCTATGCCCTGCTCCTGGGTGGGTTCCTATGCCCAGCTCCTGGGTGGGTTCCTATGCCCAGCTCCTGGGTAGGTTCCTATGCCCAGCTCCTGGGTGGGTTCCTATGCCCTAGGCGCATGATTCTGCACTTTCTGTCCTTGATCCCCAGCTGCCATATTTTTTGACCACTCCTCACATTTCCCACGGTCCTTGAGAATTCTTTTCATCCCCTCCTAAGTGTCTACCCTGTTACAGATTTAAGTGTCATTTGCAAAAAAGGTATACGCTCCTTTTCAGTTCTTCTGCAACTTGGAAGCCTGACGCTGCGCCATGAGGAATGGATGAATGGACTGGCTAAGAGGCTCTGCTATAATATCCTTGTACGTTTTTTGAAAACTGAAGCAGTATGTGAAGTATGTGGGGGGATTCAAGCAGGCACTAAACACTTTTCTATGGCACCAAGCATATGCTGCCTAATTTGCTGGATTTTATTATCTGTTTTATAGTGTTTTTGATATCTTATTCTGTTTTAGTCATGCTTTTATGTAAAGCGCCTTGATGTTTTGGAAAGGCGCTAAACAAATGAAGTTTATTATTATTATTATTATTACATTGTGCTTACCCCTCCACTTCCACTTTGTAGCACACTGTGTCATTGAAGAGCAGTAAGGCTTGACAGGAGATGGATGATGTCAAAGCACATTTATATTTTAAAACTGCACAAATATGTTGGTTAATGTAGTTGAAAGAAAAGGTAAATGCGCCAGGGCCCTTGCATTCTGAAGTAAATGAAGTGATCTTCCATAACAGGTAATGGACTTACTTTTTGGTGTTAATAATAATAAATAATAATAATCAACTTTATTTTTTAAGTGCCTTCCGGGAGCATCAAGGCGCTTTACATAAAAACAGAATAAAATTAAACATAATATAAAACTGATAAACAAAATTCAGCATAATTAGGCAGCATATGCTTGGCACCACAGAACTGTTTTAGTGCCTGCTTAAAGCCCCCATGGTTGGACACTCCTGTGGCTGATGGGGTAGAGAATTCCATAAAGCTGGGGCCACATACATGAATGCATGGGCCCCAGAAGATTTTGAGGACACCCTTGGAATCTCTAGCAACCCCTCATCAGCCGAGCGGAGCGATTGCTCAGGGCAGTAGGGGGACAGAAACTCTTTCAGTTAGTGTGGGCCAAGTCTGTGTAGGGCTTTATAAGTCAGAAGTCTGATTTTGAAGGTGATCTGCCACTGAATCGGCAGCCAGTGCAGTTCACGCAGCATCACTGTAATATGACAAGACTGTGAAGTCCCCATCAATAGCCAGGCTGCTGCATTCTGCACCAGCTGCAAGTGGTGGATATCAGCTCTCTGTAGCCCCAGGTAAAGTGAGTTGCAATAATCAAGGCACAAGGTCACAAAGGCATGGACCAGTATGGGAAGATCACCAGACGGAACAAGGTACTTGACCCTAGCAATGTTCCTCAAATGATAAAAGGATGACTTAACAACTGCTGACACCTGAGATCACAGTTTCAGCCCATCGTCATGTACCACACCCAGGTCTCACACCTGTTCGTAGGCAAGAAGCTTGGAGCCCCCAGGAAAAGCCCTGTAGGCTGACCAGCCCTCAATCCCCCGTCTGGTGACCTGGATCCACAACCATCACCTCTGTCTTACCTGAGTTCAACTTCAGCCAGCTGGAATTCATCCAATCCTGGATTTCAGTGAGGTAGTTATTAAATACTGTGAGTGCACTGTCCTGGTCAGGTGTGAATGACAGGTAGAGCTGGGTATCATCAGCATAACAGTGAAACCTCAGCCCATACCATCGTACAATGTCTCTGAAGGGCAGCATGTACACTGCGAACAACATGGGGGACAACACTGAGCCCTGAGGAACCCCACATGACAGAGAGAGAGGGTCAGAGGAATAAATCCCCGACACCACCCTCAGAGTTCTGCCAGTGAGGAAGGACTTAAACCATCTGAGGACTGTACCAGACAGGCCACAGATGAACCACAAGTGCTCAAGCAGCACCCCATGGTCCATGGTGTCAAATGCTGAAGAGAGATCCAGGAGTACCAAGATGGAATGGCTTTTATGATCTCTTGCCATCAGGAGGTCATTGCGCACCTGAACAAGTGCAGTTTTGGTACTGTGCCTCTTATGAAAACTGGATTGGAGAGGTTCGTAGATGCCATGGATGGTCAAGTGGTTCTCCAACTGTACGGCTACTACTTTCTTAATCACCTTCCCCATGAAGAGGAGGTTAGAGATAGGTCTATACTTGGCAAGGCAGTCTGGGTCCAGAGAAGCTTTCTTCAGAAGGGGTGTCACCACCACCTCCTTCAGGGAGCTAGGAAACTCACCCGACTCAAGGGAGCACCAGACTATCCAAGCCAGGACCAGGCCAATGATGTCACAACAACCCATAATCAGGGAAGTTGGGCCCTGATCCAAGCTACAGCATATAGTGCACATCCCATGGACAATCTGATTAATATCCACAAATTCCAGCTGGTCAAAGGTATACCAGGAAAATTGGGGGGAGGGAGTGACTGAGCGCCGATCAATAGCATCCCCATAGAATGTGCTGGTTGGATCTCTGCCCTGATGTCAGCCACCTTATCTGCAAAGAACCGAGCAAGCTCGTCACACTCCAACTATGAAAAAGCTCTTCAGACTGCAGACAAGCTGGGTTGCACAGCCTGTCCACAGTTCAAAAGAGCTGAGCCAGTCAGTTTTGTGCAGCAGCAATCTCCCTGGACAGGAACTCTGCCTCTTATGGGAAATTTTTGATTAACAGACTTGATAATGTTCTACTATCTAAGATGGTCATCTTCTAGGGTGGAGTTCCACCAGCAATGCTCTAACCTTCGACCAAGTCACCACATAACCCTCAAGGTCCCATCAAACCAAGGGGACTGAGGGTGAAGAGACAGAGGACGAACATGGACAGGAGCGATAGAGTGTATGGCTGTAGTAATGGTCTTATTATAGGCCAGAACCAAGGCCTCTGGGCTCCCACTTGCCACAGGAAACTCCAATAGGTCAAGTACTGCTGCTAGGCCTTCAGGATTCACATCCTGTAAAGGGTGATACCTGACCATCTCCACAGGGGCAGGCCTACGAAGGGGAGCACAAAAATTGAATCTCATGGTGTAGTGATCAGACCATCCGACAGGTTCCACCCCCAAATCAGAGGCTTCGATCCCCAGGAGGAAAACCAGGTCAAGGGAGTGGCCGTATTTATGGGTAGCAGAGGAAACAATCTGTGTAAGACCCAGAGACGTCATCAACTGGAGGAAGTGATGTCCAAATTGCGAGGGTTCGTCATTGACCCAGGCATTGAAGTCACCCAGGACCATCAGCCTTGGCAACTGAAACGTCATGTCGATCATGAAATCCACTACTTCCTGCAGTAATCACTTCTCCTCCCCGGGTGGATGGTAGATGAGAACTATCCTACAACCTACACTTGCTACTACAGTACACTCAAAAGTCCCGGCTTCCTCAACTGGTACACTCGTGAGGCCCAGTTCGACCTTGAAATAGACCACAGCTCCCCCCCCCCACGGTCCAATCTCGAGTGGTGTAACATATAGAAACATAGAATTTGATGGCAGATAAGGACCGCTTCACCCACCCAGTCTGCCCATTTCCCTACCTAATGGATAAGCTGCAGATCCTAGTTAACCAGCAGCCTACTTCTTTCTACCCCAACCCCCCCTAGAATTACCATATGACTGTCCCATGCATGCTTGAATTCCACCACTGTTTTTGACTCCACAGCCTCCTCTGGAAGGCCGTTCCATGCATCCACCATCCTCTCTGTGAAAAAATACTCCTTACATTACCTCTGAGCTGCCCCCTCATCTTCAAATTGTGCCCTCTTGTTCTTGCACACCTCTTTTTTTTGAAAGATGCTACCCTCTTGAACTTTGTTGATTCTCTTGAGGTACTTGAAAGTTTCTATCATGTACCCCTCTCCCTCCTTTCCTCGAGGCTATACATATTAAGCTCCTTTAGTCTCTCTTCATATGTCTTCCGGTGCAGACCCTGCACCATTTTAGTTGCCCTCCTCTGGACTGCCTCTATCCTGTCTATGTCCTTGTGGAGATGGGGTCTCCAGAACTGCACACAGTACTCCAGATGGGGTCTCACTAGCTGTCTGTATAGAGGGATAACAACTTGCTGTTTTCTACTGGTGATGCCTCTCCCTATGCATACCAGTATCCCCCCAGCCCTCCTTACTGCCCTCTCACATTGCTTGCCCACCTTTAAGTCATCTGATATGACTACCCCAGGTCCCTTTCCATTTTGTTGTTGTTAGTATCTCACCCTCATTGTGTACTCTTCCCTGGGTTTTTGTTTCCCAGGTGCATTACCTTGCACTTCTTAGCATTAAATCTAAGCTGCCATACATTTGACCATTCCTCTAACCTTGCCAAGTCCCTTCTCATCCTTTCCACCACACTTGTGCATCAACTCTGTTGCAGATCTTTGTGTCATCTGCAAAGAGACATACTTTTCCTTCCAGTCCCTCTGCAATGTCGCTTATAAAGACATTGAAGAGGACCAGTCCTAATACTGAACCCTGAGCACCTCACTAGTAACCCCCCTTTCTTCAGAGTGGACTCCATTTACTATTACCCTCTGTGTCCTATTCTCCAGCCAATTCTTTACCCAGGCTATCATCTTGGGACCCACTCCCAGGCTGGCTAACTTGTATATTAATCTTTTGTGTGGGACTGTGTCAAATGCCTTGCTAAAGTCTAGGTAGGCCATGTCCACAGCCCCTCCCTGATCTACTACTTTGGTCACCTAGTCAAAGAAATCTATTAGATTCATCTGGCATGACCTTCCTGCTGTGAATCCATGCTGTCTTGGGTCCTGTGCCCCTCTGGCCTCTAGGTACTCGACAATTCTTTCCTTCAGAAGTGATTCCATCATTTTCCCTATCACTGAGGTTAAACTAACAGGTCTGTAGTTTCCTGCTTCTGCCCTGCTCCCACTTTTATGAAGGGGAATCACATCTGCCCTCCTCCAGTCCTCAGGTACCACCCCATCCTCCCATGATTTGTTAAAGAGGGTAGTCAGTGGTGTCACTAGTTCTTCTACCCTTAGTTCTTTTAGAATTCCAGGATGAATTCCATCAGGCCCCATTGCTTTATCCACCTTACGTTTTAAGAGTTCTTTCAGAACCCTTTCTTCTGTAAATGGGCTGGTATCAACTTCTGTATCCAGAGTGTTTCTATTGTTTGTTTTAGGTACCTCCCCCTCTTTGTTTGTAAATACTGAGCAAAAATATTTGTTTAGTATCTCTGCCTTTTCACAGTCACCCTCTGCCCACAACCCTCCACTTTATTAAGCCTCACTATCCCTCCCTTAGTCTTTCTTCGCTCCCTGATGTACCTAAAAAAGGTTTTATCCCCCTTCTTAACTGAGTTGGCTATCTTTTCCTCAGTTTGGGCCTTTGCTGTTCTGACTGCCTTCCCGGCTTCCTTTTGCTTTAACTGATACAATTCTCTGTCCTGCTTCTTCTGTGATTCCTTGTACTTTCTGAATGCTTTCTTTTTCTCTTGAACCTTCATCGCCACCTCCTTTGAGAACCATAGTGGTTTCTTACATCATTTTGTTTTGTTTATTTGCTTCACACAAAGGTTTGTTACCTCTGTGATGGCGGTTTTAATTATTCCCCATTGTTCTTCCACCCCTCCTTCCTGCCCATTTGCTAGTGCATTCCTTAGGCACTCACCCATTTTGGCAAAGTCAGCCCTCCTGAAGTCCAATACTTTTGCCTTTGTATGGCTTGACTCTATTGCTGCGTTTAATATGAACCATACTGTTCGATGGTCACTAGTTCCCAGATGGCTACCCACTTCTACATTTGTGATCCTCTCTCCATCTCCATTTGAGAGGACCAGGTCTAACATTGCTCCCTCTCGAGTGGGTTCCAATACTAGTTGTCTAAGGCATGCCCCCTGTAGAGCATCTAGAATAACCCCACTCTTAGAAGTGTATCACCAAGTGTCCGGCTGGAATCACAGCCTCCAGTATGGGGCCAGCATTTTCATCCAGCCAGGCCTCAGTGATGCAAACCAGATCAGTTGACCCAACAAGGTCTACAATAATTGAAGTCTTGTTCTTGATAGAGCTGGCATTGCGTAACACCGCTTAAGTTGGACGGACCTCCACCACCACCTGAGCTACTTGCCCACCAATAATGGTGGTGCCCTTGGGTATGGAGACCAGGCATGGTGAACCATGTTCCAGACTCCATTTCACCCCAGGATCTTCTGGACCTAACAACCCCAATGTGGGAGCCCCACTCATTCATCCTCCACCGTTCACACAACCCGCCCCCCATGGGCAATGCCCAGTGCTCTACAGTGCTCATAGATTGAAAACTTTAGGTGGGGGGAGTAAGGGCTGAGGGCATGGAGGGCAGAGGATGAATAGCACATGACCAGGGGGGCAGACCTCCAACACATAACGCTGTCCTAGACAAAAAGCATGCCAGGCTAGTACAAGACAAAGACCCTACCCACCCCTAAAAAATTAAACCAAAAATAAGACTCACTCACCATGCACACGACTCTTACAATATACAAACCCAATATACTCATCCATACACCCACACACACAATTCTATATTAAAATTATGTTAAACACACTATAAAAATTAAAATCCAAACAAATAATGTCAGAGAGTAAAAAATGTCAAATAACTAGAACAAGGTCTTTCAGCAATGAATATTAGCAGTCCTTCTGGTGAGCTCTCACCACACCAGAAAAAGAAATACTCTTTCAGCTTATCTCTCACATAGACAGGGTAGATTAATACTAACATCCACAGGTATCATTATGTTAACTATCCATAAATTAAATCCAGGCTGCAGCCATTTCATGGAATATTCAGATAAAATGGGTGTCACTGAGGGGCAAATTTATATAGCAACATATAGCTTGCCTGTCCTATCCATGACCTCAGCTTCTTACTCAGGATTCCTTGAAATGGTTGTGGCTTTAAAATATCTAAACTAGCATAAATTAAATTAAGTACTAATATAAATCATTAATGTGATTTCAGCCAATCAGCACGTAGAGCCGCTGAACCTCGTATCCTGTGTACAGTGTGCATTTGTGCAGCAGTGTTGGGAGAGAGTTATTGTACCTCTTATCCTGTGTGCAGTGTGCTCTTGTGCAGCAGTGTTGGGAGAGAGTCACTGTATCTCTTATCACGCGTACAGTGTGCTCGTGTGCAGTAGTGTTGGGAGAGAGTTACTGTACCTCTTATCCTGTCTACAGTGACTTCTTTTGCAGTAGTGTTGGGAGAGAGTTACTGTACCTCTTATCCTGTCTACAGTGTGCTCCTGTGCAGTAGTGTTGGGAGAGAGTCACTGTCTCTCTTATTCTGTGTACAGTGTGCTCCTGTGCAGTAGTGTTGGGAGAGAGTCACTGTATCTCTTATCCTGTGTACAGTGTGCTTCTGTGCCACAGTGTTGGGAGAGAGTCACCGTATCTCTTATCCTGTGTACAGTGTGCTCTTGTGCAGCAGTGTTGGGAGAGAGTTACTGTACCTCTTATCCTGTGTACAGTGTGCTCTTGTGCAGTAGTGTTGGGAGAGGGTCACTGTCTCTCTTATCCTGTGTACAGTGTGCTCCTGTGCAGTAGTGTTGGGAGAGAGTCACTGTATCTCTTATCCTGTCTACAGTGAGTTCTTGTGCAGTTGTGTTGGGAGAGTTACTGTATCCCCTATCCTGTCTACAGTGTGCTCTTGTGCAGTAGTGTTGGGAGAGAGTTACTATACCTCTTATCTTGTGTACAGTGTGCTCCTGTGTAACAGTGTTGGTAGAAAGTCACTGTATCTCTTATCCTGCGTACAATGTGCTCTTGTGCAGTAGTGTTGTAAGAGTTACTGTACCTCTTATCCTGCATATATTGTGCTCTTGTGCAGCAGTGATGGGAGAGAGTCACTGTATCTCTTATCCTGTCTACAGTGTGCTCTTGTGCAGCAGTGTTGGGAGAGAGTTACTGGGCTCTGGGCTTTTAGCCGAATTTCTTCGTGGCTGAGAAGTGCGTTCACTCTGTGGGAATAGGGCTTGAAGAGCCCGCTGTTTCTACGCTACTCAGAACCCTGGTGGTGGATTCATGATGGAGTGACACTGGCTGAGTTTGCCCTTTTCTTCTTTTTTTCAGAATCCTGTCTTTTGGTGCTGTTTGACTTGGTTAAGGTTAAATTTTTAAAATATTGAACAGCTCAAAAATTTAGAGTGCTGAGGTGCCTCGCTTGAGTAAGGTTTTTAGAGACTTCTTCTTATTAACTGGCTGTGAAATTTTGGTGCCAGCCCCTGTTTGTTAAATGCCGGTAGGTGTCTGGTTTGGAGCTTTGCTACGCTGCAGGGGTTTGGGGTATTTTCTTAGTCGGGAGCTGGCTGGAGTACTCCCCCCTGAACCACGAGGACTGCCACTTGTGGTACTTTTCATGATTCTTTGGTAAGGTAGCTTGGACCTCCAAGATTACCTGTCTGGGAGAAAACGGGCACGAGTCGAGCTGACTTCTTCCAGACCAAATTTTATGGATTTCTGAACTTTTGGCAAAATTCCTTGACTTTTTCTGCACCATACCTAACTGTCTCCTGCCTGATACGGACATACTAATTCTAAGGAACCTTGTTTTTTTTTTTGTTTTGTTTTTTTTCTGTTTTGTTTTGAGTGATTGATGATCGATGATTATGGCTTTTGGACACTGGGGTGAGAGGTCTTGTGTCCTTCAGCTTTTTTATGTTTATTTAGTTTTGATTTATTCTGTTTCCTTCCTGTGAGGGAATGAAAATAACACCACCCTCCCTGTTGTGAGAGAACTTGGGAGGAGTTTTTGTTTCTTTGTCCTCTGTTGCTATATCCCATAAGGGCTAGGCAGAGAGAGTGCCTTGCCCTCTTCTTACCGGTGGTGAGAGCAATCCGGGGGAGTGGGTACTAGTTCAGGTGTAGACTTTTTTTTTTTTCCCCTAAGGTTATATTTACGTTTTTTGTTAGCCGATTGTTAATTAGTTTGTTTTGGGTTTTGGTTTATTTTATATAAGTAGCAACATGTGCTGGCCTTTAGCCCCCACGGTGGTGCACTATTCATCCTCCCGCGCCCCCGCCGCTTTGTCACCCTCCTCTTCATTTCGACACCTACCAGTGCTGTAGAGCACTGGGCATTGTTCTGAGGGGGGTTGTCGAACAGGGTGGATGAACGAGCGGTTCATCATCGGGTAGTCAGGTTCAGAAGGCGCCTGGGTGAAATGAATCCAGATCGAGGTTTTCCTGTCTGGTATCCATACCCAAGGGCACTACGGAAATTAGTGGGCAGATGGTTTGACAACCCCCGAAGTTTGTCCAACTCGGGCGGTGTTATGCAATGCCAGGTCTGTTAGGAATAAGACCGCTATTATTGCCGATCTTGTTGGTTTGGCTGACTTGGCTTGCATCACCGAGACCTGGCTGGATGAAAACTCTGGACCTATTTTGGAGGCCATGATTCTGGCCAGGTACTCAGTGATACACCGCCTGAGACTGGACCGCAGGGGCCGGGGGGGTTGCAGTCTGTTTTAAGACGGAATTGGGTCTCACGAATGTGGTAGTAGGTGAGGCTGGGTCTTTTGAGTGTACAGTCGTAGCAGGTGTAGGCGTCCGAATCGTTCTCATCTACCGTCCACCCGGAGATGGGAGACGCTTCTTACAGGAAGTAGCAGACTTCTCGTCGACATGTCGTTTGAATCACCCAGATTGATGGTTCTGGGTGATTTCAACGCCTGGGTCGACGATGAACTCTCAAATTTTGGTAATGACTTCCTCCAATTGATGTCTTCTTTGGGCCTCACACAGGTGGTTTCCACTGCTACGCATAAATCTGGACACTCTTTAGACTTAGTCTTCATTCTAGGGATCAACGTATCCGACATGGGGGTGGAACCAGTCGCCTGGTCTGATCACCACATCGTGAGGTTCAATTTTTGCACCCCCCTGAGAAGACCAGCCCCTGTGGAGATGGTCAGGTACTGCCCATTACGGAATGTTACTCCACAAGGTCTAGTGGCGGTCCTTGACCTCTCATCTTTCAGTTCGGTGAGCAATAGCCCAGAAGCATTGGTGCTGGCCTATAATAAGGCCATCACGACGGCTCTGGATTCTATTGCTCCTGTTCGTGAGCACTCCCTATCCCTTCGCCCCGGAGCCCCATGGTTTGATGGGACCCTGAGGGAGATGCGGAGACGGGCGAAGGTTAGAGCGTCGCTGGCGCAGGTCTGCCCTCGATGCCGACCACTCTAGATTGATGGAACATTATGTTAGCTATCAATCTGCAATCACCCATAAGAAGGCAGAATTCCTGTCCAGGGGATATAGTTGCTCAGAATCGACCTGGCTCAGCTGTTCGAACTGTAGACAGACTGTGCAACCCAGTCTGCCTGCATGTTCGAAAGCTTTTCAAGCAGAGTGAGATGAGCTCGCTTCTATACTTTGCAACTAAAGTGGCCGACATCAGGATGAACCTGGGTCCGTAACCTCTATGGGTGATGCTCTTGGACAGCATGAGATGACAGTGCCTCATTTCTCCTGGAGTTCCTTTCGACGACCTGAGTTTGTGGACATTATGAGGATCATCCATTCTATGTGTCCCACAGTTGTGGTTTGGATCCCGTCCGACTCCTCATTTTGGGTTGTTTTGATATCATTGGTCCGTCCTGGCTCAATAGGTCTGGTGCTCCTTTGAATTAGGCGAGTTTCTGTTCCTTGAAAGAGGCAGTGGTGACTCTCTCTTGAAGAAAGCTTCTTGGACTTGGACTGTTTTTCTAATTATCGGTTTATCTCTAACCTCCCTTTATTGGGAAGGTTATTGAGAAGGTCGAGCGTTCAATTGGATGACCATTTAACCATCCATAATGTCTCTGAATCCTTCCAGTCGGGCTTCCGAAAAGACATAGCACCGAGACTGCACTGGTCGGTGTTAAATGATCTTCTGATGGCGAGGGATCAGAAGAGACGCTCCATTCTTGTTCTTCTTGATCTCTCTCTGCAGCCTTTGACACAGTGGACCACATGGTGGTGTTAGCTCGCCTGGGGCAAATCTGTGGAATGTCTGGAACCGTTTTGCAATGGTTCACGTCATTCCTTACCGGGAGATCGCAGAGAGTTGTGTCGGGATTTTTTCCTCTGACCCAATTCCTTTGTTGTGTGGAGGCCCCAGGGATCCGTGCTGTCACCCATGTTGTTTGCAGTGTATATGCTGCCCTCGGAGGTATCATTAGGCGATATGGGCTGAGGTTTCACTGCTATGCTGATGATACCCAGCTCTATCTGTCTTTGCACCGACCAGGATGGAGCTCTCTCGGTGTTTAACAACTGTCTGGGGAGATCCAAGACTGGATGGATTCTAGTTGGCTAAAGTTGAACTCGGAGAAAACAGAGGTGCTGGTAGTGGACCCAGGTGGTCGGATGGTGAGGCCGGGTATTGGTGCTCCATCTGGAATTGTCCTTGGAGTATCTCTGCCGCCCTCAGAATGGGTGCGTAGCCTGGGTTTATTCTTGACGAAAGGCTGACTCTTAAAGCTCAGGTGTCAGCCATTGTCAAGATTTCCTTTTATCATCTTAGGAATATTGCCAGGGTTAGGCATCTTGTTCCGTCCGACTCCCTGCCTACTTTGGTTCACGCTTTTGTATCCTCACACTTGGACTACTGCAACACCCTGTACTTTGGGCTTTCTGGGGTTGAAATCCATCACCTACAGCTGGTGCAGAACGCTGCAGCCCGGGTTTTGACTGGGACAAGTCGGTCCTGCCATATCACTCCCGTGCTGCGCAAACTGCACTGACTTCCTGTGCGGTGGCGGATCACCTTTAAAGTCATTTTATTGACTTTTAAAGCCCTTCACAACCAGGGTCCAGCCTATCTGAAAGACCTCCTGGTTCCTTACTGCCCTGACCGATTACTCCGCTCGGCCGACATGGGGTTGTTAGAGATCCCAAGAGTGAGTTTAAAATCTTCTGGCAGCAGAGCGTTTTCGCATGCTGCACCCCCTCTTTGGAACTCTCTACCATGTCGGTTACGGCAGTGCACCTCCGTGGAACTTTTCAAGAGGGATTTGAAAACTTATTTGTGGAATATGGCTATTTTAGATAATTAAGTTATTTATAAATGCTTGGATTTTATTATTAATCCTCTATTTCGTTGTATGTTGATTTTATGTACATGTTCTGTTTTTATGTAGTGTTTTGAACTGTTTTTAAAATTGTTCAGCACCTTGATACACTGAAAGGTGCTATATAAATAAAATTATTATTATTATTATTATTACTGTATCTCTTATCCTGTTTACAGTGTGGTCTTGTGCAGTAGTGTTGGGAGAGGGTCACTGTATCTCTTATCCTGTGTACAGTGTACTCTTGTGCAATAGTGTAGGGAGAGAGTCACTGTTCTCTTATCCTGTGTACGGTGTCCTCTTGTGCACTAGTGTTGGAAGAGAGTCACTGTATCTCTTATCCTGTGAACAGTGTGCTCTTGTGCAGTAGTGTTGGGGGAGAGTCACTGTATCTCTTAACCTGTCTACAGTGAGATCTTGTGAGGCTGTGTTGGGAGAGTTACTGTCTCTCTTATCCTGTCTACAGTGAGTTCTTGTGCAGTAGTGTTGGGAGAGAGTCACTGTATCTCTTATCCTGTGTACGGTGTCCTCTTCTGCAGTAGTGTTGGAAGAGAGTCACTGTATCTCTTATCCTGTGTATGGTGTCCCCTTGTGCAGTAGTGTTGGGGGAGAGTCACTGCATCTCTTATCCTGTGAACAGTGTGCTCTTGTGCAGTAGCATCGGGAGAGAGTTACTGTATCTCTTAACCTGTCTACAGTGAGATCTTGTGAGGTTGTGTTGGGAGAGTTACTGTCTCTCTTATCCTGTCAACAGTGAGTTCTTGTGCAGTAGTGTTGGGAGAGAGTCACTGTATCTCTTATTCTGTGTACAGTGTGCTCTAGTGCAGTAGTGTAGGGAGAGAGTTACTATACCTCTTATCATGTGTACAGTGTGCTCCTGTGCAGCAGTGTTGGGAGAGCATCACTCTCTCTTATTCTGTGTACAGTGTGCTCTTGTGCAACAATGTTGGGAGAGAGTTACTGTACCTCTTATCCTGTGTACAGTGTGCTCTTGTGCAGCAGTGTAGGGAGCGAGTTACTGTACTTCTTATCCTGTGTACAGTGTGCTCTTTTGCAGCAGTGTAGGGAGAGAGTCACTGTTCTCTTATCCTGTGTATGGTGTCCTCTTGTGCAGTAGTGTTGGGAGAGAGTCACTGTATCTCTTATCCTGTGAACAGTGTGCTCTTGTGCAGTAGTGCTGGGGGAGAGTCACTGTATCTCTTATCCTGTGTACAGTGTGCTCTTGTGCAGTAGTGTTGGGGGAAGAGTCACTGTATCTCTTAACCTGTCTACAGTGAGATCTTGTGAGGCTGTGTTGGGAGAGTTACTGTCTCTCTTATCCTGTCAACAGTGAGTTCTTGTGCAGTAGTGTTGGGGGAGAGTCACTGTATCTCTTATCCTGCGAACAGTGTGCTCTTGTGCAGTAGTGTTGGGGGAGAGTCACTGTATCTCTTATCCTGTGAACAGTGTGCTCTTGTGCAGTAGCATCGGGAGAGAGTTACTGTATCTCTTAACCTGTCTACAGTGAGATCTTGTGAGGTTGTGTTGGGAGAGTTACTGTCTCTCTTATCCTGTCAACAGTGAGTTCTTGTGCAGTAGTGTTGGGAGAGAGTCACTGTATCTCTTATTCTGTGTACAGTGTGCTCTAGTGCAGTAGTGTAGGGAGAGTTACTATACCTCTTATCATGTGTACAGTGTGCTCCTGTGCAGCAGTGTTGGGAGGGTCACTCTCTCTCTTATTCTGTGTACAGCGTGCTCTTGTGCAGCAATGTTGGGAGAGAGTTACTGTACCTCTTATCCTGTGTACGGTGTGCTCTTGTGCAGCAGTGTAGGGAGCGAGTTATTTTACCTCTTATCCTGTGTACAGTGTGCTGTTTTGCAGCAGTGTTGGGAGAGAGTTACTGTACCTCTTATCCTGTGCATGGTGTGTTCTTCTGCAGTAGTGTTGGAAGAGAGTCACTGTATCTCTTATCCTGTGTATGGTGTCCTCTTGTGCAGTAGTGTTGGGGGAGAGTCACTGTATCTCTTATCCTGTGAACAGTGTGCTCTTGTGCAGTAGCATCAGGAGAGAGTTACTGTCTCTCTTATCCTGTCAACAGTGAGTTCGTGTGCAGTAGTGTTGGGAGAGAGTCACTGTATCTCTTATCCTGTGAACAGTGTGCTCTTGTGCAGTAGTGTTGGGGGAGAGTCACTGTATTTCTTAACCTGTCTACAGTGAGATCTTGTGAGGCTGTGTTGGGAGAGTTACTGTCTCTCTTATCCTGTCAACAGTGAGTTCTTGTGCAGTAGTGTTGGAAGAGAGTCACTGTATCTCTTATCCTGTGTACGGTGTGCTGTTGTGCAGCAATGTTGGGAGTCACTGTATCTGTTTTCCTGTGTACAGTGTGCTCTTGTGCAGTAGTGTTGGGAGAGAGTCACTGAATCTCTTATCCTGTGTACTGTGTGCTCTTGTGCAGTAGTGTTGGGAGAGAGTCACTGTATCTCTTATCCTGTGTACAGTGTGCTCTTGTGCAGTAGTGCTGGGGGAGAGTCACTGTATCTCTTATCCTGTGTACAGTGTGCTCTTGTGCAGTAGTGCTGGGGGAGAGTCACTGTATCTCTTATCCTGTGTACTGTGTGCTCTTGTGCAGCAGTGTTGGGAGAGATTTACTGTATCACCCATCCTGTGTATAATGTGCTCCTGTGCATCAGTGTTGGGAGAGAGCCACTGTATGTTTTATCCTCTGTACAGTGTGCTTTTGTGCAGCAGTGTTGGGAGAGAGTCACTGTATCTCTTATCCTGTGTACAGTGTGCTGTTGTGCAGCAATGTTGGGAGTCACTGTATCTGTATTCCTGTGTACAGTGTGCTCTTGTGCAGTAATGTTGGGAGAGAGTCACTGTATCTCTTATCCTGTGTACTGTGTGCTCTTGTGCAGCAGTGTTGGGAGAGAGTCACTGTATCTCTTATCCTGTGTACTGTGTGCTCCTTGCAGCAGTGTTGGGAGAGAGTTACTGTATCACCCATCCTGTGTATAGTGTGCTCCTGTGCATCAGTGTTGGGAGAGAGCCACTGTATGTTTTATCCTCTGTACAGTGTGCTTTGTGCAGTAGTGCTGGGGAAGTCACTGTATCTCTTATCCTGTGTACAGTGTGCTCTTGTGCAGTAGTGCTGGGGGAGAGTCACTGTATCTCTTATCCTGTGTACTGTGTGCCTTGTGCAGCAGTGTTGGGAGAGATTTACTGTATCACCCATCCTGTGTATAATGTGCTCCTGTGCATCAGTGTTGGGAGAGAGCCACTGTATGTTTTATCCTCTGTACAGTGTGCTTTTGTGCAGCAGTGTTGGGAGAGAGTCACTGTATCTCTTATCCTGTGTACAGTGTGCTGTTGTGCAGCAATGTTGGGAGTCACTGTATCTGTATTCCTGTGTACAGTGTGCTCTTGTGCAGTAATGTTGGGAGAGAGTCACTGTATCTCTTATCCTGTGTACTGTGTGCTCTTGTGCAGTAGTGTTGGGAGAGAGAGTCACTGTATCTCTTATCCTGTGTACTGTGTGCTCTTGTGCAGCAGTGTTGGGAGAGAGTTACTGTATCACCCATCCTGTGTATAGTGTGCTCCTGTGCATCAGTGTTGGGAGAGAGCCACTGTATGTTTTATCCTCTGTACAGTGTGCTTTTGTGCAGTAGTGTTGGGAGAGAGTCACTGTATCTCTTATCCTGTGTACAGTGTGCTCTTGTGCAGTAGTGTTGGGAGAGAGTCACTGCACCTCTTATCCTGTGTGCAGTGTGTTCTTGTGCAGTAGTGTTGGGAGAGAGTCACTGTATCTCTTATCCTGTGTACAGTGTGCTCTTGTGCAGCAATGTTGGGAGTCACTGTATCTGTTTTCCTGTGTACAGTGTGCTCTTGTGCAGTAGTGTTGGGAGAGAGTCACTGTATCTCGTATCCTGTGTGCAGTGTGTTCTTGTGCAGTAGTGTTGGGAGAGAGTCACTGTATCTCTTATCCTGTGTACAGTGTGCTCTTGTGCAGTAGTGCTGGCGGAGAGTCACTGTATCTCTTATCCTGTGTACAGTGTGCTCTTGTGCAGTAGTGTTGGGAAGAGAGTCACTGTATCTCTTATCCTGTGTACTGTGTGCTCTTGTGCAGTAGTGTTGGGAGAGTCACTGTATCTCTTATCCTGTGTACAGTGTGCTCTTGTGCAGTAGTGTTGGGAGAGAGTCACTGTATCTCTTATCCTGTGTACTGTGTGCTCTTGTGCAGTAGTGTTGGGAGAGAGTCACTGTATCTCTTATCCTGTGTACAGTGTGCTCTTGTGCAGTAGTGTTGGGAGAGAGTCACTGTATCTCTTATCCTGTGTGCAGTGTGCTCTTGTGCAGTAGTGTTGGGAGAGTTACTGTATCTGTTATCCTGTGTGCAGTGTGCTCTTGTGCAGCAGTGTTGGGAGAGTTACTGTATGACCCATCCTGTGTATAGTGTGCTCCTGTGCATCAGTGTTGGGAGAGAGCCACTGTATGTTTTATCCTCTGTACAGTGTGCTTTTGTGCAGTAATGTTGGGAGAGAGTCACTGTATCTCTTATCCTGTGTGCAGTGTGCTCTTGTGCAGTAGTGTTGGGAGAGAGTCACTGTATCTCTTATCCTGTGTACTGTGTGCTCTTGTGCAGTAGCGTTGGGAGAGAGTCACTGTATCTCTTATCCTGTGTATAGTGTGCTCTTGTGCAGTAGTGCTGGGGAGAGTCACTGTATCTCTTATCCTGTGTACAGTGTGCTCCTGTGCAGTAGTGTTGGGAGAGAGTCACCGTATCTCTTATCCTGTGTACTGTGTGCTCTTGTGCAGTAGTGTTGGGAGAGAGTCACTGTATCACCCATCCTGTGCATAGTGTGCTCCTGTGCATCAGTGTTGGGAGAGAGCCACTGTATGTTTTAGCCTCTGTACAGTGTGCTTTTGTGCAGTACTGTTGGGAGAGAGTCACTGTATCTCTTATCCTGTGTGCAGTGTGCTCTTGTGCAGTAGTGTTGGGAGAGAGTCACTGTATCTCTTATCCTGTGTACTGTGTGCTCTTGTGCAGTAGTGTTGGAAGAGAGTCACTGCATCTCTTATCCTGTGTGCAGTGTGTTCTTGTGCAGTAGTGTTGGGAGAGAGTCACTGTATCTCTTATCCTGTGTACAGTGTGCTCTTGTGCAGCAATGTTGGGAGTCACTGTATCTGTTTTCCTGTGTACAGTGTGCTCTTGTGCAGTAGTGTTGGGAGAGAGTCACTGTATCTCTTATCCTGTGTGCAGTGTGTTCTTGTGCAGTAGTGTTGGGAGAGAGTCACTGTATCTCTTATCCTGTGTACAGTGTGCTCTTGTGCAGTAGTGCTGGGGGAGAGTCACTGTATCTCTTATCCTGTGTACTGTGTGCTCTTGTGCAGTAGTGTTGGGAGAGAGTCACTGTATCTCTTATCCTGTGCACAGTGTGCTCTTGTGCAGTAATGTTGGGAGAGAGTCACTGTATCTCTTATCCTGTGTGCAGTGTGCACTTGTGCAGTAGTGTTGGGAGAGTTACTGTATCTCTTATCCTGTGTGCAGTGTGCTCTTGTGCAGTAGTGTTGGGAGAGTTACTGTATCTCTTATCCTGTGTGCAGTGTGCTCTTGTGCAGTAGTGTTGGGAGAGTTACTGTATCTATTATCCTGTGTGCAGTGTGCTCTTGTGCAGTAGTGTTGGGAGAGGTACTTTATCTCTTATCCTGTGTGCAGTGTGCTCTTGTGCAGTAGTGTTGGGGGAGAGTCACTGTATCTCTTATCCTGTGTGCAGTGTGCTCTTGTGCAGCACCGTTGCGAGAGGTAATGCTCCATGTGCTGGGGAGGGAGGCTCAATACATTTTAAAAATATTCTAATCTTATTAAATCACTCTTGCTAAATCCCAGTGATTTATAATGAGAACATATGACCTTTGGGGGGTATTTCTTATGGTAGAAGATTTCTACCATGCGGTTTAAACAGACAAACAGAACCAGTCAGTTTCACTTCATGAATTTGTTGCCCTAGCCTCATGACCAAATTCTCTGATACAATATGAGGCACCCTCAGAGGCCCTTTGTAGCAATAAATCATGACAGGGGGTTTGTTATGAAAGCAATGAGAGATGACAAGGTGTGGGTTGTTGATTGATAAGAGCACGTCTCGAGGTGCGTTGTTAGGCACGAGGTCCTTGCACTGAGTGACTACAGCAGCTGGGTAGTGCTCTTATCAATCAACAACCCACACCCTGAAGTGTCTTATTGGTCTTATAAAATGGGTAGCAACTATTTCTATAACAATTAAACAAAACTCTTTACACATTATTAAAAATTTAATAATAGTATGGTATTTTATTTAAATATGGTGAAAAATAGTCCCCAGTCTTGGGTAGAGGAGTGGTAAAATTGATTGAATAGCAACTCACTGAAAAATGCTAATCCAGTGCGTTGGATGGGCAGCAGTGTATTATTTGAGCAGATTGGGTCTGCCTCTACCTATTTAACTATGTTTTCGCACCTTTTCTCTCTGTTTATAAAGTATTACTGTATTGCCTACTTTCGTCATCCTGATTTTTTTTCTGTTTTTCCCCTCATTCCAGACATAGAGGCCCAGATATTCAAAAGGGTTGCTCATGGCGCAACAGTGTTGCGCCATGCACAACCCACTGATGCGCCCCGGCGCAATATTCAAAAGGGAAAAGTGCGCTGCACAAATCCCGATGCACCGGAGCAAATCAGTAATGTATGCAGGCACAGGTGGGGGTGCCCATGCCTAACCTGCACAGCCCGATATTCAGCCCGGATGTGCAGAGTCATGCATGCTCAATCCCTACCTGCGCCTGCACAAAGTTACACCACAAAAAAAAAGAACAAGTGATGGCCACCCACAGGTGAGCTGCTGCATTGCAGGGTGCAACACAGTAGCTGCCACCTGTGGGTGGCCACCCGAGTTCCTGCCACACCTGGCTGCGCCCCTCCATAGCGGCATCTGTAGAGATGCCCTGTCAGTGGGATCTATGATCGGTCCAGGATCGCATGAGCCGACGCGGGCACTGTAAGTACTTTCTCAAGTTCAATATCTCGGTGGTTCAGTGACGATCGCTGCTCGCCGCGGCATTAGTACTATCAGTATCTCACTGAGCCTCGGTGGCTTCAGGTACCCTAACTCACCTGCCCACCGAGCTACTCGACTGCCCCGTTGGGCGGCGGGCGGGCTCCACCACCCGCTCGTCGCCTCGGCCACCGCCGACCGACAGCCAGCTGCACGCCATCCTGGTTCAGCATGAGCCACGGGCGTAGAACATACAGCACTACTCAGTCCAGATATGGAATGAATCTACTGACACTTGGACTGAGAGACGGATGGGCTGCACACCCATTGGCTCATGCTGTGAACAAATGGGCGGCAGCCCTACCAAGCTGTCAGTCAGCAGGCAGTGGGTGGCATACGGTGGAGCTGCCGCCCGCTGGCTGACGGTGGGGAGCGGGCGGTGGGGTTCAGTGGGCGGTGGATGGGGATACACTAGACCACCAGGGTAGTGGGGGTCTTTGATGAGGTACTGATGCCCGCGATCGGGCAGCGATCGGTCCACTGGACCACCAGGGATATTGGACTTGGGGGGGTGGGGTTCAATTACAGATGCCCACGATCGGGCTCAGTGCGCTCCACTGGACCACCAGGGATATTGGACTTGGGGGGGGAACTGTACTGATGCCCGCGATCGAGCACATAGGGGTCCACTGGACCACCAGGGATGTTGGATGTTTTTTCGTTTATATTACAGGAATGCCCGCGATCGAGCTGCAGGGGGTGTCAGTCCCTGACGGCTGCTGCCTGGCAGGGTGCCAGGCGCAAGTCATCGGGGATCGGTGCACCTGCATGCTAATGGCATGCAAATGGGGCCGTAATGAGATGCAAATGGCCCCCTGTGCGCCTTGCATAAATTATGGCCCCATTTGCATGTCCCCGTTTGAATATCGCAGGTGATGTGCATGGCGCTATGGCATTTGCGCCAGCAGATCTCCATGCTCCACTCTGGCCACTTGCACTGGTGCAGTGCCACTGCGCCATGCACAGTGGGGGTGGCCAGGGTGCGATAGTCAAAACTGCTGCGCCATAGCGCAGCTCCGTTGAATATTGCCCAGGCCACTCCCATGCGCAACAAAGTTGAGCTGCGCCCAGGCTTGCGCCACAGCCTGGCGCAGTTTGAATATCCAGGCCAGAATGTTTATGATGGAATGTTTACCATGGAATATAGGGATTCAAAATTCTGCTCAGTTCCGCTGTTAGAATGTTACTCTCCTAACGTACTGTACACCCAGACAACAAAGGCCTGTTTTAGAAGCAGTGACTCAGCTATTTCACTGTCAGGGCAAGCAGAAGAGATTTCCCTGATGTGCAGATAAAGAGAGAAGGGGGAGCTTTCACTGTTAGTAAAGAAACAGTTGTAATGAAAACTATAAACAATACTTAATATTTCTAATTTGTTTATGTGTGTAAGTTGAGTGTGATGATCAGGGAAACAATGTTTAATTAATTTGTTTTATTTTTTATTTAAGGTAGTTTTATTTTATTTTTAGGGCCCAGTTGAAGGTTTTTACAGTGTAAAGGTAGCAGCCATGTTTGTGATGGAAGATCAATTCTGGTTGCCGAGGTACTGATGGAAGATAGTGCTGGATGTAGGAGCACTAGATTTTTTTCTTGCCATTTTATAAGGTGGGATAACGGCCGACCTCAGAGTGAGTTGAAGCATGAGGCGTCGTAGGGCTTCACTAATTCTAGAAGGGTCATAGCCCACTAGAACACACCCCACTGGAGTGCCTTATTGCGATTATGAAATGGGTAATTTTTAGTAAATTTTATGCATTTTTAAACATAATACTTTCAGCAGGGCCATTGTGCTGGGTTGACAGCCCACCTGAAAGCAGCTCTTGGCCAATCAGAATTCAGCATTCTTTCTACTGATTTCATAATGATGTATAACTACTGATACCTACAAGTAAGCTCCATTCCTCATTTGAATGATTTTTTTTCAAGTGCTATCAGAACTTTTGAGACATGTTTACTGGTGGTATGTAGCTCATTGGTGCATTATGGCTACTGCGCTTGTTTGCATACAGTTCATTATTGGTATATAACTCGTTGGTGTATTATGGCTACTGTGCATGTTTGCATACAATTCATTATTGGTATATAACTCATTGGTGTATTATGACTACTGTGCGTGTTTGCATACAGTTCATTGGTATATAACTCACTGGTGTATTATGGCTACTGTGCGTGTTTGCATACAGTTCATTATTGGTATATAACTCATTGGTATATTATGGCTGCTGTGCGTGTTTGCATGCAGTTCATTATTGGTACATAACTCATTGGTGTATTATGGCTACTGTGCTTGTTTGCATACAGTTCATTATTGGTATATAACTCATTGGTGTATCATGACTACTGTGTGTGTTTGCATACAGTTCATTGGTATATAACTCATTGGTGTATTATGGCTACTGTGCTTGTTTGCATACAGTTCATTATTGGTATATAACTCATTGGTGTATCATGACTACTGTGTGTGTTTGCATACAGTTCATTGGTATATAACTCATTGGTGTATTATGGCTACTGTGCTTGTTTGCATACAGTTCATTATTGGTATATAACTCATTGGTGTATCATGACTACTGTGTGTGTTTGCATACAGTTCATTGGTATATAACTCATTGGTGTATTATGGCTACTGTGCGTGTTTGCATACAGTTCATTAATAGTAGCTATAACAAGGAGGGATAGCAGTAGAACAGTGGGGATACTTGGGCTTATGGTGAAGGTGTCTGATGTGATTGTCCTTATGGGGACCAGTGACCTGACCAGTTATTAGGAAGTGGAGGTGAAGGCTAATTTCTGGATGTTGGGAGACGAGCTGAGGGTTGTATCCTTGTCAGGGGCCTTTTCGAAGATCCTGCTGGAGTGTCATATGGGGAATGAAAGGCTTCTGAAGATATAAAAGGTCAACTCATCATGGCTGAGGGAATGGTGCAGAGAGGAGGGAGACAGATATGCAGGGGACTGGGGACACTTCTGGGATAAAATTATCTTTGGAAAGGATGACCTTTATCCAGAGATCTTTAGAAAAGATTACCTTCATCCCACTGAAGAGGGGCAACTGCTCTGAGGCAGATGTTTGATGCCTTCACTGCAAGATATTTAAACTAGGAGTAGGCAAGGCTGAAGTTTAAAGGACCAGGGCTGGGTGGCAAGTGTACAGGACCTAGTTAGCATTCCACCAACTAAGAGAGTGTGGCAGAGTGGGAAAAATGGTAGGCAGGAAACAAAGGGTCAGGAGGAGTTAATGACCATGATGGAAATGGGAAGTGAGGGTAGAGACAGAGGAAGTGAAATATGGATGGTAAGTCACAGGAATGCCATGAGCCCTGGGAACAAAATAAGGCATCTGCAGGTATTAGGTATGGAGGGCCAAGTTCGTATCTGTAACAGAAATGTGGGTTATACCCGATCATGATTGGGACTTCTCAGTCCCAGGCTACACTTTCTTCCAGAAAGATTGAGAAACTGAGGAGAGTACATAATGGGGATGAAGGGAGGTTCCATCTGGGTCAAAGGTGTGTGGAATAACTATGGATAAAGCTGGTGGGAAGCTAGAAACGTAGAAACATAGAATGTGACAGAAGATAAGGGCCACTGGGATCACCAATTTTCCTTTTTTTTGTAGACCTCACTTTGATGTATGTACCCATCTCTTCTCCTCCCTTCCTCATCCCTTCAATTCTCCCCACCCCCTTTCTTGCCCCTACAATTCCTGTGTGTCTGTCTAAGGCATTTTCAAACACCTCCACTGTTTTTTTTCCCTACTACCTCCACTACGAGGCCATTGCAATGCTCCACCACCCTTTCAGTGAAGAAGTACTTCTTCACATCCCTCCTGAATTTACCCCCTCCAGCTTCACAGCATGCCCTCTTGCTCTAGAACACCCTGTTCTCTGAAAAATACTCCCTCTCCTGTACCTGTGAATCCCCATTAGGTATTTAAAGATCTCCATCATAGCCTACCCTTTTCCTCCTCTCTTCCAGCGTATACATGTTTAACTCCTTTAACCTCTGCTTGTATGGCTTTTCATACAGATACTGCACCATTTCCGTTGCCCTCCTTTGTACCACCTTCACTCTGTCTATTTATTTTATTTATTTATTCATTCTCGGATTACAAATACCTTTGAACACAGTACAGCTCATTTTCAAAGGTTCCACATCAATTTGGGAGAGGGTAACAAAGACAGACGAGGGGAGACAAAAATTAATTTACAGTGTGCAGCAATAAATCACATGCACAGTTTATTTACAGATTGTAATACAGTTATGATAACAAAGTCAGACGCTAAGATGAGTAGAGAGGAGAGGTAGGAGAGGAAGATGGTCAGCAGAGGGGGAAAGATGCAGCCCGGCGGCATTGTCAATGGTGAGTAGTGAGGAAGGAAGAGATGAGGGTATATTGGGAGAGCAGGGAAGGGAAGGGGAGGCAGTGGGGGAGATGTGTCAGGGGGGAAGGTACCAAGGATTAGGGGGAACCAGGACCAAGGTAGGGGAAAGATTGACTGGGCAGTGGTAGTGTGAGAAAAGTGAGGTGAGCAAGGTGGGAGGGTGGAGGGGGGAATGGGTCAGACAGAGGCCCTGACTTAGCTGCAGGGGTCAGCTGTGTTCAGTGGTGATCAAAAGGTGAGATTATTTGTGGCAGTCACAAGCACTTTCATTCATAATGTGCTGGAAAAGGAGATATTTAAAATGAGCAAGATGAGGTAAGTTATTTAGTTCATTGCCCAGACCATTTATCCAGTTTGGAGCTCTGCAGAGGAAAGAACATTGACACTGGGTGGTCCAGAACCCTGGTACAAGGAAATGTTTAGTGTCAGAGGTCTGAGTATAACAAGACTTGAGGGATCTGGGCAGGAGACAGGTGATGCCAGCTGGCAGGGCTCCAAGTAGCACCTTTTTGGCAAGTATGCAAGATTGAGTGCTGGCCCGGTGGCACTGAGGGTTGAAGCGCTGGATGTCACACTTCGCGCTACACCAGCGACCTGGGTTCAGGAGCGAGCCTGGGCGCTGGGGGTCGGCAGGGGAGGGAGATGGATCGAGTGTCCATAAGACTGCTCTCCTCTCCCTGGTAGGGATCCAGGGGTCTTCTCGGCACAGTAATGAGCCCTGGTGGAGACCAGGGATACTACCTGCATTGGAACAAGAATCGGGATGAGCACGACGGGCACCTATGGGGGTAGTCTGCGTGCTGACGCCATTGCATGACTGCACTCGGGGGGGGGGGAGCCATACAAGAAAAAGGCCTCCTAGACCACTGGTGAGATGACAGTGGCCCCAGGGGAACACCCACATCCCAATCACTGGCCCAGACATGTCCGGATCTCTCTCCATGGCCGACCCGTCGCCCACAGGTAAGGCATCTCATACTTAGGAGTTGACCGCCAGGGGATGGTGGAACCAGCCCTGGAGGTGTTACCGGGGATCGGGCCTGCCTGTGGTTGTTCGGGGGAAGAGATCCTGGAGACATGAGGGTTCAGGCTGGGAGTTAGGGCTGTATCCGAGTGGGCATTCGGTATTTGATCCAGCCTTGTAGATTAAGCCATCCAGTTTGTGCATAGAGATCACATGTAGTAGTAGTAGTAGTAGTAAAATTTTATTTATACAGAAAATTATGCCATTAGGGGTTCAAAGTGTGGGTGACAGGATCAGCATCAGTGATGAGTCTACAGGCTTTGTTCAGGGTTGTGTTTAGCCTTTTGAGGGATGTGGCTGAGACTGCTCCATAAATTACCAAACCGTAACCAATAGTGGATAGTACCGAACTGTAGACAGCGAGTTTAAGTGCTTCGGGGTCAGGCTCCTTCTATGCCTAAATAACAGATCTAGTTTTGCATTTGCAGCCCTGGCAACAATCTCAGTGTGTGGCACATAGGTGAGATGGCTGTCCAGAGTAACACTGAGGTATTTGAATTGTTGGGTTTGCTCCAGGGGGGGCTCCAAGGTTATTTTTGACTATAAGGGCATGCGACCTGTACTTGCAGCAAGAGAATGAGAACAGCAGAAGTTTAGTTTTTTGTAGTTTAGAACATGTTTGTGTGATTGGAACCATTTTTCAACTTCAAGAAAACCAAGTTGAAGGTTATCTTCAAGCACTGAGGGATTGGAGTGGCTTGTAAAGATGACATCATCGTCAGTGTAAAGGAGTGTCCTTAGATGACAGGTATTTGATGAGTTGTTTAGGAAGATTCTAAACAAGACAGGACCTAGAATGGACCCTTGTGGTACCCCTGAACGGAGGACTTGCAGCTCCGTGATGACATTTGATATCTTCACCCTTTGTGACCTATCCTCAGGGTAGCTTCCGAACCACTTCAGGGTATAAGATGAATGACCGATGGTGTCAAGGTGATCAAAGAGGAGTTTGTAATTAAAGTTGTTGAAAGCCTTAGTTAGATCGATGAAAGTCCCTCCAACCAGATTGTTTTTGTTGAAAGACTGCTGGATGAAGCTGATACATTCTAAGAGAGCTGTGGTTGTGCTGTGTTCTTTCCTAAAGCCATGTTGTTGAGGGCATTGTAGGGAGTACTTCTCAAGGTAGTTGACAAGCTGGTTGGTTACCATATGTTCAAGTACTTTTGATAGTGGGGGGAGGATTGATATAGGCCTATAGTTACAATGTTCAATCAATCAATCAATCAATACTTTATTTTTAAAAGGCGCTTTTCTTCAACCAAAGCGCCTGTACAATTTCATAAAACAATAAATAAACAAGATTTAAATTTATTATAAATCATTAAAAGCTATATTAAAAAGGTGAGTCTTCAAGGCTTCTTTAAAACTTAGGACAGTCGGGCAATTTCGCACCTGACGAGGTAGAGAGTTCCACAGGGTCGGGGCCATAAAACTAAATGATCTAGCCCCTGAAGTTTTCAAACAAACCCTGGGAATCTCCAGCAATCCCTCGTCAGTGGATCGGAGGGGCCGGGAGGGACAGTAGGGGCAAAGGAGCTCTTTCAGGTAAGTGGGTCCCTGATCGTGTAGGGCTTTATAGGTCAGCAAACCGACCTTGAAGGTGATTACATCAAAACACTGGCAGCCAGTGCAGTCCGGAGCACAGGCATTATATGGCTGGATCTAAGAAGATCCAGTCAATAACCCATAACTGACGCATTCTGCACAAGCTGCAGCCGGTGAAATTCAACCCCGATAGCCCTAGGTACAGGGAGTTGCAATAGTCAAGCGAGGAGGAATAACGAAGGCGTGGATCAACGTTGGAAGATCCTCTGGAGGAACCAGGTGCTTCACCTGGCGATATTCCTCAGATGGAAAAGGAAGTTTTGACCACCGCTGACACCTGAGATTTAAGTGTCAAGTGGTCGTCAATTATTATGCCAAGATTCCGCACCTGATCTGAGGTTGTCAGCTGAACGCCCCCAAGCCATAAGCCTGAGGGCGATCTATCCGGCAAACCCGCCTCACAGCGACCTCGATCCACGACTAACACCTCAGTTTTCTCCGGGTTTAACCTCAGCCAACTCCCACTCATCCAGTCCTGGATTTCGGCAAGGCAGTTATTAAATACCGATATGGCAGCATCCTGATCAGGTACAAAAGACATATACAGCTGGGTATCATCTGCATAGCAATGAAAACCCAAACCGTATCGTCTAATAATCGCTCCCAGCGGCAGCATATACACCGCAAACAACATGGGTGCTAAAATAGAACCCTGCGGTACCCTGCAGGATAAAGAGACTGATGTCGAGGAAAAGATTCCCGACACCGCCCTCTGAGTCCTACCCTCGAGGTAAGATTGGAACCACCTGAGGACCACACCAGATAATCCACAGATGGACCGCAGACGCTCCAGCAGCACACCATGGTCAACAGTGTCAAATGCTGCAGACAGATCAAGGAGTACCAGGATAGAACAGGTCCTACGATCTCTCGCTATTAGGAGGTCATTTAGTACCCGAACAAGTGCTGTCTCGGTACTATGCCTTTTCCTAAATCCTGACTGGAGAGAATCATAAATATTGTTGTTGGTCAGATGATCATCCAACTGTACTCGACCACCTTCTCAATAACTTTACCCACAAAGGGTAAGTTAGAGACTGGTCTGTAATTTGCTAGACAGTCTGGGTCTAAGGAGGATTTCTTTAAAGGAAGCAACTACTTAGCTCTTTAAGGGGATCAGGAAGATCCCCTCTCTAAAGACTTCAGACTATGAAGCCAGGACTAGGCGATTTTATCCACACAATCACACAAGAGACGTGGGGGCCAGGGTCCAAATCACAGTTGGTTGGTCGTAGGCTGGCGATGACCATCACAATATTATCAATTGTGGGGAGGCTGAAGTCAGACCATACAAACTGAGTGTTCGACATCTCCAGCCGACCATCACCGCTCCCATTAGAAAGGGAAGGACGGACGTCTGACCTGATTTTGGCAACCTTATCTGCAAAGAAGAGAGCAAACTCCTCACACCGTTCTAGAGAAAAGGCTTTTCTGGGCTGAAGACAGGCTGGATTGCACAGTCTGTCCACAGTCCGAAAGAGCTGAGCTGGTCTATTCTGTGCAGCCGCAATCTCTCTGGACAGGAATTCTGCCTTCTTACGAGAGATTGCGGATTGATAGGCCGTATAATGGTCCATCAAACTAAGTTTATCATCATCCAGACCGGACTTCCTCCAACGCCTCTCCAGCCTTTGTCCCACTCTTCTCAACTCCCTCACGGTCTCATCAAACAATGTTGGGTGTAATCACCAGTTTTATACACTGGGGTGACCAGGGCAGTTTCCCATACTACTGGGAACTGGGATAGAGTGAGAGATTAAGTATCTTGGTAACAGACAGGAGAACTTCCTCTTGGGTAAGTTCAATAATTTAAGGACAAGGGTGTCACCACTATGTCTGGATTTCCCTAGTACTTTAGTTAGAAGCTTTCTGACCTGTGCTGTGGAGACCCGTTTGAAGTAGAATGGTGGGAGCTCAGGATTATTCATCTCGGAGCACTCAGCTGAGTTTGTAGGAGTCTCATCAAAGAAGTCTTTAGGAAGGACATTGTATAAATTAGTGAAAGCAGTGTTAAAATTATTTGTGATTAAGAGTGGGTCAGTAATGGGATTGCCATCAATGTTTAACACTTTCGGAGAGACCTTTTGTTCTTTGTCAGTAATGTCTTTAATGTTAGACCAGAATTTCCTGCTGTCACCCCAGGTGTTTGACAGCAGCTCTCTGTGGTGCTTTCTTTTAGCCTGTTGAATTGCCCTTGTACAGGCATGTCTACCTTCTTTATATGTCTGAAAATCACTTTGTTTCCCAGAGGATTTAACAAGTTGCCATAGATGGTCACGTTGTTTCATACTATTTACTAGTTCTGGAGTAATCCAAGAGTTAATATTCCATGAACCTTCATTTTTTTGAAAGGGGCATGGATATTACAGGCCAAGTTGAAGACCATAATGAAGTGTTCCAGGCAACATTGATATCATCAGCAGAGTCCAGAAAGGACCAATCCTGTTAATGTAGTTGATGTGTTAGGAGATCCAGGTGCCCACGCTTTAACATTCTGTCATAGATTGTTAGAGGTGGAGAAATGGAATTTATTTGACCAGCAGCAAGTGATAGGGGAGTGGTCACTGATTGAGTCAGGGTGAATTTTTACATTAGAGATGCGACCCGGGTGATTTGATATAATCCAGTCAATGGTGGTGATGCTAGTTCCGGTTTAATCATTTATTCTGGTTGGTGAGTTGACGAGTTGAGTGAGGTGCAAGGATGATAAGGAGTCCTTTATAGCCCTGATATCTCCTGACTGCCAGTTAATGTTGAAATCATCCATTAGAATCCTCTCAGAGAGGTGCTTTTTCGCCCATAGATAGTTCAGGATGCTCTGAAGGCCAGTGGATGGGTCCTTGGGTGGTATGTAGACCGAGAGTATGGTGAGGGTTTTGTTGTGTGCCCCCAGTAGCACTTACACAGCTAATGCCTGAGCAGGGCATCCGAGGTCCAACTGAGGCATGGCCAGCCCTATAATGGAATTTTTTAGGTAAATAGTGCACCCGCCACCCCTCTTTGTGGATCCATCTAGCCTAAAAATTGTGTATCCTGGCCAGGCATCTGCAGAGTCTGGAACTGTCTATGTCCTTCCTGAGGTGTGATCTCCAGAACTGGACACAGTATTCAAGGTGTGGTCTCACCAGCGGTCTATACAGCGGCAGCACCACCTCCGTCTTCCTGTTAGTGATCCCTCATCCTGTGCACGCCGGTACCTCACTTGCACTACCAACTGCTTTGTCACAGTGCTTGGCCACTTTCATTCATCTGTTACCCCAGGTTTCTTTCCTGCTTTGTCTTTGTCAGTATTGTTCCACCCATTTTGTACTCCACTTCCAGGTTATTATGGCCCAGGTACATTATTTTGCTCTTTATTTGCATTAAAATCCAGCTGACTTACCCTTGACCACTCCTTCAGACTTTTCAGATCCCTACTCATCCTTTCCCCAAGTGTCCACTGTGTTGCAGATCTTGATGTCATCGGCAACAAGGCAAACTTTTCCTTCCAGTTCCTCTACTCTGTCACTTATGAAGACATTGACGAGGAGTGGTCCCAGTACTGATCCCTGAGGTGCCCCACTGGTTACCCTTCCTTCCTCAGAGCAAACTCTGTTTACCACTACCCACTGTGTCCTGGCAACTAACCAGTTTTTTTACCCAGGTTACTGCCTTACTACTCATCCATGAGGTTGGGTGTTGCTTACAGGCTCCACACAGCAGACTGAGGCTGAAAAAAGGTTGGTAGAAAGGGGAAATCAGGAAGGTGAGATGGAGAATATGGTCCTGATTGATGACCAAAATCTACCGATCATGGACTAGGATACTTGGGACAAGGAATGCATGGCACCAGGCATGGATGGATAACTTTTAGGACTGCTTCATTGTACATCAAGTCAGGGAACATAGTAAAGATGGTGCCACCCTTGACCTGGTATCCCTGAACCATGATTTGATTGAAGAAGTGAGGGTTAAGGCCCCCCTGGAGGACAAGTGATCATAGTACCATGTGGTTTAACATAACTCTCGAGGCCCAGTGTCCCAGGACTAGAGATGGGCAAAGTGGCCCCAATTCACTCTGCAAAGTGATTTACGGAGTGAAGGTGAAATTGTGGAGTGCTCCACAACGTGAAGCGGAGTACTTTGCATTATAATGGGTAATGCAAAGTCCATTGAAAACAATGACTTCACGTTACTCCGCCTTCCCAAACCACCACTCCACCAATTCTTAAGGTGAAGTACATTGAAAACAATGTACTTCGCCTTGTTTTTAAGCTCCGAAGGTGAATTTTGCAGTGATTCATGGAATTTCAGGTCACATGGGCTCTAAATTGTTCTGCACAGCCTCAGTTTGGGGTAGTGTATGTAGGAAGCTGTAAGAGACAATCTGCTCTGAGAGCTCTCTGCGATTCAGACCTTCTAAAAGCTGTTAAAAAAGCCTTTTTGAGTCATTTTTTTTGCTGAAACTTTAGTTCATCAATTATAGGAGACCCTCCTGTGCTCATATCATCGAGCGTTTATTGTTTGTGTGTGGATTTCGAGTGTTAATGTACAACATTCAGTCTGTGTACTGAGAGACAATGGAAGTGTGCTTTGGGGGAGGGATGTGTCTATGGTGTAGGTAGATTAACTTGGAGAAAAAGAGTGCTTGCTGTTTTGGTGATATTTTTCTTGTATAACTGTGTTAATGTACACACAGTAATATTTGCAATAATTCTTGCCATTTTTTTGCTGATTGTTGTGGTGCAGCAGTGCATAATTTTAGTTTGTTTAAAATATGTGGTTATATTACTGAACTTTTCAATTTGCTATGCATTACTTAATGTGTGTGAATGTGTGTGACGCATGTCATCAAATCAGACACCTTTTATTGTACCACATAATTTCAGCAATGTGAACCTGCTATCCACCGCAGCTGTGTAATTTTTGTACTTTTTTGTGGTATCTTTACTGGTACTAGTACTAGTGACTGTTACTGCAGCAGTGCAGTACTATGCCCCCACCACGGCCCGCCCCAACCGGCAAAGGTATTCTTTTCCAGATTTGAATTTCTGATGGTGAGCACTGGTTAGGTGTTGTGCCTTTGCAACTACATCTCTTCAGTGCGCAGCGCAATCTTAATCTGTCTGTGCATCTCTTTAGGGTACAATCTCCATCTCTAACTTAAGTCACAGTTGTTTCTTTGGCTTCCCTTCAGAGTACTGGACAGGTGTGGTGCAAAATTCTGCATTAATATGCGTTTTTAAGTCAGGACCACCATCATGAGTCACTCGTGATACAAATCACGTTCTTCATCATCACGGTCACAAATGCAATCACAAATCACGATTTACGATCACGTCACGAATCACAGCATTAATTTTTTTTACTAGTTACTTGGATGTATTGTAAGCCTGTTTTGTAGTATCTCTCCATGCTTCACCACCCCACCATTGTACTCATTAATGAGTGTTTTTAAGTCGGGGAGTTTTGTGCCACACCTCATTGGGGCCTGGGGAAGTACATCCGTAGGCATTCGCGTTTCTTCATCATCATGGTCAGAAATCACGATTTATGATCACGTCACGAATCACATTAATTTTTTTACTAGTTACTTGGATGTATTGTAAGCCTGTTTTGTAGTATCTCTCCATGCTTCACCACCCCACTATTGTACTCATTAATGAGTGTTTTTAAGTCGGGGAGTTTTGTGCCACACCTCATTGGGGCCTGAGGAAGTACAGCCATAGGCATTTGCATTTCTTCATCATCACAGTCACAAATGCAGTCACAAATCATGATTTACAATTACATCACAAATCACAACATTAATTTTTTTACTAGTTACTTGGATGTATTGTAAGCCTGTTTTGTAGTATTTCTCCATGCTTCACCATCCCACCATTGTACTCATTAATAAGTGTTTTTAAGTCAGGGAGTTGGACAGTGTCTGCAGTACATACACAGACTGGAAAGAAGACTGACTGCACACATGCAGTTTAGCACAGTATACTTGCACTGCTCAGAATACAAAGTGTCACGCATACGGAAAACAACAAAAAAAGGGCATAATTACATACAAGGGTTGGGGATGGTGGAGGAATACATTTTATAACACAGCAAAGAATGTGTGGGGGGGCACATGGTGTGAGAAAAAAAAAACTAATGTGGGATCCCATGGTGATCCAGCAGCAGTTTCAGCATGGACATAATTTGCAACTGATGTCCCTCTATGCGATCCAGCCGCTGCTCCACAGCACTCATCCTCTCGTTGCTCTCCTCGACAGCACTCCAGAGAACTGCCAAGTCAGCCTGTGTTACTTGCAGTTCTCAAGGGTCCACACGTTCTACAGGCTGACCCACTGGTGGTGGTGGGGGGTGGTGGTGGAGCAGCAGGTGCTGCTGTGGCCCTCCTTCTCTTCTTAGGGATGCCACCATGCACAGTTGCACCCTCTGCCACAGAACTGCCAGCAGGTGCAGGCATGGTCCATTCTGTGGCAGCCTGCCACTCCAACTGGTGGTGATTGAGCATATGGGTGTGTTGGCCCCCAGTCCCCAGGTGACCACACTGATGTCCCCCTGACACAGTCAAAAAACTGCCAAACAATGGAGGTGCAGGGAGGACCAGGCACAGGCAAGGGAGGACCAGATGAACTGGCAGCTGGCTGGTCACGGTGCTGAACAGGGATGGGATCCACACCTGGGCCCGGGGGAACAGGCACATCCTGCTCCAGAAGACCTGGTGCTGTACTTGGTGGTGGTGGTGGTAGTGGTTCAACTGCCTCAGAGTCAGGACAGGAGGTAGTGCTTGTCCTGCTTCTGGGGGGGGCACTGACAAGTTTCGAGCAGTCCAACAGGAATGGGTGCCCATGCCCCCCCCCGCATGCACACGGTCCCTCACCCTGGTCCATCTCTCCTACTGAGCTCCCTCAATCCGAGCAATCACTACTTACACTGTCACATAACACACACACACACAGTCACAGACAAACAACTAACTACTTATGAAGGTAAGAAAAATAAAATTTACAGAAAGAACAAATTAAGTAAAAAAGAATACAAAAAAGACAAAAAAATGTAGCTTTTAAAAAAGCTGTTTGGTCTAAATCAAAGTTTAAATCTCCTCCTCGCTCTGATCTCAAAGTATCAGCAGTCACAAAACACACTCCTCTCTCTCTCTCTCCGTCTGCACAGGAGAAAGTAAAAGTGTCTGCCTGTATGACTCACTTCTTTCCTGACTAGCTAAAGAGCATGTGACTTACAGTACTGTAAGCCATGTGATGTGTGGGGGGCTTCCAAATCTGAAACACCAAGTATATCACTTAGAATTATAATGAGAAACGCAAAGTCCATTAAAAACAATGACTTTGCCTTACTTCACATTGCCATTCCACCTTAACACAAAGTGGTAATGACAAGGCGGAGTGAGCACTTTGCATTGCCCACTCCGTGTTCACTTCGCTGATGGAATTTAAATTCACTGCATCTCTACCCAGGACCAAGATGCTAGTGTTAGACTTTAGAAGGGTAGATTTTGGGAGGATGGAGGGATTACTGTAAGTTGTGTTCGAGGGGGTTAGGGCAACTGGATGGGGAAGAAGCAAAATAGGAGGCCACTACAAATGTATTATTGCAGTATTGGATGTTTACAGATGTTGCATGAAAAAGTGAGGAAGGGCAAGAGGCATATAAAACCTGTATGATGCTCCAATGAGGTGAGGAAAACTGTAGATTCCTAATAAGGCAGTTTCAAAATTAAAAAAAATGGATCAGTCAGACAACAGATGAGAAGTTAGCCAGAACTGGGTAAGGGAAGTGGGAGCAGCAGTAGAAAAATAACGGCAAAGATGAGGCAGAGCTCAAGATAGTGCAGGTGGTAACGGAGTATGATAAGTCCTTCTTTAGATATATTAGGCAGAAGAGAAAGAGCATTGTAAGAGGCAGATCACAGTAAGGCGACAGATATGAGGGGTGTGTGGGAACAATGATGAGAGGAGGGTGAACGTATTGAAGGCATACTTCAGCTCAGTATTTACAGTGGAGGAAAGGGGTCCTATTCTAGAGATCATTACAGTCAGAGAACAGACAGAAGTTTAAAGTGAGGCAAATTACAGGAGACAAGGCATGCAAAAGGCTGAGGAGGTTGAAGCTAACCAAGGCTCTGGGGGCCAGGTGAGCTTCACCACTAGGGCACTGACAGAAGTGTGGCCGGGCACTGGCAGAGGCATCATTTAATTGTTTTAATTGGTCTTTGGAGACAGATGTTCCTGGAAGACTGGAGAATGGCAGATGTAACACCCTTCACAGGGGAAGGGACAAGGGGGGACCCATGGCATTACAAGCTACTTAGTGTGACCCCTATTATGGTGAAGTTGCTTGTGTCTCTCATCAAGGAACAGAAAGTGGAATTTACTGAAGCTAATGACGTACATAATACAGGCAGCATGAACTTGTTAAAGGGAGATTGTGCCACACAAACCTCATTGACTAGGTTAATTCAGTGTTGCAGACAGCAGACAGAGGACAGGCTGTGGATTGTCCTTTACTTGGACTTTAACAATGTCATCAACTTGGTGCTGCATATGGGATTTGTGAAGACGCTGAAGAACCTGGGATTGAGGAGGAGCTTATCTGATTGGGTAACAGGTGTTAAATAATCCAAAAAAATTGATTAGCACTTTCATGCATAATAGTGTTAATCAGTTGTGAAAAAGCATAACACTTGGCACAGATTGATTAGAACAATTAAATATATATATAGTTCTATTAATGAAATACAAAATCACACATGCCCACACAATGCAAAGCATCATGGGCTGCATATGCAAATCACCACAGAATATTATGCTGGTTCAACTTTAAGCAGAATTGCATGGTGCCGAAAGGCCTCTCACACAGTTTGCAAAGGGTACCAACAGATGACACAGACACGTGTTTTGTCCTACCAGGACTCATCAGTATGTCTCATCTGTTTGACACCCCAGTGGAATGAACCAGCTACCCTAAGATGGTCTGTCTGGGTTATGTTGTGGTGAACCCCATTAAAGCAAAAAACTATTTAAAAGACAAAGAACCTCTGTGCACAAACACTGAGGCAATGGTTACCCCAAAGGGCATTTGGCTGGGAAGCCAAGCTTCAAGGAAATACAAAATCACACATGCCCACACAATGCAAAGCAACTTGGCTTCCCAGCCAAATGCCCTTTGGGGTAACCATTGCCTCAGTGTTTGTGCACAGAGGTTCTTTGTCTTTTAAATAGTTTTTTGTTTTAGTGGGGTTCACCACAACATAACCCAGACAGACCATCTTAGGGTAGCTGGTTCATTCCACTGGGGTGTCAAACAGATGAGGCATACTGATGAGTCCCGGTAAGATGAAACACGTGTCTATGTCATCTGTTAGTACCCTTTGCAAACTGTGTGAGAGGCCTTTCGGCACCATGCAATTCTGCTTAAAGTTGAACCAGCATAATATTCTGTGGTGATTTGCATATGCAGCCCATGATGCTTTGCATTTTATGGACATGTGTGATTTTGTATTTCCCTGAAACTTGGCTTCCCAGCCAAATGCCTTTTGGGGTAACCATTGCCTTAATGTTTACGCACAGAGGTTCTTTGTTCTATTAATGTTGTCTACTGTGCCATGGACTCACTTAAAAAATTAACATTCTGAGATCACGTGATGCAGAGTGCTGAGTAGCAGCTCCCTCAAGAAGCTCCTGCCTCCCGTTTATTATTTTATCTCATTCTGACATTCTAATCCACTATTTTCTCTTGTTTTTGAGATTCAACGTTGTGTAATAGCTGTGGCACTCTGGTCTGGCTATATCTCGGGCGGATGGAGGCTTACATGAAGAAAGCCCCACAGAAGCATACCCCTCCAGCAACTCCTGAGAAGGCCCCTAAGAAATCCAGGGCCTCTGGTGGTTCTGGGCCTGATCCTCCGAGCCACATTGGTGATCAGGAGCCTTTAATGCTTTCCAGATTCCTTGAGGAGTTTAAACCCTTTCGAGAGGAAATGAAGGATATGGCAATGGATTTGAAATCGCTATCTAGAAAGCTGGATGAACTCTCGCTATCTGTGTCTGATAATACAGCTCAAATTGCTTCTATTGAGAAAAGGTTTAGTAGTCTCGACCCTGACCTGGTCTCAATGCGCCAGAAATTGTCTCGTTTTGAAGCTAAGCTCGAGGATCTAGAGGGTCGGAGCTGAAGAAATAACGTAGTGATCCTCAGATTACCGGAGGGAGAGGAAGGCCAATATGTTGTGGCATTTGTTCAGAAGCTGGTTGAGAGGGTGGCTGGCCCATCTCCATTCGGCCTCGGCTACATTATAGAGTGTGCCCACAGGGCTTTATGGCCTAAACCATCCCCGGAGGATCCCCCCCTATCGTGTGCCGGTTTTGAACTATTTGGAGAGACAGCATTTTCTGCAAAAAGTCAGAGCTTTGCAAGAGGTTCGCTGGGAAAATATAAAGTTGAGAATCTCACAAGATTTACCCGTCTCGGTTCGCTTGAAACGCAAAGCATTCCACCCTATTATCTCTAAGCTAATCGCAGCAGGTTTGAAGTTCAGAATGGGTTACCCGGCCAGACTACAGATCTCAACTAATGGATCCTGGAAAAGCTACGAAGACCCTGAAGAGGCTTTGATGAGCCTTAAATCCACGTTGCCAGATCTCTTTAAGGACTCTTGAATGGTTGTGGCACAGTATGGAGTACTACAAGGAGTCGACAGATTGAATTTTCATTTTTCCCCTTAGGGAAATCTTCTAAGCGTGAAGACTTGGGAAATTGCATCTACAGCTTTGGACTGGGGGGATCATTGCCGGCCGCCCCGACTTTTCTTTTCTTTCCACTTCATAATGGGCCCATGCTGGTCTGAAGCAGTGGACACTTGGGTTTGGGGCCTTCTCAGGGGGGGATTTGTGTGCCAAGTCTTGGCAGTTACTCTTGTTGGGGGCAGAAAGAATCTAGTTTGAATGGTTGTAGGCTAGTTTCTCATTTTTTCTTGCTTGGATTGGTACTAGGATGGTCCTGGGCTTTCTCCATTCCTGTCTCTCATTTAGACAGGTCAGGGAACTGGCCGTTAGAGGGCGTTCCAACCTTTGGGGACTCGCGAGGAAGCACTACTCGAGGAGGATTTAGCAGGGTTCTGCTATTTAGCTGGTGCGTGGTGCTCTCAATTTTGCAGGGAGGACTTGCGCATTGGATGTCGGGTCGTTGTGGGTAGAGGTATTTATTATTCCTTCCCCTCCGGTGGAGTGATCCCAGTTTCTCTTATCTCTATTCCCGCTCTCAATACGAGCAGAGTTATCTCTCCCTTTGGGGGTTTCTGGTCTGATTTTGGTTATTGGTGGCTCGCCCTGTACTTCTCGTCTCAGTCCTGGTTACCGCGAACACTTGGGTGGTGTAGTGGTCTCCCTATGGTCCCTCTAAAACAAGTTCCCTTGTGTCCATGTTCTGGTTGGATCGAGCTGAAGGCCCAGGATCATTCTCTCTTGTTTGGGGTATAACTGGCAGTGTTTGGTTTCTACAGACTGCGATTTGGGTGCAACAGTGCTAACTGTTTGGGTTCGTGCTCGGGGGTGGGAGTAGAGGATTAGAACCAGTACTGTGCTGAGCGTTGCTTGTGACAGTTTGGTGGGGGGAGTGTGGGTGGGGTGTGGGACATGGTTCGAGGGTGGGGGGATAGAAGGGATGGGTGGTTTCTGTTTTTGCGGGGGCTAGGGAGGAGGGTGGGTGTTACTGCAGTAACCCTGGGGATATGTTTACAGGGGATATACATCCCATGTGCTGAGTGTAATTATTTTAATTCAACTATTTTTCCTAGATGGCTAATGAGATAACATTTGTGACTTGGAATGTTAAGGGGATCAGAAAGCAACACAAGCAATATCAGGTTTTCAAACATCTAAGTTTGTTCAGTCCACAGATAACCTTTTGCAAGAAACCCATTTATTAGAAGCGGAAGCTTTGCAATTAAGGAGGCAACAGGTGGGATCGATTTATAGTGCCCAGGGCACCACAAATAGCTGCAGGGTCATGCTCATGATTAACAGGAGTATTCCATTTGTTTCCACACAAGTGATTAATGATACCGAGGGTAGGTTTATCCTGGTTAAAGGTACCCTTTGGTCTGTCCCAATATTATTGGGCTGTGTTTATGGCCCTAATTTGGATGACCCTGTATTCTTTATGAGGCTTATATCTATCATTCTCCCAATGCTTCCCATTAAAAATATTTTAGGGGGAGATTTCAATCAAGTACTTGACCCTTACTTAGACAGACTGGGCAATGGCCCAGGAGGGGCTACCCCTGGACAGAAGGCATTCAAGGATTTATTAGACCAATGTGGGCTCTGTGATGCCTGGCATGTTTTACACCCGGATTCTAGGGAGTTTACCTTTAGGTCTATGGCACATGGCTCGCAGTCCCGCATTGACTACGTACTCATTTCTCAGTGCCTCTTGCCCGGGGTGAAGACCTCCTCGATTCAACCCAGCCCAGTCTCCGATCACTCACTAGTAGTATGCAATTTGGTACTGCTTAACTCACCCAATAGGGAAACTAGATGGAAACTCAATGACCAGCTCCTTAAAGATGTTAAATGTTGCAAACTTATAAGGGAACAAATAGAATCCTTTTTTTCATTAAACCCTTTAGATAGTGCAAAGCCTGATATCCTGTGGGGGGCCTTAAAAGCCTTCATGAGAGGGATACTTATTAGCATGGTGGTTGGTAGGAAAAGAGGGTGGAAGAAGGAACTAAAATCCTTATTAACCCAAATCAGATCCCTAGAAGTTAACCCTCCAGCCAATCCTCTAGTTGAGGATACACGGAAACTCTTGGAGTTAAAGGATAAATACTTGGGGCTACTTCAAGAGAAAGCAGAACTAGCCATCATTTGTACCACGGCTAACTACACTAAACAGGGGGAGAAAGTGGGACGTTTACTGGCATTGCGTACTAAACAACAGGAATCAATGAGATTTATCCCTCCCATCAGGTCAGTGGCAGACAGATCTCTTAAGGTGTCTCCAACCGAGATAGCTCAAGAATTTGCTGCTTATTATACTAATTTGTATAGCGACATGGAGCACCCCCCCATTCTGAAGACATAGAGAGTTATTTAAGGGACTCCCACTTGCCCCCTCTCGCTGGTCAGTGTAGAGACACCCTGGTTGTCCCTATTTCCCAGGAGGAAATTGCTAAGGTTATTAGTGAACTGCCAGCTGACAAGGTCCCTGGTCCAGATGGATTTTCTGCTTTATTTTATAAGGTCTTTCGAGACCTCCTCTTACCAATACTTGGTCGCTTATTTCAGCAAATCCTATCTGGGGCAGAGACAGATCCGCATCTCTACGAGGCCCTGATTGTTCTGCTTCCTAAACCTGATAAAGATCTCGAATTGGTTCAAAGTTACAGACCTATCTCGCTTTTAAACCAGGATATTAAAATCCTCTCTAAAATTCTGGCTAATAGGCTGGCAATGGTTCTTCCTGGGTTAATAGGTACAAATCAGGTTGGATTTATGAAAGGGCACTCATCTTCCACTCATCTACACACCTTGTTGCATGTCTTCTCGGCTACCAGGGATGCGGAGTTCCCTGCGGGTTTGGTTTCCCTGGATGCCGAGAAGGCATTCGACCGTGTGAACTGCAATTTCTTGTTCTGCACTCTGGAGGCCTTCCACTTCCCCTCTCTGTTTATCTCCTGGATTGCTGCCCTTTATAAAAATCCCTCAGCAAGAATTTCCGCGAATGGGGCCTTTTCCCATCCTGTCTCGCTCCACTCGGGTATGAGGCAGGGGTGCCCCTCTATTATTTAACTTATATCTGGAACCTCTTATTCAAAATATTCTCAATAATGATTCCATACAAGGGGTGAGAATTGGCCGGCACGAAGTCAAAGTCACTGCATATGTAGATGACCTGTTAATACATCTGTCCCACCCGGTATCCTCCATCCCGGCCTTACTAAGGGAAGTAGCAAGGTTTAGTGGTCTGTCCAATTACAAATTGAATGCCAGTAAGTCCCTATTTTTTCCATTAAATCACAAAGTTTTCAAAAGTGATATTAGCCCTTTTGGTCTATGTTGGACACCCAGGGCATTCAAATATCTGGGTATCAAACTTTCACGTAACCCCCTAACATGGTTTAAGGAGAATTTGGATTCCTTACTGCAGGGGATTATGCATGACCTTGAGAGGTGGTCTTAGCTTCCTATTTCAGAAGTCAGAAGGAACTAGAAGGGGGACAGGATCAGATCTACAGTACAGTAGCTTCTTGTTTTACATTGTTTTTCATGGATTCTACTTGGTAGAATGTTTATTTTCTTTCTTACTACTAAGGGGCTAGCAGGGTATTGTTTGGGGCTGTTGGAATTTTGAAACCTGTTTTGGTAGCTAAAAGTGGGCTCATTTGTTTGGTTTACAGTGTGGCAGGCTGCATTGTAGAGGCCTATTTCTTCTCTTTTAAACATAATTGGTGTAATTTAACTGGTCTGTTTCTTTGAATTGAGACCTATATCTTCTAATTCCAAACCTATTTTGATGTATTGTTGGTGAAGCTGTTTGAATTGGTGTCCTGTTTCTTTGGGTAGCAAACCTATGTTGGGGGCTTTGAGTAGAATTGATTCATTGTTGCTGGCTTCACTAGCTGCAAAGTTTTGAGTGGGGAAGGGTGCTAATTGTCTGACTAGAGGCCTCACTACCTGATTGTTTCGGAAGACTTGGGCTGGTCCCACCCACCCAAACCCCTCACCCCACCCACCCCTGGTCAATTATTCCCTTTATACTAGGGGTTCTGGCGTCACTTCCTCAAACAGGCAAAGGATTTGCACCTGTCATAACAGAAGCAGACATCCAGGAAAGGAACTGCAGCAAGTGAAGAGGTGACTGCTCTCTCAGTGGAAGGAAGTGAATGCAAATCTAGGCGCTTTCATTATAATCTTCTGTTAGCACCCTTTGCAAACTGTGTGAGAGGCCTTTCGGCACCATGCAATTCTGCTTAAAGTTGGACCAGCATAATATTCTGTGGTGATTTGCATATGCAGCCCATGATGCTTTGCATTGTGGGGGCATGTGTGATTTTGTATTTTCTTGAAACTTGGCTTCCCAGCCAAATGCCCTTTGGGGTAACCCTTGCCTCAGTGTTTGCACACAGAGGTTCTTTGTCTTTTAAATAGTTTTTTATTTTAATGGGTTCACCACAATATATCCAAGGCACCCTGCCTTAAGGGTAGCTGGTCCATTCCACTGGGGTGTCAAACAGACGAGGCATACTGATGAGTCCTGGAAGAATGAAACACTGTCTATGTCTTCTGTTAGCACCCTTTGCAAACCAATAATGAGAGGCCTTTCGGCACCATGCAATTCTGCTTAAAGTTGGACCAGCATAATATTCTGTGGTGATTTGCATATGCAGCCCATGATGCTTTGCATTGTGGGGGCATGTGTGATTTTGTATTTTCTTGAAACTTGGCTTCCCAGCCAAATGCCCTTTGGAGTAACCCTTGCCTCAGTGTTTGCGCACAGAGGTTCTTTGGCTTTCATTATTACTACTTCACATTGTTATTGCATTGGGTAAAGGAGGAGTAGGAGTTATATTAAGTATGGTAATACTCAAAGTATTTTTGAGTGTGGATAGGAATATAAAAAGCAGTTGCTCAACATATCTAAACGTGTGCAACAAAGGAGGTAAGGGAAATAAAGAATGTTTTGCACTGATAGAGGGGGGAGAGTGGGGACTTGGGGTGTTTGGTATCCTGCATCTGGAAGGTGGGGGGTCGCTGTGGGCAACGACAGCAATGGGTAGGGTGGTAGGCTGCAACAACTGTGGTGCACCAATCTTTCAAACATTGCCTGGAGAGTGGGAGGATGTTTAGTGTGCAACCACATAGAAAAACTTAGAAAGGAGATTGAGGGTCTGCAGGAGGAACTAAGACAGGCAAGGCAGATTGGGATGGGTTTAGCCCAATACTGGAGGGAGGAAGAAGGGGAGATGAGGGAGGGCAATTTAAGCCAACAGTGGTGAGGAGAGGCTCAGAAGAAGGGAAGCAGAGACAAAGGGGCCCAGGCCAGGAAGAACGATTGCCGGGGAAACCAGGTCAGGAGACAAAAGTCAAATGGAAGGAGGAGATAGGGACTTGTGAGGGGAGGCGAAGAAGTGGCAAAAGTCATGGAGTGGAAAGGAGAACAGGTTACTATGCAGAGAGAGGGGCGGGCATTTGTGAAGGATCTTCAGAAAATAGTTGTGCACTGCTAGAGAGGAAGAAGGTGGAGGAGGGAAGTGATGAAATTAGAGGAGTAATTGATAAATGCCTAGACCAAACTGGAGCGGGGGGAAGTTCTGCTGGGAGAATTGCAACAGGGGTAAAAGGGCGTAATAATGTGCAGGAGGAAGAAGAGGAGCTGGAAATGAGGGAGGGAGATAAAAGGAAGCAAGCAGGGAGTAAGAGGGGTGGAATCTTAGTGCTGGGGGACTCAATACTAAGAGGAGTTAGGTGGGGTAGCAAGGCGGAGAGGCATAGTCGCATTTGGGTGGAGGCCATGCCAGGAATGACAGCGGAAAGGGTGGGACAGTCTGTTCTGAAATATGCTAGAAGGGGTAGGGACAAGCCTCATTTAATTATTCATCTTGGGACAAACGACCTGGCTGACAAGACAGTGGATATAGTCAGAGGAGGTTTGAGGAACTAGCACAATTATGTGAGGGCAGGAAGATCAGTAACTTTTTCTGAGATACTTCCGGTGCCAAGGCAAGCACAACAAGAAAGCTGAGAATAGAGGAATTTAACAGATGGCTAAGAACCTGGTGTTGTGCTAAGGGTATGGGCTGTTGGGGGGGGGAGGGACCTGGGAGGACAGTAGTCTCTATGCAAGGACAGACTACACTTGAGTGAGGAGGAAAGAAAGTGTTGAAACAGAGGATGGAAGAATATATAGAGGAAGTTGGGAGTTTAAACTAGGAGTGGGGGTGGCAGTTGGGGAAGAGATATGCAGAGACCACAGGTTGGGAAATCATATGAGCTTACCCCCCATAACAGTGACAAAGGACAAATGGCAAGTACTATTGGTGATGCTAGGAAAGGAGGGCAGGATGGAAGGAGGGGGAAAGGGTGGAAGGTGGTTACCCTTAATGCTAGGAGCCTTGGGAGGAAAGCTGCAGAGTTGCAGGTTCTCATGGCAGAGGGAGAGGTGGACATTGCAGCCATCATGGAAACATGGGCCACCCAATATAATGACTGGGACCGGTCTGTACCAGGGTACAGGTTATTTCGTAGGGACAGGGTGACCGGGAAAGGAGGGGGAGTGGCACTATATGTGAAGGAAGGACTGAAGTGTGTAAGGGAGGAAGGGGAGGAGGGTAGTACAGAGTCACTTTGGGTGCAAATCCAGGATTCCAAGAATAGGATTCTTAGAATGGGAGTGGTGTACAGGCCACCATCTCAGATGGAGGAGTTAGACAGGGAACTAGCGGGACAGATCAGGAGGACCTGCGAGAAGGGTAGTGTGGTGATTGTGGGGGACTTCAACATGCCAGGAGTGGACTGGAGCACCCCAACAACCAGGAACAGAAGGGAGCAAGTACTGCTGGATGCCTTCCAGGACAGCTTCCTGCTGCAAATGGTCAGTGAACCAACCAGGTTAGGGAATACCCTTGACCTTGTGCTGGCAAATGGGGACTTTGTGAGAGAACTTACAGTGGAGGAACCGCTGTCAGGGAGTGACCACCACTCAGTATGGCTCACATTGGATATGGGCAAGGAAGGAGTGGAATCTGGCACAAGAGTGCTGGACTTCAGGAGGGCCGACTTTGGGAGGATGGGGAAGTGGTAAAGGGTACCTGGCAGAATACAATCTAGTATGGATACTAACCAGAGATGGGAGCTCATAAAGCTGGGGATAGTGGAGGCAACCAAAACCTGCTGCAAAGCCCAGAGCAAGAAGGCTAGGGTTAAGAAACCGAGCTGGTTGAGCAAGGAGGTCATGGAAAAGGTAAGGAGGAAAAGAGCTGCCTTTAGGAAGTACAAGAAAACAGGGAGGAGTAACTTGACAGAATCGAAGGAGGTGACAAGGGCAGTAAGGGGAGCCAAAGCATCTACGGAACTCAGGCTGGCACAAGGCATTAAGAAGGGGAGAAGGACTTCTTTAAGTACATCAGGGAGAAAAGGAGCTGTAAGGACCACATAGTAAGGATTAGGAAAGAAGGGGGTTGGGTGGAAGCAGGGTACGATAAGGTGGAAGCACTAAATGAGTACTTCTGCTCAGTATTTACTAAAGAGAAGAGGGGGGTGACACCCAAGATGGGAGAAATGGCAGACGCAGAGGGGGAAGTGGTGACAGATGGGGAAATCATGGAGGGCAGAGTTCGAGAGGGTTTGAAGGCACTGAGGGTGGACAAGCGCCAGGCCCAGATGGCATCCACCCAGGGTACTGAAGGAGCTGGCAGAGGTCCTGCAGGACCTTGGCAGACCTATTTAATGCCTCACTACATTCGTTGTACCTCAGGACTGGAGGATGGCTCATGTGGTGCCCCTCCACAAGAGGGCCCCAAGAATGAACCGGGAAACTACAGACCAGTGAGCCTCACATCCATCGTGGGTAAGCTTAATGGAGACTATCCTGAAGGAGAGGCTGGTGGCCCTCCTAGAGGCCAAAGGACTACAGGACAGCAGACAGCATGGCTTCATCACATGGCCGATCCTGCCAAACCAACCTGGTTGAGTTCTATGACTGGGTAACTAGGCAACTGGACAGGGGACATGCAGTGGATGTCCTGTATCTGGACTTCAGTAAGGCATTTGACTCAGTGCCACATGGAAGGCTGGGAAGGAAGTTAGTAGGCACAGGGGCAGGTGCAATGCTGGTGAGATGGGTAGGAAACTGGCTGCAGGGAAGGCAACAGAGGGTGGTGGTAGGTGGGGAGCTCTCACACCCAAGGGCAGTGATGAGCGGTGTCCCACAGGGCTCGGTTTTGGGACCAGTGTTGTTTGGGATATTCATTGCAGACATATCATGGGACATCAGGAGCAAGATCAGTCTGTTTGCTGATGATATCAAGGTTGGCGCGGTGGTGGATGACCTAGGGGGGATGGCAGGGGTTGCAGGATGATCTGGCAAAGCTTGAAACCTGGTCAGGCACCTGGCAACTGGGTTTTAATGCTAAAAAGTGCAAGGTGATGCATTTTGGGATGAAGAACCCAAGGAGAACTTACCTAGGGGGAGTGCAGCTAGCCCAGACAGAGGAGGAGAAGGATCTGGGTGTGCTCATCACAGGGTCAATGAACAACTCGGCACAGTGTAGGAAGGCAGCTGCAAAGGCCAACAAAATGCTGGGTTGTATTGCAAGGGGTATATCCTCGAGGAGGGAGGAGGTGATTCTGCCACTGTTTAGGTCATTAGTTAGACCACACCTGCAGTACTGCGTGCAGTACTGGCATCCGTATCTGAAGAGGGACATTAAGTTACTGGAGGGAGTGCAGCGCAGGACGACAAAGATGATCATGGGTCTGGGGGGACTTATCATACGAGAGGAGGTTGAAGGAGTTGAACATGTACTCACTGGAGGAGAGGAGAGACAGGGGGGACATGATTGAAACCTTTAAATACATGAAAGGAATAAACAAGACAGGTACAGAGGGGCTGTTCAAAGTAAGGAAGGGGAGGGCCACCAGGGGCCATGATATGAGACTGGAGCAAGGAAGGTTCAGGAGGGAGATGAGGAGACACTTTTTTACAGAGAGGGTGGTGGCTGGGTGGAATGCGTTACCTGCAGAAGTGGTATGCAGTAGAACAGTGGACTGCGTCAGAGGAGGATGGGACAGGACAAGGGGGAGGGTTAATGAAGGGGAAGGGTGGAAGGGAGGGGCAGCTGCAGAATAAGGGGTGCTAGCTGCACATTCGAGCAGACTTGAAAGACCTCTAGGCCTTTATCTGCTGGCAAATTTCGTATGTTCGTATTTCTCTATGGGGCTGGATCAACATAATTAAGATGAATATATTCTATTTCCTAGGATTTTCTACCCGTTGTCCCTTCTCAACACCTTTATTCCTTTACTCTGGTTCAAAAAGGTACGTGGTGTCTTCACTAGATTCATCTGGGCCGACAGGTATCCCTGTTTTGCTTATCATAAGCTGGCAGCCCCAAAACTGGAGTGGGGGCTGCAAATCCCCCATCTGGCTATATATCACTGGGCTAGTCATCTTGTGAAATGTTCGAGATGGGTATCTCCTGGCCCAGAAGAAGCGCAACCTATTTGGCTCAGAATAGAATTGGATGCAATCAGTGACAAAAATCTGGATCCTCTCGCGTTATTTTTCCTTAGGTTATCCCAAGTAAGTGTGGCTGTAGAGTGTTCCAAGATAAGGACCTCCTTAAAGGTCTACTCACAGATATGTTCCTTTTTACAGTATTCCCCCCATCTGGACCTGGCCCAGTCTATCTGGAACTCTCCATCATTTACTATTAACAGGAGTCAAATTTCCCATCTTTGGGTGCCTCAACTGGGAGAGGGGAAGCTCCTGGCTTTTACTGATGGTGGGGGACATTGGTTATCAGTGGAAGAGATGGTTAGGAAATTTCTCATCCCGCCTTCTTCCTATTTTAAAGTCCTGCAATTGAAACACTTACTTGTAGTTACCCTGGGTAACATTCCTCCTTCTCAGAATATCTCTTCTCTGATGCCCGAGGTATCCCCACTTTCTGGCTCTCCTGGTGCAATTTCTAAACTATATCAGGTTCTGTTTCATAAAAAGTTCGGGGGTCCATTTGGGCCATCAAGATTTTGGAGTAATTTTTTCCCTCACCTTCAGTTGGATTGGCACTGTCTCTGGAAGTCATGTCATAAATTCATTTCTCAAGATAGACTGCGTCTCATGCAATACCACATATTGCACAACTTATATTATTCCCCGGCCAAACTTCACAGGTGGGGTTACCTAGACTCAAACAAGTGCAATAAATGTTCACAGGATGAGGGTACACTTCTTCACATGCTTTGGTCTTGTCCAAAAATTTCCACCTTATGGGTTTCAATCCAAACTTCCTTAGACCCCCTGTTGGGCCTCCAAGATTATTTTACTCCTGAGATATGTGTGTTAGGGGACCTGTCCTCTATTAGAGTTAGGGTACGCAAATTTCATATTTCCATGGTTGCCCTGTCGGCTAAGAAAATAATTCTTCGTCACTGGAAAGACAGGTCCTCCCCTTCTCTCCAGGAATGGGTAAGAGAAGTGTTATCCAACTTGTGCATGGAAAAAGCAATAGCCAGTCTTCACAATAGTCTGGCAGCTTATACTAGAATTTGGGATCCCTTCACTCACTAATCTCTCTGGTTCCAAACTAAACCTATACTAGGTTATTGCTCCTGCATGGTTTTTGGTTAGATGCTCGGCATCTACAGGTACTGAGATGGGTTACTGCAGTAAGGGGAGGTTGGGGGGGTGGGCAGCATCCTCCCACTATGTATCAATGAGTCTCTATCAGTTTCTCTGTATGCTGCCTTTTATGGTGGAAAATGTATGAATAAACTTTAAATTATAAAAAAAAAAAATTATCATTCTACTGCTACTCATTACTGGAAATGGTAGCATTACTCCTTATTTTGCGTAGCATTTTGCTGTGATATACCAGCTATTTATTATGCTGGGATAAGCAATGGACTGAGGGAGAAAACACAGAGGACAGTGGTAAATGGAACTTATTCAGGGTTTAGGACATACGAGCATATGAAAACACCAGTAGAAAGAGGCCCATAGGCCTATCAAGTCTGCTCGATTGTGCAACTCGCAGTATACTTTTACTGCAGCTACACCTCCCCTCAAAGTCCTGTCCCATTATCCCTACCCCCAAAGGATAGGATAGGATAGGATAGGATAGGATAGGAAGGAGACATGTGGGGTGCCACAGGGTTCAGTACTTTCACTGGTACTTTTTAGTATGTTCACCTGTCACAATTGAAAGGACATACACATAAAGATCAACATATTCACAAATTAAACAAAATTATGTAGCAGGGTGGACTTGGAGGAGGGGATTAGAGCAATGGGAAAGGACCTACAAAGGCTAGAAAATGTGCCTAAGTTCAATGTGAAAAATGCAAGGTTATGCATATTTGCAAAAAGAACCTTAAAACAGAGAAGTGTGCAGGAGGTGTAACAGTATGCCAGATGAGGAAGGACAGGAACCTTTTGGTAATCATTAGCAAATATCTTCAAGACATTAGCTGGTTGAAACAAGGAATATGCTAAGGGCAGCGAATGCATTGTCAGGGGATTTACCAGTAGGAGTGTGGGGCATGATGGTGCCTCTCTAAGGATCCCTGGTAAGGCCACACCTAGAGTACTTTGTGTAGGTTTCATCTTTAGAGATATACACATCATCTGAAAGCCATGCATAGGATGACCACCAAACTGATACATGGTATGCAGAGTTCATGAGGAAAGGCTGAGGCAGCAGAAGTGCTGTCTTGAGACCAAAAGGGAAAGGGCTAAAATGCTACAGAGATCACTTGGAGGCACTGTAGGGGAAGGCAACCAAGGTGATACATGTATACAGAGAAGGCCTTATGAGGAAAGTCTGACACGGCTAAAGTGCTCGCTTGAGGCTAGATGGGGAAGGGCTGAAATAAGACAGAAACTACCTGGAAACAGTGCAGAGGAAGGCCACCAAAATGATACATGTATGCAGTGAATACCTTATGGGGAAAGACTGAAGACATTAAGACTTGAAAGGAAATGGGAGAAGTGATAGAAACACTTAACTTCCTCAAAGGCATCAGTATGGTGGATTATCAACAGTTGTTAAAACTCAGCAAAAGGACCTGCACAGGGGGCTATGATTAAGTTCAGTGGAGATATAAGGATATACTTCATTGGAGAGGGTGGTCAACTGCTGGAATAGCGTGAATAGGGAACCGATTGAGGCAGCGATAGTATTGGGGGATTCAGGGTGAGATGGGACAGGTATAAGGAGCTGTAAGAATGGGTAAAGCTACAAAATAGTCTGATCTGCTAATCGAGGACTTGGATTATGCCCACCCAGTGATAGACTGGAGTGAAAGTAGGTTGGACCATGTCAGGGTGGATGGACCTTTAGTCTTTTGCTGCCTGTATGCCTGTAATCATTTCTATGTTTCTTATTCTGTAATGAATAGAGGGTGCATTATAAAGAGAACAGATGCAAAAACATGTAACTATGGAAAGAACACGGTGCGTATGAATATGTAAGCCTGGAGAGGACAGGGTGTGTAGGAATATGTAAGTGTGGAGACAACAGGGTGGGCAGGAATATATAAGTAAGGAGAGAATATAAGGTATAGGAATATGCAAGTATGAAAAGTAGTAATTTTGACTTCAGAGCTGTCTAGTCTTTACCTTTAATTAATGATGGAATAGCCCACTCGCTGGCACAAGTGGTAGCACTGCAGCTTGCTGTGCCAAAGACTCTGGTTTAGGAATGAGCATAGAACCTCAGAGATTGACCATGGTGAGGAGTACAAGCATCCAGAAGACTGCTCACTTCCACAGAGGTGGGAGGGTCAGGGTGGTCAGCAGTAGCCTGACTCATAGTGGTGACTAGGGGTCAGTGCGCCTGACATCCTTTGCACGTTTGGGCTTGGATTTTGGCAAACGTAGGAAAACACATGCACGAGAGAGCATGTGTATGCCTGCTATGCCATTGCATAATTGAGCTTCAGAGGAAACTTCAAAGGAAATGCTTCTCTCTGGGCTGCAGCTTGATACTGGGACCCTGGACCTCCTGCACTCCTCACTGACCTGAAGGTGTATATCTCAGACTGGGCTCATACGGTGAGATGGTCTCTCCCTACAGGGGGCACCTCCATGAGGGGAAAGTCATGGTCCTCCTGGACTGGGCAGCATGGAGGGAAGTGCCAGGGTGCAGTGTGTTTCCAGAGATCTGGGTTTGATATGGGGTACATGCCTGCCCTGAAACTGAGTTAAAGATAACATTTTCTGATGTCAGACGGGTGTGGTTATAAATGATCATCTGTCAAATTTCATGTAAGAGCAACTACAGGTACAATTCAGACATTTCTTGGAGGGTCTTCTTTTACCTTCATCTAATGCTGATTATAAATAACATCTGTATTATTGTTTTATTTCTTTTTTATGCACAGGATATAAAATCCCAAAGAAGGAACTGTTATTGCTATTTAAGGGGGATAAGGAATGCTCACGGGGTGATATGAAGAGGAAAGAGAAAGCACACCAGATGGATCATCTTGAAGACACTCCCAGCAGTAAGTGAATGGTTAGATAATGAATTTATATGGAATTTTGACAGCTTTTCTTGAGAGGGGGTAGGGAGAATAAGGAAAAAGGTATAGAGTTGGAGGAGCAGGGTGTATGGAATTATGAGGATGTAATGATGATGATAAGAAAGACTCAAATGAGTAAAGTCGAGAATTGTTTTCTTAAACAAACGGGTTATATTTTATAGTAGCTTTGGAACTGAATTGGGAATTGGTAGATGTGACAAAGGATTGATTTCATGGGGTCTTTATTCCAGGAAAGGTTGAGCAGGCAGGTGTCTGTATTATAAACATTTTGTTATTGACAAAGGAAGGACTAGGAAAGTTCAAAGATGAGTGAGCTACTGTAGTTCAAAATAAAGGAGATGAATACAAGAAAATGAATTGCAGCAGAAGAGTCATCTAGGAAGTAACAATGCAAGGAGGATTGCAAAGATGATCGCCAAGGATTGACTTTCTGGTGATTTTCTATAAAGGCGTACAAGGAACTCTATAGTACATTACACACAATAAAGGGCTAACTGACCCACCACATCACAATATGTACATATTCTTGTAACACAGTATAACATCAATGTACATTAAATACAATAAAGGTCTAACTAGCCCACTACATCACAATACATACATATTCTTGTAACACAGTATAACATCAATGTACAATTTTTAGTAACATGCAAAGTACATCATACATCAAATCATCAGCAACAGTATAATATCAATGTACAGTTGTTAACATGCAAAGTACTTCATACATCGAATTATGAGCAACAGTATAACATCAATGTACAGCTGTTGATAACATGCAAAGTACATAATAGATCGCATCATCAGCAATAGTATAACATCAATGTACAGTTGTTGATAACATGCAAAGTACATCATACATTGAATCATCAGCAACAGTATAACATCAATGTACAGTTGATAACATGCAAAGTACATCATACATCAAATCATCAGCAACAGTATAACATCAATGTATAGTTGATAACATGCAAAGTACATCATACATCGCATCATCAGCAACAGTATAACATCAATGTACAGTTGTCGATAACATGCACAGTACTTCATACATCACATTATCAGCAACAATATAACATCAATGTACAATTGTCAATAATATAGAGTACATCATACATCGCATCATCAGCAACAGTATAACATCAATGTACAGTTGTTAACATGCAAAGTGCATCATACATCGAATCATCAGCAACAGTATAACATCAATGTATAGTTGTTGATAACATGCAAAGTACTTCATACATCGAATTATCAGCAACAGTATAACATCAATGTACAGTTGATAACATGCAAAGTACATCATACATCGCATCATCAGAAACAGTATAACATCAATGTACAGTTGATAAAATGCAAAGTACTTCATACATCGAATCATCAGCAACAGAATAACATCAATGTACAGCTGTTGATAACATGCAAAGTACATAATAGATCGCATCATCAGCAACAGTATAACATCAATGTACAGTTGTTGATAACATGCAAAGTACATCATACTTCGAATCATCAGCAACAGTATAACATCAATGTACGGTTGTTGATAACATGCAAAGTACTTCATACATCGAATCATCAGCAACAGCATAACATCAATGTACAGTTGATAACATGCAAAGTACATCATACATCGAATCATCAGCAACAGTATAACATCACTGTACAGTTGATAACATGCAAAGTACATCATACATTGAATCATCAGCAACAGTATAACATCAATGTACAGTTGTTGATAACATGCAAAGTACATCATACATCGAATCATCAGCAACAGTATAACATCAATGTACAGTTGATAACATGCAAAGTACATCATACATTGAATCATCAGCAACAGTATAACATCAATGTACAGTTGTTGATAACATGCAAAGTACATCATACACTGACTCATCAGCAACAGTATAACATCAATGTACAGTTGTTGAAAACATGGAAAGTACATTATACATCGAATCATCAGCAACAGAATAACATCAATATGCAGTTGTTGATAATATGCAAAGTGCATCATATATTGAATCATCAGCAACAGTATAACATCAATGTACAGTTGTTGATAACATGCAAAGTATATTATACACCGAATCATCAGCAACAGTATAACATCAATGTACAGTCGTCAATAACATGCAAAGTACATCATACATTGCATCATCAGCAACAGTATAACGTCAATGTACAGTTGTTGAAAACATGCAAAGTACATTATGCAGAAAATCATCAGCAACAGTATAACATCAATGTACAGTTGTTGATAACATGCAAAGCACATCATACATCCCATCATCAGCAACAGTATAACATCAACATGCAAAGCATGTATATTACTCAACTTATGCTTGTACTTGTATAGTTGCTGCCTGTAACTCCAGGTGTTTTTGTATCTCACCTGTATGTAATCCCTGTCCTAAAACCTCACTATTTGTTGTCTCCCCCCCATTTTGACGAGGTACCTTTGTAAACGAGTCGCTGACTCAAAGGTTGTAAATCTGATTCTTCAATAAATAAAAAAATAAATAAAAATAAATAAATCAATGTACAGCTGTTGATAACATGCAGAGTACATCATACATCGAATCATCAGCAACAGTACAACATCAATGTACAGTTGTTGATAACATGCAAAGTACATCATACATCGAATCATCAGCAACAGAATAACATCAATGTACAGTCGTTGATAACATGCAAAGTACATTACACATCGCATCATCATCATCAATTCTGAATAAAAAGTATCTTCCTTAACTCCGTCTTCTCCATTGAATCCTACTTATTGATCTGAGCCAGAGGAATTAGGATCCCGAGGGAGAAAATCTTTGGTCGGGGAACCGGCAACAGCCACTGAGCACAGTGACTGCACACCTCCATGTGGTGTCACACATTAGCCAATAACCCTGTCTGGCACCACAGGATAAAAACCTTTATGGAAAAAAAAACAGTTGAGTCATGCTTCTGCTTAGGACTGCTTGACAGGTTTCAGTACCATTGATGCTTTGACTAATCCTGTGCACATTTAAACTTCAGACCCCCCACTTTTCCCTACGTTTCAACGCCCATGTGAGCAGCCACTGGAGAAAAAGAAAAAAATGAAGGGGAAAAGGAAGATCAAAGGTAGCATGAAGAAGAAGAAGTCAAAGAGAAGAAAGGAGGATAAGCCACAGGACAGCAGGCCAGACAAGGTGGGAGAGGAGGAGCAGAGCTCAAAGGACAAGGCAGGGATGGAGCAGCAGCCCAAGGACAAAGCTGGTGAGCATTTACATAATAATAACAATAGAGGATAATATTGAAAATATACGAGGCCACTAATTTACTGTGATTAAAGTAATGAAATTCCATTTTTAAGACTTGAAATGTCAGGAATTGTACCAGTGAATTTGAATTTAATTTCCAGATTTTCACCGGCATTCTTTTGTCACTCTTTTTTAATTTTTATTTATTTATTTCAGATTCGGATTTATCACCGTTGAGCCAAAAGGCTCTTCTACAGTGGTTCCAAGTCAAAGTTCACAAAACAGAACAGTACAGTGACATACAGTACAAGATTAGGTACAATGGCCCAGATATTCAAACTGCGCCAGGCTGTGGTGCAAGCTTGGGCACAGGGGTGTGGACTGGGCGATATTCAATGGAGCTGCGCCATGGCTCAGCAGCATTGAATATCGCACCCTGGCCACCCCCAGTGTGCATGGCGCAGTAGCACTCAAGTGGCCAGAGTGGAGCATGGGGATGCGCTAGCGCAAGTGCCATTGCGCCATGCACAGCAACCGCGATATTCAAAACTTGACAGGCAAATGGGGCCATAATGTATGCAAGGCACACATGGGGCCATTTGCATGTCAATATGGCCCCATTTGCATGCAGGTGCGCCGATCCCCGACAACTTGCACCTGGCGCCCTGTCAGGCAGCAGCCGTCAGGGACTGACACCCCCTGCAGCCCGATCACGGGCATTTGTAGTAAAAAAAAATAACTATTCTGTCCAATATCCCTGGTGGTCCAGTGGACCGCTGACTGCCTGATCACGGGCATTTGTATTAAATAAAATAACTATTTCCAATATCCCTCGTGGTCCAGTGGACCGCTGTCTGCCCGATCGCGGGCATATGTATAAAAAATTAAAAGTTCCAATATCCCTGGTGGTCCAGTAAACCACTGTCTGCCCGATCACAGGCATCTGTAGAAATAAATAAATCCAGTATCCCTGGTGGTCCAGTGGACCGCTGTCTGCCTGATTGCGGGCATATGTATAAAAAATTAAAAGTTCTAATATCCCTGGTGGTCCAGTGGACCGCTACCTGCCTGATCACGGGTATATGTATAAAAAAAATCAAATATCCTGGTGGTCTAGGGTACCTCCTCCCCACCGCCCACTGGCCCCACCCCCGCCCTGTCGCCGCGCGTGCAGCAGCACCCACCGCCTGCTGCCCGCTGCCACCGACTGACACTGTTGGTAGGGCTGCACCCATTGGTTCTGGCGTGAGCCAATGGGCATGCAACCCGTACCGATATCATTCACATATCTGGAATGGCAATGCGGTGGGCTGCATGCCCATTGGCTCCGCTGAGCCAGCCGGATAATGCAACCCGACGATGTCGGTCGATGGGCTGCTGAGTAACGAGCAGGTGGGTGAGGTGCTGCCACCCGCCGGCTGGCGGAGGGAGGCGGGCGGTGGGGCTCAGTGGGCGGGTGGGAGGGGCCCCTGAGACCACCAGAGAGATTTTAGTTGTTGTTATACATATGCCCTCGATCGAGCTGATAGGGGTCCACTGGACTACCAGGGATATTGGACTAATTTATTTCTACAGATGCCCACTATCGGGCAGACAGTGGTCCACTCGACTACCAGGGATATTGGACTTATTTATTTATACAGATGCCCGCGATCGGGCAGATAGCGGTCCACTGGACCACCAGGGATATTGGATGGAATTCATATTTATTTTTTAAAATGCCCGTGATTGGGCATGGGGGGCGACACCAGGTGCAGCCAGAGCTCAGGTGGCCACCCAAAGGTGGCAGCTGCCGTGTTGCGCCCTGCAATGCGGCAGCTTACCTGTGGATGGCCATAAGTTGTTCCTTTTTTTTTTTATCAACTTTGTGCTGGCACAGGCAGGGGTTGCACATGCATGGCTCTGCACATCCCGGGCTGAATATCAGGCTGTGCAGGGTATGCATGGGCACACCCCCCCTACCTGCGCCTGCATACATTACTGATGTGTTCCGGCGCATCGGGATTTGTGCTGCGCACTTTTCCCTTTTGAATATTGCGCCGGGGCGCATCAGTGGGTTGCGCATGGTGCAACAGTGTTGCTCCATGCACAACCCTTTTGACTATCTGGGCCAATGGGTATAAGGACATAGAAGGCAGGAAATGACTGTGACAATAATTGCATTTATATCAAGATGCCTTAATCAAACATATTCAAATTAAACAAAAAGTTTCAAAATTCTGTTTCGTTACTAAGTGCTGTGCAGTGGGGTTGTAGTAGCCAGAAGGTTTTGTCAGTTATGAGGGGGAGGGGGTGGGGATAGGATGATATGTGGTGTGGGTAAAGGGTGAGGTAGGAGTGGATGCTGTTAGGACACTGTTTCAGTATGTGTGTGAATAATCAGGATAAAAGAAGTCTTAACTTACAGATTAAATGAAACAAATTGAAAATAGTACAGAAAGAAAAAAAATTCAAGCTCTGCAGATTTACTGATCTCTTATTAAATGCCCCAAATTTATGAAATTCTTTGTTTTTACCAGCATGCAGACAGTCCAGATTCCAGGATTTTACCATGGCTTTCTGGTTAAAAAATTAAAAAACAAAACCCAGCAGCCATGAAAAAGTTATTTCTAGGGACATGGATATGTTGTTCATCCACACTTATTGGCAGGTTCCTTGCCGCTTTAAATCTTGCCGGAAGGTCTTCAAGCTGGCTCCTCCCACCCACCCGGGTGGTAAAACTCTCGGCTCCGCCCCATGACGCCAGATCTTCCTTACCGCTTGGAAGCTCAGGTTCCCTCCTTAACGCGTTGCGATTAAGACTGGTTCCTAATTCTTCGAAAAGTTTGAAATTAAAAAGTTTTTGCTAAAGACTTCGGTCTTCTTCTCCTCGCGGCTGCAATGGACAAATCGACTCCCGGTTTTCGGAGGTGCCCTTTCGGGCAGAAGATGTCTAGGACGGATCCGCACTCCACGTGCATCTACTGCCTGGGCCTTGAGCACGACCCGCAGGCCTGCGACTTGTGCTCTTCCTTTTCGGCCTACGTCCTTGAAGACCGTGCTGCCCGATTACAACTGCAGCGCCCCGAGAAAAGAATTCCACCAGTGAAATCTAAAGGGCCCGATTGGCGGTGTCGCGGCCGGCGGGCTCGGCAGATCAACTAGGCAGATGATCACCCTCGAAGAAGGGAGGCGGCGGGCAGCTTCTACCTCTGCTGCGGCATTTGTCCCGCTCTCTCGGTGCCTCATATCGGCTTCTTTTAAGGAGCTTTGTCTGACCCTCTCGACCAAAGGTGAGGTCCAACTTCTTCGGGACCTTTTTCCAGGTCCAAAAGCGCGAGTCTCCGTCGGCGCTCTTGGGAGGGAAAGATCCCCCCCTTGTCGACAGTCAACTTCGGTCGACCCCTCAGCTTCGGCCACTGGCTTCACGGTGTCCCCGTCAGGCCAGTTGACCGAGACTCCTGTCGACGCGGTCGAGATTTTTCTCGACCCGTTAGACGGGTTGTCGGCTGGAGAAGCTGAGAATCCCCTCCCAGTTCCCCCGGTGGGAGTTGAGGATCCCGTCGGTTCGTCTGTGCCTCCAGTTCCGGAGCCTTCGGTGGGATCGTCCGAGCCGAGGGGAGTGCCGATTTCCGACACTTCTCCTCGCCTTCCTCGGCCTAGTCGAGACTCTCGGTCTCGGACATCCTCGCGGTCCAACCGATCCCGCCGCCTTAGGCGTCTAGGATTCAGCACGCAAGCGCCCCGCCTCTTCCTCTTCCTCAGGACGAGGCTGGACGCCAAGTTACGTCGGAAGTACGAGGAACTTATGCAACCAGCTCCTTTTGACCGGGAATAAGCCGACCAGTGCGTCTTCCCGGCCATTAAGTGGCTGTCACGGAGCAGCGAAACAACCCTCGTTGTAGTCGAGGGAGCCTGTTCTCAGGCCGGTTGTTAGCCAATTCCAGCTGCCCCACCGATTCTGGTGGAACCTCCGCCTCCACAGCCATTAGTTGGGGCTCCGACCAAAAATTCTCGGTCGGCTTTGGGTTTTCCCCATAGGCTGTCTGTCACCCTCACTCCCGATAAACATCGGCAGGTGGAGGGTGGCTCAGGGCGAGCAGCTCTTTGAGGACTCTTCTGAGTCCAATGATGGTTCCTCCCTCTTCTCCAAGCGCATGGACTTGGTCCTTGGGAGGAGCAGTCAATGGGCGATAGCCCTTCCGTCCTTCTTAGGGTTGCTCGACTCATCTCGAGTCCACGGGATGAAGCTCGAACCCATTTCCTAAGCGGGCCAGGTATCCCTCACGGAGATTCTGGACTGAGGGATTCTCCTCGGAGGCCTTTCCGGTGGCGAAGCCATAGTAGGTCGGCCTTGGAACTTTGGCAGCGTCCTGCTTCCTGCCCTGTGCCTTGACCAGGTTGGCCAGGAAGTATGTGGTCCCCGGTTCTCTGTCGGTTTTGGAACACCCTCGGCCGAGGGTTGGTTACCAACAGCGTTTTCCGGCGTGCGAGGCATGAGGATGTGGACAAACCTCCGACAAGGAATCAAGAAATTGGATTATGCGGTGAAAGTCTATGCTGCGTCCTCTCGGCCTTCGCTCAGGCCAGTTCGGCCGTCCTTATGGCACATTTTTCTCATGCCCTGTTGGGCTCCCTGGATGAGGTTGTCCCTCATCTTCCCGCAGATCTGCAGACTACGGTCAGGCAGGTGCAGGACCAGGGTAGGCAGTGGCTAAACAGCAGCTCCAGACTGCGTTAGACATCGGGGACTCATGTGCCAGGTCTGTGGCGGCCACAGTGGCCATGCGTCGTCGGGCTTGGCTAAGGATATCCACCTTTACCTCAGATACCCAGCACAAGTTGGCGGATGTTCCCTTTTTGGGGACTGACCTATTCGGCCCTGGGGTGGAAGGTCACCTGCAGAGGATCGAGAAGTCCAATGCTACCTTGGACTTGGTCTCTTCCCCTCAGAAGGACAAAGGCCACAAGCCACAGCCTAAGCCCTTTCGTCCTTCTGCGCCCGCGGCGCGCCTGGCCCAGCAACGTCAGGGCCAGCAGGCTCGACCTTGGTATCCCAAGCCCAAGCCGTCGGCTTCCTCCAACAGGAAGCAGGGAGGTAAAGGCCCAGGAGGTCCCTCGGCCGGTTCCTCCTCCAAGCCTGCCCAGTGATGGGCTGAGGGGTGTCGCCCCCATCCCTGTCACCTCATCCCTGGTTCCCCCCGTGGGGGGACGGCTCAACACTTCCTTTCCACCTGGTCGCTGTTACCATGGACAGGTGGGTACTGAAGGTGGTGGGAAAGGCCTACCTCTGGAATTCGAGCAGGCCCCGCCCTTCAGAGCCGTCGCACCTCGGGGGGCCTCGGGGTCCGCAGCCTCACTGGTGGCTTGCCCAGCCGACATCGCTCTCCTCCTACAAAAGGAGGTGATCACGGAGGTAGAGGACCCCCCTTCAGACCCGGGTTCGTGTCCAGGTATTTCCTGGTTCCGAAACGGACGGGGGGCTGGCGCCCCATTCTCGACCTACACGACTTGAACAAGTTCCTAAGGTCTCGAACCTTCAGGATGGTCACTCTGGCACAGATAATACCATCTCTGGAACACGGCGTGTGGTTTTGTTCTCTGGACCTACAGGACCAGCGTTCTTTCCGTCCTATCAGTCCGTCACATCGGAATTCCTCCGCTTTCGGCGGAGGATCCCTCTCGAGTTCGAGCCATGCCCTTGACTATCTCCAGTTCCCAGGGTCTTCACCAAATGCATGGCAGTGGTGACAGCATTCCTCTTGCGCCGAGGGTCGGGTGTACCCTTACCTGGACGATTGGCTGATAGCAGCCTCCTCCAGGCCGGAGGTGGAGGCGGTCAGAGATCTGGCCCTCCAGGTTGCTCTCGAGTTGGCCTTCTCATCAGCGAGGCCAAGTCGAACTCGAGCCAAAGCAGGTGATCCTGTTCATCGGGGCAGAGCTCAACTCTCTTGAGCCAGATCACGACTCCCGCGGACAGGGCCGAGGTTCTTACCTCCTTTGCCCAATCATTTCTGGTTGGGCAATCGTGCCCTGCCCGGGACTTCCTGCGCCTTCTGAGTCTCATGGCGGCCTGTACCAGCGTGGTCCATTGGGCCCACTGGCACATGCGCCCCCTTCAGTGGGGACTGGCCAGCCAGTGGTCGCAACGCTGCGATCCTTTGGACCAGCTAGTGATAGTGACCCAGGAGATGTGGAATGCTCTCCAGTAGTGGACTGTTCCATTCCATTTGCAGGAGGGCATCCCGTTTGTCAGCCCCGAGCCGACAGTCTCTCTATCGACCGATGCCTCTCTGATGGGTTGGGGTGCCCATCTGGGGGAACACCGAGTGCACGGCCTCTGGTCCCTGCGGGAGTCCCGATGCCACATCAACCTGCTGGAGCTCTGAGCGGTCCACCTAGCTCTCACCGCCTTTGCTCCGTTTCTCCGGGGTCAAGTGGTCCAAGTCCAGACGGACAATACCACGACCATGTACTACCTGAACCGCCAGGGCGGGATGCGCTCCATGCTTCTATGCAAGGAAGCTCTCCGCATTTGGTCACTCGTGCGTAGCCTGGAGGTGGATCTCCTAGCCATTCATGTGGCAGGAGCCTCCAACACCCTGGCCGATGCCCTGAGCTGGATAGGGGCTGCATCTCATGAATGGTCTCTCCTGCCGGAGGTAGTACAAGATCTGTTCTCCCACTGGGGCACACCTCAGGTGGACCTGTTTGCCTCCAGGGAGAACGCGAAGCTGAGGCTGTTTCATGCCCACCCCCCTCAGCAGGGCTCGCTGCAGGGGGATGCCTTCTCGAGGCTGTGGACCCCGGGCCTCTTCTACGCCTTTCCCCCATTTCCCTTGATTCACAAGGTGCTTCTCAAAGCAAGGAGGGACAAGGTGCAGGTGATCCTGATAGCCCCAGACTGGCCCCACCAGTTCTGGTACCCAGATCTCCTCAGCCTCAGCTCCAGGCTCCCGAGGCAGCTTCCAGCTCGCCCGGACCTGCTTTCAGTCAATCAGGGGAAGGTGTTCCATCCGGACCTTCAATCCCTGCACCTGACGGCCTGGTTCCTGAGTGGCTAGAGTTCCAGGCCTTGGGTCTTTCCGATGAGGTCCTCAATGTTGTTGAGGCGTCCCGTAAGGAGTCGACCAGAAAATGCTACGCCTTCAAATGGAAGAGATTCTCCATTTGGTGTCAAGGCAAGGGCTTGGACCCTTCCTCCTGTTCTGTGGCAAGCATTTTGGACTATTTATGGTCCTTTCTAGTCAAGGGCTTAGGTCGACGACCCTAAAGGTGCACCTGGCAGCCATCTTCTTACCGGGCGCGGGCCGGGAAGCAGTCGGTGGCACAGGAAAAGGTGGTCGGGCGCTTTTTCAAAGGTCTTGATCACATTTCCCCTCCGGTGCGAGAACCTCCACCTCCGTGGGATTTACTGCTGGTACTGGCAAAGCTCATGGGCAAGCCATTCGAACCAATGCACAGGTGTGATCTCTCTCTCACCTGTCGTGGAAGACCGCCTTCTTGGTGGCTATCACGTCAGCCAGAAGGATGGGAGAGCTCCAGGCGCTTTGCATCGAGTCTCCTTACCTGGTCTTCCACAGGGACAAGGTTGTCCTGCGCCCCAACCCGAAATTCCTTCCGAAGGTGGTGTCGGAGTTTCACCTTAACCAGGTGCTGACTCTGCCGGTGTTCTACCCCAATCACACCTCGGAGGCCGAATATAGGCTCCATACTCTGGACCCTAGAAGGGCGCTCGCTTATTATAAGGAGCGCACGGCTGAAATTCGGGGAGAGGTTCGCCAGCTGTTTGTCACCTACGCTGAAGCCGCACCTGGCAGACCTGCAGCCAAGCAGACGATAGGCAGATGGGTCACCTCCTGCATAGATCGCTGCTATAAGTTGGCGGGCATGGAGCCTCCCAGAGGGATAAGAGCTCATTCTACCCATCATACTGCTGCATCAGTGACTGCTTCCAGGGACGTCCCTATCCAGGAAATCTGCAGGGCTGCTACCTGGAAGTCAGCACACACCTTTATTACCCATTACCACATCGACCTTGAGTCATGCCGGGATGCTGGTTTTGGGGCCTTGGTTCTCAGTCCTTATTTTCCAAGTAAGTATTGAGGGTGTATGCCTCCCTCCTCCCGGAGAACTGCTAGGAGTCTGCCAATAAGTGTGGATGAACAACATATCCATGTCCCTAGAAATACAGGTTACTCACCTGTAACAGGAGTTCTAGGAATGGTATGTGTTCATCCCTGACTCCTCCCGACTTCTCCCGGCTTGACGCTAGCCTGAGCTGGCGGGCAGATCTGGCGTCATGGGGGCGAGCGAGTTTTACCACCCAGGTGGGTGGGAGGAGCCAGCTTGAAGACCTTCCGGCAAGATTTAAAGCGGCAAGGAACCTGCCAATAAGTGTGGATGAACAACATATACCATTCCTAGAACTCCTGTTACAGGTGAGTAACCTGTATTTATGGGAATAACGGGGGGGGGTTCTGGAGAATTTCTAGCGTGTGGAAGGGAACGTGGGCAGAGGAGACTAGCTTGACCCGGCCCACTGTCTCTTTTCACCCCGAGACAGAAAAAGAAGTGAGGCAGATGGTCTTTCACAGGGGAGCAGTATAGACAGAGCTGTCGGAGGATGCAGTAAAAGAAAAAGAGACCCTTGGAGCAGAGCAACAAGGTGAGTCAGTAGTGAACCACGTCAGCATGGCAATTAAAGAAAAGATCTGTAAAGGGGACTATGTGGATAGTTTCACTTTATCAGATAAGGGTGCAATTAAAAGGGTGAGGGAGGAAGAGAGGATAGGCAAGATGGATTTGGCTGCAGAGCTAATGTAGTTCAATAGGTGACTGGTGGTAAAATGTTTTAAAGGAAAGCTGTTGTTTGCAGGGGCTCCAACCCCTGCAAATAACACCCTCCTGTCAAGCTTTTCACAGAAAAGTAAATTTTTTATGTCTGGCTAAGTAGTGTGATTTAGAAAAGCAAAGTCCACTACAAGGAAGCATGGTGGACTTTCGGGTGGCACCATTAACTGTAATGGTGCAGTGCCGCACACTGCTCTTCAATACATTTGTATTGAAGTACAGGGTGCAGCACCACACAGCTACAGTTAATGGTGCTGCCCGATAGTCCACCATACTTCCAGGTAGCGGATTTTGCTTTTCTGAATTATACTACTTAGCCAGGCATAAAAAAATGCAATTTTCTGGGACAAGCAAATGACAGCTTTCCTTTAAGGGAAAAACCTTAAACCTGTGTGTAATGGGTTTATTTAAGATATGACATTCATGTTGGAAAAATACCCGGAACAGACACACCATATGCTGGCATATTTATTAGGAATGGACACAATAGGTGGGGGGTGCCTGTCTACAATGTGATGTAAACTTAAATCACTGTATGGTGGCTCACAAGGATAAGATGGGATTCAGTGCGCACTGGTTCTTGATTGGAGTATATAACTGGCTCAACGGGCTGGGTGTTTTTTGAGGCAGAATGGGGCACAATGGGAGAGGAAGGATGGTGTCAGGACTCTTTGCTTCTTTTTCAGTAGTGGGCCTGCACAGGGTTAATTTATTAATTTTATTTATTTTTAAGTAGGTAGACACACTGGACAGGAAATGCCTATTTTCCAGTAGGAGTGCAGGTTCAGACATGTCTGGTTCAGGTGCAGGGGATTTCATTCTGTCCAGTACTGCAGAAAAAAACACAGTAAGTGAGAAAGATGACTCCAGGGATCTCATGCATTGACTTAAATATAGCTAACAGCCACATCAGATGAAGTTGGCACCAGAAACTAGTGCAAAGCTCCGTGTGATGCTTGGCCAGCAGGTTATGATTGTTGTATGATACCTGTAATATAAAAATATAGTATGTGATTGTCTCACATAAGACAGCCTGTGCTTCCATGGGTGCCGCCCCCCCCCAAGGTTTCAGTGAAGCTACAGGACATGAAAACTGACCAGAAACCATTTAATTAACTGACTTCCTTCAGAATGGCATTTTATTACCTTTTTATGACATGCCTAGGCCATTTGAAGTGCAAATCAAATGTGACTTTATGACTTCTGAAACAGGACATCATTAGTCTGATTATTGTTGGGTTTTTAACACATTGGTGCCAGTGTGGGATTGTTAAGTTCAAAGGAAACATGTGTAATTAAGGAGCTATATATAGGAAATGTCTTTTTTCTTCTGATGGCACCTTATTTAAAGTACCTCCTGACAGGAAATAATTTTTTGAAATGTTATATTCTAAAAGGAGGAGCTAGATTACTCACAGAAGGGGTGTGGAGACACAGGGCGGGATATTCAGACTGTGCCAGGCTGTGGCGCAAGCCTGGATGCAGCTCAACTTGGATGCACAGGGGCGTGGACAGGGTGATACTCAACGGAGCTGCACCATGGCACAGCATCGTTGAATATCACACCTTGGCCACCTGCAGTGTGCATGGTGCAGTGGCATTGAGCCAGCACAAGTGGCCAGAGTGGAGCCATTCACATATCTGGACTGTGTAGTATGGTATGGGCTGCACGCCCATTGGCTCACACTGTGGACCAATGGACGTACAGCCCTACCGTATGGAGTCAGTCGGTGGGCGGCAGGGTGGCAAGCGGGTGGGGAGCTGCCACCACCGCTGACCGGGGGGAGTATGGGCGGTGGGGCCCAGTGGGCGGTGGGGGAGGGGGTGCCACTGGACCACCAGGGGTTGGATTGGTGTGTCATTATTATTATTGATGCCTGCAATTGGGTTGCGAGCGGTCCACTGGACCACCAGGGATATGGGACTATTATTTTTCTACATATGCCCGCGATCGGGTTGCGTGTGATCCACTGGACCACCAGGGATATGGGACTATCATTTTTCTACATATGCCTGTGATCGGGCTGTGTGCGGTCCACTGGACCATCAGGGACATAGGACTATTATTTTCTACATATGCCTGTGATCGGGCATGGGGGGGCGCCACCACAAAGGTGCCGCTGGAGCTCAGGTGGCCACCCACAGGTGGCAGCTGCCATGTTGCGCCCTGCAACATGGCAGCTCACCTGTGGGTGGTCAGCTGTTGCTCCTTTTTATTTTGGGCTCATCTGTGTGCAGCACAAGTAGGGGTTGCGCATGCATGGTCTCAGCACATTCCGGGCTGAATATCGGGATGTGCGGAATATGCATGGGCACGCCCCCCCTCTTTGATCTAACTTTAAAACACACTTCCAGAGGTAATACCTTAGATAGCAAAAATCTAACTGTATTGTGGTAGGAATTTTGCTTTGTAATTTTCCCTTGTTCTTTTATTTTTCATATTTTTATCATCTTTTAGTAAAGTACATTTTCTTAAGTACTGCCTGGGTGTGTCTTCCAAGTTCTTTTTGCATGTGATGTATACGTGGTTAAGTCTGACAGTTGTTTGAAGGGCTTGATGGTGTCACTAAACTGGAAAAAGGTAAGAATATACCTAAGGTCTCTAATAGAGTTTAAAGGGTTCATTTTGGATACCTGGTTAGGTGCATCCTACCCGAAGAGAATATTATCTGAGCCTGTACATTTGTGTACACTAGCATAAGGTTCCCAGTTTGAATCCCCTGGAACTTGAGACTAAAGGTGATTCTGACCCAAAAGCAGACAGGAGGGTTACCCTGTCTGTTACCTGTTCACACTATTGCACTCTGAGGTTTGCACTGTGGGAGCAGAGGGCCTGACCTACTGAGTGCATTTGTGACAGATTTGGTCAGTAGCGATGCGAAAAAATTGGTAACACAAGCTTTAACAGTTCAGTGTGTCAGCTTAATACTGTACAGCTCACTTGCAAAAGACGACAGTGATATATTTTTTAAACAGAAAACAGAATGATATCATTTTGCTTACAGTCAACTTCCTACTTGTTTTACTTTTTTTTCTAAAGTGCAAGTTAGAGTAGCCGTAGTTAGGGGAGAAGATGGCTTCCAACTACAGCGGGTGCACTGCAGACTACTTGAGGCAGTTGTGCCAGGACAGAGGAGTCCAGTATGAGGGGAAAGACAACAAGAAGAACCTCATAGATGCCCTGATGGCAGCAGATGCCAAGAGCATCGAGTCACAGACTGTGATTGTAAAGGACCAAATCTTGGGCATGGAGGGGCCAGTGGCCAGTTCAGTGTCCAGATCCAGTGAGGATGACAGCAGGGCCAGTGCATGCCAAGGGCCACAGCAGCAGGGGAGGGTCACCAGCATTCTGGAGCCAGAAGCAATCAGGCTGCAGATTGAGTTGCACAGAATGGAGCTGGAGTTCCAGAGGGAGGCAGAACAAGAACGTTGAGATGTGGAGTGAGAACAGTGAGAAGCAGACTGAGAGGAGTGTGAGCACCAGAGGCAACATGCACTGGAGAAGCTATGACTCCAACCACCAGCACCAGAGCAGGTAAGTGGCTTGGCTTTAACTGGAACTACAGGACCTGGTTACAAATTAAATTCCAAACTGATAATTGAATTTAAAGAGGGGGAGGATATGGACGCCTTTTTAAATTTCTTTGAAAAAGTTTGTATTCATGCAAAAATTCCTAGAGGGTCCTGGAGCTTCCAGTTATCCTCACTACTTACTGGGAAAGCTTAGGATGCATTGGGTCAAATGGACAATGAGGACAGCAATGATTACAGCAAACTTAAAGCTGCACTTTTAAAAAAGTTTGATTTAACTTCAGAAGCATTCAGAGCTAAATTCCGTAAACTCAGGAGAAGCCCTGACATGAGCTTCGAGGAGCTAGCCACGAAACATCAGTTTTTAAAACACTGGTGGGAAGGAACTGAAGCAAACTCTGTAGATAAAATTGAAAATGCTATATTGTTAGAACAGTTTTTTTTTGGGGCATGCCCAGCAGAGCTGAAAACCTGGCTGTGGGACCGAGATCCCAAAACAGTGCAAGAGGCTGCTGAGCTCTTGGAATGCTGTGCCAAGAGCAGACCTGTTCTGAGAGTGAATGGGGCAGGCGTGGCAGTGCAGAAAGGGGAAAGTGCACCTTCAGGGCAGCTAAAACCCTCATTGCCTCCACTGAAACCAGTCAGACCCAAGTTCCAAAGAAAAGATTTTTCTGAGAAAAGAAAAGAATGTTGAGTTTGCAAAGAAACTGGGCATATTGCCAGACAGAGTCCCAAAAGGACAAGGAATATGCAAAATGGGGCAAGAAAAGAACTGGGTTGTTTGTGTGTCCCAGGAAGCATTCCTGTGAACATGAGGGAACACATGCGCCCAGTCGCTGTGACTGGTGTACAGACATAAGGGTTAAGAGACACAGGGGCATCCCTGATGTTGGCATAAGTGGGTCTGGTAGAGCCTGGCCAGCTTATACCCAATAAATTTGTAACTGTACAAGGCTTCACTGGGGAGGAGAAAACATTGCCACTCGCTAGTGTTCTCCTAGACTGGGATGAAACAGGGGGAACTGTGCAACAGGTGGCTGTAGCCAAAACTTTAGCAGTTGACGTCATCCTTGGCAACAATCTCAAACCAGGGATGGTGTATGCAGTTACCCATAGCCAAGCGGGAAGGGGGAAATTGTAATTCCCTGGACCCCATAGAAGCCATTATGGAAACCATGGAGAGGCTGGTTCACCAGCCTGTGTCCCCTGATATAGAGTGACTCAGATTGCCTGGAATTTTTAAAACATTTTTGAATAATTCTACTACAAGAAACATGAAGTTTGGAAAATGAGGATTGCATCCTTGAAGGCACGGAATATCTGTGCGACAAAGGTCACATGCTTTGGTAGACCATTTTGGGCATAAGCACATTAATAAATACCAATTTAAACCTAGTGGTTTATTTGTTTAGTTAGTTTTTGTTGACCATGTAGGTGCATTAAACAGCAAAACTGCCTATTTTCAGGCAAGACCCGGAAGGTTGCAATACACATGGGTGGGAAAACAACAGTGAGATACAAGGGATAAACAGGTTGCAACAAGTGATATAAAACAAATGGTTAGAAAAGTATAAACGGAAATACCACCTTCCTTCCTCTGCCTTGAGGTACGGGATGGAAAAATATTTGCTGTCTTGTAATTAACGTTTACCTAAACCATGGGTGCAGAAAAAAGGACATGTTTAAATCCCCATCTGGATTTCAATAAATTACCCTCACTGATTACGCTTAACTATGATGAGATGACAGTGCTGGTTGGGGGAGACTCTAATGTTAGAGTGGGGGAATCTCCCAGAAGATTGATCCCCAAATTGGACCCTAGACATTACTCTGGATATACCTAACAGAGCATCTAAAGATAAAACCATAAATAAGGGCGGTATTCGCTTAATAGAGATTCTTGATGCACTTACCCTCAGATCAGCAAATGGCTGTTTTTCAGGAGGTGCGCAGGGAAATTGAACTTTCCCCACCAAAAGAGGGGTAGCCTTTTAGATCTATTTTTAATAGACGTTTACTCTTATTCTAAAATTAAGAATAGAAACATAGAAACAAAGACTTTGATGGCAGATAAGGACCTCTTGGCCCACCCAGTATGTCCGTTTCCTTTCCTATTGGATAAGCTGCAGATCCTAGTTAACCAGCAGCCTACTTCCTCCTACCCCCAATAATTGCTTTATGTCTGTCCCATGCATTCTTGAATTCCCCCACTGTTTTTGACCCCACAGCCTCCTCAGAAAGGTTGTTCCATGCATCCACTACCCTCTCTGTGAAAAAATACTTCTTTACATTGCCCCGAGCTGTCTCTTCCCCACCTTCAAAATGTGCCCCCTTGTTCTTGCACATCTCTTTTTCAGAAAGATGCTACCCTCTTGGACTTTATTGATTCCCTTGAGGTACTTAAATGTTTCCATCATGTTCCCCTCCTCCCTTATTTTCTCTAGGGTATACATATTAAGCTCCTTTAATCTCTCTTCATATGGCTTCTGGTGCAGACCCTGCACCATTTTAGTTGCCTTCCTCTGGATTGTCTCCATCCTGTCTAAGTCCTTGCGGAGATGAGATCTCCAGAACGGAATGTAGTATTTCAGATTGGGTCTTATAACTGTCTCTGTAAAGGGATAACAACTTCCTGTTTTCTACTAGTGATGCCTTTCCCTATGCATCCCAGTATCCACCAGCCCTCCTTGCTGCCTTCTTACATTGCTTGCCCACCTTTGAATCATCTGATATGACTACCCCCAGGTCCCTTTCCATTTTTGTTGTTGTTAGTACCTCCCAAAAAAAGAAGTAGTAGTCCAGCTCAGCCAACCTCGGTAAAACAAAAATAGTATGCAATTAAGGGGAGGTGCTAACTACCAATAAGGCTCATATGAAATACAATCTAATTGGTAGAAAATAAAGCCCGCTCACCCAATGTAATAAAAATACAAATATTCTTTATTACTATCTTTCTTGTTAAAGCTGTTTCATTTTTTTTCTTTTTTCACAAAAACATAGACACTATTCTGTGTACTATATAACTCAAACGTTTCAAGCAAATGCTCTTCATCAGTGAAGTACACTGAGAGCTGGATATTCAAACTGTGCCCGGCTGTGGTGCAAGCCTGGGTGCAGCGCACATGGGCTAGGGCATGGACCAGGTGATATTCAACGGTGGCTCAGCACCGTTGAATATGACACTGAGGGCGCATGCACTGTGCATGGCACAGTGGCACTGCACCAGCGCAAGTGGCAGAAGGGGAGCAGGGGGATGTGCCAGCACAATGCATTCATTCACTTAACGGGTCTGTGTAGTACAGTATGGTCTGCACACCCATTAGTCTACGAAGTGGACCAATAGGTTTACAGACCGTACTGTACGCAGTCAGTCGGCAGGCAGCCGGGCGGCATGCGGGTGGGGGCAGCCGTCCGCCGCTGACTGGAAGGGGATGCTGGGTGGTGGGAGACTACAGTGGGTGGGTGTGGAGGGGGAGTACCACTGGACCACCAGGCTTACTTTCGCCATATCCACCCACGATCGGGCGCTGGGAGGGTTTCCACTGGACCACCAGGGATGTTTAAACATATGCCCGCGATTAGGCGATGGAGAGAGGTCCACTGGACCACCAGGGATATTTTACACATATGTCCGAGATCGGGTGATGGAGAACAGTCCACTGGACCACCAGGGATGTATTGTAAAGATGCCCCCAATCGGGCAACGGGGCGGGAGGTGCACAGCACTCCCATGGCAGGGAGCTTATGAACAGTGTTCTGGGTGGGCGGGTGGCCACCCACGGCTTGTGGCTGCCGTGTTGTGCCCTGCAATATGGCAGCTTACCTGTGGGTGGTCAGGACTTGCTCCTGGTTTTACCAGGCACATCTTGGCCCCCCCCAGTGGTGCAAGGTGGGTTTGAGCCAGCATATGTGCTGCACATCCTGGGCTGAATATCGGGATGTGCCGCATATGCATGGGCATGCCCCCCGCACTTGCGCCACATACATTACCGATGCACCCCGGTGCATCGGGAGTTGCATAGTGCAACTTAACCCTTTGAATATCGTGCCAGGGTGCATTGGTGGGTTGCGCAAGGTGCAACCCTGTTGAGCCATGCGCAACCCGTTTGAATATCCAGGTCTGGATCTATAAAAAAACATGAAAATCAAATTTCATTCACATGTCATGTCATAAACTTAATTCGATACATCTTAGTAAATATGACATACTAACTCACCATATGCCCTTTTTTGAGATAATACACAAAAAGAGCATATGGTGAGATAGTCTGTCATATTTACTAAGATGTGTCTAATTAAGTTTATGGCATGATGTGGTGTTGATTTTCATCGACACGGTGGGATAATCAGAAGGGGTTGCACATGGCGCAACACAGCTGCGCCCATGTGCAAAACCACTGATGCGCCTGCGCGATATTCAAAAGGGAATGTGCGTGGCACAAATCCTGATGTGCTGGAGTGCAACAGTAATGTATGCAGGCGCACGTAGGGGGGGCGTGCCCATTCATACACCGCACATCCTGATATTCAGCCCGGGATGTGCTGATCAGATGCAGGCACAACCTGTACCTGCGCCGCACACAGTTGAGCGAAAAATAAAAGGAGCAACAGCTGGCTACCCACAGGTGAGCTGCCATATTGCAGGGCACAACACGGCAGCTGCCAGCTGTGGGTGGCCACCCGAGCTCTGGTGGCACCTTCGTGGTAGCGCCCCCCCATGCGTGATCGTGGGCATTAGTAATGTATTAATGGTCCAATAACCCTGGTGGTCCAATGGACCGCTCGCAGCCCGATCTCGGGCAGAAGTATAATTAAATATGCCTCCTATATCCCTGGTGGTCCAGTGGACTGCTCTCAACATGATTGCGGGCGTCAGTTATAAAATATTAAAAACCAATCCATCCCTGGTGGTCCAGCGGTACCCTCCTCCCCACCTGCCCACTGAGCCCCACCACCCCGCTCCCCGCGGTCAGTGGCGGGCGGCAGCCCCCCACCCGCATTCTGCCCCGCCACCCGCCCGACTGACTCCGTACAATGCGGCTGTACGCCCGATGGTCCACAGTGTAGGCCAATCGGCGTGCAACCTGTACCGTACTACACAGTCAGAAATGTGAATGGATCCATTCCACAATTCTGAACTGTATATCTGACAGAACTTCCACACCCATTGGCCGTTGTAGACAAATGGATGTACAGCCCTACTGTACAGAGTCAGTCAGTGGGCGGGCATGGCGGTGGGGGAGTTGCCGCCTCCGCTGACCGGGGAGCGGGTAGGGGGCTCAGTGGGCGGGTGGGAGGGGTACCTCTGGACCACCAGGGATGGATTTTGTTAATATTTTGTAACTGACACCCGCGATCGGGCTGCGAGCGGTCCACTGGACCACCAGGGATATAGGACATTTTACATCTAGTACATATGCCCGCGATTGGGCAGTGGGTCACTTTTCCGCTTGTGCAGGGGGTGTCGGTCCCCGACGGCTGCAGCCTGGCAGGGCGCCAGGTGCAAGTCGCCGGGGATGGGCGCACCTGCATGCAAATGGGGCCATAATGACATGTAAATGGCCCCATTTGTGCCTTGCATGCATTATGGCCCCATTTGCATGTGCATTTTTGAATATCATGGGTAATGCACCTAGCACAATGGCACTTGCGCTAGTGCATCCCCCTGCCCCTCTCTGGCCACTTGCATTGGTGCAGTGCCACTGCACCATGCACATTGCGGGTGGCCACAGCATGATATTCAACAGTGCTGAGCCATGGCACAGCACCGTTAAATATCACCCTTTCAGCGCCCTGGCACATTCCAGTTGCACTGCGCCCAGGCTTGCACCACAGCCAGGCACAGTCTGAATATCCCACCCACAGTGTACTTCACTGATGAAGAGCATTTACTTGAAATATTTGAGTTATGTAGTACACTGAATAGTGTCTGTTTTTGTGAAAAAAGAAAACTTTAACAAGAAAGAGAATAATAAAGAATATTTGTATTTTTATTATATTGATGAGTAGGCTTTATTTTCTGCCAGTCAGATTATATTTCATATTTTAGTATCTCAACCCCCACTGTGTACTCTTCCCCTGGGTTTTTGTTTCCCATGTTCATTACTTTGCACTTCTTGAATCTAAGCTGCCATACTTTTGACCATTCCTGCAACCTTGCCAAGTCCCTTCTCATCCTTTCCACCCTACCTTGTGTATCAACCCTATTGTGGATCTTTGTGTCATCTGCAAAGAGGCATACTTTCCCTACCAGTCCCTCTGCAATGTCACCTATAAAGACAATAAAAAAGAATAGCAAGCAATGTGAGAAGGCAGTAGGGAGGGCTGGGGGTATACTGGAATGCACAGGGAGAGGCATCACCAGCAGAAAAGAGGAAGTTGTTATCCCTCTGTACAGACAGTTGGTGAGACCCCATCTGGAGTACTGCGTCCAGTTCTGGAGACCCCATCTCTGCAAGGACATAGACAGGATAGAGGCAGTCCAGAGGAGGGCAACTAAAATGGTGCAGGGTCTGCAAGAGAAGCCGTACGAGGAGAGACTAAAGGAGCTTAATATGTATACCCTTGAGGAAAGAAGGGAGGGGGGTACATGCTAGAAACTTTTGAGTACCTCAGTGGAATCAACAAAGTGCAAGAGCGTAGCATCTTTCAGAAAAAGAGACGTGCAAGAACAAGGAGACACAATTTAAAGATAGAGGGGGGGCAGTTCAGGGGCAATGTGAGGAAGTATTTTTTCACAGAGAGGGTAGTGGATGCATAGAACAGCCTTCCTGAGGCGGTTGTGGGGTCTAAAACTGTGGGAGAATTCAAGAATGCATGGGACAGACATAAGGCAATTCTTGTGGGGGGTAGGAAGAAATAGGCTGTTGGTTAACAAGGATCTGCGGCCTATCCTGTAGGTAGGGAAATGGGCAGACTAGGTGGGCCAAGCGGTCCTTATCTGCCGTCAAAGTCTATATTTCTATGACCGGTTCCAGTACTGAACCCTGTGGTACCCAACTAGCAACCCCCCTTTCTTCATAGTGGGCTTCATTTACTATCACCCTCTGCATCCTGTTGTCTAGCGAATGTTTTACCCAGGCTACAACCTTGGGACCCACTCCAAGGCTGGCTAACTAATATCTAGGTAGGCCATGTCCACAACCCCTCTCTGTTCTACTACTTTGGTCACCCAGTCAAAGAAATTGATTAGATTCATCTGAAATAACCTTCTGATTGTGAATTCATGCTGCCTTGGGTCCTGTGCCCCACTGGTCTCTAGGTACTCAACAGTTCTTTCTTTGAGAAGTGATTCCATCATTTTCCCTACCACTGAGGTCAAACTAACAGGTCTGTAGTTTCTTGCCTCTGTCTTGCTCCCACTTTTGTGAAGGGGAATCACATCCACCCTCCTCCAGTCCTCAGGTACAACACCAGCTTCAGATGATTTTTTATTTGAAATTCAAAATTTTTATTAGTTTAATAAAATTAACACAACAATATCTGTACAAGGTTAAGTACATTAGTGTGACAATTCGGAAAAAGAAAAACTATCCCCTTCCCCCACACCCTATCCCTCCACCCTGGAGTGGGCCATTAGGGGGATATAAAAAGCTTAAATACACGATGAAATACCCCTGGAGAGTCCACAGGTTAATAGTCCTCAGTATAGATATAAAGCATACAGTTTGCCCCATTTTGTCAAACAGTGAAAGAATGTTACGGGAGCCAGCAATCAAGCGTTCAACCCTGAAGTAGGCTAAGAGGTCATTTAGCCATTCATTACAGGATATGGATAATTGGTCCATCCAGTATTTAAGCACCAGCTTTTTGACCACCATGGACATTAGAGCCATGTGATATTTACTTTCCTTAACCCAGATATTAGTATATATTCCTAAAATACAGATCTCCACAGTAAATAGGTCTCCTAGGCCAAGTAGGGCATCCAACCTTGATTGAATTGAACACCATAAGGGGATGATTTTGTCACAATACCAAAAAATGTGCAGCAAGTTCCCTTCTTCCTTGCCACATCTAGAGCAAGTAGAATTAGATAGGTGGCCAATTTTAGCTAATTTGATGGGCGTATAGTATAAGTTGTGCAGGATACAGTATTGGGTAAGTCGGAGCTTATCCTGGGAAAGATATGTTTATAGATCTTGTCAAACTCTGGTACAGTCAATGACTGTCTCCGGCAAAAGAGAGGCCCATATTTTGGAGCCAGGTATGGGATCTGGATGGCCAATAGAAAGGAGATAAGTATATAAGAGTGATAAACAGTGAGATTTGGAGTATAGATCCTGGAAGCTGTCTAGGATAGGTTGTAGCCTGGAATCTTGGGGGCAGAAGCTGAAAATTTGGCCAATTGAATGCCTCAACTGGAAGACTTTAAAAGTATGAATGGAGGTTAAGCTATATTTCTCTAGGATAGCGAGAGAGGAAAGACGGGAATTGGGGCAGTAAAGATCTGCTACTTTGACATTCCGTAAAGGGGGCAACCAGTTGGGAGCGAGGTGGACGCTGCCTATCTTAATGTTGGGATTGGAGACGAGAGGTTGAGCAAAATCTTGATGTGGAAAGAGTTTATAGGAGGAGCAAAATTGAGAAAAAACCTTTAGAGAGGTCCCAATTACTGAGTGACAAAGTGGGTCAGGTAGTCTCTTTGGTGGGATATAAAAAATGGCAGGCAAATGGAGATGGTGTTGTTTTAACATTTGGGTTTCCAGTTGTAGCCAAGTGGGTATATAATCATCTATAGAGTTGACGAGCCATCTTACAATCTTGGCAAAATGGCCAGCCCAGTAGTACAAAAGAAAACTGGGAAGACGAAGACCACCTGCTATTTTAGGTAGACTCAGTCTAATGAAGGATTTCTTAGGTTGCTTATGCAACCATGTAAAACCGGAAATAAGAGAATGGATGTTCTGAAAAAAGGAGAGGGGAAGCCAAACGTTCAACATAAATAAAGGATAGAAAAGCCGAGGAAGGATATCCATTTTATGATGTTAATACGTCCCCAGAGAGATAGTGGAAGAGACTCCCATCTTTGAAGGTCTTGTTGAAGGGTGGCCACCAGATCATCAAAGTTCAGTTTCTTGGTGAGGGAAGGTTCTGTAGTTAAGTAGATGCCCAAATATTTGAGTGAGTGAGGGGACCACGTAATATCATAACGGGTGAAGTGGTTTAAAGGGAAAATTTCAGTTTTGGTAAGATTAAGTTTATAATTGGATAGACAGCTATATTGGGTTACCATATCCAGCAGGTGTTTCAGAGAAGTTACGGGGTTCTCTAAGTGAAGAAGAATATCATCTGCATATGCAGAGAGGGTAAGGGTGTGGTTGAGTACTGAGATCCCGTGTATTTGGGGTGACATTTTGATGTGACGTAAAAGGGGCTCTAAGTGAAGATTAAACAAGAAGAGTGAGAGGGGGCAACCCTGTCTTGTGCCTGAGTAAAGGGGGAGCTGAGAGGAGAAAACTCCATTACAGTAAACCTTTGCTAAAGGAGAGGAATACATGGCCTGAATCCACTGGATGAAGATGGGAAGGAAGCCCATCTTGCACAATGTCATCCAGAGGAACTCCCAGTCCACTGTGTCAAAAGCCTTCTCAGCATCCATTGAGATTAGGGCCATGGGAGTTTGGGATGAGTTGGCTGTCTGGAAAATGTGCTGAGTTTCTGGAGATGATCCACGAAGGACCATCTTGGGACAAATCCCACTTGCTCTGGGCTCAAAAGATGGGACCATGCAGTCTGTATATGTAGAGTGAGTATTTTGGTCAAAATCTTAATATCACAATATAAAAGGGAGCTCGGGCGGTAACTCACCGGGAGCAAGTGGGGTTTGTTGGGTTTTGGAATACGGATTATGGTCGCTTCCAATAGGGATGGGTCAAGGGGCTCAGCATTAAGCAAATGTTGGTATAGTTTGAGCAATAGGGGTGCCAACTCTTTGACAAAGGCTTTATAAAAGTTAGAGGGAAAGCCATCAGGGCTGGGTTCTTTGTCTAGGGCCAGGTCTTGTATTACGTCCTCCACTTCTTTCAGGGTGATTGGTGCCATCAAAGAGATTTGGTGGTAGTCAGGCAGAGAGAGGAGGGTGAGAGAATCTAGGTAGGTTTCTATATCTTAAGAAGATACTGGAGAGGGTCTTCCACTATATAGGGAATGATAAAAGTTTTCAAAGATCAGGGCGATGTCTCTAGGAGCAGTTTTGATGGAACTGTCTGAAGCCTGAATGGAAGGTATAAGTCTTGAGCTTTCTAGTTTGTGAAGCCGGAGAGCTAGGAGTCTACCAGCCTTTTCTACTTGGTCTATATAGGTGGATTTAGTTTTCAAGGGGGCATATTCTGATTTCTCTCTCAAGAGATCCACATATTTGTTTCTAAGATCCAGAAGCTCCAATATGGAATCAGGAGCCATTGAGGATGATAAGGAAGGCTCAACCATCCTTACTTGCGCTAAAAGAGATAAGGCCTCCTTTTCTCCCTTCTTGAAGCTAATTTAATGAACTCCCCATGAAGATAGCATTTGAGTGTGCACCATATCAGGTCTTCCTTTTGGATTGTACCCATGTTAGTATCTATGAAGGTTTGAATAGCTGTTTGGATCCTGGCAATAGTGTTTTTTGTCTTTTAAAAGTTGGGTGTTCAGCTTTCATGACCTATCCTTGGGCCTGTCGGGGATAGGGTAGAGGTCCACCCAAACCAACGAGTGGTCTGAGAGTACTATTGGCTCAATACCTGTTTGACGTAAACTGGACAGGAGAGGGATACTAAGTAAAAACGTAATCCAGTCTGGACCAGGATTGGTGGACAGTAGAATAAAAGGAGAACAAACGGTGTGATGGATTAAGTAAGCACCATGGGTCGCAAAGCTCACGTGTGTCCATTAAATCATTTAGTGCTCGTTGAGACGCAGAAGGGGGTTTTAATGGTTGGTGGATTCTATCCAAATCCTGAGTGGGGGGAACATTCCAGTCTCCCCCCAGGATCAGAGAAATAGGAAGGAAGGGGGCAATCTTACTGGCAAGCTCCATAAAAAAATGATGGTTCACCCCCGGTGGCCCATATATTGAGCCCAGTGCTACTGTAGTGCCCAGTACAGAGCCTTTAACAAGGACATATCTACCATTGGAATCCATCACTGTGGAGTCTGCTTGAAAGGGGATCGTGTTTTTAATTAGAATAGCCACTCCTTTACTCAAGGAGGAAACCCCTGAGGCAAAAAATTGGGAGATACCAAGTCTATGCAGCCAAACAGCCTCTCTTGCCAGTAGGTGAGTTTCTTGTAACAGAATAATACCAGCATTAAGTAGGGCACAGTGTTTAAGCAATTGATTTTGCTTAGTAGAGTCTCTGACTCCCCTAACATTCCATGTAACAATTTTACAGGAATTGATAGCCATATCTGAAAATAAAGTAAATAGACATTCTAAGGGAATAAAGAACAAATAGAAATAACTGGTCATTTGGCACACTCCTTCTCTCCCCCCCCCATCTGTCCCCAACAGTGTTGATAACCATGGAGATTAGTAACATCAGGTACATTTCGAGGAAGAAAGCATCCTTTCTAAGATGGAACGTGATAACAGTTGAGATACCCACACCCCACGACCCTCCCTGACCCATAAACTTAGACTTACCCCCCCAATTACTAATAAACCCAGGACCCAAAACCAGTCCATCCAAAAAATGCCACAGCACATTAAGAGGGAAGTGCCCCTGACCCCTTCCCAAAAAAACCCAGCAACTATATACAACAGTCTCCCTTAGTAAAAAAAAGCTAAAATTAGAGGTAGGCAAACCACAATAAGGGAGACCCCCCCCCCCAAAAGGCTCCTGGACACAAATCCCAAAAAGGTAGATGGTGGAATGTTGTTAGGGTCTGTAGGCTCTGCTCAGGCTGAAAAACCACCAGCTGAAGAAACCAAATCCACCAGACCCCACATAGTGGGATTGTGAAGGAGCCAAACCCCCCATATACTGGTGCATTGTGCAGATTAACCACGAGCTTGGACGAGCCAGGGCAAGCCCATCCCCACCTCACCACACCGTCATTCGAGGGTGTAAACAGAGAATGGCACCTCGAAACTGGGTATGGTTAAGCAACAAACTGACCCAAAATACATCCTGGAGGAGGAGAATAAGTAGTGAAACACGTTTAAACCAATGCACCAGGACAGGACTATGGGTCATCAACTATGTAAATGTAACAACAGAATCCCTAGGAAGGACTAGGTGGCCCAGTGAGTCTAGTGACCAAATGTTCAGGCCATAAACCTCCTTGAGATAAAAGTCAGTGACAAATAAAGTTATTGTACCCCCTCCCCTCGACAACAAGAAGTCCCCAACATAATCATAGGGAAATCATGCAATCAGCAGGTAAAATGCAATATGAAATAGAAAAAAGGGACAGTACTTGAGATGGTTAGAGACCTGGTGATTCCTCGAGTTTGGGATAAGGAAGTGAAGGGGAGAAACGAATAACACACAAACCAACAAAGGTTCCAGTTAATAATAACTCTCCCTTCCCACACCCAGATTAGACAGTTCCTGCTCGGACCTGTGAATCCATGCACTCAGCTGCCCTTCATGTTGGGAAACAGGAATTACAACAGAAAGGATCAGGCCTGTCCTCCAGAAGCGTGTCAGATCTTGGGTAGGGAGGTAGATCATCGACGGGTAAGTAACATGACAATGCCCAAAATGACACTATTTAGAGAAATTACTCTCTCACAGGGCTCTAGGTGCAATCAAGAAAGGTCAACCGTCCTTGAACAATTCTGGCAGCCTAATCTTAAGATCAGCCGTGGTTAGATTTGGTGAATCATAGGAAATTCAGGAGCCAGAGATTGACACTTGAAGTTTGGCAGAATATAACATCTTGAACGGGATACTCACGGCTATGAGTTTGCTAACTGTGGAGTGGAAGGCTGAGCATCTCTGTCGTGTTTCAAATGGCAAGTCCTGAGTAAAGCAGAGCTTGGAGCCATCCCACATAACTGCTTGAAGCTCCCTCACTTTATTTAAGATGTGTTGTCTTTCCACATAACTCAGGAATTTTAGGATTAGAGGTCTTGGGGGAGAGCCAGGCAGAGGCCTGGGCCGAAGTGACCGGTCTCGATTTGATACCTGCTGCCAAGGGAGAAGGGCCTACGGTCTTCTGCATTGCATCTGTACAAATGTGATGACATTGGGGCCCTCCTCTGACTCAGGAACACCCATAATAATAATGTTGTTCCTCCTGCTCCTTCCTTCAAAGTCCTCCGTTTTAAGCTGCAGTTTATGTACTAGCTGATGGAGCTGAGTTATCTCTGGATTTATTTTGTCCCTCCATCTTTCCAAGTAGGAGGATCTGGCTTCCGTGTCACTGACTCTCTTAGTCAGGTCTGCCATATCGCTCTGAATGGATTTAATCTCCATTGAGATTTCTAATAAGGTCTCCCAGAATGGTAGCAGTTCCTGTAGAAACCAATCCTCCGTGAGTGAAACCGATTGTGCAGCTGTAGGGCTTTTAGAGGCAGAGGCTCCCCCTTGAGGTCTCAGTTTCTTGGGCATTTTTTCAGGTGAGGGAGGTGGTATATGTTTAAGCTGGGCCATCATCATATCGGCATCCATCATGGAAGAAGAACTCCCTATAGCGATGCAATTTGTGGTAAGAACAAATGCTGAAGTTGCCCTATCCTCATTGCTTTGAATATTTTATAGATTCCAGTTGAAAACAAGTAGAAAAAGACGGTGATGTGAAGATAAGGATAGGAGCCCAGAATCTCTGCTGCCACTAGGTTGTCTGCATCACGTGACCCAGCTTCCCATGATTTGTTAAAAAGAGTAGTCAGTGGTGTCCCTAGTTCTCCTCTTAGTTCTTTTAGAATTCTGGAGTGAATCCCATCAGGCCCCCTTGCTTTGTCCATATTCAGTTTTAGGAGTTCTTTCAGGACCCTTTCTTCTATGAATGGACTGGTATCGACTCCCTCTATCCAGACTGCTTCTATTCTTTGGTTTAGGTACCTTCCCCTCATCTTCTTTTGTGAATACTGAACAGAAGTATTTGTTCAGTATCTCTGCTTTTTCACTGTCACCATCTACCCCCTTCCCTTTATTAAGCCTCTCAGTCCCTCCCTTGGTCTTTCTTCATTCATTCCCTAGTGTGCCTATAAAAGGTTTTATCCCCTTTCTTAACTGAGTTGGCTATCTTTTCCTCAGTTTGGGTCTTTGCTATTCTGACTGCTTTCCCTGCTTTCTTCTGCTCTAACTGGTACAGTTCTCTGTTCTGCTCCTTCTGTGTTTTCTTATAATTCCTGAACGCTACCTTTTCCTCCCTGACCTTCCCCACCACCTCTTTTGAGAACCATAGTGTTTTTTTCCTTCATTTTGTTTAGTTGATTTGCTTCATACAAAGGCTTGTTGCCTCTGTGATAACTGTTTTGATTTTTCCCCATTGTTTCTCCACCCTTCCTTCTTGACTGTTTGCTAGTGCTTTTCTGAAGCACTCTTCCATTTTCCCAAAGTCAGCCCTCCTAAAGTCCAATACTCTTGCTTTTGTATGACTTGACTCTATGGCTGAGTTTGTTGTGAACCACACTGTTTGGTGGTTGCTTGTTCCCAGATGGCTACCCAATTTTAAATTCAAGATCCTCTCTCCAGCTCCATTTGAGAGTACCATGTCTAAGATTGCTCCCTCCTGAGTGGGTTCCAACACTAGCTGTCTGAGGCATGCCCCTTGTAGGGGATTGAGAATGACCCTGTTCTTGGATGTGGATGCAGCAAAGGTGCTCCAGTTAACATCTGGCATATTTAGGTCCCCCATCAACAATCTCTCCCCTTTTTCTGCCATCCTAAAGATACCTTCTATCATTTGTGGCAGTAAAGCCTAGGCAGGAGTTCTCACACTTTTTCATAATAAGACTCCCCCAAGCCTTGGAAAAGATCTTGAGCCTCCCCCAATATGGAAGTAATTTTGGGCCTCCCCATTGTTAGAACAACAATCATATTTTGCACATTACAGGAAGAATACAATGAAGTACATTTGAGTAGCTGAGTTTATTCTCATTTAATTGAACTTATTATTCTCCCTCTCTATAACCCCCCCCCCAGGTCAGCCTACTCGCTCCACACTTCTGAATTTTGGCCCTATTTTCCCCTCTTTGCAATACCTCCATGAGTCAGACTGTTTTCTTTGTCAGTTTTACCCTGCTCTTAAACACCTTCTTGGGGACCATTTTGCTCCCTCCTGGCCTTGCTCCTAGTATCTCTCTGCTAAGCCTTTGTATTTGTGCTTTTCTGCAGCCAGTATAATGGGTCAGTTGTTACCTTGTTCCTATTCATTTACTTTATTTTGCATTTTGTTTTGCATAGTTTCCAAGAATTGTGTTTCCTCCATTCAGCTTTCCCCCATGTCATACCAGGAAACAAGTGTTTGTTGAGTGTTTTTTTCCTGGTAACCATTTTGTACATAAATTTGCATGCCATTATTTGCTTTCAGTTTGCTGCATCCTTTCACACAAAGCATCCAAAAGTTGACATTTAAATATAGTACATTTTAAGGCTTGCTTGAGCCTCTCCTGGAACAGGTTGGGGCCTCATCTTAGAGGCTGGCCTCACCATTTGAGAAACCCTGACTTAGAATACTTCTGTTGTAACCTGTCTCTTACTAAATGTGCTGTAAATACCTTGTATTTTTGTTTTTTTTGTCTTCCGGATCAACCCTGATAAAGGGACTGTAATTGTCTTAGTGGGCTTACTCAATTACCAAAATTCAAATCGATCAATAAATTAATAAAATTTCAGAGGCATATAGCATCTGTGCTTTTGCTTTGGCTTCAAAGCATCTTTTTTAGGCCAAAAATGGCTGGCTTTCCCCCAAACGTTTCTGCAAACGTATCAATTGCTAGTATAGGGGTTTTTTTTTGCCACTTCCTTTACAGACTTAATATGATTGTTTCTAAGATATTGCCTTATGAAATAGTACTCTTAGATAATGATAATCATCCACAATCTCTAGGTGACAAGTACCCACATTCCAGTAGGTGCCTTGGCTATCGCTTCGTGTACCTCCAAATCCAACAATTTTTAATTTTTTCATGTTTATTTTACGGTCTAATTTCTGTTATGTTGACTTTACAGCACTAATTCCTCTATGCAACCCAAGCTGGGTTTGTGACAGAAGGACTGCATCATCTGTGTATAGCAATAATTTAACAGGACTATAAGTGTCATATATCTATATCTATATCTATATCTATATCTATATCTATATCTATATCTATATCTACAGTATATATAAAATGATGGAGCCAACAGGCAACCTTGCTTAACTCCAAAATCAGCTGGTGAGAAGGGAGTCAGACTTCCATTTTTTCCATATCTTACCTGATATTTGGTGTTTGTTTGTGACTGTTTTATCAGTGACAGTCACTTTATATTAATGCCTTTTGTTTGCATCATGGACCATAGTGTGTCATGACTAACACTATCAAAAGCTGTTCTGATGTCAATAAAAGCTGCATATATTTTTTTACCATTAGCTCCAGTATATTTGTCCACTGTATATTGTAATGTGAAGATCTGGTTGCTTGTAGAGCGACCCCACCTAAAGCCCACTTGGAACAGAGACAGTATTTTGTTCTCTTCTATCCAGATTTCTAGTCTAGATAGTAGCAGACATGAGAAACATTTTAGACGGTTACAGAGCAATGAAACTGGCCTGTAGTTTGTTGGATCTGTCTTTGGGCCCTTTTCATGGATCAGCACAATGATGGATGTTAGCCAGATTTCTGGGATATCTTGTACTTTGCATAGGGAGTTATAGAAAACAGGGAGCAACTCGGCCCACCAACACATGTCTGCCTCATCAACTTCTGCAGGGATATTATCAATGATTGCTGTTTTACTTTTTTCTATGCTTGAACTACATCATATACTTCATGTACAGTGAAAACATCACAGCTACTATACTTTAATGATGGGCTACTATTAGTTGCCTTTAAATCCCCAATGGAATTTTTAGTTTTAAATATTTTACTGCAATGCGATTGCCATTCATCTGAGGTGATCATTGCTTCAAGGTTATTTTGAATTTTGTTTTCACCCTGGGTGACCAAATTCCAAACACTTTATCGACTTTTTCTGGTATTGTATTTTGGAAAGATTCCCATAAGAATTGCTTAAATAAAACTTTCTTTTTATCCAGCACAAGCCTATATTCCTTTTCTCAAATTTATGAAAACTACCCAATCCATGATGGATAGTGAAATTTTCATTCTCCTTGCCTGTTTATACATACTTTTTCTTTCCTTTCTACATTCAATATTAAACCATTTGGCTTTGATTGAGTAGTTATGGTTTTTAATATGACGCTTAAGGCTCATTGTTGCTATTATATCTTTTTTAAGATTTATGATCGAGTCTGCAATGTGTCAGCAATGATCTTTAACCTTTGTCTCTGTAGGTTTAAGAAGGAATCCCTTGCATTGATTTGTTAGTGCTGTTTTCTATTAGTAGTGACAGAATTATGTAGTTTACTGAATAATATTTGTGCAATGTAGGGAATCCATGTAATCTGTTGCTTATTGACAATAAATATATTGTGATCAGCATCCTCTCTATACAAGTCTTTTTTAGTGTCTAGATGCACAGATAGTTTTTCTTCAAGCATAACTGGTTGATGGTCGCTATCCTGTATTGGAAGCACTGCTATATCTACAGGAGGGACAGGGAGGGTAAAAGAGGAGGAGGAATAGATCTTTATGTAAGGGACAGGATTAAAACAATGGAACTAAAGGGTAAAGAAGGAGTAGAGGAGGCACTGTAGGTCACCCTGGAGGCAGGAAATGGCACCACAATCTGCACGGGGTTGTATACTAATCCCCATTTCAGGGGGAGACAATGGACAGGGAAATTGTTTTATTTTAGTCTTTGGTAACTGGGTAAGGCCCACTAGGCACAAGTGCCTGTTTCAGGGGTGACCTGGGAGCACTGTGGAGGTTAAGTGACTTGCTCATAGTCACACAGTACACAAGTGGAGGTTGTGAGAATCAAACCCAGGTCTGGTCTGCTTGAAGTACCAAGGTCATCCATAGCTCATTACTCTAACCTCTAGGCCAGGGGTTCCCAAATGGTGTGGCCAGCCTCCCTGGGGAGGCCCCAACATGTTCTAGGGGAGGCTCAAGCAAGTCTGAAAAAGTACTGTATTTAAATTTTGAGTTTTATATATTTTGTGTGAAGAGATGATGCAAACTAAAAGAGGATAATAGTAGGTGAATTTAATGGCCCAGATATTCAAAAGGGTTGTGCATGACGCACCATGCACAACCCACTGATGCGCCCCGGCACGGTATTCAAAAGGGAAAAGTGCGCTGCACAAATCCCAATGCGCCGGAGCGCATCAGTAATGTATGCAGACACGGGTGGGGGGGCGTGCCCATGCATAACCTGCACAGCCTGATATTCAGCCTGGGATGTGCAGAGTCATGCATGCGCAACCCTACCTGCGCCTGCACAAAGTTAAACCAAAAAGCGGAACAAGTGATGGCCACCCACAGGTGAACTGCCGCATTGCAGGGTGCAACACGGCAACTGCCACCTGTGGTGGCCACCTAATTCCTGCCGCACCTGGCGGCACCCCCACTCTCTCACCGGGCATCCGTGTAGTGAAATCCCCCAGTCCTATATCCCTGGTGGTCAGTGGACCTCTATGTGCTCTCGGAGATCAGTAATATAACCCCCCGCCAATATCCTTGGTGGTCCAGTGGACGATTGCTGCTTGATCATGGGCATCTGTAACCTATAATAACAGCCACTCTACTGCCCTGCTGGTCTGTGCCCCCCTCCCCACCGCCCACTGAGGCCCCACAGCCCGCTACCCCCGTCAGCGGTGGCGGCAGCACCACCCGCCTGCCGCCCACCGCCTGCCGACTGACAACTCAGTAGGGACTGCCGCCCGATGGTTCACAGCATGGGCAAGAGGCGTGCAAGCCCTCACCGTACTACTCCAGGTCCAGATATGTGAACACGTTAATTCACATATCTGGACTGTGTATCTCTGTTATGGAGCTACATGCCAGTGGCTCACTTTGCGCGGAGCAATAAGCGCATACGTCTAGCTACTGTCAATTAGCGAGCGACTGAAGGGGAGCAAATACACCTGCCCGCTGGCACGGGGGCGTAGCGGTGTGGCTCAGTGGGACGGGTAGGAGGGTACACCCCTGAACCACCAGGGGTAGTAGGGGTATGTTTGTGAGTTGCAGATGCCCGCGATCGGGCAGCGATCGTCCACTGGACCACCAGGGATATTGGACGTGGGGGGGGATTATATTACTGATGCCCGTGATTGGGCACATAGAGGTCCACTGGACCACCAGGGATAATGGACGTGGGGGAGGTTATATTACTGATGCCCGCGATCGGGCACATAGAGGTCCAGTAGACCACCAGGAATATAGGATGAGGAGGCTTATTCTTACAGAAAAATGCCCGCGAGGGGGTTTCTTTTAGATGAATGCCCGCGATCAGGCTGCAGGGGGCGTCGGTCCCCGACGGCTGCGGCCTGGCAGGGCGCCAGGCGACGTCATCGGGATCAGAGCACTCATGGATGCTAATGGCATGCAAATGGGGCCATAATGAGATGCAATGGCCCCTGTGCACCTTTTTGCATAAATTATGGCCCCATTTGCATGTCCCCTTTTGAATATCGCGAGGTGCTGTGCATGGCACAATGGCACTTGTGCTAGCGTCATCTCCATGCTCCTCTGGCCACTTGCGCTGGCGCAGTGCCACTGCACCGTGCAGACAGGGGTGGCCAGAGTGCAATGTTCGAAGCGCGCCATAGCGAGTCTCGTTGAATATCGCCCAGGCCACACCCCTGCGCAACAAAATTGAGCTGCGCCCAGGCTTGCGCCACAGCTTGGCGCAGTTTGAATATCCAGGCCTATGTATTTATTTACTAATAGGTGACAAGGAAAGGTGAATGAAAGGCTCATTTCAGGTGTACCCGGGGAAGGGTAGGGAGTGAATACATTTCAAAAGGCAACTGTAAAACAATCAAGAAATACACAATGAACAGTAAACTTATAATGAGTGGTGGTAATTGATCAATGTGTAGCCTGATGGCAGAACAGCTCAAATATAAGTGTTGAGCATAGAAGTGCTAAGAGCAATAGCAGGAAGGAGCAAAGTAATCCCAGAGAAGTTGCTTAAGAGCAGGGAAGGATGGGAAGAGGCAAAGTATGTAGGAAGTTTATTTCGTATAAAGAGGAAACAGAGAAAGTAGTCTGACACAAGAAGGTACTGCAACAAGGGGTAACAATGGTTCAAGAATGAAAATAGCAGAGTACATAGGTTGGCCTGTGGGAGGGGTTACAATAAGCTGAATAATAATATTTGTTTATTTTATTTATGTTATTTAGATAACACCTTTGAGCACAGGAGCTCTTTTTCAAAGGTTCCACATCAGTATAAGACAAAGAACTGAATGTGAGCCAGTACTCAAAGAGGTTTCAATTTATTCATGGTGTACTGCGCAGTACAGTATGTTATTTTACTTTGGGAGGCCCAAGATTATTTCAGTTTTTGGGGAGGCTCAAAATCTTTTCCATGGATTTGGGAGGCTCACTGACAAAGTCTGAGAACGACTGGCCCTAGGGAATTACCACTAGAAAGGTGGAGGTCTTTCTGTTGCTGAACTGGTCTTTGGTGAAGACCACATCTGAAGTACATTGTACAGTTTTGTGCCCGGAGCTTAAAAAGGATGTCAACTGGCCAGCCCGGTGGTGCTGAGGGTCAAGGCACTGGACACCTTACCTTGTACCACACTGGCAACCTGGGTTCAGGAGTGACCTCGAGTCATCAGGGGCCAGCATGGAGGGAGGGAGGGAGTAGGATTGAGCCACCTAATGGCAGCTCTCCTCTTCCAGGGAGGTTGTCACTCTCACATGGTTCTGCCACTGCCGGTCCAGTGATGGCACAGGCAGGAGGAGAAGACATGAGGGGAGAGCGTATCATATTGCGACATGTACTTGCCTCCACACGTGCATGTATGTGCTGAGATGGGGTGGGTGAAAATTGGGGGCACAAAAAAAAACTACTGATTGAAAAAAAAGAAAGCCGTCATTGTGCTAGAAACGGTCCAGAGAAGGGCAGCAATGATGATTCAGAGCCAGCAGGGCATCCCCTGTGATGAGAGGCTTAGAGAACTCAACATGTACTTTCTTTAGGAAAGAAGGGAAAGGGGAGACAACGGTAAGATTTTCAGTACCTTAAGAGTATTAGCAGAGTGTATATGTATACTTAGGGCCTCTTCCACCTTAGCAGTGTCAGGAACTCTTGGGGGCACAGCCTAAAGCTGGTGGAGTGAAGGTTCAGGAGGGAGATGAGGAGGCACTTTTTCACTGAGAAGATGGTGACCAAGTGGAATTAGCTACCGGAGGGAGATGATAGCCCTAAAAACAATGAACTTCTTCAAGTGGGGATGGCATACGGTGAGGGGAAAAACTGTGTGTAGGAGGGGAGCAAGTGGTGGAAGACAGTTATAACTAGTGGTACAGAAGGAGATAGAGAGGGGGCAGTTTTCTTTTGTAAATACATTGGAAGCTGCACAATCAAGCAGACTAGATAGACAGCCAGGCCTTTATCTGCTGCCATGTTCGTATGTCTAATATCAATGTACAACTCTAGATAATATAACACATATGTTGTGCATATTAGCTCCTATATTCAAATGTTAGCCTTGGTGCTAACCTGGGTTTTCACCAGTGCTCCAGCCTTGGCCATATTTAGAGGCCCCCAGAGTGATGCCTAAACCAGCTAGCGCCAAGCTGCTACCCATCCCATTGCACCTACAAAAATAAGGGATCCTTCATGCATACAAACACAGCAGCATATTGAAAGATCAGCTGTGGTGGTAAACAGCCCTAAGTAGTACCATTACCGCCACTGAAACTACAATCCTTGCTTGGGATAATACCTTGCCCCCCCAAAGGCATAGTGAATACACTGTAGCTGCCTGCCACTGTGTCAAGTAGTCCCCCACCCCTGATCATCCATCCTCTGTCCAGTACATCAGCCCATAGTGGAGTAGTGGCCCCTACATTTTCCAAGTACCAATTTTTCCCCATCCGGTACATGAATCCATGGAGGTTGAGTGGTTCCCCCACACCTGATTTCACATCTTTCTCTTACTCATACAGTACTGGTGGTTTAGTTGTCCCTCACCTTGCAAGCACCCATCCTTTTCTCGTGCATCAGTCCCTGGTGGTTTAGTGGTCCCCCACCTCCCAGTTGCTCTTCTTTCTCTTATACATCAGTCCCTGGTTGTATAATCGTCATTGCCTCCAATGGTTCACCAACCACCACCCACCCACAAGTCAAGGACCCCTGCCCCACACTCCCTCACCGCAATGCCATTTTCCATTAAATTGATCACTGGCATTGCCCCCTTCTCACCACCTTGACTGGCTACCATTTGACAGTCATGGACCGTAATCCAATACTCAAGCAGGAACCAACCAGGATAATCATAGTGGCACCCTGTTGACCAAGGCAGATCTGGTCCCCACTTCTGCGAAATGTGGCAGTGGAGGCCCTATTTTCACTCTCCCTCCAGCAAGGACTTTTGTTCCAGAATGATAACAGATCACTGTATCCAGACCTCCTGTCCCTCCACCTCCATATCTAGCTTATGAGGAATTAGATCTCTCCTGGATTAGAGTCTCTGCTGAGGTCCTGGCTGTCTCACCTGCTGGTCAAGAACCTTTCACTAGGCACATCTACTGCCAGGACTCCCAGGAATGGAGGCACTTTTAATGATATTAGATGGTATCCTTTACTTGCCCAGTACAGAGGTACCGGATTACCTCATGACTGTCTCAAATGGCTTGCAGTGCTCCTTGGAGATGGTTCCCTTGTCTGTCATTTTTATGCTCTATAAGAAACAAGACAGTGGCTTAGCTTGATGTAGTCCTCTGGTTTCTGAAGAACCTCTTGCATTTAGCCCCTCCAGTTTACAAACTGGTTCCAATTTGGGACATGAACAACTGCTGGAACATTTGACTAAAGCTCCTTTTAAGCCTTCCTCTTCCTGCGAATTGAAATATCAGTTTAGAAAGACTTCACTCTTTGGTGCTATTATGTTGGCCAGAAGAGTGTCGTAGCTAGAGGCCTTGGTTCATGAACCACATTTTCTGGTGTTTCACGGAGATTGGCTGGCATGATATATTCACCCCATGCCTTGGATGTCCACAAAACCCTTTGGTACTATCTGGACCTTACAAAGGGCTGTATCTGATCCTCTCATCTGTTTGTTTTTTGGCTCCTGAACCGGGGTAGACCTGTTTCCAGTTGATGCCTTTCCAAATGGATCTCCTGCATTGTGTTGTGCTGCAGGCAGGGCCTTCAGGGTACCATTACTGGACATGACACATGAGGCATGGCATCCTTGATACTAACATACTAAGATGCCATCAGATTAGACCTAATGGTCTATCGAGTCTACTCGAAAATCAGAACCTGATCAGGACACTATTTCTGCCCTCACCACCTCACCCATACATTCTTCTGACCACATCCCATTGGAGTTACACCTCAAGATCTGGCATTTATAAGTTTAACCTTCCCCTTATACCTGTCCCAGCCCCTCTTAAATCCCTGCACTGTATTAGCAGCCACTAGTTCCACAGGCAGTGTGCTCCAAGGATCCATCACCCTCTCAGTGAAGTAGCATCTCCCAGTCTCCCCCTAAGCCTCCTGCCATCCAGCCTTATGGATTGCCCCTGGTGGCCCATCTTCCCTAGCACAAACACACTCTTAAGGCTGACCCTGTTTACTCCCTTTAGATATTAAAGACCTTGATCATATCCCTCTGTCCCTCCTCTAGGAGTAAGTTGAGATCCACAAGTCTCTCCTCATAGGATCAGTCCCCAGAATCTGAATCATCCTGGTTTCCTCATCTGGACCCTGATGAGATGCAATGTCCTTTTTCAAGTATGGGTGCCAAAACTGCCTGCAGTACTCTAGGTGTGGTCTAACCAGGCAGTTATACAGAGGGAGAAGCACCTCTCATCTCCCTGAAGTTATCCCACTGGTGATGTACCCAAGCATTTTATTTGCTTTAGCTGCAGCCCTCCTACACTGCTCAGAGTTAATCATTTTGGTATCCACAGCCAACCCAAGATCCTTTTCCCCTCCCGAAACCTGCAGTTTCTCCCCACCCAAAAAGTATTCATGAGCTGGGCTTCCTATGCCCCAAGAGGAGAACATTGCATTTTATGGCATTAAACTGCAGTTTCCAGGTGTGTCACCTCCTCTCCAGAGTCTTCAGGTCCCTCTGAAAGGCTATTCTACCCTTCTTCCCAATCACCACTGCACCCAGCTTCGAGTCACCAGCAAAGAGGCTCATCTCATGCCTGATACCATCCCTGACGTCTGAGATGTAAGCATTAAACAGGAATGGATCCAGCACTGACCCTTGTAGGACCCAGTAATGACCCTCCTAGGAGATGATACCTCCCCCCTTACCACTGCCTTCTGAAACTGCCCAGCTAGCCAGTTTCCTATCCACCTAACCATTCTTTCCCCCACCACATCACCATTCCCCTGGCTTGTCCAGCAACCCAGGGTGTGGCATCAAATCAAACGCCTTGCTGAAGTCTAGAAAGAGGACATCCACTGACCTGCCCTGGTCCAGTGCCTTTGTCACCCAATTGTAGAACTCCACAAGTTAGTCTGACATAACCTGCTCTGAATGAAGCCATGTTGGTGATCATCCAGATAGTCCTATGTATCCAGAAACACATCTAACCTCTCTTTAATGTAGTTTCTATCATTTTGCCTATCACTGACATCAGACTGACAAGCCTGTAGTTACTCGGCTCCTCCTGTGAGTTGCTTTTGTGGATAGGCACAACATGAGCCATCCTCCAATCCTGAGGCACCCACCCCATCTGAAGAGAGGGTTGAGAAGGTCCACCAGAGGTGCAGCAGGACATCTGCCATCTCTTTTAGCACCCTAGGATGAAGGTCATCTGGACTCAGTCTTATCCATTTTCACAGACTTAAGGACTTCCACACACTACCAAGAGGGATTTCAACATCCATGACCTACCACCCTTCCTCATTCCTAGCCCATCTTCCCCTGTAAGGTGTTTATCCTCCATTATTTCTAGTGAAGACTGAGGCAAAGTATTTGTTAAGTACCCTGCCTGCTCCTGGCCTTCTTGGCCCACCCACTCCCTAACCTCCAGTCTGCTGTCTGCCCTTCACTTTCCTTCTTTCCCTGATATATTAAAGAAACCTTTTTCTTTGCTTCTGATTCCCAGTGCCAGCCTCTGCTCCATCCTCACCTTGGCCAATCTCACCACCTGGGTACCTTTTGGACATCATATCATACTCCCCTTGTCCACAACCCCACGCAAGAGCTTGTATCATCTATAAGCAGCTCTTTCTCCTTCACCACCTACTGACCTCCCTGGTCCACCAACTCGGCTTTCTGGCTCTACCAAACTTGCATCAGACCTTCATGCAGGCCTTGGAAGCTTCCAGGAGCCATCTTTAATGATTTTCCACCTGCTCTCTGTGTCCATGAGTATCACACCATTACCATGCAAACATTACATTGCATAAATCTCAGTGAAAAAATAAGTGGTGACAGTGCCTCAACAGGTTGCCACTCACCTCTGAGGCTGAAAAATCAGAAGGCTGTGGTTCCTATCCCCACACCAGGCACTTGGGTTAAATTCCATTACTGAAACAGTAGTGTAGCATGGGCGGGGTGCTGGACTCCTGAGGTGCTGTCTTTAGATGAGATGTTAAACCGGAGGTCCTGTCTTGCCTGTTCTGGTGGCTGTTCAGGTGGACATTAAAGATTCCATGGCACTTCCTAAAAAGAGTAAGGGAATTCCCCAGTGTCCTGGCCAAATTTTCCACATTCAGGAAAATACAACCTGCAACTTAATCTGGTTCAATTTAAGTTGGTTACCATCTGTATCCCCCTTTCCCCGGTCGCCACTGAAAAAGGGATTTCTTGTCTCAGTGAACCTACCGGGTCACCAACATTCAATCAAGCAATCAAGCAATAAATAAATAAATAAATAATGGCACACTACTGTGCGCATCAAATACAGCGCAAACTCATTTCAACCCAGCATCAGTTCATGTAAAAACATTTCAAGCTTCAGTTTTTGCATAAACCCATTTCATTTAAATTAAAAACAAGGAAGCAGCATTTCATGTAAAGATCTTATTCTTAGCTTAATGTGGTTCAGAATATCCCAATCATATAGCCCGGTAGTAGAAGACATCACCATAGGAATGGATGGGGCAATTTTTAATTCAATTCTGCTCATTTAATGTAAAAGGTGAAACGTTATTGATACATTTATTACAAATGAAGACCAGCATGTTAAAATATGTTATTTCTAGTAGCATCATGTGGCATGCAAAAGATTAGACCTGCAACTGAAAATGATGTGCGATTCCTCACAGATAATCTGAGCCAGCAGTACTTCCCTAAGCATCCACAGCCACTGCTATTCAGTTAGCAATGTCCTTGTATTTCTTCCTGGGAGCTGGAGGTTCCAATCCTGCCAGGTACTGCTCCATCTTTAATTCATTTGTGTTTCGCTCGACATTAAGTGATTTTATTAGCGTCCATATTCTGGGGTGGCTAGTTCCCCAATACACTGTTGAAACCTCTGTACCAACCTTCAGTGGAGTTTATTGTTCTTGGCAGGCCGTCCTTTACTGCAGTTACATAGAAACATACAAACAGAAACATAGACTTTGATGGCAGATAAGGACTGCTGGGCCCACTCTAGTCTGCCCATATCCCTACCTATGGATAAATCTAATTGATTTCTTTGACTATGGACAAAAGTAGTAGACCAGGAAGGGGCTGTAGACATGGCCTACCTAGACTTTAGCAAGGCAGGTCTGTAAACTGATGAGCTAATAAATAAAATAAATAAAGCTACAGATCCTAGTTAGCCAGCAGTCTATTTTTTCCTACCCCCCACAAAAATTGCCTTATGTCGTCCCATGCATTCTTGAATTCTCCCACAGTTTTAGACCCCAAAACTTCCTCAGGAAGGCTGTTCCATGTGTCCACCACCCTCTCTGTGAAAAAATATTTCCTCACATTGTCCCTGAACTGCCCTCCCGTCTTCAAATTGTGTCCCCTTGTTCTTGCACATCTCTTTTTCTGAAAGATGCTACCCTCTTGGACTTTGCTGATTCCACTGAGGTATTTAGAAGTTTCTATCATTTCCCCCCCTCTCCCTCCTTTCCTCAAGGATATACATATTAAGCTCCTTTAGTCTCTCCTCATATGGCTTCTCTTGCAGACCCTGCACCAATTTAGTTGCCCTCCTCTGGACTGCCTCTATCCTGTTTATGTCCTTGCGGAGACGGGGTCTCCAGAACTGGACGCAGTACTCCAGATGGGGTCTCACCAACTCTGTACAGAGGGATAGCAACTTCTCATTTTCTGCTGGTGATGCCTCTCCCTATACATCCCAGTATCCCTCCATCCCTCCCTACTGCCTTCCCACATTGCTTGCTAACCTTAAGGTCATCTGATATGATTACCCCCAGGTCCCTTTCCATTTTTGTTGTTGTTACTACCTCCCCCCCTCATTGTGTAATCTTCCCCTGGGTTTTTGTTTCCCAGATGCACTATTTTGCACTTCTTTGCATTGAATCCAAGCTGCCATACTTCTGACCATTCCTCCAACCTTGCCAAGTCCCTTCTCATCCTTTCCACACCTCCTTGTGTATCAACCCTGTTGCAGATCTTTGTGTCATCTGCAAAGAGGGATACTTTTCCTTCCAGTCCCTCTGCAATGTCACTTATAAAGACATTAAAAAGGACTGGACCCAGTACTGAACCCTGTGGTACCCCACTAATAACCCCTCTTTCTTCAGAGTGGACTCCATTTACAATTACCTTCTGTGTCCTGTTGTCCAGCCAATGTTTTACCCAGGCTACCGCCCTGGGACCCACTCCCAGGCTGGTTAATTTGACTATTAATCTTTTGTGTGGGACTGTGTCAAATGCCTTGCTAAAGTCTAGGTAGGCCATGTCCACAGCCCCTCCCTGGTCTACTACTTTGGTCACTCAGTCAAAGAAATCAATTAGATTCTTCTAACATGATCTTCCCATTGTGAACCCATGCTGCCTTGGATTCTGTGCCCCACTGACCTCTAGGTACTCAATAATTCTTTCCTTCAGAAGTAATTCCATCACTTTCCCTACCACAGAGGTCAAACTGACAGGTCTATAGTTTCCTGCCTCTGTCTTGGTCCCACTTTTGTGAAGGGGAATCACATCTGCCTTCCTCCAGTCCTCAGGTACCACACCATCCTCCCATGATTTGTTAAAAAGAGTAGTCAGTGATTTTACTAGTTATCCCCTTAATGCTTTTAGAATTCTGGGGTGAATTCTGTCAGGCCCCATTGCTTTGTCCATCTTCAGCTTTGGGAGTTCTTTCAGAACCCTTTCTTCTGTGAAAGGACTGGGATCGATCCCCCTATCAAGAGTGCTTCTGTTAATTGGATTAGGCACCTCCCCTCCTCCTCTTTTGTGAATACTGAGCAGAAATATTCATTCAGTATCCCTGCTTTTTCACTGTCCCTCTCTGCCCACCCACCGTTCATTCTATTCAGCCTCTCTATCCCTCCCTTTGTCTTTCTACGCCTCCCGATGTACCTATAAAAGTTTTATCCCCTCTTAACCGAGTTGCCTTTTTCCTCAGTTTAGGCCTTTTGCTATTCTGACTTCCCCCCTGCTTCCTTCTGCCTTAACTGATACAGCTCTCTGTTCTGCTCCTTCCGTGTTTCCTTATACCTCCTGTATGCTATCTTTTTCTCCCGACCTTCCAAACCACCGTTTTGAGAACCATGGTGGCTTTTTCTTGAATTTTGATTTGTTTATTTGATTCACACAAAGGCTTGTTGCCTCTGTGATGGCAGTTTTGATGTTTCCCGTTGTTGCTCCACCCTCCTTCTAGCCTATTTGCTAGTGCTTTTCTAAGGCACTCTCCAATCTTACACAAAGTCAGCCTCCTGAAGCCCAGTACCTCACTCTTTGTATGGCTTGTGAACCACACTGTTTGGTGGTTGCTTGTTCCCAGATGGCTACCCACTTCTAGATCTGAGATCCTCTCACTGTCCCCATTTGAGAGTATGAGGTCTAAGATTGATCCCTCATGAGTGGGTTCCAAAACTAGCTGTCTGAGGCATGCCACCTGTAGGGCATCAAGAATGGCCCTGCTCTTGGACGTGGCTGCAGCAAATGTGCTCCATTTAACATCTGGCATATTCAGGTCCCCCATCAACAGAATCTCCCCTTTCTCTGTCATCCTAAGAATGCCTTCTGTCATAACCTTGTCCATTCTCTCCACCTGACATGGGGGTCAGTATACAACCCCTGTGCAGATTGTGGTGCCATTTCCAGTCTCTAAGGTGACCCACAGTGCCTCCTCTCCTCCCTGTTTACTCTTTTGTTCAGTTGCTTTTATCCCGTTCCTTACATAGAGAGCTACTTCTCCCCCTCTTCTCCCTCCCTGTCTCTCCTGTAGGTTGTGTACCCTGGTATGTTAACATCTTAGTCATGGTTCTCTGTGTACCATGTTTCTGTGACTGCTATGATATCCAGGCACCCCTCTTCCATTAAGGCCACCAGTTTAGGGAGCTTGTTGCCCAGACTATGGGCATTGATACTCATTACCCTCCATTTCCTGATGGCCTTACTCCTTTTTGCCCCATTCCTGTCCTTCTTGCCTTTGTCACTTTCTCCATTTACCCCTGCCGTTCTCCATATTGACATCTCTAACTTGGTGTTTACCTCACTTACTACCTTGACTTTTGAGGGGGGGCTAGGATTTCCCTGCTCCTTTCCAGTGCCTCCCCCCTTGGCTAGTTTAAATGTTTGCCAATGAAGCATTTAAACCCATCACCTAGGATCCTGGTTCCCCTCCTCGACAGATACAAACCATCATGCCAGTATAGGCATGCATCACTCCAGGTGGATCCCCAGTCCCAAATGAAGCCAAATCCCTGAGCTCTGCACCAGTTTTTCAACAACTGATTGAATCCCATGGTGTGGAGAACACTAGCCTCACCTACACTGTAGACAGGCAGCACCTTCGAGAAGGTTACCATGCGTGCTACTTGTCTAAGACCCTTCCCCAACTCCACAAACCCTTCCTGCACTGCTCTGATCCCTTTCTTAGCCAGGTCATTTGTCCCTAGGTGGACAATGACATCCAGCTTCCTCCCCTGTGCAGCTGCTCCCATGATCCTGAGGATTCACTCCCTGTCCCTCCAAGCCATGGTGCCAGGCAGGCACCTAACCTCCCTCTCCCCTTCCTCCCTCCCCAGTTCTAACTTCCTAACAGTGGAGTCCCCCACCAGGAGTTGTTTCCTTCCCCTGTGGGGTCCCATGCCACACTCCTGTGGATCTCCTTTGTGGAGGTTCCCAGCATCCTCCTTGGTCTCCACTGCGGGTGCCTCCATAGAGGAACCACACGTTGCCAGAATGGCATTGAATTGTGGACAGGTACAACTGGAGGGATGCACCTCTGTTCCACCACCCTCACACTCCCTGAGCCTACTATGGTCCAACCACTCCTCTTTCTTGGCAACCACTGAGACAATGGCAGTGGCCCTGGTGGTCTCTGGATGGGAAAGGAGGTCCCACAAATCCTGGCCAGCTCAGTCTGGATATGAGCAACCTACTCCTTCAGCCCAGAGAGGTGCCTGCAGATGGGACAACACCGCATCCTCCAGAACGTCTCCCGGAAGACTGCTGCTCCACAGCCACTGCACTGCACCACTCCCATCATGTTGTTTGGAATCCTTACCCTTTCCTCCATTTATTTTTGTTATTTCCCTTACTTACTTACTGCATCTGTGCCCTTTAAGCTCCTGATCTTCCTGTTCTGAGACAAGATGATCCTATATTTCTCAGTAGTCCCCTTACTTGCTCAGAGGCAGATCTCCAGCAGCTGGGAGGGAGGGCAGAGAGCTACTCTTATCCTTCTAGGATGGTGAGTCTTTGGTGGCTCTGTGATCACTCACTTCCTGCTCCCAAACAGGAAGTTTCTTTTGTCAGTCAAATCCTGTGCCTTTAAAAGTACAACTGGCTTTGGGTGGGGGGTGGAGGGGAGAGAAGGAGGGCAATATAGTCCCAGTAGAGAAGTCCAGTCACAACAACAGCTCCTTCATCCTGATGCTGTCTGCCAATTATCTGGCAGAAGCTATCTAGGGCGGTGTTTAAATCTGGCTTTAACCTGGCTTCCTTCTTGCTAAGCCACTCCCCCTACTTAACAGATCTTTCTACACTTAGTTAAATTGCACAGATAACAATCCCCTTCAGCCAGCTGAGATTAACACCTAGATAACTGCTCAGATAATAATTCACTTCAGCCAACTCAGACAAACACACAGACTATTTTTTTTTACTCTAAATTGAAGGTCCCAGTAGTAGAGTTCTACTTCTTTAGTCCCAATAAATTGAAGGTCCAAGTAGTAGTGTTCTACTTCTTTAGTCCCAGTAGAGAAGTCCAGTCATAACAGCAGCTCCCTCATCCTGGTGTTCTCTGCCAATTCTCTTGCAGAAGCTATCCAGGTCAGTGTTTAAATCTGGCTTTAACCTGGTTTCCTTCTAGCTAAGCCACTCCCCCTGCTTAATAGATCTTTCTACACTTAGTTAAATTGCACAGATAACAATCCCCTTCAGTCACCTGAGATTAACACCAAGATAACTGCTCAGATAACAATTCACTTCAGCCAACGCAGACAAACACATTAACTTTTTTTATTTTACCCTAATCTGAAGGTCCCAGTAGTAGAGTTCTACTTCTTTTGTCCCAGTAAATTGAAGGTCCCAATAGTAGAGTTGTTCTTCTTTAGTCCCAGTAGAGAAGTCCAGTCACAACAGCAGCTCTGTGTCCTGGTGTTCTCTGCCAATTCTCAGTGCCAAAATGGGGTGTACAATGACCATGACAACCAACTGGCCTCCCAATCTATGTGTCCTTGAAGTAATCTATGAGGGGGCCAGTTGGTCATCATGCATTGTGTAGAAGTCTGTGGACTGTAGCTGCTCAAAACTGACAACATCATCAGGAGGAACATAGGCAAGGGCAAGGAGCATCTGAATTTAGAGTGCAACTCCACATCTGTCATTAAGTTTTTGTGTCAGTTTGGCTTTTCTGGACCTTGTGCCATATGGTTTAGCACAGGTGAAAAAACACCCTTGTACCTGCCATTGGGAACTCACTAGCAAATACTTTAGTGGCCACTAGTTCAAAATCAGTCATAATAGATGCTGGTGACAGTTCAGGACACAATCTTTTAATTCTCACAGAACCCTTATATAACTACCATAGCATCTGTGTTTTCTGTGTGCCATTAATATGAAACTGATGGTATCATGGCAAGTAACAAACAGCATGCATGGTGTACAGCTGGAAAAAGTGTCAGTGTTGCTTTGAAAGTACCATTGGCATACCAGTGTGGTTTATTCCACATGTACAGTGGATTTTGATTGGTGAAAACAGAATAAAACATTCTGGGTCATTGTTTCCTGAGTCATGCAGCAAGAACAGTTCACCATGGTCAGCCAGTCAGACCACCACACTGGGGGACTCCATGACCAGGGGCATCCAGTAGGAGGGGGTAGGGGAGGGAAGAAGCAGCCAGGTCAGGGTTAAATGTATCCTGGGCCTATCCATTCACAAGGCCAAATTCCAGCTATATTCATTAGCATTGGAATGTGGAGATCCTCAGATTTCCTAGTACATCTAGACACAAACGATTTGGAAGGAACAGCGAGCTGGAAATCCAGGCAAGGTTTCAGGAACTGGCCAGAGTCTGCCATTCTATAGGAAGTTCAATTTCCATCTCGGAAATTCAACCAGTACCTAGGACATCCAGGGAGACCAAGCACAAACTCAGAGGTGTGAACCAGTGGCTCAGGAACTGGTGCAGGGCAGAAGGGTATGGGCTGGTGGGGGACTGGGGGGACACATGGGATGATAAGGGGTGGTATGCTAGGGATAGGATACATCTTAACCTAGAGGGGAAGGAGATCTTAAAACTGAAACTTGCTGGATTCATAAATGAGAAGTGGGGTTTAAACTCGTAAAGGGGGGAGGGATTAGTGAAAAAATGAAGTCAGGAGGGCTGCCCGAGGTCCTAGATCTAGGGCAGAAAATCAGGGCAGGTGACTGCAATGTAAATAAAGCAAGAGCTGTGCAGAAAAAGGCAACTAGGGAGTGCAGGGCTGAGCCAATTGGGTAGGGAGATGAGGTGAGGATGGTCCTGATCAATGCCAGGAGCATGGGCAGCAAATGTCTGAACTCCAGGTGATGCTGGCAGAGGGATCAGCGGATGTGGCAGCAATTATGGAAACATGGACCACCTAGAAGAATGATTGAACCTAAACTTGAGCGCACAATATTCAGGAGGGATAGAGAAGAGGGTAGAGGAGGGGTGTAGCACTGATAGTCAAGAATGGCATAATGGTTAGTGGAGTGGAGGAGGCAGATGGGGAGGAAGGATTTGGATAACCCTGCAATCGGGGAGCAAAAAGACTGAAAGTAGGGGTGGTGTAGACCCCCTGCAATGGATGAGGACCTGGAGGGAAATAGGTTGAGATATCAAGGGCACTGTGACCAAGGAAAGGGTAAGGTGGTGGTCATGGGGACCTAAATATGCTAGGGCAGATTGGAACACTATGACATTAGCGGTGGCTAGGAGCAGAGACTGATGGATGTGTTCAGGATGCCTTTCTGTCCAACAGGTGGGGAACCTACTGGGGGATACTGAATGTTGTCCTTGCAGACAACAACCAGATAAGGGTCTGGAGTGTGTAGCCCACTGGCAGGAGGAGACCATGCCATGGTCTAGTTTCTGCTGTGTCTAGGGGGAGAACAACTGCTCAAACACAGTAGTAGTGGACTTCAGGGGCAGATTTCGAGGGCATGGACAGGATTCTGAGGGGAGCTTGAACAAGATTAGGCCAGACATGGATGTTGGTAGCTTGTGGAGACCATTAAAAAGGGTGCAGGAGGCTACTAGCTCATGTACAAGGGTAAGACATAAAATGGTAGGGTCAACAAGTCGTGCATGGCGGACCAGGGAGGTAAGAGGACAGGAATGAAAAAGCTGCGCTCCACGTGATGTTTTGAAGTGCTCCAGGGAACAGGGAGAGAGGTGAGTAAGGGAGTTGACAGCTAGAAGGGTCACAAGAGGGTGAGGGAGCCAAGGTGAGGATGGAGCAAAACCTGGCTAGGGATATCCAGAGGTGGAAAGGGATTTATAGTCACATAGGGGAAAAGAGGAAGAGAGCACAGATCTCCAGGATTAGGACTGAGGAGGGATGGGCTCAGGAGGACGGAGCAGGCGGAGGTACTAAACAAGTACTTTGCCTCGGTATTTATGGAAGGTGACAGGGGATCCATTCAGCCAGAAAGTGGGGGAGATACTGAGAGGAGAGAATGGATGGAGAATGGAGGACCAGAGGCTGGGGCACCAGGTGGGCCAGGCCTAGAAGGGGATGGGTGCTTTGTTGAGGGGTTAGGGAGGGAGAAATCACAGAGGACAGTGTGAGGAGGCCCTATGGCGCTGAAAACTGAAAAGGCACCGGGACCAGATGGGCTGCATCTGAGAGTTCTGAAGGAACTGGCGGACAAACTAGCTGTCCACTAACTGCACTTTCATTGCCTCGCTACAGACAGGATGGGTGCCTCAGGATTTGAAGGATGGCTCATGTGGTGTCTATCCACAAAGGGGGTCTAGGGAGGAGATGGAAATTACAGGCCTGTCAGCCCTAACGTCTGTGGTAGGCAAACTAATGGAGGGCTTCATCAAGGAGAAGCTCGGGAGGCAACTGAAAGACTGGGGCACATGGATGACTTAACAGCATGGTTTTGTCCTGGGGAGATCATGCCAGACCAACCTCATAGATTTTTATGACTGGTGACTGGGACCCTGGACCGACAAAAGACCAGTGGACATCCTATATCTGGATTTCAGTAAGGCGTTTGACTCGGTACCTACATCGGGTTGCTGACAAAGTTGGGGATGGGGTGGGAAGAGCTGCTTAGATGGGTAGAAAACTGGCTTGGTGATAGAACACAGAGGGTAGTAGTTGGTGGGATAGTCTCCTCTCCTAGGAAGGTCTTCAGTGGGGCTCCCCAAGGTTTGGTACTGGGGCCACTCCTGTTCAATGACTATGTCTCCGATATAGGGAGGGGGGTTAGGATTAGGATGAGCCTCTTCATGGATAACTTAAAACTGGGAGCACTGGCTGATGGGGAGGAAGTGAGAGAGACAGTCCAGAGGGATCTGGATACCCTGGAGGGTTGGTCAAGGAGGTGGGGATTGAGGTTTAATTCAGGGAAGTGTAGGGTGCTGCATCTGGGGATCAGAAACCCAGGTCATGTATACACCCTGGGAGGGGTCTCACTGCAAACCACAACAAGTGAAAGGGACCTGGGGGGGTGGTAGACACCAGAATGAACAACACTGAAAACTGCAGAAGATCTGCAGCAAAGTCAAACAGGATTCTGGGCTGCATAGCCCGGGGAATAACGTCCAGGAAGATGGAGGTGATCCTTGCTCTGTATAATGCCTTGGTCAGGCTGCATCTTGAGTACTGCATGCAGTTCTGGAGATCTCACCTTAGGAAGGACATAGCATTGTTGGAGAGGGGTTCAGAGGAGGGCAACCAGGATGATTTGGTGCATGAGCAAAGGACCTATGAGGAAAGGCTGAAGTCCTTGGGCTGTACTCACTGGAGGAGAGGAGATACAGGGTGATGTGATTGAGGTATTCAAATATGTGAAAGGGATTAACAGGGCAGAGCCAAAGAAATGTTCAGGCTAAGGAAAGGGAGCACAACCAGGGGGCATGAGTGGAAGTTGGAGGGGGGGAACCTACAGGGGAGAACGTAGAAGGCATTACTTCACTGAGAAGGTGGTGGAGCCATGGAATGCATTGCCTGGGAGTCTAGTCGAACAGGGCACAGTGGAGGGCTTTAAGAGGGGGTGGGACAGATGCATGGGTATACTGAAGCTGAAGTTGACCCTCTCGGGGGACGGGGGGAGGAGGAGCTAGCACCCAATAGCACTACACAAGCAGACACTTAAAGACCGATAGGCCTATACTGCTGGCTTTTAGTATGTTAGTCTTACAGTAATCAGCTGGGATATGCAACTCATTAAGTGATGTAGGTTGGCTATGAGCAACTGCTGATGCTTGCTTTGCTCTTTATGCTGTATGTTTTAAACTGGCGGAAGAGGGGACTTTACCACTCACTGCCTGACCTAGATTGCAGGTAGCACTTGCAACAACCTGCTGTGTGGCCTCCTGTGAGCTTCCTGCTCACTCCTTCAAAACATTGACCCCTTTTGACCCTCAATAGCACCAGCATCAGGTACATGGTGTATGGACTGTACATTACTTTACAATTTCATCCCTCCGCAGTGTAACCCTTTTACCGGGCACTTAAAAGAGTTATATTGGAGGCATGTCCAGTAGTCTTTGGACCCATATGTGCACTCCTTCCTATACAAATATTCCTCATGGGACAGCAGTGGCTGACCTCTGATACTCAACACAAGGTGCAGCGGCATGACAGGAAGTAAAGTGTATAGAGAGGGTGACGACCAGTATACTGTGTGATTTATGCTTCACAGCTAACCTGCAGTAACCTTGACCAAGACAGCAGCACATAATTGGAGGTAACAGATGCTACTTATTAACCTACAGTAACCCTTACCCTCTAACAACTGTTAGATTTGGACATCGTGCTTATTATTGCACTGAGTGAATAATTAGACTGTTATCGGATTGTTCATCTCTACGTGTTGCTACATTGTCAAGTGCTATAAACATTGTATGCTTAGACTACTCATGCTGAAATATCCAAGCAGTAACTGACTGCAGCAAATGTTTGCACACAGTTGACATGGAACCGTATACATGTCTGGTCTGAGCCCTCAAATATCTCTCAATGATCCCCAGTTCTCTTAAAGTCTGAATCCTAAAGTCAACCACCACTGTTTTAGTGAGATTTTCCTAGTCCTAGTTGATGAGGATGCCATAGTTCCCCAATCAACCCCTGGTATGTTAAGGTCACCCAGCACCACAGTTCTACCCTCCCCTTGACCTCAGTGGTCCCTGAGATTCACCACCAGGCCTTCCTCATGTTTCTTCAGCCTGCATGAGTGGCCTATCAACCACTCCCAGATTTACCTCTAGACCCAGGTGTCTGCAAGGTAATCCATAACATCTCTGCATTTCCCTCTGCCCACTACACCTACATATATCAATGCCATTCCTAATGATGAGTGCTATCCCACCTCCCCTGCCCATAGCCCTGTCCTTCCTGGAACACAGTGTACTCCATCAACTTCAGGCCCGGAATCATACCAAGAGTAACTCAAGTTTCAGTGACTCCTACCATCCACGTTCCTTCAGTTAGCATTGCCTGAAGCTCGAGCATCTTGTTACCCCATGCTCTTGGGGTTAATCAGGACCACCCTCCATCCCAGCCTCTTTCCCTCTCCCATCCCCAACCTGAGATCCCCCAGTTAACTGATTGCTCCTCCTTGTACACAGGCAGGTGCCAGGGTTTGGCACCTCCCTCCCCTCCCACTGGCAGAAGAAGCTAAGTCCTTCATGATGTGCCCTAGCAGCAGCCTTAAGCCCCAGAACTCCCCTCACAGGTCCCATTGGCTCACGCCAGAACCACGGGCGGCAGCCTCACCGAGCTGTCAGTTGGCGGGCGGCTGGGCGGCAGGCGGGTGGTGCTGCCACCGCCGCTGACGGGGAGCGTATGTGTGGCTCAGTGGGCGGTGAGGGGTACACTAGACCACCAGGGTAGTAGGGGTATGTTGTGAGTTACAGATGCCCGCGATCGGGCAGCGATCGGTCCACTGGACCACCAGGGATATTGGACGTGGGGGGGGATTATATTACTGATGCCCGTGATTGGGCACATAGAGGTCCACTGGACCACCAGGGATAATGGACGTGGGGGAGGTTATATTACTGATGCCCGCGATCGGGCACATAGAGGTCCAGTAGACCACCAGGAATATAGGATGAGGAGGCTTATTCTTACAGAAAAATGCCCGCGAGGGGGTTTCTTTTAGATGAATGCCCGCGATCAGGCTGCAGGGGGCGTCGGTCCCCGACGTGCCGCGCCTGGCAGAAGCGCCAGGCGACGTCATCGGGATCAGAGCACTCTGGATGCTAATGGCATGCAAATGGGGCCATAATGAGATGCAAATGGCCCCTGTGCACCTTTGCATAAATTATGGCCCCATTTGCATGTCCCTTTTGAATATCGCGGGTGCTGTGCATGGCACAATGGCACTTGTGCTAGCGTCATGCTCCACTCTCTGGCCACTTGCGCTGGGCGCAGTGCCACTGCACCGTGCACAGTGGGGTGGCCAGGTGCAATATTCAAAGCTGCTGCGTAGCGCAGTCTGCTGAATATCGCCCAGGCCACACCCCGCGAACAAAATTGAGCTGGCGCTTCAGGCTTGGCGCCACAGCTTGCGCAGGTTTGAATATCCAGGCCTATGTATTTATTTACTAATAGGTGACAAGGAAAGGTGAATGAAAGGTCTATTTCAGGTGTACCCGGGAAGGGTAGGAGTGAATACATTTCAAAAGGCAACTGTAAAACAATCAAGAAATACACAATGAACAGTAAACTTATAATGAGTGGTGGTAATTGATCAATGTAGCCTGATGGCAGAACAGCTCAAATATAAGTGTTGAGCATAGAAGTGCTAAGAGCAATAGCAGGAAGGAGCAAAGTAATCCCAGAGAAGTTGCTTAAGAGCAGGGAAGGATGGGAAGAGGCAAAGTATGTAGGAAGTTTATTTCATATAAAGAGGAAACAGAGAAAGTAGTCTGACACAAGAAGGTACTGCAACAAGGGGTAACAATGGTTCAAGAATGAAAATAGCAGAGTACATAGGTTGGCCTGTGGGAGGGGTTACAATAAGCTGAATAATAATATTTGTTTATTTTATTTATGTTATTTAGATAACACCTTTGAGCACAGGAGCTCTTTTTCAAAGGTTCCACATCAGTATAAGACAAAGAACTGAATGTGAGCCAAGTACTCAAAGAGGTTTCAATTTATTCATGGTGTACTGCGCAAAGTACAGTATGTTATTTTACTTTGGGGAGGCCCAAGATTATTTCAGTTTTTTGGGGGAGGCTCAAAATCTTTTCCATGGATTTGGGGAGGCTCACTGTGACAAAGTCTGAGAACGACTGGCCTAGGGAATTACCACTAGAAAGGTGGAGGTCTTTCTGCTGCTGAACTGGTCTTTGGTAAGACCACATCTGAAGTACATTGTACAGTTTTGGTGCCCGTAGCTTAAAAAGGATGTCAACTGGCCAGCCCGGTGGTGCTGAGGGTCAAGGCACTGGACACCTTACCTTGTACCACACTGGCAACCTGGGTTCAGGAGTGACCTCGAGTCATCAGGGGGCCAGCATGGAGGGAGGGAAGGAGTAGGATTGAGCCACCTAATGGCAGCTCTCCTCTTCCAGGGAGGTTGTCACTCTCACATGGTTCTGCCACTGCCGGTCCAGTGATGGCACAGGCAGGAGGAGAAGACATGAGGGGAGAGCGTATCATATTGCGACATGTACTTGCCTCCACACGTGCATGTATGTGCTGAGATGGGGTGGGTGAAAATTGGGGGCACAAAAAAAAACTACTGATTGAAAAAAAAGAAAGCCGTCATTGTGCTAGAAACGGTCCAGAGAAGGGCAGCAATGATGATTCAGAGCCAGCAGGGCATCCCCTGTGATGAGAGGCTTAGAGAACTCAACATGTACTTTCTTTAGGAAAGAAGGGAAAGGGGAGACAACGGTAAGATTTTCAGTACCTTAAGAGTATTAGCAGAGTGTATATGTATACTTAGGGCCTCTTCCACCTTAGCAGTGTCAGGAACTCTTGGGGGCACAGCCTAAAGCTGGTGGAGTGAAGGTTCAGGAGGGAGATGAGGAGGCACTTTTTCACTGAGAAGATGGTGACCAAGTGGAATTAGCTACCGGAGGGAGATGATAGCCCTAAAAACAATGAACTTCTTCAAGTGGGGATGGCATACGGTGAGGGGAAAAACTGTGTGTAGGAGGGGAGCAAGTGGTGGAAGACAGTTATAACTAGTGGTAGGTCAGAAGGGAGATAGAGAGGGGGCAGTTTTCTTTTGTAAATACATTGGAAGCTGCACAATCAAGCAGACTAGATAGACAGCCAGGCCTTTATCTGCTGCCATGTTCGTATGTCTAATATCAATGTACAACTCTAGATAATATAACACATATGTTGTGCATATTAGCTCCTATATTCAAATGTTAGCCTTGGTGCTAACCTGGGTTTTCACCAGTGCTCCAGCCTTGGCCATATTTAGAGGCCCCCAGAGTGATGCCTAAACCAGCTAGCGCCAAGCTGCTACCCATCCCATTGCACCTACAAAAATAAGGGATCCTTCATGCATACAAACACAGCAGCATATTGAAAGATCAGCTGTGGTGGTAAACAGCCCCTAAAGTAGTACCATTACCGCCACTGAAAACCACATCCTTGCTTGGGGATAATACCTTGCCCCCCCAAAGGCATAGTGAATACACTGTAGCTGCCTGCCACTGTGTCAAGTAGTCCCCCACCCCTGATCATCCATCCTCTGTCCAGTACATCAGCCCATAGTGGAGTAGTGGCCCCTACATTTTCCAAGTACCAATTTTTCCCCATCCGGTACATGAATCCATGGAGGTTGAGTGGTTCCCCCACACCTGATTTCACATCTTTCTCTTACTCATACAGTACTGGTGGTTTAGTTGTCCTCACCTTGCAAGCACCCATCCTTTCTCTGGCATCAGTCCCTGGTGGTTTAGTGGTCCCCACCTCCCAGTTGCTCTTCTTTCTTATACATCAGTCCCTGGTTGTATAATCGTCATTGCCTCCAATGGTTCACCAACCACCACCCACCCACAAGTCAAGGACCCCTGCCCCACACTCCCTCACCGCAATGCCATTTTCCATTAAATTGATCACTGGCATTGCCCTCTTCTCACCACCTTGACTGGCTACCATTTGACAGTCATGGACCGTAATCCAATACTCAAGCAGGAACCAACCAGGATAATCATAGTGGCACCCTGTTGACCAAGGCAGATCTGGTCCCCACTTCTGCGAAATGTGGCAGTGGAGGCCCTATTTTCACTCTCCCTCCAGCAAGGACTTTTGTTCCAGAATGATAACAGATCACTGTATCCAGACCTCCTGTCCCTCCACCTCCATATCTAGCTTATGAGGAATTAGATCTCTCCTGGATTAGAGTCTCTGCTGAGGTCCTGGCTGTCTCACCTGCTGGTCAAGAACCTTTCACTAGGCACATCTACTGCCAGGACTCCCAGGAATGGAGGCACTTTGTCATATGATATTAGATGGTATCCTTTACTTGCCCAGTACAGAGGGTACCGGATTACCTCATGACTGTCTCAAATGGCTTGCAGTGCTCCTTGGAGATGGTTCCCTTGTCTGTCATTTTTATGCTCTATAAGAAACAAGACAGTGGCTTAGCTTGATGTAGTCCTCTGGTTTCTGAAGAACCTCTTGCATTTAGCCCTCCAGTTTACAAACTGGTTCCAATTTGGGACATGAACAACTGCTGGAACATTTGACTAAAGCTCCTTTTACTTCCTCTTCCTAGTAATTGAAATATCAGTTTGAAAGACTTACTTTGGTGCTATTATGTTGGCTAGAGAGTGTCTTGCTAGAGGCCTTGGTTCATGAACCACATTTTCTGTGTTTCACGGAGATTGGCTGGCATGATATATTCACCCCATGCCTTGGATGTCCACAAAACCCTTTGGTACTATCTGGACCTTACAAAGGGCTGTATCTGATCCTCTCATCTGTTTGTTTTTGGCTCCTGAACCGGGTAGACCTGTTTCCAGTTGATGCCTTTCCAAATGGATCTCCTGCATTGTGTTGTGCTGCAGGCAGGGCCTTCAGGGTACCATTACTGGACATGACACATGAGGCATGGCATCCTTGATGCTAACATACTAAGATGCCATCAGATTAGACCCTAATGGTCTATCGAGTCTACTCAATCAGAACCTGATCAGGACACTATTTCTGCCCTCACCACCTCACCCATACATTCTTCTGACCACATCCCATTGAGTTACACCTCAAGATCTGGCATTTATAAGTTTAACCTTCCCCTTATACCTGTCCCAGCCCCTCTTAAATCCCTGCACTGTATTAGCAGCCACTAGTTCCACAGGCAGTGTGCTCCAAGGATCCATCACCCTCTCAGTGAAGTAGCATCTCCCAGTCTCCCCCTAAGCCTCCTGCCATCCAGCCTTATGGATTGCCCCCTGGTGGCCCATCTTCCCTTAGCACAAACACACTCTTAAGGCTGACCCTGTTTACTCCCTTTAGATATTTAAAGACCTTGATCATATCCCCTCTGTCCCTCCTCTAGGGAGTACAAGTTGAGATCCACAAGTCTCTCCTCATAGGATCAGTCCCCCAGAATCTGAATCATCCTGGTTTCCCTCATCTGGACCCTGATGAGACGTGCAATGTCCTTTTTCAAGTATGGGTGCCAAAACTGCCTGCAGTACTCTAGGTGTGGTCTAACCAGGCAGTTATACAGAGGGAGAAGCACCTCTCATCTCCCTGAAGTTATCCCACTGGTGATGTACCCAAGCATTTTATTTGCTTTAGCTGCAGCCCTCCTACACTGCTCAGAGTTAATCATTTTGGTATCCACAGCCAACCCAAGATCCTTTTTCCCTCCCGAAACCTGCAGTTTCTCCCACCCAAAAGTATTCATGAGCTGGGCTTCCTATGCCCCAAGAGGAGAACATTGCATTTTATGGCATTAAACTGCAGTTTCCAGGTGTGTCACCTCCTCTCCAGAGTCTTCAGGTCCCTCTGAAAGCTATTCTACCCTTCTTCCCAATCACCACTGCACCCAGCTTCGAGTCACCAGCAAAGAGGCTCATCTCATGCCTGATACCATCCCTGACGTCTGAGATGTAAGCATTAAACAGGAATGGATCCAGCACTGACCCTTGTAGGACCCAGTAATGACCCTCCTAGGAGATGATACCTCCCCCCTTACCACTGCCTTCTGAAACTGCCCAGCTAGCCAGTTTCCTATCCACCTAACCATTCTTTCCCCCACCACATCACCATTCCCCTGGCTTGTCCAGCAACCCAGGGTGTGGCATCAAATCAAACGCCTTGCTGAAGTCTAGAAAGAGGACATCCACTGACCTGCCCTGGTCCAGTGCCTTTGTCACCCAATTGTAGAACTCCACAAGTTAGTCTGACATAACCTGCTCTGAATGAAGCCATGTTGGTGATCATCCAGATAGTCCTATGTATCCAGAAACACATCTAACCTCTCTTTTAATGTAGTTTCTATCATTTTGCCTATCACTGACATCAGACTGACAAGCCTGTAGTTACTCGGCTCCTCCTGTGAGTTGCTTTTGTGGATAGGCACAACATGAGCCATCCTCCAATCCTGAGGCACCCACCCCATCTGAAGAGAGGAGTTGAAAAGGTCCACCAGAGGTGCAGCAAGGACATCTGCCATCTCTTTTAGCACCCTAGGATGAAGGTCATCTGGACTCAGTCTTATCCATTTTCACAGACTTAAGGACTTCCCACACACTACCAAGAGGGATTTCAACATCCATGACCTACCACCCTTCCTCATTCCTAGCCCATCTTCCCCTGTAAGGTGTTTATCCTCCATTATTTCTAGTGAAGACTGAGGCAAAGTATTTGTTAAGTACCCCTGCCTGCTCCCTGGCCTTCTTGGCCCACCCACTCCCTAACCTCAGTCTGCTGTCTGCCCCTTCACTTTCCTTCTTTCCCTGATATACTTAAAGAAACCTTTTTCTTTGCTTCTGATTCCCAGTGCCAGCCTCTGCTCCATCCTCACCTTGGCCAATCTCACCACCTGGGTACCTTTTTGGACATCATATCATACTCCCCCTTGTCCACAACCCCACGCAAGAGCTTGTATCATCTATAAGCAGCTCTTTTCTCCTTCACCACCTACTGGACCTCCCTGGTCCACCAACTCGGCTTTCTGGCTCTACCAAACTTGCATCAGACCTTCATGCAGGCCTTGGAAGCTTCCAGGAGCCATCTTTTAATGATTTTCCACCTGCTCTCTGTGTCCATGAGTATCACACCATTACCATGCAAACATTACATTGCATAAATCTCAGTGAAAAAATAACGTGGTGACAGTGCCTCAACAGGTTGCACACTCACCTCTGAGGCTGAAAAATCAGAAGGCTGTGAGTTCTATCCCCACACCAGGCACTTGGGTTAAATTCCAATACTGAAACAGTAGTGTAGCATGGGCGGGGGTGCTGGACTCCTGAGGTGCTGTCTTTTAGATGAGATGTTAAACCGAGGTCCTGTCTTGCCTGTTCTGGTGGCTGTTCAGGTGGACATTAAAGATTCCATGGCACTTCTCGAAAAAAGAGTAAGGGAATTCCCCCAGTGTCCTGGCCAAATTTTCCACATTCAGGAAAAATACAACCTGCAACTTAATCTGGTTCAATTTAAGTTGGTTACCATCTGTATCCCCCTTTCCCCGGTCGCCACTGAAAAAGGGACTTCCTGTCTCAGTGAACCTACCGGGTCACCAACATTCAATCAAGCAATCAAGCAATAAATAAATAAATAAATAATGGCACACTACTGTGCGCATCAAATACAGCGCAAACTCATTTCAACCCAGCATCAGTTTCATGTAAAAAAACATTTCAAGCTTCAGTTTTTGCATAAACCCATTTCATTTAAATTAAAAACAAGGAAGCAGCATTTCATGTAAAGATCTTATTCTTAGCTTAATGTGGTTCAGAATATCCCAATCATATAGCCCGGTAGTAGAAGACATCACCATAGGAATGGATGGGGCAATTTTTAATTCAATTCTGCTCATTTAATGTAAAAGGTGAAACGTTATTGATACATTTATTACAAATGAAGACCAGCATGTTAAAATATGTTATTTCTAGTAGCATCATGTGGCATGCAAAAGATTAGACCTGCAACTGAAAATGATGTCCGATTCCTCACAGATAATCTGAGCCAGCAGTACTTCCCTAAGCATCCACAGCCACTGCTATTCAGTTAGCTAATGTCCTTGTATTTCTTCCTGGGAGCTGGAGGTTCCAATCCTGCCAGGTACTGCTCCATCTTTAATTCATTTGTGTTTCGCTCGACATTAAGTGATTTTATTAGCGTCCATATTCTGGGGTGGCTAGTTCCCCAATACACTGTTGAAACCTCTGTACCAACCTTCAGTGGAGTTTATTGTTCTTGGCAGGCCGTCCTTTACTGCAGTTACATAGAAACATACAAACAGAAACATAGACTTTGATGGCAGATAAGGACTGCTGGGCCCACCTAGTCTGCCCATATCCCTACCTACAGGATAAATCTAATTGATTTCTTTGACTTGGTGACAAAAGTAGTAGACCAGGAAGGGGCTGTAGACATGGCCTACCTAGACTTTAGCAAGGCAGGTCTGTAAACTGATGAGCTAATAAATAAAATAAATAAAGCTACAGATCCTAGTTAGCCAGCAGTCTATTTTTTCCTACCCCCCACAAAAATTGCCTTATGTTCGCCCCATGCATTCTTGAATTCTCCCACAGTTTTAGACCCTAAAACTTCCTCAGGAAGGCTGTTCCCATGTGTCCACCCACCTCTCTGTGAAAAAATATTTTCACATTGTCCCTGAACTGCCCTCCGCCTTCAAATTGTGTCCCCTTGTTCTTGCACATCTCTTTTCTGAAAGATGCTACCTCTTGGACTTTGCTGATTCCACTGAGGTATTTAGAAGTTTCTATCATTTCCCCTCTCCTCCTTTCCTCAAGGATATACATATTAAGCTCCTTAGTCTCTCCTCATATGGCTTCTCTTGCAGACCCTGCACCAATTTGTTGCCCTCCTCTGGACTGCCTCTATCCTGTTTATGTCCTTGGAGACGGGTCTCCAGAACTGACGCAGTACTCCAGATGGGGTCTCACCAACTCTGTACAGAGGGATAGCAACTTCTCATTTTCGCTGGTGATGCCTCTCCCATACATCCCAGTATCCTCCATCCCTCCCTACTGCCTTCCCACATTGCTTGCTAACCTAAGGTCATCTGATATGATTACCCAGGTCCCTTTCCATTTTGTTGTTGTTACTACCTCCCTCATTGTGTAATCTTCCCTGGGTTTTGTTTCCCAGATGCACTATTTGCACTTCTTTGCATTGAATCCAAGCTGCCATACTTGACAATTCCTCCAACCTTGCCAAGTCCCTCTCATCCTTTCCACACCTCCTTGTGTATCAACCCTGTTGCAGATCTTTGTGTCATCTGCAAAGAGGCATACTTTTCCTTCCAGTCCCTCTGCAATGTCACTTATAAAGACATTAAAAAGGACTGGACCCAGTACTGAACCCTGTGGTACCCCACTAATAACCCCTCTTTCTTCAGAGTGGACTCCATTTACAATTACCTTCTGTGTCCTGTTGTGCAGCCAATGTTTTACCCAGGCTACCGCCCTGGGACCCACTCCCAGGCTGGTTAATTTGACTATTAATCTTTTGTGTGGGACTGTGTCAAATGCCTTGCTAAAGTCTAGGTAGGCCATGTCCACAGCCCCTCCCTGGTCTACTACTTTGGTCACTCAGTCAAAGAAATCAATTAGATTCTTCTAACATGATCTTCCCATGTGAACCCATGCTGCCTTGGATTCTGTGCCCCACTGACCTCTAGGTACTCAATAATTCTTTCCTTCAGAAGTAATTCCATCACTTTCCTACCACAGAGGTCAAACTGACAGGTCTATAGTTTCCTGCCTCTGTCTTGGTCCCACTTTTGTGAAGGGAATCACATCTGCCTTCCTCCAGTCCTCAGGTACCACCATCCTCCCATGATTTGTTAAAAGAGTAGTCAGTGATTTTACTAGTTATCCCTTAATGCTTTTAGAATTCTGGGGTGAATTCTGTCAGGCCCCATTGCTTTGTCCATCTTCAGCTTTGGGAGTTCTTTCAGAACCCTTTCTTCTGTGAAAGGACTGGGATCGATCCCCTATCAAGAGTGCTTCTGTTAATTGGATTAGGCACCTCCCTCCTCCTCTTTTGTGAATACTGAGCAGAAATATTCATTCAGTATCCCTGCTTTTTCACTGTCCCTCTCTGCCCACCCACCGTTCATTCTATTCAGCCTCTCTATCCCTCCCTTTGTCTTTCTACGCTCCCTGATGTACCTATAAAAGGTTTTATCCCCCTTCTTAACCGAGTTGGCTATCTTTTCCTCAGTTTAGGCCTTTGCTATTCTGACTTCCCTCCCTGCTTCCTTCTGCCTTAACTGATACAGCTCTCTGTTCTGCTCCTTCCGTGTTTCCTTATACCTCCTGTATGCTATCTTTTTCTCCCCGACCTTCCAAACCACCGTTTTTGAGAACCATGGTGGCTTTTTCTTGAATTTTGATTTGTTTATTTGATTCACACAAAGGCTTGTTGCCTCTGTGATGGCAGTTTTGATGTTTCCCCGTTGTTGCTCCACCCCTCCTTCTAGCCTATTTGCTAGTGCTTTTCTAAGGCACTCTCCAATCTTACCAAAGTCAGCCCTCCTGAAGCCCAGTACCCTCACTTTTGTATGGCTTGTGAACCACACTGTTTGGTGGTTGCTTGTTCCCAGATGGCTACCCACTTCTAGATCTGAGATCCTCTCACTGTCCCCATTTGAGAGTATGAGGTCTAAGATTGATCCCTCATGAGTGGGTTCCAAAACTAGCTGTCTGAGGCATGCCACCTGTAGGGCATCAAGAATGGCCCTGCTCTTGGACGTGGCTGCAGCAAATGTGCTCCATTTAACATCTGGCATATTCAGGTCCCCCATCAACAGAATCTCTCCTTTCTCTGTCATCCTAAGAATGCCTTCTGTCATAACCTTGTCCATTCTCTCCACCTGACATGGGGGTCAGTAGACAACCCCTGTGCAGATTGTGGTGCCATTTCCAGTCTCTAAGGTGACCCACAGTGCCTCCTCTCTCCTGTTTACTCTTTTGTTCAGTTGCTTTTATCCTGCTCTCACATAGAGAGCTACTTCTCCCCCTCTTCTCCCTCCCTGTCTCTCCTGTAGGTTGTGTACCCTGGTATGTTAACATCTTAGTCATGGTTCTCTGTGTACCATGTTTCTGTGACTGCTATGATATCCAGGCACCCCTCTTCCATTAAGGCCACCAGTTTAGGGAGCTTGTTGCCCAGACTATGGGCATTGATACTCATTACCCTCCATTTCCTGATGGCCTTACTCCTTTTTGCCCCATTCCTGTCCTTCTTGCCTTTGTCACTTTCTCCATTTACCCCTGCCGTTCTCCATATTGACATCTCTAACTTGGTGTTTACCTCACTTACTACCTTGACTTTTGAGGGGGCTAGATTTCCCTGCTCCTTTCCAGTGCCTCCCCTTGGCTAGTTTAAATGTTTGCCAATGAAGCATTTAAACCCATCACCTAGGATCCTGGTTCCCCCCCACAGATACAAACCATCATGCCGTATAGGCATGCATCACTCCAGGTGGATCCCCAGTCCCAAATGAAGCCAAATCCCTGAGCTCTGCACCAGTTTTTCAACAACTGATTGAATCCCATGGTGTGGAGAACACTAGCCTCACCTACACTGTAGACAGGCAGCACCTTCGAGAAGGTTACCATGCGTGCTACTTGTCTAAGACCCCTTCCCAACTCCACAAACCCTTCCTGCACTGCTCTGATCCCTTTCTTAGCCAGGTCATTTGTCCCTAGGTGGACAATGACATCCAGCTTCCTCCCCTGTGCAGCTGCTCCCATGATCCTGAGGATTCACTCCCTGTCCCTCCAAGCCATGGTGCCAGGCAGGCACCTTACCTCCCTCTCCCCTTCCTCCCTCCCCAGTTCTAACTTCCTAACAGTGGAGTCCCCCACCAGGAGTTGTTTCCTTCCCCTGTGGGGTCCCATGCCACACTCCTGTGGATCTCCTTTGTGGAGGTTCCCAGCATCCTCCTTGGTCTCCACTGCGGGTGCCTCCATAGAGGAACCACACGTTGCCAGAATGGCATATGAATTGTGGACAGGTACAACTGGAGGGATGCACCTCTGTTCCACCACCCTCACACTCCCTGAGCCTACTATGGTCCAACCACTCCTCTTTCTTGGCAACCACTGAGACAATGGCAGTGGCCCTGGTGGTCTCTGGATGGGAAAGGAGGTCCCACAAATCCTGGCCAGCTCAGTCTGGATATGAGCAACCTACTCCTTCAGCCCAGAGAGGTGCCTGCAGATGGGACAACACCGCATCCTCCAGAACGCCTCCCGGAAAGACTTGCTGCCCACAGCCACTGCACTGCACCACTCCCATCATGTTGTTTGGAATCCTTACCCTTCCTCCATTTATTTTGTTATTTCCTTACTTACTTACTGCATCTGTGCCCTTTAGCTCCTGATCTTCCTGTTCTGAGACAAGATGATCCTATATTTCTCAGTAGTCCCCTTACTTGCTCAGAGGCAGATCTCCAGCAGCTGGGAGGGAGGGCAGAGAGCTACTCTTATCCTTCTAGGATGGTGAGTCTTTGGTGGCTCTGTGATCACTCACTTCCTGCTCCCAAACAGGAAGTTTCTTTTGTCAGTCAAATCCTGTGCCTTTAAAAGTACAACTGGCTTTGGGTGGGGGGTGGAGGGGAGAGAAGGAGGGCAATATAGTCCCAGTAGAGAAGTCCAGTCACAACAACAGCTCCTTCATCCTGATGCTGTCTGCCAATTATCTGGCAGAAGCTATCTAGGGCGGTGTTTAAATCTGGCTTTAACCTGGCTTCCTTCTTGCTAATTACTCCCCTACTTAACAGATCTTTCTACACTTAGTTAAATTGCACAGATAACAATCCCTTCAGCCAGCTGAGATTAACACCTAGATAACTGCTCAGATAATAATTCACTTCAGCCAACTCAGACAAACACACAGACTATTTTTTTTACTCTAAATTGAAGGTCCCAGTAGTAGAGTTCTACTTTTAGTCCCAATAAATTGAAGGTCCAAGTAGTAGTGTTCTACTTCTTTAGTCCCAGTAGAGAAGTCCAGTCATAACAGCAGCTCCTCATCCTGGTGTTCTCTGCCAATTCTTCTTGCAGAAGCTATCCAGGTCAGTGTTTAAACTGGCTTTAACCTGGTTTCCTTCTAGCTAGCTACCCCCTGCTTAATAGATCTTTCTACACTTAGTTAAATTGCACAGATAACAATCCCCTTCAGTCACCTGAGATTAACACCAAGATAACTGCTCAGATAACAATTCACTTCAGCCAACGCAGACAAACACATTAACTTTTTTTATTTTACCCTAATCTGAAGGTCCCAGTAGTAGAGTTCTACTTCTTTTGTCCCAGTAAATTGAAGGTCCCAATAGTAGAGTTGTTCTTCTTTAGTCCCAGTAGAGAAGTCCAGTCACAACAGCAGCTCTGTGTCCTGGTGTTCTCTGCCAATTCTCAGTGCCAAAATGGGGTGTACAATGACCATGACAACCAACTGGCCTCCCAATCTATGTGTCCTTGAAGTAATCTATGAGGGGGGCCAGTTGGTCATCATGCATTGTGTAGAAGTCTGTGGACTGTAGCTGCTCAAAAACTGACAACATCATCAGGAGGAACATAGGCAAGGGCAAGGAGCATCTGAATTTAGAGTGCAAACTCCACATCTGTCATTAAGTTTTTGTGTCAGTTTTGGCTTTTCTGGACCTTGTGCCATATGGTTTAGCACAGGTGAAAAAAACACCCCCTTGTACCTGCCATTGGGAACTCACTAGCAAATACTTTAGTGGCCACTAGTTCAAAATCAGTCATAATAGATGCTGGTGACAGTTCAGGACACAATCTTTTTAATTCTCACAGAACCCTTATATAACTACCATAGCATCTGTGTTTTCTGTGTGCCATTAATATGAAACTGGATGGTATCATGGCCAAGTAACAAACAGCATGCATGGTGTACAGCTGGAAAAAAGTGTCAGTGTTGCTTTGAAAGTACCATTGGCATACCAGTGTGGTTTATTCCACATGTACAGTGGATTTTGATTGGTGAAAAACAGAATAAAACATTCTGGGTCATTGTTTCCTGAGTCATGCAGCAAGAACAGTTCACCATGGTCAGCCAGTCAGACCACCACACTGGGGGACTCCATGACCAGGGGCATCCAGTAGGAGGGGGTAGGGGAGGGAAGAAGCAGCCAGGTCAGGGTTAAATGTATCCTGGGCCTATCCATTCACAAGGCCAAATTCCAGCTATATTCATTAGCATTGGAATGTGGAGATCCTCAGATTTCCTAGTACATCTAGACACAAACGATTTGGAAGGGAACAGCGAGCTGGAAATCCAGGCAAGGTTTCAGGAACTGGCCAGAGTCTGCCATTCTATAGGAAGTTCAATTTCCATCTCGGAAATTCAACCAGTACCTAGGACATCCAGGGAGACCAAGCACAAACTCAGAGGTGTGAACCAGTGGCTCAGGAACTGGTGCAGGGCAGAAGGGTATGGGCTGGTGGGGGACTGGGGGGACACATGGGATGATAAGGGGTGGTATGCTAGGGATAGGATACATCTTAACCTAGAGGGGAAGGAGATCTTAAAACTGAAACTTGCTGGATTCATAAATGAGAAGTGGGGTTTAAACTCGTAAAGGGGGGAAGGATTAGTGAAAAAATGAAGTCAGGAGGGCTGCCCGAGGTCCTAGATCTAGGGCAGAAAATCAGGGCAGGTGACTGCAATGTAAATAAAGCAAGAGCTGTGCAGAAAAAGGCAAATAGGGAGTGCGCAGGGCTGAGTCAATTGGGTAGGGGAGATGAGGTGAGGATGGTCCTGATCAATGCCAGGAGCATGGGCAGCAAATGTCTGAACTCCAGGTGATGCTGGCAGAGGGATCAGCGGATGTGGCAGCAATTATGGAAACATGGACCACCTAGAAGAATGATTGGAACCTAAACTTGAAGCGCTACACAATATTCAGGAGGGATAGAGAAGAGGGTAGAGGAGGGGGTGTAGCACTGATAGTCAAGAATGGCATAATGGTTAGTGGAGTGGAGGAGGCAGATGGGGGAGTGGAAGTGATTTGGATAACCCTGCAATCGAGGGGAGCAAAAAGACTGAAAGTAGGGGTGGTGTACAGACCCCCTGCAATGGATGAGGACCTGGAGGGAAAATAGGTTGAGATATCAAGGGGCACTGTGACCAAGGAAAGGGTAAGGTGGTGGTCATGGGGGACCTAAATATGCTAGGGGCAGATTGGAACACTATGACATTAGCGGTGGCTAGGGAGCAGAGACTGATGGATGTGTTTCAGGATGCCTTTCTGGTCCAACAGGTGGGGGAACCTACTGGGGGGGATACTGAATGTTGTCCTTGCAGACAACAACCAGATAAGGGGTCTGGAGGTGTGTAGCCCACTGGCAGGAGGAGACCATGCCATGGTCTAGTTTCTGCTGTGTCTAGGGGGGAGAACAACTGCTCAAACACAGTAGTAGTGGACTTCAGGGGGGCAGATTTCGAGGGCATGGACAGGATTCTGAGGGGGAGCTTGAACAAGATTAGGCCAGACATGGATGTTGGTAGCTTGTGGGAGACCATTAAAAAAGGGGTGCAGGAGGCTACTAGCTCATGTACAAGGGTAAGACATAAAAATGGTAGGGTCAACAAGTCGTGCTGGCGGACCAGGGAGGTGCAAGAGGCAGCCAGGAATGAAAAAGCTGCCTACGCATGTTTTAAGTGCTCCAGGGAACAGGGAGAGAGGTGAGTATGAGTTGACAGCTAGAAGGGTCACAAGAGTGGTGAGGGGAGCCAAGGTGAGGATGGAGCAAAACCTGGCTAGGGATATCCAGAGGGGTGGAAAGGGATTTTATAGTCACATAGGGGAAAAGAGGAAAGAGAGAGCACAGATCTCCAGGATTAGGACTGAGGAGGGATGGGCTCAGGAGACGGGAGCAGGCGGAGGTACTAAACAAGTACTTTGCCTCGGTATTTATGGAAGGTGACAGGGGATCCATTCAGCCAGAAAGTGGGGGGGAGATAGCTGAGAGGAGAGAACAGATGGAGAATGGAGGACCAGAAGAGGCTGGGGCACCAGGTGGGCCAGGCCTAGAAGGGGGATGGGTGCTTTGTTGAGGGGGTTAGGGAGGGAGAAATCACAGAGGACAGTGTGAGGGAGGCCCTATGGGCGCTGAAAACTGAAAAGGCACCGGGACCAGATGGGCTGCATCTGAGAGTTCTGAAGGAACTGGCGGACAAACTAGCAGCTCCACTAACTGCACTTTTCAATGCCTCGCTACAGACAGGATGGGTGCCTCAGGATTGAAGGATGGCTCATGTGGTGTCTATCCACAAAGGGGGGTCTAGGGAGGAGATGGGAAATTACAGGCCTGTCAGCCTAACGTCTGTGGTAGGCAAACTAATGGAGGGCTTCATCAAGGAGAAGCTCGGGAGGCAACTGGAAAGACTGGGGCACATGGATGACGTACAGTATGGTTTTGTCCTGGGGAGATCATGCCAGACCAACCTCATAGATTTTTATGACTGGGTGACTGGGACCCTGGACCGACAAAGACCAGTGGACATCCTATATCTGGATTTCAGTAAGGCGTTTGACTCGGTACCCCATATCGGGTTGCTGACAAAGTTGGGGGGATGGGGGTGGGAAGACAGTTGCTTAGATGGGTAGAAAACTGGCTTACAGATAGAACACAGAGGGTAGTAGTTGGTGGGATAGTCTCCTCTCCTAGGAAGGTCTTCAGTGGGGCTCCCCAAGGTTTGGTACTGGGGCCACTCCTGTTCAATGACTATGTCTCCGATATAGGGAGGGGGGTTAGGATTAGGATGAGCCTCTCATGGATAACTTAAAACTGGGAGCACTGGCTGATGGGGAGGAAGTGAGAGACAGTCCAGAGGATCTGGATACCCTGGAGGGTTGGTCAGGAGGTGGGGATTGAGGTTTAATTCAGGAAGTGTAGGGTGCTGCATCTGGGGATCAGAAGCCAGGTCATGTATACACCCTGGGAGGGTCTCACTGCAAACCACAACAAGTGAAAGGGACCTGGGGTGGTAGACACCAGAATGAATAACACTGAAAACTGCAGAAGATCTGCAGCAAAGTCAAACAGATTCTGGGCTGCATAGCCCGGGAATAACGTCCAGGAAGATGGAGGTGATCCTTGCTTGTTTATAATGCCTTGGTCAGGCTGCATCTTGAGTACTGCATGCAGTTCTGGAGATCTCACCTCAGGAAGGACATAGCATTGTTGGAGAGGGGTTCAGAGGAGGGCAACCAGGATGATTTGGTGCATGAGCAAAAGGACCTATGAGGAAAGGCTGGAAGTCCTTGGGCTGTACTCACTGGAGGAGAGGAGATACAGGGGTGATGTGATTGAGGTATTCAAATATGTGAAAGGGATTAACAGGGGCAGAGCCAAAGAAATGTTCAGGCTAAGGAAAGGGAGCACAACCAGGGGGCATGAGTGGAAGTTGGAGGGGGGGAACCTACAGGGGAGAACGTAGAAGGCATTACTTCACTGAGAAGGTGGTGGAGCCATGGAATGCATTGCCTGGGAGTCTAGTCGAACAGGGCACAGTGGAGGGCTTTAAGAGGGGGTGGGACAGATGCATGGGTATACTGAAGCTGAAGTTGACCCTCTCGGGGGACGGGGGGAGGAGGAGCTAGCACCCAATAGGCACTGGCTAACAAGCAGACACGAAAGACCGATAGGCCTATACTGCTGGCTTTTAGTATGTTAGTCTTACAGTAATCAGCTGGGATATGCAACTCATTAAGTGATGTAGGTTGGCTATGAGCAACTGCTGATGCTTGCTTTGCTCTTTATGCTGTATGTTTTAAACTGGCGGAAGAGGGGACTTTACCACTCACTGCCTGACCTAGATTGCAGGTAGCACTTGCAACAACCTGCTGTGTGGCCTCCTGTGAGCTTCCTGCTCACTCCTTCAAAACATTGACCCCTTTATGACCCTCAGTAGCACCAGCATCAGGTACATGGTTATGGGACTGTACATTACTTTACAATTTCATCCTCCGCAGTGTGCACCCTTACCGGGCACTTAAAAGAGTTATATTGGAGGCATGTCCAGTAGTCTTTGGACCCATATGTGCACTCCTTCCTATACAAATATTCCTCATGGGACAGCAGTGGCTGACCTCTGATACTCAACACAAGGTGCAGCGGCATGACAGGAAGTAAAGTGTATAGAGAGGGTGACGACCAGTATACTGTGTGATTTATGCTTCACAGCTAACCTGCAGTAACCTTGACCAAGACAGCAGCACATAATTGGAGGTAACAGATGCTACTTATTAACCTACAGTAACCCTTACCCTCTAACAACTGTTAGATTTGGACATCGTGCTTATTATTGCACTGAGTGAATGAATTAGACTGTTAACGGATTGTCATCTCTGAGTGTTGTGCTACATTGTCAAGTGCTGTAAACATTGTATGCTTAGACTACTCATGCTGAAATATCCAAGCAGTAACTGACTGCAGCAAAATGTTTTGCACACAGTTGACATGGAACCGTATACATGTCTGGTCTGAGCCCCTCCAAATATCTCTCAATGATCCCCTCAGTTCCCTTAAAGTCTGAATCCCTAAAGTCAACCACCACTGTTTTAGTGAGATTTTCCTAGTCCTAGTTGATGAGGATGCCATAGTTCCCCAATCAACCCCTGGTATGTTAAGGTCACCCAGCACCACAGTTCTACCCTCCCCTTGACCTCAGTGGTCCCTGAGATTCACCACCAGGCCTTCCTCATGTTCTTCAGCCTGCATGAGTGGCCTATCAACCACTCCCAGATTTACCCTCTTAGACCCAGGTGTCTGCAAGGTAATCCATAACATCTCTGCATTTCCCTCTGCCCACTACACCCTACATATATCAATGCCATTCCTAATGATGAGTGCTATCCCACCTCCCCTGCCCATAGCCCTGTCCTTCCTGAACACAGTGTACTCCATCAACTTCAGGCCCGAATCATGCCAAGGAGTAACTCAAGTTTCAGTGACTCCTGCCACATCCACGTTCCCTTCAGTTAGCATTGCCTGAAGCTCGAGCATCTTGTTACCCATGCTCTTGGGGTTAATCAGGACCACCCTCCATCCCAGCCTCTTTCCCTCTCCCATCCCCCCAACCTGAGATCCCCCAGTTAACTGATTGCTCCCACTCCCTTGTACACAGACGGGTGCCAGGGTTTGGCACACCCTCCCCTCCACTGGCAGAAGAAGGCTAAGTCCTTCCTTGATGTGCCTGCTAGCAGCAGCCTTAAGCCCCAGAACTCCCCCCTCACAGGTTTAAACCCCATCTAGCTCTGATGAAATAAGTCAATTTTAGTTTCAAACCCTCCTTACCCCCCCAATTTAAGTGGAGCCTATCTCTAGCATACAGCACCTTGTCCTCAAAAGTTGAACCCCAATCCCCCACCAACCCGCATCCCCTAGCCACACACCATGCTCAGAGTCATTCATTAACCTCCTTGATTTTCTCTTTGTTTCCCACTCTGTCTCCAGGCACTGGGAGGACCTCTGAAAAAGAGACCATGCAGTCCACAGCAAGACACACCCCGGCTAGCACCTGGAACCTTGCCTCTATCTCCTCCACACTATTTCCCTCTATCTCATTAGTGCCTAGATGCAGTAATATATTAGGGGATCCACCACATTCTTTCATCAAAGCATAGACCAAGTGCTAGGCCTTGTGCATAGTCAAGCCAGATATACCCTTGACCCTGACTGCACAGCCTTGCCCCTCACTCCTCCCTTCCCACTTAATACCCCAGTCATGGAGTCCCCCAGCAGGAGCACTTTAACCTCCTCCATCCCCCTGAGCCTACCTCCTTCCTCTGCCACACACAACCTCACTCCCACTACCTCCCCATTTCCTCTGGGCACCCCAACAATTTGATTGTCATCAGATGTCTTTGCTCCCCCATTACAGCTTTGTCTCATATCTGACTGTTCTACTCCTTGCTCCCCCACCCCACCTCACCACTCTTATCTGTCCAAGCAGCACTCCCATTTATTTGTTGCTCCCCTGACCAGAAGGGGGCTCTTGCTTCAACCCTCTTATCAGCCTTTTTTCTGCTCTCCCCCACACTTTATCCCTGCTGGTCCCTCCCCCCTTTTATCCATGCTCCCTCCTTACTGTCCCCTTATCCTCCCTTCCCTGGTACTCCCTACCCCTAGCTTCTATTCCTCTGCCATCCCTAACTCCTCTATTTGTCCCAGTGCCCATGCCCCAACCCGTCACTTTCATCTCCCTTCTCCTACCGCCCTTTGCTCGCTGTGCTCCCTGCATCTTCTGATGTCTCCTCTCCATGGTGTCCACCAATGACAAGTACCTATTTGAGACCGGGATCACCCCAGCAGGTTGCTTAGCAGTAATCACTTCCTGTGAGGTGAGCCCCCCCTAGCCATGGTCCTTGGAGGCCCTTTTGCCCATCTGTTGATAGCTCCAACTTTCTACCATCCATCACACTTCTCCCTGTCCAGTCTCTTTGATCTCTCCTCCTGTTTCTGCCCCCAGAGCTGGTCAGATCTAGCATGAGTTCTGTTGGACCCCTATTCTCTTGCACCCACATTTGCAGGCACCTTCCCCCAACTGACGGTAGTTACATGCCTCCCATACCCTGCAGTCATGCCCTTTACCCACCTATCCAGTTCATACCTGAGTCTACGCAACTCAACTTCCAAACCCATTAACCTGGCACATATAGGACAGTGCCCTAGTCTCCACAGTGTGTTTATAGCCATTGCAGCTCCCAGCTACTGCAACCCACCAGCCTGCTTCCCCTCCATCCTGTAACCAAAGTCCCCACACCCATCCAGTAGTGACCCTGCACAGACCAGCTGCCGCATTCATCAGCTCCATGATGTGCATCCCTCCCCATACCAATTTCCCCTAGCTTATTCCCAACTAGGAGCAGCCATATTGCCCTGGTTTCCCCAAGGGTACCGCCTATTACTCATTGACTCCACTGTCACAAGCAGCAGGTCAAACAAGGCAGATCAAAGCAGCCCAAAGCAATGCAATATCAAGCTAGCTCCAAATGTGTCATCCAGTGATACAATTTAAGCAATTTTAAGCCTGCACACAGTTTACTCAGAATTCAGCCCAGGATCACCCTAAAACTAAAGCAGCTCGAGACCACTCTAGGGCGAGCAATATGTCAGCCTAGCCAACTCAGTTTCCCCTTAATTAGCCCATAGAATCCCCAGCCCAAAGCAGTTCCCTTGATCAATCCAGTTTTACCCCTACCCAGTGTAGTGTAAATCCCATCATGGCAAAAACAAATACTATAGTGACAAATTAGAAATTAAGTCTGATCAGGCCAAAGCAAATAGCAGCAAGTTAGACATTAAGCCTGATCAGGACAGCTTGCAGCAAGTACAGTGCAAGTCACATTAAACTGTTTCAGTAATGAGCTTCTCTTGCATTTCTCAGTGAGCTGCATAAGAGTTAATGGATTTAGTGCAAAGCCTTACAAATCCTGTTGCCTAAGAGTTGCAACTTCATTTTGCATTGCATTTTGGCAGATCTGCAGATGCATTCCAAATAAGTTGCAAAAACATTTGCTAAAAATTGCTCTTGAGCTGGTTAAGAGTTGAAAAACAACACAACGTGAGTTGTCAATGGATTGTAAACTTTACAAAAACAATGCTAAACCAACTAATTGGTGAAACAGTTTAATGTGACTTGTACTGTAGCTTCAAACTTAATCATAACAGTACACGGCCAGCACTCCAGTGTGCTCTATCCAGTTTAAGTTTCAGGTGATTTGCCCTTTTGTGGAAAGTGTAGTACAGTCCTCTTGGGCCAATCCACTAGGCTTCCTTGCAGCAGGCTCCTCCCTTCCACCTGCATTTAATAAAGGTGGGGGCCGCCATGGTGGACAGGAGAAAAATCCTCTCCTGCAGTCAGCTCTGAGTTGGGGCTGGAACATTCAGTGTTTAAAGCCCAGCCACAAACTCAAACTTCACACCGCTGGCCCCAATTGGCTGGGGCCTCCTCTTTGGCCACCGATGTGGCCTACACCAGATTGCAGCAAAGCAGCTCCTCCCAGAGTGCCACTGATTGTGGCCTCCTTGTGCTTCTGGTGCCCGCCGATGCATACACCCAATTGCTTCTCCACATTGCAGGTGCCTTCGGTGAGGCATGAAATCACCAAAATCTCTCCTGCAGTCAGCTCTCCAAGGAGAAGGCACTAAATGAAGTGGACTGATAACCCACAAGCTGCTACCATTAAAGTGTCAAAAGGTAGCCTCTTTATCTCTTACCTAAGGAGAAAGCACTAAATGAAAAAGTCAAATCCGGAGGAAATAGTGTACTGATGACTGCTTCCAGTCAGTTTCAGCAGCTTATATGGCAAGGCTTGCTACCTGGTATATAAGCTATATTTTTATTAGCCATTACAGTTTAGATCTGATCTCCCATAGAAGGGCATGTTTTGCCAGTATCCCATGAAAATCGCGACTACAAAATGGCGAGTTCATCAATTGCAAGGTTATTATAACTACCGCTTGTTCCTGAATTTCCCCTACTGTTTTTGACTCTATGACCTCCTTAGGAAGGCTGTTCAATGCATCTGCAACCCTCTCTATGAAGAAATACTTCCTCACATTATCTCTGAGCTGTCCCCCTTCTATCTTCAAATTGTGCATCCTTGTTCTTGCACATCTCTTTTTCTGAAAGATGCTACCCTCTTGGACTTTGTTGATTCCCTTGAGGTACTAGAAAGTTTCTATCGTGTCCCCCCTCTCCCTCCTATCCTCAAGGCTATACATCTTAAGCTCCTTTAGTCTTTCTTCATATGTCTTTTGGTGCAGACCCTACACCATTTTGGTTGCCTCCTCTGAACAGCCTCCACCCTGTCTATGTAAATAGCAGCACAATTTTGACGCTTTTTGCGATCAATGCTGTGCTATAATATTTAATTGTGCATGTGATAATCATCATTTTTACAGTGCTATCTTTTCATTCATGATTTTGTGGTCGAATTTTTAACATGGAACCATTTTGACCTTGCTGTGTTACAAGACTTGCTCTCCTAATGGGGCAGTTCACTGTTTTACCAACTGCCTTGTTGGGGGTTGTACTGCTTTGTAATTTTCCAACCTCTTATGGCTTTACAGAGACTCTCTCAAAGAAGATAAGGTAGTTGTATACCAGTAAAAATAGAGGTTCATGAGGATCTCAAAAATCATAACTTTCCCACCTATCATCCCCTTGATAAGGTTCACTGTTCCTTTCAGCTTCTTAGTATGGCACTGCATAGTGAGTCTACCACCATTATCCCATGCTGCCACTTGCTGTGTGCTGGCGCTGCATACTGAGCCTACCACCATTATCCCATGCTGCCACTTGCTGTGTGCTGGCACTGCATAGTGATTCTACCACCAGTATCCCATGTTGCCACTTGCTGTGTGCTGGCACTGCATAGTGAGTCTACCACCATTATCCCATGCTGCCACTTGCTGTGTGCTGGCACTGCATAGTGAGTCTACCACCATTATCCCATGCTGCCACTTGCTGTGTGCTGGCACTGCATAGTGAGTCTACCACCATTATCCCATGCTGCCACTTGGTGTGTGCTGGCACTGCGTAGTGAGTCTATGACCATTATCCCATGCTGCCACTTGCTGTGTGCTGGCACTGCATAGTGAGTCTACCACCATTATCCCATGCTGCCACTTGTTGTGTGCTGGCACTACGTAGTGAGTCTATGACCATTATCCCATGCTGCCACTTGCTGTGTGCTGGCACTGCATAGTGAGTCTACCACCATTATCCCATGCTGCCACTTGCTGTGTGCTGGCACTGTGTAGTGAGTCTACCGCCATTATCCCATGCTGCCACTTGTGTACTGGCACTGCGTAGTGAGTCTACGACCAGTATCCCATGCTGCCACTTGCTGTGTGCTGGCACTGCATAGTGAGACTACCACCATTATCCCATGCTGCCACTTGTGTGCTGGCACTGCGTAGTGAGTCTGCAACCATTATCCCATGCTGCCACTTGTTGTGTGCTGGCACTGTGTAGTGAGTCTACGACCATTATCCCATGCTGCCACTTGTTGTGTGCTGGCACTGCGTAGTGAGTCTACCGCCACTATCCCATACTGCGACTTGCTGTGTGCTGGCATTGCATAATGAGTCTACCACCATTACCCCATGCTGCCACTTTCTGTATGCTGGCACTGCATAATGAGCCTACCACAATTATCCCATGCTGCCACTTGTGTGCTGGCACTGTATAGTGAGTCTACCGCCACTATCCCATACTGCGACTTGCTGTGTGCTGGCATTGCATAGTGAGTCTACCACCATTACCCCATGCTGCCACTTTCTGTGTGCTGGCACTGCATAATGAGCCTACCACCATCATCCCATGCTGCCACTTGCTGTGTGCTGAGCAGTGTCTGCTGCATTTCTCCTGATCGCTGTGCATGACTGGTTGATGTTTAGAACTGTATTCAATGATAGCAAGAAATAGAAGTATTTAGGGCTACCAATGTTATATAGGCACCAAAGTGCCCCAAAAGTGTGTATGCTGGCATGTCAACATGGGCAGTCCCATCATGCAAAGACTTTCAGCAAGGACCTTATGCCAGTGCTTACAATACAGTGAATTATTGCTGTGTGAAGATCCTCAAGAAGATCTACTATTACTGGTAATTAATACTGCCCTCTTGCAATGGTACTTTGTGAACAACATTTCCATCACTGCCACCAAATCAGTCTGTGATCTTTCATTCAGCTGAGTGATGGGGATAGCTGCCAGTTTATGTCAGTAATGGCCCAGTGTGGAGCCATACTCGCAATATCACAGATGCTCTCGCTAACAGTAGATGGTACGAATGTACAGAATCATACTGGAGAGGCACTTAAACAGCTAGAAGAAAGGAAATATCACCTACAAATGTTGCACAAGTACCATTCCTGTAAACATAAGGAGCAAAGACAAGTGCAAGTGGAAGTGCTGGCCAGACCACATGGATTTGTGTGACTAAGAGACACGTGTTTAGGGACCTTTATTTTACTCTATATATGTTTACTGCCTGCATTTAAAAAATGCAAACTTGCTTTTAACTCAGAGTGGGGGATACTGGGGGTGGGTAAACTGCCTGATTGTTGAAAAACTATACATGGGGGTATCTGCACTTTTATTTTACTATATCTCTGCCTATGGCCTGCATGTTGAAAGTATAATCTTTTTTTTTTACTTGGGGGAGATTCAGTATTTGTATTAAATTTTCTGTCAAACTTCTATCTACAGTTTAAAAACTTGAAACTAGTTTTTTAACTGGGGTGGTAGCTGCAGTTATACTCTATGTGGCTCTAGCTACTGCCAGATTTTCAAAATGAGGTGTTGCATTTTTCTTGTGTGAAGGAGGGTGTGTCATCTGGTTCTGTTTGATTTACTTAATAGACTTTTGTCCTGTTTGGTTACTACATTTGGTGAGCATAACCCCCTGCCATATTTTATTTATTATGTTTTAGTACCTGTTTATATAGCCCCTGTGACCATGTTCTGACAAATGAGGAGCCATAATTGGTCAGACCCATTCTATCAATATTATCAATAAAAGGAAGACATTTTAATGCTACAGAAATAAAAGTATTTTTATTTTTTGGGGATGTTTTAAAAAACATTTCCTTGTTGTTAAAACTAGATGAAATTGTTGTAGCTCACAGAAATATTAAGGAGAAACATATTACACATTTTTATTTTGTTGTAAGAAAATAATAAAATACTTATTTTTAGTCAGCAGGAGCACTGAGTGCAGTGAGAGTCTGAGCCAGCAATCATCACTTGTAAAGAGCCAGCTCTGTCACACAACTGAGAAGCTGCATCAGTATCCTCAGTGCCAGAAGAATTTTCATGACCATCATTGTATTTCTGTACATCAGATTCATAAAAGAGAAAGAAAAAATAAATGTTCTGAATGTGACCAAAGCTTTACAGCACAGAGAGACCTCAAAATACATCATCAAATTCACATTGGTGAAAAACTGTATAAATGTGCAGAATGTAACAAGATATTTTACCAGAAACTGACCCTAATAAAGCATAAGTGGGTTCACACAGGGCAGAAACCACATAAATGTGCTGAATGTATCAAGAGTTTTTAGACACCACAATGAACTCATAACACATCAGCAAATTCACACAGAGGAGAGACCATATAAATGTGCTAAATGTAACAAGGGTTTTACTAAATACAGATACTTCATACTACATCAGCAAATTCACACCATTGAGAAACCATATAAATGTACTGTATGTAACAAGATGTTTAAACATAAGCAGACCTTAACACATCATCAGCAGATTCACACAGGGGAGAGACCGTATAAATGTACAGAATGTAACAAGAGTTTTGTTGGGAAGGATTATCTGCTAAAACATCAGCGAATTCACACAGGGGAGGAACACATAAAACAGATAAACAAAGTTATTGGAACCATCCAGAGGGATCCATATGATGTCACTGAAATAAACAGAATACATTATTGTGCAGCGAGACTAATAACAAATAGAGAAGTGCCAAAAAAAGCAAGGAATGAGGAACAAAAAGAGAGGGAAATTCAGCATACCACCATGGAAAAAGCGGATAGAAGGGACAATTATGGAACTAAGATCAGAAGTATCACTGCTGGAGGAGTTTAGAAAAGGTAATAGATCAATGAAAGTCATCAGGAAAGTGGGTGAAATCAAAGAAAAATGCTGTATTAAAACAGATCAAGACCTAAATTTTACCATCTCAAATAACAAGCTTAAGATCTCTGCTCAAGCCGAGAAGCTCAGGAGATACGTAGAAAGGAACAATGAAAAATGCAAAATAGATGGTTTAGAGAAGACCCAAGAAATTCTATAGGAGCTGGGAAAGAAAACAGCTAACATAAAACTCCACCAGTAAAGAAAGAAATTGAGGAATTCTGGAGAAGTATTTATGAAGACCCAGTTGAACATAATAGGGATGCAGAGTGGATACAGGAAATAAAAGACAGCATTAAAATGGTACTACTAGAGATATGGAGGGCCTGACGAACTGCTAAGGAGATAGAAATGAAGATAAGGAAGGCCTCCAACTGGAAAACCCCAGGTCCAGATGCAGTACCCAACTTCTGGCTGAAAGTACTAACATCTTTGCACCAAGATTTAGCTACCTCAAAAACTATTTATAAACACCCTGACTTGACACCCATCTGGTTAACAAAAGGGAATACCACACTTTATTAAATCTGAACCTGCCAGTCTCCCCAAGAACTATCGCCCAATAACCTGTTTACCAACAACATATAAACTATATACTGAATCGATGCAGATAGAGTCTACAACCATTTAGACTGCAATAAACTCATGGCAATAGAACAAAAGGTAATAAAAGAAAATCATATGGCACAAAGGACCATCTCATGTTGAACAAAGCCATTATGGAGAGCTGCAAAAATGCCGAAATCTTAGTGTAGCATGGATCGACTACAAAAAGCATTTGACAGTATCCCACACTCCTGATCACTGAGTGTTTACGAATCTACAGGATACATCCCACACTGATAAACTTCATCACAACAACAATGACAAAGTGGCAAACCACTCTGCAATTAAATCATGAGAAAGGTCAAATCACCATTCCAAATATAAGTATCCAACGAGGATATTTCAAGGTGACTCTTTGTCACCACTTCTGTTTTGCCTTGCCCTCAATCCCTTGAGTAGCCTAATCAACAACCTAGGCTATGGATACAGCTTGAACCCCAGAAACAAAAACAATCAACAGCTAACATCTCACCTTCTATTTGTAGATGACCTAAAACTTTACAGTTCATCTGACAAACATTTGAAAGAACAACTACAAATTGTTAAGACCTTCTCTGATGACATACTGGATGACGTTATTTGTGACAAATGTGCCAAAGCAACATTTGTAGCAGGAAAGTTAACTCAGAAGAAAACATGAATCTGGCGGAGGTTTGTGACATAAAAGAACTTGAGCAAGAGGGAGTGTATAAATATCTGGGAATAGAAGAAGGAGCAACAGCACAACATGAACAAATGAAAGTAAAATAAGCAAGGAATATTTTAGAAGGTTAAAGCTAATTTTGAAAACTGCTTTGACAACACAAAATAAAGTGCAAGCTATAAATCAACTCGCCCTTCCAGTGATATCATACAGCTTTGGTGTGATAGACTGGCCACAGAAAGTGTTGAACCAGCTAGATATAAAAACAAGAAAAATGTTTCATGCTCACCAATTAATATACAAAAATCAGTGTATGCCAAGATTATACATCCCAAGGGCAGAGGGAGGCATGGGCCTCATTGAGATTGATTACACATATAGATCCAGAATAGTGGGGCTACATACATACTTACTGACATCCTTAGACCTAAATATAGTCAAGGTCTTGCATCATGAAGAAAATAAGCCTAAAATGACTTCACTCATCAAATTAGGAGAAGCCTTCAGAAGGGTAGCAGAGATTGATGTCAATCCAAAGGTAGATAAGGAATTGTCAGCAACAGAAAATGCAAAGAATCAGAAAAAGGAGTATAAGGATAAAGACCAACAGAAAAGAAAAAACAATTGGAAAGTCCATAATTATAGTGGAAAATACAGGGAGTTACTGGAGCAACCACAGGTCGATCAAGCCCTGACCCATGATTGGTTAAAAAGAGGTGAATTTAGGCCACGAGATGAGAGACTAATAATGGCAGCCCAAGATAGTGGGCTACGCACAAGATGGTTCACAAAATCCATAGAAAAAACAGGAGAAACAGACAAGTGTAGGTTCTGTAGTACAGAATTAGAAACAGTTGCGCATCTTGTGGCTGGATGTGAAGTACTTATGGCAGAAGGCCTGTATACTGAAAGACACAACAATGTAGCAAGATTGATCCACTGGAACTGTGCAAACACTATAACATACAGGTAGCAGAGAGACACTGGAAACATGAACCACAAAGAATCACAAGAGAATGAAGAAGTAATGATCACATGGGATCACCCATACCAACAGCCAAGAAAGTGGAAGCAAGAAAGCCTGATATTGTAATACAAGAAAAGAGGACAAAGGTAGCATTACTGATTGAAATAGCCACCCTAGTGACTACAGTGTGCTGCAGTACAGAGAGACACAAAATCATGAAATACCAAGATATGCAGTCAGAAACCAAACTGATGTGGAATAAGGACACACAGATTGTTCCAGTAGTGCTTGGAGCAATGGGACTAATCAAAAAGAATTTTCAGGCACATTTAAATATGCTACCAATATTTGTGACACCTTATGAACTGCAAAAGGAAGCTATTTTGGGGACGTTGCGTGTGCTGAGAAGAGCACTCTCAGCAAACATCAAAGATTAATACAGTACTAATTTCTTGAGTTTTGAATATGCCCTGGCTAAAGAATGGGGTCCATTCTTGCCACGGTATTAGAAATCCCTAAACATTTGGAGACACTAACCCCGAGGGAGAAACCATATAAATGTGCTGAATGTAACAAACGTTTTGTCCAGAAACCACACCTAATAAGCCATCAGCGGGTTCATACGGGGGAGAAACCATATAAATGTACTGAATGTAACAGGAAGTTTGCACGAAAAGAGTCTCTAATAAATCATCAGCGGGTTCACACGGGAGAGAAACCACATAAATGTACTCAATGTAACAAGGCATTTACACAACGGAGTACCCTTACAAGACATCAGCGAATTCACACAGGGCAGAAACCATATAAATGTGCTGAATGTAACAAGGGTTTTGCTCAACACAGTTACTTCATAATACATCAGAGAATTCACATGGGGGAGAAACCACATAAATGTGCTCAATGTAACAAGGCGTTTATATACCCGAGTAGCCTTATGCAACATCTGCGAAGTCACACAGGGGAGAAACCATATAAATGTGCTGAATGTAACAAAAGTTTTGCACAACAGAGTTACCTTAAAACCCATCAGCGAATTCGCATGGGGGAGAAACCACATAAATGTGCTCAATGTAATAAGGCATTTACAGTACGGAGTAACCTTACACAACATCAACAAATTCACACCAGGGAGAAACCATTTACATGTGCTGAATGTAACAAGGGTTTTACGCAACAGAATTACCTCAAAAGACATCGGCAAGTTCACATGGGGGACAAACCATATAAATGTGCTCAATGTAACAAGGGTTTTACTCAACAGAATCACCTCAAAAGGCATCAGCAAATTCACATGGGGGAGAAACCATATAAATGTGCTCAATGTAACAAGGAGTTTACACAACGGAGTAACCTTACACAACATCAACGAATTCATACAGGGGAAAACATTTGAAAGAACAACTACAAATTGTTAAGACCTTTTCTGATGACATACGGATGACGTTTGGCCTAGACAAATGTGCCAAAGCAACATTTGTAGCAGGAAAGTTAACTCGTAAAGAAAACATGAATCTGGCAGAGGTTTGTGACATAAAAGAACTTGAGCAAGAGGGAGTGTATAAATACCTGGGAATAGATGAAGGAGCAAGAGCACAACATGAACAAATGAGAGTAAAAGTAAACAAGGAATATTTTAGAAGGTTAAAGCTAATTCTGAAAACTGCTTTGACAACACGAAATAAAGTGCAAGCTATAAACCAACTCGCCCTTCCAGTGATATCATACAGCTTTGGTGTGATAGACTGGCCACAGAAAGTGCTGAACCAGCTAGATATAAAAACAAGAAAAATGTTTCATGCTTACCAATTAATATACAAAAATCAGTGCATGCCAAGATTATACATCCCAAGGGCAGAGGGAGGCATGGGCTTCATTGAGATTGATTACACATATAGATCCACAATAGTGGGGCTACATACATACTTACTGACATCCTTGGACCCAAATATAGTCAAGGTCTTGCATCATGAAGAAAATAAGCCTAAATGACTTCCTCATCAAATTAGGAGAAGCCTTCAGAAGGGTAGCAGAGATTGATGTCAATCCACAAGTAGATAAGGAATTGTCAGCAACAGAAAATGCAAAGAATCAGAAAAAGGAATATAAGGATAAAGACCAACAGAAAAGAAAAAACAATTGGAAAGTCCATAATTATAGTGGAAAATACAGGGAGCTACTGGAGCAACCACAGGTCGATCAAGCCCTGACACATGAGTGGTTAAGAAGAGGTGAATTTAGGCCACGAGATGAGAGACTAATAATGGCAGCCCAAGATAGTGGGCTACGCACAAGATGGTTCACAAAATCCATAGAAAAAACAGGAGAAACAGACAAGTGCAGGTTCTGTAGTACAGAATTAGAAACAGTTGCACATCTTGTGGCTGGATGTGAAGTACTCATGGCAGACGGCCTGTATACTGAAAGACACAATAATGTAGCAAGATTGATCCACTGGAAATTGTGCAAACACTATAACATACAGGTAGCAGAGAGACACTGGAAACATGAACCACAAAGAATCACAGAGAATGAAGAAGTAATGATCACATGGGATCACCCAATACCTACAGCCAAGAAAGTGGAAGCAAGAAAACCCGATATTGTAATACAAAAAAGAGAACAAAGGTAGCATTACTGATTGAAATAGCCACCCCTAGTGACTACAGTGTGCTGCGTACAGAGAGACACAAAATCATGAAATACCAAGATATGCAGTCAGAAACCAAACTGATGTGGAATAAGGACACACAAATTGTTCCAGTAGTGCTTGGAGCAATGGGACTAATCAAAAGAACTTTCAGGCACATTTAAATATGCTACCAATACTTGTGACACCTTATGAACTTCAAAAGGAAGCCATGTTGGGGACGTTGCGTGTGCTGAGAAGAGCGCTCTCAGCAAACATCAAAGATTAATACAGTACTAATTTCTTGAGTTTTGAATATGCCCTGGTTAAAGAATGGGGTCCATTCTTACCACGGTATTAGAAGTCCCTAAACATTTAGAGACACTAACCCCGGGAGAAACCATATACATGTGCTGAATGTAACAAGTGTTTTACTGCACAGCACAACCTCATGAGACATCAGCAAATTCATCAGAAATCCTTGAATATTTGGAAACACTAATCCTGAGGGAGAGACTAAATTAATGTGCTGAATGTAGTAAAACTTTCATACAACAGAGTAATCTCATAATGCATGGGGAGAGACCACATTAAAACAGAGAATGTAATAAGGGTTTTGGACAGAAGGGTTCAGATGGGGGGGCAATTCAAAGGTGGTCAGTATGACTAAAGGTTTGTACAGAAGTGTGAACTGATAAATCAGTGAAGGCACACAGGGGATACACAATATAAATGTGCTTTATAAAAATGGGGTACTTAAAAATGACCAAATTGAACAATTTTCGTATTGAAAACAGGACAACTGACCATTGATTATTCACCTAGAAACTTCATTGTTCATAACCAATCTGCCTAATCTACCTAGAAACAACCTAACTAAATGAAAATAAATTATTTTACCATTAAAAAACAATTTTTGCTCCACTTTTTTAATAGCATGAACCTGTAACAGGGTATTGTTTTTTTTTTCAATAAATGCAGTTCCTCGGTTCATTAAAAAGGCATCCAAGTCAGAAACTGTCCAATGGACAAACTAGTGAGCCACACAAGATTTTTTTTCAGGTTTTCAAACATTCTTCTTTTCTTCTTTTCCACAAAGACTGCCCTCCAAATCTACCCAAGCAGTTCACTCAATGTGGGCTTCTTCAATGGAGAGGGACTGTCCTGAAACAATAAAATCAGCAAAATTAGACTACCATGGATTTTTCACATTTTACAATTATCTGTGCCACTAAATCCTTACCTGCATGCAGGTCCCAGCTGTTCTCTAATCAACAAATTGCCATTTACACAAATCATCATGGTACATCAGCTTCTAACAGTGTATATTCATAAAGACGTTTCATACTAATTATGGGTTTAACCATTCATTTATTTTCATGTTCATCCTTCTGAGTGATTCTTAATCTAATCAATGATGTTATCTCATCATCTCACAAGTATATATAGTGATACAATTCACAAAATTACATTTCATAAGTTTTAAAAATTATTCAAAAGAACTATAGGCCAGATATTCAAAACTTTGCCTCAGGGCTAAATTAGCACTGCCCAGAGTGCTAAATTAGCCCAGACCCAATAGCCTGCTATATTCAAAAGGGATAGACCCGGTGCTGAACCTGCTGAATATTGCATGCTAAGGAAACTGGGCAAACTGGGCTGGGAGTGCAGTGCTGTCACTCTGCCATTTGTCTCACTGCTATGGCTCCTCTTATGCGCAGTCATCTGCGCCACACTTGCTCCCTGTTATATAAGCTCATTCCCACTGTGGTGCAATGTCCGCTTGCTCCGCTATTGCGCAAGTCGCCTACCACTGAATTAAGACTGCACACATTATTCCTGGTTACACCCCCTGCACTTGGGCATGCATTCATTATGGTTGCACTGTGGTGCATTGTGTTTTGTACTGTGCAACCGCTCCTGCTGAATATCGCACTATGGCGCATGTCCGCTCTTGCACGTGCGCATCCCTTTTGTGCATGGTGCACCTGCTCTGAATATTCCATCCTTAGTCTTTTTAACATTGAAGACCATTTGATTAGTCAATAACCAGGAATCAAGTACATGGAGATCACTCTGCCATCCTTCATTAACCTGTTCAATATTTAAATCCTGATTATATAAAATTAAGTCATCAGCATAAAGGAGACAATGGCTCCTTTCTCTACCCAGGAACTCTTTCGGATCAATAGCTCCACAAGGACAAGGAGTCATGAAATGAAATTAAGGGGAGGGAGGATCCGGGGTAATGTGTAAGTTCTTCTTTAAGGAAAGGGTGGTGGCTGCATAGAATAGCCTACCTGCAGAAGTCATTGACTCCAAAACAGTAGGGCAATTCAAATGTGCTTGAGATAGGCATAATGGGATTGTCTCTAAGAAATTCTAAGGGGGGTAGCATTCAGGGCAGACTAGATGGACCTTTGGTCCCCATCTGCCATCACTTTCTATGTTTCAACGTTTCTATGAAACCTTCTAAAGTAAACTAATCTGCTGTTATTCAAACAAGAAAGGGGAAATATTGTATGGTAATATATGGATAAGTCTCACTAATACTGTACTAAGTTATACAAAAAATTTCCAGTAATACATCACTACTCTCAATAATACTATAAAAAAATACTATCCTGAAAAGTTATAATACTACTGTTTTTGCTGATAATACTACAGTTCAAAGGTCATCTCCAACTGTAGTATTATTAATGGATCCATGTATTACAAAAAATAACAGAAAGATAAGTGTTTTACAAGTAGTAATACCATCTCGAGGTTTTGGGAACTTTAGGACCTCTTGAGCTTCACTCTCGAGGTTCCATGTCCCCAAAACCACTCAATGATATTATTACCTTGTAATACACATTTATCTATCTATCTATTCTATTTTTCTATTCCTGTACATTACTTATTGTACCCAGTTCTTTATTTGTCATTTATTTTTTACACTGAGCCCTAAATCAGGGCAACGTTTCACTACTATACTTTAAAAATGACCATTCTAAGCTGGCCCGGTGGCGCTGAGGGTTGAGGCACTGGATGCGATACCTCGCGCCACACCGGCGACCCAGGTTCGGGAACAAGCCCGGGACATAGGGGGTTGGCAGGGGAGGGAGAGGATTGAGCATCCGAGGACAACTCTCCTCTCTCAGGAGGGAGGGGGGACACATCCTCAGTGTCTGACTGGCCTCTGGTGGAAGCTGGAGGCATGGCAGACATAGGCGCACTAGGGGGTTGGAAAGTGGTAGGCGTTGGCGGATATGCCATGACATCAGGGCGGTGGCCACTCCCACGGAACAATGGAAAATACCCTATGGCACTCCCACATAGATGGAGCACCAGGTTCTGATCCCCAACACCCCTACCTGCCCCAGTGACCAGCGTCCTAACGAGTCAAGGAATTCCGGGGTGCTTGCCTCCCCACCTCATCCCTGCCTGGGGGGTAAGCCAAGGCAACATGGAGGACGGACCGCCATGGGATCCAGGTAGGAGGTGGGGACTAGAATGGCCATTGGTGACTCCTGAAGAGAGGGGAGTGCTGTGGGAAGAAGATGCGTAAAGAGTAAATAAAAAAAAATGACCAGTCTATTAAAATGGTTTATTACCCACATTGACCAAAATAATCAAGATCAACCAATGTGTTTTAGTGGGGCAGCGCACTTCCTGACTGTGATTACTGTATGAATTGGTCTGCTATGCAGAACAGCCCTAATAAGTAGATGCCAGAAAACTTTAATGGGATAGCTGCAAAACACTTCCTGATTGCAATCACAGTATGAACTGGTCTGCTATGCAGACCAGCCCTAATAAGTAGATGCTAGAAAACCAGATATTACAGTACAAGGAAAATGAGCAAAGGTAGCTCAACTAACTGAAATGTCCATCCCAAGTGACTACAGTGTCTTACATTGTAGACACTTGGGTCATACTCTGCAAGACCTAAGAGGGAGGACAGGTACCAGCTTATCATAAAGCAAGGAGGTAGTTTAATTGAATACACTGAATTCAAGTCATAATTAAAGGGCCTGTGTAAGTAGCTAGAAGTCACTGTTCTGGATATGGTTTTGGGGTTATTCTTTACTTAGTGTAACTTTTATTTGATAGAGAGGTAGTTCAGCTTGGAGAATATTTGTAGTCTTTTGTGACTAGAGCTGTAACCTTCTGTGGTAGACCCTGGGTGGATTGGTGTTATTTTTTCCCTTTCTGGGTTCATTGTTTGCTTTTTACATTCTCTAACCAGCAGGAGACACTGGATGTGAGTTGATTGTTTTTCTCTTTGAGGGTCTACCCCCAGATTATCCCTGCCACCCACCCCAAGACTGAATGTACCTTTATAGGAACTTTCTGTCAGGCATTTTGCCACTTCCTACCTAAAAAAGGAAGAAGAGGGGAAAACATCTACCCAGCACAGACAGGGTCAGCATCAGTTGTCACCAAGATCTATGTGAGATACATCTTGGAGCTGAAAGCATACTGTTATAACAGGGTCAATAGGTCTCCTGTCTGTTTGCTAACCCAGCAATGTGAGTGTGTGAAAACAAAATTAAAAAATCTTTGTTTTTACGTGAGGGTAACTAAAGCTTAGAAACAAGAAGGCAAACAGCAGACATGATGGAAGTGGCGCAATGCAGTGACTGTGGGGCAGACATTTTCTGGAAGACATTCTGGTGGCTGTGGTGCTGCCCTATTTGCTGGCACTGTTCTGTGCTCAGAGTGGAGGTTACTCTTCTCCAGAAAGAGTTGGCTAGGATTTTGGAGACCTCTTCCCCCAACCAGAGACCACCAATGCCAGCCCTGACATTGCAATGGATACCAGTTAGGAGGGGTGGATGGACACTGGGCTCAGGGAGGGTGAGAGAGGTTGGACAGAGACACACATACAATCTGTTGTTCCACTTCACAACTCCTGTGCCATTCTGGCAGAGTAAGGCTATCCCATGGGGGAACCCACAGTGGTGGACAAGGTGAATGCGGGGAACCTCCATAGAGGAGACCTGAGGTTGGAGGCAAGGGACCCCAGAGGAGAAGGGAGCAACTCCTAGTTGGGGACTCTATTATTATGGGGTAGACTTGAGGGTGGGAAAGGGAGAAGGGAGAGAGATAAGGTGCCTATCTGTGCCTCTGCTTGGACGGATAGGAGGTGAACCCTAAGGATCATAGGGGCAACAGCATGGGGGGCAGACATCATTGTCTACCTGGGGACAAATGACCTGGCTGACAATGAAGTTGGGACAGTGCAGAGGGAATTCACAGAGTTGGGGAGGGGTTTTAGACAGGTGGGACACTCAGTGACCTTCTCAGAAATGCTACCTGTCTATGGCATGGGAGATGCCAGGATGCTCCGCACCATGGAATTCAATGAATAGCTGAAGAACTGGTAGAAAGTAGAGGGTTTTCAGCTTCATTGGGAATTGGAGACCCACCTGGAGAGATTGAGGCTTGTACATGAGAGATGTTCTGCATCTGTCTGGGGGGGGCATGATCCTGAGTGAAAAGTTTGAATGTTTTATTGGTAGTCATACTGTAGGTAGTCAAACAAGAAAATTCTAAGGATGAGGAAACACAATGAACTGAAGCAGCTGGTAATGTCAGGGGAGACACTGGGGGGAAAGGATGGGATGGAACAAATGGGGCAAAGCCATCAAAACATGGAGGGCCATGTGTATAAATGCACACAGCCTGGGTAACAAGATCCTTGACCTAGAGGCCTTTATGGTGGAGGGAGACCTGGATATTGTGGCAGTCACTGAAACATGATATGCAGACAGTAATGATTGGGACTTTACTATACCGGCATACACGGTCTACAGGAAAGACGGGGAGGAAAAAAAGGGAGGAGGGGTAGCAATCCACATCAAAGAAGTGATCAAAGGCAACAGAGATAAAGGGAAAGCAGGGAGGAGAGGAGGCACTGTGGGTCACCCTGGAGTCAGCAAATGGCACCGCTATCCACAGAGGGGTTATCTACAGAACCTCCACTTAAGGGGAGGAAACAGACAGGGTCATGTTAAATAACATTCTTAAAATGGCACAGAATGGGGAATTTGTGGTAGGGGACCAAAGTATGCCTGATGTTAACTGAAACACCTATACTGCAGCCACATCCAGGGGCAAAGTGATCCTGGATGCCCTGAAGGAGCATGCTTTGTGCAACAAGTGGAGGGCCCCACTTGCGAGGAGGCAATATTGGACCTAGTGCTCACAAATGGAGATGGAATAACAGATGTATCAGTGGGCAGCTAACCGGGGTCCAGTGACCACCATGCAGTATGGTTCTTGGTAAAGACAGTAGAAGAATCACGCCACACAAAAGCAAGAGTCCTAGACTTCAAGAGGGCAGACTTTGCTAAAATGGGAGCATGCCTGAAGAAATCACTGGCAAAGGGTCAGGAAGGGGGAGTAGAGCTACACTGGGAGAACCTTTGTGTGAAGCTAGTGAACAAAACCAGAAGAAAAAAAAAACATGATGGTTTTCAAAAGAAGTGATGGGAAAGGTTAGAGAGAAAAAAAGGCATTCAGAAAGTACAAGGAAACACAAAGGGAGGAAGACAAAGAAATGTATCAGACAAAGCTGAGAGCAGTGGGTAAAGTTGTCAGAAGTGCAAAGATACAAACAGAGGAAAGGATAACCCAGACGGTGAAGGAGGGGGACAAAACCTTCTTCAGTTACATAAGAGAAAGAAGAAAGGCGGAGGGGGATAGTGAGGTTAAGTGAAGGGGGTGGGTGTGTGGGTGGAGAGGGACCTGGAAAAGACTGAGATACTGAATGAATACTTTTGCTCAGTATTCGTAGAAGAGGGGGAGGGACCAAAATTAGGCAGTAGACACACACAGGAAAGAGGGATGGACACCAGTCAGTTCACAGAAGAGAGTACTAAAGGAACTCTTGAAACTGAAGGTGGACAAGGCAATCGATCCAGATGGGATACATCCCAGAATCCTAAAAGAACTCAGAGAGGTGCTACTGACACCACTGACAGCCCTGTTCAACAAATCGTTAGAGGAGAAAGGTTCACCTCGGATCTCAAGGCAACCCTTATAGCTTGAGATAAGCTCTGGGCTAAAGCTAGACATTCCAAAGAATCTTTGGATTGGCAGGCCTTTAGAACAGCCAGGAATAACTGTGAAAAAACTTCGCTCTGCTAAAGCTAACTATTATATTTCTACTCTCGAACAAGCTAAAGGTAACCCTCATAAAATATGGAAGACTATCAAAGTTATAGAAGGACTGCCCATGGCCTCCTCTCTCCAACAAAGATAGTTGCAAGTGGCAAGATTGTGGAAAACAAGTCCCTAATCCTGGAGGAACTTAACTCCCACTTTGCTACAGCTGGATTAGCTTTGACTCGCCACCTTATGCTGGTGCTGCGGTGAGCCAGCATACCCCTTCCCCTACATCTAGTCCTGCACCCAGCCCCTTCCAACTGCGTGAGATAACTTATAAAGAAGTAGAAGATTCTCTTCTTAACTTAGACACCAAAAAGCTCAGGGGACGATGGCTTGGAACCCTTTTTCCTAAGGTCAGGCTACCCATCTCACTGCACCAATTCTCCACATCTTCAATCTTTCCATTACATCTGCTACTGTGCCGTCCTGCTGGAAATCAGCACATATCCTCCCTCTATTTAAATCTGGTGACCCATGCGATGTAAACAACTATAGGCCTATCTCCATATTGCCTATCCTTTCTAAAGTTCTAGAAAACTGATCCATATTCAGTTAAAATCTCACTTGGAAACATTCTCTCTCATTAACCCAGCTCAATCTGGCTTCCTGGCTAATCATAGCACAATCACTGCACTAGCAAAAGTAACCAATGATTGGATCTCTGCTATAGATGCTAAGAAGGTAACTGGTGCAGTCTTTTTGGACCTCAGCAAAGCTTTTGATACTGTTGATCACAAACTATTAGTCAATTGCCTTGCAAAGTTGGGTACCACATGCCATACCACCCAGTGGTTCTCTAGCTACCTAACTGGAAGATTCCAAAAAGTAAAGGTGGAAGGCTTTTTTTCTGCTGCCTTGCCAGTTGCAAGAGGAGTTCCCCAAGGATCCATCTTAGGCCCTATCTTGTTTTCTTTGTACATTAATGACTTAGATGCTAACATGTCTACATCCAATCTGCACTTTTTTGCAGATGATACTGTGTTGTATACTTCTGGCTCATCATTATCTGAAGTCAAGGGAGTGCTTCAAGCGGACTTCGCACAACTTGAGCATAATCTAATAAAGGCAAAGCTTCTGCTCAATGCTAAGAAGACTAAAGCGACGATATTCTCTCTCAGAGTGCTGTCACAGGCCCCCAATACCCTTTGCCCAAGACTTCATTGTCACCATGCTAAACGAGCCTCTGGAAGTTGTAACTAAATTAAATATCTGGGTATCTGGGTCGACAATAAATTATCTTTCAATGACCACGTCGTAGATGTCTCTAGAAGGTTAAAAGCAAGGTTAGGTTCCTTCTACAGAAATAGGCCCCTTTTCCCCCTTGAAACTCGAAACAAGCTTGTACAGGCCACTTTTCTCCCCCTACTCGACTATGGCGATGTAATCTATTCCTCCACCACTCTTGCAAATCTAAGTAAACTGGACATCCTTTATCACCATGTTACGGTTCATTACCAACTCCCTTACCGTTCGCACCACTGTGACTTATATGCAGCTGTTGATTGGACATCCCTTACTACTAGACGCCTGCTCCATGCTGGGCTATGGACTCTTAAACTGCTCCTGCAGAAATTGCCAAGCTTATCTCTTCCTTATTAGTATCTCCATAGTGCATACTGTTAAGAAAATCTGACTTTATTATGCCTGACATACCAAGGACGCGGGCTTCCTTTGATAAACATGCTATTGCATATGCCCTTCCCTCCATTTGGAACCAATTACAAACCATACTGAAACTAACTAGCACAGTTTCAATAAACTTCTACAAATCGCTAAGTTCAGCCAAAATAAAAGACACCTGTAACTGTCATTAAGTCTCTTCCTTCCCCATGTGTGCCATATTTATCCACTGGTAAGGTATAATTGATTTGTCATATTAACTGCTTTCCCTTCCCCTTCTACTCCTGGCTTTAACTATGCTTACGCTCCACTGCTACTCTATCAAATCACTCCTCCCTCCCATTTCAGTTGTAGTCTATTGTTTGTTCTAGCTGCCAAAATATATGTATTGCACACACCAGTCATCATGTTTCATTTATCAGTATGCAACCTGTAAGTCGCTTCCCTGTTTCATATCAGTGTTTACCACTTGCGGTCACCCTATGTGGTACCCTTGTATGTATATCCAGCCTGTATCATGTAACGTGCATTTTATGTATATACTGTTATTACCTATCTGTGTTTGTACTTTAAGTGTTTATGTCACAGACCTCCTTGTGAATGAGCTTGCTCAATGGAGTTTTCCTGCAATAAACTTGAACTTGAACTAGTACCCGAGGACTGGAGGAGGGCAAACGTGATACCCCTTCACAAAAGTGGGAGCAAGTTCAAAGGAAACTATTGACCAGTCAGTTTGATCTCAGTGGTTGGCAAGATGATGGAATCACTGTTAAAGGAAAGGATTGTAGACTATCTAGAAGCCAGAGTGGCACAAAACCCAAGGCAACATGGATTTACAACACAAAGGTCTTGTCAAATGAATCAGATAGATTTCTTTGACAGGGTGACCAAGGTAGTAGATCATGGAGGGTAGGTGGACATGGTCTACCTAGATTTTAGCCAGGCATTTGACATAGTCCTGCACAAGAGGCTAGTTAATAAGTTGGGCAGTCTGGGAGTGGGTCCCAACATGGTAAACTGGTTCAGTAACTGGCTTAGCAACAGGACATGGAAGGTAGTGGTAAATGGAGTTCAATCTGAAAAAGTGGGGAAGGGAGAGGACCAGCAGGGTGCCACATGGTTCGGTGCTTGGCCAGTCCTCTTTAATGTCTTTATATGCGACATTGCAGAGGGACTTGAAGGAAAAGTATGCCTTTTTGCAGATGCCAAGATCTGCAATAGGATTGACACTTTTGGGGGGAGCAAATGAGAGAATTAGGCAAGCTGAAGGAGTGGTCAAGAGTGTTGCAGCTCAGATTCAATGCCCCTAAGTGCAAAATAATGCATTTGAGGAGCAAACCCACGGGAGAATACACAATTGGGGGGGTGGGGCAGGTACTAACAACAACCAAGAAGGAAAGGGACCTGGGGGTAGTCATAATGGATGATCTGAAAGTAGCCAAACAATATGAAAAGGTGGTGGGGAAAGCCGGTTGGATGCTGGGGTGCATAGAGAGAGGTATCACCAGTAGAAAACAGGAGTTGGTGATGCTGCTGCACAGGCAGTTGGTGAGGCCTCATCTAGAGTACTGCATGCAGTTCTGGAGACCTCATCTCTGAAAGGACATTGACAGGGTGGAGGCAGTCCAGAGATGGGCAATGAAAATGGTGCAGGGGCTAAACCAGAAACCATACAAAGAGAGACTGAGAGAACTCAATATGTATACTGTACTCTGGAGGACAGAAGTGAGAGAGGGGGAATATTATAGAGACATTCAAATACCTCGGTGGGATCAACAGAATTCAAGAAGGCAGTATTTTTCAGAAAAGGAGATGGGCAAGAATGAGGGGACACAACATGAGGCTGGAGGATGGAAGACTGGGGAGGCAACATGAGAAAAATGTTTTTGAAAGAAAGGGTGGTGGATGCATGGAATAGCCTCCCAGAGGAGGTTGTAGAAGCAAAAATGGTTGGCAAATTCAAGAATGCATGGGACAGGCAGAAGACAGCGCTAGAGGTAGGAAGGAGGAGGTAGGCTGCAGATCAATAGGATCTGGAGTTTATACATTAGGTAGGAAAATGGGCAGACTAGGTGGGTCACGTGTTCCTTATCTGTCTTAAAATTCTATGTTTCCTTGTACACATGTAGAGATACAAGATCATCAAATACCAGGATATGCAAACAGAAATAATAAATGTGGAACAACAATCCAGAAATTGTTTCGGTTGTCCTTGGAGCTACGGGACTAATTAATTAACAGGCATTTGTCAATGCCAAACGTTCACTTATGGTATTGCTATTGTACATGCCTCCCATATTATGTGTATATTCCTCTGCCTTGCATTTTAAGGGTGGGCATTATGGTTGGAAACCCTAATGTTCCAGCGTTTGTTGGTATTTTGCTCCAAATTTTCAACAATGGCTTTTTGGGACCCCACCTCATGAACAGTGGCAGTATCATTTTGTTACTCAATCCCAAAAGTGATTTCACAAAGTGAGTGTGCCATTCGGTGCCACAGGTGCAAAAAAACACATTTTGGGTAGGATGTGAAAAATGACAGTTGCACTGTTCTTGAGGAGGTTTGAAGAAATGGCAATGCTGAAAATCTGGAGTGAAAATATGAAAAAGTGGCAAAGTTGCAAGTGTGCATAGAAACTGTGCAATGCACGCTTGTAACACAGTACTATTTTGGAATGTTTCCACCAAATTTTCAACATGGTATTTTTGGGACCTCCCCTCATGAACAGTGGCACTGGAATTTAGTTAATCTGTCCCGAAAGTTGATTTTGCACTGCAACCGCACCATTCTGCGCCACAGGTACAAAAATAAGTTTTGTGAAGGATGCAAAAATTGACAGCTGTACTAATCATAAGGGGGTATGGAAAAATGGCAATATGGGAAATTTGGAGTGAAAATCTTAAAAATTGATGATGTTACAAGCGCGCGTAGAAATTGTGCAATGGATGCTTGTAATGCAGTCATCTTTGGGATTTATTTCACCAAATTTGCAACAAGAGCTTTTTGGGTCCCCTCCTCATGAATAGTGGCACTGCCATTTCATTAATTGGTCCTGACAGGTGAGTCCATGCAGCAATTGTGAAATCACCTTTCAGGACCGAGAAACAAAATGACAGTGACCATGTTCATGAGGTGGAGTCTCAAGAACCCTATGTTGAAAATTTGGGAACAAAACTCCCCAAAATGGCTGAGATATCAACTTCAATTGAATCCCCACCCCATTCACTGCCATTTTACATCTTTCTGTCATATCTTCAGTTCCTGGTTGGTCTTTGAAGAGTGCAGACGTGTTCCAGGTCAACTGAAGATCGTTGCTTCTGACCTCTGGATGTAGGTATAAGTGAGGGGAGTGTGGGGAGGTGTGGTGTGCCGAAGAAGGGTGCAGGTTGGGGGAGGGAGCTGGCAGAAAAGATGAGAGACCATTTTCTTTTTTTTCAGGTTTAAAAAAAGACATTGTGGGTCCATTTATTTTTTTTTACAGGTACACTATTTATGGATTTTGGCATGCTGGGGTGGGCTCCCAGTAGGCCAGAGTACTGGGGGGGAATCAAGGAGTATTAATGCTGAACTGGGGATTGGGCACGCCGAGGTTGGAGACTATAATGGCATGGGGGGGTCTATCCAACACCAGGTGTGGGCATCCCAGTATCAGAAACACTGCAGGTTGTTTTTGGCACACTGGGGTGGGCTCCCAGTTTGCCACATTAAAGGATAGGGGGAATACATGCTGACACAGGGAGTGAGGACCCCAGTTTTGGCAGGTGGGGGGGACCTTTGGGCACTGAGTACTCCCAGCCTGTTCGTAGTTTAGGCTGTGGCCTGCTCTACATGGGTGGGAGAAAATGGAAACAGAGAAGCAGGGACCAGTGGGGTGGTGAGGGGTGGAGACGTCACAATGCAAACAACTGTTTGCTCTGTGGTGACCTGCAGAGGAAAGGAAAAAGCTGCCACATGATTGGTGCGGCTTTTTCTTTTCAAGTGCAGACCACTTCAGACAAAATAGTGTCAGGACCAGCCTGGCTGATGATTGATGCAATACTGTCAAGCTCCTTGCAGAGCACTCTGCATTGGACAGACAATGTCACACCCCTCAAAGTCTACTATCCCAAAGTGTTTGCAGTGCATGCATGAACTCAGAAATAACTTCCTGGTACACTTGAATAAGCTACCAAAAGTTGTGACACCATATAAACTACAGAAGAAAGCCATACAAACATACGAAATTTGCCAGCAGATAAAGGCCTAGAGGTCTATCAAGTCTGCTTGAATGTGCAGCTAGTATCCCTTATTCTGCAGCTGCCCCTCCCTTCCGCCCTTCCCCTTCATTGACCCTCCCCCTTGTCCTGTCCCATCCTCATTTGAAGCAGTCTACTGCATACCACTTCAGCAGGTAAAGCATTCCACCCAGCCACCACCCTCTCTGTAAAAAAGTGTCTCCTCCTCTCCCTCCTGAACCTTCCTCCTCCAGTCTCATATCATGGCCCCTGGTGTCCCTCCCTCCCTTACTTTGAACAGCCCTCTGTACCTGTCTTGTTTATTCCTTTCATGTACTTAAATTTTCAATCATGTCCCCCCATCCCTCCTCTCCTCCAGCAAGTACATGTTCAACTCCCTCAGCCTCCTCTCATATGATAAGTCCCCCAGCCCCTTGATCATCTTTGTCACCCTGTGCTGCACCCCCTCCAGTAACTTAATGTCCCTCTTCAGATACGGGCGCCAGTACTGCATGCAGTACTCCAGGTGCGGTCTAACTAATGACCTATACAGTGGCAGAATCACCTTCTCGAAGATATACCCCTTGCAATGCAACCCAGCATTTTGTTGGCCTTTGCAGCAGCCTTTCTACATTGTGCCGAGTTGTTCATTGACCCTGTAATGAGCACCCCCAGATCCATCTCCTCCTCTGTCTGGGCTAGCTGCACTCCCCCCAAATGGTAACTCCTCCTTGGGTTCTTCATCCCAAAATGCAGCACCTTGCACTTTTTGGCATTAAACCCCAGTTGCCAGGTGTCTGACCAGGTTTCAAGCTTTTCCAGATCATCCTGCAACCCCTGCCATCCTCCTAGGTCATCCACCACCACTCCTACCTTGGTATCATCAGCAAACAGACTGATCTTGCTCTTGATGTCCAATGATATGTCTGCAATGAATATCCCAAACAACACTGGTCTCAACACCGAGCCCTGTGGGACACCGCTTGTCACTACCCTTTGGGTGTGAGAGCTCCCCACCCACCACCACCTTCTGTTGCCTTCCCTGAAGCCAGTTCCCTACCCATCTCAGACCACATACTTATGTGTTGTACTGTTATACTGTGTATTTTCATTTGTCTTACTGTGACAAGGTACCTTTGTAAATGAGCCTATGGCTCAAAGGTTTTCCAAACTGCTGTTTAAATAAAATAAAATAAAATAAAAATAAATAAATCTCACCAGCTTTGCACCCGCCCCGGTGCCTACTATCTTACTTCCCAGCCTTCCATGCAGCACCGAGTCGAATGCCTTACTGAAGTCCAGATACAGGACATCCACTGCATGGGCTCTGTCCAGTTGCCTAGTTACCCGGTCATAGAACTCCACCAGGTTGGTCTGGCAGGATCTGCCCCATATGAAGCCATGCTGTCTGCTGTCTTCTAGTCCTCTGGCCTCTAGGAGGGCCACCAGCCTCTCCTTCAGGATAGTCTCCATTAGCTTACCCACAATGGATATGAGGCTCACTGGTCTGTAGTTTCCCCGTTCATCCTTGGGGCCACTCTTGTGGAGGGGCACCACGTGAGCCATCCTCCAGTCCTGAGGTACACACACCGAATGTAGTGAGGCATTAAATAAGTCTGCCAAAGGCCCTGCAAGGACCCCTGCCAGCTCCTTCAGTACCCTGGGTTGGATGCCATCTGGGCCTGGTGCCTTGTCTGCCCTCAGTGCCTTCAAACCCTCCTGAACTCTGCCCTCCATGATTTCCCCATCTGTCACCCCCTTCCTCCCTGTTTCTGCCATTTCTCCCCCCTTGGGTGTCACCCCCTCTTCTCTTTAGTAAATACTGAGCAGAAGTACTCATTTAGTGCTTCTGCCTTATCGCACCATGCTTCCACCCAACCCCCTCCTTCTAATCCTTTTCTATGTCCATACAGCTCCTTTTCTCCCTGACGTACCTCAAAAAGTCCTTCTCCCCCTTCTTAATGCCTTGTGCCAGCCTGAGTTCCGTAGATGCCTTGCCTCCTCTTACTGCCCTTGTCACCTCCTTTGATTCCATCAAGTACTCCTCCCTGTCCTTCCCCCTCCCTGTTTTCATGTACTTCCTAAAGGCAGCTCTTTTCTGCCTTACCTTTTTCATGACCTCCTTGCTCAACCAGCTCAGTTTCTTAGCCCTAGCCTTCTTGCTCTGGGCTTTGCAGCAGGTTTTGGTTGCCTCCACTATCCCAGCTTTATGAGCTCCACCTCTGGTTAGTGTCCATACTAGATTGAATTCTGGCCAGGTACCCTTTTACCACTTCCCCCATCCTCCCAAAGTTGGCCCTCCTGAAGTCCAGCACTCTTGTGCCAGATTCCACTCCTTCCTTGCCCATATCCAATGTGAGCCATACTAAGTGGTGGCCACTCCCTGACAGCGGTTCCTCCACTGTTAAGTTCTCTCACAAAGTCCCCATTTGCCAGCTCAAGGTCAAGGGTATTCCATAACCTGGTTGGTTCACTGACCATTTGCAGCAGAAAGCTGTCCTGGAAGGCATCCAGTAGTACCTGCTCCCTTCTGTTCCTGGTTGTTGGGGTACTCCAGTCCACTCCTGGCATGTTGAAGTCCCCCACAATCACCACACTACCCTTCTTGCAGGTCCTCCTGATCTGTCCCACTAGTTCCCTGTCTAACTCCTCCATCTGAGATGGCGGCCTGTACACCACTCCCATTCTAAGAATCCTATTCTTGGAATCCTGGATTTGCATCCAAAGTGACTCAGCACTGCCCTCCTCCTCTTCCTCCCTTTCACACTTCAGTCCTTCCTTCACATATAGTGCCACACCCCCTCCTTTCCCAATCACCCTGTCCCTATGAAATAACCCGTACCCTGGTACAGACAGGTCCCAGTCATTGTATTGGGTGGCCCATGTTTCTGTGATGGCTGCGATGTCCACCTCTCCCTCTGCCATGAGCACCTGTAACTCTGCAGTTTTCCTCCCAAGGGTCCTAGCATTAAGGATAACCACCTTCCACCATTCCCCCATCCTGCCTTCCTTTACTAGCATCACCAGTAGTACTTGCCATTTGTCTTTTGTCATTGTTATGGGAGTAAGCTTATGTGGTTTCCCAACCTGTGGTCTCTGCATGTCTGTTGCCCAACTGCCACCCCCCGCTCCTAGTTTAAATTCCCAACTTCCTCTATGTACTGCTCCATCCTCTTTCGACACTTCTTCCTCCTCACCTCAAGTGTAGTCTGTCCTTGCATAGACTACTGTCCTCCCAGGTCCCTCCCCACCCCCCAACAGCCCATATCCTTTAGCACACCAGGTTCTTAGCCATCCGTTAAATTCCTCTATTCTCAGCTTTCTTGTTGTGCTTGCCTTGGGCACTGGAAGTATCTCTGAAAAAGTTACTGATCTTCCTGCCCCATCACATAATTGTCCTAGTTCCTCAAACCTTCTCTGGACTATATCTACTGTCTTGTCAGCCAAGTCGTTCGTCCCAAGATATATAATTAAATGAGGCTTGTCCCTACCCCTTCTAGCATATTTCAGAACAGATTGTCCCTACTTTTCTGCTGTCATTCCTGGCATGGCCTCCACCCAAATGTGACTATGCCTCTCCCCCTTGCTACCCCACCTGACTCCTCTTAGTATTGCGACCCCCAGCACTAAGATTCCACCTGTCCTTACCTCTGCTTGCTTCCATTCATCTCCCTCTCATTTCTGGCTCCTCTTCTTCCTCCTCCTGCACATTATTTCCCCCTTTTGCAAGTCTCCCAGCAGAACTTCCCCCCCACTCGAGTTTGGTCCAGGCATTTATCAATTACTCCTCTAATTTTATCATTTCCCTCTTCCACCTTCTTCCTCTCTAGCAGCGCAAAACTATTTTCTGAAGACCCTTCACAAATGCCCACTCCCTCTCTCTTCATAGTAACTTGTTCACTCCTTTCCACTCCATGACTTTTACCACTTCTTCACCTCCCCTCACAAGTCCCTATGTCCTCCTTCCATTTGTCTTTTGTCTCCTGACCTGGTTTTCCCATCAATCGTTCTTGCTAGCCTGGGCCCCTTCATCTCTGCTTCCCTTCTTCTGACCCTCTCCTCACCACTGTTGGCTTAAATCGCCCTCCCTCATCTTCCCTTCTTCCTCCCTCCAGTATTGGGCTAAACCCACCCCCAATCTGCCTTGCCTGTCTTAGCTCCTCCTGCAGACCCTCAATCTCCTTTCTAAGTTTCTCTATGTGGTTGCACTCTAAACATCCTCCCACATTCCAGGCAATTTTTTGAAATATTGGTGCATCACAGTTGTTGCAGCCTACCACCCTACCCATTGCTGTCGATGCCCACCAGTGACCCCCCACCCTTCCAGATGCAGGATACCAAACACCCCCCAAGTCTCCCCTTTCCCCTCTATCAGTGCAAAACATTCTTTTCTTAATTTCCTTACCCCCTTTGTTGTACACATTTAGATAGATTGAGCAACTGCTTTTTATATTCCTATCCTTCCTATCCAAACTCAAAAAGAGACTTTAAGTAGCTATTGCACAACCTTCTTCAAACTCCTACTCCTCCTTTCCACAGTGCAATAGCAATGCAGAGTAGTAACAATGAAAGCTTCTAGATTTGCAGTTACTGCCCTTCCATTGAGATAAGTCACCTCTTCACTCACTATTGTTCCTTTCTTGGATGTCTGCTTCTGCTATGACAGGTGCATATCCTTTGCTCGTTTGAGGAAGTGATGTCAGAACCCCTGGTATAAGGGAAATCACAGACCAGGGGTGGATGGGACCAGCCCAAGTCTTCCAGAAACAATCAGGTAGCTGAGGCCCCTGGTCAGACCTTTAGCACCCTTCCCCCACTATGCACTAAACTTTACAGTTAGTGAAGCCAGCAAAAATGAATCACAATTCTACTCAAAGCCCAAAAATAGGTTTGCTACTAAAAGAAACAGGTCTCCAGTTCAAACAGCTTCACCAACAACACATCAAAATAGGTTTGAAATTAGAAGATATAGGTCTCCAATTCAAAGAAACAGCCCCAGTTAAATCACACCAAATAGGTTTCAAATCAGAAGAGATAGGCCTCTACAAATGTAGCCTGCTACACAGTGAAACACCAAACAAATGAGCCCACTTATACCCATTAGAGGAATGTTGCCTGTATTAAGAAGAGCACTTCTCTGCAAATATGAAAGATAAATTCAGTATTGATGCCTTTAAACATATCCTGGCTTATGAATGGTGACAATTGTTGTCATGGTATTAGATAGCCCTAAAGTTGGTAGACAGTATCCTTTGGAGAGACCATTTAAGTGTACTGAATGGGACAAGAGTTTTACATGGCAAAGTAATCTTTTACTACATTAGCAAATTCACTCTTTGCAGAATCAAGAGCTGACACATGAGTGATTAAAAAGAGAAAAATTCAAGTCATGAAAGGAGCAGTCCAATGTAAAAGGAGTTTTTGCGAAAAGAATGACTTGATAAATTAGTAACAGAATCACACAGGGGAGAATTATGCAATCTCACTAATTATCCCCCAGTATCTAGTTCACCTGCAACAAACACACTATACCCTGTAATAGATGCAAGCAGAGTCTACAACCATTTAGACATCAATAGAGACAGGGTTCATCGATGAACTGAACCCGAAATGAACCTGAACTTTTCAATTTTCATCCAATCTGAATCAAACTTAAACCCTAAAAAAATAGACGAACATGAACCCAGACCAAGTGAGATGAGGAGAACCCACATGGAGCCAGTAGGGTGAATTCCTTAGAACTCCAACTGATAAATTATACAAAAGAAACTCAAACTGAACTGAACTCAAACCCAAACTTCTGCTTACCAAATTGAACTGAACCAAACTGAAGCTATACTGTGCTGAACCCAAACCAAACTTGAACCCTAAAATCATGATGAACCTACCTTTTAGACATCAGCAGACTCATGGCAAAATAACTTAAAAGGAAATTAGGCAGTTTTACTGTACAAAAGACATGTTACAGCTGTACAAAGTCATTATGGAAAGCTACGTTGGGACAGACAACTATTAAGGTAACAACACCCCCTGAAAAGAAAGACTTTGAGACATTCTAGAGAAACATCTGTGAAGCCCCAGTTGAGCACAACACTAAAGCAGACGATGTAGTCAATAAAAGATGGCATGAATGAGGCTATCATCAGTCATATGGAATTTATTTATTTAAGAGTTTAACCAAGAAGGCTTACTGAGCAGGCTACTGCTCGACTACAGCTGCATCCTGGGGGGACTGGGAAGAGGGAAGATAAAATAGGCAAGTAAATGAACAACAGCAATCGACAAGGAGGTACCTATACAACAGTAAATATACAGTAGCTCAGCAGAGGTACAAGGTAAAAATGCAGTGCAGGTACCTTGGCAACAAGAAACAACACAAAGTGATTGGAATGATAACTGACATATTATATACAGAGCATGGGTAGAACTAGTAACAACTGATGATACAGGAGGATAAGCAGTGAGAGCAGAAGGAGTGGTCTTTTGTTAGCCAGCAGAGTTGGTTGCGTGATCGGGGGGGGAGGAGAACTGAGCTCAGAGTAGGTAGTTGAGGTGATGGTTAAATGTAGCTACTAGGGAGATCAAAGCTCAGCTCAAGAAAGGCCCAGCTGTAAAATCCCAGGTCCAGATGTTGTGTCCAGCTTCTAACTGAATGCATTGGCATTCTTGTACTTTGCCTTAGTTACCTGTAAAAGAGCCAACTAAGTGCTTGACCCGAATTAGCACCCACCTAGCTAACCATGGTAATCCAGCATTTCCTATTTAATCAGACCCCACCAATAACCCCAGGACTATCACCCAGTAACTTGATTGCCTGCATCATGCCAACTATAGAAACATAGACTAGACTTTCATGGCAAATAAGCATAGCTTGGCCTAGCTAGTCTGCCCATTTCCCTACCTATTGGATAAGCTGCAGACCCCAGTTAACCAACAGTCTGCTTCTTCCTATCCCCCCCACCAGAATTGCCTTATGTCTGTCCCATGCATTCTTCAATTCCCCACTGGTTTTGACCCCACAACCTTCTCAGAAAGGCCATTCCATGTGTCCACCACCCTCTCTGTAAAAAAAAATACTTCCTCATATTGCCCCATGCATTGGAATAGATGTAGGCAGAGTCTACAATCATTTAAACTCCAACATTCTCTTGGCAATAGAACAGAACGAGAATAAGATGAGACAGAGTCTACAACAATTTAAGCTCCAACACACTCATGGCAATAGAACAGAAAGAGAACAAGAAACAATCACATGATATGAAATGCTGCAACTGAACAAAGTCACAATGGAAAGCAGAAAAAGGTTGAAACCTTAGTGTAGCATGGCTAGATTACAAGAAAGCATTTGATAGTATTTGACAGTCGTGGATTCTGTAATGCCTCAAAATCTGCAGAATCAACCCTAGTCTGAGGAATTTGATGGAGATCAGTATGAAAAAGTGGCTAATTACCTTGCATCTGAAGCTTGTTAAAGCCAAATCATCATCTTAAAAACCATGCCTGCTTTGCCTTACTCTAAACCCATTGAGCAGGATCATTAATAACTTAGGGTATGGGTAGAGCTTGAACTAAGATCTCATCTTCTGTTTGTAGATGGCTTAAAGCTCATAGGTCATGTGACAAACGCCTGAAAGAGGAGTTGCAGTCTGTCAAGTCCTTCTTTGATGACATCTAGATGACATTTGGATTAGACAAATGTGCCAGAGCAACATTCATTAAAAAAAAAAAGCTGGCGTATACTCAAAACATCACCTTAAATGAGGAGTGTCACACACAAGAAGGATGATCTATAGAAGTACCTGGAAAAACATAGAATTTGTCAGCAGAAAAGGACTACTTGGCCCAGCCATTCTACCTACTGTAGATGTTCCCTGCTTAAATTGTCTCTGCAGACCCTATCTAATCGCCAGTTTACCCTTTGTCTTCCCTGCCTTTTTTCCTAACATACCCCGGCCCAGATATTCAAACTGCGCTCTAAAGTAGCGCAACAGCAGGAGCAAGCACAAACCAGTTGCACAAATGCGCAACAGGTGCGATATTCAAACATGGAGCAGAGCAAATAGCACAAGCAACCAACGTTTGAATATCGCACATACTGCGCCATCGCGCAACCAGGAAGGAGAAGCTGAGCCAAAATGTTGCGCTATGGCGCAACCATGAAAGCTCAGCTGAGCATTCCAGAGCTGCCATAGCACAAGCACAGCCCCCCCCAGAGCAATGGAACTGCACATCCAAGGAGGCAGGCTGGGGCCCACCGCCAGCCATGCCACACATGGGCACAGGAACACACTGCAGAACCCACACCACACCGGCACACCCCAAGCACAGCATCACTGGGGGTGGGACGGATGATCCACGTGCCCATGGGGACAAGCCAACAAAGCATAGCAGAGCCCTGACACCCCAGCACAACCACTGGCAGGCAGAGAGTGCCACACACAGGGGGTTGACAACCACAGTGCACATCAGCCCCCCGTATGCACAGCGCACCCTGCACTGTGACCCCAAGACATCACCCATGTTCAGTGACTGGCACTTCAGGAAACCATGCAGTCCCCCCAGCACTCATCAGCCCCGTGCAACACAGAAGCCTACAAGCCAGACACACCCTGTGCACCCAGCAGTGGGTGGCAGCAGACGGCAAGACCAACCAAAAGGCACTGCCATGCTGGAGATACCTCCCATGCACACACATGCACACACACACACACACATACCCAGGACCATACCAGCCCAGATGGCATGTACACCCTGCAACTGAGCACCCATAGCCAGCTGCAAATCAGAGACCAACACAGTATTCATATCAAAATAGAAATGTATATTTAAAGGACTAATCACAAAACCAAGTGAAACTATGTACAAGTGGGGGGACAGGTAAAGGCAGGGGTGTTCAAGGGGGAAGGAATAACAACTTGGAGAGGGAAGGCAAGTTGATAGGGATGGGAGAAGTGGGAAGGGAATGTGGGCTATGGAACAGCTGGCTGCTGGTCCTCCCCCTGCTGGCGCCCCCTCCTGTGGCTCCTTCGCCGATCACCATGGCGCTGTATGGCCTGCAGGATCTCCTGGTTCTGATCTGCAACCTGGCTGAGGTGCCGAAGATACTGGGACATCCTCCTGAGTACCTCAAGGCCTAGGAAAATGGGAACACAGTCAATGGCTGAGACTGACCACAACCCTGAACACCACCAAACCTGCAAGCCATATAGCCCAATGTCCCGCACCTGTGATGGCATGCACCCACCCACAGTGAACATGCACATGGCCATCACAAACAGGCGGCACCAGCTATGCGCAACCACCCACACACACTGCCCACGCCAATCACAGTACAAACTAGGCTGGCGTGATGGGCAACGTGGTGCGATGCCAGTTACACAGCTATGTGCCCAGTGCATGCCTGGACCACCAGTGATGCATACACAGACGTGCCGTGATACTGCACTGTGATGCAGGTCACCTGTGTCATGCCTACATACATGGATACATAGACAGTGTCAGCAGATAAGGGCCTATGGGACACCCAGTCTGTCCATTTGACCTTGTACGTTCACTCTGTTGTCTTATAAGTCCGTTCCCCCTTACCCCTGACCTCCAGAATTCCGTTATGGCTAACCCATGCATTCACAAATCCTGTGACCAAGTCAGCCCCCACCACTTCCTCTGGCAGGGTGTTCCACTTGTCCACCACCCATTCTGTGAAGAAATACTTTCTCATGTTTCCTCTGAATCGTCCCCCCTCCAACTTCATCCCATGCCCTCTAGTCCTGGAACATCCTTTACGCTTAAAAATATTGTTTTCCTGCACTCTGTTCCCCCCTGTAAGATACTTGTATGTCCCCATCATATCCCCACACCCTCCTCCCCTCCAGGGAGTACATGTTCAGTTCCGTCAACCTGTCTGCATAGGACTTGTGATGCAATCCATGCACCATCCATGTCGCCCTCCTCTGAACCCTCTCCACCCAGTCCATGTCCATACGTAGGTATGGTCTCCGGAACTGTACACTGTACTCCAGTGTGGGGACTCACTAGTGTTTTGTATAGTGGAATTATGACCTCCCCTTTGGTTGTGTCCCGCATGGCTGGTGGTCTTGCCCCCCCAGCATGCAATAGCATCCATGAAGTAATGATACTCACACTCCTCCAGCAGCTGGGTCTGACGCTGCTGCTGCTGCTGCTGGGGCACAACACCCCCCGGCACCGGGGCCCTGGCATGGCCCACGTCACCCTGGTCCTGTGTCCTCACAATCCGGCCTGTGGGAGACATATGTTGAGACAAACATCAGTGTGACTCAAAAGCAGAGTGCCCCCTGCCCCAGTGAGAGTGCCTGCCCACACAGCCATAACCATCCATCGCACAGCTGCACACACTGACACACCTATGCACAGCCACCCAAGCACACACACACCCCTACAGAGAATATAGGTGCATAGATGGTACACTCACCTGGCCTAGGCACCACGCCCCGCCTGGCATGTGAACGCAGCGCGTCAAGAGTTCCGGCCCCCTCCGGCGGAGGTCACTGTACCGGTGCCGCACTGCTCAGCAGACCGCCCCGCCAGTGACCTCCACCAGGTCAGTGGCCACTTGCTGCCACACGGGGTCCTAGGCATGGTGAGGGGGCCTCACCATACAGTGCCTCACAGTGGGGCTCCACCAGGGCCACCAGGTTGGCCACTTCATGCTGGCTCCAGGACACCGCCCTCCTCCTAGCCATGGCACCAACTTTACAGCAGGCAATATGGCTCCCCGCTGCGCTGTAACCCCATGTGGAGTTGTTGCGCAATAGACCACCGCTGGCTCCAATCGCGCTGTTCGAACAGCGCCGTCACTTTACATGGCGCTGTCACCGGACAGCGCAATAGGGACGTACACATGGCATGCCAACAGCGCCAGGTCAGAGGGCATACACAAGGTCACGGCAATGACGCAAGGCTACGCACAGCACCATGGGACGTATAGGCATCCTGCGCGACTGCCAAGCTGAGCACCAGTGCCACAGTGGACTATCGCGCAGTAGTGCCACAGCGCCATATAGTGCCCAGTGCTGTAGCGCCACTGGCACAATGGTGGCCATGGCCTGAATTGCCTATCGCGCTCAGCAGGTCTGCAGCGATAGACGCATGCGTAAGCTGTCTGGGCATGCGCAATGCGGTGTGGCACGCAGCCACAAACCTGCGCCATTGGCTCAGCCGGACCTTCCAGATATTGCGCAGCGCAACACGCCGATATTCAGCCGATATATGCAAATCATCCGATCAGCTATTCAAAGGCGAGTGGCGCGATTAGCATGTCATTAAAGTTGAGCCACACCTCATTTGCATGTGTTGCGCTATAAAAATGCGACAGCGGGTTGTGCTGGCCAGATTTGGTTACTGCAGGTGAGAGGTGAGTTACATGCTGTGTGATGCTCAGGACAATGCTCATGGGCAGGGATGCCGGAGGATGATAAAGGCTGAGGGGGCTGAGCATGAAAAGCGCACTTAGAAAGGGACAAAGGGCACCCTTTCTATCAGTATCTGCCATGCAGAGAGGAAACAGGGGGCTTCTGCACCCCGGGCCGGCAGCTATGCTCATGGGGAAATGCTGTCGACTGCACAGTGACAGGTGTCCACTTCCACCCATACAGATCACCATGACTGACCAGAGCCAAGCTGAGGGTGTGGACGGCGGGCGTAGGAGGAGGCCGAACTTCACCACGGCAGAGACAGAGGCCCTCTTCCAGGCCTACCTGGAGGATGAGCCAACATTGAGTGGACGGAGGGGCACCCCTCAGGAGCGTGCAGCTGCATGGGAGGGGGTAGCTCGGGCCGTCAACCTGCACGGAAGCCACCAGCGCTCCGTGCAGGAATGCAGGAAGAAGATGGGGACTGACCGCAGGAGGCTGAAGGAGAAGGTGGCAGCCTTCAGGGTGGCACGTGCTGGCACTGGTGGGGGCCCACCAGTGGTGTTGCAGCTGACCCCTACAGAGGAGACACTGGTCGCGGCCATGCAGCGTGCCATTGCGGGCGTACCAGGCGGAGGATTCCAGACAGGTGGAAGCCCATCACTGCACGGTATGACATGGTGATGTTGTTGGGGGGGGGCTGTTGTTCACATGCACTCACATGTACTCTCTTTCTGTTACAGATCCTGTTCGTCTGCAGGAGACGGTGGTGGTGGGTCCAGACAGTGAGGCAGACCTGCTGGACGTGGAGGAGGGAGCATCCACCTCCGCCACCAGCCTGCAGGCACTGCAGCAGCATGCACACTGGGCCAACAACTCCGGTGTCAGTGATACGGGTGCAGGGGTGCACAGCCTGTGTCACAGCAGTCTGGCATGCAGGTATGCCAGCATGCTGTGCCTATGGCAGTGGCACGCACCTGCACCATTGATGATAGCAGGCCTGCAATGGGCAGTGATAGGTGTGTGTCCCATGACGGACACATGGCAGGCCAGCACGTGCCCCTGGGCCTTCCTGGTTCACACCTGTGTACCAGCATGCTGGCACAGTCCCAGGCTGTGCCTGTCAGCACCGTGGGGCAGCACCAGTGGCTGTGCAGGTGTCTGGCACTGTTGTCAGCACGGAGGTGGAACAGGTGGACCTGGGGCTCAGCAGTTGGAGGGGCGGCAGCAGCAGTTGCACACCAGGTCTGGGGGTACAGTGTCAAGCAGTGGCACATGTCCACCGCCCTTTGATCCGCCCATACCTGGTCCTGGTGAACAGCGCCCACCCTCAAGGGGTGCTGTGCACCAGGACCGTCCACACCCTGGGGGTCACGATGCCATTGGGGCACAGTACCCATTGGACGCGCACACCCGCCTGCTGCAGGACTCGGTACAGCTGCAGGGGCGGGTTGCAAGGTCCGTGGAGGCACTGTCTGTGTCCGTGGAGTGGCATAGCAGGGAGTGTGCTCGGGACCGAGCCGAGCTGGTCCTTATGTGGACGGATGTGACCGCTGCCATTGACAGGCTGACCCAGGCAGTGGTCTCTGTCGCGGATGCATTGGCCACACTGTCAGGTGCCCCTGTACCACACACCCCACACAGTGCGCTCTCCACTCCCATTCCGGCGTCATGCGACACCAGGCCTGTCGACGCCGGGTTCTGCTGTGGGCATCCCGAGCACCCCTGGTGCAAGTTTGTTTGGCAGGATGCAGACCCCTGTGCGGGCAAGGTCGCGTTCGCGCAGTGGGACCCCTGGTGGTGCACCAGCGCCACCCGATGTGGCCCCTGCTCAGCCTGCCAGTGCTGCTGGGCCACGGCGGGGCTGCCCACGCATCCGTGGTGGCCGTGGGACAGTGCTACCTGACTGAGCTGTCTCCCAGTGCAGGCCCTGTCTGGTGCTGCCCTGTGTGCAATGTGTGTCATGGTGGGCAGTGCACTGCTGGGTGCTCTGCTCACTGCTGACACACGGACCACCTGCACACTCTCCCAACTGCTGTCCACAGGTGCTGTGTGCATGATGATGCCTGCATTGCACTGTACACCAAGGTGCAAGGGTGCCCAGGTCCTGACACACGACGTGACAGTCCAGGTGGTGGGGGTGGTTGGTGGTGCTGTGTGTTGGCAATGTCATTTCCGCAGTGCTGCTGCTGCCCATGTATGCTGCCTGGTGTGTGTGTGTGTGTCCATATGAGTGCTCCTCCTCTGATGGTGTGTTGGTATGCCTGGAACCTTCAACTCCCCTGACCTTCATGCACGGTGTGTTCCCCTGTGTGCCTGTGGTTTGCGCATGGACAGTGTTGCCTGCACATGTCCCCTTGACTTACCTGTGTTGGGCGTAGTGCTCTTCTGCAATGGTGTCCCGGTGCAGCTGGGCCTGCCGGGTCAGTCGGGGGTCCCTCCGTCCTAGGGGGGGCTGCTCATCACCCACATCACCGGCGCCACTGGCGTCCCCATCGCTGTCCCCCTCTTGGACCTGTACGGCTATCCCATGGTCTTTGGCCATGTTGTGCAGGATGCAACAGGCCAGGAATATCCCACAGGCCTTTTGGGGGCTGTACTGTAGGGCTCCGCCGGAGGTGTCCAGGCATCGGAAGCATGCCTTGAGCATCCCAAACACCCGCTCTATGATGTTACGTGTTGCGGCATGTGCCTCATTGAAACCTAGCTGCGCTGGGGTCGTGGGGCGCCGGTATGGTGTGAGCAGCCAGGGACGGAGTGGGTATCCGCAGTCACCTGTGTGGAGATAGTGGAGATCAGTGTCATGTCAGGTCCATATTGCCCATATCCTTGTGTGCCACTACCATGGCACCTGTGTCATTCCCACCCTTGCACAGAGTTTGCATTCCATACATGTGTACTCACCCACTAGATGACCCGTGGGGATGTTCCCACTCTCGAATCGATGGCACAGTGCAGACTGGTGCCATATGAAGGCATCATGTGCTCCGCCAGGGTGTGTGGCACAGACATTGATAATGCGCCCAGTGGCATCACACACCACCTGGCAGTTGACACTGGAAAAGCCCTTTCGGTTCCGATACGCCTGGCCGTCGGGGCCAGGTGGCGTGCGAATGGCCACATGGGTGCAGTCTATGGCCCCTAGCACGCCAGGCATATGTGCTACCCTGTGGAACTCCTGCATGTTTGTTGTACGCTCTGCCGCGGTGCTGGGGAAATGGATGTACTCCGCAGCATGAGGCAGCAGTGCGCTGAGGAATTGGGTGAGGATGCGTGACATGGCCGACTGTGTAATGCCTGTGGTGTCCCCTGTCGGCCTCTGGAAGGTGCCCGTGGCGAGCAGGCACATGCAGGCTGTCACCTTGGTCTCCACGGACAGAGCATGACTCCGTCGTGAGGGTGCCTGCATCACATCACTGCACAGCTCGCAGAGCCGTCTCAGTATTGCCCTGTTCAGGCGGTACCGGGCCACAATCTCGACATCTGTGTACAGCTCGAAGCTGATGCGGGCACGATACCGCCTGTCGGGGGCATACCGCCGACGGGCCCCTCCGCGGCCACGTCCCCCTGCAGCATGGTGTCTCACCTCATTACAGCTTCCATGTGGAAGCTGACACTGTCCATCTCCCTGGCTTCTGCCCCCCCGGCTGCTGTTCCTGTGTTACCCCCGCTGCCCCCACTGCTGCTTCCACTGCACCGGGCACCCCCCACTGGCCTCTCTGTCCTCCTGGACCCACTGTCCCTCTCTGCCCTTCCAGCTCCTGTCTCTCTCTCTCTCTCTCTCTCTCTCTCTCTCTCCCCCAGTTTGCGGCCTGCTAGAGTTCTTGCGCCGCTTCCTTGAGCCTTTTTATTTTGGCTCAAATCCGGTACTGCGCAACTTCCGGCTGAGCCACTCTTGCGCATTGCGCAAGTGTTCGGATATCGCATTGCGCACTTTATGCATGGACCCGCCCCCTTCGGTTGCGCATGCCTTCATTTCCATTGCGCTGTTGCTCAGCATGTTTTCGGTGGCGCAACTGGCCCCTTCTGAATATCGCAGAATGGTGCATTTTTGGAGTTGCGCACGTGCAACCCTGTTGCGCATGGCTCAACCCTTTTGAATATCTGGGCCCGCATGTCTCTCCCATGTATGTCTGAAGCCTCCCACTGTTTTAGCCTCCACCACTTCCACTGGCTGAGGAGGTGGTTTGACAGCACAGCTGCACACTATACTGCAGATGAGAAGGAGCAGTGGCACTGAGAGGCTCACTCCTTCTATATAACATGTATACCACTGTTGCCTGCGTACCGCAATTTGCAAGGAACAAGAGGAAGAACAGTTGGTGATAGTAAACCATACTGTTTAAACTAGGTGCCAGTCCTTTCTAAACTGACTTTTGCTGTACGCTGTACTGATTTGTCTAATTATTCCTGATTCTCACTTCTAGTGCTGGAGTCCATATGATGGAGGAGCCTACATTGGAGGATAGACTTTGGGGCAGCCCCATGGTGGGCTCCATGTCAAGACAGGGAGTCATTCATTGTTTTGTTTTTTTGGTTTTATTGTGCTCATCACAATCCAACCCAGACAGACCACCTTAGGGTAGCTGGTTCATTCTACTGGGGTGTCATGCAGACTGGACAGACAGATGAGTCCTGGTAGGACAAAAGACATGTCTGTGTCTTCTGTTGGCACCTTTTGCATACTGTGTAAGAAGCCTTTCGGCAACATGCAGTTTTGCTTAAAGTTGAACCAGCATAATATTTTGTGGTGATTTGCATATGCAGCCCATGATGATTTGCATTATGGGGGTATGTGTGATTTTGTATTTCTTTGAAACTTGGTTTCCTGGCCAATGCACTTTGGGGTAACCCTTGCCTTAGAGCTTGCACACTGAAGTTCTTTGTCTTTTAGCTTGTTTTTTGTTTTTATTGGGCTCACCACAACCCAACTCAGATAGACTATCTTAGGGTAGCTAGTTCATTCCACTGGGGTGTCATACAGGCTGGGCACACTGATGAGTACTGGTAGGATGAAACACATGTCTGTGTCTTCTGTTGGCACCATTTGCATACTGTGTGAAAAGTCTTTCGGCACCATGCAGTTTTGCTTAAAGTTGAACCAGCATTATATATAAATAGACATATATAATATACAATTTATATATATATATATATATATATATATATATATATTAGAAGCAAAAAACTCTGTTTAATGCATTAGTTAGGGTTTTTCCACAATGACTAAAGCAAGGAAATTCGGTGTTAGGGAGGAAAGCCCCTTAGACCTCTGCCCACACCCCAACTGGCATCGGGTGTGCTTTAGGGTTCTCAGCTCTAACTGTCACCCCATCAGATGTGTGAAGAATCAGAGGTATAGGAGAATGGGATGAGAGTTAGGACCGACAATCCCAATGCGCACCCTGATGCAGGTTGGGGGTGTGGGCAGTGGGGTCCTGGGGGGCTTTCAACCCTAACACCGAATTTCCTCACTTTTGTCGCTGTGGAACAACCCTAACTAATACATTAAATGGAGTTTTTTGGCTCTAATTTCCATTCTTTTTGAGAATGATAACGAGAAATAGTGAATGTAATGCGGTGGCAGGAGCGTGGGGCCCCTTGTCACATAGTAACATGGTGCCCACAAACGCAAATGGTAATGTGCATGGTGATGCAAAGCAAAACAGAAAGAGAAACAGTACTGTAGACAAAAATGGTAAAAATAATGCAAACGCAACACAAATGAACACACAAAGGGTCATGCACATGGTGGCGTAGACGTGAACGGTAAGTGAAATTGGTACAGAACCTCAAGTGGAAACGGTAACGGTAACAGTAATGTAAGCGGACAGGCTGGTTTTCCCCAAAAGCTGCATAGAGAAAGACAGTGAGTACAAAGAATGTATGCATAATAATGGGTCTCGGAGCAGAAAATGAGGACTTGGAATACTAAATTGCTTATATCTCAGGAACCGTACGACGTAGAAAAAAAATTTAAAAGTCATATGATTTATGACTTTCCTGGCTAGTTTTATGTGGGGGCTAAGCATTTTTCTGATGAAAAGTCTGTATCTCGCACCATTTCCGAGATATGGGCCCTGAAAGGCGCGGCGAAAGCCGTAATGTTATCCTATGGGAAAGAAGGAGAAGTTCAGAGTGCCATAACTTTGGCTCCCTGTAATATTTTTTCACCAAACCACTGAAAGGCACATCTGTGGGATGTTGGCTTTCTTCCCTCCAAATTTTAGCCCAAAAGACCAAACCGTTATTTTGCAGCAGGGCGCCAAAGGATTCCAGTAATGCGGTGGATGCCGTAATGTTATCCTATGGGAAAAAGAGTCAACTTTGGAGTTCCGTAACTTTGCTGCCCTGTAATATTTTTTTCATAGAAGTACTGAAAGGCACATCTGTGACATGTTGGCTGCGTTCCCTCCAAATTTCAGCCCAAAAGACCAAACCGTTCTTTTGCAGCAGAGTGACAAAGAATTGCTGTAATTTTCACACAGCCTGGAAAAGTACTGTCGAACTTTGCGAAAGCTTTCGCAAATTAATTCGACACTGTTGCACGTTTGACAGTACTTTGCAAAAGTACTTTTTCAAGAAATGTGAAAAACATATTTCTGGGGTGTTTTACCCCAAAATAAAGACATGCCTAGCATCCTCAGGGTCCGACTAGGTGAATACAAAAAGAATTAGGTTGCTAGGTGGTCCCAAATTTAAATGCCAAGCATTTTTCTGATCACTAACTGAAAACAAAATGGTGGATTTGCGACAGTAAAAGGGCCATTTGTGAAAGTAAAAACTGCACTTGCGACACTGTCAAACTTTTTGTTAACTTTTACCATTGACTTATAATGGGAACTTGTTTTTTGAATAACTTTTGAACCATTTAATACTTTTTCACGAAATCTACAAAATGCACATCGGGGACCACGGCTGCATGTTCCCTGAAGATTTTGTACTGGTCGTGCAAACTGTGCGACCTGTGCAGACGACCAAAGAATTGCAAAAAAGCATAAACACGTGCGCAGATCACACTTAATAACTCCGCAGCCGTATATCCGAACAGTACAAAAGTTGGCAGATCCCAAGCTGTGTGACTCTTGATTGTTTATTCCAAATTTCAGGAAAATCCATTGAACAGCTGCAAAGTTATTAAGGTGCAAAGTTTTAATTTAACATGTAAATGGCTCCTCAACCCTAACTATGGTAGCACTACCGTGCTACCATAATATATATATATATATATATATATATATATACACACACACACACACCTCTATATTCATTGCAAAATACTGCATTAATGATTAATGCACCATTAGGTTTGGAACATCAAAAGCAGGGAAATTCAAACTTAAGGTTGACAAGGGTAACACCCCGCCCACTGTGCATGCAGCAACAGGCATGACAGATGTTTTTTGGTGGTTTGAACCCCAATACTCAACCCCATTTTCCTATGCTATACCTGTCTTAAGTTACTCATGGAACGGGGTGAGCATTAGGGTTCATAACATCAAAACACATCAGTCATGCCTGTTCCTGCATGCACAGTGGAGGTGTGGTGTTACCCTTGTCAACCTTAAGGTTGAATTTCCCTACTTTTGATGTTGCTGCCCTAAAGGCACATTAACACAGTTTTTTGCAATGAGTTTTCCTTCTTTTTGATAAAGTGTAATATAAGTGGTATGTAGTTGTGGGAGCACAGGGCCCTTAGATATCCATAATTGTAGAGGCATTATAATGAATCCTCATATCCCTGTTTGGGCCCTGCACTCCAAGCACTGCATAATGCTATGACCTCCACTCCTATTTTTTGCATAATGGTATGCATATGTGGGTGTGCAGGCCCTATGGGCCCTGCGCTCACATTTACACACAAGTACAGAGACATACTGCAGGTCTAGAAACATGGAAGCCAACTCTTGTAACACAAATTTGGCAATATGTCAGTAACTGAAACAAGTATGGAGAAAATTCCACTGCTGTTGTAATCATGATGGGAAACTTCCACACATGCTTAGTTCACCTAAAGGAGGACTAGGCAGCGAGTAGCAGAAAATGTGTATCTTGAACCATTTTCAAGATATAGGCACCGAAAGGTGGTGTAATGTTATACTATTGGAAATTACACAACTTCAGAGTACTGTAACCATGAAATCATTGTAAAATTTTTCACCAAACCAGCGAAAGACACATCAGTGGGGCAAGTGCTTGTCACCCTTCAAATTTTAGCCACAAAGCCTAATGTTTTTATTTTGCTATGACGTGTAAAAGAAATGTTTGATTTGGGGCTGGTTTTCAGCTGTACTTTCATGAAAGTACAGGTGTTTTCAATAAAGTACCATTGGTTTGCATGGGGGGAATTTCATGAAAGTACTGAGGGACTTTTTTGAAAGTTCTATCATGTCAACCAATGGTACTTTTGTGAAACTACCTGATACGTTCATAGAAATACCAGTACTTTTGCAAAACTACCCAGTATTTTTGTGAAACTACCTAGTACTTGTGCAAAACTGCCTGCTACTTTTGTGAAAGTACCAATACATTTGTGAAACTACCTGGTACTTTGATAAAAAAGAATATGCACATGTGGGAGGATGGGCCATTTGGGCCTGCGCCTCCACTTACACATAGGTATAGAGACATACCGCAGGCCAGGAGACATGAAAAGGAACTCTCGTAATGCAAATTTAGCAATATTTGAGCAACCATAGCAACTATGAAAAAATTGCACTGCATTCATAATCATGATTTGGAAACCTCCATGTATGCTTAGCAGCAAGTAGCAAAAAATCTATATATAAACTGTTTTCAAGATACGGGCACTGAAAGATGCCTTGGGTGACGCAGTGTTAGCCTGTGGTGAATTGCAAATTTTTGGAGTGCTGTAACTATGGAACTGGTATAAATTATTTCACCACCAAAAGACACATTGCTAGGACAAGGGCTTGCCACCCTGCAAATTTCAGCCCAAAAGCTCAATCCGATCTTTTCCTATGAAGTGGCAAAGAAACATGGGTGCACGTATATTTTTCCCATAGGATAAAATGAGAAATTTAAACGGTAATAACTTTTGAACGGATTAATATTTTGGCCTGACATTTTCAGGGTTGAAAGAGGATATCCCACAGAACAATCCAGCATTGGCTTGATGAAAAAAAAAATTATACTTTTAAAAGTTATTAAATTTTGAAATTTCAGGTTCTGAGCATGCTGTTATGTTGCACATATATTTTCCTTAAAAGGCTATAATGGGAAACTTTAAACTTTAATAACTTTTGAATAGATTAATAATTCTTCACAAAACCTTCAAAAGGCACTTCCCTGACCCAGTCTGCATATACCCTGAAATGTTTGGACCAGATGGACAAACAATTCAGGCTGTGGAGATGGGCAAAGAATGTCATGAAGTTGAGGATTTTTCACACTTTTCCAAGCTCCTCGACTTCACAACTGCAAATCCAACCAGAAAGAAACTTTCCAGATCCAGAGATCTGTGGTACTACACTGTGCATGCAAAATTTCGGTCAAATAGGAGTAACATTTGCAAAGTTATTGAAGTGCAAACCTTTGAATTTAGCATAGAAGAGGCTGCACAACCCTAATATACTGGCCCTACCAGGCCAGTATAATATAAATATATACATTTATCTGTTTAGTTTGTGGTACTTGTGTTGTAATATATCAATGCAGCAGTAAGCCAAGATGAGAACAAAGAGCAAAAAGTAATTGCGGAGGAAGTTTCCCCTCTAAATTCCCCTCAGATAGTTTATTTAGATAATGAACACCCAGGCCTGGATATTCAAACTGCACCCAAAAAGTGCACAATAGCAGAAGCAAGCACAAGTCTATTGTGCCCATGCGCAACAGACGTAATATTCAAAAAAGGAGCAAGCCAAATTGTGCCTACAGCCAACGTCTGAATATCACACACCCTGCACCATAGCGCAACTAGGGAGGGGAAGCTGAGCAGATATGATGCGCTATGGTGCAATAAGGGATGTCCAGATGAGCAGTCCAGAGGTGCCATAGCGCAAGCAGGGAGCCCCCAGCTGCAAAGCAATGTAACTGTACAACCAGGGACGTAGGGGCCCACCACCCATGCCACAGATAGGCACAGGAACACACAGCAGAACTGACATCGTCCCCCCACACCTCAAGCACAGCATTACTGGGGGAAGGCTGGAAAAACCACCGGCCCATGGATATAAGCAAACAACCCACAGCTGGGCCATGGTGCCCCATCACACCCACCGGCAAGCTGAGACTGCCACACAAGGAGGGTGGACCACCCCGTGCCACACATCTCCCCCAGTGCACAGCACACCCTGCACCGTGACCCCCAGACACCCCCCCATGAGCAGTGACCACCACTGCAGGAAACCCCATGCATACCACCACCCCCACTGTGACACTGCAACCTCGTGCACCACAGAACCATACAAGCCAGCCCCACCATGAGCATCCAGCAGTGGGTGGCAGCACACGGCAATGCAACAACGGCAGACACAGTGCCAACACACACAATCCCCCCGAGGCACAGCTGAGAGACCGACCATGCGTCAGCACAAGAGGTACCCCAGACGGGACAGGGTGTGTCCTGACACCACCACCAGTGATACAGCACCATACACTGTAGTCCAGTGACACACCCCGACCCACCACTGGCCACAACAGCCAGCACAGACACCCACAGTGGTGCATGGAAGCATGCACCACACTGAATGCAACACAGTACAGGGACAAACACCCACCCATACCCAAGGGGACAATAACACAGGGACACAGTAGCGTGGCAACCAAGCCCCCCGTGTGGGTCCATGGAAACCGTGTACACACAGCCTGCAGTTCTCCATGGCACAGGAGTGTCAGCCACCCTGCGCAGGCACTGTGGACCCATACGCCACCATCATATGCCTGGAGCACAGGTCACAGACAGTGGTGCACATCCCCTGCAACACACACAAGCCACAGCATGGAGGTGGGACAACAACCACGGAGGTCACAGTGTCACGTGAGGCAAACATGCACCACACCAGTGACAGAAGGCAACTCAGCATTGTGACGGGTACAGTGGCAGCCCTGCATGGACAGCCACCAGTGACATGGCAGCAGACCTTGCAGGTCACAGACATGCAAGGGTGTCAGCTGCACAGGCCATGGATGGGTTGACAGGGGCACCATGGACACAGAGCATGCACCATGGACCACTGCACACAGTAATTCAATGCACAGGGAACAACACACACACCGACTGATAGCTACTCCCACACCATAGTCACTTCCCCATGGACATACATTCATACCCATGACTGCACCACCCCAGACGCCATGCACACCACTGCAGCTGAGCACCTATAGCCCACTGCAAATCAGAGACCACCACAGTATTCATATCAAAATAGTTGTATTGAAACATATCAAAAATAACTATATACAGAACTATGTACAAACGTGGGGAGGGACATAAAACAAGGTGGGGTGGGTAAGAGGCAGGTGAAATATATGGGAGAGGAAGAGGGTGTGAGGTGGGTCAAGGGGGAAGCTGGTAGTCGGGGCATGGGGACATTAATGGCCACCCTGGTCCTCCTCCTCCTGGCACTGATGTCTGCTCCTCCTTCTCCTCCTGACCCCATGGCGGTTTATTTGATGGAGGAGCTGCAGAGTCTCCCTGGCCACCTGGAGCAGCTCATTAATGGACTGCTGAATTTGCAGGAGCCTCCGGTCACCTAGGATGAGGGAGCAGAGTCAATAGGTGTGACTGTCCATCCCCCTGCAGCCCACCCATTGTGCATGGCATACAGCCATGTGCCACACCCCTGTGACGGTGTGCAACTACCCACAGTGACAGTGTCCACAAGACCTGCCCACCCTGGGCAGCCACAGCCATGTGGACCAGCACACACCACCGCCCATGTCCTGCACAGCACCACCATGGCCGTGCAGTGCGCTGGCTATCGGTGTGAAGGCAGTGCCACAGCCATGTGCTCGGTGCACGATGACCACCACTGACACACTCCCAGACATGCTGTGCCACTGGACAGTGCTGATTGTCACAACTCGCGTGCATGGCAGTGGTGTTCATGGATGGTGGCCATGCCCCGCTGCCCACCCTGTTTCACAGTATGCAATAGTAATCATGGAGTTATGGCACTCACCCTCATCAGGCCAGTCAGGTCGGTGGTGATGGTCTCCATCCCGCCTGGACACTCTGTCCTCCCTCCGCTGCTCCTCCCTCATCTGGCGACGCTCGTCCACGCCTGTGGGGGAAACAAGGAGAGAAGAACTTCAGTACAATCCCGAAGCAAAGTGCTCCTGCTCCAATGTGTATGCCCACCCACCCAGCCAGACCCACCCAACCCACACCCTGTAAACACCACCACAGCCAACCCTAGACTAGCCCTCCCCTATGTGCTGGACACATACAACACTGTTACCCATATGGACAATGCAAGTGCATAGATGGATCACCCACCTGGACGTGGCACCATGCCCCTTCTGGCACGCGACCGCAGATGGGCTAGTAGGTCTGACTCCCTCCTCCTGAGATCCCCATAGTGGTGCTTGCACTGCTCCATGGTCTTCCTCCATCCAGTGGCCTTCTCCAAGTCAGTGGCCACCTCCTGCCAGACCTGGGTCCTGACCCTGTCCAGTGGCTCCTCCCCAAACAGAGGCCCATGGTGTGGCTTCACAATAGCCAAAAGGTTGGCCAACTCTATGGCAGTCCACTGTGGGGCTCTTCTGCGAGCCATCTCAATGGCTATAGTAGGCAATATGATGCTCTGCAGCACGGTACCTCATGTGCAAATGCTGTGCGGTACAGCGCTGCCATTCCCTATCACACTGTTACAGAACAGCACGATAGAGGTGCATCCATGCCTGACGCATGGCACCAAGGGGGCAAAGGTCGGGCACAGGGTCAAGGGTCTCTGGCACAAGGCCACGCACAGCGCCATTGGACGACTATGTGTATGGCACGATTGGTTGCCTGTTTGCCAGCGCCACAGCGGACTATCGTACAGTTGTGCCATTGTGCCTATGGAGGCCCATTGTCACAGCGCCATGTAGTGACCTTCACTATAGCTGTGGCTGTGCCCTGCATTGACCATCATGCACAGCACATCATCAGCGTGGCAGACGCCAGTGTCAGCAGCCTGGGCATGCGCAGTGAGGTGTACTACACATGCCATGGAACTGCGCCATTGGCTCAGTACATTCAACACAATCGCGCAAAGCGCAAAAGCGCGATATTCAGCCATCATATGCAAATCATCCGATCAGCCATTCAATGGTGCAGCACCGCGATTTGCATCCAATTAAAGTTGCTCCTCACCTAATTTGCATGCATTGTGCTATAAAAGTGCGACAAAGTGCTGCAGTGGCCATAGTCGGTTACTGCAGTTTATTGGTGAGTTGCATGCTGTGTGGGAGAGTGGACTGTGGATTCAGGGACATGCTTTGGACTGCACAGTCACAGGTAACCACTGCCATACTTACAGGCTGAATAATGACCGAGCAAGTTCTGGGTGAGGAGGACAACAGTGGTGGGCAGAGGAGGAGGCCCAATTTCATGACTGCTGAGATTGAGGCACTTTTTGAGGCCTACCTGGATCAGAAGCCACTGCTTAGTGGATAGCGGGGCACCCCTCCGGCCCATGCTGCTGCATGGGAGGAGGTGGCACATGCCATGAACCTGCATGGCAGCCACCAGCACTCTGTGCAGGAATGTAAGAAGAAGATGGGTACTGACAGGAGGAGGGTAAAGAAGAAGGTGGCCACCATCAGGGGGCACGTGCTGCAACAGGTGGGGAACAGCCGGAGGTGGTGCAGCTCACACCGGCAGAGGACAGGCTTGCTGCGAGCATGTGCCGCAGTGCCATAGAGGGAGTTCCAGGTGGTGGCCCATCTCTGCATGGTAAGCCATGATCTGCCTTGGGGGGGGCCGGGTAGGTAACACGCAGTAACGTGACTTCACTTTCCCTTACAGATAATAAGCATCTGCATGGGTCAACATTGGTGGGCCTGTCCACTGAGGACAATCAGCCAGAATCAGAGTTTGGACCATCCACCTCCACGGGTTTCTGTGGATTGGCATGACAGTGGGGCCACCTGGCTGTCCACACTGATGTCGTTGAGACAGGTGTGGGGGAAGCCCTTCCTGTTTCTCAGCATTCTGGCATCCAAGGATGCCAGCACACTGTGGCTGTGGCTGGGACAGAGTCCTGCACCAGTGATGAAGACAAGATCGTCATGGGCAGTGACACATGTGTGCCACGGAATGGACACACAGCAGGTCAGCTCGCGCCCATGGCTCTGGCTGGTGCCGCCATGTGGGCCAGAATGTCAGCACAGTCCCAGGCTGTGCCTGTCAGCACCAGTGGGGCAGCACCGGTGTCTGGTCAGGACAGTGGGACTGTTGCAGCCACTGCTGCGGCACTACTGAGCCCTTGGGCACAGCAGTCAGAGGGGCGGCAGCAGCAGTCGCCCACCGGGACTGGGGGTTCAGGGTTTGGCAGCGGCACCTGTGCACTGCCTGTGGACTTGCCCATACCTGGTCCTGGTGTGTAGCACCCACCCTCAAGGGGTGCTGAACATCAGGCCTATGCACACCTTGAGGGACAGAATGCCGAGGAGGCAGACGACCTCTTGGATGAGCACACCCACCTACTGTGGGCATCGGTCCAGCAGCAGATGCGGCTTGCAACATCCATGGAGGCACTGTGTGTGGTTCTGGAGCGGGCAGAGGAGTGTCGCAGCAGGGACACCGATAGGATCCTGTCACGGATGGACCATTTGCGGGAGGATGTGACTGCTGCCATTGACAGGCATGAACTGGTGTTCATTGCTGTCAGGGCCACAATGGGCACACAGTCAGGTGCCCATGCATCGCTCACACCGTGCAGTGCGCTATCCACTCCCCACTCTCGGCGTCGTGCAACACCCACCCTGTCGATGCCGGGTTTAGCTGTGGGCATCATGAGCACTCTTGGTGCAGGCATGTTTGGTGTGCTGCAGACCCCTGCGCAGGCAAGGTCGCGTTCGCACAGTGGAACCCCTAGGGGACCATCGGTGCCACCCCATGAGGCCTGTGGTAAGCCTGCCAGTGCTGGTGGGTCTTGGCAGGGCCGCCCATGAATCCAAGGCGGCTGTGGCACTGTGCCGCGAGACTGACCTGTCTCCCAGCGTGGGTACTGTCTGGTGCTGCCCTGCGTGCATTGTGTGTTTCAGTGGGCAGTGCACGGGTAGGTGCCTGGCCCTGCACGCGGACACACGGTCCACCTGCACACCCTCTCGGCTGCTGTCCACAGGTACGTGTGCATGATGATGTCTGCATTGCACTGTACACCAAAGTGCGATGGTGTCCAGCATCTGACACACGCACATGGGCTGACAGTGGACGTGGTGGCCTGTGGACATGTGTGTTGCTAGGGTTGGCATTCTGGCTCGGTGTTCCTCCTGCCCTCTGTGCACGTTTGGTGCATTGTGTGTGTGTGCATGTGTGTGTGTCCGTCCATGTGGCGTGTTGATGTTCACCCATCCCTGGTTGTGTGCGTGTGCTTCTGTGCCCTGCCACATCCCTTGCCAGCATGGACCCCTGCTGTGTTTCCATGCATGTTTGTGGGTTGTGCCTTAGCCACTGGTGGTTGCGCATGTCACCATGACTTACCTGGGTTGGCTGAAGTGCTCCTCTGTGATGGTGTCCCAGTGCAGCTGTGCCAGCCGGATCAGTCAGGGGTCTCATCGGCCAAGGGGGGGCTGCCCATCCCCAGCATCACCGTCGTCCCCATCGCTGTCCCCCTCATCGACCTGTACGGCTATCACACATTCTTTGGCCATGTTGTGCAGGATGCAACAGGCCAGGAATATCCCACAGGCCTTTGAGGGGCTGTACTGTAGGGCACCACCAGAGGGTTCCAGGCAATGGAAACGTGTCTTCAGCATCCTGAACACCCGCTCAGTGACATTGCGTGTGGTGGCATGTGCCTCATTGTAGTGTTGCTGCAATGGGGTTGTGGGCTGCCGGTAGGGTGTGAGCAGCCAGGGATGGAGTGGGTATCCACTGTCACCTGTGTGCAGAGGGTGGAGGTTAGTTTTGTGATCAGCTTTGGTCTGCCTCAAGCCCTGTAGGCCACACCCATGGCACCTGTGGCCATGGCCCCCCAGGCCCGCGATATGTCCATTTGGTTTTCATACTCACCCACTAGGTGTCCTGTGGGGATGTCCCCACTCTCAAATCGGTGGCACAGTGCCGACTGGTACCAGATGTATGAATCGTGTGCTCCCCCAGGGTGGTGGCACAGACATTGATGATGCACCCACTGGCATCGCACACCACCTGGCAGTTGATGCTGGAATAGCCCTTGTGGTTCATGTATGCGGCCCCCTCCTCACCAGGTGGTATGCGTATGGCCACATGGGTGCAGTCTATTGCCGCTAGCATGCCAGGCATACGTGCTACCTTGTAGAACTCCTGAATGTTTGCTGTGTGCTCCGCTGCAGTGCTGGGGAAATGGATGTACTCCGTAGAATGTGGCATCAGTGCACTGAGGAATTGGGTGAGGTTGTGTGATGTGGCCAACTGGGTTATGCCTGTGGTGTCCCCAGTTGGTCTCTGGAAGGTACCCGTGGTGAGCAAGCACATGCAGGCTGTTACCTTTGTCTCCACTGACAGGGCATGACTCCATCATGTGGGTGCCTACATCACATCACTGCACAGCTCACAGATCCACCTCAGTATTGCCCTGTTCAGGCGGTATTGGCCCACAATCTCGGTATCTGTATACAGCTCAAAGCTGGTGTGGGCTCGGTACTGTCTGTTGGGGGCATAACGTTGAAGGACCCTTCCACGGCCACATCCCCTGCCACCCGCCTTCTCACCCCCTCATTATGGCCTCCATGTGAAAGGTGGCACTGGCCATGTCCCTGGCTTGCGTTCTCCCCCAGCAGCTGTTGCTTTGTACCCCCCCGCTGTCCTGACTGCTACCTCCCCTGCACTGGGTACCCCTGTCTGTGCTGGCCTCTGAAATGTGTGGCTCCACACACCTTCCCTGAGCCTCTCTTCTGCTGTTAGTTTTCCCTGGCCTACCCTCTTTCTGACACCTTCCCTGTCCCTGCCTCTCCCTCTGCCTCATGTGGCTTCCCTGTAGAGTTCTTGCACCTCTTCCTTGCTCCTTTTTATTTCATCTCATTTCCGCTATGGCGCAACTTCCACTTGCTCCACTGTTGCCCATTGTGCAAGTCTTTGAACATCACACTGCACCCTTTATGCATGGTTCCTCCTCCTTTGGTTGTGCATGCCTTCATTAACATGCTGAGCAACAGCGCATTGATTTCAGTGGCGCAACTGCCTCCCGCTGAATATCGCAGAATGGCACAATTTCAGACTTGCGTGAGCGCAACCCTATTGCACTTGGCTCAACTCTTTTGAATATCCAGTCCCCAGTTCCTAAAACACACCCATATCTAAAGCAAAATCAAAGCAAAAGAGAGAGAAAACCTGAGGTACAGCTTTACCACAACTTAGCAGTAAAGTAAATAGCAAAAACAAACACAAACAAATAAAATTAACAGTAGGACAGCCATTGAGTACTGAGCATTTAAAGAACACAAAATATTTACAAATCAGAACAATCTCAACACCAATAATCGATCTAGTTGAAGGATCAGCTCAAATAAAAGAAGGAGGAAAAAATATGAACACACAAACTCATTGGAAAAAGTCTCAAAATGTGTGTTTTGTCTCATATCAGGATCCTCCAATTGTGGATATATAAGGAATCCACTTCTGGTATTCTCTACAAGAGGTAGTAACCACTATTGAGGCAATACACCTGTCCTCAAAATCTGAAACTGATTTTCAGTCTGATAGCTATCAGAAATTACCCTCACTAACTAGTCTCCATATGTATTTACATAGCAGAAACAAAACAAATTTATTAAAAGTAAAGGAAAATGAAATAACAGAAATGATGGCTGGAATGCATGAAACTATTCTTGATCTTAAGTATCTAGCAGAAAGGGAGTATAAAAAAGGAAGGACAAATAGAATGGCAAATTACATACTCTCCCTTTCTGCATGAAAATCTAGTTGAAGCATTAAAAAACTCACATATTGCTAACATAGCTAAAATGGAACAACTTGTCATTTTGAATTGTATCATTTTATTGATGGAGGAGTAGTAATTAATGCAGCACATTTAGAAGATATAGTAGCCTATCAAAGAGAATGCAAGGGAGTCTTCTACATCTCTGGCCTATGATCCGATTGAGCTAGACATAAAAAAGGAAGATATAATCAAGGAACCCTCTAACTTAACAGATAATGCAAATAAAACTGGCCTGAAAACCAGCACAGATGATAATCTAGGAAAGGAATGTGACAAGAAGAATACAAAATAGGGTAAAGTAAAGAGGAAAAAAGGTAAAAAGAGGACTCTGGTAAAATAAAAAAGCCAACTCTAACTCTAGTAAAGGGATTTTAAATTCCCCTGATGCCTCAGTGAAGGAAATAGAGATGATGATAATTCCACAAACCATCAAACACTGTCACAAGATAATCATTAAACCATTTTGTGTGGCTACAATAAGCTTTACAATTACATTCCATCATACAGCATGCAACAATAAATACATAACATCATGTAAGTCATATATAAAAAGGTAATATTCTACTACCTATGCATAAAAAGCGAGGCTAGTAAGTCACTTTAAAATGTGCTTCAACATACACAATACTGCACTATGAGATTAAAACAAACTTTCTGGTCAGCCAGTTTTGTTCAGAAAATAATTCTATGCCTTATTCTATTGATTGCTGCCAAATATTTAATCTTTCAACAGTCCATGAATCCTTGGTATGAAACAATATATTAGTAAGAGTTAACTTATCTAGCTGATATATACTATTCATGAAGGGACTCAACCAATAAGTTTGCTGTGAATCATACCAAGATCAGTCCCATAGTATGTACATTAAGTTTTCTTCACCCCCCTCTACTGCAGTCACACTTTCCTGATCGAAGGCCTTTTTTTAATATTGCTAGAATAACATATTGCTTGGACATTGCTCAGGTTTGTAATTAGAAACTATAGATCTTAATTTTGGGTCCATTAATATTTCCAAGTAGGGTTTAAATTGAAAATAATAATTATTTTGGCAAACCACCTTGAATAATGGGAATTTTTTTATCATGTTCGAATCTAGACAATTTCAGCTAGTAACTATCCTTTTGGAGACATACTTTTAATACTTTTCACTGAGTGTGATACCCTTATTTACTACATATTTTAGGTTAATCATTTTATGTTTTTTTAATATATTCAAAAATGTAGTGTACCAGAATCTGTTTTTGTATCATAAATTATACCAAACTTCTTTTTCTTTAAATGCAAGCTACTCTAATGTAGAAGTTGTTTGGACAGTTTTATCTAATAATTAGTTTTCCTTGTCCCAACTATGGCTTCTATGTTCACAATTCCTACTTCCGATCTTATGTACATCGAAGGACAAGAATGCCACTGTTTTAAAACTGTATGTAGTAACTTATAAAGAGGGGACATTAGACTATTTACATTTTGATGCCCCCATATATGGGAACCATATAGATGTTTAGTCTCAGATTGTGTCCTAATCACCTGTATTAATGGCTTAATAGTCAAACCGCCATATTTTATGTTAAAATGTGTAAGTCCCGCTACAGTTTTTTCAATTTTTCTAGGAGCATTTCCATATGTAATGTTCAATTACAATTTTTCTGAAAGAGTATAAACAGATATACATAACTCGTTACTACTTTTCATTTCTCTTTACCCACTGGCCAGTAGGCTTGAGTCTTTCTTTTTTCCTCAGCCAAATATTACAGCTTTAGTTTTATTCAAGTTTATTTTTAGTGTTTACTCCATAGATGTATTGTTAATCAAGTCTAGCTTCTTTCGTAATCCTGATTTTGTAAGTGATAACAGGACAATATAATCTGCATAGGCTAGGAGGGGACATGGTAATGATGATATTTTTGGGGAGTCTGAGTTGGTGGATTCACACTCAGTTAGGATTTTGTCTATATATATATATATATAGAGAGAGAGAGAGAGAGAGAGAGAATAACAATGGGGCAATCACAGCCCTGACACCCCTATTAATTTTAAATAAAGCAGATAATCCACCCTGTCTTCCTGGTCTTATTTTGCCCAATTATCCAAGTATAATTGAGAAATGAAAACAACAAGATTAATATACATCCCTCTTTCTACCAACAGAGACCACAATATGTGTCTAGAAATATAGTCAAATGCAGATGAGTAGTCAATAAAGATCACATAAAGTTTCTGATGTCTAAGTCTAATGTATTTCTCAATTAAATGTCTGAAAACAAATATATTGTCTAATGTTGAGTAATTAGCTCTGAAGCCTGCTTGGTAATCCATTAATCCCCCAGTTTTTGTTACCTCATTTTTTAGTGTTTCCAATAAGATTCTAGATAGTAATTTTAGATCAACATCTAATAGGCTACTAGGCCTATACATCGTTGGATCAGAGAGGCTTTCCTTTTTGTGTATTGTATGATGTTCACCCCTCTCCTAGAGTCCAGGAAGATATTTAGATTAGTACATTTATTAAAGTGTATAACTAGAAAATTAACCCAATTTGATGGAGAACATAGGTATACCTCTGCTGGGATCCCAATTGGGCCTGCTGCTTTGAGTTTTTTTATGTCACAATTGCCAGATATATTTCAATAGGGGTTATTGTTATGGAACCATTCTGTACTGATTGCATTTCCTTCATGGAAGCCCCTACTTGAGGATAATAAAAAATTGAAGAAAAATTCGCTATCCATTTGTCTTCTATAATGAAAGTATCAATTTCTGTTTTAAAATTGCTACAGCCTCTGGCCACCAAATTCCAGAATGTCTTACTATTATTCTTTTCAACCACAGCCAACATTTGCTGCCATAATTTATTTTGATATAGTAGCTTTTTTTGTTTTATCACATTTTTGTAATTCTTTTTCTCTTGATTTATTTTGACCAACACTAGTTTAGCCCTAGTATTTTTGTAATTTCTATTCAGCTTTCTAATGAAGGCTTTTTTGCTTTTACATTCAGTGGCAAATCAATCAGTGGCTGCTGTTGAGTGGACTTTAAAGATACATTCCAGAGGCTTTGTATCTTAAAAAGTTGGCTCAACATCTGCATTAGAGATTGTATATCTTCCTTCCATAGATCTACACATTTTTCTGTAAGACAGGATTCTGACAAAAGAGGCAATATATCAGCTGCCAAGTCATGTTGCCATATAATTCTTTTCACAGCTCTTAACTCAGTAAAAAATAAAGGAACCATGTATGGATTATTTTGAGTTTGTCCTGGAGTATTAAGCTCCAGGAGGCTAGGAAAATGGTCACTTTCCACTATCACAGGAATAGTCAGAGGGTTCCACATATTGGGATGGCCTGACCACATAGCATAATCTACTAATGAGGCACACCTTGCAGGCATATATGTAATTTCACCTTCTAGGTCACCCCATAGTCTACCATTTAGTGGATAAAACAAATAATCCATCATAAAAGCTGTTATTTTTTTTACCATTATTATTTGTTTTACTATCTTTTGAATTTCTGTTCCTTAGGAAGGTACCTGGTTGCATATGAATATACATCAAATTTCCTACCAAGCCATCAAATGATTCAATTCAGGCATTAAAATCACCCAATAACAAAATATAAGCAGCTGAATTATCATATTAGATGCTTATGACCTCATATTGTTCCACAGTGTTTCAGCATAAAAGGTGGAATTTTCCAGGTGTACATAACAGATCATGACATATATGTCTAACTTCCCAAACTTAATACATAATACAATTAAGTTGGTACACATTATTTTTCTACTCACTTGATTAAACTTACCAGCCTTCACAAAGACAATTAACCCTCCTGAATGTCTACCAAATTTAGATGATTTAACTCCAGGGACTTGGTAACACTCATAACCATTTAAGATAATTTCATCATTGTTTGAGTGTCAGGTTTCCTGCAGGCATATGAAATCAATTTGCACTAAAAATTGTTTAATTTCAACATCAGTTATATGCGAAGTTCAGCCTGCAGTGTTCCATGTAATAAAGGTTAATCCCAGAGTTTTAATGTCTGATAGATTTGCTAGTAACAAGTGATTTTTAGGTAGTCAATTGTCCCCATATCATGCCAGCATTATAAACCTATTACTTAAGGGCAAACTGATATCTTTAGTCTTATTATTTCTTTTAGCATAAGCTGTCCCTGATGTATCAAAAAAATATGTGGTTCCACAAGATTAAGTCCCATGTTGTCAAGGATATTGGCCTTCCCAAGAATACAATTGGCTAATTTAAAATTTTAAACTTTTATGTTTACTTGACTATCAACATAGACTGTAGTAGCTGAAATGTCACCCAAATCATCCACTGGAATTTTTAGGAAATTAGCTCACAAGTCCTTCAGATATTTCAAAGTGATGATGGTGGCTGCATGCTATGGATGTTGAGGAGGCACTGCAGGAGCAGGGCTAGAGTTAGAATGTATTTTATAGTTAAAACAGATATGCCACCATTGCCTGAATGTATTATATGCCACCATTGCCTTATTGGAATTTCTTGTGCCGGACGGCCTGCCGGCGCAGCAGTTGGATTTCCGCTTGCGACGCCAGTGACCCGGGTTTGGGAACGAGCCCAGGAGCTGGAGGACTGGCCGGGAAGAGAGGACTTGAGCATCCCAAGGACTGCTCATCCTCTCCGGGGGGAGGGGGGTACCTGAGTTCGGTGCTTGTCTGACCCCAGGTGGAGACCTGAGGTACAGCAAGCCCGATGCTCCAACAGAGGGGGAGCGATGTGCCTGACGTCAGCGCTTCGGCGCCTTGATGTCATCAGACCTGGCACGTTGAGAAACACCAGGAAAAACCCTTGCAGACTCCTGGTAGATGGAGCACCAGGGGCCCGACCTTCAGTGCCCCTACCTGCCCGGGGACAGCATGCCGACGAAGATTAGCGGAACGTCGGGGTGGAAGGGGGTCCTGCCCCGTACCCACCTGGGGGGTATAGCCATGGCTCCATGGGGCATGGACTGCACTGGCTCCAGGTAGGTGAGCGAAGGCTGATTAGCCCATAGGTGTCTCCTGAAGAGGAGGGGGCTGCAAGTAGGGAGGAGGATAAAGAGAAAATTAAAAAAAAAAGGAATTTCTTGTGCCTGATCATCTCACTGTGGTGTGCTCCCCATGTTTTCTGCTCTCTTTTAAGGAGGATGATGGCTGATGGTGGCAGCTGTTTGGATCTGGAGTGAAGCAGAGAGTTCTTGGGATGAGCTTCTGGCATGGGAGTAGCATGTTGACAGGATGCCTGGAATACACTTGGAAACTGGTTTCTAACTATTGAAATTGATGGGCCAAATCCATCTAAGACAGAAGGAAAAGGGCTGAGAGTTGAGAGACTTGAGAGAGTTAAAAGAACTGAGAGAGTTGGATAGTTGGACAAGAATGTTGTTAAAACTACTACTTCTACTAAATGCTTGAAAAAAGCCTGTTCCCCATTTTTCTTTGGGTAGTTGTGGGATTGTGTTATGACCCTTTGAGTCTGTGAATACTTTAGAAGCAGGAAAGAGTGTAGTAAGCTCTGTCAGCATGATTTTGTGATTTGAGCCCTTTAAGACCATCAGAAAATATTTAAAGTTTCTGTTGGACTTGTTAGGGGTTCTAAACTAGTCCCTGTGATGTTTTTTCCCCTTTACTCTTCTCTTTTTTGTTTTCTTGGGTTATTATGTTTGTGCTTTGTTGCCATATCACTGTTACGCATTGTTACACCTTTGAAGGTGAAAAAGTAGATGATAGTCTGTAATGGTACACATAGCCTAAAACAAATTATATCTTTGAATAGTTATTTAAAGTTAAAGTTAAAATGTTAAAAGTTCAAATTCACACTGTTTGATCCACATGACTGGGGGGGTCTTGATAGAAGCATATGCACTGGCACTTCTGTCAGACTCAAACTGTGGTTGTTGGATGTGCTCCTTTTAAGTGGAAATAATGATTGCTGCTTGGAGTTTTTGGTTTTTCTGCTTTTTTCCTCTGTCCTTTCTGTGATTTGAATTCACTTAAGAGAGCTCTGTTGAAGCTAAATACAATTCTTCTTTCAAAATATATAGGGCGTAACTTTAGTGACAGAGCTCTGGCAAAAATATACTGCTGGAATATATTTGCTGTTAAAGGACAATGGAAGCATAACAGAGTACAGGTTCTAATAGAGAGAAATAGAAAGTAAGCTTTCATATATTATTTTTGCTCTCTTTGGCATCTTAAAATAAATAAATAGTAAGATCTGCCCTTTTTTCAGGGGGTTTACAATTTGCTAACTTGAGAATGAATTTTGGGGAAACCCTGGAAAATAGGGGAAATAAGGGTAACAAGGGGAAATTCTAAAACCCAGGAAACAGTAATTGTAATTGTAACTGAAATTATTGCTTAATGCTTACATGCTTAAATAATAATTATTAAGCTTAAATAACAATAATGGAATGTATTTGTGTTAACACTATTAATACTAACTAGTTGGTTACCTGGTTTGTGAAGTTGTAATTTAAACTCTGATAACATCTCAAGAAGTTGATGGGGGATGGAAGGTGGCTTAAGGATTAATTAATGACTAATTAAGGAGAGGCCAAGGATAGGGTTAATTGGAAAAAATGTTAATTTAAGTTAATTAATTGGTGAGTGGTATTATAGTTATCCATTCTTAGGGCTTGTTTAGGGGCATCAAGCCTGCCCGCTGATTTAAAGGTACTATGTGACTTTATTTTTCATTGTAGTGTCTGCTTTGGGGGCTGTATGTACTACATCCCTGGATCTCAACTTAATTATTATCCTGAATATCAAACCAATGCAATTAAAGGGACTGATCAATGTGAATGGGAGAGAGTGTCTGGACTTCAATTTAATATCAAACTTGTCCAGTTAAGGAGGTATACCAATGGGAGTAGGAAAGACTGTACTGTATAATAGACCAAGGAGGTGTTGGAATGCCTGCCCAGAAAAGTCTATAAGTGCAAGCTTCTGGATGGTAAATTTTTGTCCAGTGCTTTGGAAATTTTTGAGAATTTGGATTTATCTGGACTTACTGTATCTCCTATCTTGTTCACTTTTGAACTGATAAGAAAGGTGTAAAGCCTCTTAGTATTATATATATAATGATTGCATTATATGTACTTTATTATATCTGTATGGCTATTGAATCTTACTTTGTTTTGACTGAATGTTTATGCTTCTTTGTTCTTTTTATCTACTGCTTTAATACCTAGGGGTTTGTGACCTAGGTAGTTGGTGTTTAGTACCTATAATAAAGGGTTATTTTATGCTCTAGTAATTTGACCTTAAATTATATAAGTTGTACTAGTTGTATAAATTATTTAAATTATATGAACAAGGTGTAAATGCAATTATAGAGGATATTAGTCCTTTATTTTTTACATCTGTATGCTATCTGGCTCCTTAATTAGAGTCTGTTTATTTGATATTTATAGTGTTCCCATAGTACTGAAAATGAGAACTAGAAGTAAAAAAATACTATTACACTGAAGAAGCACATGAATACTACTAAAGAGTTTGATATTTTGTCTAAAGAGGTACAAAAAAGGGAGGAATATGAAAAAGGTGAACAAAAAGATTAAACAAAATTCTGAAATGCGTATAATGGAAACTGATAAAACTATAGGAGTAGGGCAAACATTGATTACAGAACATATGAAAAAGGTTATAAAACCAGATAAAACTATATTGGCCAACCCTAAGGAAGTAGTTAATTTAGTAACTCAGACTTCCCTGGAAAGCTCACTGGGGTATAGAGAGTGGGGTAGAGAATGAGAATGTGAATAACAAGTCAGATCTATCCCAAATAATATCAGGGATGCAGAAAACCTTACAAGGTCTGAAAGATTTGGCTGAAAGAGAAAACTTAACAGAAGAAAAAGTAATAAAGCATATTATGTATACACTATTTATGGATTCTAATCTAATTGAAGTGATTCAGGATCCACATGTAGCCAGTGTGGCTATAATGGAGCAGTTAATCATCTTAAGAAGTGAAATGATCAAGTTAAAAGGTGAAGTGGTGGTAAATACCCTACAATAGGAGGAAATTCGCTCTCTTCATAGAGGAAAGGAAAAGAGACAAGTAAAGGATCAGTTACAATCTATGGAAAGTAAAGAAGTAAGTAACCTCTTGCCCTATAGAGAAGAGATGGGGACACCTTTGGAAGGGAGAGTTGAGTCTAAAGTGAAGTTGCAAGAGGGAAGAAAGGGAGAAAGACAAATGGAGGAAAATTTAGTAGGACCTCCTAGAGTTAGTAAAGGTATAAAGGATAGTGAGGATATGGGGAAAAAGAAAAGGGAAAAGATAATAAGGAATCAACAAAAGGGAATATCAGATTCTAAAATAAAAATAGGAGTACAGAAATTGTTTACAGAGAGGATGTAGGAGTGGCACAGAGGAGAACTGAAGTTGGAGGTTTAGATATGGGGAAAAACAGATGAGGTAAAATGGATCAAAACAGCAAACATCTGAAAGAACAGAGTATTGCAGAGGCAAGCACTGATCAAATTAGCATTGATAGAAGTAAGAGATATGGTAATTTAGCCAAAGACTGGAAGACGGGGACCTTGAAGCTGACTTGCTGGAGAAAGATCAATCAATGATTGTTATTAGAGGATTAAAAGTGGATGTGAATCAGAGTAAAATGATATTGAGAATTCTGGGACATGTAATTTGTACTGAAATTTTAAATCTGGATGTACAATTAGAGGATATTCTGGATGTTACAGGAATTGATAATGCCAAGCTGGATTCAGTGTTGCTATTATTTTTTAAGCAACCAAGAGTGGCCCAGTATGTATGGAAGAATTCAGCAATTTTAGAGGAACTTAATTGGTATATGGAACCACCCTTACTAATTAGTGACTTGATTAACCTTGGGATTAAAATAAAGGGTGAATTGGAAGTGTATTTAGAGAAAAGGGGAACATTCCAGCAGAGGTATGATAAACAATCAGAGAAAGAAATTACTCCAAACATAACTCTCTCTAATTTTGCAATTTCATATGTGGTTATAGACACTAGAGCTAAATTGAAGACAATGATTGAACATCTTATAGGTAGTGTATTAGGTATAGAATTTTATGAATATGATATTATTCAGGTACAGAGAGCACATGGGTTTTGGGCCCTTGGGGACCAAACAGACCTAATATTAGATAATTGGAATGTAGCCAGAAATATCCTGGAAGTGAGCCCAAAGTTGGACCAGTTGGAAATTCTAATTGTGGACTTTGAATGCATTATGTAGGATACATCAATACAGAATGAACAACTTAATGAAATACAACAACTTGTGGATGGGATGCAAGATGAACAATTACCTGAGTCCACACCTGAGCAAGGACATAGATAAGGTGGAGACCATCCAAAGAAGGGCAACAAAGATGGTGCAGGGCTTACACCACAAAATATATGAGGAGAGATTAAGGGACCTCAATATGTGCTCACTGAGGAGAGGAGACAGCTGGGGGAGGGGGCATGAGACTGAATCCATTCAAGTACCTCAAGATCATAAACAAGGTGCAGGTGGGGACCTTTTCCAACATGGAAAAAGTACTAGAACAAGGGGGCATGATATGAATTTGGAAGGGGTAGATTAAGAGGTAATGTGAGGAAGTTTTTCTATACAGAAAGGGTAGCTGACACTTGGAATAGTCTGCCACAAGAGGTAGTGGGGGTAAGCAGAGTGGAGGGTTTAAGCATGTGTGGGACAGTCACAAGGGAAGCCTGAGAGGGAGGGAGTGATGAAAAGCCATTGATCACATAGGGTCAGTAGCCACATACAAGGTATAGGGCCCAAGGGCAGACTGGATGGGCCTAGTAGTCCTTATCTGCTGACATTTTCTATGTTTCTAATGTGGATACATATAACAGATTTCAAATGTTACAGGATGATCAGGTGTGACTGGATAGGGTTGTAGAAATTAAAAATCAGAATTAGAAATCAGGGAGGCAGTATTGTGCAGTGGTTTAAGGCTCTGAGCTGTAAATCTGGAGACCTGGGTATGAATCCCATAGCCCCCACTTGCATACTGTGTGACCCTGAGCAAGTCACTCAACTTCCCTGTGCTCCCAGGTCATACCTGTAAACAAGCATTCAGCTTAGTGTGCCACTCCTGGTTAAACAATTACAAAAAAAAAAAAGGATGAGTAAAAATGGATTATTTGAATGTTAGCACTACCCAATTATTAAAATAAATAAGGATTTTAATTGATGAATTATGGTTTAGAACATTGCTGGATTACAGAATAAGTTTATAGATCCAGACCCTTTATAGAGGGGATGGATATAATAAATGTTACAAGAAACATGGCATGACGAAGAACAGGTAGATACAGTAGATTAACAATTAATGACTATAGTATGATTCAATCTCAAGCAATAAAGCGAAAGGATGGGAAGATATGTGGATGGAATGGTAACTTACATAACAATTGATAAGAAAATAAAAATTCTGGAACAAATAGTTGAAAGTAATTATATTTTGGTAATGTTCCAGATAGGAAACAACTTATTGATGTCAGTAAATATGTATAATCCCCCAGTAAAATCACCATTATATAACAAATTATTATTTAATAAAATCGTACAAGATGTTAAAAGTTATCAGGGAAAGAATGAGCTAGTAGAAATCTGAATAATGGGGGATTTGAATACAGAATATGGGAAGAAACAGAAGATACATCCTAATGATTCAGGGATTTAACTATTCCAAATAGAAGTTCTAAGGATAGAAAGAATGCAGATATCCATAAGCAACTGGAATATAAATAGAGGCATTGCAATTAATTATACTCAATGGGAGATTGTCGTCAGATAGTATGGGAAATATGAAACTGTACAATTATAAAGGGGTCAACAATAATTGACCATGCATTGGTGTCTATATTTGAGTATCATAATTATAATGATCTGAAAGTTGTAAATAGAGTTGAGAGTGACCATTGTCCCTTATTTTTTTACACACACACAAAAAAAAAAGAGAGGGTATGAATGTTGTAGTAAGAGAAGAAGATATGGAGCTAATGGGTAAAATAATTAGATGGGATCCAGAAAACAATTCCCATAAGGAAGTGAGTGAACAAATTGTACAGGTCTTGAATAATACTGTACAAAAGATGTGGGACCCAGAGGAAAGCTATAAATAAATTAATGAAGTCTTCCAGAAGTTTGTGAAAGAATCAGCTAAAGGAAAAGAAAAAAAACATAATAGTAAAGATAACATATGTTATCACGGTTGGTTCTATAAATATTGTAGATTAGAAAAAGGACACTTGCTAGATTAACAAGGGAAACAAAAAAGTTTCCAAATAAAAATAAACTGAGGGAACTTAATCTAGCTAGAAAAAAACTATAAGAAGTTTGTACATGTCTATAGGGTACACCAACAAAGAGAATTATGGGACACAATGATTACAATTGAGGAAAAGGGTGATAAGAAAGTTTGGTCACTTGTAGCCAGAGGAATCTGTAGTTATAAGACTCAGATTGACACCTATATTGAGCCTGCAATTTTGGAAAGATATTTTCAGTAGATATTTCAAAGTATAATGTTAAGTAAAAAAGAAGAGCTAGGTGAATCAAATGAGAATTTTCAATGGTTTGCAGCTTTAGAGGTAAAGGAAGCATTGTCAGTTGTATCAACAAATCTCTCGAATCCTTTTAGGAAAAGTAGGACAGTATTTGCACAACTATGGGAGACAAAGACTCGGACAAAGAACTGGGATTGACAAGTGTACCTTCATTTGTTCCGAATTTTAAGAATTTGGATTACCAAGGAGATGGGTTCAGCTCCAATCAGTATGTGGGTTTGCAAGGCAGCAGAAATGAGTGGAATGAAACTGAAGGTTGAGGCACCCGATCTCATGGATTTTCATCTGGAAGTGGTTTTGGAAATCAGAGAGGTAAGACGTTCGAAGGAGAAAGTCATAGATTTCGAGGAGGCCGTGGTGGTGGAGGTAGAGGTAGATTTGGCAGATCCAGTTCAAATGGTGATGATGCACAGCTTAGTAGCAGTGAAAATGTGCAGCCAGGGAACAGAAGCGGATTTGGAAATTCTGGGAGAAGAGAAGACCATGAAAATGAAGATGGTCAGTCAAGAAGAACTGGATTTGAAAATCATGGTAATCTGAAAACAAGTTTATTATAAGTAGAAAGTTGTTTATTGAATTTCAGATATTTTTGTTTAATTATGACTGTAGACGGATCCTACAGCGGTCTTGCTGCAGCTGGGAAAATGAGATACCGGAGCACAGAGTTTAGTACTTTTAAGTGTATTCTTCCACAAATGCAAATCACTACACCAGTTGAATGAAATACTCCCTTCTTTCTGCTCGGTTTCTGGAACTCAAGACTTGTCAAGTGCTTTCACTGGACTGTGGTTACAGATACTGTCTGCCTGTTCTGGAATCTCACTTGTTCCTTAAAATACTACTGCATGTATTGTTAGGAGGAGTTTCTCCTGTCACTGACTATATTTATTGTAGTGAACTTTTTTTTCTCAATTGTATTTGTACCTAAACATGAAATAGCTTTATTCCCCAGGTCACCCCGGAAAAAGGGACAAGCTTGTCTCAGTGGGCTCACCTGGTTATCAAAATTCAAATAAATAAAAATAAATAAATAAGAAAGCAATACAGTCATTTAAAAACAATAAAACACCAGGTCCACACAATATTTCAATTTATTTTTACAAACTTAATATAGAATGGTGGTCAATTACATTCGCTAATTTTTTATAATAAAGCAGCAATGTATGCCTTTGTACCTACTTCATGGTTAGGCAGTTTTATAATCCCAGTTCATAAAAAGGTATCCAGGACTGATCTGGGCAATTATAGGCTGATCAGTCTATTAGATGTCATGGCAAAAATGTATGTAAAGGTTATATTAAATAGATTGCTATATATATATATTAAATCAACAGCATATAATCTCAGAATTTCAAGTGGGTTTTAAAAAGGGAATGGGTACAAGAAATCACGTCTTCATTTTCTTACACATAGTAGAAAAATATTGTAAAATTAAATATCAGGGATAATTTGTGGCCTTTGTTGATTTTTCATTGGCATTTGATACAATTTTGAGAACATTATTGTCGAAGAAAATGGGAGATATGTGTATAGATAAGAAATTAATGATTTTAATAAGAAGACTGTATACAAAAATATGGACTAGAGTAAAAAAAATCAAAAAGGGGCGCTCTAACAAAAAGGATTGAAACTAAAATAGATATGACAAGGGTGTGTCCTTGCCCCAACCTTATTCAATCTTTATATTAATGAGATTCTGCAGCAATTAGATAGCCCTCTTTATCACTGTCCTACTATTCTGCAGACAAGGATCCCAGTTCTAGCATATGCCGATGATTGGGCATTTTTATCTACCTCAAGACTCGATCTGCAAAGAGCACTGGATAGATTAGATGGTTTAGCAGAAGAACATAATTTGAAACTGAATGCTAATAAAACTAAAGTTATGGTACTGGGTTCTAATAAGAGATATAGGAATTTAATGTTGGCACAAAAGAAATTGGATTTCATGTCAGAATTTCCATAGCTGGGGGGTTTAATAACTAATAACTATAAATGGATTAAACATGTGGCTATGGATAAGAAAAAAAAAGAACAGTTAAAGCTCTTAAAATATTCAATAATGTATATGGGGATTTGACACTTTCTCCAATGATAAAGGCTGTTAATGGAAAAGCTATTAGTCAGGCTACTTATCTGGCAGAGGTCTAGGGTACAGAGAATGTGGGTAAGTTAGAGATGTAGCTTGATAAAGCCTATAAACAAATTCTGAGATCGCCAATGGGAATACCTAATACATTAGTAAGAATAGAAATAGGATAAATAAAGTTTGAACTTATAATACACACTAGAATGATAAACGTTTGGCTTAAACTAACTACAGAAAAGAAAGACTCGATCATTGGTAAAACTATGAGGGAGAAGGAAAATCAGCTACCATTATATAAAAAGAGGTGGTTATCATCTTGCTATGGACTATTAGATACATATAAGTTAAGTCATTAGTATTTAAGAACATGTACTCTACTGAATGTACAGTTAAACTGGACTTATTGTAAAAAAAAAAATTAAAGAACACATTTAAAATTATTCAAAGGAAAAATATTTGGAGCAAAATAAAAACCTCAAGATTGGGAGATGGTTAGTGAAAAATATGGGGATACATAGCCTGAAATTCTATCTTCACACCATTGAAGATCTGTACTTTAGATTTACACTAATTAAGTTTAGATTTGAGGTTTTTCAGAGTAATGTGATTTAAAAAAAGGTATAAAAAACAAGTCTAATCAGAACAGACTATTTTTACTAATTGAAAGAGGAAGAAGATCTGTTACACGATGTTCTTAAGTGTCCATAGTATGAGACATATATACCTGGGGCAATATCTGAAGGGTATACATTTTCCACCCAGGTATATCTTAGACTTACAAACTGCACAACACTCCCAAACTGGAGAGTGGGGAGCTCAATGTTTTAAACAGGGAAGTGCACTAAACAATACCTCGGAGCTGAAAAACAGATAAACCAGAAATCGAACAAAAACTTTTGTTGAAATAGTGAGGTCAGCACTTACACCATGGCATTGAATATATCAAAGTTGAAATTTATTTAAAGTCCATGACAAAATAACACCAAGACATCCACTTCTTGAAGACTGTGTACTGTCAATTAAAACATAAGAAATAGTACAGCTCACCACTTGAAATTAGCAGGGCCAGTTAGATTTGGAAGATGGCGTATTGTGCAATTACAGCTTCAGTTCTGTTAGGAATCACCTCCCGTTGTGCTCGCATGGTAAATTCTGTTGACAACTGGTGGTAAATTCGACCAAACCCCAATGGGGTAAAAAACAGAAAATAGTCGGCACATACAATTAGGACAAAAAAGGAACTTCCAAAGTTAAATTGAAAAATTCTGGTGCACTGCTGAGACTCCTTCTTGAGCCACACAATTCCTCGTAGAGTGCTTACGTGATCGACCAGCATTAGATCATCATCAGAGTGTACTACCAATAGGGGAGAGCCATATTTAAGGAATAGTTTTAAAGAGATACTCAATAATTCTCTTGACAGCTTTCTAATTATGTGCTTACACACTAACCAACTGAAGTATACATCAAAGCTTTCTCTGCACATACTATTAATAACTGTAGAGACAACACCCACAGCATCAATTAATCATATCATGCTCATCTTAAAGTACTAATTACAAAACGCATGTAAATATTCTTCTAATAATCTAATCATCACACTAAATGCTAAATGTGCAAATGCATAATAAACCATTATTCATGCAGTAATAAAGGCAAAAAAAACAAGAAGGAAAATTAAAGAGAATTAGCAACAAAAAGAAGAAAAAAGTAGAAAAGAAAAAAGGAGGGGGAAATGACCAAGAGAAAGAATGAAGGGAATACGGGAGGGGAGGGGAGAGGGAGTAGAGAAAAAGGGAAAAAAGGATGAAAACCAGTTGATAATGCCAGCAAACAGTAACTGAGTCATCTAACATCAGGTATAAATAAAGAAATGATGTGGGACAGAGACGGCAAATCTAATCCCCCAAAAAGAGACAGAGCCGACAAGTCTAATCTCCTTTTGTGGCATCACATCAAATCCAGAAAAGGGCAGCACCATAAAATTCATCACTTCCTCAGTATTTGCTAATCAGGAGACAGTGCCAGCAAGTCATGGCTCCACAGGGGACAGAGCTGACAAGTCTAATCCCCTCATGAACTCTCATCTGTGACAAATATAACTGTACTGTACAGTGGGATATCCTCATTTAGTCCTTTTGGGGCCAGAATGTTTAATTTGAAAATCCAATAGGCTTTCCGTTGTAGCAAAAGAAGGTTGAAATCTTCACCTCTGAGTCCTGTTTCCAATTTTTCAATACCAATAAAGTTAAGAGTTGCTGCTGAGCCATATTTTGACTGAAGCTTCTCATATCTTGTGTATTTGAACAATGAATGAAATGTCCACATCTATAATTTCCATTAGGTACAGCTGGCAACCACATATGAGGTTCTTCCCTCTGCAAAGGTATATAAGCCTGCACTAAAATGTCTTTCAGAGTTGTTCCTTTCTTATATGTAACTCTTGGGGGATGTTGTGTCAACTCAGCAAGATTTTTATCTGACTGTACTATTGGCCAATGTTTTCTGATAATTTTACCTATTTCTGGTGCCAGAGGATTATATTCAGTAATATAAGAGAGCACTGTATTGCTTGTTGACTTCCTCTCTGATAGCCAAAGAACTTCTCTGTCTGGTTCCTCAGCTTCTACAAGTGAATTCACTTCTCGCCTCTGAGGCCGGGAGATCAGAGGGCTGTGGGTTCAGTTTCCACATCTGGCACTTGGGTTAATATCCTAGTACTGACACTGTAGTGCAGCATGAGAGGGATGCTGCACTTCTGAGGTGCCATCTTTTGGATGAGACGTTAAACCAAGGTCCCATCTGCCTGTATTGGTGGTAGTTCAGGTGGATGTTAAAGATCCCATGGCACTTATCGAAAAGAGTAGGGGAATTTTTTTATGGAAATCAAAAACAAATCATAACAAGCTTATTCAAATAAATAGTATAACATACATAATTATAATAACAAAACAGTCAAAGGACATAATTCATATCAAAACTCTAAACAATAAGAGAAACCGTATATACCCATCTCCTCTCCCTCCCCACTATAAAAGTAAGGGAGTTTTTATTGAATACTTGACAAATCAGAAAATTATTTACAAGTTGATATTACCTATACAAATTTATAAAAAGAATAGGAAAGACAAGAAAAATGAAAAAAACATACAGTAGCCCCAAACAATAGGAAGACATCTAGGAAAAAAGTTTCCCTTCCTAAACCAACCCATATCTAGCCAAAACCTAATACATAAGAATACCATAAATTGGAAACACCTCAAATAATAACACTTTCCCTATACAAAAATGTGAACCTTAAACAAAATGATACTATACAATTCATTTTAAATAAAAAAAGAAGACATAATATAAAGTATAGGATCCTCACCCTTTCACAGATTTTTTCTTCCCCTTCTTTTTTCCTTTTTTCTTTCTTTTTTGTGAAAAACAAAAAAAAGGTTAAAAAAAATGATTACCCAATACATCCAAAAACTAAAAATAAAAAAACTTGCACTAGAAAGATAATTAATTTCACATCCATAAGTTTCCATATACCAGAAACCAAAAACATAAAACTAATTCAATTACAAATTTTAAAATATAATAAATTCAAAAAAAAAACAAAACCTCAGGATGTTATATCCAATTGAAATCTTCTATCGTTCTAATTCTGGGAACTAAATAGAACTAAAAAAATGAATAAAAATTAAAAATCAAAAACCCCTTTAATCTCTCAGATAAAGCTGATTTTAAGAAAAAACAAAATCAATCCACATCTGTTTCCATTTTTTTAGAGGAAGACATTTGCGCTCCTCAAGTTTTAAAGATTGTAAATCAGTTACAACCATGTGCACCAACTTTGCTTCTGGTATATCCTGCTGTTGTAAAACTAAACGGCATCTACTAAGCCAGAGCCAATATAAAAAATGCACATGAACAATTTGTAAAGTACTTAAACAAATTCCGACATTCAGCACTGGATAAATACCATAGTATAATGAATCAGATAGAGGAGGAATAGTTAACCAGCTCATAAAAAATCAACCATCTATTTTTTAAAGCATCCCAACATCTAACCGCATATGGGCATTGAAATTCATAGTTTCTAACTTGCCCAGACAATCCGTCCTTGGGCAATAACGTTCCTGCAATACTTTATGTTTCTGGTTACTTTTAGCATTTACCTTATTGTAAATCGCTAACCAAGCAGTGTCCCACATATGAGCTGAAATCCTATTATTAGTAATATAAATAGAAATCTTCTTTTGCTGCAGCACAGAGAAATTTGAAAAAGGACAGCAGCACAGAGAAATTTGAAAAAGGACAATCTGTAAAGTATGTATTCATTATTTCCACATACAGTGCCTACCTCAATACACCTAATGCACTCTCATAACTAATATTCCATAATTTTATTTTGTCAAAAACAGATTCCCATATAGCTGATAATGTGGGATTTCTCTTATTTTTGAATATAAATTTGGCATTCCTCCATTCACCTAAAACACTTTTGACCTTTGAAAAACCACATGCTATCCACCATTTTGAATCCTGCTTAATGAGAGGAAGCATATTAATAGAGAAAAAAATGGTAAAATAAAATACTACCGGGTTAATCATATCCAACCCCCCTTCTACAACTGCCTTATATAATATATTCCTTCTAACCGGATTTAATCTGCTTCCCCAAATACAAGTAAAGAAAACCCTCAAAACCCTAGCTTCTAGCTGCTTCTTTAGTGGTAAATAAAGAAACACTGGTATCAAAAAATTCTTCACATAATACACTTTTTTCTCTTTTTGCTACTTTCCAACGATTCCAAATCTCCACCTTCCCCTTTGCTATCTCTAATATACATTCCCAGTTAAAAAGAGACACGTCCTCGCCACCACAAATAGATTCCCAAGATTTTGCAAGGCTGCTATGCCACTGGGAAACTTCCCACATACTGGGGATTTTCAGGAAAACCAAATTAAATCTAGAATTTTAGTTTTATTAAGGTTTAAAGTAGCCCCTGTTGTTTTCCCCACTCCCTGAATTAAATCCCTGGCTAAACAAAATGAGTATTCATTTCCTAAAAGCAAACACACATCATCAGCATAAGCTACCACTTTGCAGTTGTGAACTAATGGACGATTTATTCCCTGTATCAGTGGAGAGTTATTCAAAATTCTCAATAAAGGATCTAAAACAAAAACATATAGAAGGGGACTCAAAGGACATCCCTGACATAAACCTGTATATATTAAATGAGAACCACCTTTCCATCCATTCTCATGAGGAACAATAAATGCCAATGCATAACATAACTTTATCCAGCCAATAAATTCTGCTGGCAAGCCAAAAGCTGACAAACAGTCCCACAAAAAGGAGTGTGAGACTGTATCAAATGCATTGGCTTGATCCAAACTTATCAAATAATCTAGGTCTCCTGAAAATCCCTTCTCTACTACTGAAGGACCGATAATCTCCCTCAACAGCAACAAGGCATCAGAAATATTCCTCCTGGGACCGCACAAAATTGCATCAGACTTATCCCTGAAGGCATTACTTCCACTAATCTGTTCCCTAATAACTTTGCAAAGATCTTAAAATCAACATTTAACAAAGTCAAAGGTCTCCAGTTGTTTACATCCTTAAAATCCCCAGCTTTATGTAAAAAAAACTAATAACCCCTCATACATCTGTGTAGGCAAAATGTTGTCTTCCAAAAAATAATTATAAATACAAAGAAAAATATCCAGAATCATAGACCATAGAACTTTAAATAGCTCATTTGACAACCCATCAGACCCCAGTGCGATATTATTATGCAACAAATTTATCACTCTACTCATTTCTTGTGAGGTAAAAGGGCGAACCAGAAGATAATTCTGAAAACATGTGGTCTGCGGAAGTGATGCCATCTGTAAAAATACATTAGCATGTGGGTCAAAAGCTTGCAAAGTCTCAAACTTCTCTCTAATATAATCTTCAACTACCCCCATAATACCTTTATTGTCACAATGTTCCACCCCAGAAGAGTCCACTAAACCCATAAAGACCCACTTATTCATCCTTATCTTGCTAGCTAAAAAAGGATTTATCTGTTATGATTTACCTTGGGTATCAAACAATTGTTCCTTGTATAGTGACTTCATTCGAGAATATTGGTAATCCTCCATGTTATGTCTTACTATAGATATACGGTCAGATAAATCAATTCCCTACAGGCTTTGTCTAGATAATAATGACCTTACCTCACACCTATAATTTAAATATATTTCCTTATTTGATTTGACTCTATGTGAACCCACCATTTTAAAAAATCAAGACAAACATATTTTTAAATCAGACCACCACTGGCCTATGTTTTCATAAAGACCCAATGTAGTAACTTTATCTTGAATAGCTTCTTGTAATTCTTGAAGAATATTTCCATCAGACAACAAGGAAACATTTAATCTCCAAATTCCTCTCCCAGCCTTATGTCTTGTGGGGATTCAAACTGTATATCTATTAAACAATGATCTGAAATATCAATAGGAACTACTTCAGGGGAGATAACTTGAAAGGACTGATTAACAAAAAAGAAATCTATACAAGAAGAAAGAGTACCCTTATAGAAAGTAGGCTTCTTAAACAATGGAGTGTTTGCAAAAGCATTCTTTAAATCAGCCTGAGACACCACTTGCTTTAAAAAAATGTTGTCCCAATATTGTTTAACACCCTCTCTTTTCTCCTTGAGATTTATGTTGAAGTCACCCCCCAAAATTATTTATTTATTTATTTATTTTATTCATATATCGGATTTACAACCTTTGAGTCAAAGACTCATTTACAAAGGCACCTCGTCACAGGGAGGGGAACAATCAATTCGTGAGACAAGACAGTGGGGAACAGTACAGGTGAGATACATGCAGCATACATAATAGAATTTTCAAAGACCAAATAAACATAGGCAAATTGCAGAACAGCACACAACAATAAGTCATTGGTGGTCCCAGTGGGTCACATAGGATACAGTGTGTGGTATACAGATTGAGAACAGGCAAATTGAGAGAGCTGTTGTATATATAATACTATAGGAACTGGTTGGTTTGAAAGGAACTCACGGGAAGCCCTATAATAGGCATATACAGCTCTGAGTGCTAATGAGGTGTTTGCGTAGGGCAGTTTTGAAGTGGCCAGTTTTGGGGGCGTTTGTGATGTGCGTGAGCAGGGAGTTATACCAGGACAGTGCTCTGTGATGAAAGAACCTTTGGGTGAGTGAGGTCCTGGCTCTAGGCACCTGGAAGGTGGCTTTGGTAGCATTATGGGTGGTGACCGAGTGGGAGGTCCGTAGAAGTGGTGCAGTGACTCCTCGGGGACATAGCCCAAGTAGAGCCCTTTCAGCCAGTATGCAGGTGTAATATTACAGACGTTCTTCAAGATTGAGTATGTTAGAAGTGGAGTAGAGTTGGCATGTGTGAGTTCTGCTTGGGGCACCAGTCAGGAGCATGCAGGCTTTGTTGATAGTGGTCTGGATTTTGGTGAGGGGAGTGGGGTCAGCGATTGCATAGGCGGGGAGTCCATAGTCAACCAATGACAGGATGGAGGAAGTGATAGCCAGCCGTAGGGTGAACTCAGGGAGGCAGTCTTTGTGGCGGTAGAGGAGTCCAATCCAGACATTCATGGCAGAGGACAAAGCACTGACATGGGCATGGAAGGAGAAAAAGCCGAGTCAAGGTGATGCCCAGGTATTTGTATGTAGATACCTGCTCAAGGGGGTGGAGGGTACTGGGAAGGATGCAAAGGGGAGCATTTTTGGAGTTACTTTGTCGGTGTGCAAAGATCATAGATTTTGTTTTCTTGAGGTTCAGAACTAGGCGATGGTTGAAGAACCATTTTTCAGCTTGGCTGAAGGAGAGTTGCAGGGAGCTCTGGAGAGTGAGTGGGTTGGGATGTGAGGTGACTAGGACTGCATCATCTGCATATAGTAGCAGTTTGCCTGGCCAGGAGCTGGGAAGGGTATTTAAGAAGAGACTGAACAATGTAGGGCCCAGAATGGAGCCTTGTTGGACTCCGAAGTGTACAGGCAGTGCAGTAGATAGGTTGCCATTTAACTTGACACATTGGGATCTATCACAGAGGTAGCTGGAGAACCAGGCCAAAGGGCCAGATGAGAGTCCCAACTTACGGAGGGTGTCAAGCATTAATGGGTGATTCACAGTGTTGAAGGCCTTGGACAGGTCAATGAACACTGCCCCAGCAATCTCCCTGGCATCTAGTGCTGAGTGTATAGGGTGGGGAAATTCCAGTAGAGTTGTGGTGGTCCTGTGACCAGGGTGGAAGCCATGCTGTTCTGGGCACAGAATGTTGTATTTGGATAGATAATCCACAAGTTGCGTGGATACTATTTTCTCCAGAGCCTTGGGGGGGGGATGGAGATAGCTCTGTAGTTGTTTGGTACTGTGAGGTCTCCATTTTTATGGATGGGGTGATTTCAGCCTGTTTCCATGCACTCGGGAACTGGCCGAGGCACAGGGAACGATTAAGAAGTCCGTGAGAGGGGCTAGCATGACATCCATTGTTAGGTGGAGCATCCTGGAGTCGAGGGGGTCACAGTTTGGGTTGTGGGAGGAGAGGACTTTTAGGAGGATTGGTTTTGCATCATGGGAGAGATTGCCTTAAAGAGAAAAGGGGGGCAAAAAATTGCTGGGTTGTTGGTTAGCGGGATGGGGTCAAAGAAGTGGTCCGGAAGGACTGCACTTAGATAGGAAAAAGTTGTGTTAAGGCAGTCGGCAATACGGGATGGGTCAGTATTAATTATGCCATTTATAACCATCTGAGAGGGAGGAGGGGAGCAGATTGTCGCATTTAACTCTTTCATGTTATCCCAGAAGGTTCAGGCAGAGCCCCAGGATGAGGTCAAGGTGGATTGATAGTAGTTGGCTTTGGCTTGTCTTATGGCCCAGGTGCACTGGTTGTGAGCTGTATTATAGGCTTGCCTGTCTGCTAACCTGCCAGTCTTGACAGCAATGTGCCATAGGTTATCACGCTGCTTCAATTGTTGGATCAGGGAGGGGGAAATCCAGGCAGCCGTGTGTCTGTTAGTACGGGTGTTGGTGACAGGGGCAAAGATGTCACAGGCCTTACAAAAGGCACTGGTGAGGAAGGCTAGGGTGATGTCTATATCCATTGTGAGGGAGATCGGTGACCACTCAAGCTGGGCAAGGTGCCGCTTAAGCTTGTTTAGTCCTCTGGGGCAGAAGCGTCGACAGAGGGGTGGCTTTATATGCAGGTTTGCATGTGGGGGAGGACCAGAAGCAGAGAATAGGGGAATGGTCACTGAGGGAGTTTGCTAGGGTGTTAACAGCCATTACTTTGTGTGGGCCGTTAGAGAGCACGATGTCTAGTAGGGAGCTGGTCCCACTTGATTGGTTAAATCTGGTGGGTCGAGTTACTAATTGGGATAGGCCAAGGGCTGTGAAGTCGTCCTTAATTTGTGTTGAAGTGGAGCCAAGCCAGTTGATGTTGAGGTCTCCTAGGATGAGTTGTTCAGCCTTGTGTGGCAGGGTAGTGAGATAATCTGTGAGGGAGCGGATTGCTAGGCTTTGTTCTCATGGGGGTACATAGGCTGTTGTGAGGTAAAGAGGGCCACAGCCTGGGTCAGGGGTAATTTTTAAGGTGATGGCTTGTGCTGCATGGTCAAGTTTGGGGGCAGGTAGAGCATAACCCAGGAGGGAGTTACTTAGGTAGACAGCACATCCACCTCCACGCTTATTCACACGATCTTCTCTAAAGAGGGTGAAGCCAGGAAGGGAGACAGCCGAGTCTGGGGTCGAGTGCGAGAGCCAGGTCTCCACTATGGCAAGAATGTTGGCCTTATGTTGAGAGACCCAACATTGGAGTGCAGCAGTCTTCCTTGGGAGACTGCAGATATTCATGGAGGTAATGTGGAGTCCATGTCCTGTGGGCAGCGATGTAGCAGGTCCTGGTCCAGGGTTGGGGTGGACATTCCCAGAGAGCAGGAGGAGTAGGATGGTAAGTCAGAGAGAAGGACTACAGCGTAGTGGTAGGGATGCTTGGGCTGATGCGAGAATCTGGGGGGGCAGTGCAGGGGATAGATAGGGAGATAAGGATGGGTAGAGCTAGGACAGAGAGATACCACCAACCACTATGGACTGTGGGTGGTATGGGCACCAGAGGGGGGGTGTGATGGTGCAGTTGGGTGATCCAGCATGTGTGGAGTGCTGATGGTGAATGGAGGGTAGATGGGGGGTTTGGGGCAGTGGAGAAATGAGATGCTGGCATATGTGCATATACAGGGGTGTTAGAAAGATTTTTGGCAGTGATTTTTGGGGGGGATAGGATAGTGAGGAACAATGTGAGTATACTAAGACCTAAATGAGACATATTGCTGTATGAAATAGATGAGGGGGGATTGTTTTTGCAAGCAGGATCCCCCTAGTGTTCAGCGGGTATAACCTGCAGGTGGAAAAGTGGGCTGATTGGTTCTGCAGCCTCACGTGACACTGCCTATAAAATACTAAGTTGACCAAGGGTGGTGGTGGGGGTGGTGGGGAGCTGGCACGCAGTGTCGGCGTGGTCAAAACAATGTGCCTGAAATGATGGTCTGAAAGCCTTTCAGCTCCTGCAGCCGCGTACCTGGGAGTCCGAGGGGGGTTCGGCGAGTCCCTTTTGGATCCTGTTGGGAAGGCGGGCTGCTTCCTCTGGCCCTCGCGACCCTCTCTGGTACTGATTGATGTTTAGTGTATAAATAGGGCTATATCTTTTTTAATAAATTAATACGAAATGTTTTTACTTGGGGGTTATAAATATGTATCAAACTGGAAAGAAGCAGGGAAATCCTAGCCCCCCCAAAAAAATCATGGTAGTAAGTGCGGTAAACACCAACAAAGAGGTGTCAATAGGGAGAAGGGCAGGGGTAAATGGAGAAAGTGATAAAGGCAAGAAGGACAGGGATGGGGCAAAAAGGAGTAAGGCCATCAAGAAATGGAGGGTAATGAGTACCAATGCCCGTAGTCTGGGCAACAAGCTCCCTGAGCTGGTGGCTTTGATGGAAGAGGGATGCCTGGATATCGTAGCAGTCACAGAAACATGGTACACAGAGAACTATGACTGGGATGTTAACATACCAGGGTACATAACCTACAGAGAGACAGGCAGGGAGAAGAGGGAGGAGTAGCTCTCTATGTAAAGGAAGGATAAAAGCAACTGAACAAAAGAGTAAACAGGGAGGAGAGGAGGCACTGTGGGTCACCTTGGACACTGGAAAGGGCACCACAATCTGCACAAGGGTTGTGTACAGACCCCCCTGTCAGGGGGAGGGAATGGACAAGGATATGATAGAAGGCATTCTTAGAATGGCAGAGAAAGGGGAGATACTGCTGATGGGAGACCTGAATATGCCAGATGTTACCTGGAGCACATTTGCTGCAGCCACATCCAAGAGCAGGGCCATTCTTGATGCTCTACGGATGGCAGGCCTCAGACAGCTAGTTTTGGAACCCACTCATGAGGGAGCAATCTTATACCTCGTACTCTCAAACAGGGGCAGTGAGAGTATCGCTGATCTAGAAGTAGATTGCCATCTGGGAACAAGTGACCATCAAACAGTGTGGTTCACATTAAACTCAGCTACAGAGTCAAGCCATTCAAAAGTGAGGGTACTGGACTTCAGGAGGGCTGACTTTGGCAAGATGGGAGAGTGCCTCAGAAAAGCACTACAAACAGGCTAGAAGGAGGTGTGGAGCAACAATGGGGAATCATCAAAACTGCCATCACAGAGGCAACAAGCCTTTGTGTAAAGCAAATAAACAAATCAAAATGAAAGAAAAAGCCACTATGGTTCTCAAAAGAGGTGGCTGTGAAAGTCAGGAAGAAAAAAATAGCATTCCAGGATTATAGAAAACACAGAAGGAGCAGGACAGAGATCTGTACCAGTTAAGGCAGAAGGAAGCAGGAGGAAGTCAGAATAGCAAAGGCCCAAACCAAGGAAAAGATAGCCAACTCGGTTAAGAAGGGGATAAAACCTTTATAGGTACATCAGCGAGCGAGAAAGACAAAGGGAGGGATAGTGAGGCTGAATAGAATGAACGGTGGTGTACAGAGGGGACAGTGAAAAAGCAAGGATACTGAATGAATATTTCTGCTCAGTATTCACAAAGAAGGGAAGTTACCTAATCCAATTAACAGAAGCACTCTTGCTGGGGGGGGGGGTCGATCCCAGTCCTTTCACAGAAGAAAGGGTTCTGCAAGAACTCCTAAAACTGAAGGTGGACAAAGCGATGGAGCCTAATGGAATTCACCCCAGAATTCTAAAAGAATTAAGGTGGGAACTAGTGAAACCACTGGCTACTCTTTTTAATAAATCATGGGAGGATGGTGTGGTACCTGAGGACTGGAGGAAGGCGGATGTGATTCCCCTTCACAAAATTGGGACCAAGACAGAGGCAGGAAACTACAGATAGGTCAGTTTGACCTCTATCTTAGGGAAAGTGATGGAGTCACTTCTGAAGGAAAGAATAGTTGAGTACCTACAGGCCAGTGGGACACAGGAGCCAAAGCAGCATGGGTTCACAGCGAGAAGGTCATGTCAGATGAATCTAAAAGATTTCTTTGACTGGGTGACCAAAGTAGTAGACCAGGAAGGGGCTGTGGACATGGCCTACCTAGACTTTAGCAAAGCATTTGATACAGTCCCACACAAAAGATTAATAGTCAAATTAACCAGCCTGGGAGTGGGTCCCAGGGTGGCAGCCTGGGTAAAACATTGGCTGCACAACAGGACACAGAGGGTAATTGTAAATGGAGTCCACTCTGAAGAAAGATGGGTTACTAGTGAGGTACCGCAGGGTTCAGTATTGGGTCCAGTCCTTTTTAATGTCTTCATAAGTGACATTGCAGAGGGACTGGAAGGAAAAGTATGCCTCTTGCAGATGACACAAAGATCTGTAACAGGGTTGATACACAAGGAGGCATGGAAAGGATGAGAAGGGACTTGGCAAGGTTGGAGGAATGGTCAGAAGGATGGCAGCTAGTATTCAATGCAAAGAAATGCAAAATAATGCACCTGGGAAACAGGAACCCAGGGGAAAAATACACAATGGGGGAGGAGGTAGTAACAACAACAAAAATGGAAAGGGACCTGGGAATAATCATATCAGATGACCTCAAGGTTAGCAAGCAATGTGAGAAGGCAATAGGGAGGGCTAGAGGTATACTGGGATGCATAAGGAGAGGCATCAGCAGCAGAAAACAAGAAGTTGTTATCCCTCTGTACAGACAGTTGGTGAGATCCCATCTGGAGTACTGCATCCAGTTCTGGAGACCCCATCTCCGCAAGGACATAGACAGGATAGAGGCAGTCCAGAGGAGGGCAACTAGAATGGTGCAGGGTCTGCAAGAGAAGCCGTATGAGGAGAGACTAAAGGAGCTTACTATGTATACCCTTGAGGAAAGAAGGGGGGCATGATAGAGACTTTTAAGTACTTCAGTGGAATCAACAAAGTCCAAGAGGGTAGCATCTCTCAGAAAAGAGATGTGCAAGAACAAGAGGACACAATTTAAAGATGGGGTGGTTCGGGGCAATGTAAGGAAGTATTATTTCACATAGAGGGTGGTGGATGCATGAAACAGCCTTCCTGAGGAGGTTGTGGGGTCTAAAACTGTGGGAGAATTCAAGAATGCATGGGACAGACATAAGGCAATTCTTGTGGGGGGTAGGAAGAAATAGGCTGTTGGTTAACTAGGATCTGCGGCCTATCTTGTAGGTAGGGAAATGGGCAGACTAGCTGGGCCAAGCGGTCCTTATCTGCCGTCAAAGTCTATGTTTCTATGTTTCAAATGCAAAGAGCAACCCCTGAAATTCAATATCTAACATAAGAGCCCTACCTGGCTCAATTTCTACCGAATTAAGAACTAATACATACTAACATATTATTTGCCAGCAGATTAGGCCTTACGGTCTATCGAGTCTGCTCGAACCTCAGATCCCTAGTTGGGTGCCGAGGCCCTCCCCTCCCTTGTGTTCCAGAAACCCTTATCATCCATTACCACCCCCCTGGGACAGGCCATCATCTGATACATCCACTTTCTGTGTCTGTCCCACCCTCTCTTAAAGCCCTCCATTGTGGATCTCTGAACCAGCTCACCAGGCAGTGCATTCCAAGGGTCCACCACCCTCTCAGTGAAACACCTTCTCCTCTTTCCCCCCTCACCCTTCCTCCTTCCAACTTCAAACCATGTCCTCTGGTAATACCTCCCTGCTTTAGTCTAAAGATCCCCTCCATGTTTACCCTATTTATTCCCTTGAGGTACTTGAAGACCTCAATCATGTCCCCCCCCGTCTCTCCTCTCCTCCAATGAAAACAGGCAGAACTCCTCAAGTCTGTCCTCATATGTCAAATCCCCTAGCCCTCGTATCATCTTAGTTGCCCTCCTCTGTACCTTCTCCAGGAGCTGTATGTCCCTCTTCAAGTGTGGTCTCCAGTACTGCACACAGTACTCAAGGTGTGGTCTAACTGGTCCATTGTACAGTGGCAAAATCACTTCCTTGCTCCTAGAGGTGATCCCCCTTACAATGCATCCCAACATCCTGTTTGCCTTGCTAGCCGCTCTCCTGCACTGCTCAGAGTTATTCATACATGCATCCACCATTACCCCTAGGTCTTTTTCCCCTATTGAGGCCTCCAGCGCCTCCCCTTCCAGGGTGTACCTGTGTTTAGGGTTTCCCCGCCCAAGATGCAACACCTTGCACTTGGTGATATTGAAATTTAATTTCCATGTGTAAAGCCCAGCTTTCCAGGGTTTCCAGATCCCCTTGCAGGGCCAACCTCCCCTCTTCTCCCTCAACTACTGCTCCCATCTTGGAGTCATCATGAAGAGACTCATTTCACACTCTATACCCTCCCTGATGTCAGATATGTATGCATTAAACAGGATCGGACCCAGGACTGAGCCCTGCGGTATCCCACTACCAACCTCTCTAGGGTTCGAGAGCTCCCCACAGACCACTACTCTCTGGGTGCATCCAGCTAGCCAGTTTTCAATCCATCTGACCATCAAAGGGCCTACTCCTAACCCCATCAGTTTCTCAACCAGACCATTGTGGGGGACAGAGTCAAATACATCTAAAGTTTGAAAACAAAATCCCAGCCCACTACACGGATCAATCCCAGATGACCCACAAAAAAACCCCTATCCCCAATCTTTAGTGGACTGTTGAATATCAACTATAGACTGTAATCTCACATCTTGTAAAAAAAGAATGTCATAGCTCAATGAATGCAAAATACTAAACATAGTAAAGCAGCATTTCCTGTTCTTAGTGCTGTTTACATTTAAACTAGCTATAGAGAGTGTTAACATTTAAGGAGGGGGTTTATTTTGTCTCCCACTCGATCTTGTGACCCGCTTTGAAGTAGGAAGTAAACAAATCCCCTCAACAGACAAAACTACCTCTCCATCACTTCCCTGTGACTCGGTAGGCATATCTTCAATCCCCTCTAAATCGAAAGGACGTGTCTGTTCCATCTGTTCACTCCAGGAAGGAAGAGAAGAAAATCTGTTTGAAAGTAGTACTAAGGATGAATTAGAAGCAACACTCGCACCTTTAACACTCCCCTTTCTTTTTACCAACATAAAAGGCTCCTCTGGCCTTAAAACACTTGGATTATCTAACAGGACTAGAAGGTTTTCCACATCCTGATCATCCATCTGCATATTGTTAAAAGAACCACCATAAAGATTTGTCTGAGGCCTAATTAGAGATCCCTGAGGAGTAATAAAGGGAGTATCTTTCCCTATTACCTGGTCCTGCTCAAAACTTACTCTCAAGGAGTCTAGATTCTCTGAGCTTAACTGAGAATCAACTTGAGAGGGAACAGGCCCCCTCTTTACTCCCCTCACAGCCCCCCTCCCCCTACATCTCTCGGACGTCTGATTTTCCATACTCTGATTCATGTGAGGGAGCTTAACATTTTGCAAAAAATAAGCCTGATCAGAAGTCTCATCCAAATCATCTGTACCCCATGGACAATCCTCAAAGACATGCTCAGAATCCCCACATAGATTACATACAGGGGGGACATCACAATCATTTGCTACATGCCCAAGAACTCCATAAGAAAAACATCTAACCTTGTCACAATCTGTATTCAAATGCTCAAATGAACCACCCTTGTAGCAGCTTTTGGGCTGACCAACATAAAAGATTATTCCCCTGTCTCTTCCTAAAAAAAAGAACTAGGTAAATGCTGAATCCTGGAGTCATTATGAGATAATTGAACTCTAAAAGTCCAACCACCCATCCAGAAACCATTATCATCAATTATAGGTCTTGGGTTATCCATTATCTTACAACGCTGTTTAAGCCAGTACATAATGTTCACCACATTTACTCCTTCATTACAGAAAAGGATAGTTACAATTTTAATTGTTGGTTTAGTAACAGGAATCGCCAATAAGTCTTTCCATATGTCCTGATCCTTCATCTCATAGTACCTTTTCCAAAATCTGTTCAATAAATGCATTGAACAAAAACTTACATTATATAGGGAGTTCCCTGGTGAATGAATAAGTGCATAAACATCTGAGGGTACAAAACCCAAACTGTCAAGTAAAAGGGATTTCCCCACCCAGATACTGTCTGGAACAATCAGGGATAACCCTTTGTAGCGCAGTCTAACCAAAAATTTTTGTCGCACTTCTTGTGCAGGACGTCGAAATAACCTGGCAGAAGATTTCTTTTTTCCCCACATTTATATTTCCCGGGGAGGCATTATCTTCCTCTCTTTGTGTAGTAGAACCCCCACCATTATTGTCACAATCATCCATAATTTGAAACTCCATACCTGTTGTGGAGTATGGCCCTCCATTTCCTTGACAAGTGTCTGACACAGCATCTGGCATAGTTTTGTTCACAGTAGCCTCTCCCTTTGCCGACACTTGCACACTGATGAAGTTCTGGGACTAAATCCGTCTGAAGATCAGAATTCTCTGAAAAAGGTTCATTATGGGCAAGAACCTTGTGAACCTCAGAAACCGGAATATTCAGGTCGGGAACCCAGATTCCATTTTGCCAGATCCAACCTAATTTGTGGACCGCATATTCTCTTCTCCCGTAATTGGGGGGAGCTTACCATAATAAGGCACTTCTTCTATCTCAGGCTCTGCTGGTAAGACAGACTGTGATCCAGATGAAGAAATGATGGGTAGCCTTTTATTACCTGCAGACAAAGGGCTAGCGATTGAACATTTCCTTTTCTTCTCCTCATCTAGGCATTTTTTACAGAGACCATAATTTCTTTCAGCCACTTGTATCAACTCCAACAGCTGCTGCTTCTTATCTCCATTTCCTCTTGTAATAAAACTTCTCCTTCATGCTCTGACTCAGACATATCCAGAAACTTATCCTGGTCTTCTAACTGAGAAGAGCTTTCTTGGGCAACAGAACATAATGTATCCTTTTCAATGTGTGCAGAAACATCCAAAAGCTCCAGAGCTCCAGAGCCCAAACCTTCTTCCTCCACAACCTCCTTCTAACTGCGAGCCTCCGTTCCTGCAGACATATGGACAGCATCACCTGCCTAAAGAGTAGGGGAATTTTTTATTGGAAAGTAATATAATAAGGCAAAAACTGAAGACAGGTCATATAAAAATCATACAATCATAAAGAAATACATAGAAAAACTAAACAAAGAGACCTTCAGTTCAGAGAAAGAACAACAACAAGAAAAGGGATATGGATAACAATCCTCTAGCACAGACTCCCCCCCCCCTCAGAGTATACCTTTCAAGTAACAACTTCAAATAAGATTAAAGGCAATGCTCTCCACCAAAATGTCACTAAGGCTGCAGGCAAAGATTTTTTCTCAGAACAATAAATATGAGCAATTTCTTTCATAAAGTGGCCATGTAGCTCCTGCAAAGAAGCCATCTTTTGTTGAAGTTCAAACAGACATATGTTCTGCCAGATACACTATGTACAGACGGCAAACAGAACCCTCAGTGTACCAGGAAAAAAGACTTTCCATCCTGGCCCAAAATTCCCATAAATCAAGTCTAAATAAGTTAGATCAGAGAACACTGGCAAAGCCTATTCCTGACCCAACTGAGTCCATAATGGTGCTATGTAAGAACACTCAAAAAACAGGTGTGACATGGATTCAATTTGGCATATACAGGTGTCCCGAACACAATACCTCTCAATCAATTGTTTATGAGCATGATTTCCCTTAACGTTCAATTTATTATGGCAACATAACCACAAGGTATTCTACATTTTCTCTGGGATCCGACCCTCCAGTAATTGTTTGGTCAGACATTGAGTGTCACAAGGTACATCAAAACATGGTGAAACCAAAAACATTGTTTGCAGAACAGAAGAATATAACCGTTTTCTATTCTGTAACTCTTCTATCTTGTAGGACACCTTCCACTGTTTTATCTTTTTAAAAATTTCAATAAGATATTTTTTATTTTATTTTTATTTAGATTTTGTTGCCCGGGTAAGTGCACTAGACAAATCCTGCCTATTTTCAGGCACAACCTGGGGGAGGGGGATACAGATGGATGCCAACTGACCTTGAACCAGATTAAGCTGTTGGTGGTATTTTTAGTGAATGAGGGAAATTTGGCCAGGACACCGGGGAAATTCCCCTACTCTTTTCAATAAGTGCCATGGGATCTTTAACATCCACCTGAACTACCACCAATCCAGGCAGATGGGACCTTGGTTTAATGTCTCATCCACAAAGACAACCACCAATCCAGGCAGATGGGACCTTGGTTTAACGTCTCATCTGCAAAGACAGCACCTCAGAAATGCAGCACCCCTCTCATGCTGCATTAGTGTCAGTACTGGGATATTAACCCAAGTGCCAGAAGTGGGAACTGAACCCACAGCTCTCTGATCTCCTGGCCTCAGAGGCGAGTGTGCTACCTACTGAGCCACTGACACTGCAGACATCCCTGTAGGAATTTTAGCAAACAGTTTCCACACGGGCCTACCATTTGTCCAGAAAATATTGAGAATGGGCTGAAAGACTATGAACCCAGCAATCCATCATTTTGGCTATACAGGGAAAAATATTAGAGTGCACAAAAATAGAAAAGTAAAACAACACTGGGTTCGCCATGTGAAGACCTCCCTGTTTAATAGGCCAGTAAGTAATGGCTTTTTTGACTGGGTTTAGTCTGCTACCCCACAAAAGCTGAAAAAATAAATTATACAGGTGGGCTTCAAGATGCATAGGGAGAGAAAAAATATAACTGACCAATAAAAAAATGGGAAGGATGCAAGTTTTGAGCAGATAGATACGCTTCTTACGGGACATGGGAAAACATCTCCATCTAACAATTTTGGCTTCAGCTGCCTCCATAGAAGAAATCAAATTGCTTTCTGCTGCAGTAGTCTCGCCAAAAGAAAGACCTAGAATACATATCTTGTGCGATTGAATAACTATGCCCCCGATGTCAGTAGAAACTGCCTGTAATGGAAGATGAACTGAGATACCCACACTTTTCTGTGTATTTAACTCAGAACCAGAAATCAAGGAGAAGGACCGTACAACATCAATAGCCCTCTCACCAGATGCTTGATCTGCTATCAGAATACAGATGTCATCTGCAAAAGCCAAAGCACTGGGAAAAGCTAAGTCTGATTGCACAGAAATATGTCTAATAGTCACCTCGTCATTCAACTTTCTGAGCAGAGGGTCAATAGAAAAGACATACAGCAGGGGACTTAGGGGGCACCCTTGGTGCACCCCTCTCCTGATAGGAATATGTGAGCCTTTTAACCCGTTAACCAATGGAGTTGTGCAGGCACACCTGTATAGGTTCTTGATCCAAAGAATAAGTTCTGCAGGTATCCCATATCTGGCCAAGTCAGCAAATAAATAATTACGCAGAACTTAGCCAAAAGCCTTAGACTGATCCAAGCTAAGAACATAACCTTGTGTATTACACCCATCAAACACTTCCCGTAAGATTTTTAAATTAGAAAGCATAGTACAATTCAGAATCACACAAGTTTGGGTATAAAAAATTACTTTGGTAACAATCTGGAAAAGTCTATTTGAAACAATTTTACGTAAAATCTTCCAATCAGAGTTCAACAAACTAATCGGGCGCCAGTTGTCCAGCCTTTATCATTTTTATGCTTAAATAAAAAAATCAAGTTACTATCGGCCAAGGCAAGTGGTATTTGTAATATTCCTTGTAAAATGACATTATATACTGCTGTTAAATAGGGTAATAGTAAAGCTTTAGCTTTCTTATAAAACTCGTTGGGGATGCCAAAGGATGGCAGACAAGGGTGAGGTAGTACTGGTTGGAGACTCCAATATACCAGATGTGGACTGGAGCATCCCAGCAGCAGCATCAACTAGGAGCAGATTTATCCTGGACTCCCTTCAGGGTGCCTTCCTCAAGCAACTGGTCATGGAACCAACTAGGCAGAAGGCAATACTGGACCTTGTGCTCACAAACAGGGACAGTGTGATGGGAGTAACAGTGGGGAGCACCTGGGTAACAGTGACCACCAGTCATTGTGGTTTGAAATCACAGAAGAGCAGAACCAAACCACACAAAAACACGTATCCTGGATTTTAGGGGGCAGACTTTGGGAAAATGGGGAGATACTTGAAAGAGGCATTGGGAATGGGACAGGAATCAGGGGTTGAGGAACAGTGGGCAGTATTTAAAATGGGGATTATAAGAACAAAAGAATTATGCATTAAGCAGGTTAGCAAGAGGAAAAGGAAGAGGAGACCATTATGGTTTCAAAGAGGTAGCAAAGAAAGTAAAGCCAAAAGATTGCATTCAGGCAATACAAAAGACACAGGCAGAAGGGATAGGAGAAGTACCAGGAGAAACAAAGGAGGCAGGGAAGTCAGTAAGGGAAGCCAAGCTCAGACAGAAGAACACATTGTAAAATCAGTGGGTAAAGGGACAAAACCTTTTACAGGTACATAAGTGAAAAAGAAAGACAAAGGGAGGGATGAGTGAGACTGAAGGGGAGGATGGGAGCAGCGTGGAGGATGACAACAATAAAGCTGACATATTGAACAGGTATTTCTGCTCAGTCTTTACTAAGGAAGAGGAGTGGAATGGGTCTGACGGGAGTACAAGGGGTGAGAATGGTGGAAATGGACACAAGTCCTTTACAGAGAAAGGGTCCTGAAGGAACTGGAAGTAATAAGAGCTGATAAAGCAATGGGGCCAGATGGGGTCCTTAAAGAACTAAGAGAGATGGTGGCTGAACCTCTGGCTATCCTGTTCAGCCAATCACTGGAAACAGGGGAGGTACCCAAAGACTGGAGGACAGCAGATGTAGTCCCCTTATACAAAAGTGGGAACAAAAGAGGAAGCAGGGAACTACAGACCAGTCAGCCTCACCTCGGTAGTGGGAAAGATCATGGAAGCACTACTGAAGGAGATTGGTGGAACATCTGGTTGTCAATGGACTACAGGACCCAAGGCAGCATGGTTTCACCGGGGAGGTCATGTCAGACCAACCTCATTGAATTTTTGACTGGGTGACTAGGGAGGTGGATCGGGAGGGCAGTGGACATGGCCTATCTGGACTTCAGCAAGGCCTTTGACACTGTGCCACATAGAAGACTATTACACAAACTGAGGAATATGGGTGTGGGCAGGACAGTAGTGTGGTGGGTAGGTAACTGGCTGGGTGGCAGGACACAGAGGGTGGTGGTAAATGGCTGTCACTCACAGAGGGAAGAGTAACCAGTGGGGTACCACAGGGATCAGTGCTGGGACCGGTCCTATTCAACATCTTCATCAGTGACATTGCACAGGATCTAGAAGGCCGATTTCACTGTTCGCTGATGACACAAAGCTCTGTAACAGAGTAGACACACCAGAGGTGTAGACAGAATGAGAAGGACCTGCAGAAACTTGAAGAATGGTCAAGGGTTTGGCAGTTGAAATTCAATGCAAAGAAGTGCAAGATAATGCATATGGGCACAAAAACCCTGGCACAATATATCAGTTGGGGGTGAGGATATAGCATGCACCAAGCAGGAAAGGGATCTTGGGGTTGTCATCTCTGATGACCTCAAGGTAGGAAACAGTGTGACAAGGCATCAGGTAAAGCAAATAGGATGCTGGGATGTATAGGCAGGGGCATCACCAGCAGGAAAGGAGGTCATAATTCCGCTATACAAGACACTAGTGAGGCCCCACCTGGAGTACAGTGTACAGTTCTGGAGACCATACCTACGTAAGGACATAGACAGGGTAGAGAAGGTTCAGAGGAGGGCAACAAAGATGGTGCATGGGTTGCATCACAAGTCCTATGAAGACAGGTTGAAGGAACTGAACATGTACTCCCTGGAGGAGAGGAGGAGGAGAGGGATATGATAGAGACATACAAGTATCTTACAGGGAGGAACAGGGTGCAGGAAAATACTATTTTTAAGTGAAAAGATGTTTCAGAACAGAGGGCATAGGATGAAGTTGGAGGAGGGACGATTCAGAGGAAACATGAGAAAAATTTCTTCACAGAGCAGGTGGTGGACAAGTGGAACACCCTGCCAGAGGAAGTGGTGGGGCTGAAACAATCACGGGATTTAAGAATGCATGGGATAGACATAAAGGAATTCTAGAGGGCAGGGGTAAGGGGAAACAGACTTCTAGGAAAACAAACTGAACTTACAAGCTCAAATGGGCAGACTAGGTGGGCCATAGGCCCTTATCTGCCGACACTGTCTATGTATCTATGTATCTATGCCATCAGGATCAGGAGTCACAGTATTTTTCAGATGACTAATTACGGAATCCACTTCAGCGCTAGTAATAGGTCATCAGGAGTCGCTGATACAGTCGGGAAATAATGAGGGAATACATAAAGAATCCAGAAAACTATCCCAGACCTGTGGGTCATAAGCTTGACCATATAATGTCTGGGCATGACAGGAAACTTCCTTCAAAATATTGTGATTATCACTAATCCGGGTGCCATTATGGGAAATTAAAGAGGGCATATATTTAGACTCGACCTGCTAATGACTACTATCATATGGGTTGACTACTTTGGCTGCCCCTTTCCTCCCATATTTTTGTTCCAAAAATAGCGAGCTGGTTCTCTCCTACTGATAGGAATGCATCTCAGTTTTTACCTGCCGAATCTGTGCAGAATAGTCGAATCCTCATTCTGTTTGCCAAGATAATAATTTTTGCAAGTGCCATCTACGATTAAGGTATTTAAAATACCGATTAGAGGAATGTTGTCTAGAAGACTGCCGACAGAATTTCCTAATATCTGATTTGGAATCTTGCCACCAAAAGGCCGGGTTATCATATAGGTCAAACACTGAGATCTTATCCTGGAGAAGACTATACAGGTCCTGTCACCCTTCTTCATCTCCTAAAACAGAAATATTCATCTTCCAAAGAGTATGAGAAACCGGTTTGTTACGTGGACAGCCTATAGTTAACACTAACACACAATTATCAGAATATTCACATGGAATAACTGAATACTGAACACTTGTCAACCAATAAGAAATACAGAAATAATCTATTCTCATGGTAAATCTACCATTGTGAAAAGTGTGCTGGAGGGTGTGGACCAAAAGAAGCCCCATCCCACAGATTAGCTGTGACATACAAGGCGCTGAGAAAATTAGAGTCAGAATATAACTTTTGGGTAACCCCAGTCTTATCTGACAAGGCCTGAATACAATTAAAGTCCCCTCCAAAAATAATTGATTTCGAAGAACGAAGAAAGGGCTGGATAGCTTTCAAAGTCAGAATCCATTGTGTTTTAAGTTGAGGGTTATAAATATTGATAAACCTCCACTCCTGTTGGTGGATAATTACATCTAAAATAAGGACCCTTCCCTGAATCAAGTCAAGCAGTCTAGTAACTTGTATGTCCACATCTTTAACAAGAACCCCCACTCTGGCACACACTTCCTCTGACAAGGACCAGAAAGACAGGCCATTCCTCCAGTCCCTAGAGGTCGCCCATTTTCCCACAGGGAATGGAGCCTAGTGTCCTGTAAAAACACAATATTCAATGGTAGAGACAGGAAGAGGGAGAAAATAGTCCGTCTCCTTTTAGAATTTTTAAGGCTATTAGCATTTAAGCTGCCAAAAGACAAAACATTCCCAAGTATGACATTTAACAATTCAGGACTTCTGTCTACCTCTTCCCTTCCCTGGAGACTTCATTTTGCACCTTTTTTCTTACTAATCTGAGTGTCTCCTGAAACCTGCTCAGTGTCAGTTAACATCTCTACCTGGGATGATGCAACCGAGGAAGCATCAGACTCCTCCTCAGTTTCAGTAGTCTGTTTACATTTATGTAACACTGCAAACCTGTTTTTAACCACCAAATCAGAGGGCGGAGAATCAGAAGATAGAGGAACCCCCTCCATGAGAGAGCTTCTCGTCTGTGTCCTCGTACCACTGAAACCCAATCCGTGTCTTCGATGGGGGGCATAACCTCTTTAGAAGCACAGGGCTCAGCCGAAGTACTAGGAGTCACTGGCTGCACCTTGGAAACAGCACAGGTGGATGTCTCTGCAGGATGCACCGTACCCCTTTTGACTGATAGCACCTCCAGGATGGGCGTGGGTTCAGCAAGGGGTGGTGGAACCAAAACCGGGTCAATCTGAGAGGAAGAGGGACCAGATGGAGAAGTGGAAGGCACAGAATCAAAAGGCCGAAACTGAGGCCTAGTCTGAGCAGACCATTGGGCCTGAGAAACAGTCTCATCCTGACTTTCAGAAGGCATCTCAGGATTACTATGTGAGGCCCACGGACACTCTTTATAAGAGTGTGAGACTGCCTAACACAAATTACAGTAGGATGGATGTGGGCAATTAGTACTCACATGCCCAGAACCCAAACAAAAAGAGCATTTGAGCTGATCACAAGCATTACTAAGATGCATATGGGGCCCACACCTAAAACACAATTTAGGCTGACCTGGGTAAAAAATGAAACCCCTATCTCTGCCTATGTAAAAACAACTCGGCAAATGCTGGATAACCCCATTAACAATTGGTAATTTCACCTGTAATTTCCACCCCCTGTCCAGAAATGTTCAGAGTCAATAATTGGATCAGGTAAACCTAGCACAGTACATTTAGCAGATGACCAATGATGAATATCATTAATTGCTACTCCCTAATGTTTAAACAAAACAGTGACATTTTTAATTGTGGGCTTCATAAGGGGAATGGCAAAAAAAGGTGACCATAACGGAGTGTGTTGAACTGCCTGATAACGATGCCAAAATGTGTCTAAACTTAATGCTGTTTTAAAGCTAATGTCAAAATAATTATCCCCAGAAGTATGAAACAGGGCATAAATTTCAGAGTGAGAAAATTGTAGATTAGACTTAATCAATGTTTTCCCAACATATAAACGGTCTGGAAAAACTTCCAGCCCACCCCATAGCATAGTCGAACAGCTTTACACCATTTGGCTTGCTCGGGGGGGGGGGGATGAAACAATCTGGTAAAAGTTTTGGGCTTCTGTGGGCCAGCAGACAATCCAGGAGTTGAAATAGCAAAGGCAGAGTTTGTGGCCTGTGCAGAAGCACCACCAGAAGCAGTTAGAGGGGTCACAATAATATCAGATGCCTGAAGTAAGCTACCCCCCATCCCCACCAGCATAGCTGAGGACTCAGTAACCTGTAATAAATCTGTAGCAACAGATGGCAATAAAGGGGCAAGAGGCCCATCTGCTACAACAGTCCTCACCGTGTCAGTGTGCAAAGTCCGTTGTGGGAGCTCCACTTGTTCTAGTGCCTGAGCCCCTCCTACTTACCAGGTAGGATGTTGTGAGAGTTGCAAGCCCGAGGGCAACTCCAGAGGGTCTGAAATGTCAAGTAAATCCCTCTGTGGCATCAGACTGGGCCGTGCAGGGGAGGTCCAAGAATCATCCAAAGGGGATTTCTCCCACCCTGCACCTTGAAGAGCTGCAGCAATCGTAAGTTCTGAAGCAGACATGTGGGAGTCAAACCCTAGACCAGAAAAGCATGGAATGCTGTCTCCCTCCAGGACCTGCTGTTGGGGTCCCTGAGAAAAAGTATCAGAACCAGGAAAAGACACAGTACCTGTAAGATGGGACGTTAACACACCCGACTGCCCTGTATCCAAAACACGCTGAGCTTTAATCCAGGAGATACCTTCCTTGTGTTCCTTTTGAATCCTGGAGTCCACAGTGCAGGGAGTCATAGTACAAACTGCTACTGCTGTTGTGGAGGAGCCCAGAGGAGACCCTCAGCCCTCGCTTAGAAGTGAACAGCTGCCAGTCTCCTCAGCCCCCGAAAACTCTGAGCCGCACTGAGCTCGCTCGCCGACACTTGCTGAGTCAGCCACCTTCCTTGGCACACACAGCTAAGCCGTGTCAGTCCACATCATACCTTGACTGACAGGACTCTCAGCAGGCAATCGGAGTATAGAACCAGCAGAACGCTCACCTGCCTTTTTATCAATGTCAGCCACTTCCATACAGGTAACACTAGAATTGGTTTCCACCATCGTGGAAACTGGTCTTTCCTCCTTTTGCGAGGTCTCTGATTGGGGTACAGAGACCATACCTGCAGCCGTTATGTTCCATTCCTGGGTGATCTCCCGCAGAGAGGAGATACGGAGGGAGACCAACTCCCCTACCTCCCACACGTCCTCCTCCTCCAACGCCGAGCACCAAGTGGCCATCACAGAGCAACGGCCGAGCCCCCTACCGAATGAGTAGGGGAATTTCCCAAGTGTCCTGGACAAATTTCCCTCATTCACTAAAAATACCACCAACAGTTTCATCTGGTTAAAGGTCAGTTGGCATTCATCTGTATCCCCCTCCCCCGGGTCATACCTGAAAATAGGCAGGATTAGTCTAGTGCACTTACCCGGTCAACAAAAACTAAATAAATAAAAATAAAATAAATAAATTCAAAAATAAGTCATGTTCATACCCTCTCTGTAGGAACCGCTCTGTTAAATCATCTTTGGCAGAATTAAAATGGGCTTCAATAGAAAAGATTCTTCATGCTCTCACACATTGCCTCTTTGGTATTCTTTTTACCACATTCTCTGGGTGACAACTGTCCCTTTTTAAAAGAGTGTTACTTGAAAGGGGCTTTCTATGCAAACTAGTCTCTAGTTTGTTCCCTGTCTTCACAATCTGTACATCCAGGAATGGTAGTACTGACAGACTTTTTTCATGTGTGAATCTCAAGTTTGCATTGGTATGATTCAGATAATCAATAAAAAGAATCGAATCTCTTTCATTCCCAGACCAGACTAAAAAACAGTCATCAATGTATCTTTTCCACATTTTTATCTGTTGGAAAAATTAATGATTCTGTTGGTCATAAATGTAGTTTTCCTCCCAGACACCCTTATACAAATTGGCCAGACTTGGGGCAAAGCTGGTCCCCATTGCTGTCCCTTTATGTTGTGCATAAAATGCCCCATTGAACCAAAAATAATTATTCTCCAGCACAAATCTCACCAATGCCAAAATGTAATCAATAGAAGGTAATGTTTTTTCTCTCTTTTGTAAACATTCCTTCAAAGCATCTAATCCTCCCTCATAAGGAATGTTTGAATATAAACTTTCGACATCAATTGTTACTGACCAATCTGTTTCTTCCACTCTGATGTCCCTTAGAAATATTAGGGTCTCCTTGGTATCTTCAAGGTAAGATTTTAAATAAGTAACCATCTTTTGAATAAAAAAGTCCACAAATGTAGACATTTTGTTTTCCATCACAGACCCTATAGCTGATACAATGGGTTTACCTGTTACTAGTATAGTCTGTTTGTGTATCTTAGGTAACAAATACAAAACGGATTTCCCAGGATTCTGAACGCACAAAAAGTCAGCTTCCTTTTTAGTAATCTGCTCCCTTTGTTCTCCATCCAAAATCAAGTCATCAGTTTTCTTTTTTATAGCATCAGTTGGATCATTCTGTAGTTTGTTATAAATACTACAGTTGTTCCCTTGTCTGTACATGTCAGTCAGATATTCTTACTTTCCCTACACTACTACTACTCCCTCTTTGTCCACCTGTTTTATAACAGTTCCAGGCATAGACTGTAATTCCTTCATAGCCTCTCCTTCTTTTTTACTTATATTTTGAAACTGTGTAGTGTATTTTTCTGAACAAGTTTATTCACATCTTGCTTTACTAAACCATAATATGTGTTAATAACTGGGTTATTCTGCGGAGGTGCAAAGGTAGACTCAGGCTTGAAAGGAGTGATTTACCTATTCAGATTTTGTATCATGGGAGGGGGGTATGGGAGGGGTTCTCTGAAAAAAATCCTTGAGATGGAGTTTTCTAAAAAAAGATACAAATCCACTTCTATCTTGAAGACATTATGCTGGTTGGTGGGTATAAAACTCGATCCTTTCCTCAACACCTCAATCTGTGTCTCAGACACATTTATATCTGTGAGGTTGATGACCTCCAGGTCTTGTTGTACACCCTCGGTGATCTCCTCACCACCCACTCAAGTTCTGCCTTGCTCTTGAGCTTGATCTTCCTCTGTTTCCTCTCATTCCTTCAGAAAGTGAGGAAGTATTGAAGAATCTAGCAACATATCTGACCAAAATTGTCAGTACAGGAAAGAAATGTGTACAAGGGCATCTTCCTTTTGATTTGAGTACAGCTCAAAGTCCAGATATGAAATTCCTGATTAAAGTGAAATATTAGTAGCTCCTGTTTTCAGTAGTTGTGGAGAGAGAAGAGGGCTTCTCTTCAGAATGCTTTAATTTTCAAACACAATAAAATGTATTTAAGGTGGATTTAGCTATATTCATTTAATATATCTATTTCAGGGTGAAAGGATGATTTAGCAATTTTGTGTTTTGAGTATCAGAATGTATTTATGGAAACATTGTGAATATTTATGGTATGAATATTTTTAAAGATTTGCATTTTGAATGATACAATGTTTTAATGTTTTTTTTTTATTTTGTAATGACACCATGATTTGTCAGATAATAAACTACTGACTAACAAGTCCCTTATGGACTGAGTTAGTTAAGCATTATTTTCCCGTCTAAGTGGAGACATACCAGACATACTGAGGGTAACTTCCTTTTCCAGATTCCCTGTCCCTTTATTGAATGTTTGACTAGGAAAAGTAATAATCAAATCTGTATCTTCTATCAGCCAACTATTCACTCAAATGTAGTTTGCCACTCTGAGGGATAGAAACAGAATATCTATCATAGTAGCTTCTACTATTGGGATATTTTTAAACTCTAGGATGTCATTCTCTGTGAGATTAATGTCCACATTTTCACTTAGATATTACTTAGTTATTGCATTACATCAGTTTCCAACTGATCTGGATTTAAGTTACCCCAGTTTGATGGCCCATATAATCTAATCAGAGGATAGGAGTCAGTCCAGTTGGTTTGTTTGGGACTTAACCTGTCACTGGATGCCAGAACACAATTGGAATTACCCTGAATGGAAACCCTGCCGATACACTCAGCATCTTGAACCTATACTGTTTATACTCCATGCTTACTACTTCCTCTGTCCAATATGGGGCAAATGCACGCATCTCTTGAGGAGCATTTAGGTACCTCCATTATTGATTTAATTTAGTTATTTGTTGTTCCAAAATATCTGATTTTGTTAAGAGATCAGATCAGACAACTGAGTCTATTGGCACAGAAAAATTCTCATTCAGAGGTTTGCCATCCTGTGTTGGTATAAGGAGAGGTCTAGCCTCTTCCATGATACCACTTGTATTTGTAGTAGTCTGATTCTGGTTAAGGGTGGTTTTCCCACTGATTTTTCATATCATCTTTTGTCTCACTTTTTCGCTTTCTTTTCCTCTTAAGGCTCTTTGGTTTAAATTTACTAAGTGGGGAGTCAGGAATTTTAATTATGCTAAAATCCAGTCTCTGATTATTTGTGACCTTCTCTTCCATCTCAGTTTGTACAGTGCTGTCTTTTACACCCAAAGTCTCATTTACATCCATTGTTATTCTGTCAAGGAGCTCTTATCAATGTTGGCCCTATAGGCAGCCACATCAGATTTTCCAAAATGGACTTATTAATAACACGTTGTTCCATTAATATTAAATGAGCATTATGAGTATTTTTAATAAATGTATCAGACGGTCACATAAACAAGTGGGTTTTAAAGATTTCACTATTACTGAAAACTTGTTCAACATCTTTCCCACACTTTTTGCAATATGCTGGAGCTATTGATAAATCATCCAACTGTTTTAATCCATTAATGGTTTGTTGCAACTCAAATATTACCTCTCCTATTTTCAAATTTAACCCTTCCTTGCCCTGTCCTTCATTTGACTCACAGATATTTGAATATGGGAGTTTAGGAGATTTCTCAATACTGGATTGGTCTGTTGTTGGTTCCCCCTGTAATGAGTAATCATTTGCTATATCTAGAACTGAATTCATAGGGGTATTAGTTATGATTTCAGACCCTGCTGGTGTACTATCTTGTAAATCATAATCACAAACAGAAGATGCTGATAGAGTATTAGCTACCTCACTATTAGAATAATAAGATATCTCCATCCCAAAATTGGTAATATGGTATATAGTGGGCATCTCTTTACAACCTTTGGGGCCCACTATCCTACTATCTGTTGGTCAAAGGAGGCACAGTTCTTTCATTTCTAGGAGTTAAGGTCTTAGTACTATTATGTAATATCACCACATGTTCAGTTATTTTAGATTGTCTGCCAATAGATTTCTTAACAGAAAGTTCCTGTAATGGTGATGCATCACCATTTTGTATCCTTTGTAGCCTAGTATGCACCATTGTTGTCTATTACAACACAAAAAGCTACAGAAAATAGGATAAATATTAATGCATAAAAATACCCAAAACACTATAGCTGTATATATATATATATATATATATATATATAGCAACAAATCTACATAATTCAGTCCTTTGCAGATCTTGCCTGATGTAAAAGAGGGAGCTTCTTCTTTTCCTTGGATATATAAGTTTCCCCATATGTAGTTGAAAATGATATCTCAGGCCGGCCCAGTGGTGCTGAGGGTTGAGGCACTGGGCACCACGTCTCACGCTACACCGGTGGCCCGGGTTCAGGAACAGACTCGGGCGGCCAGGGATCAACAGAGGAGAGGGAGGATTGAGCATCCTAATGGATGCTCGCCTCAGGGGTGGGAGACCAAGAATGCACCCATAGCCTCTGTATCCTTCCATAGCCGTGAAGAAATCCACCGCATTAGGAAGGGATGGAGGTGGCCCGATTACCGGAGCTGGGGAGGGGGGACATCGCAGCGCATGAGAGGTTGGCATGCATCAGGACGTACGTCCCAAGTGCCGGCGCCTCAGGGGGTGAGGGACCTAAGGGGAGAAAAGCGGGAAAAAAAAACCCTGGCAGCCCTGGATGAAGTCCACTCCAGTACCATCCAGCCACCGACAAGGGACAGAACCCACTGTGCAAGGAGAAGAGGAGGAGGCACTCTAGGGGCAGATCCCAAGGTATGTGGCTTGGGAAAAGACATGAGCAGATGGAAGGAGTGGGCACTGGGGGTAGATAGGAGGATAAAAGAAGAAAGTTAAAAAAAAAAGGAAAATGATATCTCGGAAAGAGATTGTGAAGGTAAACGCATAAAAGGTAGGCAATTGTCACAGAATCCATTCAAAGCAAGAAGACCAAAGAAATGTTCATTATGTCTAGTCCAGTTCTTTATCCAGTTTATCCCGTTAAGGTGCAAATAAGGTGCAGTTCAAATAGAGATAGGTTATTAGTAGGTCTTTCAATAAGTACTCCACATGCAGTAGCCAGGTAGTTTTTAATAAATGAAATCTCCAGTGAATCTTCAAGAACAGCACTAAAAGTAATTAAAATAAGTATTTTAGTAAAGCAGTTAAATACACAATGAACAAATATTGCATAATCAACTAACATACATCAAATAACCCCCATGTTCAGCTATCCTGCTCAAAACAAATTGTATTTAACAGGAGAGGCTACTTAGTCTTGTTCCAGAAATTAGGAGGGTGTTTAGAGGAGAAAAAGGATCACTCCAGACCTAAATTCCTTCTAAATCCTCAAGACCCGATGAACCCTTTAAACTCTTTAAGTATCTAGTTTGTTCATCAGAGCAAAGCTTAGTATATGCTCAGTTGAAAGAATGTCAAATATGTGGTCACTCATTTCTCTGTTGTTTTGTTTTAAAAGAGCCCATAAACACTAGTAGTTGCAAGGTAAAAGCTTGTACATGACACACGCACTGCTTGAAGATGGTGCTTGAAAGAATGAAAGATGCCATTTCAGTTCTGGTGCAGTTATAGTGGAGTGGTCATGTGACCAGCTAAGTTTAAACAGAGCGAAATTCAATTATACCTACAACATTTTAAAAATATATAGGAATATATATAGAAATATATGAACTCCCATAGAATCCTGTATTAAAAATAATCCGCTTGTGGAGTTTAAATAAACACACAGAACACCCACATCGACACCAAAAGGGTATGTAGGTAACAAGGAAAAAGATAAAATGAAGGCGATATGACCCTTATTTTAACTTTGCATTTCTATAATGGTAATGCATGACTGCAGAAGATAAACTTCTTTTTCAGGATCCATTGCTGTTTTCCTTGCCGTTTTCCTTGAAGAGGCAAGTAAGCACTCCTGTAACTGTCCGACTGGTCCTCCTGTTTCAATTATTTTGTGTCAGCTCATGGCCTCTCTTCAAGCAGGTTTAGCTTGCAATGAAAATCAGAAAGGCTCTGTACACCAGCTGCAGAGCTGCAGCCACCTATGGAGAAACAGAGAGAGGGAAGACAGGCAATCTGACCAGGATTAGAATGCAGTAAGATTTTCTGGTAAGGTTACATGCTACATTAATGGCACTAATGACATTCCTTTTCAAAAATAAAATGCACAGTGTAACCCTGCTTCCTGTGTCTAAACTCCATAAACACAGGAGCACATAGCAACAGATGTCCTCCTCAGTCAGCAGTCACAAGATATAAAAAAAAAACAAGAGACAAAGGCTACTACAGATGCTTCTGATGCAAGTTTTTTTGGAAAATGAACAGACTATGATAGTATTATGAGGGGTTGAAAAGGAGTCTTTAGAAGACCAACAAATTCTAAAAATCTTGGGACACGTTACATTGCAAGCTCCTGGGACTTGGCATTGTGCTTGATAATATTCTGGATGCAATAAGAGCGAAAGATCTTACATCTAAAAATCTGATATTGTTGTTCTTTAAACAAGCAGGAGGGTCTCATCATGTCTGGTGAAATTCTAATTATCTACTGAAATTTAACTTAAGTATGGACTATCCAGTAACTACTTCCTCCATACTAGCAAACAGCATTACAACAAAAACTAAGCTAATTGCCCAACTGGTTGTGTCTTCTACATTGCAAGACTTAATAACTCAAGATAACAATGATAAACCTTTGCCAGACAAAACTCTGTCTGTATTTGGAATTACTTATGCTAGAACTGAAACTAAGGCAAAGCTTAAAACTATGATAACTCTAGTAGGGAATTTGCTTGGGATAAAATTCTATGAGAATGATATTGTGCAAGTACAAAGGGCACATGAAAGTTGAATGCAAGGGGATCAAATTTATTTAACTCTAAATAACAGGCTGTTGGCAGACAATATACTTGATGACAGTCCTAAACTTGACAATATGAACATCCTGATCATGGATTTCTCCATCTTAGGGGAATATATACCCCAGCAACAAAAATCCATTAACCTATGCATACAATGTTATATCTGCATTGCATAATCTGTATACTTAAACAGTTATTCATTGTCTGTATTTTACTCCTCTCCCCCTTCCCCCGGGACCCATCTGGAATTGAGCAGTATCTCCGCTCAGTATGCCTTCCTGGTAAAACTCTTTAAATAAATAAGTAAATAAGCAACAAAAGACTACTGTGCAAAGAACAGAGAAACAAAATGACCCAATTTACAATGTTGAAACTACTGACAGATATCAGCTTCTTGCATATGAACATAACTGACTACCAAATACAGTGGATTCAAATAATAACTCAGAGATGACAATACCAACTGCTGAACCTCAATGCATTGCACTTTTGAATGATAGTACTGCTCTTATTTGCATCATCTCTGCATATTTAGGAACACTTACCTGGAACATGGCAGGTCTCATATATGGATTTAGGATTTCTCCCTTTCCTTAACAAAATAGGTAGGTTGGTAGGTAGGTAAAAAGGCAGGTAGGTGAAAATCTTATTTTTATACAGGGAATTATACGTCATTTGGATTGGAGATCCAGTTTACAAGGCAGCCCTGTTCAAGAAGGAGCACTAAAGGTACGAATAGTTACAATTAATTTCAATAAATAACATGAAGGGTACGGACATAAGTGGAAAACCCTAGGAACTATAACTTCAACAATGGACAAAGACATAACTACAAACATTTGAAACAATGACTAATATTGCACAGTAAGCATTACTAGCATTAATAACAATTACATGCATGGCAAAAAAAGTCATTTACAGAGAATCTAAACAATGAGAGATCAGAAAGTTCATGATATAAATACTCTCACTCCAGGAAACTTGTATGGAATAGAACAATATAACTACTAGTGGATATTCCTTGGTGCACTCCCCAGCCCATTACTTAAATAAAACAGGTAGCAGAATTATATGATTATTTAATGCTGACTAAAACAATAACAAAACACAATTATGTTCTCATCTTACTTAAGGTATGAGATTAACTAGTTATCTTAATAAATGTCTGTAATATTTCTATCAAATATACACTCCATCATAAATATTTAAATAAAAATATTGTTGATGACTTAAAAAAAGCATAGCAATAAAACATATGTACACAGATATATTGACAATGGGGGACTTTAATATTAGATATGGTAAAAGAACTACACAGGACAGTAATAATTAAATACTTCAGGTATTTAATATACCTCAATGATATATATATATATATATATATATATATATATATATATATATATATATACTGTATATGGATAAAAAAAACATAGACAAAAACAGATGGAACTTCTTTTAGATTCACTACAATTGATCATTCTTAATGGACAATGTCCTTCAGATAGTAAGGGTAAAACAACTTTCATTACTACTAGAGCTTCTACTACTATTGATTAAGTCTTGGCATCATTGTATGATTTTCATAAATATACACATTTAACAATTCTTCATAGAACAGAAAGTGATCATCTGCCTGTTTTATTTCTTAGGAATACAAAAAATTAGATAGTAAATGTTGAAGAAGAATGTATAGACATAGTAAATAGTAAAATTAAATGGGACAAGATATCCAAGATTATATGACAGGTAACAGTGTTAAGCCAATAAAAGTACAGAATACCTGCCAGTTATTCTCCCACAAACTTCTGTAAGAAAACCCAGAGTTGTTTATTAAACTAAACCCTTCTCACAGAGTCGTTTATTGAACTAGGCCCCTCCCACAGTCATGTATTCAAACTTTTCCTGTGTCTGTGATCACCTATTTACACACAACCTAATCTCAACCCTCTAACCCCCTTCCTCCACATCAGTAATCCCCCTTGAACAATGCTGCACCCTGCACATAAAAACATTCTCTCAGTTTAAAAAAGCTTAGTTTTTTTCTGCACCACTTCATAACCACCACCCCCAGCCACTTACTCCACCACTGCAGACAAAATAAGACTGCAGACACTTGTTCACACAATCCCCCAGACAGCCTACCAGCTTGCACACACCTGGATTTTCACTCCTTGTTGCAACACCTTACTTCAGTACTTCTGCTTGCTCTAAAATCCCTATCTCTCTCACTTCCTTGCAGACAAGCTCCAACAGTCGCACATGCTGGTTCACACTTTTAAGGCATGTGCTTCTGTTACTTCCGCTATCACTAACCTAGCTACTTAAATTTACACTTTTTCTGTGGACACTAACCTAGTTCTTATAAAACTAAAACAAAACAACAAAATTCACTCCAACTTGTATAATAGTGATAACATCCAAGTTGCAGTATACTTGCAATAACTGGCTTCTGTTAGGATTAAATGCCTCAGCTTCACCTCAGCGTTTAATCCCCACAGAAGTCTGTTATTGCTTCATAAACTGCAACTTGCTGGATATTATCACTTAAATAATGCAATGAAGATGAGTGATGAATATATTCATCAAATAACACTAAAAAAATACAAAATAAGTTAGATATTGAAATTATTTACAACCACTTAATTACTCACTGTTGGCCATGTGTGGATACTTAAGTAAATAAAAATAAACACATTAAACATGAATATGATAATTGGTTCTCTAAAACTTGTAGGAAGGAAAAAAGAAATTAAAAATGTATAAGGAAAGTTAAGAGAATTCCAACTAAAGCAAATCTTACAGTGTTAAAGAGTAGCTGATGCCTTCAGGAGAACTTTAACAAATCATAATATTTAGACACAGTTCAGCTTATATTTCACATTAGTTCTGCATTTCTCCTCACCATTATTTATTACTGAGGTCATTTGAATGAAAACAGAATCTTGGCTCCTGAACAGTTTATCTATTCCTGCTGCTTTCTCCCAGCCTGAGGTTATACTGCACTGCTTTTGATATCACAGTTACTCCAATGGCAACTGATTGTAATGTCACAGCACAGGATTATGACTTAGAGATTAAGCTATAGAGGCGGTGGAACTCTCAGGGATAAAGATAATATATTCATGCACATTTTCTCAGTAATAAATAACAGAGAGGAGAAACCTACAGAATATATATATGGAATCAAAGCTGAACTGCACCTGAATGCAGTGCTCTTTAAACTGTTGTTTGATGCATCAGCAATGTTTTAAACATGGAAACAATATAGAAACTGCTATAGTGTTGGCTATATTCGCTGTCTTTTTAATCCTGCATTCTTCGTGGGACCAACAGTCCTGCTAATATTAAATGTGTGCTAATATTAAACACCACATTGCTATAACATTATGGCAGTAGTGCTTAAGCATAAATAAAAGATCACAGATAGGTTCATCTTGGTCAAAGTGCTAACATTTAGGGTTCTAACATTTTCTGTACTACAGTATGTCAACTGGTAATGATCTTTACATCAAAAAGAACTCTGGGAAATTATGTTAGTTTCGATAAGAGAAAAGGATAATAAAATAAATTCTGAACCTTAGTCGCAATGGCTACTAATATTTATAAAGGAGGTAGTACAGTATAATGGTTAAGGGCACTGAGCTGCAAATCTGGAGACCTGGGTTTGAATCCCATAAGCTCCCACGTGCATATTGAGTGACCCTGAGCAAGTCACTTAACTTCCTTCTGCTCCCAGGTCATACCTTGAAGCAAGTTCTGGCTTAGTGTGCCTTTTTGGGTTAAACAATTTCCTCTTTCCCCTTTGCCATAAAGGACAATATCCTATATAATGTAACTGAAACTACATGGGCAGAATTATTCTCTTAAATATTTTTTGGTGATATAACTGTAGACACCACTGTAAATATGGAGTTAAATGAAAACTGTATGTGGTTTACAGAGATGTGCATTTACCTAGCAATTAGTAGCTTTAAAAGAAACAAGTCACCCATCCCTGACTATAGTCCAACTGATTTCTTTCTGTTGAATCTTGACTGGTAGTAAGTAGTCCTCACAAATCATTTGAACATATTTGATATATATGATTAAGTACCTCCATCTTGGCAGGGCAGTCATATAATGCCTATAACTAAAAAGGTTCCTATTCTGATCTGGCTAATTATAGACCAATCAGCATGCTGGACAGTATGTCCAAAATCTATGCTAAAGTTTTACTCAATAGACTGCTAGTATGGTTAGAACATCATGAGATAATTTCTGTCCTACACGCTGGCTTCAAAAAGAATACAGGCACTATAACTCAAATCTTTTTACTCACACATCTGACAGAAAAATACCATAAATTAGAGAATCAAAAACTTTTTGTAGCATTTGTTGATTTTGCATCTGCTTTTGAAACTATTCTCAGAACATACCTCTGGGAAAAATGGACCAGCTAGGGACAGATCAGAATCTATTAATATTAATAAAAAGATTGTATTTGAATATTTGGGCAATAATTAAATATAACAAACTATGAGTTCTTATAAATTAAATTGACACCAATATAGGAGTGTAACAAGGCTGTGTACTGGCCCAACTCTTTTCAATATCTATATTAATGATATCATTATTGAACTAGATAAACCTTCATTTCCCAAACTCAAAATTGTGAACAGTGGAATTCAGTTCTTGCATATTCAGATGATCAAGCAATAATGTCAACCAGTAGACCGGCTTCACAAAGAGACTTGGAAGAAATTGAATATTCTCTGTGTTAAACATAATCTGAAACCAAATACAACCCCACTCAAAAAAAAAAAAAAGAATGATAGTATTTAGAAGCAAGAAACAGTATAGAGAATTGACACTGACAGGTAACAAGTTAGAATGTGTTAAAGAATTCCCTTATCTGGGTGTACTCCTTTCAAGTAACCCCAAATGAAACAAACATATTATTTATGCAAACATTGCATAATTCAGCAAAAGCACTTCAAATGTTCACTCTAATGTATGGTGTGATGTCAAAGTTACCCAAGATTAAAATCATATACACAAAATAAATAAATCAGGCTTCATATGCAGCAGAAGTCTGTGGAACTGACAATTCCTTAAAAATAAATTCAATCTTAAGTAAAGCATACAGCTTTTGAGAATTCCCTGTACTGTAGATTACCAAGCACTTTAATAAGACCCCGGTTATGAAAGCCACTTTTTAAACACTTTGGACACTGAAGAGTAATCAATTTTTAGATAAAGATATAATCAGAAAAAAGGCATCCATCACTAACAATTGTCTCTGTGAAAACAATATATTACTTCCTTACAAAGGTGGCAGCTGGATAGAAACAGTCAAAACCCTCCTTGAGGAATATGAATCTATGAATCTAAGTAACTGGGTAGACATGGACATTGCTTTTCTGATTTATTATCAATGTGTTTTTAACTAAGATGATGTCTTGATGTTTGTATGCCTCTGACTGTTTTTATATTGCTAGGTGCCTTGGCAATAGATAAGGTGCCTTAAAAATAAATGTATTATTATTATTATTCAGCTAAAGCCAGTATATATTTATCCCAACACAACATCATGCCTAGTCAAAAAGTAACTGAAAATGTATTTTAAAAATGTATTTCTTTAACCTTTGTCTTTAATTTTTCAAGCAAACTGTTTTATAATTACAGTAATGAACCCATGGGGGTGTGCAATGTGAATACTATTGTTTTTTGTGTGTTGCATGCATGCAGCCTGCAGTCTCATTCCCAACTACCTGAGGTGTGAATTTATCCTAGCATGACACACACCCTGTCATGTGTTATTGTTTAAAGGGGAACTGTTAGTAGAGATTCACAACCAAGTGTGAGGCTGATCCCAGTTAGCCTTTTGTGTGCAAAACACTTTTTTTACTTACTGATTGACACAATGTAGCTGATTGTATCAGGCTTAGTTCATTGACTTGTAAGCTGACATTTCCTATAATCAGAAATGCCAGACTCCTCTGCAGCTGACATCAGAAGAGGGCTGCAGCAGTGGGATATTCAATAGCTTGCAACGAATGTCAGACTTTGTTTATAAGTTATAATCTTCAAGTTCTGTTTGCTGGTCTTCTGTTGTCCTATGGCTAGGTACAGTGACAGATGACTGTACCAGCCCCCTGAGCACAGCAGGACCAACAAACATCTGATTTTAGCTTATAAAATCTTTAAATATTTACTGTGGGCTATCGAATCTCCAAACTCTGCAGCCTTCCTCTGATATCAGCTGCAGGGGATTCTGGGATATTTTTCTGGTTACAAGAAATAGTATCTTACAAGCAGCAACTTTTGGCTAATACACTATACTATACTCCAGTAAACAGTAAGTTAAAAAAAAAAAAGGTTTTTGTACACTAAGTGCAAATTGAGATTAGCTTCTCACTTAGGTGTGAAACTGTTACTGCTGACAGTTTCCCTTTAATTAACATCCTCCTGGCTAACAACAGGTAACGCAATACTCCTTATTAAACCAAACCCAAGAACTATTGCCCAATAACTTGTTTACCTATAATGTACAAACTAGACCTTGGAATAGATGCAGTCAGAGTCTCCAGCCATTTAGACTTTATGTTGGTGCTACCTTGTGGTCCAGGTCATGTTTGAAAATGGTCCATTGAATCAGCACACTTACCTGGTTAACAAAGACATAAATAACAAATAAATAAAGACTCCAACAGACTCATAACAATGGAACAGAAAGGGAATGAGGGACAGTCTTATGGTACAAAAGACAAGTTGCAGCTGAACAAAGCTATTATGGTAAGCTGTACAGAAATGTTGCACTCTTAGTGTAGTATCTGACAATAATGGATTTCCTGAATGCCTTAGAATCTACAGAATTGACCCTATTCTGATGAATTTGATGGAGAACAGTATGGAAAAGTGTGAAACTATCTTGTAGCTGAACTGCGATAAAGGCCAGAGCATTAAACATCAAGCTACTATCCTATTCCTGTTTGTTTTTTTTCTTTCTTCCTTTCTTTTTGTAGAGTGCTGAATCGCCTTTTATCTATTCGTCTGGGTTGTACCTTTTTGTAGCACCTGACTAAAATGGACTGTGAGCTATATTTCTCATACTAGAAATGCTAACTGAATTTTTGTACTGTCAAGAGATGGATTCCTGCTGTGTATGTAAATATCTGATTGTACATAGTTCACACAGTCAGTTTTGGACTGTATACCCTGGTTTGTCCAGGTTTCTACTCATAGTTTTGGTAGATTGTGAACTAAAAACAAAAGGCTAATAAAGATTTGATAAGCAAAAAAAAAACCATCAAGCTACAGTGAGGGACATCCCAAAAAGATTCCCTGTCACCATTCCTGTTTTGTTTTGCCTTAAACCCATGGAGAAGCAGAATTTAATAACTTATGGTACAGGTAGAGTTTAAACTCCGGGGGCCAGATATTCAAAAGGGTTGCGTCATGCGCAAGTCTGAAATTGCTCTATTCTGCGATATTCAGCAGGAGGCAGTTGCGCCACTGAAAACATGCTGAGCAACAGCACAATGCAAATGAATGCGTGCTGAGCTGGAGGGGGAAGAACCATGCATAAACTGCACAGCCCGATATTCAGCCGGGCTGTGCAGAGTTGTGCAGGTGCAACCTCCAACCTGCGCCTGCACAACTTTGAGCCAAAAGAAAAGGATCAAGTCGAGGGCCACCCACAGGTGAGCTGCTGCATTGCAGGGTGCAACACAGCAGCTGCCACCTGTGGCTGGCCCTCAACCAATCTCTGTGCCCCCTTGCAGCCTGATCGTGGGCAAAGTGTAAATATCCCCCACCCCCACTGGCCCAATGTGGGCAACAGCAGAAAGTCCCCTCCCCGACAGGCCCGATTGCGGGCATAGCTTAAATCCCCCACCAGCCCGATCGCGGGCAGCAAAGTGTCCCCCTCGAACATATCCCTGGTGGTCCAGTGGACCGATAAGCCCGATCGCAGGTTAGAGATGTTTAAAACACACACACACACCCGAACATATCCCTGGTGGTCCAGTGGACCGATAAGCCTGATCGCGGGCTGGAGATGTTTAAATTACCCCCCAAACATATCCCTGGTGGTCCAGTGGAACGATAAGTCCAATCGAGGGCTGGAAATGTTTAAAACACAACCCCCAGGAACATATCCCCGGTGATCTAAGTGTCCCTCACCCACCCACCCATGAAGCCCCACCCCTCCCCCTGCAGCCAGAAGGTGACAGCATCCACCCACCTGTCACCCCGCTGCCTGCTGACTGACTGCCCGATAGGGTCTGCACACCCATTGGTGCGGAGCAAGAGTCATATGTGTAGCCCATACCGAAAAGACAGTCCAGATTTGTGAATGAATGAATTAATTCACAAATCTGGATTGCCTTAGCAGTATGGGCTGCATGCCCATTGGCTTTTGCTCTGCACCAATGGGTGTGCAGCTCTACCGGGCAGTCAGTCAGTGGGCAGCGGGGAGCAGTCGGGTGGGATGCTGCCACCTGCTGGCTGCGGGGGGGGGGAGCAGGGAGGTGGTGCTTCGTGGTTATTGGGGTGGGGGGACACTACATGTCATGTTTGGTGATTATTAGTCTCTGCTTGCCATACTCACCACCTTTTCAACTTAACCACCAAGCACCACCCCTTCTGGCTCCTTCCTTTCCTTTTTCTTTGCCTCCCCCTCTTCAGCCTCCAGGCTGGACTCCTACTTAGTAATTTCAACCAAGCCACCTTAGAGAATAGTCTAATTACTACTGCTAACTGCCTTTCTGTTCCCCTTGTTTCCTCCCTCTAACTCCAAGGTAGGTTGACCCTTAGTGAATCACCTCCTTAAATTGCGTATCTGGCTTGGCTAAATGCCAAAAGTTCATGGTACCAAATATTGTTATTAAACCTTCTCTTCCTAATGATGTGTAGCTACTGTATGTAGCTTACTGTTTAGATCAATGCCTGATTTTAATCCTGACATGTATATACTATTATGTTATTTTGTCAATGCAACAATAGCGAAACTATCTCAGTTGCACAAACTCCACTCATTTGTTACTTATTTCACCTAGATCCACCTATATCTAGGGATTTTACATCCTATGTTCTGTATCTATTGCTCAAACTTGCTATAATTTTTTTTTTTTTTACAATTGTTTAACCAGAAGTGGCACACTAAGCTGAAAGCTTGCTTACAGGTGCGACCTGGGAACACAGGGAAGTTAAATGACTTACTCTGGGTCACACAGTATATTATTAATTTATTAGCTTTTGTTGACCGGGTAAGTGCACTAGACAAATCCTGCCTATTTTCAGGCACGACCCAGGGGAAGGGGATACAGATGAATGCCAACTGACCTTGAACCAGATTAAGCTGTTGGTGGTATTTTTTTTTAGTGAATGAGGGAACTTTGGCCAGGACACTGGGGAAATTCCCCACTGGCTGCCTAGTTGCCATCAGTAGGTGTCTCGCTGATGTCACGCTGCATGATGGTAGCACCTCAGCAACAGCTTTCGTGGATGGAGGTCGGTGCAAGTATAGTATCTGAAGATAATCTGTGCACAGTTTTACAGGACTCACCCAGTTTACCCGCTAACATTCCCTCACTGGAAATGGCACTGGAGGAGACAATGAGTATTCAGGAGGTGGCTGGGGATATTCCAGCAAGTGGGAGTTTGCCTGGTGAAGAACTAATGGAATTAGCAGCATCTACTTCGGTTTCAGCACATTTTTCTCCGATACTCAGAAATGCATCAGAACCGAGTGCCTCTACGGAACGATTCTCCCGAGGAACTGATGCTACAGGGACTGTTTCCATGAACAGACTTCGGCGTCACTAACTATGCGATGGCGCTTTGGACTACAAGACGAGGCCCCACAGGACTTCTCTCTGGACTGGTCGGAAGATTCAGCTCTTACAGGAGCAGGATGGCGAAAAACTGATTCCGGTCATTGGATCCCTGATTCTGCTTGGACTACCTTCTCGTCAGATTCTTCTTCTTCAAAGCATGCCACCGATTCAGAGACACTGGGCCCAGGAATTTCAGACACTACACCTAAAAGCGCTGTAATTACTGAGGGTGGGGAGAGTACTTTGGCTTCTTTGAAACCAAATACCTCCTTTGCTAATTCTACTGGGATTTCTGGGGATAATACTGAAATGTTATTACAGGAAGGGGGTAAAGACTCCCAAACCAGGCCTCCTATGTCGGAGTTATTTAAAAATAAATTAGAGCAGGCCCGAGGCGTAATGCTGTTCGGATACGCTATAAAGGTGGTCTTCCAGAGCATCCGGATAGGTATTATGTTTTTAAACAGCTTTTGAAAATTTATATGGGGTTTTTCCCTTTTGACATTTATGCTTTAATCCACATTTCAGGTGAGGATTCATTTGACATTAGTTTCCAGACTAATATTCTTTTAGACGAATTTTGGGGTAAATACGCTACTCTCAAAACTACACCAGTTTGGACCCCTTTTTTTGCTATCCCGCTTACTAGGCCACAAATTTGTTACATTACTATTATGTTCCGTAATGAAGGGGTAAATGTAAGTGATATTTACCATTGGTTACAGTCTAAATGTGACATTCTGAGTCCGCCTGAGGCCTTATTGGATTCTGAAGGCATATGGACTAGGGGCTGGAAATTCAAAGTGAAACTTTTTTTAGTTAATTCTGAAGCTGTGCATCTTCCCAACAGTTTCTTTTTGGGTAAAGATAGGGGAGTCTGCTTTTATGGTGGTCAACCCAGAGCTTGCTACAAGTGTGGAGCAAAAAATCATATTAGCAGTGTCTGTGATGTACTAAAATGCCCCTTATGTGGAGGTTTTGGTCACTCTTTAGATATGTGTACTAACATCTTTCAGTGCAACCTCTGTGACGAGAAGGGCCACGCCTTTCATCAGTGCCCCTGGACTTGCAGAAATTGTACTGAAGGTTGGGATCAGGATGAGTTACTAAAAAAAGCTCATGCAAAGAAACAAGGACCTCTTGATAAAACTGCTTCTATGCCCCAACCCCTCAGGCTGTAGATCATTTAGTGACCCCTAAGGCAACAGGGACTGGTTTTAAGGAACCCCATACTTCAGTAGACAGCCACACTACTCCCAAACCTCTCGCCTCCAGTAAACAAACTGCTGGCCTTTCCATGCCCCCCCCTTTTGAAACAGTCAAGAGTAGACACCTTACTAGAGCCTCTATAAAACAATCCCCTATAACCCCATTGCCTACAGAAAATTTTTTCTCCCCTTCAAGATGACCCCAGGGAGTCAAATCTTGAATCTGATACTTCTCATGTATCAGAACTCATTACTGAAGACGAAGAAAGCAAAGCAACGGAGCTAGCGAAAGAAAAGAAAGGAAAAAAAGGGAAGAAAAGGAAAGTTAGCCAAAAACATAGCCCTTGACACCTTAGCTCTTTATGACCATCTTGAAACTAGCCTCATACAATGTGTGTAGTATAAAAACATTTCAAAGACAATTACCCATTTTGATGTATTTGGGGTCTTTGAAACTTGATATAATTCTTTTACAAGAGACTAGGGTGACGTCTCTCTTTGAAACCAAACAGCTGCAAAGAAAATGGATTTGGGGACCTTCCTTTTGGACCTTTGGTCCAAATATCGCAGATGGGCTTGGGGTATTATTTGGGAATACATCCTTTAAAATATCTAGAGTAATAGATCTTAGACCTGGTAGGTTGTTAATTTTAGACTTTTTCTTTGGGGAATATTCCTTTCGCCTGATTAATCTGTATGCACCTCAGACAAAATTATCTCGGATAGAGATTTTCGAAGATGTTAAACCCTTTTTGCTAACTAGAAAGCATATAATTTGGGTTGGAGACTAACTGCTCTCTAGACATTAATGTGAGTAAACAGCTTGGAAAAAATATACTGTGATTCTAACTTTCTTCACAAACTTATTAAAGATTCGGGTCTCAAAGATGTTTTTAGAAGTCTACACCCACAGGGCGGAGAATCATATTTCAGACATACTTTTGCAACTCGCATTGATATGCTTTTTGTTCTCGATATCTCTTCCCAAAAAGTTGCTCAGTTACACCTACTGAATTTTCTGATCATTGTATTTTACTTGGCAATCTTTCACTGACACATATTCCCCCTATTTTCTCCTCTATACATTGTCGATGGAGATTAAATACTTCCTTTTTACAGGACGTACACTCTTTTTCTAAATTAGAAGTTTTTTTTTCCGCCAAATGTTCTACTATGGGTTTATTTGACCTTTCCTATGATTGGTGGGTACAACTGAAAAGTGAAATTAAATCTTTGTTCATTAAGTGGGGCAAAATTAAGGCAAATTCAGAATATCTTCAATATTTATTACATAGAAATCAGTTTTACAAATTAATGTCCTTACCACCTAAAGGCCGTTACTTAATTCATTCCCAAATTATAAGAATAAAAAAATTAATGAAAGATTTTCAATATGATAGGGCTAAATCTTTAGATTTAGAATTTAAATATGGAATTAAACAAAGTCCTATGTCTGATCCTTTCCAGGCCTGTAAAACTCGTCTTACTAACACCTTACTGACAGGACTTGTTAATTCACAGGGGGAGTTGATTACCACCGATATAGGTATATTGTCTATTGTCCAGCAACATATACAAGAATATTTCTCGTCTTCAACTATGTTGCCTATAGAAGCATTTCCGCTTCAAAGACTTCCCACTTTACCTAAGCTTCCAGATGACCTTTTACAATCTCTGGTACTTCCTATTACTTCATATGAAGTTGCAGAGGTTATTAAAAATTTGAAGGCTGGAACTGCTCCAGGTCTGGATGGCATACCTAATGAGTTTTATAAAACTTGCTCTAAATATATGGAATTCTTTTTGCCTCCAGTTTTTAATTCAGTTTTAAATTCAATTTCAACTGATAAAACCTTGTACACTTCTCTTATGACCTTTTTACACAAAAAAGGTGATAAAAGTTTGGTAACTAATTGGAGACCGATTAGTTTATTAAACACCGATTATAAGATTTTAACCAAGATTTTGCATAATCGCTTAATAAAGGCCGCCGAAATTCTGATTCATCCAGCATAAACTTGCTCTATACCCACTAGGACTATTCAACAAAACCTGTTTTTGGTAAGAGATCTTTTTTCTACTTTATCACAAAACTCTCTGGATTCAGGGATTATAGTAGCCCTCGATCAAGCCAAAGCTTTCGATAGGGTCTGTCACTCCTATTTGTATTTTGTTTTAACTCATTATGGTATTCCGGAAATGTTTGTTCATTGGATAACCAAATTGTATAGTCAGGCAGTTACTATACCAATTGTAAATGGATTAATGGGTACTGAAATTAAAATTAATAGAGGTGTATGGCAAGGTTGCCCTTTAAGCCCTCTGCTGTATACTTTTATTTTGGATCCAGTCATTAGAAGTATTGTTTCTGACTATCAGATTATAGGGCTTTCTCCCTCCCCCTGGTTAGACAAAGTGAAAATTACAGCCTTTGCAGATGATGTTACTTTGTTATTAGCAAATGCCTTGTCATTGCAACGAGCATTAGAGATTTTTTCTTTTTGGGAGTTCTCAGTCATCTCTAAATATGGAAAAAGCTTTATAATACCTTACAAAACACTCCCTCATTGGTCTCTAACTATTTTAATATACCTGTATCATGCATTCCTCAAAAAATATTAGGGATATGGTTCTGAGTTGAGGATATGGCCCTCTATAATTGGGAAAGACAATTGGATATAGGAGAATCAAAGGTAAACCTTTGGAAAAGCTGGACTTTTAGTAAACTAAAAAGAATAGCTATTATTAAACAATTTTTGTTACCCGTTTACGTACATAAGTCATATTTTTCCTCCCCCTGCATCTATAGAAACTAGGTTATATAGTATTTTTTTCCAGATGCTTTGGGGAAACAGACTTAACCCTGTTAAGAGAGACTACACATACCTTCCCAAGAAAGATGGCGGTCTCAACATGATCAACCCTGTCATTTTTTTCCATTCTAATTTTTTATTTTCTTATTTTTCGTTTATTTGGACTCAACCTTCATTACCTTGGCAGTTTTGGGTCCAGTCAATCTGGCATAAATATTTCTTTAAATGGTCATTATTTCCCCCAAAAATTATCTCCTCTGATTCTTTACCTAAGTATGGACTTTCCACCCTTAAGAAATTATATCAGTGGAAGATTCCACTACAAAAACTACTTTCATTGGCTCGAAAATCTTTTTATGCATATTTTGTTTATGAAGTCCAGAAAATTACACTGTTATTTCCTCATTGTACTCCCACTAAAATGATCTTTGAATTACATAAATTAACAGATTACAGAATCCCAGTCAAAACTTGGGATATTATTTGGATTTCAGCTCATGGAAGATTAGGCGTCAGAGGAAATATGAAATACAAACCTTTAGATGACAGATATTATTTAAGACCACAATGCATTAATGTGGAAGAAAGTCAACAGCATTTTTTTATAGATTGCGTGGATAGTAGGGCTTTTTGGTCTCAAGCAGCGCTTTATTGGAAGATGCCACATTTAAACTTATTAACATACAATACTCTCATTTTAGGGGACTATACAGGGATTTGGAAAACTTATCATAAAAGTACTTTAAATGTTTTTTTTTTTGCTTTATTACAGTATTTTTTATGGCAAGCCCGCTGTAAATTTGTGCTACAACAGCAACAGATTTCTTATTCAGTTATAATTGAGCTTGTTCATAATGATTTGCTTACTTTATATATGACTGATAGGAAGTTTTCTTCTAATAAAAAAATGACAACTTTATGGAAACACTTTCCTATATTGTGAAGAATTTTTTTAAGATTGTATGTAACACATTGTTTTTTTGTGTAATTATCTCTTTATATTCGTATTTTTAGTTTGCTCTTTTTCTTTGTGATGTTATGTTTTTCTCAATAAAAACTTCCCCTACTCTTTTCGATAAGTGCCATGGGATCTTTAACATCCACCTGAACTACCACCAATCCAGGCAGATGGGACCTCGGTTTAACGTCTCATCCGAAAGACGGGTGCAAATGGGGCTGTGGGATTCAAACCCAGGTCTCCGGATTTCCAGCACAGAGCCTTAAACCACTGTGCTATACTGTATCCCTTGTATACAGATCATATATATCATGTCCATATGTTACTTTGGATATATAAAATGAATGTCAACAGTCTTTGTACCTGCCCAGGTCCACCTTGGAAATGAGTTCTTCTCAAAGGTGTTTTCACCTGATTAAATAAAGATTTGAACTCAATCCAAATTGTGTCCCCTTGTACTTGCACTTCTCTTTTTCTGAAAGATGCTACCCTCTTGGACTTTGTTGATTCCCTTGAGGTACTTGAACCATTCTATCATATCTCCCTTCCCCTTTTCCTCAAGGGTATGTATATCATGCTCCTTTAGTTTGTCTTCATATGGTTTCTGGTGTAAATCCTGCACCATTTTATTTACCCTGCTGTGGACTGCCACCATGCTGTCAATGTCCTGGCAGAGATGGGGTCTCCAGAACTGCGTGCAGTCCTCCAGATGGGGTCTCACAAACTGTCTGTGTGGAGAAATAACAATTTCTTGTTTTCTACTGGTGTTGCCTCTCCCTATACATCCCAGTATCCCCCAGCCTTCCTTACTGCCTTATCACATTGCCTGCCTACCTTTAGGTCATCTTATACAACTTCCCCTAGACCCTTTCCATTTTTTTTGTTGTTAGTCCCCCCCACACAGACTGTGTGCTGTTCCCCAGGTTTTCGTTTCCCAGGTGCATTACTTTTCACTTCTTTGCATTTAATCCAAGCTGCTATGCTTTCGACCATTCCTCCAACCTTGTCAAATCCTTTCTTATTCCCCCTCCCCCCTCCATGTATCACTCCTGTTGCAGAGAGAATAAGAAAAAAGAAGAAAACAATTCAAGGGTTAACCACTTGAAAACAGTATTGTGGGGGAATATCCCAGCCTTTCTGCTGACAGATTGCTGTTGTTAATCAACACTAAATGCAGATATCTACATAAATGGTATCCTAGTCAACTGGTAAGGTTAGCTGAGGTAGCCTCTAAAAACAAAGGAAAGGTAGCTGAGGAGGCACCAGATAATGCTGTAGTCCAATGAGACAAAAATGGATCTGCCAGTTAGTCAGCTCCGCTTAATTATTTGTTTACTTTTCAATAATCTAACTCTAGAGCCCTCTAGCAGAAAACCTTTTTTTTTTCTACAGTACCCAGAAAATCACATCAGGCTACAGGCCCCATGGTCTGTACCCACGATCCTTTGAACTTACATTGGGCCACTCTGCATCTGATGCATTTCTTACTCAATAATATATAAAACATGCCCAAAATAATAAGGTATGATCTTATCTCACCCCAGTAATGATTAGTGTGTGCCCTTATTCCACATTGGTTTAGTTTCTGTTTCCATAACTTGATATTTCATGACTTTGTGAGCCTGTGTGAAGGACACTGTAGTCACTAGAGGTGGCTATTTCAATCAGCAATGCTACCTTTCTTCTTTTTAATTTTATTATGTCTGGTTTTCTTGCTTCCACTTTCTTGGCAGTTGATATTGGGTGATCCCATATGATAATTATGTCTTCATTCTTTGTGGTTTGTGTTTCCAGTATTTCTCTTCTACCTGTAGGTAATAATGTTTGCAAAGTTTCCAGTGGATCAGTCTCACTACATTGTTGTGTCTTACAGTATACAGGCCTTTTGCAATGAGTACTTCCCATCCAATCACAAGAAGAGCAAATGTTTTGAGATGTGTACTACAGAATCCGCACCTGCCTGTTTTTCTAAATATTTCTGTAGTGTTTGTGAACCATCATAGAATCATAAAACTTGATGACAGAAAAGGACCCCATGCTCCATCCGGTCTACCCTTAAATCCCCGTTAAACTATTTGCCTCTTTCCTTGCGATCCCATCCCCCTGAATCCCTTTATGTCTGTCCCAAGCCCTCTTGAAACCAGCCACTGTCTCCACCTCCACAACCTCTTCTGGAAGCCTGTTCCAGGCATCCACTACTATTTCTGTAAGGAATCACCTCTCATGTTATTCTGAAGTGCCACCATAATCTCAGGTCATGCCACCTTGTATTGGTGCCGTTCCTCATTTTGAAGCACCTCAGGTCAACTTTGTTTATCTCTTTGATGTAGTTAAATGTCTCTAGCATGTCCATTCTCTCCCTTCTGGTCTAAAGTGTGTACAGCCCCTGCCCATTGCATCTCTGTTCATATGGTTTGCCCTCCATCCCTTGCACAGTCATGGTCACTCTTCGATGAACATTTTAAAGCAGATCTATGTCCTTGCACAAGTAAGGCCTCCTGTATTGGACACCATATTCTAGGTGCAGTCCCACCATAGCCTGGTACAGGAGCACCAGGACTTCTTCACTCCTGTTGGTGATTCCTCTGCCTATAGTTGCCAGCTTCCCATACACCCTTCCCATCTTACTTGCACACTGTTTCCTCACCTTGAGGTTGCTGGTGACTACTATGCCTAGATCCTTCTCCTGCACTCTAGTCCTGATTCCCTCCCCTCCCAGTTTGTACCTTGTCCTCAGGTCTTTGTGTCCCAGATGCATAACCACACACTTCTTGATGTTCAATTTAAGTTGCCAGGTCTCTGCCCACTCCTCTAGCACCCTCACATTCTGTCTCATTCCTCCACGCCTCCTTTAGTGTCAACCCTGTTGCAGATTTTGATGTCATCCACAAAGAGTGCCACACATCCCTTCAATCCATCTGCTATGTTGCTTATATAGACACAGATGAGGAGTTGCCCCAACACCAGACCCTGTGGTACACCATTCATCATTCACCCTGCATCCCATTCACTACCATCCTCAAAGTCCTGTCTTCTGGCCAATTTTCTAGCCAACTAGTTATTTTGCCTTTCACCCCCTACTTCCCAGTTTGTTGACCAATCTTCTGTGGGGTACTGTGTCAAAGACCTTGCTGAAGTCCAGGTAGGCCACATCAACCACCCCTCCTTGGTCAATTACCTGTGTCACCCAGTTAAAAAATTATATTAGATTGAACTGGCATAATTTCCCCTTGTGAACCTGTGTTGGTTGTTGTTTCTCAGCCCATTCACCACTAGATCCTGTGTTATTCTTTCTATGATGAGTGCTTCCATGACCTTCCCTGCCACTGTAGTGAGGGTGACTGGATGATAGTTCTCCCTCACTGCTGCTGTGGACTCCAGTGATGTGGCATCAAGAGTCATGGCTACATCTGTATCTCTCAGGAGACATGCTTGGTTCAGATGTCCTAGCCTTTTGCAGGATACCCAGACCAAGGCTATGGATTTCCTAGAGAACTAATGCCACCACTGACTACCCTTTATTACAAATCATGGTAGGATGGTGTGGTACCTGAGGACTGGAAGAAGGCTGATGTGATTTCCCTTCACAAACGTGGGAGCAAGACAGAGGCAGGAAACTACAGACCTGTCAGTATGACCTTTGTGGTAGGGAAAGTGATGGAATCACTTCTGAAGGAAAGAATTGTTGAGTACCTAGAGACCAGTGGGGCACAGGACCCAAGGCAGTATGGGTTCATAGCAGGAAGGTCATGTCAGACTAATTGATTTCTTTGACTGGGTGACCAAAGTAGTAGACCAGGGAGGGGCTGTGGACATGTCCTACCTAGACTTTAGCAAGGCATTTGACACAGTCCCACTTAAAAGATTAGTAGTCAAATTAACCAGCCTTGAAGTGGGTCCCAGGGTGGAAGCCTGGGTAAAACATTGGCTGAACAACAGAACAAAGAAGGTAATTGTAAATGGAGTTCACTCTGAAGAAACGGGGGTCACTAGTGGGGTACTGCAAGGTTCAGTACTGGGTCCAGTCCTTTCCAATGTCTTTATACATGACATTGCAGAGGGACTGGAAGGAAAAGTATGCCTCTTTGCAGATGACACACAGATCTGCAACAGGGTTGATGCACAAGGAGGCGTGGAAAGGATGAGAAGGGATTTGGCAAGTTTGGAGGCATGGTCAGATGTATGGCAGTTTGGATGCAATGCAAAGTAATGCACCTGGGAAAGAAAAACCCAGGAGAAGATTACACAAGTTGGGGGGGGCGAGGTAGTAACAACAACAAAATTGGAAAGAGACCTGGGGGTAATCATATCAGATGACCTTAAGGTTGGCAAGCAATGTGAGATGGCAGTAGGGAGGACTGGGGGATACTGTGATGTATAGGGAGAGGCATCACCAGCAGAAAACAGGAAGTTGTTATCCCCTGCACAGACAGTTGGTAAGACCCCATCTGGAGTACTGCATCCAGTTCTGGAGACCCCATCTCCGCAAGGACGTAGATGGGAGGGAGGCAGTTCAGAGGAAGGCAACTAAAATGGTGCAGGGTCTGCAAGAGAAGCCATACGAGGAGAGGCTAAAGGAGCTTAATATGTATACCATTGAGGAAATGATGGAGAAGGGGGACATGATAGCAACATTTAAGTATCTCAGTGGAATCAACAAAGTCCAAGAGGGTAGCATCTTTCAGAAAAAGAGATATGCAAGAACAAGGGGACACAATTTGAAGATAGAGGTGGGACAGCTCAGGGGCAATGTGAGGAAGTATTTTTTTCACAGAGAGGGTGGTGGACACATGGAACAGCCTTCCTGAGGAGGTTGTGGGGTCTAAAACTGAGGGAAAATTCAGGAATGGATGGTACAGACATAAGGCAATTTTTGTGTGGGGGTAGGAAAAAATAGGCTGTTGGTTAAATAGGATGTGCAGCTTATCCTCTAGATAGAGAGGTGGGCAGACTGGGTGGGCCAAGCAGTCCTTATCTGCCATAAAATTATGTGTTTCTGTGTTTCTCACATCTCTACTCTCTCCCTTGTGCATTGGCATGACTGTAGCTCTCTTCCAGTCCTCATGCACCCTTTCAGAGTACAGGGACAGGTTAAATAGCCTTGCCAAAGGAGCAACCAACTCTTCTCTTCACTCCCAGATCACCCGACTCTGCAGGCCATCTAGTCCCATGGCCTTGCCCACCTTCACCCTGCCCACCTCTTCCCAGACTCTCTCTATGCTTAAGGGACTCATTTCAACCCCTTCATCCCCCCATTCCTTAAATCCAGTCCTGTACCCTCTCCTTCATAAAAGTGAAGCAGAAGTACCAGTTTAGCTCTTCTACTTTCTTGCAGTCATCCTCCAGTTACTCCCTATCCTCTCCCTAGAGCCTTGTGATCTCATAACCAGTCTTCTTCCTATCTCTCACGTACCTATAAAATGTCTTGCTACCCCCTCTTGGCCTGCTTTACTATCTGTTCCTCTGTGCTGGCCTTTGCCCTCTAAATCCTCTTCCTTGCTAGCCTCTAGTCCCTGTAGGCTTTCCTGTCCTCCTCTTTCTGCATTTCTTTATATTTTCTAAATGCCATCTGTCTGCCCCCTACCACCCCCACCATCTCTCTGTTGAACCACAGCAACCTCCCGCTTCTTGATCCCTTCTTTACACTCTTTAGAGATGTGTGTGTGACTTCCCTGACACAGTCTCTAATAGCTCACCATACTTCCTTCACTTCTTTATTCTCCCATACCATTCATCGCTTTCATGACTAATCTTCATAACTTAATAAAGTCTGCTCTCCTGTTGTGCTGGTTCAGCCCACTTCTCTCCCCTCCCTAATCTTAAACCTTATGGCCCTAAGATCACTATTTCCCAGCTTCTCTCCTATCACCACCTCCTCGACATTCTCCCCTTTAGTCAGCACCATGTCCAGCAAGTTATTCCCCCATTTGGTTCTCTGATTAAGTTCTGAAGTAGCATCTACTGCAGCACCTCCAGAATTCCCCTTATAGTGCCATTCTTATTATGTCCTGCATCATCTTCCTGTCCTGCTCTTCCCCTTGGGAGGGGGTTCTGTACACCACTCCAACTTTCCTTCTGCTCATTGTCACACATAGTAATTCAGCTTCCCAGTCACCCTCTCGCCCTCTGTCACTAACATATGTTCCCTAATATATAAGGCCACCACTACCCCTTTTTGTCCTTATCAGTCTGAAGCCAAGAATTGATATCTCCCACGTGTGGACTTTTGCCCAGCAGATCCCTGTGACCATTATTATGTCCAGCCTATTGTGTGCAATGATGACTATTAGCTCTTCCATCTTGTTTGCCAGGCTCCTAGCCTTGCCCACCAAGCCCTTCCACAGTTTTTTCCCTTCCTCAGCTCTCTCCAAGTGCTTACTAGGGCCTATGTCTACAATCTTACCATGAGGGGACCTAGGGTCCCCCAACTCAGCCATGGAACAACATGGTTCCACATACAGTCCCCTCCTTTCTCAGTTTAAATGATATTCCTTCTCTAATTCCATCAACTTGCATTTCAGCATAGCTGCTCCATCCTTGTTGATATAGCGCATGTCCAGTGCAAAGAGGCTCTCATCTTCCAAAACTGCCCCCAGTCCCTTATCATTCCATAACCCATCTGCTTACTCCATCTCACCAGCCACAACCAGCTTGTTCATAGTTCAGTATCTTGGATTATCATTATCAACCTCTCATTTTGTGACTTAAATTCACCTCTTTTTAGTAAGTAAGTAAAATTGTATTTTTAAAAGGTGCCCTTCCGTTGCTTAGAGCACCTGTACAATAAAAATACAAACAATAACATAATACTTTAAAATGCATACTATATTCCTTAAAAACAGCTTACATGTTGTAGTCAATGTTACCACAAATGCTTTATTAAAGAAATATGTTTTAAGGGAGCTTTTACAGTTATCTATGGTCAGGCTTTCACATTTCTGATGAAGCAGAGAGTTCCACAGAGAGGGAGCTACAAAGGCAAAAGATCTCCCACCAGACATCTTCAAATACACCCTGGGAACCTCCAGTAATCCCTCATCAGAGGATCAGAGTGAATGGGAGGGGCAGTAGGGACACAAAAGGTTTTGCAGGTATTGCAGTCCCAGCCCATGTAGGGCTTTGTAGGTCAGCAATGCAACCCTGAAAGGGATTCATCATTGTATAGGCAGCCAGTACAGTTGACACAGCACAACTGTTGTGTGACTGGACCTAGGGGTTCTAGTTAACAACCTAGCCATTGTGTTCTGCACTAGCTGCAGTTGGTGAATATCCATTCCCAGTAGCCTTAGGTACAGTACATTGCAGTTGTTCAGCTGAGTGATGACAAAGATGCATTAGTATGCATTAGGAGTAGCTCTCTATGTAAAGGAAGGGATCAAAGCAACAGAACTAAAGAGTAAACAGGGAGCAGATGAGGCACTTTGGGTCACCCTGGAGACAGAAAATGGCACCACAATCCAATTTGGGGTTGTATACAGACCCCCATCTCAGGGGGAAGGAATGGACAAGAAAATGATAGAAGGCTTTCTTAGAATGGCAGAAAAAAGGGAGATATTGTTGATGGGGGACCTAAATATGCCAGATATTAACTGGAGCACCTTTGCTCCAGGTACATCCAAGAGCAGTGTCATTCTTGATGCCCTACAGGGGGCATGCCTCAGACAGCTAGTATTGGAGCCCACTCGGGAAGGAGCAATCTTAGACCTGGTACTCTCAAATGGGGACAGAGAAAGAATCTCAGATTTAGAAGTGGGTAGCCATCTAGGAACAAGCGACCACCAAACAGTGTGGTTCATGATAAACACAGCCATACAATCAAGCCATACAAAAGCAAGAGTACTGGACTTTAAGAGGGCCGACTTTGGGAAAATGAGAGTGCCTCAGAAAAGCACTAGCAAACAGGCAAAAGAAGGGGTAGAGGAATAATGGGGAGTGATCAAAACAGCCATCACAGAGGCAACAAGCCTTTGTGTAAAGCAAATCAATAAAACACAACGAAGGAAAAAAACGCTATGGTTTTCAAAAGAGGTGGCAGGGAAGATTAAGGCTAAAAGGACAGCATTCAGGAAATATAAGGAAACACAGAAGGAGCAGGACAGAGAACTTTATCAGTTAAAGCAGAAAGAGGATGGAAAGGCAGTCAGAATAACAAAGGCCCAAACTGAGGAAAGGATAGCCAATTCTGTTAAGAAGGGGGATAAGACCTTGTATAGGTACATTATGGAGTGAAGAAAGACCAAAGGAGGGATACTGAAGCTTAATAAAGGGGAAGGAATGTGGGTAGAGGGTGACAGTGAAAAAGCAGGGATACTGAATGAATATTTCTGCTCAGTATTCACAAAGGAAGAGGAGGGTGAGTTACCTAAACCAATCAAGAGAAACAGTCTGAAGATGGGAGTCAATACCAGTCCATTTACAGAAGAAAGGGTTCCGAAAGAATTAATAAAATTGAAGGTGGACAAAGCAATGGGACCTGATGGGATTCACCCAAGAATTCTTAAAGAACTAAGGGTAGAACTAGTGACACCGCTGACTACTCTCTTTAACAAATCATGAGAGGGTGGGGTGGTACCCAAGGACTGGAGGAGGGCAGATGTGATTCCTCTTCACAAAAGTGGGACCAGGACAAAGGCAGGAAACTACAGACCAGGTAGTTTGACCTCAGTGGTAGGGAAAATGATGGAATCACTTCTGAAAGAAAGAATTGTTGAGTACCTAAAGGCCAGTGGGGAACAGGACCCAAGGCAGCATGGATTCACGATGGGATGGTCGTGTCAGATGAATCTAATAGATTTCTTTGACTGGGTGACCAAAGTAGTAGACCTGGGAGGGGCTGTGGACATGGCCTACCTAGATTTTAGCAAGGCATTTGATACAGTCCCACACAAAATATTAATTCACAAGATAGCCAGCCTTGGAGTGGGTCCCAAGGTGGTAGCCTGGATAAAAAATTGGCAGGACAACAGGACACAAAGGGTAGTAGTAAATGGAATACACAGTGAAGAAAGGAGGGTTACTAGTGGGGTACTGCAGGGTTCAGTACTGGGACCAGTCATTTTTAATGTCTTTATAAGTGACATTGCAGAGGAACTGGAAGGAAAAGTATGTCTCTTTGCAGATGACACAAAGATCTGCAACAGGGTTGATACACAAGATGGAGTGGAAAGGATGAGAAGGGACTTGGCAGGTTGGAGGAATGGTCAATGTACGGCAGCTCAGATTCAGTGCAAAGAAGTGCAAGGTAATGCACATGGGTAACAAAAACCCAGGGGAAGTGTACACTATGGGGGGTGAGATACTGACAACAGTAAAAATAGAAAGGGACCTGGGAGTAATTATATCAGATGACCTAAAGGTGGGCAAGCAATGTGAGAAGGCAGTAAGGAAGGCTGGGGGGATACTGGGATGCATAGGAAGAGGCATCAGTAATAGAAAACAGGAAGTTGTTATCCCTCTGTACAGTCAGTTGGTGAGACCCCATCTGGAGTACTGTGTGCAGTTCTGGAGACCCCATCTCTGCAAAGACATAGATAGAGTGGAGGCTGTCCAGAGGAGGGCAAGCAAAATGGTGCAGAGTCTGCACCAGAAGACATACGAAGAAATACTAAAGGAGCTTAATATGTATACCCTAGAGGAAAGGAGGGAGAGAGGGGACATGATAGAAACTTTCAAGTACCTCAAAGGAATTAACAAAGTCCAAGAGGGTAGCATCTTCCAGAAAAAGAGATGTGCAAGAACAAGGGGGCACAATTTGAAGATAGAGGGAGTACGGCTCAGAGGTAATGTGAGGAAGTATTTTTTCACTGAGAGGGTTGTGGAGTCAAGAACAGTGGGGGACTTCAAGAATGCATGGGACAGGCATAAGACAGTCCTAGTGGGGGGGTAGGAGGAAGTAAGCTGTTGGTTAACTAGGATTAGCAGCATATCTGTTAGGTTGGAAAATGGGCAGACTAGGTGGGCCAAGCAGTCCTTATCTGCCATTAGATTCTATGTTTCTATTGATAGATCCTCAGATGGAACCAGGTGCTTCACTCAAGTTATGTTTTTGAGATAGTAAAAGGAAGACTTGACTACGACTGACACCTGAGCTTTCAGGGTCAACCCTTCAGCAAGTACCAGCTCTAGGTTGCACATCTGGTTTGAGACAAATGAGGTGGTTTCCCTCTAGTTATAAGCCAATCAGTTTTCCTGCCCATGACCCAGCTGTCCTCAGATCTGGGTTCACTTCCAACACCTCAGTCTCCTCCAGGTTTAGCCTCAGCCAGCAGGCACTCATCCAGCTCTGTATCTCCTGTAGGCAGTTGTTAACTTTCAAGACTATGCTGTATTCTTGGTCGGGTACAAATGACATGTACAGTTGAGAATCATTTGCATAGCAGTGAAAACTCAACCTGTGCCACCAGTTGTAGCATGTACACTGTAAACAACATGGGGGAAAGCACAGAATCCTGTAGCACCCCACAGGGCAGACCTCGAGGGGATGAGGAATAAATTCCTGACAACACCCTGTGCTGTCTGCCCTCAAGGAATGATTAAAACCAATTGAGGACTGTCCAATCCAGTCCACAAAAAAAAAACACAGGCATTCTAGCAGTACCCCATGGTCCACAGTGTCAAAGGCTGCTGAGAGATCAAGGAGAACCAAGATAGAATGGGCTCTCCAATCTCTTGCCACTAGACAGTCATTAAGTACATGAACCAGGGCAGTCTCAGTGCTATGTCTTTTCCTGAAGCCAGACTGGAGAGGGTCATAGATATTATGGCTAGATAAATGATCCTCCAGCTGCAGAGTGACCGCCTTCCCTATAAAAGGTAGGTTAGAGACTGGTCTGTAGTAAGCAGGGAAGACTGGGTCCAGGGAGGGCTTTTTCAGCAGTGGCCTAACCACTGCTCCCTTTAAGGGATCTGGATAGATCCCTCTCTCCAAGGAAACACTGAGTATCTGAGTTAGGACTGGGTCAATAACCTCAACACACCCTGCAAGAAGGCGTGTTGGGCCCGGGTCCAAACTACAGCAAGTTGGTAGCATAGTCTGGATGATCCTCACTGTATCCATGACTACAGGCTGGCTGAAGCTGGACCAGGTCATTTGGGTGTTGGTACCACTCGGTAGGTTATCACAAAGACCCATGGGGTGGCATTGGCTGATCTCTGTCCTGATAGACACCTTATCAGTGAAAAACTGTGCAAACTCCTCACACTTTTCCTGTGACAACACTCTTCCAGCTTGTGAACAGATTGATTTGCAGTCTGTCTATGGTCTGGAAAAGCTGGACTTGTCTGTTTCTTGCTGCAGCAATTTCCCTGGGCAGAAATATTTCCTTCTTATGGGAAACTGCTGATTGGTAGACCTTGTAATGGTCCAGCAACTGAAGTTTGTCCACCTCCAGGCGATTTTTCTTCCAATGTCTCTCCAACTTTCACCCCTGCTTCTTTATTTCCCTTAGTGACCCATCAAACTATGGGGCACCAAGGTGAAAAGTCAGAGGGTTAACATGAACAACAGCAATGACATCCAGGGCCCTGCCACTGCCATTATATGTCACCACTATCTAAAGAAATACCTGAGAGGTCCAGTACCATCATAAGGCCTTCCATTGTTACATGTCTTAAAGGGCAGTATTATACCATTTCCATAGGGGCAGGCCCGATTCGGGAAGGGGCATGAAACTAAATCTCAGGGCGTGCTGGTCTGACCATCCAACAGGATCCGTCTCCATATTGGAGATCTCCATTCCCAGGTGGAACACCAAGTCCAATGCATGTCCTTTCTCATGTGTTGTGGTAAAAACCCATGTCAGGCCTAATGAATCTATTACCTGGAGGAGATTTTGTCCAAATTGCTAGAGTTCATCATCAACCCAGGCAGTGAAGTCCCCCAGAATTAACCATCTGGGGGACTCCAACACCATCTCAGTGGCAAAGTCTGCTACCTACTTCAGGAACACCCTCCCATTTCCAGGTGGAGGGTAGATGAGAAGGATCCTGAGTCCTATCCCCTCAACAACCATACACTCGAAGGAGTTGGTGCTCCCCACTGGCATTTCCTTAAGGTTCAGTTCCTGTCTAAGAGACTGTGACCCCTACGCCCCTACGTTCCACTCTCAGGAGGTGTATCACTGAGAATGTGGCCAGTACTGCAGCGGCCAAAACAGGTCCAGCTAGGTTTCGGTGATGTAGGCCAGGTCTGCAGAGGCTACTAAATCTGCAACCACTGCAGTCCTATACTTAATAGATTTGGTGTTGTATAACACTTCCTAAGAGGGACACAATTCCATAGATGGCACCAATCCCAGTCTCAGTTCTTCAGAGCCCTTGGCTATGGGCACCAGACAAGGAATTCCTCAGTCTCAGTCCCATTTCACCCTAGGGTGCCTCCTAGTCTCCACTGTCCCTATCCGCTCACCTGCTTCCCATCCTCCCCGAGGTCTCCATGACCTATAAGTCCTCCACCTTCTAATTATACCTAGAACCCTACATCTATGGAATACTTGTGGTGAAAGTGGGGAGCACTCAAAAGGCTGAAGGTTCTTTTCCCTCAAGGGGAAGTATTGCCTGACTGGGGTAACAATCCTCTGACACATATTTCAACTTACTGTATACCCCAACTACCCCACACACTCTCACTCACTTATATTTCACTAGATACACTACTATAAAACCACCTTTCAGTCCCACTACTAAAAACCTACTACCTATTTACTCCCCTGCAAAATCCCAATCCCTCATTCTCAAATAAATATATTCCCACCCAGAACTCCTGTAATCACATCATCAACTCACAGTCCCCTTTATAAATTCAATACTATACACTGTAAGAGCAGAGTAGTTTCAACATTTACAAGAACTACAAAGTTCAAGAAGGTTATACCAAAATATTCAGAAAAGATTTAGTATGATGTATTGTCTGCTGTGCTCTCACCACAGCAAACCAGGATTCAAATAATGCGATAGTACACAAATATCTTGTTTATTGTATAGCAATATTGTGCTTGCTGTGCTCTCACCACAGTCAGCCCAAATTAACATCCAGTTATGGTAGCAGCATATGCCAAATTGCTTAAAGATTTAAAACAGGTTTACATCACCATCAGAGAGGTCCCTGTAATAATATCCTCCAGTCTTGGTGTTATAACGTGTACTCCAGTCCATTTCCACACCTTGTGTCATCAGTTCTTCTTCTTGGAGGGCCTTCTCCTTACTCCTTCAGAGGGAGCCCCAAAGCTTTCTCTTTTGGCACACAGGCAGGTCCTCCCTTTAGACAACCCCCTGCGCTATCCTAAGGTGTTTAGAAGCCACCCCACCCTCTGGTAACCATAGCACCTGACACTTTGATCCAGCCACTGGCACCTCCCTTCACCTTACTCCTCAGAGGGCCCTCCTTGCAGCTCACTCACAGCCACTTACTTCTGTATGTAAGAGATGGGAAAATGAAAATGTCCCACTCTCCGGAAGACAACCAGAATATCTCCTTGGCTTCTGGAAGTCCGATTGTAAAATGACTCCTCAGTGCAGTCCAGCTGATCTCTCACCCCAGGAAACCACTCTCAAGAGAAAGAAGATGTTCCTGGTCCTCCCTTATGTTGACCCTGGAGTACACTTGACATCTGCCAACACCAGAATCTTCTCCTTCTTTGACCATACAGGATCAGAATCTCACTCCCTCTCCAACAGCAAAACACAGCACAACATAGTAACCAGGTAATACACTGCAGTCAGTTCTTCTAATATCAGTATTTATCTTCTCTTAAAGGAAGCAGTGCTTATGCTCCCCGAGCACCCCACAAGCTGAAGGTTCCAGAGGCAAGCCAGCAAACCCTGTGTACCTTGGTGTTATAAAGTGTACTCCAGTCCATTTCCACTCCTTGTGTCATCTGTTCTTCTTCTTGGAGGGCCTTCTCCTTACTCCTTCAGAGGGAGCCCTGGGACTTTCCCTTTTGGTACACAGGCAGGTCCTCCCTTTAGACAACACCCTGGTCTATCCTAAGGTGTTAGATATTAGAACTGTACCCAACAACACTCAGAGCCTTACTTTCTTACTTACTTCCCTAACTTTCTAGTCCTAAACTATGATGAATTCTAAGAAAAATGAAATGAAATAAAAATGAATTAAACAAATACTACAAGTTATACTCTGCTGCTTGCCCTACTCAGCATTGCTCATTAACCCAACCGGTGGCCATCTTGCCATCTACAGGATGGTATCATCCCAGACAGGCATACTCCAACAACCTGCATCAAGGGGAGGCCTTGTAAATTAAATTTTAATTCATGGTTCAGTTCTTGATCGATCTGTATTTTCTACTGTAACTATGGGGTTTCATGTTGTTCTTTCTTCTCTGTTGATTTGTCTTTAAATTCTTTTTTTTTTTTGCTTCTTTGCACTTTCTGTTACCAGTTGTTTCTTATCCACTAGTAGTGTAACTTCCACTAGTAACATTACTGGTGATATAATTCTCTGCTACCCTCCCATGTCTCCTAGTTTGATGATGGAAGTCATCTTAGCCTTGATTTTTTCAAGATGCAGGACCTTGACTATGTTTGGGTCCAAGGATGTCACTAAATACTGTATATATGTATATCTGCAATCCTGAACCTACATATGTAATCAATCTCAAGGAAGTCCATGCCCCCTCAGACCTTGGACTATATAATCTTGGCATGCACTGGTTTTTGTTGATTAACTGCTAAGCATGGAATAGTTTTCTTGTTTTTATATCTAACTGGTTTAGCACTTTCTGTGGCCAGTAAATCACACCAAAGCTATACCATCACTGGAAGGGCCAGTTGATTTATAGCTTGCACTGTGTATTGTGGTGTCAAAGCAGATTTTAGTATAAGTTTCAGACTTCTGAAATATTTCTTGCTGATTTTTGCTCTCATTTGTTTACATTGTATTGCTGCTTCTTCATCTATTCCCAGATACTTGTACATTTCTCTTGCTAGAGTTCTTTTATGTCACAACCCTCCATTAGTTGATGTTTTCTTTATGAGGTGACTTTCCTGCTATTAATGTTGCTTTAGTGAATTTGTCATTTTGTTATTTCTTCATCCTAAGTATTTGTCTACTCAGTTGTATTTGTGTATGTGGTAGACATCATTTGGTACAGATGAGGTACAGGAACAAGAGAGTACAAAATGTGATTGAAGGGAGGTAGGATAAGGGGTAATATACAGAAGTTAGTTTTCACAGAAAGGGTGATGGATGCATGGAACAGCCTTCTCCAGAAGGTAGTAGGAGCAAGCACAGAGGAGATATTCAGACATATATGGGATAGACATAAGGAACCCTAGAGGTGGGATCGAGAAGCTAAATCCAATGACCAAATAGGGTCAGTGTCCGCTGATAGAGGTGGGGTATACAGGCAGACTGGATGGGCCTAGTGGCCCCTTATCTGCTCTCAACTGCTATGTTTCTACATTTCACTCCCTTTTGTTTGAGCTCTTGTATGTTACAACCCTCAATCAGGTTGAAATTTCTTTGAGTTACTTTTTCTGCTACAAAGGTTGCCTTGGCACATTTATCTAGGCCAAATGTCAGCCATATATCATCAGAGATGGTCTTAAGAATTTGTAATGCATTTTCAGGTGTTTGTCAGACTAACTATAAAGCTTCAGGTCATCTAAAAAGAGGAGGTGAGATGTCAGCTGATGATCATTTTGTTTTCTGGGGTTCAAATTATATCCATGGCCTAGATTATTGAGTGGGCTATTCAGCCGATTGAGGGCAAGGCAAAACAGAAGTGGTGGCAAGGAGTCACCTTGAAATATCTCTCACTGGAACTTCAGAATTGTGACAGTGTTTTGACTTTTCTTGTGGTTTAATTGCAGGGACCTATGCCACTTTATCACAGTGGTTGTGATTACATTTCTCAGCATGAGATGTGTTCTCTAGAGTGGCAAACACCCAGGGGGAGATATTCAGACTGTGCCAAGCAATGGTGCAAGGGGGCGCAGTGCAACTGAGATACATGGGGGCCAGGACAGTGCGATATTCAAAGGTGATGTGCCATAGTGCATCACCTTTGAATGTGGCACAGAATGTGCATGGCACAAGTACAATGTGCTGGTGCATTCCCCAGACAGGGAGGACTGGGAGTGCATCAGTGCAACTGTAGTTGCACTGGGCACATCATCCATGATATTCAGACTCGGGCATGCAAATGGAGCTATAATGTATGCATGGTGCAAATGGGGCCATTTGCATGTCATTATGGACCCACTTGCATGAAATGTGCAGGGCATCACCGGCAAAATGTGCCTGGCACCCTGCATAGCCACTGTCAACATGACAGGAATCCCTGGTAGTCTACAGGTATCCCCCCTCCCTCCCTCCTGTAAACCTGATCACAGATATTAATATGAGAAATATATGCCCTGGTTATCTAGTGGTATCCCCCATCCCCTCGTGTGCTCGATCACAGGCAAATGATAAAATAATATCCCTGGTGGTGTAGTGGTAACCCACCTCCCAGTAGCCCGATTGTGGGTCATAGATAGTATAGAATCCCTGGTGGTCTAGTGGTACCCCCCCCACCCACACAGGCACCCCTGCCCACCCAGCTCCTCCTATAATTGGAGGGCGGCAACAACCCGCCCGCAAACCACCTCACCACCCGCTGAATGACAGCTTACAGTAGCAGTTGTAAGCCTATTGATCCACACTGTGGACCAATGGGCTTGCAATGCATACTATACTAGTCATTCACAAATCTGTGAATATTTGTGAATGACTAGTACAGTATGCACTGCAAGCCATTGGTCCACAGTGTGAGACCAACAAACATACAGCTACTACTGTAACTGTCAGTCGCTGGGTGGTGGGGAAGTATACTGCTGCCCACCGCTGACTGGGGGGAGCTGATGGGCTGGGGTGCCTGTGTGAGTGGGGGGTGGGCAGTACCACTAGACCACCAGGGATTCTATACTGTCTGTGACCCACAATGGACTACTGGGAGGGAAGGTGATTACCACTACACCACCAGGGATATTATTGTAACACTTGCCCACCATCGGGAATGCAGAGGGAGGGGGATACCACTACACCACCATGGATATTAATCTAACATTAACTCATGATCGGGTTTATGGGAGGTGGGGGGATACCACTAGACTACCAGGGCATATATTTATAATGCTGATACCCGTGATTGGGCTGCAGGAGGGAGGGGAGTACCACTGGACTACCAGGGACCATATAGGTGCTTGTGGATGGTGTTCTGGGCAGGTGGGTGGCCACCCACAGCTGGCGGCTGTTGTGTTGTGCCTTGCAATATAGCCACCTGCCTGTCGGTGGCCAGCATTTGAGCCATTTTTTATTCAGCTCAACTTTGTGCCACAATATGCTGCACATCTAGGAGTTGAGCCAGGAGATGCACCACACATCCCAGGCTGAATATTGGGATGAGCTGCATATGCATGGGCATGCCCCCTTCAGATGCACCGTATACATTACTAATGCACCCCAGCGCATCAGGACTTGCACTGTGTAAGTCCCCCTTTTGAATATTGCACTGGGGCACATTGGGGGATTGTGCATGGTGCAACCCCTTTGAATATCTGGGCCTCAATGATCCAAGAGTGTAGGATGTTGTCAAATCCCACACTCTCTCTCATAGAATCATAGATGCTTGATGGTAGAAAAGGACCACACCAGACCATCCAGTCTGCCCAGTCCCCTCCCATTTTTCTTTGGTTAGCATCTCCAAATGTTCAGGGATTTCTAGTGCCATGATGAGAATGGACCCCTTTCTGAAGCCATGGATTGTTCAAAAATCAGTGTTGTATTAGTCTTTGATAAGGTGACACTGCTATTTGTACCATATTTAGATGTGCCTGAAAGTTTTGTTATTGCCCCATTGTACCAAGCACTATTGGAACAATTTGTGTGTCCATATTCCACAGCAGTTTGTTTTCTGTTTACAGACTTAAATTTGCTGATTTTTTATAAGGCTACTCTAATCACTTTTAACCCATTTATATGGTCTCTCTCAAGGTTAGTGTCTCCAAACATTTAGGGATTTATACTGCTATGATGGAAATGGACCCCATTCCTATGCCAGGGATGATGTGTTGTGAGATTACTCTTGTGTTTCATCAAGTCACTCTTACTGCCCAAACTCTTTTCACATTCAGCACATTTATATGGTCTCTCTTGGGGTTAGTGTCTCCAAAGATTCAGGGGTTATAGTGCGATGATAAACATGGATCCCATTCCTAAGTCAGAAGCATTTTTTTAAAAATAACATCAGGAAGTCAGTGCTGTATTAGTCTTTCATGTTTGCTGACAGCACTTTTGTCAGCACACACAACATACCCAGGATGGCTTCCTTTTGTAGTTCATAAGGTATCACGTATATTGGTAGCATATTTAGATGTACCTAAAATTTCTTTTTGGTTAGCCCCATTGCCCCAAGCACTACCGGAACAATCTGTGTGTCCTTATTCCACAATAGTTTTGTTTTTCTTTGCATATCTCAGTGTAACAACCCACCTCTCCCTCTGGGCTGAAACAGCTTTTAGAGAGGTGTCTGTCCTCGGGTATTCACTGCCACCAGCCAGACTCTCTTCCGGCACCTCTTTCAAGCTTACAAACTTGAATAATCAAACATGCAATTGCACAAGTTAAAGTCTGGTAATGCATCTCTTTCAGGTGGCAGATGCTTCACAGAGTTTACCTCAGTCAGTGGAAACCAAATGTTACCTTAGAAAAATGACATCACAGTCACAACTGTTGAGCAAATAAATAGCTTTTTACTTAACAGAAAGTGCACTGAGCATTTACAGGATATATATTTACAACACAAGAGAATAACACATACAGGAAAAGTAAACAAATGTTTTTAAATAACAGATGGCAAAAGAAAAAGCCTATTGCTGCACTATGCTAGCACTAAACGTACCCTTTCCTGTTCTTACAAGAGACACTGGATCCTGTGCTAACTGCCAGCTCCCATAGACATAGCTACAAGGGTTGGCTCCAAACTTATGTTTCCCCCTTCAGTTTCCAAGGTAAGAGAGACTCTTCATTGTCTTTCAGCCTCTTATATATTCTCCTGGGAATAGGTAATTCTTGTTCCTCTTTGAATGCACCAACCATCTAACATGTATGTATTTAATTGTCCCAATCAGACTGAACACCTATCAGTGACCAATTAAATTCCATTTTAACCTTCATTTTATATTTGAATGACCCAATCCATTCAAACTGGCCTGAATATGTGTCTGCAGGTCTGTGTGTGTGTGTGGAGATGTCGACTTGAGATTTATGACCCAGCTCTTATCTAGCAGCTAGGGAGGACTGAAAATTCCAGCTTGTGGATGCAGCTGTACAGTGGATTTTAGCCTCTGTTGTTTTTTTCAAACTGCTAAAAAAACACCAGCTAGAGGATCCAAACCATTAACTCTTTCCTTACCATTTCTGTCACATCCCCCCCCCAGATGATGAAGGTGTGTCCCTTGGGCCACCCCAAGTGACACAGCCATTCATGCAACTACTGGAAAGTGCCCAGAAGTATCCAGCCATGCCGTTAGCCCTGTCTAGATAGCCCATCTGCATATGCATTTTGTTTGCCACTGTGATGCTGGATGGTCATATTGTATGCCTGCAGTACCAAACTCCAATGTAGTAGTTTTCCATTTTGTCCACTTGACCTATGAAGCCAAATCAGGGGATTATGATCTGTGACCACAGTAAATTCTCTTCCATAAAGGTAAGGCTGCAGCTTCTGAAGGGCCCACACTATTCCCAAGCATTTCTTCTCAATTGTGGCGCATGCCTCCTCTCTTGGGAAAAGCCTCCAGCTGAGGTACACAACCGGGTGCTCCTCCCCCTGCTGGGTAACTTGGCTCAGCACAGCCACCAGCCCATGATCTGAGGCATCCGCATGGACCATAAACTTTAGACTGTTATTGGGGCTAGCCAATACAGCTGAGCCACTTAAGGCCTTCTTTAGCTCCTGAAAAGCAACCTCACAGCCTTCTGACCACTTCACTGTATGTGGCTTTCCCTTATTGGTTAAGTCTGTCAGGGGCTTAGCCAGATCGCTATAGCGGGGAACAAACCTTCGGTAGTACCCTGCTGTCCCTAGAAATGCCCTGACCTGTTTCTTTGTGGGAGAAGTAGGCCAGGCCAGGATGGCATTAACCTTGGCAGGCTCTGGGCAGATGTGTCCACTACCCACCTGGTTTCCAAGGTAGGACACTTCTGCCATACCTATCTGGCACTTTTCCACCTTGACTGTCAGATCTGCATTCCTTATCCTGTGGAACACATCCCATACATTCTTGATGTGCTTATCCCAGGTCTGGCTATATATGGCTATATCATCCATATAAGCCAAAGCAAACTCACCTACCCCAGACAGAATGCGATCCACAAGCCATTGAAAGGTTGCTGGTGTATTCTTCATTCCAAATGGCATTACCTTGAATTCATATAAACCAAATGGAGTAACAAAAGCTGATCTCTCCCTGGCTGCAGGGGTCAGAGGTACCTGACAATAACCCTTTGTTAGGTCTATTGTGGTCAAATACTTGGCTCCCCCCAGTCGCTCCAGGGTCTTATCTGTTCTGGGCATGGGATAGGCATCAGACTCTGTGCAGCTATTAAGCCTCCAGTAATCCACGCAGAATCATGTGGTACCATCCCTTTTGGGGATCAGTACCACGGCAGATGCCCAAGGGCTACTAGATTCCTGGATTACTCCAAGTTCCAGCATCTCCTTGAGCTCCTCTTTTGCAGTCTGCTTAACGTGCTCAGGTACCCTGTAGGGGGACTGTTTTAGGGGAACCTAGGTCCCTGTATACACATGGTACTCTGCCATGGTGTTGTACCCCGGTTTCCCTGTGAACATGTCCTCAAATTCTCTCAGCACACCCCTAATTTCTTGCACCTGGGCTGGGCTGGTGTCAGCTGTTCTGAGAGGATAAGTTTGTCCACAGAAGATGCAACCCTGGTCTCCCCAAGTAGGTCCACCAGTGGATCTATCTCAGTTTCCTCCTCTGGGCACTGCATACAGTGAGGACCATTTCCTCCCTGTCATGGTAGAGCTTCAGCATGTTAACATGATACATCTTTCGTTTTCATCTCCTGTCCAGTAGCTCTATCATTTAATTGACATCACTAACCTTTTGGACAATGGAGAATGGCCCCTCCCATGCTGCCTGTAATTTATTCTGTTGGACAGGGATGAGTGCCATCACTCACTATCCCACCTCATATTCTCTGGCTCGGGCCCTATGATCATGCCAGACTTTCTGCCATTGTTGTGCAGTGACCAGGTCTTCCTGAGCAAACCCCATGAGCTCCCTAAGGTGGGTCCTGAAGTTCAGGACATACTACACAACAGACTCCCCTTGGGAGGCATGGTTCCCCTCCCATTCATTCTGAATCAAATCTATGGGCTCCCGCACCCTATGACCAAATAGGAGCTCGAAAGGTGAGAACCCTGTGGATTCCTGTGGAACTTCCCTGTGTGAAAATAGGAGATGAGGCAAATATTTGTCCCAGTCCCTCTTATGCTGGTCAGCAAAAGTCCTTAGTATGGTCTTAAGGGTTGAATTAAATCACTCCACCAGACCATTAGCTTGGGGATGGTATAGGGAGGGTTTTGAGCTGCTTTATCCCACACTTCTCCCACAAACTACTCATTAACCCTGATATGAAATTGGCACCCTGATCTGACAGGATCTCCTGGGGAAATCCCACCTGGCTAAATATTCCCAACAGTGCATCTGTCACTGGTTCTGCCTCAGAGGATGTTAGGGCCACTGCCTCTGGGTATCTGGTGGCATAGTCAACAACTACCAGGATATGCCACTTGCCAGTATGACTTGGGGTGCTCAATGGCCCCATTATGTCCACAGCTACCCTCTTGAAGGGTTCATCAATAATGGGCAGGGGCACCAAAGCTGCCTTGGCCTTGTACCCCATATTCCCCACCTGCTGGCACTGTGGACAAGTCCTGCAATAATTTGCCACATCCTTGCCAATACCAGGCCAGAAGAAATTATTGGTTAGATGCTTTTTCATACACCTCACCCCCAAGTGCCCTGAAAAAGGGATATCATGGGCAAGGGCCAAAAGCTGCTGACGGTGAACCTTAGGGACTACCAGCTGCTGGAGTACCTCACTGTCAAGCCCTTCCTCTGTTGCACATTCTCTGTACAACAGCCCATTGTCCCAGAAAATGGACTCTTTACCCCCCCTGTGGACGCTCAGCCCTATGAGCTATTTCCCTCAGTTTTTGCAAGGTAGGGTCAGTTCACTGTGCAGCACTCAGCTGCCTTCATCTGACCCTTCCCAGTGCCCTTCAGAAGAAAGTCCTGTGGGCTCCTGTATTTGTGACTGGGGTTCTGGACTGCTGCTTCTAGCCAGCCCCTCCCCTGTGTTAGACACTTCCTCAGCTGCTGAGGGTGTGGCTGGACCACCCAAAGTCACCCCCTCTTCACCCTCAGAAGCTTGCACTTATGCCGACTATGAGTTACAACACACACCAGTGTTTTCATGGGGTCCAAATCCTTCCCCACAATCATATTTACAGGTAGGTCCTCTACAACTCCCATCTCCTTTTCCCTATGGCCCCCTTTCCAGCTCAGGAAGACTCTGGCCATTAGTAATTGGACTGGTGGCCCTGTGAATGCCTGGAACCTGGAGTATTTCCCAGGCACCTTCCAGCTGAATCCCCTTCTCCTGGCACTTTTCACAAAGCTATGGCACAGTAAGCGAGTCATACTCCGTGGAGCTCATTCCTTACTGCTACATTATACTGTGCTAACTAGAAACAAATAAGACTGTTGTACAAATGTATTCTCTTATATATCCTGTTTTGCAATGCTAAGGTAACTGTTCCACTGGCAAACTCTATATCTCAGTGTGCTACAGAGTCCGCTATCATCACCCCACCACTGCCAACCAATATGTGACAACCCACCTCTCCCTCTGGGCTGGAAACAGCTTTTAGAGGTGTCTGTCCCCGAGTATTCACTGCCACCAGCCGGACTCTCTTCCAGCACCTCTTTCAAGCTTACAAACTTGAATAATCAAATGTGCAATTGCACAAGTTAAAGTCTGGTAGTGTGTCTCTCTCAGGTAGCGGATGTTACACAGAATTTACCTCAGCCAGTGGATACCAAATGTTACCTTAGAAAAATGACATCACAGTCACAACTGTTGAGCAAATAAATAGCTTTTTACTTAACAGAAAGTGCATTGAGCATTTACAGGATATATATTTACAACACAAGAGAATAACACTCATACAGGAAAAGTAAACAGATGTTTTTAAATAACAGATGGCAAAAGAAAAAGCTTATTACTGCACTATGCTAGCACTAAACTTACCCTTCCCTGTCCTTACAAGAGAGACTGGATCCTGTGCTAACTGCCAGCTCCCACAGAAATAGCTACAAGGTAGGCCCCAAACTTATGTTTCCCCCTCCAGCTTCCAAAGTAGGAGAGACTCTTCATTGTCTTTCAGCCTCTTATATATTTTCCTGGGAATAGGTAATGCCTATTCCCCCTTTGAATGCACCAACCATCTAACATGTATGTAATTGTCCCAATCAGACTGAACGCCTATCAGTGAGCAATTATATTCCATTTAACCTTCAGTTTATATTTGAATGACCCAATCCATTCAAACTGGCCTGTGTATGTGTCTGCAGGTTTGTGTGTGTGTGATGTCCACTCGAGATTTATGACCCAGCTCTTATCTAGCAGCTAGGGAGGACTGAAAATTCCAGCTTGTGGATGCTGCTGAACAGTGGATTTTAGCCTATGTGTGTGTTTTTTTTGTCAAACTACTAAAAAAATACCAGCTAGAGAACCCAGACCATTAACTCTTTCCTTACCATTTCTGTCACACTCGGTATTTCATTATTTTGTGTTTCTCTGCGTACGGGACACAGTAATCATTAGGAGCGGCTATTTTAATCAGCAATGCTACCTTTGTTCATTTTTCTTGTATTACCATATCTAGTTCTTTTGCTTCCACTTTCTTAGCAGTTGGTATTGAGTGATCCCACGTGATCATTGCTTCTTTATTTTCTGTGATTCTATGTGGTTCGTCCTTCCAGTGTTTCTTTGCTACCTGCATGTTATAGTGTTTGCATAGTTTCCAGTGGATCAGTATTGCTATGTTGTTGTGTCTTTCAGTATACAGGCTTTCTGCTTTAAGTACTTCACATCCAGCCACAAGATGCACAACTATTTCTAATGCTGTACTACAGAACCTGCACCTGTTTGTAAACCATCGTGTGCGTAGTCCACTGTCTTATGCTGCCTTTATCAGTCTCTAATCTTGTGGCTTTAAATCACCTCTTTTAATTGCTCATGGGTCAGCTCTTGATCTATGGTTTTTCCAGCAGCTCCCTGTATTCTGTGATGTAATTGTGGGTTTTCCAGTTGTGCTTTCTTCTCTTTTAATCTTTGTCCTGATATACTTTTGTCTGCTTCTTTGCACCTTATGTTGCTGGTTGTTCTTTATTTACTGGTGGCTAAACATCCATTTTTGCTATTCTCTTGAAGGCTTCTCCTAATTTGATGATGAAAGACATCTTAGGCTTATTTTCTTCATGATGAAGGACTCTCTCCAGAGTGAATTCATTGATGTTGTACTAAACTACCCTTATGGCCAAAACTCTTGTCACATTCAATACATTTATATGGTCTCTCTCCTTGGGTTATTGTCTTCAGATGTTCAGGGATTTATAGTGCCATGATGAGAAAAAATTCCATTCCTAAGCCAGGGAAAATTAGTACTGTATTCATCTCTGATGTTTGCTTAGAGTGCTCTTCTCAGCATACGCAGTATCCCCAGGATCACTTTCTTTTGCAGTTCATAGTGTGTCACACATATTGGTGCAGCTGTTTCTAATTCTGCGATACAGAACCTGTACTTGTCTGTTTCTCCCATTTCCTTCTATGGATTTTGTGTTTCTTTCGGGGTTAGTGTCCCTAAATGTTCAGGGATTTCTAGTACCATGATGAGACTGGACCCCATTCTTAAGCCAAGGCAAATTCAGAAATCAGAAATCAGAACTGTATTAATCTTTGATGTTTGCTGACAGCACTCTTCTCAGCAGACACAACATCCCCAGACTGGCTTCCTTTTGCAGTTCATAAGGTGGCATGCATATTGGTAGCATATTTAGATGTGCCTGAAATTGTTTTATTCGCCCCATTGTTCTGAGCACTGTAGGAATGATTTTTGTGTCTTTATTCCACATCAGTTTGGTTTCTAATTGCATATCTTGTTACTTCATGATTTTGTGTCTCTCTTTATGCAGGACACTTTGGTCTGGATATTCAGAAATGTGCCATTCCCTGGTGCAAGACCAGCGCAGTGTAAGTACACTGTCCCACGGCACATCTGGAGCCATACTCAGAAGATGCCACTGGAAACAGCCATGCACAAGATGGCTGAATATGGCTAAGATGCACCAACACAACCAGGGAGGTGCTGAGCACAACACCAGTGAGCAGAGCAGGAAAAACAGGCAGTAGAAAAGACACAGAACCAAGGCAGCACAGGGGAAGGGGCACAGGAGACACCTGCAGAGCAGACCCTGGACACAATGACCCCCAGCCCCCTGGCACAATGACACCCATGCTCCCCACCCATCACACCAGTGCCAAACCACCCCTTGCACAATGCTACAGGCCACCCATCAAGCAGAACAGCCTTGGAAAGTATAAGCCCAACAATCTCATGGGGGCCAAGCGACCAAGAGGATCTGGGCCCCAACCATGGCATCCATATCACCATGTCAGTGGAACAGCACCCAGTGGCCTGATGGGCCAGCACACCCTACCCGAGTGCACCCAGGTACACACACCAGGCCATGGGACACAGCAGTACACCCAACACAGCCCCCACAGCTACCATGGTGCTGCCAGTCACCTGCCCAACACCCACAGTGATCCCAGGAACAGGGAACAAACAGCTACAGCATGGCTCCCCATGCCACCTGCAAATCAGACACAGACACAGAAATGTACCACAAAAACATTTATAAAACACAAAAGAGGAAGTAAAAAAGAGCAAACATCAGGGTAAGAGGGAGGATTGGGGGATGGGAGATGGGGTCTGTACAGTTGGAGGAGGCAGTATAGCGCAGTAGTTTAAGGCTCTGAGCTGCAACTCTGAAGACCTGGTTTGAATCCCACAGCCCTCACTTAGAAACATAGAAGTTGACAGCAGATAAGGACCACAAGGCGATCCAGTCTGCCCATTTCTTTTACTACCTGTCAATGGCCTATCTATTCATGCTCATCTGTATTGCTCCCTTATGTCTATCCCATGCCTGTTTGAAGACCTGCTCTGTATTAATGTCCACCACTTCCTGTTGTAGGCCGTTCCATGCATCCACCACCCGTTCTGTGAAAAATAACTTACTCACATTACTCCTTAATTGGCCTCCCTTTAATCTCATGCTGTGTCCTCTTGTCCTGCTCTTTTTCTTATATTGAAATAGGTTAGACTCTTTCACCTTGTTAATGCCCTTAAAGTGTTTGAATGTTTCAATCATATCACCTCTCTCCCTCCTTCCTTTGCTCTAGGATATACATATTGACCTCAATTAATCTGTCCTCATATGTTTTCTGATGCAGTCCCTGCAACATTTTGGTTGCCCATCTTTGGACTGCCTCAATTTGGTTAATGTCCTTGTGAAGGTGTGGCCTCCACTACTGCATGCATTACTCCAGATGAGGCCTAACCAGTGTCTTGTAAAGAGGGATTATTACTTCCCTCTTCCAACTTGTGATACCCCTACTGATACACCCCAACATCCCTCTAGCCTTACCTACTGCTTTAGTGCTCTGCTTGGATGATTTCAGGTCATCGATGATGATGATGCCCAAGTCACTTTCTTCCCTTGTGACTGCCAGCAACTCCCCTTCCAGCCTATAAGTGGCTTCAGGGTTTCTCTTCCCCATGTGCATGATCTTACACTTCTTTGCATTAAACCCCAGTTGCCACTCTTCTGACCATTGTGCCGGTTTATCCAGATCTCTTGTCCTTCTGCCCACCCCATCTGGATCATCTACTCTGTTGCAGATCTTGGTGTCATCTGCAAACAGACAAACCTTACCCTCCAGTTCATCTGTGATGTCACTGATAAAGATATTGAAGAGGACTGGCCCCAGGATTGATCCCTGAGGTACCCCACTTGTGACTTGCATCTCTTCTGACTGTATACCATTTACCACCACTCTCTGTTTTCTGCCCGTCAACCAGTTTGCCATCCAGTTGACCAACATCTGACCCACTCCAAGCCTATCCAGCTTATTAATCAATCTTCTATGTGGGACAGTATTGAAAGCTTTGCTGAAGATGAGGTAGGCGACATCAACTGCTCCCCCTTGGTCCACCGCTATGGTTACCCAAAGAAATCTATGAGATTAGTCCGACAGGACCTTCCTTTTGGAAACCCACGCTGTCTTGGATCCTGTGCATTTATGGATTCCAGGTGTTGCACTATCCTTTCTTTAAGAAGTGTCTCCATAATCTTGCCTACTACGGAGGTAAGACTGACTTGTCTGTAGTTCCCTGCCTCCTCCCTGCTACCACTCTTGTGGAGTGGGATCACATGATCCCTTCTCCAGTCTTCTGGGACCTCTCCTGTGTTCAGACACTCACTAAACAGTTCTGATAATGGCTCTGCTAGTTTCACCCTTAGCTCCTTTAGTACCCTGGGATGTATGCCATCAGGTCCCATTGTCTTGTCCACCCTGAGCTTATCAAGCTCTTGTAGGACCCTTTCATTTGTGAAGGGACTAGTGCACACCTCCCTCCCCCCTGTGTCCATGGTGCTGAGCTGTGGGCCCTGCTCTACCTTCTCTTCAGTAAATACTGAGCATAAGTATCTATTTAGGATAGATGCTTTTACATGGTCCTCCTCCTCACATGCCCCCTTCTCTTGCATACTGTGTGACCCTGAGTAAGTCACTTAACTTCTCTGTGTTCCCAGGTTGCACCTGTAAATAAGCTTTCAGCTTAGTGTGCTACTCCTGGTTAAACAATTGGAAACAAAGGCAGAAATGCTCGGGAACAGGAATGGGAGGGGAGGGGAGGGGGCAATGATGGCTGGACCCCTCAATGACCGGACAGGGACCTCTCCAGGACCTCAGTGAACTTCAGAGCCCCACGCCCACATGCTGGATCTTCCGCTGTAGTTGTATCACTGTCACCATGCCCTGTGGTCACACTAGGGCTGCCCTCCTGGCAGCTGGCTGACATACATCTAGGGGAAGGGACAGGACAGGCAATCAGTGCACTGCATAAATGACATCCACCCACCCATGACACTGTGTACAGTGGAGGAAAGCACTACAGGGTACACAACATACCTGTGCCATATTGTCCACCCCAGCAATCCAACTGGCACACCCAATAGTGCAGACAGGCAGACAGTGTAGCCCGCTGGCACCATAATCACATGGACATGGGCACAGGGTGGCAGCACTGATGCAGCACACAAGGTGGTGGCTGGGCACACAGCTCCCCAATGGCTGGCCACACACCACCAATGGACATGCCACGGTGGAATGACAGATGGACCATGTGCCACACAGCCAACCTGACACAAGGCTGGTTCAACCATGAAAATACCCTGCACCTCTTCCCACTCACAGTGACAGGTGCCACCAAAGTGACCACCCTTATCTGCACCCCTCTGACCCCTGTGAGCACTGTCCTGTGGCCAATCCTGAGCCCTCACACTGTCTGTGGCCTCCCTGACCCACCTGCAGTTCTCCGGCCCTGTGGACAACACGTAGAGAAGAGGACATGAGTACACATGCATGAAAGGTCCCCCGCCACCTCACAGCACACACTGTGCATGGCTGACACCAAGCACAGCCCCCGACCAACACACCAGCATATGCGCCACATGTGCCGTGGACATGCATGATGACTGTGGTCACAGGGATGGTCCCACCCCGGCAGCGAAGCATGCTGCCCCAACCTATGAAAATCATGGTTGGGCACATGGGCATGCACACCAGCAGCACACACCTACCTAGCTGTGGGACAGCCCCACACTGCACCCTCGACTGCAGCCATTGCAGCAAATCAGAGCTCCTGTACCACAAGTCCCCATACTGGTGGTGACACTTTTCAGCTGACCGTGCCACACCAGTGTGCCTTTCGAGGGCCCATGAGCCATGAGGTTGCTAGCCTTGCTTGTAGAGCAGAAAGCAACTAACTAAAAGAAGCTACATTTTCTTATTAATTTAACACTTATATCTCAGCAGAAGTCAGTGTCTGTTGAGATTAAGCAAACATATACTTTATTAGAAGTAGAAGGGGTCTTATTTAGGGTTTAAAAAAAGAAAGAAAGTCAGTGTGTGTTCTGTGCTGGGAAGGGTTCTGTATCAGTTTACTTTGCTAAACCAGTAGGAGGAGAGAGAGCTAAATTGGGGGTGTGGCTTAGACACTGGAAAGCAGGTGACTCAAATTACAACTTCATGTTGCTAGCCTTTTTCTTACTAATTGCCCTCCATCCCCCCTCCTAAGCCAGTTCTACTTTATTGCCACTGGATTTGACTGTCAACAGGAACTTCCTGTTTGGCAATAGGAAGGGAAGGATCATAGAGAAACATTGGTTTTATCAACCCTAAAGGAAAAAAGTAGCTCACTCTCCCCCCCCCAGCTGCTGGTGGTCTGACACTGAGCAAGGAAGAAGGAGGCTACTGAAGAATATAGGAAGTTACTGTCCCAGAACAGGAAGGGTAAGAGTTGTAGGGAGAGGAGAGAGTAAGCATACAGAGAAACAGGAGAGGGGACACAAAATACAATATGATAGGAGTGGTGCAGTGCAATGGCTGTGGGGCGGCAGTATTCCGGGAGACATTCTGGAGGCTGTGATGCTGCCCTATTTGCAGGCACCTCTCTGGTCTGAGGGAGGAGGTTGCCTGTCTCCAGGCTGACCTAGCTAGGATTCATGAAACCTCCTCCCCCACTCATGGACCACCAGGGCCAATGCCACTACCTCAGAGGTTGCCAAGAAAGAGGAGAGGCTGGACCAGGGTGGGCTGAGGGAGGAAGAGGATGGTGGAACAGAGTTGCATCCCTCCAGCTGTACCCCTCCACAATTCATTTGCTCTTCTGGTGGATAGTGGTTCCTCTATGGAGGCACCTGCAGTGGAGACCAAGGAGGATGCTGGGAACCTTCACAAAGGAGACCCACAGGAGGGTGGCATGAGACCCCAGAGGGGAAGGAAACAACTCCTGGTGGGGGACTCAATCATTAGGGGGGTAGAAATGGGGAAGGAAGGGGAGAGGGAGGTAAGATGCCTGCCTGGCACCACGACTTGGAGGGACAGGAAGTGAATCCTTAGGATCGTGGGAGCAGCTACATGAGGGAGGGAGCTGGATGTCATTGTCCACCTAGAGACAAATGACCTGGCTAGGGATGGGATCAGAGCAGTGCAAGAGGAGTTTGTAGAGTTGGGGAGGGGCCTTAGACAAGTAGCGCATACAGTAACCTTCTCGGAGGTGCTGCTTGTCTATGGCAAGGGTGATGCTAGGGTATTCCTCACCAGGGAATTCAATGAATGGTTGAAAAACTGGTGTGGAACTCAGGGTTTTGGCTTCATTGGGGACTGGGGAGCCACCTGGAGGGATGCAGACCTATACTGGTGTGATGGTCTGCATCTGTCCAGGGGAACCAGGATCCTAGGTGAGAGGTTTAAATGTTAATCTGTGCGCATTTAAACCAGCCAAGGGGAGGCACTGAAGGAGCAGGAAATCCCAGCCTCTCCCCACAAACAACAGTAATTAGTGAGGTAAACACCAAGGTAGAGAAGTCATTAGGGAGCAGGACTGAAGTAAATGTAAAAAAAGGCAAAGGCAGTATGGACAGAAATGGGGCTAAAAGGGGTAAGGCCATTAAAAAGTAGAGGGTGATGAGTACCAATGCCTGTAGTCTGTGTAACAAGCTCCCTGAACTAGTGGTCTTGATGGAAGAGGGTTGCCTGGATATTGTGGCAGTCACAGAAATGTGGCACACAGAGAACCATGACTGGGATGTCAACCTACCAGGATACACAATCTGCAGGAGGGGCAGGGAGAGTAAAAGAGGAGGAGGAGTAGATTTTTATGTAAAGCAAGGAATCAAAGCAACAGAACTAAAGAGTAATCAGGGAGCAGATGAGACACTCTGGGTCACCCTGGAGACAGGAAATGGCACCACAATTCGCATGGGGGTTGTATACAGACCCCCATCTCAGGGGGAGGGCTTCCTTAGAATGGCAGAAAAAGGGGAGATATTGTTGATGGGGGACCTGAATATGTCAGATGTTAACTGGAGCACCTTTGCTGCAGGCACATCCAAGAGCAGGGTCATTCTTGATGCCCTACAGGGGGCATGCCTCAGACAGCTAGTATTGGAACCCACTCAGGAGGAAGCAATCGTAGACCTGGTACTGTCAAATGGGGATGGAGAAAGAATCTCAGATTTAGAAGTGGGTAGCCATCTGGGAACAAGCGACCACCAAACAGAGTGGTTCATAATAAACACAGCCATACAATCAAGCCATACAAAGGTAAGGGTATTGGAGTTTAGGAGGGCTGACTTTTGGAAAATGAGAGAGTGCCTCAGAAAAGCACTAGCAAACAGGCAAGAAGGAGGGATGGAGGAACAATGGGGAGTAATCAAAACAGCCATCACAGAGGCAACAAGCCTTTGTGTAAAGCAAATCAACAAAACACAACGAAGGAAAAAAATGCTATGGTTCTCAAAAGAGGTGGCAGGGAAGGTTAAGGAGAAAAGGATAGCATTCAGGAAATATAAGGAAACGGAGAAGGACAGAGAACTTTATCAGTTAAAGCAGAAAGAGGCTGGGAAGGCAGTCAGAATAGCAAAGGCCGAAACCGAGGAAAGGATAGCCAACTCTGTTAAGAAGGGAGATAAGACCTTTTATAGGTACATTAGGGAGAGGAGAAAGACCAAAGGAGGGATACTGAGGCTTAATAAAGGGGAGGGAATGTGGGTAGAGGGTGACAATGAAAAAGCAGGGATACTGAACAAATATTTCTGCTCAGTATTCACAAAGGAAGAGGAGGGGAAGGTACCTAAACCAAACAAGAGAAACACTCTGAAGATGGGGGTTGATACCAGTCCATTTACAGAAGAAAGGGTTCTGAAAGCACTAATAAAATTGAAGATGGACAAAGCAATGGGGCCTGATGGGATTCGCCCAAGAATTCTAATAGAACTAAGGGGAGAACTAATGACACCGCTGACTACTCTCTTTAACAAATCATGGGAGGATGGGGTGGTACCTGAGGACTGGAGGAGGGCAGATGTGATTCCTCTTCACAAAAGTGGGACCAGGACAGAGACAGGAAACTACAGACCAGTTAGTTTGACCTCAGTGGTAGGTAAAATGATGAATCACTTCTGAAGGAAAGAATTGTTGAGTACCTAGAGGCCAGTGGGGCACAGGACCCAAGGCAGCATGGATTCATGATGGGAAGGTCGTATGAACAAATCTAATAGATTTCTTTGACTGGGTGACCAAGTAGTAGACCAGGAAGGGCTGTGGACATGGCTTATCTAGATTTTAGCAACGCATTTGATACAGTCCCACACAAATTAATACACAAGTTAGCAAGCCTTGGAGTGGGTTCCAAGGTGGTAGCCTGGATAAAAAAATTGGCTAGACAACAGAATGCAAAGGGTAGTAGTAAATGGAGTCCACAGTGAAGAAAGGAGGGTTACTAGTGGGGTACCGCAAGGTTCAGTACTGGGACCGGTCCTTTTTAATGTCTTTATAAGTGACATTGCAGAGGAACTGGAAGGAAAAGTATGTCTCTTTGCATGTGACACAAAGATCTGCAACAGGGTTGATGTACCAGGTGGAATGGAAAGGATGAGAAGGGACTTGGCATGGTTGGAGGAATGGTCAAATGTATGGCAGCTCAGATTCAATGCAACGAAGTGCAAGGTAATGCACCTGGGAAACAAAAACCCAGGAGAAGAGTACACAATGGGGGGGGTGAGATACTGACAACAGTAAAAATGGAAAGGAATCTGGGGGTAATTATATCAGATGACCTAAAGGTGGCCAAGCAATGTGAGAAGGCAGTAAGGAAGGCTGGGGGGATACTGGGATGCATAGGGAGAGGCATCAATAGTAGAAAACAGGAAGTTGTTATCCCTCTATACAGACAGTTGGTGAGACCCCATCTGGAGTACTGTGTTTAGTTCTGGAGACCCCATCTCCACAAAGACATAGACAGAGTGGAGGCTGTCCAGAGGAGGGCAACCAAAATGGTGCAGGGTCTGCACCAGAAGACATACAAAGAAAGACTAAAGGAGCTTAATATGTATACCCTTGAGGATAGGAGGGAGAGAGGGGACATGATAGAAACTTTCAAGTACCTCAAGGGAATCAACAAAGTCCAAGAGGGTGGCATCTTTCAGAAAAAGAGATGTGCAAGAACAAGGAGGCACAATTTGAAGATAGAGGGGGGACAACTCAGAGATAATGTGAGGAAGTATTTTTTCACAGAGAGGGTTGTGGATGAATGGAACAGCCTTCCTGAGGAGAATGTGGAGTCAGGAACAGTGGGAGAATTCAAGAATGCATGGGACAGGAATAAGGCAATTCTAGTGGGGGGTAGGAGGAAGTAAGCTGTTGGTTAATTAGGATCTGCAGCGTATCTGTTAGGTAGGAAAATGAGCAGACTAGGTGGGCCAAGCGGTCCTTATCTGTCGTCAAATTCTATGTTTCTATGACACAGTCTGCCACACCTGCTCCCATGCCTGCTCTACTGGTACCTGGCCATACAGCTGGTCCACAAAAGGCTGGACCATTGCAACAGGTTGACAAGCTCAATGTTGGACCAGCTGTGCACCCAACAGTCACATCTGTTCACCATTGTCAAGCGCAATGCAGTTCTGGGTTTCCACGGTGGAAAATGCATGTGGTGGCAAGCATGTGTGCATTGCATGGTAGGGTGCAACAGCACGCAATCACGCATCATGAAGATGCGCAATGTGGATATGCAATGCAGGGTGACAGTGAGTGTCCAGGCATGTGCACCATGTGTATGACCCACCCCTGTGTGGTATCATGACCCTGAGGTGATAAGTTCTGACCCCGCGCAGAGTCACACATGTGCGTGAATGCGCAGTACACTGCAAGGCATGCCATGTGTGTGATAGGCCCTTGTGGGGGGCACACATGCTCACAGAGGGACTGCGCATGTGCAGGATATGTGCCATGGAGTTGCTCTGGTGCAACACCACTGAGCATGGCACAAATTCATGATATTCAGCCACCTTATGCAAATGATCTCATCAGCCAATGCATGGTGCAGTCAGGTGCATTACCACATCATTACTGTTGTACAACAGCTAATTTGTATGCAATGTGCCTTATAAGCACCATGGAACAGCACAGGCCACAGACTGGTATTACAACCTTGACAGGTAAGTAGAGGCTGCTGCAGCAACACACAGGGATGTTGCAGCAATGCAAGGTGGGACTGCCCAGGGCCATGCCAGCACTGGCACACTGTGATGTCCATGTTCTCAGGTATCGACATGTTGGGACAAGAGGAGGGCGAGAAGTGTGGGCCTGCTCACATGCGCAGGCCTAACTTTACTAAGGGGGGGGTAATTGATGCTCTGTTCAAAGCATACCTGGACAGGAAAACCATGTTGAGTGGTGCCATGGGCATACTGTATGACAGGGCTATCGGTTGGGGCAAGGTGGCAACCTATGTGAACTAACACAGCAGCCACCAGCGGTTGGCACAGAAGTGCCACAAGAAGGTCTGGACAGACTGGCGGAGCATCAAGGAGAAGGTGGCAGCCATGAGAGCATCCTGTAGTGCCACCAATGGAGGGCCATTGAATGCACCAACACTGACACTAACGGAGGAGTGAGTGGTGGCCACCATTCATCACACCTTGGTGGGTGTGGCCAGAGGGGGCTTCCAGATGGGTGGCAGCCCATCACTGCATGGTATGTATGATACACATACACATGTACTTGCCCGGAGGGTGTGTAAACGTGCATGCCAGTGTGCATGCTGCTGTCCCACATGCTACGTGCATGCACCCCTGTGCATGGCACACTGCTGGTCATGTACACCAGTGACATACATGGGGGGCACATGGGAACTACCCACCAGACACTCTTTTCCTCTCTTGCATCATCAGTATGACTCCGTGCAGACGATGGGGTGCCGGCAGCATCCACAGCCCCTGTGGATGGCAACACAGCCCTTGTGGATGGACCACTGATGTCCACCAGCATCTGTGCCCCTGACAGGCCACAGCTGAGTACCACAGTGCATGTGGATGTCCTTGGCCTGGGGTCGGATGAGGCCCTGGATGTGTTTCTGTAGGATGCTAGCCTTGGTGTGCTGTGCGCAGAGACACAGGTCAGGGTGGGGTCTGACTCCAAGGATGACATCACACTGATCCTGGACAGCATGGGCGACATTGTGGAGGAGTTGCCCCTGCCCACATCACTGGTGATGTCAAGGCTCAGTGCCGTGGTTGCACAGCCACCTGCCAGCAAGGCAGGTGCAGTGGTGTGTGGTGCCACTGCTCTTCCCTGCATGGATGGTGGCACTGCCACAACTGCGCAGGCACATAGCGACATACAGCAGATGGATGGGTGGCAGCAGCAGGCTGCAGGATGCCACTTGGCAGCCAGACACAGGTCCCACCACCAGTGTGCCTGCCGTACACCTTCCCACTGTAGGCCCCACCATGCAGTATCCACCAGAGAGGGAATCTAGACAGTGTGGCAGGTCATCCACTGCTGATCAGTGTCCTGACCAGGATGAGGACTGGCTGGCTGAGCACACCTGACTGCTGCAGGCATCGGATGAGCAACAGGTGCTGCTCACCACCAGGGTGCATGCACTGTGGGAGGAGGTGGACCAGCTAGCTGAGCAGTAGGACAGGGGCACTGTGCAGATCCTGAAGGGGCTTCAATGCATGCAGAAGGCCACAGCTGCGGCTATGGACTGCATTGCTGGTGCCATTGCAGATGGCTTTGTGTTGCTGGATGCCACTGGGCACAGCCATGCACAAGAGACCCCCCACAGCATGCTGTCCACCCCAAGGGCCCAGCATCAGGTGACCCCATCACAGTGGACTCTGGGTTTGGATGTTGGCATCCCTGGCATACCTGGGGCTGGCCTGTTCACCCACGTACATACACCTGCAAGGACTCAGTTGCAGTCCCGCACATCCACACTTGGGGGGGTGTCAGACACCCCCCCATGGCTGATCTGCAGCTTGCGGCTGCTGACAGGTCCCAGTGCGGCTGCCCACATGGCTGTGGCAGCTGTGGAGTCATGCGGCTGGCCTGAGGTATGTTCTGCCCTGTCCATTGTCTGCTGCTGCTGCCCTGTACACACATTGCGTGATATGTTTGCATCATACATGTGGTGGCACGCATGAGTGTTGTGCCATATGCTGCCTGTGTGTGCATGCCTGGCTGCTGGGACGTGTGTCATGGGTGTGACAAGAGCAGCCTAGCACCAGTTGCACCTGTGCACTGGTGACATGAATCAGATCTTTGTCACTTCCTGCTGCCTGTGTGGGTGCATGTGTGTCTGTGTGCACATGCCTGTGCAGCATGTGTGTGTGTTGCTGCGTGTAGGTGTGCACCACCACCTCCCCTATCCCTGCTTAGTGCCACATTCTGTGCATGCCTCTCACTGTGCACATCCCTGCATGTGTGTGGTGTGCTGGTCTGTGTGACCCATGCATGTGTGCCACACCACTTACCTGCGTTCATCATATTGTTCGAGTGCTACCATGTCGCAGTGGCGTCAGGCATTCTGTATCAGTCGGGGATCCCTCCACCCGGGGGGAGCTGCACACACCCCTCCAGTCCATTGTTATCATTATCCCCACTACTGTCACCCTCCTCAGCCTTGATAGTTATCCCACGGTCAATGGCTATGTTGTGCAGTATGCAGCAGGCCAGGAACAGGCTGCAGGCTTTCAAGGGGCTGTACTGTAGTGCACCGTCTGACCTGTCTAGGCAACAGAATCACGCCTTCAGCATGCCAAAGATGCACTCAATGATGCTGTGCTTGCTGGCGGGTGCCTCGTTGCAGTGTTTCTCTGTAGGGGATGACGGTCAACAGTAGGGGGTAAGCAGCCAGGGCATTAGCAGGTATGCCCTGTTACCTGTGTGGATACTGCCATGGTTAGCTCTATGCTATGCTGTTCTGCACTCCTTGCCCTATTCATGGCACCCCACACCACCACACACACCCTGCCTCCCCCAACCCCAGGTCTGCCATGCCACTCTCCCTGGCCTGTGTCATACTCACCCACAAGGTGGCCCATGGGGATGTCCCCATGTTTGAACCTGTGGCACAGTGCAGAGCTGTGCCAGATGAATGCCTTGTGTGCACTCTCAGAGTGTGTGGCACAGACATTAATGATGCACCCCGTGGCATCGCACACCACCTGGCAGTTGATGCTTGGGCTTCCTTTCCCGTTGATGTATGCCATGCCTTCAGGACCAGGTGGCATGTGAATGCCCACATTGGTGCAGTCAATGGACAAATCATGCCAAGCATGCTTGCAACCCTGTGGAAGTCTTGCATTTATTTATTTATTTTATTTATTTATTTATTAGATCATCGGTTTACAGACCTTTGGGTCATAGACTCATTTACAAAGGCACCTCGTCAAGAGAGCAATACATCACAGCAAACAAACAGTACAGTACATAACACTTAGATTAAAAAAGCAACCAGTGTTACAGGCATTCACTGGTAGTACACGCTTGGTAATAATCATGTTTGCTGTACTCTCCGCCTGTGTGTTGGGAACCATATGAACTCCAAAGCATGTGGCAGCAGGGTGTTGGGGAGCTGTGTGAGGAGGTGGGATGTGGCTGACTGGGTGATACCCATGGTGTCTCCTGTTGGTCATTGGAAGGTGCCTGTGGTGAGCAAGCACATGATGGCAGTTACCTTGGTCTCCATGGACATGGTGTGACTACGTCTGGTGGGTGCCTGCACCTCCTCATTGCACAGTTCGTGGAGTTGCCTCAGAATGGCCCTGTTCAGGTGGTACTGGCCCACAATCTCAGTGTCACTATAGTTCTCAAATGTGATGTGGGCATGGTAACACCTGTGTCAGGCATACAGTCATTGGGCCCTTTGTCGGCCATGTAGCTGTTTTCCCTGCCTCCTCACACCCTCATTGCTGCCTTCATCAGAAAAGGTACACTCTCCATCCCTCCTTCTCTTTCTGTGTCCCCTGGGTTGATGGATGTCTGTCTGTCTGCCTCCCTGATGTGCTGTTGTGTGTGTGTGTGTGTGTGTGTGTGTGTGTGCGCATCTCTCTCTTTCTCTGCCTCTCTCACTCCACCTTTCTGTCTCTCTCTCTTTCTCAGTGTAGGGTTATGCATCTGCTGTTTGTGTGTTTGCGCCGTTTTTATGGGAATAAGTCTGAGCAGTGCATCTTGGGTTTACTGCAGACTTGTGCCATGGCTTCATGGTTGAATATCCTGTTGTGCTGCATATTAATGGGAATGCCCCCTGCACTTGCGCTGCATACATTTTAGTTGTGCACTGGCACAATGGGATTTGCGCTGTGCCACGGCTCCCATTGAATACTGTTTGGAGGCGCATCTTCATACTTGTGCTGGCGCAACTCAGTTGTAGCATGTGCAAGCGCTCTGAATATCCAGGCCTGTATTCATTAAGGGTGTCTATTTCGATCAGCAATGGTACCTTTGTTCTTTTTTCTTGTATTACAATATCAGGTTTTCTCACTTCCACTTCCTTGGCAGTTAGTATTGGGTGATCCCATGTAATCATTGCTTTTTCATTCTCTATGATTCTTTGTGGTTCATGTTTCCAACGGTTTCTCTGCTACCTGTATGTTATAATGTCTGCACACTTTCCAGTGGATCAATCTCACTACAATGCTGTATCTTTCAGTATACAGGCCTTCTGCCATGAATACTTAACATCCAGCCACAAGATGTGCAACTGTTTCTAATTCTGTACTACAGAATCTGCACTTGTCTGTTTCTGCTGTTGTTTCTGTGGATCTTGTGAACTATCTTGTGTATAGTCCACTGCCTTTTTTTTTAGTTGTTTAACCAGGAGTACACACTAAGCTGAAAGCTTTCTTACAGGAGTGACCTGGGAGCACAGGGAAGTTACGTAACTTGCTCAGGGTCACACAGTATGCAAGTGGAAGCTGTGGGATTCAAACCCAGGTCTGTTCTGCTAGATGTCACCAGATTTGCAGCTCAGAGCCTTAAAGCACTGTGCTATACTGCCTCCCTAATCTGCCATTATTAATCTCTCATCTTGAAACCTAAATTCATCTATTTTTAACCACTCATGTCAGATCTTGCTGGGTCTGTGGTGGTTCCAGTAGCTCCATGTATTTTCTGCTATAATTATGGGCTTTCCAGTTGTTCTTTCAGTTCTGTTGGTCTTTGTCCTTATATTACATTTTCTGATTCTTTGCACTTTCTTTTGCTGGCTGTTTCTTATCTACTAGTGGTTTAAAATTCACCATTGCTACCCTCCTGAAGGTGTCTCCTAGATAAGTAAAATCATCTTAGGCTTGTTTTCTTCATGATGCAGGACCTTGACTATGTTTGGTTCCAAGGATGTCAGTAGGTATGTATGTAGCCCCACTATTGTGGACCTGTATATGTAATCAATCTCAAAGAGGCCCATGCCTCCCTCAGACCTTGGAATGTATAATTTAAGCATGCATTGTTTTTTGTTGTTTTTTTTTTTTATTAACTTCTGAGAATGATGTTGTTCTCTTGTTTTTATATCTAGCTGGTTCAGCACTTTCTGTGGTCAGTCAATCACACCAAAGCTGTTTGATATCACTGGCAGGGTGAGTTTATTTATAGCTTGCACTTTGTTTCATGTAGTCCAGCAGTTTTCAGTATGAGCTTCAAACTTCTAAAACATTCCTTGCTGATTTTTGCTCTAATTTTATTTATTCATTTAACAAATTGAAAAGGCCTTTTAGCCAAGGGCTATTTTACAGAGGTTCCATGTCATGTCATGAGAATAACAAATTACAATGGTTTCAGTAAGTAGTACAACATGAAGAAAGTAATTACATAAACAAAAGAATACTACGGCAAGATAAATATTGTGTCAAGTGTAGCCAGTTGCCTTATCTGAAGAGAGGTGGAAGGGATTACAAGGAAAGAAGGACAGGGGTGAATTGGGGGTGTGGAAAGAGCACAAAAAGAACAAGGAGAGAGCTGCTGCAATGTAGCATATGTAGGAAAAGACCCACAGGGGTTAGAGGGAGATAACATGATGTGGAAACAGGGAGGGAGAGGGAGAGTGGATGGGTAGAGGAAGGGGGATATGGGAGGATAAAAACTGGACAGGGATGGAGAAGAGATGAAGGAAGTGCTGCATGTGGAATAGCACAGCAACAGGATAGGACTATTTGTTCATGTTGGGTTGTTGCTGATTCATCTATTCCCAGGTATTTCTACTCTCCCTCTTTCTTGTGTTCTTTTATAAGCACAAGCCTCCATCAAGTTAATATTTTCTTTAAGAGTTCACTTTCCTGCTATAAATGTTACTTTGGCACATTAGTCTAGGCCAAATGTCATCTGTATATCATCAGAGAAGGTCTTAACAATTTGTAGTTGTGCGTTCAGGTGTTTGACAAATGAGCTATAAAGCTTTAGGTCATCTACAAAGATGAGGTGAGATGTTAGCTGTGCATTGTTTTTGTTTCTGGGGTTAATGTTGTGTCCATAGCCTAGATTATTGATTAAGCTACTTAAAGGGGAAGTCTCCCATAGTTTCACAATAATATTTTCCCACCTCCTTATGTGTAACTGTTGTGTGCCTCCTCCAGTTGCCAGCAGTCCTATTGCTATCCAAATCCAGATTATAAATACAAATATACAGCCCCCAAAAGTTTCAATGTGTTTGTCCTCCATTTTACCATCATTGCTGCTAGAGGATGATGTCATCAGAGCAACAGATAATGGTGCTGCACTTAATGCAGTTCCACCAGTAAACCAAACCCACAATATCTGGTTCCCAACTTGAGTAATGGAGGAACCCTTTAAACGTTGTGTACATCCTGAAGTGCAGGTCTAATAGGAACTAGGACCATATGAGTGTGATGCAGCACTGATTTGAGGTATATACAGTATTCATATGGAAGTGCCTGTATGTGTTGTGTTACTGTTTCTGTAAGAAAAAACAGTTTACCTAATAAATGACTTTGGGTACAACAAGAGTTTTAAGTGGTATTATACATCTATTGTATTATGTTCTGTATGTGTTGGCATTCTCTGTTTTGACACCAGCAGTGAGAAACAACCTTGCAAATATACCCCTTTCCCTTTGTAACCAGGCAGTCAGTGATTGGATGGCTGCTGTAAGGCAACAAAGAGTTCAGCTATAACAAGGAATAGGTTACCAGAACAGCATTAGCTGCAGCATATGGAAGAAGGATAATCTTGTGGTTAAAGTCCAGGCACAAGAACTGGAAGATTCTGGTTCAAATCCTACTAGAATCCTTTACTCTCTAACCCTTAAGAAGTAAAGAAACTAATCAGTCTCAGTGTTTGTAGTGCTCTGTATTTGCTTAGCTCATTCCTCCCATGTCATATGCATCCTGTGTCTTGGCATTTCCAGTCAGAAACTCAGATTTAAGAAGCATTTGAAATGTAAAACAATACACTTTATAAAGTAAGTGATCTAGCTCTCCACTTTCAGACTGCAGAAAGTGGGTATTTATCATTTGTGCAAAGGAGGAATTCAGTCTTGTGTGATCCTTTGGGAAACTGCTTAGGCCCATCTTGTAAATGAATCTTCTCCAGGGTGTTCAGCTGGTTCAATACAGATTGACTGACTGACTGCTTGACTGAGTGATTCAGTCTACTGTTCTCCACAACCTGTTACAACTGTCTCACAGAGAGAAAGGAGCAGTACAAAAAAACAGATTTTGTTTCCTGTGAATGCAATCATATTAGATGTATTATTTGCTCTACACATAGGCCCAGATAGTCAAACTGCAGTGGGCAGTAATGCAGTACAACAGGGCAACACCAGGGCCAGGACCAGGCCATATTCAATGGTGAAGTGCCATGGTGCAGCACTGTTGAATATGGCAAGGTTGGTGCACATACTACACATGGCACAGTGGCACTGCACTAGCGCAAACCACAGAGAGGGAGCACAAGGATGTGCCAGCACAAGTGCAGTTGCACTGGGTGCATCACCCATGATATTCAGCCAGGGGCATGCAAATGAGGCCATAATATATGCAAGGCACAAATGGGGCTATTTGCATGTTATTATGGTTCCATTTGCATGCCTTTTGCAGGGAAGCCCAGTAAATTGCTCCTGGTGCCCTGCACAGACTGATGTGTGCACAGTGGGGGTCCCTGGACATCCCTTGACCCGTAGCCATGATCGTGGCAAATCATAGGACAAGTTCCCAGTAGTCTAGTGGTACCCCCTCCCTCCTGTGTCCCCGATCACCCATACAGGACAGTTGTAAAATCCATGGTAATCTAGTGGCACTCCCTCCCTCCCGTTGCTGCCATCACCGGTTAATATCCTATGGTATCCCTGGTAGTCCAGTGGTACCCCCAGCCCTGATCACGTTACAGTGCCATCTGTAAATGCCCTGGTAGTCTGGTGGTCCCCCACCACCCCACCCATTGCTATGATCACGGTAGCGCTCCACAGTGTAAATCCCTGGAGAGCCAGTGACACACCCCACCCCCTCCCACACACAGAGAACCCCTTGCCCACTTCCCATCATCAGCGGGCAGCTGTAACCTGCCCACGTACTGCCAGGCTGCCCGCTGAATGACAGGTACAGTATGAGCTGTAAGCCCATTGGTCCATGCAGGGCATACTGTACTAGACAGTCCCACATATGTGAATGAAGTCATTCACATATTTGGGAGCATCTAGTACAGCCCAAACTGCACCTGTCATTTGGTGGGCAGCCAGATGGCAACCCACCCGCCAATGACAGGGGGGAATGGGGTGGGCAAGATGCTTTTTGTGGGTGGGAGGTGCCACTGGATCACCAGGGATTTACACTGTGGAGTGGCACCGTAATCACAGCAATGGGCAGGGGGACCACTACACTACCAGGACATTTACAGATGGTGCTATACCACAATTGGGGCTGGGGGAGTACCACTGGACTACCAGGGATGTCCTACAGTATTAAGAGGTGATCACAGCAATGGGGGGTGCCACTAGACTGCCAGGGTTTTTTGTGTGTGCTTGGGGACGGTGTTCTGGGTGGAAGGGTGGCCACCCACAGGTAGCTTCTGTGTTGTGCCTTGCAATACAGCAGCCCACCAGTGGGTGGCCAGGCTTTCTCCCTACTTTTCTGGGGCTCAACTTTGAGCCCCTCAGTAGGGCACACTGCAGGGTTGCACCAGATATGCGCTGCACATACCAGGCTGAATATCAAGATATGCCGCATATGCATGGGCATGCCCCCTGCATCTGTGCTGCATACAATTACATTGCTCCCTGGTGCATCAGGATTTGCACTGCACCAGGCAGCCTTTTCAATATCCCGCAGGGGCACAATGCGGTGTTGAGCCAGGCATAACCCCTTTGAATATTCTGGCCATACAGTATTAAGGCTACAAGTACTACTCTCTGTGTGAGTTGCATGACAGAACTGTCTTAAGACATTACAAACTTAAACTAATATCAGGCCAGACAGCATTGATACCCTTATGTTTTCTTCTGCACTATTGCTGCAGTGACATCAGGGAATGGGAGGGGCTGTATTAAAAGTGACTCATTTGCATGTAAATGGAGACTTGCTTGACACTTTACTACCTTGTGCCAGAGCCTCAGACTCTAGATATGTGTTGCAACAGAAGAAATGACTAATCTCTTATTGACATATGTACAATACCTGATGTAATGTAAAATAAATACATCAGACATATCCAAATTATAAATATACAGGAGTCTTTTCCTTTAATGGGCTGAGGGCAATGCAAAACAGAAGTGGTGACAAGAAGTCAACTTGAAATATCCCTCGTTGGATGTTTATACTTGTGACAGTGATGTACCTTTCTCGTGGTTTAATTGCAGGGTGGTGTGCCACTTTTTCATAGCAGTTGTGATAATGTTTCAGTGTGGGATACATTTTATAGATCTGTAAACACTCAATGATCCAGCAGTGTGGGATGCCATCAAATAATTTTTTGTAGTCAATCCATGCTACACTAAAGTTTTTGCAGCTCTCCATTATGACTTTGTTCAGCAGATGGTACTTTGTACCATATGATTTTCTTTTACTGTCTTTTTATTCCAACACTATGAGATTGTTACATTCTAAATGGCTAAACTCTGCATAAATTTCAGTGTATAGTTTATATTTTATTTAGTTTTGTTTACCGGGTGGATGCGCTAACCATAAAGATGACTGTTTTCAGGCATGACTGGAAATGTTGACCCAATATGTTGTTGACAGATTAGTGGGCTATAGTTCTTAGGGAGAATGGTAGGCTCAGATTTGAAAAAATTCCCGGTATTCCCGGTTATTAGATAGACGGGTGTCAACTTAGGATGTGCATATAAATCATTTTACAGGTGGCTAAACCTGGTGTATAGACCTTAGTAGTTTTAGCCAGATGTTGGGCACTGCATCTGGACCTGAGGTTTTCCAGCTGGGGGCTTTCTTTAACTTCATTTCTATCTCCTTAGCAATTACATCAGGAGTCTCCATATCCCTGGTACCGTCATTTCTTACACTGTCTTTTACTTCCTGTATCCATTTTACATCCCTATTACAGTATGTTCAAGTCATAGATACTTTTCCAGAATTCAATTTCTTTCTTTTCTAGTGGTGGTGTTACTTTGGTCATTTTATTTCCCAGCTCCTATAAAACTGCTTGGGTCTTCTCTAAACCATCTGTTTTGAGTTCTTTTCTTTATATCTCCTGAGCATCTTGACTTGAGCAGAGGTCTTGAGTGTATTATTCGAGGTGGTAAAATTTAGGTCTTGATCTGTTTTAATGCAGTGTTTTTTCTTTGATTTCATAAATTTACTGAGGACTTTCATTGATCTATTTGCTTTTCTGAACTCTAGCAGCAGTGATACTTCTGGTCTTAACTCCTTAATTGTCTTCTCTATATACACTTTCCATGGTAGCATGCTACATTTCTGTCTTTTTATTCTTATATCATTGTTTTTTTTTTCTGGCAGCACTTCTACTTGTTATTAGTTTGGCTGCACACTAGTGTATTCTGTCTGTAACCATCCAATCACCTGGGGTTAGTAGAATCCCATCAGAATTAGTGTTAGGAATGTCATAGGCAGCTGGCAGGGAGTTCATTACATGGCATCATTGTTTACTCAGCTAGCCTGAGGGAAGAATGATGAAATCATTTAGAACTCTTACAGCAGCATAAGCCACAATGTGTGGACAGCTGCTCTGGGGAAACAGAATGTTGGCAGTTGGTCTGTCAGTGGAGTAGAGCTGGTAGTAGTCTGTCAGAGTGAGAGGAGTGTGAGCCAGTGCTCAGCTGAGGGGTCTGAGCAGAGAGCCCTGCTTTCTCACCCTAGTCCTGTAATCATTAATTGTTCCCAGAGAAGTGGTGGAAACTACTGTCTACAGCAGGATCTCCTGAATTTTTCATTTCTGGAGGGGTGAAAAGGACTACTTGTAGAGGGATCTCAGGGACAATCCCCTTTGTGATCCAGGAAGTCTGAAGCTGCCTGTACAGGGTTAACAGTGAGTAGTATCTGACTTTTATGCTGCAGAAAGTACTTGAGTTTAGTGCACTGAGTAAAAGGGAGAAATGCACCTTTGTCCAGTAAAGGTTGAGCCTGTTCTCATTTATCTATCAGTGTAGATGTTTGAATGTTGAATGCCTGAACTTACTCAAAGTAAAACATTTCATGAGTTATTTTAAGTTATTTAAGATGTAACTTTGAAAAATGGTTGGGTATGAATTTGGGAGCAAGGGTTGGGCAGACCCCATCTGGAGTAACCAGTTCAGAACTACAGGTTTCATAAGGGTGCCTGGTTACTTCAGTCAAATGGCCAAATGGCTGAAGAGAATTTCAACCCCATGGTGTGGGTTGCACTAGTAATTAGCAAGATGGTTTATTAATGGGTAGCCACTGCAATGAAGAAAGTAAAAGTGTCAACTTTTCCCCAATATGTGGGTACCTTTGTGAAAGTGTTCTGTGGAAAATAGTTTCCAATTGTGGCCAGCACCACAGAAATGGTTATTTAAATATTCCCATACCATATGGAAGTTAGTGATCAGAATGAATTTCCTTCAACAGGGAGATGTGCCCAGTTTTCTTTGGAAACAGTACAGAGTTTGCTCTGCAAGATCTTTGTGCCAGAGTGTAAATCTTGGGGTCTACCCTTACTTTGATAGCATCTTGGAAATAAAGTCACACTCTATAATCCCAACCATGGTTTGAACAATTATGTAATTGCCTCCTGTGTGTGGAGTTACTGGGTACCCCTGCAGAGGTTAGGTCTAGCATAGCCCTAGCAAAAAGTAATCTCCCCAGAACCTGGTTTCTGTAAATATCTTTTTAGGTCCATTGTTATTTGCTTTTGTAGACTCCCATCCCTTGTTTTCTAGAGTAATGAGCCGGGTATACATTCCCAAATCTAGGAATGGTACCAATTGTTCTAAATGTGTCCAAAAAAGTCTGTGCTCTGTTATGCGTACTAGGGGTAGCTAACTGTGTAAAGTAGTTGGGGGGGTACATGTGGATCTCACTTATATCACATAGATCCCTCTGAATGGTTCCAATAACCTTGTTTTTCTTTTTTTTTTTTAGTTTCCTAACCACTTGTATCCTGTGTAATTTCTGCAACATGATATGTTTTGATATATTTTTCCATTTCAATTAAATCCAGCTGGTCTTCTCTCATGTTTTTTTTTCCCCCTCATGACAGACTTGTTCATATATTTGGCAGTTTTTGCTTTTCCACTCTCTGTATGGGTTGTACTTGTTCTTGGTGTTTACTTTGCTGAATGTTAGTGAACGTACTTTGTTTCTTGTGATTGTGTTTGAGCAATTGTTAGCTATAGTGTCGTAACAGATGGTGATGGTAGTGGTGAAGACTGAGTTCCCATCTCAAATCCTTCTTTCCTTAGCTGATCAAGGACTTCTATTTTAATTTGTTGCCTTTCTAAATCACTAAACTGTTTACTTTGCATTATTTTATTTTTATTTTATTAAAGTCTTGGAATTACAACCCTTTGAGTCAGGGGCTCATTTACAAAGGTTTTATGTCATACAGAGAATGAAGACAAATACAGAGAACAATGAAGACACAATACAGAGAATAAAAAAAAAATACAGAGGCAAAGGCCATAACAAAATGTCAATACACAGTGCAACATCAATGGTGTGTGTTGTACAAACAGATTACAAAATCAAGTACATATTCAGCAGTGGGACTTGTCAGTACAGGGAGAAGGAGTTACTTGCAGTCACATTCAGAGCTGGATACAATATAGTAATGCAGCTCAGTTTTAAGGGGTCCTACCCTGGGGATTGATAGAGTAGGCCCAGTTATTGAGTTCATCCAAAGAGGAGCCCTGTAGTGAAAGGACCTTAGTCCAACATTTGTCATGACAAAAGGGATGTGAAAGGACATGGTATCAGAGTATCTTATTTCTGAGAACTTGGTTGGAGGAGCGAGAGACAGCTTGAGGGGACAGGCCCAATTGGATTTTTTTGTCCAGAATGCAGGTCTGGTAGAAAAATAGACACCCCTGAAAATTAAGCATTGACAAGCATTTGTAGAGGTTGCAGGTATGTATGAACCATTCAATGCCTGTGGCCAGTCAGCAGGCCTTATTCAGAAAGCATGATAGTGGCCAGGATGGCACCATAGATGACTATGCCATAGTCTACCAGGGGGAGGATGGAGCTTGAGATGGCTAGTCAGAGGGCGTCAAGAGGGAGACAGGGTAAGAGTTTATACAGTAAGCCAATTCTAGCATTGACTGTGGAGCAAGTCACAGATAAATGTTTACGGAAGGTAAGGGTGGAGTCAAGGGTGACCCTTAAATATTTAAAGGTGTTAACTGGTTCAAGAACTATACCCTAGGAATTATGTACAGAGAGGGTGGTCAAGTAGTGTTTGTGCTGAGGGTAGGTAAATAGCATGACCTTCATTTTCTTATAGTTGAGGGCAAGTTTGTGGGAGGCAAACCACAATTCTATTTTAGTGAAGGAGTTCTGTAGGCCCCCAAATGTGAGCCGTATGTCATCAGAAAAGGTCTTAACAATTTGAAGTTGTTTTTTCAAATGTCTGTTAGATGAATTATAAAAAGTTTTAGGTCATCTGCAAATAGTAGGTGAGATGTTAGCTGTTGATTGTTTTTGTTTCCGGGGTTCAAGCTGTATCCATAGCCTAGGCTGTTGATTAGGCTACTTAAAGGATTGAGGACAAGGCAAAACAGTAGTGGTGACAGGCGGTTACCTTGAAATATCCCTTGTTGGATGCTTATATCTGGGAGGGTGATTTCACCACAATCTGCATGGGGGTTGTATACAGACCCCCATCTCAGGGGGGGAAGGGAATGGACAAGGAAATGATAGAAGGCTTTCTTAGAATGGCAGAAAAGGGGAAGATATTGTTGATGGGGGACCTGAATATGCCAGATGTTAACTGGAGCACCTTTGCTGCAAGCACATCCAAGAGAAGGGTCATTCTTGATGCCCTACAGGGGCATGTCTCAGACAGCTAGTATTGGAACCGACTTGAGAGGAAGCAATCTTAGACCTGGTACATTCAAATGGGGATGGAGAAAGAATCTCAGATTTAGAAGTGGGTAGTCTAGGAACAAGTGACCACCAGTGTGGTTCATGATAAACACAGCTATACAATCAAGCCATACAAAAGCGAGAGTACTAGACTTCAGGAGGGCTGACTTCGGGAAAATGAGAGAGCGCCTCAGAAAAACACTAGCAAACAGGCAAGAAGGAGGGGTGGAGGAACAATGGGGAGTGATCAAAGCCACAAGCCTCTGCGTAAAAAAAAGATCAATAAAACACAACGAAGGAAAAAAACGCTATGGTTCACAAAAGAGGTGGCAGGGAAGGTTAAAGAGAAAAGGGCAGCATTCAGGAAATATAAGGAAACACAGAAGGAGCAGGACAGAGAACTTTATCAGTTAAAGCAGAAAGAGGCTGGGAAGGTAGTCAGAATAGCAAAGGCCCAAACCGAAGAAAGAATAGCCAATTCTGTTAAGAAGGGGGATAAGACCTTTTATAGGTACATTAGGGAGTGAAGAAAGACCAAAGGAGGGATAGTGAAGCTTAATAAAGGGAAGGGAATCTGGGTAGAGGGTGACAGTGAAAAAGCAGGGTTACCGAATGAATATTTCTGCTCAGTATTCACAAAGGAAGAGGAGGGAGAGTTACCTAAACCAAACAAGAGAAATACTCGGAAGATGGCGGTCAATACCAATGCATTTACAGAAGAAAGGGCTCTGAAAGAACTAATAAAATTGAAGGTGGATAAAGCAATGGGGCCTGATGGGATTCACCCAAGAATTCTAAAAGAACGAAGGGCAGAACTAGTGACATCACTGACTACTCTCTTTAACAAATCATGGGAGGATGGGGTGGTACCCAAGGACTGGAGGAGGGCAGATGTAATTCCTCTTCACAAAAGTGGGAGCAGGACAGAGGCAGGAAACTATAGACCAGTTAGTTTGACCTCAGTGGTAGGGAAAATGATGGAATCACTTCTGAAGGAAAGAACTGTTGAGTACCTAGAGGCCATTGGGGCACAGGACCCGAGGCAACATGGATTCATGATGGGAAGGTCATGTCAGATGAATCTAATAGATTTCTTTGACTGGGTGACCAAAGTAGTAGATCAGGGAGGGACTGTGGACATGGCCTACCTAGATTTTAGCAAGGCATTTGATACAGTCCCCCACAAAAGATTAATACACAAGATAGCCAGCCTTGGAATGGGTCCCAAGGTGGTAGCCTGGATAAAAATCTGGCTAGACAACAGGACACAAGGGTAGTAGTAAATGGAGTACACAGTGAAGAAAGGAGGGTTACTAGTGGAGTACCAGAGGTTCAGTACTGGGACCAGTCCTTTTAATGTCTTTATAAGTGACATTGCAGAGGAACTGGAAGGAAAAGTATGTCTCTTTGCAGATGACACAAAGATCTGCAACAGGGTTGATACACAGGATGGAGTGGAAAGGATGAGAAGGGACTTGGCAAGGTTGGAGGAATGGTCAAATGTATGGCAGCTCAGATTTAATGCAAAAAGTGCAAGATAATGCACATGGGAAACAAAAACCAGGGAAGCGTACACAATGGGGGTGAGATACTGACAACAGTAAAAATGGAAAGGGACCTGGGGTAATTATATCAGATGACCTAAAGGTGGGCAAGCAATGTGAGAAGGCAGTAAGGAAGGCTGGGGGATACTGGGATGCATAGGAAGAGGCATCAATAGTAGAAAACAGGAAGTTGTTATCCCTCGGTACAGACAGTTGGTGAGACCCCATCTGGAGTACTGTGTGCAGTTCTGGAGACCCCATCTCTGCAAAGACATAGACAGAGTGGAGGCTGTCCAGAGGAGGGCAACCAAAATGGTGCAGGGTCTGCACCAGAAGACATACGAAGAAAGACTAAAGGAGCTTAATATGTATACTCTTGAGGAAAGAAGGGAGTGAGAGGACATGATAGAAACATTCAAGTACCTCAAGGGAATTAACAACGTCCAAGAGGGTAGCATCTTCCAGAAAAAAGATGTGCAAGAACAAGGGGGCACAATTTGAAGACAGAGGGGACAGTTCAGGGGTAATGTGAGGAAGTATTTTTTCACTGAGAGGGTTGTGGATGCATGGAACAGCCTCCCTGAGGAGGTCGTGGAGTCAAGAACAGTGGGGGACTTCAAGAATGCATGGGACAGGCATAAGGCAGTCCTAGGGGTGGGTAAGAGGAAGTAAGCTGTTGACTAACTAGGATCTGCAGCTTATTTGTTAGGTAGGAAAATGGGCAGACTAGGTGGGCCAAGCGGTCCTTATCTGCTGTCAAATTCTATGTTTCAATGTTTCTATGACCTTCCTCATGGTTTAATTGCAGGGTGGTTTGACACTTTCTCATAGTGGTCATGATGAAGTTTATTAGGGTGGGATGTATCTTGTAAATCTGTAAACATTCAGTGATCCAGGAGTGTGGGATGCTGTCAAATGCTTTTTTGTAGTTGATCTATGCTACACTAAGGTTTCTGCATATTTTGCAGCTCTCCATTTCTTCCGAGAGTGAATTTGCTGATGTTTTGTCAGAGCATACTTCTGGGCAAAATCCTTATCACATTCACCACATTTATTTGGTCTCTCTCTCTCTTGGGGTTAGTGTCTCCAAATGTTTAGGGATTTCTGATACCATGACAAGAATGGACCCCATTCTTTAGCCAGGGCATATTCAAAACTCAAGAAATTAGTACTGTATTAGTCTTTGATGTTTGCTGAGAGTGCAACGACCCAAGATGGCTTCCTTTTGAAGTTCATAAGGTGTTACAAGTATTGGTAGCTTATTTAAATGTGTCTGAAAGTTCATTTTGATTAGTTCCATTGCTCCAAGCACTATTGGAACAATATGTGTGTCCTTATTCCACATCAGTTTGGTTTCTTACTGCATATCTTGGTATTTCATGATTTTGTATCTCTCTGTACGCAGGACACTGTAGTCACTAGGGGGTGGCTATTTCAATCAGCAATGCTACCTTTGTTCTCTTTTCTTGTATTACAATATTGGGTTTTCTCACTTCCAATTTCATGGCTGTTGGTATTGGGAGATCCCATGTGATCATTACTTCTTCATTCTCTGTGATTCTTTGTGGTTCGTGTTTCAAGTGTCTCTCCGCTACCTGTATATTATTGTGTCTGTATAGTCTCCAGTGGATCAACCTTACTATGTTGTTGTGTCTTTCAGTATACAGGCCTTCTGCCATGAGTAATTTGAATCCAGTTCTAATGCTGTACTACTAAACCTGCACTTGTCTGTTTCTCCTGTTTTTTCTATGGATTTTGTGAACCATCTTGTGCATAGTCCACTGTCTTGGGCTGAAATTATCAATCTCTCATCTCGTGACCTAAATTCACCTCTTTTTAACCACTTATGGGTCAGGGCTTTATTGACCTGTGGTTGTTCCAATAGCTCCCTATATTTTCCACTATAATTATGGGCTTTCCAGTTCTTTTGTTTTCTTTTCTGTTGGTCTTTGTCCTTATACTCCTTTTTCTGATTTTTTTCACTTTCTGTTGCTGGCTGTTCCTTATCTGCTAGTGGATTAATATCCACCTCTGCTACCCTCCTGAAGGCTTCTCCTAATTTGATGAGTGAAGTCATCTTAGGCTTATTTTCTTCACGATGCAGGACCTTGACTAAATGTGGGTCCAACGATGTCAGTAAGTATGTATGTAGCCCCACTATTGTGGATCTATATGTGTAATCAATCTCAAGGAGGCCTATGTCTCCCTCTGACCGTGGGATGTATAGTCTTGGCATGCACTGGTATTTATATATTAACTGGTGGGCATGAAACAGTTTTCTTGTTTTTAGATCTAGCTGGTTCGATACTTTCTATGGCCAGTCTATAACACCAAAGCTGTATGATATCACTGGAAGGGTGAGCTGGTTTATAGCTTGCACTTTATTTAGTGTTGTGTTGTCAATGCAGTTTTCAGTATGAGCTTTAACCTTCTGAAATATTTCTTGCTTATTTTTGCTCTCATTTGTACATGTTGTGTTGTTGCTCCTTCCTCTATTCCCAGGTTTTTATATGCTCCCTCTTGCTCAAGTTCTTTTATGTCACAGCTCTCCGCCAGGTTAATGTTTTCTTTATGGGTTAACTTTCCTGATATAAATGTTGCTTTGGCACATTTGTCTAGGCCATATGTCATCCATATATCATCAGAGAAGGTCTTAATTTGTAGTTGTGCTTTCAGGTGTTTGTTGGATGAACTATAAAGCTTTAGGTCATCTACAAAGAGGAGGTGGGGTGTCAGCTGTTGATTGTTTTGGTTTCTGGGGTTCAAGCTATACCCATAACCGAGGTTGTTAATTAGGTAACCCTAATGGATTGAGAACAAGGCAAAACAGAAGTGGTGACAAGGAGTCACCTTGAAATATCCATTGTTGGATGCTTATACTTGGGACAGTGATTTGACCTTTCTCGGTTTAATTGCAGGGTGATTTGCCACTTTCTAAAAGTGGTTGTGATGAAGTTTATCAGTGTGGGATGTTTCCTGTAGATCTTTAAACACTCCATGATCCAGGAGTGTGGGATGCTGTCAAATGCTTTCTTGTAGTCAATCCATGCTACACTATGGTTTTGGCATTTTTTGCAGCTCTCCATTATAGCTTTGTTTAGCAAGAGATGGTCCTTTGTACCATACAATTTTCTTTTATTGCCTTTCTGTTCTATTGCCATGAGCTTATTGCAATCTAAATGATTGTAGACTCTGTCTGCATCGATTCCAGTGTACAGTTTATATGTTGTTGGTAAACAGGTTATTGGGCGATAGTTCTTGGGGAGACTGGCAGGCTCAGATTTAATAAGAAGTATGGTATTCCCTGTCGTTAACCAGATGGGTGTCAAGTCAGAATGTGCGTGTAAACAGTTTTTTGAGGTAGCTAAATCTCGGTGCAAAGATGTTAGTACTTTTAGCCAGAAGTTGGGTACTGCATCTGGACCTGGGGTTTTCCAGTTGGGGGCCTTCTTTATCTTTGCTTCTATCTCCTTAGCTGTTACATCAGGCCACTTCATATCCCTGGTAGTGCCATTTCCTATGTTGTCTTTTACTTCCTGTATTCACTTTGCATCCCTATTATGTTCAGCTGGGTTTTCACAGATGGTTCTCCAAAAGTCCTCAGTTTCTTTCTTTTCCGGTGGTGTTACTTTGGTTGTTTTCTTTCCTAGCTCCCCATAAAGTTTCTTTGGGTCTTCTCTAAACCATCTGTTTTGTGTTTTTTCTTTGTTCCTTTCTGCATATCTCTGAAGCTTCTCAGCTTAAGCAGAGATCTTGAGTTTGTCAATCGAGATGGTAAAATTTAGATCCTGATCTGTTTTAACGCAGTGTTTTTCTTTGATTTCATCCACTTTTCTGATGACTTTCATTGATCTATTATCGCTTCTAAACTCCTCCAGCAGTGATACTTCTGATCTTAGCTCCATAATTATCCTCTTTATCTGCTTTTGCCATGGTGGTATGTTGCATTTCCCTCTCTTTTTGCTCTTTATTCCTTGCTTTTGTGGCGCTGCTCTATTTGTTATTAGTCTGCACAATAATGTATTCTGTTTATCTCAGTGATATCATATGGATCTCGCTGAATGGTTCCAATAACCTTATTTATCAGTTTCATTTGTTCCCTGTGTGTGTCCTGTGTAGTTTTTGCAATCTTTCCTTTTGATGTGCTTTGATACATCTGTCCATTTCAATTAAATTTAGCAGATCTTCTCATGTTTTCTTCCTCTTGATTGAGGGTTATTCCTATAGTTGGCATTTCCTGCTCTTCCTCTCTCTGTACGGGTTGAACTAGGACTTCAGCTGATTTATTGAAGCAAAGCACTTAGTGTTCACTTTGAGGAACAACTTTAATGGGTGTGTCTTGTTCTGTTTCATATGCATTTGCAGAGCAGTTGTTTGCTGTAGTGTCGTACCAGATGATGCTGGTGGAGGTTGAGTCACTACCTCAAATCCTTCTTTCCTTAACTGTTCAAGGACTTCTGTTTTGATTTGTTGCTTTTCTAGATCACTAAACGGTGCACTTTTCATTATGTTCCACTTCTGTGTGGTTATTCTTTTCTTTGTGATGTTTACCATATCTGGATGCCTTTGTCTGTATGTCTGTTTGAATATATCTGCAGCTTTTGTTACCATGCTGATAATACTTTTTTGCTGTCAAATGCTTTTTTGTAGTCGAACCATGCTACACTAAGGTTTCTGCATTTTTTGCAGCTCTCCATTTCTCCCTAGAGTGAATTTGCTGATGTTTTGTCAGAGAATACTTGTGGGCAAAATCCTTGCCACATTCAGCACATGTATATGGTCTCTCTCCAGAGTGTGTTCGCCGATGTGATATCAGAGTACTGCTCTGGCTAAAACTCTTGTCACATTCATTACATTTATATGGTTTCTCTCCAGAGTGAATTCGCTGATGTATTGTTAGGCTATCCTTAGAACGGAAACTCTTATCACATTCAACACATTTAAATGGTCTCTCCCCAGAGTGACTTCGCTGATGTATTACTAGATTAACCTTCTTGCCAAAACTCTTGTCACATTCAGCACACTTATATGGTCTCTCTCCCAGAGTGAATTTGCTCATGTTTTATCAGATCATACTTCTGAGCAAAACCCCTGTTGCATTCAGCACATTTATATGGTCTCTCTCCAGAGTGTGTTCGCTGATGTAATATTAGCGAACTGTTCTGGCCAAAACCCTTACCACATTCATAACATTTATATGGCCTCAAGTGCATTTGCCTATGTTTTATCAGGCTACTCTGAGAACCAAGACTCTTGTCACATTTAGCACATGTGTATAGTCTCTCTGTCATGTGAATTTGCTGATGCCTCATGAAGATTGTTTGTGCTGCAAAACTCTTGTCACAATAAGCACAAGTATATGGTTTCTGGTGCATTTGGTGCGTTGTAGTTTTTTTTGCTGTGCAGTAAAACTCTTGTCAGCATATTTAACTGTCTTTAACTTACTGGGATATTTGGTATATTTTAATTGTCCCTCTCCTTCATGAATCTGGTGCTGTGCAGTGATAAGATGTAGGTCATTGAAACCCTTTCTGCACGGGGGGTACTGATGGCATTTTTCTGTTGTGTGACTCAGCTGGCAGATCTCAAGTGATGATTGCTGACTCCAAGTTCCACTGCACTCAAACTTGCAGCTGACTAAAACAATAAATATTCAATTAGTATTTTCTTAGAACAAGCAAACACATTATTTTATTTTTCTTACTTGTTTTTGAGCACTTCACCAACATTTAATTGAACCTGAGAAATGTGTTTTTAAAACAATTCTATTTTAAAATTATTTTGATTACATTATTCTTTCTGTGATATTTGAATTTATTGCTTTTATTGTAATATTCATAGAATGGGTCTGACCAATGCTGGCTTCTCATTGGTCACAAGGGAGTATGTTAACAGGAAATAAATTATGGTAGGAAGGGCATGCTAACAAAAAACAGTAATGAAACAGGATAAAAGATAATTAAGCAAATCACACAGAACCAGATTTCCAACAGAGAAAGTATTTAGATTTTTAATAACCAGAGTCAGGGAAAGAGCAAATAAAATGTCAATCTGCAGCTACCCACTCCCACAGTACAAAGAAAAACTTCATTTTTAAATACAGGGAGTCACTAAAGTCAGACAGAACATAATACAACTGCAGCTTCCTCCTCTCCTGAGTAAAAAGCAAAGATCACATTTGTTTAATGCAGACCATCACCAAAGTTATACAGAATACCATACAACTGCAGCTCTCCTGAGTAAAAAAAAAAATCACATTTTTGTAATAAATATAGCCACCAGAACTGATCACAATACAATGTAAATGTAATGTATATAATATACCTATAGTAGTTTAAAGTATTGTAATTCTGTGTTTGTGTACTTATGTCCTGCTGTCGAGTCATTACCTCATTGCAAAGTGTATAGTGATAACAACTTGGTCTGTTGTAACAGAATTTGATGGCAGATAAGGGCCGCTTGTAGTTAACCAACAGCCTATTTCCTCCTACCCCCCCACAAGAATTGCCTTGTCTGTCCCATGCATTCTTGAATTCCACCATTTCTGACTCTACAACCTCCTCAGGAAGGCTGTTCCATGCATCCAGAACCCTCTCATGAAAAAATACTTCCTTACATTACCTCTGAGCCGTGCCTCCTCTATCTTCAAATTGTGCCCCCCATTCTTACACATCACTTTTTCTGGAAGATGCTACTCTCTTGGACTTTGCTGATTCCCTTGAGGTACTTGAAAGTTTCCATCATTTCTCCCCTCTCCCTCCTTTCCTTGAGGGTATACATATTAAGCTCCTTTAGCCTCTCTCTTCATATGCCTTCTGGTGCAGACCCTGCACCATTTTTTGTTGCCCTCGTCTGGACAGCCTCCACCCTGTCTATGTCTTTGTGGAGATGAGATCTCCAGAACTGCATGGAGTACTCCAGATTGGGTCTCACCAACTGTCTGTACAGAGGGAAAAACTTCTTGTTTTCTACAGTTGATGCTTCTCCCTATGCATCCTAGTATCACCCCAGCCCTTCTTACTGCCTTCCCACATTGCTTGCCCACCTTTGGGTCATCTGATATAACTACCCCAGGACCCTTGCCATTTTTGTTGTCAGTATCTCACCACCCATTGTGTACTCTTCCCCGGGGTTTTGTTTCCCAGGTGCATTACTTGCTCTTCTTTGCATTGAATCTAAGCTGCCATATATTTGACCTTTCCTCCAGCCTTACCAAGCTCCTCCTCATTCTTTCCACCCCACCTTGTGCATCAAGCCTGTTGCAGATCTTGTGTTGACTGCAAAGAGACATACTTTCCTTCTAGTCTCTCTGCAATGTCACTTATACAGACAGTAAAATGACTGGACCCAGTACTGAACCCTGCGATACCCCACTCGTAACCCCCCCCTTTCTTCACTGTAGACTCCATTTACTGTCACCCTCTGCATGCCATTGTCCAGTCAATGTTTTACCCAGGCTACCACCCTGGGACACACTCCCAGGCTGGCTAATTTGTTTATTAATCTTTTGTGCAGGACTGTGTCAAATGCTTTGCTAAAAGCTAGGTAGGCCATGTCCACAGCCCCTCCCTTGTCTACTACTTTGGTCACCCTTTCAAAGAAATTGATTATATTCATATGACATTACCCTCCTGCTGTGAATCCATGCTGCCTTTCCTGTGCCACACTAGACTCTAGGTACTCAACAATTCTTTCCTTCAGATGTGATTACCATCATTTTCCCTACCGTTGAGGTCAAACTGTCAGGTCTGTAGTTTCCTTCCTCTGCCTTGCTCCCACTTTTGTGAAGGGAATCACATCTATCTCCAGTCCTCAGTACCATACCATCCCCCATGATTTGTTAAAAGGGCAGTCAGTTATGTTACTAGTTCTCCCATAGTTCTTTCAGAATTCTGGGTGTTGCTTATCAACAGTCACCTTAAGGTTGTGCTGTAGTATTTCCGCTTGTGACACTAGCAGCGGTTTGGGAATGGACCTGGATTGCTGGAGGGCCAGTTGGGAGAAGAAGGATGGAACATAGAAGCAAAGACTTTGACGGCAGATTACGACCACTGGCCCACCCAGTCTGCCCATTTTCCTAACTACTGGATAAGCTGCAGATTCTAGTTAACCAACAGCCTACTTCCTGCAACCCCCCACTATAATTGCCTTGTGTCTGTCCCATGCATGTTTGAATTCCCCACTGTCTTAGACCCAACGATCTCCTCAGGAAGGTTGTTCCATGTATCCACCATTCTCTCCGTGAAAAAATTCCTCACATTACCCCTGAGCCATCCCCTCTATCTTTAAATTGTGCCCCCTTGTTCTTCACATCTCTTTTCTGAAAGATACTACCCTCCTGGACTTTGTTGATTCCCTTTGAGGTACTTGAACATTTCTATCATGTCCCCGTCCTCCTTTCAGCAAGAGTATACATATTAAGCTCTCTCAGTCTCTTCATATGATTTCTGCTGCAGACCCTGCACCATTTTAGTGCCCTCATCTGGACTGCTTCCATCCTGTCTATGTCCTTATGTAGATGAGTTCTCCAAAACTGCACACAGTACTCCAGATGGGGTCTCACCAACTGTCTGTATAGAGGGATAACCACTTCCCTTTTTCCACTTGTGATGCCCCTTCCTATGCATCCCAGTATCCCCCTGGCTCTCCTTATTGACTTTTCACATTGCTTACCCACCTTTAGGTCATCTAATATGACTACCCCCAGGTCCCTTTCCTTTTTGTTGTTGTTAGTACCTCCCCTGCTATTGGGTACTCTTCTCCTGGGTTTTTGTTTCCCAGGTGCATTACTTTGCACTTCTTTGCATTGAATATAAGTTGCCATATGTCTGACCATTCCTCCAACCTTGCCAAGTCCCTTCTCATCTTTTCTACCCCCCTTGTGTATTAACTCTGTTACAGATCTTTGTGTCATCTGCAAAGAGGCATACCTTTCCCTCTAAACCCTCTGCAATGTCACCTATAAAGATGTTAAAGGGGACTGGACCCAGTACTGAGCCCTGAGGTACTCACTAGTAACCCCCCTTTCTTCAGAATGTGTTCCATTCACTATTACGGCTCTGTGTCCTGTTGTGCAGCCAGTTTGCTACCAGGCTACCACCCTGGGACCCACTACCAGGCTGGCTAACTTGATTATTAATCAAGGAGTGTTCCATGGACGGCTCTCCTTCTCCAGGGAGGGGGTAGTGTCTGGCACAAGGAAACCACTGGTGGAGGCCAGGAGACACTCAAGCCTCTGATGCTTGAACATAAGGGAGACAGGGTGAACGCTGGCATCATTGCACATTCCCACCTCCAGAAAAAAATGGAAAAAGGGCTAGGCAGGTGGGTCCACTGTTTAGGTGAGGCCCTCCCTGGGACTTCAATTAGCCACCATTGCCATATTCTCCTGACCAGTCACTAGTTCTGTTGCTTGGATATGGGGGTTCAATGCCATGGCCCCATCCTCTGAGGGGTAAGCTGGGGGTAACTGGGGGAGAACTGCCATAGATGGTGGTGGAAATCCCAGGGGCTGTGGCCAGGGCTGAGGGTTGACAGTAGGGACCCACCAGATAAAGAATGGGGAAAAAAAAGGTTGTGCTGTAGTTCAGATGTTGGTGTTGTTTCTTATATTTCTTGTCTTACATGTATTTATTTCATCTGTTTTATTATGTATCGATATGTTATGGAAACTTTTTTGTACTATTATCAGGAAGCCATTGTAAATGAGTAGAGGTTCATTTGGCCTTGTCACACCTTTTCATGTTCTAAATAAAAATCTTGAATGCTGAAAAATGTATTCCGACTGGCTCTGGTCGCTATCTACACTACAATAATGTGATTCCCTTAAGTAAAGAACAAAATCATTTTTTAATGCAAATAGTCCCAATAGCCAGTCACAACAAAATACAACTGTATTCTGAATGGCTGGCCTTGGTTATAAAAATGTGATTCCCCTGAGTAAAACACAAGATCACAAGTCAATGTAGACAGCTACCGAAGTCAGAGTAAAACCAAAATCACATTTCTATTTTTTACTTATTTGAAATTACTCCAAGCAGGATGACCCCATGATATATAGCACCTTGCTTTCATGCAGGCCTCAGTGAGGATAGCAGCAGTCAGCAGGTTAGCCTAGTCCTGCAGGCATAGTTACATACAAGCTAAAGTATACACAGGGAAATAAATGAGCTCTGAATGTAAGCACATCCAAATGGTAATCAAAACAAGCACACAAAGTAGATTCACTGCTTTTTATGTTGACTTGCACTTGAGCGCCAGCCAACATAGTGTAGTAGTAGCAGACTTGGAGGTGTGGTCACTGTGGGAGAATGCAGGGCACACATTAGTAGGTGCGTCCTTCATTCCCCAATAAGGTAACTGCAGGCGTGGACACCAGCAACATGTAAACTGGCCACCAGATCTAGGAAAAGGTCTGCTGAAATGACAGCCAAGCTTGTCATGCAACAACGTGCATTTCCTGGTGAAACAGTTCAATAAACAAGGCCGCACTGACTGCTACCATGCAGAGTGGTGACTTCAGGGGTGCCCAATCCCCCTGTCAGCATGCCCAACCCACTGCATTTGCTGATTAGAGCCACTCCCCATCAGCATAATACCCCTCTCATTTAAAGTGTATGCTGAGGGGTGCCCAATCCCCTCGGCACCATTGTACTCCCAAACAGTCTTTCTTTGCTGATGGGGGCCCCAATCATTGCTTCAGTCCTCCCTTCCCCGTTTAATGTGCTGATGGAAGCCCACTCCCTGTCAGCATAATATCCCCCACAACTTTGTTGTGTGTGCCGAGGTGCTCAATCCCCATCGGCTCTTGTTCTCCCCGCCGGTATGTGCTTGTGAGGGATGCCCAATCCCCTGTTGGCTACAGCAACCCCCAAAAAAACACTCAGGTGGCTTGCTGGGAGCCCACCCCAGCATGCCAAATGCCCCTGTAAAAAAAAAAAGTCCTGTGATTTTTTTTTAAACCTGTAAATCAGAAAACAGTCCCTCACAGTCTGTCCTGCTCCCTTCCTCAACCAGCACCCACCCTCTGCATACCCCACCTCTCCACACCATCCTCACCCCATACTTGTATCCGGAGCCTGGCATGATGATCTTTGGTGGACCGGGAACACGTCTGCAGTCTTCAAAGCCAACCATGAACTGAAGAAATGCTGGTAAGCTGTACAATGGCATAAATAGGGTTTTTCAACTTTGGTGCATATCTCGGACATTTTTGGGAATTTTGGCACCATATTTTCAACATGGGGTTATTGGAAACCCTCCTCATGAATTCAGTCACTGTCATGGTGTTATTCAGTCCCAAAAGGTGATTTTGTAGTCACTGTGTGGAATTACCTTTTGGGACCAATTAATGTCCGTGAGGAGGGCTCTCAAAAAGCCTGTGTTGCAAATTTGGTGACAAAAATCCAAAAAATGGCTGTTTTACAAGCATGCATTGTGCAGTTTCCACCCACGCTCGTAAATTCATGAATTTGTAATATTTCCACTCCAGATTTTCAACATTGCCATTTTCCCACACCTGCTTATGAGCAGTACAGCTGTCATTTTACATATCCTGGCCGAAATGTGTTTTCACATGTCTGGCACAGAATAGCGCAGTCGCTATGTGAAATCAGTTTTCAGGACAGTTTGACAAAATGACAGCGACACTGTGCATGAGCAGAGGTCCTAAAATGCCTATGTGGAAAATTTGGTAATAAAAGTCCATTAAACTACTGTGTTACAAGCATGTGTTGCACAGTTTCCATGCACCCTTGTAACTTTGCAAATTTGCAATATTTTCATGCCACATTTTCAACACTGGCATTTTATCACACCTCCTTATGAACAGGACAGCTATCATTTTTCACATCCTGCTCGAAATGTGTTTTCGCACCTGTGGCATACAATCGCGTGGTCGCTGTAGGAGATCAATTTTTGGGACAGATTAAGAAAATCACAGTGCCACTGTTCATGAGGGGAAGTCCCAAAATGTCTATGTTGAAAATGTGGTAAAAAAACAACAAAATAATTGGGTTATGGACATGTGTTGTGCAGTTTCTATGCATGCTCATGACTTCATCAGTTTTTCATATTTTCGCTCAGATTTTCAACATTGCCATTTTTTTACGCCTCTTCATGGACAATACAGTTGTCATGTTTCACATCCTGCTCAAAATGTGTTTACGTACCTGTGACACCAAATGGCACAGTCACTGTGCAAAATCATCTTTCAGCTAACAAACTGATACTGACGCTCTTCATGAGGTGAGGTGGGGTCACAAAAAGCCCATGTTAATGATTTGGAGTGAAAATACCAACACATACCTACAGCATTAGGGTTTCCAGCTGTTACACCTCTCCCTGTAGAGACTGACAGGTGTCAGGGGTGCGACTTGGGATCATCAGCTGTAATGCTCTCGCCATTCCACCCCACCCCCACCCCCAGCAGCCCCTGACAGGCATTGAGGTGTGCCTTGAAGTGTTCAGCCACAAAGTTCACCCCATTCTCCTATACTGCACCCACCTCAGCGTATTTTCTTGTGGAATGGGTTAAGTATAACACCCAAGGACCCCAAAGCACACCACAACACTTGTCTGTGTCTACAGGGTAGGGTGAGGTAAAATGGCATGAGCATTATAGCTGACGACCCAAAGGCACACTCCAACACCTGTCAGTCTCTGAAGAGTGGGTGTGGGGTTGGCGTCAGTTCAATACTTCACTGACACTCCTATTATGCATCTCTAACACCTGCACTACCAATGCCAATGCCAAAGAGACAATATTCGGCACAGACAAATGCTTGTTTATAATACTGACACAAGTCACTAAAGCCAGACAGTATTAAGTACAATAATACCATGCACATAAAAAGAAATGAAAAATCCTATATTGTGATTGGCTGTCTGGCACCTTTCTGCCCTGGTAAATCCTATGATATACCCATTGCAAAGGTGCCAGCCAGCCACATAATTTTAAAATCTCTTCTATCCCCAAAACACGCTGCAAAGCCGCCATATTGCCCTCCCGCTAAAAGCGGAATTCATCTCCCTCCTCATCAAGCATTAAAATGGAGAGAAAATCGTGAACTTTGAAACAGTTATACACCTTCAAACTAAAGAATATTTAATCTCCAATCAGAGGAAACACAGACTACTGCTAAAAATTAAACATACCTCTAAAATGTAATACGGCCCAAACTGACACATCAGCTTTCCGTTTTCAAACCATAACATTTACTAACCCTCCAGTTTCACCCTCCGTATCATTATCCCCGCACTCCAGTCATTTGACCCCTGATAATCAAAGAACACACAAGGATTCCCTCCTTTAAAAAAAACTCCTACTGCCTATTGCACACTGTCACAGCCATTAGCAACTCACTATGTCACAAAATTGCACCCGGAAGCAACCAGGGAGATGAAGATGCTGCATCAACCATCCAGTTTCACTCCACGTACCATCAACTCTGCACTCCACATCTGTAAATTCTGATAATTGTAGTACACTCATTCCCTCATTAAAAAAAAAACTCCTGCAATCTATGGGACACTATCAGAACTGATAGCAACTCACTAACTCACAAATTTCCACCCACAAGCACAGCCCATGAACACTCGAACATACTCTGTCATACTTCCTTACCAGTTACAGAGAGAACATTGTTTTTCTCTTCTTTTTAATTAGAGAGAGACCAAAAGACCAAAACAGAGTTGTAAAGGAGTTATGATGGACACATCATGCAGCATTGCATTGTTTAAACCAATCACCTCAGTATCTCCCTTGCAACACAGCGCTACTTTATGAGGCGGAGTGATAAATTTGTTAAAAATAATGATTTAAAATACAAACAAGTCTATCTTTTTATTTATTATTTTAGTAATAAAAAAAGAGCCATGGTATAATTAAGCAATAAGCCACAAGGGGGTGTGGGTTATCGGGGATCTACCAAGGTTGGTGGTTTGCACACAGGAAAATAAATGAGCTCTGAATGTAAGCACATCCAAATGGAAATCAAAACAAGCACACAAACTGGGTTCACTGCTTTTTTATAATACTGGTACAAGTCACTAAAGCCAGACAGTATTAAGCGCAAATATCCCATCTAAATACTCAAGCTTGTAACATGGCTAAGAAAAAGGGATGCCCCTTATTGGTACAAGCACACCAGCTGACCATGGATTAATTCTCAATTAATCCATGGTTCCAATCTGGGGTCCCACACTGTGAGTCACCTGGCAGTCAGTAGTGTGTAGAAGACAGCGTAGTGCACAAAGTCACATTGAGAGGAAAAGCAGCTGTATATTTCTCACAGCTGTTTCAGAGTGAGACCTGTTCTTCTCATGAGCTTCACAGCTGAGAGACACAAGAAATGTATGTAGCAGTGAAAAGGGTTATACTGTAAACTTTTGTCATCTCACTTGCTTCACAACTGCAGTGTCTGACACTGCACATTCCGCTGTGTGTTTGTAACATGGCTAAGCAAAAGCACTGCACATCTTTCATTGGAGTGGTGTCCAACCCTTTCCCATAGCCATGTTACAGTGTGTTAATCATGCAGACACAGCATACTATAGTGAATTCCCTGCTGTCTGTTGTCCACTGTAATGAACAATGTGTGCAGATCAGGTATTACAACTTTTAGCAATTTGCAAAGTGTGAACATGATACTAACCATATATGGCACTAACCATGATACTGCTGGTGTTGCTACTTGTTATGAAGCACCAAGAACCCACAGGCCAATTCATTATGCACCCATTCCCAATGCTGGAAACACAACCACCCCCTCCCTCATATCCACTCTGCCATCCCCTATGCCCCCACCCCCTACCAGCTCCCCTACTTTACAATCTCCTCAGCCATCCTGCCCTCCTTGCCACCTGGCTGTTCCAACCCTCTTCCACATGCCCATCCCCTGCTCACTCCACTCTAAGCCCTCCAAACACCACTACTCAGCAAAAAGTCAGCAACTTCTTGCCCTCCTTAGGATTATCTCTTTGCTGCTGCTAATGTCAGGCAACATTCACCCCAACCCAAGCCCAGTAGCTCACAACCAGCTACAGCCACCCCCTGGGCTATGCGTAGCCTTGATAAATATTTGTAGTTTACCCCAAAAAAATGCACCCCTGCAGTGTTGGCTAGTGTAGCACCAACCTGATGTCCTGGCACTAATAGAAACCTGGCTTTTCAAAAAGACCCCAGACTCCTTCATCTCTCCCTCTCTCCCTGGCTTCTCCCTCCTCCAGAAAGACAGAAAGGGTAAGTGAGCTGGCGGATGTGCCTTTTATGAGCGTGACTCACTGACCTGCCAAACCATGCCCATTCCCATGTTGGACCAAGAGCCCAAGCCTTCTCAATTAAACTCACCCTGGACCCTAACAGAGCACCACTAATTTTTACAGTTGCCTATATCCCTCCTAGAAAACAATCAGCTGCTACACAATCACTCTCAAAATACCTCACTAGTCCCCCCCGCCACAAGGTGGAACAAATACTAGTCGGGGATCTTAATATAAATTGGCTAGCTAGCTCAGCAGCCCCTGCCAAGGACACCTTTGTGGCCCTGGATCTGTCCCAATTAGTATCTCAACCCATAAGGACAAACCTTGCTAATGGAACCCACACCTTGCTACACATGCTGCTTACAAACATCCCCACTGAGTCACTGACTTAGTGGTATTCCCTAACTCCCTGAGTGACCACTCCCCAATCCTTTTGTCCTGTTCCTGTTAGATGCCCAAACCTCCTCCCCTCATCACCTCCCATCGCTGCTTGCAGCCTGGCAGTCTTACCAAGCTCAGACAACATTTGTTAAACTGTGACTGGTCCCCAATTATTCAGGACCTGAGCATAGATGACGTCCTGAACTATTTCACCCACACCTTCAGCAAAGCCTGTGATGCTTGTGCCCCTCTCACAAAAACGACCTCCAAGAAGCGAAATGCACCTTGGATCACCCCCACACTGCTGCAACGCTCAAGCTAAGAGATAACTTCTGGCACCAAGCCATGGCTTCTAGCTCACAGGTGGACAGGCAGGCATACAACACTGCCCATAACAACTGCACCTGAGCAATACACAAGGCCAAGGCAGAACACTATATATCCACTCTGGCTACCTCTTGAGGAAGCTCACACAAATTCGGGGACAATATTAAAGACATTAATGGGAAATCAAGACCCCCCCTTCCCACCTCAACATCAATGGCACCATCTCCACTGACCCACTGTGCATCGCCAACTGCCTCAACTCCACCTTTTTTTACTTTAGTACAGTACTCCCAAGCAACTTCTTTGAGCCCATAGGACCCACACCAGCACCTAACCTCCAGCTCCCCCTTCTATCTCAGAGTCATCACCCAGACTGAAGCTACAGCCTATGTGGACAAAGCCCTATACGGCTCTAACTACTGTAAAGATTCATTTGACATGTGGATCCTTTACCTCGTACCAGACTCTGTCCTGTCCCCTCTTACAGACCTTCTGAACTGCACCCAGTGCCTGGGACAGTTCCTGACAGCCTGGAAAATGGCAGTAATAACCCCTATACTCAGAAGTGGTGACTGCACCTCCCCAAACAACTACCGACCCATCTCAACTCTTCCCAGACTCTCTAAAGCCCTTGAAAAAATGATCACGGACCAAATCACTGAATATCTCCTCACACATGACTGACTATGCAGGGAACAACATGGCTTCAGAGCAGGTCACAACACAACTACAGCCCTTACTGAATTCTCTTAACTCACTTCACACTGCACTGGATAAAGGGCACCTCGCTGGTGCTGTGTTCATTGACCTCTCTAAGGCCTCAAACATGGTCTCCCACCCCCTACTATTAAATACACTCCAACACATTGGGGTATCTCCAGGCCCCCTCTCCTGGTTCTCCAGTTGTCTTGCCGCTAGATCCCAGTGTGTTAAAATCAACAACACCCTGTCTACTACTCTACCAGTGTGCTCTGAAGTTCCACAGAGCTCCATCCTGGGTCCCCTGTTTTATCTGTAATGCACTACCCAACCTCTGCTCTGAGAATGTCCTCATGTATGTGGATGATGCAGTTTTACATGCCTCCCACCCTAACCCTGCTACTCTTCAGCTCTCCCTTCAAGACTCCTTCAGATTGAAAACTGATTTTCTGACTACAGATTAGTGGTCAACATTAAAAAAAAACAAAGCCATGCTTTTTGTACACCACTAAAACAAGGCAAAGGGATACCATTTGAAAATCCTCTCCAGTTCTCTCCTCCCACTGGAACAGTTGAACACATCAAAGCTCTCTCGTCAGCCACCAATGCACGTATTGGCCTATTACACCGGCATAAGGACTGTCTAAAAGGTTGCACCTGAAAATAGGCACTTGGCTGTCTAGTGTGCCTTATCCGGTTAACAAAAGCAAATAAATAAATAATGGCAGAAGCCCTTCACCTGGCAGTCTCATTCTTGGTACTTTCATAGAAACATAGAAACGTAGAATTTGACGGCAAATAAGGACCACTTGGCCCACCCAGTATGCCCATTTCCCTGCCTACTGGATAAGCTGCAGATCCTAGTTAACCAGCAGCCTACTTTTTCCTACCCCATCCCCTAGAATTGCCTTATGACTGTCCCATGCATGCTTGAATTCCACAACTGTTTTTGACTCTACAACCTCCTCCGGAGGCCGTTCCATGCATCCACAACCTCTCTGTGAAAAAATACTTCCTTAAATTACCTCTGAGCCGACCCCCTCTATCTTCAAATTGTGCCCCCTTGTTCTTGCACACCTCTTTTTTTGAAAGATGCTACCCTCTTGGACTTTGTTGATTCCCTTGAGGTACTTGAAAGTTTCTATCATGCCCCCCCTCTCCCTCCTTTCCTCGAGGCTATACATATTAAGCTTCTTTAGTCTCTCTACATATGTCTTCCAGTGTAGACCCTGCACCATTTTAGTTGCCCTCCTCTGGACAGCTTCCATCCTGTCTATGTCTTTGCAAAGACTGGGTCTCCAGAACTGCATGCAGTACTCCAGATGGGGTCTGACCAGCTGTCTGTACAGAGGGATAATAACTTCCTATTTTCTACTGGTGATGCCTCTCCCAATGCATCCCAATATCCCCCCAGCCCTCATTGCTGCCCTCTCACATTGCTTGCCCACCTTTGAGGTCATCTGATATGACTACCCCAGGTCCCTTTCCATTTTGTTGTCGTTAGTATCTCGGCCCCATTGTGTGTACTCTTCCCTGGGTTTTGTTTCCCAGGTGCATTACCTTGCACTTCTTAGCATTGAATCTAAGCTGCCATACATTTGACCATTCTTCTAACCTTGCCAAGTCCCTTTTCATCCTTTCCACCCCACCTTGTGCATCAACTCTGTTGCAGATCTTTGTGTCATCTGCAAAGAGACATACTTTTCCTTCCAGTCCCTCTGCAATGTCGCTTATAAAGACATTGAAGAGGACTGGTCCTAATACTGAACCCTGCGGTACCCCACTAGTAACCCCCCTTTCATCAGAGTGGACTCCATTTACTATTACTCTCTGTGTCCTATTTTCCAGCCAATTTTTTACCCAGGCTGTCATCTTGAGACCCACTCCCAGGCTGGCTAACTTGTATATTAATCTTTTGTGTGGGACTGTGTCAAATGCCTCGCTAAAGTCTAGGTAGGCCATGTCCACAGCCCCTCCCTGATCTACTACTTTGGTCACCCAGTCAAAGAAATCTATCAGATTTGTCTGGCATGACCTTCCTGCTCTGAATCCATGCTGCCTTGGGTCCTGTGCCCCTCTGGCCTCTTGATACTCGACAATTCTTTCCTTCAGAAGTGATTCCATCATTTTCCCTACCACTGAAGTTAAACTAACAGGTCTGTAGTTTCCTGCTTCTGCCTTGCTCCCACCTTTTGTGAAGGGGAATCACATCTGCCCTCCTCCAGTCCTCGGGTACCACCCATCCTCCCATGATTTGTTAAAGAGGGTAGTCAGTGGTGTCACTAGTTCTACCTTAGTTCTTTTAGAATTCTGGGATGAATCCCATCAGGCCCCATTGCTTTGTCCACCTTCAGTTTTAAGAGTTCTTTCAGAACCCTTTCTTCCGTAAATGGGCTGGTATCAACTTCTGTATCCAGTGTGTTTCTACTGTTTGTTCTAGGTACCCCCTCTTCCTTTGTAAATACTGAGCAAAATATTTGTTTAGTATCTCTGCCTTTTCACAGTCCCCTCTGCCCACCTCCCCCATTAAGCCTCACTATCCCTCCTTGGTCTTCCTTACTCCCTGATGTACCTATAAAAGGTTTTATCCCCCTTCTTACCTGAGTTGGCTATCTTTTCCTCGGTTTGGGCCTTTGTTATTCTGACTGCCTTCCCACTGACTGTCTTTCACTTGTTTATTATGGGCTAACAATTATACTGCCTCTGACCCCACTTCGCTTCACCAAATCCAGACGGCAATCAATAAAGCATGTTGCAGACAAACATACACATACCAGCACCCTCTATGCACTTGCCAATGTCCCCACACTAGAGGAGAGACTGCAATATCAGACATGCCTCCTTACCAGAAACATCTACCTGAGTTTGAGCCCTGCAGGGGTTACTGCCTCACTTCACTTAGCTACCATCTTCATGGCCACGTGCACAGCTACTAAGACTGTCTGGAAGGTACCCTGGGTTAGGACCACATTAGCCCATAGGTCCTTCCCTTTCAGAGCCCCCACCTGGTATAATGCCCTCCTCCAGGCTGTCACTGCAATATACAAACTCAGCCCCTTTAAGGCAGCCCTGAAAACCCACATTTTGTCTTCTCACAACTGCCAGTGTGACCGCTAAGCCTGTCCTCAGGCACTGCTGAATCACTAGAGGTAGTCTTTGGCCCAATGACAATAGCCCCTCCTCTAAAGCTCACGGGCCCTTTGTCTAACTTTATTTGTATTTGTAGTAATTTGCCAATTATACATGTGTAGTTGTAGTAACTTACCGAATATCCTATGTGCTCTTTTCCAGCTGCAGATCTTAAAAAGTGGCTATCCTTTTTAATCGTAACACATTAATAACAAGGCAGAAAAACATAATGCTTTTTTATATGACTGCAGTGTCTGATATCACCAGGTTTTTGTTGTGTTTGTAACACGGATAAGCAAAAGTACTGCATGTCCATCATCAGAGCAGTGCAGAACCCTTTTCCTTAGCCATGTTGCACGTATATTTGGTAGTTTTCAATTGAACTGCTGATCATGTAGACACACCAAACTATAGTGAATTCCCTGCTCTCTGTTGTCTGCTTTAATGAGCAAACTGGGTAAATCATGTATTGGGCTGACAATATAGCCTAGAGATTAGAGTAATAAGCTGTGAATGAGCTTAGCACATCCAACAGACCAGACCTGGGTTTGGTTCTCACAACCCCAACTTGTACAGTATACTGTATGACTCTGAGCAAGTCACTTAAACGCCCAGTGTTCCCAGGTCATCCCTGAAAACAGACACGTGTGCCTAGTGGGCCTTACCCAGTTACCAAAGACTAAAATAAAAAGAAAAGAAATAAAAAACATACATTTAGTAATTTTTCCAAGTACACACATGTATTTCTAGCAACTTGTAAAATGTCCTATGTGCTCTTTTCTTGCTGCAAATGCTAGAAAGGGCCAACCATTTTTAGTTCTTCCACTTTAATTGCAAGACAGAAGAACATACCACCCTTTTTATATGACTGCAGTGTCCAACATCTCTAACTCATTTTTGTAACTGTAACATGGCTAAGCAAAAGTACTGCATGTCAATCACTGGAGTGCTGTAGAACCCTTTTTCTTAGCCATGTTATAAATGAATTAACCTACTCCAGAGCGTGGGTTAACTTGAGATGTAATCCACACCTTGGTGGTTCAAGACACTCATTCTACATCCTCGTATCCCAACCCTCCAACCCAGGTGTGGATAAATTCTCAAGTAAACCCACGATCTGTCATGGGTTAATTCTTACATGTAGTAATGTCAAACATGTTTGCTTGCATGATGTTACAAATTAGAACAGCAGTATTTTTAGGCTAGAGGCAGACCTTCCTTACTTCCACTAGCCAATGTCTTGTGGACTTTGAGTTCCACCGAGCAAAGTAGTATAGGTGCCCATATTTCGGGACATCTATGTAGGTTGTGCTTATAGGAGCACTGTGTGGCAATTAGTGCACATCCAGCTCAGGGGAACATAGAGAAAATTTGTACATTCTGACCACAGCATGCTAACTGTTTGAATACAGGACCATGTCGGCAAAGTGCAAGATGTCCATGACTTGTGCCGACATAGCACCAGACTGAATATTTCCCAAAGGAGCCAAATAAAAATAGGACAACCCAAACAGGATAGCACTAGAGCTCTTTTGGGCCATATCCAGTCCTAATATACTAATGAGACTATTGGGCATGCATGGCTCTATAATCCATTTGCGTGTCCATTAGGGGTCTTATTAACATGCATGCACAGCCCCCATGAGCACCACTTCTGTAGTGGTCTTGAATACTGAATATAAGGTATAAGCAGGTGTGCACAGATTGGCTGCAGTTTGCATCTTATTTATTTATTCAAGTGCATCACCAGGAAAGTATACAGAGCAATGAATTGCTCATTTTCAGATACATTCTGGGGAATAGGGGGAAATTGGAGATACAGGTATAAAAGTGGAAAATTACAACTGAATTGTTTTTAACAATGTTGTAAAACATAATACAAATAATACAAAATACAAAATTATGAACATAAGTGCAATATGAACAGTAAAATGCTAAGAGTACAATTTACAGAGATGAGAAGCAGAAACAAGAGAACATAAGGGGTTACAGACAAGCAGTGATGCATGGTTACAAAATCAGGAGACAAAGGAAATATATTACAAACAAAAATAAAAACAGGGTGCAGCCTGGGTATTGAATTGTCAGTTAAAACAGGAGAGTGGAGGGAAATGGTCTTAGTGAGTATTTAGAAGATAATATCTAGTGCTAAGTTGGGCATAGCTAATTGAGCACTGGAGGCATAGAGAATGACTACATGTTTTAAGTGGTACAGGACTCAGATATGGTCAGGAGGATTGGCATGGCCAGGAATGGGATGAATGCATTTGAAGAATGGAAGAGAGAGCACTGGGTGAAGGTACATTGAGGATGGCAGAGGGGAGAGCATTCCAATTTTTGGGCAGCTGTTGGAAAAGGTGGCTTGGCTAAGAGTAGTGGATCAGTGGGGGATTGTAAATGAATGAGAGTCAACATTCCAAAGGGAATGGGGCCCAATGAAGAGGCAGAGATGAGATAGGAAAGATAGGTGGGGAGATTCCCAGACCAAAATGTAGCCATGAAAGTAGCAGTGTGAGCTGCACGACTGGACTCTAATGAAGGAAGGACGTGACTATATAAAGATTGCAGTGGTGAGTATGAGGGAGGGCAGGACAATATGAAATGGCAGAAGAAATAGAAGAGAGTGTCCAGTCTGGCCAGAGTAGCTTTGGGGGCAGCACTGTAGACTATGTCTGCAGTCAAAGATAGGAAGGATCATTTTCTGCACAATAACAATGGTGAGCTGATGCAGTAATGCAGTGGTAATGCAGTTGTTTCTATATAAGGCTCCAAAAGCTTGGGAATTAAGTTCTTATGGATTGCATCCACATGCGCTGAAAAGTCTAAATGGTGATCTAGCCAGACCCCATGGTATCTGAAAGAAGTAGCATTGTCAATCAGGGTACCATCCAGCTTGTAGAAAGCTGGGGATGCATTAAGGGAAGATAGCCTCTGTCTGGTGCTGAAGGACATGGAAGTTGTCTTTTTAGCATCTGCATGAGGCTGTACTGGACAGTCGCAAGAACAGGAAAGACAAAACACAGTACTGCATACACGTATAGTGAGCCTCCCCAAGTCACAGAAAGGATCTTGAGCCCCCCTCAGTTACTGAAATAACTGGACCACTCCACAGAAAAAAGGCATACGATACCCAGTACATGAGGAATAAAGTGAAACTCCTTGGAATAGCTGGCTCTTATTTTATTCAGCTTTTTGCAACCATTCCCCTCACACACACACACACACACACTTACTTGTAACCCCCCCATCCCCTGGCCAGACTACTTGCTCTGCTATTTTGACTCTCAAACCACTGTTACCCATTTTTGCAGTACCTTCATGGACCAGACTGGTTTCTGTTTGTTTCCCTTCTGTCTGGAATAACCTTCCTACCAACCTCTTCTTCTCCTCTTTCTGTACTCTTAAGCAACATCTCAGGGATCGTTTTGCTCCCTCCTGCACTTCCTCCTACTCCACCGCTGTATTTGGCCTGCTCTGCCACCAATCTAACTGATCAGTTGCTACCTTTCATTAATTGTTCATTGTTGCTATTTGTTTGCACTGTTGTACATTTTGTATTGCTTAACTGTTCTGTAGTTAAACTTTTGAATTGTGTTCTTTCCTTAACCTTCTCACTTTACACAAGAAATAAGTCTCTGCTCAGTGTATCTTTCCTGGTCACCAATACATTAACAAACACAGAAATTATCCCCTTTCAGTTTGTCTCATCCTTTCACACAAAATATCTAAAACTCAAAATATAAATACAGCACTTTATCAGCACTGGGACTGGTCTCCAATATGCCTTGCCACCAGCAATGATGTTGCGCTGGAGTACTTCACCAACTTTTTCAACTCAGCCCGCAATACCTTTGCCCCCTTCACTAAGACCCAGTCTAGCACATGGATTACCCCATCCCTCCTCACACAACTGAAAAATAGAGCATCTATGGCACAGAGCCAAAGACTCGGGCAGACCAGCTGATAAGCAGGCATACCGAACTGAGCACAATTACACATGAGCCATTTGCAAGGCAAAGGCTGAATACTATAGGTCGACATTAACCACCTCATGGGGGTCATCCTGTAAGTTTTGGGAGAATATAAAACTTCTAAACAGTAAATCTTGACTCCCCCCCTCTTAGTGCATTGTCAATGGCTCCATCACCACAGATCCAAAGTGTACAGCAGATAGCCTCAATACTGCTTTTACTGATCAAAGCTTGGTGCTTGCCAAAGATTTCTTCAACCCACTACCTACCCCCAACCACCCACCCTCTCATGCCTACCTTTGGACAATCTCTCCATAAGAAGCCAAGCCTTATTTTGCCAAAGCCCTTGATGGGTCCAGCCTCCAAAATGACCCCCTGGATATATAAAGCTCCTCTGCCTGGCACTTGATGAGCTACTCCCTCCACTGACTGACCTGCTAAACTGATCCCTCTGCCTCAGGCAGTTCCCCAGTGCCTGGAAGACTGCTGTAATAACCCCATCCACAAAGGTGGGGATAACTTATCCCCTTGGAACCACTGACCAATCTCCATCCTCCCCCCCACTCTACAAAGCCCTTGAAAAGGTAGTGGCGGACCAGCTTGCCAACTACCTCAAAACCCATGATCTGCTCTGCAAGGAACAGCACAGTTTCTGCTCAGGCCATAGCAGCACCATAGCACTCCTAGAGTTTTCTAGCTTCCTCCACCCCACACTTGACAAGAGCCAGCTGGCTGGAGCCATGTTCATCAACCTCTCCAAGGTCTTTGACATGGTCAGGCACCCCCTCCTGCTGGATTCCCTCCTGTAAGTAGGTTCTCCCCAAGGCCCCTTAGCTTGGTTCACAAGCTACCTAGCCTCCAGGGTGCAACATCTTAAGATCAACAGGACACTCTCCAGTACCTGCCCCATCCACTCCAGAGTCCCACAGGGCTCCATCCTAGGGCCAATACTCTTCAGTCTGTTCATCAATGCACCATCTAACTTATGTACCATCAAGGTCCTACTCTATGCAGACAATGCTGTCCTTTGTGCCTCCCACACCAACCCCACCAGTCTGCAGGCCTCACTCCAGCTCTCCTTCACTCAGACTGAACGCTGGTTCTTGGATCATAGACTGGTCATTAACCTGAAAAACATGAAAGCCATGATCTTTGCCCATCATCAAAATAAACTTAAAGGCTCCCCCTTTACATCCTCTAAAGAACTCTCCATCCCCTTGAACAGGTCACCTCCTACAAATACTTGGGCATTACCTTTGACCAAGCTCTCACCTTTCACACCCACATAAATGCAGTCATCTCCACAGCCAATGCACAGAACAGCCTCCTCTACCACCACAAAGACTGCCTGCTACCAGAAGCCCTCCGGCTAGACATCACCTACTCAATCCTGTCCTTAACTGACTATGGCCTGTTAATCTATGCAGCTGCAGATGCTGCCACACTAGGCAAGATAAAAGTATCCCTCAATAAAGCATGCAGGCTCCTGTCTGGTGCCGACCAGCTTACTCACTCCTGCATGCTCTGCTCCCTCACCCAGATACTCAACCTCAAGGAAAGGCTCCAATACCAGTCATGCCTCATGGTAAAAAAGATCCTTCTTGGGCTAACGCCGCCTGGACTCTCGTCATCTCTCCACCACTCAACCCCTTCCATTGCGATGTGTAGCACTGATAAATCCTTTCTAGCAGTCCCCAGGGTGAGAACCTCCCTAGTTCAGAGGTCTTTTGTCTATAGGTCCCATCCTGGTTCAACTCCCTCCCAGCAGCTGTCACCAGTCAGCCCCAAATAAGCGTTTTCAAAGTCACTCTCAGGAACCACATTTTCATAGCCCACACCTGTAGGTACCCTCAGCAGTCCACAGTCACCTCACCAGTGAGCCACTAACCTAAACGGTACTTATAACCTAGTTAGATTCAGTGACAAAGTCTTTATATCTAGACTGTCTCTGTTAATATACATTTGGTGCTATGGCTGTAGTAATGTGACCCTATGATTAGCTACATCACTGTACAGGATCTTTTCTGGCGCACTGCCTACCCTGTATCTACTGTTTTTTGCTTCTACAATACTGTGATGCATATACTGTTATAACAGTTGTAACTCAGGAACTATGCTTTGTAACAATACCAATTTCTAAGCTATACCCTAAATGTATGGACTTATAATTCTTGTGTTCCCTGATGTGTACTCATGTACTGCGCTATGTAACATTGCCAATTTCTTATGATAATTTTTTACTTATTTATTTAAATTTTGGAAAACACCTTTGAGAACAAGATCATTTCATAGGTTCCACTTTAGACACGCAAATCTTGAATGTATGTACTTGTAATTACAGTGTTCCGTATGTGTACTTTGACATGGAGCCTTTGGAAATGAGTCCATGACTCAAAGGATTGTAATTCCAATCTTTGACAAATATATAAATAAATAAATAGAGCACTGCTTGAGCCTCCCCTGGAAGAGACTGGGGCCTCCCCAAGTAGGCTGGCCTCAACATTTGAGAAAACATAGGGTAAACAACTAAAGGTAGAGGGTTAACAACAAAGGAGTAAAACAGCAGAAGTTAAGTACAGGCAGCTACATGCGGAAAAGAAGTAGGAGACCCCCTTTCTATAGTAAGGTAATAAATCCATTTCAATGAGTATGAGGAAGAGAAGAAGGTAACCAGACATAAATAGGAGGTGGTAGAGTACTGTGGAAGGGCAGCTGACAAGAATACTGGTAGAAGGGAAAGGAGGCGCACCACAGCTAGGGTAAGGTAATAAATCTATTTCAGATACTCTGAGAAAAGGGAAGTAGTTTAAAAGCATAGACAGAAGGGTCTGTTCATGAGAAAGGGTTACTAATGTACCATGGAACAGGGCTGCAGCTATGAATTTTGGGGCCCCAAACAAGTCACTTGAAATGGGCCCATGTTTCCCAAACCAGCAATGCCAGGGGTAATGCCAGCTCCTCAGGTGGGCCGCTCCCGAGCTCAAGGCCCCGGACAACATCCTCACTTTCCCCCCATTACTGTGGCCCTGCCATGGGATACAATTCTTCAAAAAAACAAAAACAAAGTGCATCTAGCTACCTGGACTATAATGTGTTCTTTTCATAAACAGGCATACTCACAGATACCAATGACAATCTCTGACTCATGGCTGCAGTACATTTTATTTGGGAGGTACTTACCTTCTTAGAAAAGCAAAGTATTATTTATAGGCAAACTGTGACATGCCAGATCAACTGATTTTGTGATTGTAATTTGCTATCTGTTTAGGCTTCTGTGAGTAAAATCATTTTTAAAGTGGTCTTTGTGTCCATTTCTTGAATATATTTGTGTTCCCCCTTGTTATACATTTTCTGAATGTACCAGATCTGCACTCACAATTTCTGTGGCACAGGCAACATGCGGTGTCCTGTTCAGGGATCATAGTTACTCTGTCCCCCAGATTTACACGTATTGCTTAATGCTCCTCTTAATATCAGTCCTAGTGAACCTGTGTTCCATGTCAGTTTAGTCTCTCACTGACCCGGATGTGCTTGTGCCACAAGAGGACTGGTCTTGTTATTCCCAAGGTCACTCTGGGATTGCTTGTGTCATCACAGGTAAACCGGCTCTGGTGGGGTATATAACCCTATGTTGGGGTTAATTTGATTCCCTTTGCAAACCATGGTCTCCTGCACTATATTGTTTGTGTCCATGATCTGGTGAGCTCTCTTTTCATGTTTTTTTATGCTGAGCGGTTGCTCTAAAGGCAAAGCGAGATTGGTGGTGGTAGTTGTTGGGGGGGCAAGGAGATGCATTTTATCAGGCCAGCTTAAGGCTTGATGATCTTGAGCACCATGCCCTCTTGGTTTGAGGAGGGTGGGTGGGATGGGTGGAAGGGTGTAGGCTGAGAAGCATGCCTTGAAATATGCATTAGATGGAGCTGATGTGTCAAATGATGTTTTGTAGAGCTTATTTGGGCTGAATTTTGAGATTGCTGGCTTTATTTGTATAAAGCAAGACCTGTGGTTGGGGGAAGGGCAGATGGTGCATTATTCTAGGCATGCCTAAGGCTCAGCAGCCTTCTTGATCACCATGCTTTCGTGGCTTGGAGAGTGGGGGTGGAATTGATGGAAGGGTGCAGGCCAAGAAGCATGCCTAAAAAGATGCATATGATGGGGCTGGTGTGTTGAAATGATACTTTGTTCCCAATGATTCATAATGCCTTATTGTTTAAAGTGATACCTGTGGTTGTGGGCCAGGTGTTGTATTTTTCCAGGCCTGCTTAAGGCTCTGCCATCTTGAGTGCCATGTGTTTGCTTCATCTGGGGAGGGGTGTGGGCTGAGAAGCCCACCTGAAAAGATGCATCATCTATAATGGGAAGGCTATAAGCCTGAGGTTCAATTGGCTGCAGCAACTATGCCACTTCCCCATCAGGCTTTATAAGATAACTCACCCTGTACCTTCCCAGGATTCATTTCTTTTTGCAGCCGGAGGCTCTGTTGGTCTGTCCTCTGAGCTGGCTGGGGCCTATAGCCCCCCCACCTGCTGTTTCTGTGCGTCTCTGCTGTACTTCGGTGCATGTTTTTCCTGCTTCCAGTTTGCATATTTCCTCCAGCTATGTGCTTCCCTGTGTCTTGTGTCTTTTGTTTTGGGGCCTTGTTCTCTGTTTTGCTGTATTTTGGTTTTGTCTTTTGGGGTTTTATTTCTAAGCTCCTAGCATACTGCTACTCTGAGCTCATACTACTGTTTTCGATTACCTACAACTGCAGCCTCTGCTACGGTTTACTCCGGTTACTGTTGTAACCAATGCTTGTATTTTTCCACTGTTGCTCACGTCACTCAAACTGCTGTAATGTACCTGCAATCATTGTCTGTGTGTTTCAGCTCACCCATAGCTGCTCCGTGTTGTATACTTAATTCTTTTCACCTGTCACAGATCTACTCTGACCCAAGCAGTGCTGCTCATTCATAGAAACACAGAAACATAGAATTTGACGGCAGATAAGGACCACTTGGCCCACCTAGTCCGCCCATTTTCCTACCTAACAGATAAGCTGCAGATCCTAGTTAACCAACAGCCTACTTCCTCTTACCTACCCCTAGGGCTGCCTTATGCCTGTCCCATGCATTCTTGAAGTCCACCACTGTTCTTGACTCCATGACCTCCTCAGGGAGGCTGTTCCATGCATCCACAACCCTCTCAGTGAAAAAATACTTCCTCACATTACCTCTGAGCCGTCCCCCCTCTATCTTCAAATTGTGCCCCCTTGTTCTTGCACATCTCTTTTTCTGGAAGATGCTACCCTCTTGGACTTTGTTAATTCCCTTGAGGTACTTGAAAGTTTCTATCATGTCCCCTCTCTTCCTTCTTTTCTCAAGAGTATACATATTAAGCACCTTTAGTCTTTCTTCATATGTCTTCTGGTGCAGACCCTGCACCATTTTAGTTGCCCTCCTCTGGACAGCCTCCACTCTGTCTATGTCTTTGCGGAGATGGGGTCTCCAGAACTGCACGCAGTACTTCAGATGGCGTTTCACCAACTGTCTGTACAGAGGGATAACAACTTCCTGTTTTCTACTATTGATGCCTCTTCCTATGCATCCCAGTATCCTCCAGCCTTCCTTACTGCCTTCTCACATTGCTTGCCCACCTTTAGGTCATCTGATATAATTACCCCAGGTCCCTTTCCATTTTTACTGTTGTCAGTATCTCACCCCCATTGTGTATGCTTCCCCTGGGTTTTTGTTTCCCATGTGCATTAGCTTGCACTTCTTTGCATTGAATCTGAGCTGCCATACATTTGACCATTCCTCCAACCTTGCCAAGTCCCTTCTCATCCTTTCCACTCCATCCTGTGTATCAACCCTGTTGCAGATCTTTGTGTCATCTGCAAAGAGACATACTTTTCCTTCCAGCCCCTCTGCAATTCATGCTCTCATTTTACTTGCAGCTTCCTTGCACTGCCTAGCTACACCTGTTCTCAGAGCATCTCATACTACTGCTTTCAGTTACCTGCAACTGCAGCCATTGCTACCGTTTACTCCAATTACTACTGCACCCAGTGCTTGTGTTTTTTCCACTGCTGCTCACCTCGCTCACTGCTGCAATGCACCTGCAATTATTATCTGTATGTTTCAATTCAGTCATAGCTGCTCCGTGTTGCATACTTAATTCTTTTCACCTGCCACAGGTTTACTCTGACCCTAGCTGTGCTGCTCATTCATGCTCTCATTCTCCTTGCAGCTTCCCTGCACTGCTTGCTACACCTGTTTACAAAGCATTGTCTCCATGTTTTATTACAGTTACAGCTCTGAGGTCAGCTGCCTGAACTCCTGCTGAGGCTGTTGATATAGCTTTTTATTTTTCTGAAATCCTGCCTCACTGCCAAATTTCCTTAGTGTCACCTTGATTTGGCCTCCTCCTCTGCTTCACCATCCTGCAGTCCCCCCCCCCCATGCCGGCAATCTTGGATTTGATTCATTCTTGGCCTGCTTTTGTTCTTTTTATTTTTGGCATTCATCTGACTCACCCTCCCGCCATTCTCCTTCCCTACCGGCCAATTGGGATTTATTCCATGTTTGGCCTCCATTCAATATTTCTTTTGGGCTTGCCTATCATGGTTCCTATGCTACTTTATTGAACCGTGACCCTCCTGCCACGTGTCTTCAGGTTCATGACTTTGTTCCATATTCCCCTAATTCATACTGTCCCTGCTCAGCTATCCGGATTCAATCCACTCAAGGCGTCACTCCTCATCATCCATTGTCCATTTTGATCAGCGACCCATGGCCCTCCTGCTGCATGTCTCAGGTTCCAGACTCTCTATTTCATGCCAGCTGCCTTTTCTCGCACTGGCCATTGGGATTCAATCCACTCATGGTGTCACTTCTCTTCATCCATCGTCCATTGCACCCCTCCAAGTTCCTTTCCTGTTCATTTCTGAATCTACCTCCTTTTGAGGAGCTTCCTTCATCATATGGCTCGATTTGTTTCTACCTCCACTCAAGGCCACATCTTCCAGTTTGTTGCCCTTTGCTAAGGGTTGGTTGGCTGCTGTCCTCCATCATTCAGTTCATCTTTGAGTTCCTTCCCGTCTCCTCTTCCTCAATCTTCTCACATTGGACTGCTGCACTCCTATGGTGATCATCATCATCATCATCAGTCTGCCTCATCCTCAATCTTCTCTTGAGCACATATGGAATAACCCTTGCTTCTCTGATTTCTACGTGGATCTACTCCTTCCCATCTCCAACTCGAGCATAGCCCTCTGGGGTCCCTGCTGCCTCATGTTCTTTCTTCGATCTGTGCTTTCCTTTTGGGGTTTTCTCCTATCCTGTCATCATCCTCCCTACTCATCCTTCTCTTTAATGAATCGTCCTCTTTAACATGTACGTCCTTAAAAAAAGAAAAAAATTCCCATTGCATGATCAAGCTCCTTATCGAACTACCATGCTTCACTCGATTGGTCTGCGCCCATCTGGGTGCATGCCATCTGGTTCCAAGCAGGCCTTTTTGGCCTCAGAATCTGCGTATGCACATCGATCAATCAAGCTCATTGACCTCTCAGGTCCGCAATGCCTCATCTCGACCTGCTCATCTATTTCAATCACTCAATCAGCTGCTTTACCTGACTCTGTCTGACCTGCAATCAATATTTCTTTTGGGTATACCTATCATTACTCATATGCCACCTCATTGACTCGACTCTCCTGCTGCATGTATCAAGTTCATGACTCCAGTCATCATTTAACATTTATTATCTCATACCAGCCATCAAGGATTCACTCCAATCATGGCTTCAATCCATCATTGTCCATTTTGCTCCCATTGATCATTTGATCCAAGCATACTCTCTGGTTCTAGGCATGCCTTCTTGGCCTCAGAGTATACTTTCTCACATTGCTCAATTTAGCATAACTCTCATTGGGTATTATGCTACCTCACTGACCTGCTGCACTCCTGCGGCAATCATCATCAGTCTTCCTCATCCTCAGGCTTCTTATGAGCACATCTGGATATCCCTGGCTCATCTGACCTACACATGAATCTGCTCATTCCCATTGATCAGACCCTCATGTAAGTCTGTTCCATCACATTGACTACTCGAACACATCCCTCTTGGGTCACTGATACCTTGAATCTACTCGATCTCCACTCAAGAACATGCCTTCCTGTCCACTGCCCTTTGCTAAGGGCTGGCTGCTCTCCACCATCATTCAAGTTCAATTTCAGGTTAATTTTCTGTCTCCTTTTCAACCTTTGAAGCCTTCACGGCTTCACCATCATCCGTGCTTTCTTTTGGGATTTTTCCCTATCCTATCATTATCTTCCCTACTCATATCCTTCTCTTTAGTGACATACATCCTTAAATCAAAAGCCGTCAGCCTGGAAGGAAGGTGACCTAGCCTTTGGATCCCCAGAGGTTTCCTCCTCAAAGGGTGTTTTTTCTCTCCTCCGTGCCAATGGTCATAATATTAGTTAGAGTTAGTGTTTACTTAGGTTAATATATGTCTTAGGTTAATTAGTTAGGTTTTGCTGTTGGATGGAGACAGATGGTAGCCCCGGCTTCCCCTCTCTCCTTAGGAAGTCTGCCTTAATCATCTTCTCAGATTTCATTCATTCATCACCCTCACCTCTTAGATGCTCGACACCCAATTGGGTATTCTTTTTGGGCTTCTTCCTAAGCTACCTTTAGCCAGTGGAATCATTCCCATGGCACCTATGGGGGGAACCCTCCTCTAGGGTTCCTTGCATCGTACCCTGATAGGGTGGTATATACCATGGATAGAGAGGCGGAAAGCCACAACATTAATCAAATCCACTATGTAAGTCAAGTCACACTAGCATCATCTTATCCAGTTGTGTAAGCACAATTAAACTGATGTGTTGAAAAGTGTGTTTTTTTAATGTTAAAGTGAGATGCTGAGGGGCTGTATGCAGGCAATATTTGTTTCCAGTTGTGCTTGTTCACAGAGGCCCAGCCATCTTGAACACCATGCTTTCGTTGCTCAGTGGGAGGCAGATAAGCACACCTAGAAAGAATTTACAGTGCTGAATTTTGTGACTGCTGCCTGTTTGGTTTGAAGCAAGACCTGTGGTTGGGGTGGTGGGCCAGATGATACATTTATCCAGGCCTGCCTAAGGCTCGGCCATCCTGAGTGCTTTGCTTTCTTTGCTCAGTGGGTTGTGGATAAGCACACCTGGAAAGATGCTTTGTCATAATTACTGTGCTGAATTTTGTGATTGCTACCTTGCTGTTTAAAGTCTGTTGTTGGTGGCAGGGTGATGCAGTCTTCCAGGCCTGCTTAGGGCATCTTGAGCACAGTGCTTTCTTGGTTTTGGGATGAGGGGGTTGGTGGAAGGGTGTAGGCTGAGAAGCACACCTGGAAAGATGAATCATTTGGAGCTGGTGTGTTGAAATTACACTTTGTCTGGATTATTCATGCTGAATTATTCTGTGATTGCTGATTTTTTTGTTTGAAGTGAAACCTTTGTGTTCCTAGGGTACTCTGCCATGCTCCCCCTGCCACTAACCAATGACCCCACATTGCTGCCCCCTGAGTAACCCAATGTATCTATTCATCAGATGCTTGCACCATGTCCCCCATGGCTGGTCCTCCAAGACCCTTCATTTTCCTTACATCCATTTTGTTTGCAAGGAAATTGATGGGAGTGCTTCCATTTTGTTTACAAGGAAAGTGCAGGCATGCCTCCATTTTATTTGCAGGCAAGTGTAGGTGTGCCTCCATTTTGTTTGCAAGGAAAGTGCTCTCCCCAACCTCATCCTCGTGCACAGATACCACTTGTGCTGCTTTACTCTACCTCATGCTGCTCAACTCAGCCTCATGCAGTGTTGCCATGTGCGCTGCTCTACGCTACCTTGTATTGCTCTGCTCTACCTCATGTGGCATCACATGTGTGCTGCTCTGCTCTACCTCATGCAGCATCACGTATGCTGCTCTACTCTATTTTGTGCTGCTCTACTCTACCTCATGTGGTGTCGCATGTGTTCTGCTCTGCCTCATGCAGCATAATGGGTGCTGCTCTACTCTACCTCATGTGGTGTCGCATGTGTACTGCTCTACCTCATGCTGCTCTACTTGACCTCATGCAGCATCACCATGTGTTTTGTGCTACTCTACCTTGTGCAGCATTACCATGTATGCTGCTCTACTGTACCATGTGTGGCATCACCATGTGAGCTACTCTACTCTGTCTCGTACTGCTCTACTCTGCCTCCTGCAGCATCACTATGTGTGCTGCTCTACTGTACCTCATGCTGCTTTACCTGGCCTTATGTGGTGTCACCATGTGTGCTGCTCTTACTCTACCTTGTGCAGCTCTAGTCTACCTCATGAGGCACCACTCTATTTTGTCCTGTGGCTGCCTCTTGTTTTCTGAGAGTTAATATCAATATTCTGTCCATTTCAAATTATGATATCATCGACTTTTTTTGTCTTCTTGTGTTATCATAGTATTGGAAAGATGGATCAAGGTGAAACAAGATGACATCAAGCGCCCTTTGTATCTGCTGCTGACTTGCTCTGTGGGGCACTGAAGAATTATATTGCACTGCTCACAGTAAAAGAAAGAAGTTAGCAGTACCAGAATAACTTAAGAAAGGATCCACAATGCTTACAGGAGTAAAGAAAAAGTAAAAGGATGTGCATAGAAGTACAGAGAGAGAATGGCTGAAGAACAACGCATGCTTGCTAGAGAGAAAAGTTGATTGTGAATGCAGGAATCCAGGAAAAGGAAGAGGGACATGACACTGAATACTGTAAGCCCATTTGTAAACCCTTCTGTAATGAAAGAAACAGCTAAACAAACAGTGGAACAGAAAAGAGAAAACTGGACACAGAGAGAGAGAAAAAGAGAACGGATGATTATGGCCTCCCAAAATTTCAGAAGAATCAATGAAAAACAACAACACGGATACCATGAAGTAAAGAAGACACAAACCATCAATTCCATTGCCACAGCCACTAACACTACAAACACAATGGAAACTCAAGTGAACACACCAACCAACACAATGGAAACACAAATGAGGACACCCTCCTTTACCACCAGTGATGGACCCAAGGCCAGAAAGTGCAGGTAGAAAGACTGTGCAGAGAGCACATAAAGAACTGCCCAGGTCCCCGACCAGGTTTGCTGTGACAATCACATGAGATATCTCCTTGGCTACACCCAAAAAACAGGCTGCCCTTTCAAGATTTGGATGTTGCAAAAACTGAACAACAAATTAATGGAAGTCTTTCTACAGAAATTACATTTAGTTAAACAGCACAACATGTAGACAAAGTACTGAAAAAAGAATTTATCAGTATGTTTCTTGTTCTGAGAAAGTACCACCAATACAAAGAGCTGGCATGAGTCTGGGGATCAGTTGGAGAAGAATGATGAGGGTATCGAAGAGTGCACAAGTTAAGAGGCGCATCAGTCACAAGTTGGGAATATCTGAGGAGCTTCAGAAGAAATGGAAGATTTTTTCGCTACACCAGCAACACCACTTCCACACAAGAAGGCATTTTAAAAATGAACCAGAAAATCCAGCTTATTCCTAGACAAAACTCTGAAAAGGCTGCAACATTAATTCTGTGAGCAAAACCCAGATGAAAGAAATTGGACTAATTAAATTCAACAGTCTCTGCCCCAATAATATTAAACTTGCAAAACAGCAAAAACTGGAACAGTGTCTATGTGATTACTGCACCAATGGTAAACTAAAGTTGTTAGCAATAAACTGATTTGCCAAGCAGAACAGAAGAATGGGGTGCAAAATTTCAAATATTTATCAAGCAGTAGACCTGACAAAGTGCCCAAAGAAGGAAGGTGAGAAATTCTTTAAGAAGGCCTGTATTGGGAAAGAAAAATTGCAAAATGTATAGCACTTCTGCTATTGACAAATCACTGAAAGAATGTTTACATACACACAGAACTGAGGAGGTGAAATGACAACAGTGGAATTGGATGACCATTTCCAAGGTCATAAATGGATCAGAAAGTAAACAAAACAAGAAAAGTCATGAAGTCCCTACCTGGTGCGGGACATTGATGGGGTTGAGAGGGTGCAGAGAAGAGCCACAAGAATGGTCCCCTATTTATCCAAACTTGATTACGAGGAAAGATTAAGAGTTACAGGGTTACACTCACTACGCACAAGACGTACTAGAGGTGACCTTCTCCTATTGTACAAAATCAAGAATTCTCAGGAGTTAATGCGCGACTGTGGCTTACATTTCTCTTCCAGCTGGACTTCCCCACGGTATCACAACAACCAGATATTTGTATCTAAAGCTAAAACAACGAAAAGGTTAAATTACTTTACAGTAAGAACCCCCAAACTGTGGAACCTCCTTCCTCAAAACTTAGTAAACAGTAGCTCTAATACAGTCTTCAAAAGGGGGCTGAATCGCTGGCTCGAGTCCTACAACTTCAAGGTATAATTATCCCACCAATGTGGTGGGGGACAATCTCGATGGGCAGTAGCCTTCTTTTGTCCTTTGAAACCAAGTGAAACCAAGTGAAGTGAAAAGTTTCCACATTTTGATGTTTGGTTGAAATCTTGAAGAAGGACCTCCTGTTTCAGGGTCAACATCTACACATGGCATCCTGGTAACACCACCAATTCAAATCACTCAAAGATAACCTTCCTGACAGCTAGGCATTGATGGTACCAGACTTTGCAGAAAACTACACATGGATGAAATTCAGTCATGCCATTAGCACCATGCGCAAGCCACTGTTCACCCTGTAGTGACACACTACAGTTGTGAAAGATGTAAAGACATGGTTACATAGGCACGTGTCTTCATATCTAGTGACTACAAACATGACCACCACTCAGTTCTGCATTTCATTAACATGTCCAGTTTCTACCTCAGAAGCATCTGTGGCATCAATATTAAAAAACAGGTACACTTTACTGATGGGTGTGGAAGTCAGTACAAATCGAAATGGACCTTCCAGAATATATCATTGGCTCCATCACTACCTGGATTCCCAATAGAATGGGCACTTTTTGGATATAAGAATGGAAAAGCATCCTCAGATGGTGAGAGTGTCGTGGTTAAGTCATGTGTAAGTCTAGCTGTGCAGTCCTGGCAGGCTATCATTTCAAATGCTGTGCACCGCTTTTAGTACTGCAATAGGAATTTAATAAAGGACCCTACCATCAAAGGTTGCACTCATTACCACAGAATATTCTTCTGGGTCGGTGATGAAAAATTCAGGACCAGAACTAAAAACAATACCTGGCACACGAAAAGTTCAGGGTGTTCAATTGGCACTGAATGGTGTTGAAGTCTAAGACTACAGCTGTTTCTGTGGGCCAAGCAGAAAGGAGGATGATCACTATGAAAATGCAAGATATGTTGATGGATGGAAGAAGAGAACTATTCAGACTGCACCTGGTTATGTGTCTTCAGTAAAGGATAAAGAAACTTCAGGGCCCTCTACATTGCCAATTCCAGACTCCAGTGCAATCACTCGCACACCCACTTCTTCTTCTGATATTGAGACTCCTGGGCCCTCTACATTGCCGATTCCAGACTCCAGTGCAATCACTCACACACCCACTTCTGCTTCTGATATTGAGACTTCTGGGCCCTCTACATTGCCGATTCCAGACTCCAGTGCAATCACTCGCACACCCACTTCTGCTTCTGATATTGAGACTCCTGGGCCCTCTACATTGCATATTCCTGTCTCCAATGCAATCACCTTTCTGGGGAGGGGGTCCCAAGAGAAATCACAGAATAAGTTTCTCAAATAACTTTAGTCATGGAGCATAACTTGTTTCAGTGTAGAAATGTTAAAGCACAAGTTAGTAAAGTGGCTCAAGCAAAAAGCTCATCACACAAATACAGTCTTAAATTTTCTTTTTTCAAAGACTGTACAATAGGTTCTATCATTTTGTCTGGACAAGGCTTCATCTGGGGAGCTGTTAAACCATAAATATCATAGTTTAGTATATTTATCATTTTTAAACATTTTTTATATTTTCATTTTTTTAAATAAAATTCTTAATTCTATTTTCAATAGAAGGGTATCAAAACATCAGCATGTACATTAATTGCTATATTGTTAAATATACTAAAATATGATATTTATGTATTACTAGTTCCCCAGAAGAAGCCTTATCCAGGCAAAACATTGGGACCTATCGTACAGACTTTGAGATAAGAAACATAATGAAAAATGTAAGACTGAATTTGTGTGATGAGTTTTTTGCTCGAGAATCCAATGCAATCACTAACACACCCATTTCTGACATCGCACCTCCAATGATGACCAATACTTCTATTGTTGCAGACCACAGTAGTGAACATGTTGCCGCTGTGACAGATTCTTCAGCCAGTACAACCAATACATCAGTTGTTGCCAGTTCGTCTACCAGAAGACGAAAGAACTACGACCACATACAGACAAGCCAGTTTTATGCTGTTTATTACTTGAACACATTTTACATTGGACAAGTAGCATCATTTGATGAAATAAAACAAGAATTTGAATGTGAAGTTTTGCAGCAGAGCAGAGCTGGCAAATTCTCTTGGCCATGCTATCCCAACATCGATGTCATAAAGGGAAGACGACTTTTTTATGGTCCGCTTACAGTGCAAGAACAAGACAAATTTAACATATCACCAGATGACCTGAAAACCATCGTTAACAAACGTGAAAACCTGAAACAATGTTGGAATTCATTAGCAAGATTTTAAATTAGCCAAGGGGGGGGTGCACTGATAAGAAACAAGGAATTCCCAGTCTCCCACTCCAAAACAGAGTACTAAATGAGGTAAAGACCAAGGTAGAAAGGTCAGTAGGGAGCAGGACTGGGGTAAATGGAGAAAGCAAAGTCAGTAAGGACAGGGATGGGGCTACAAGAGGTAAAGCCATCAAAAAATGGAGATTAATGAGTACCAATGCCCGTAGTCTGGGTAACAAGCTTCCTGAACTAGTGGCCTTGATGGAAGAGGAACATCTGGATATCATGGTGTCACAAACCCTCTCAGCAGGTCAGGCCCTCTGCTCCCACAGTGCCAACCTCTGAGTGCAGTCTTGTGAACAGGAAACAGAAAGAGGGTAACCCTCTGTCTGTTTTGTGGGTTTGAATCAAATTTTGATCTCAAGTCTTGGAGGGATTCAAACTGTGAACCTCTTGCTAGCGTACCTAATGTACAGACTCAGATAATTCTGCTCCTCGGGGGGGGCAGATATCTTTTGCCTATGGACACCTAACCAGGTGTACAAAATGAACCCTTAAAACTCTATTAAAGACCTCAGAATAAATTCTTACCTTTTCCCAGTTTGGTAAAACCAGTAGGCTTTGCACAGTGTCAACTTTAACCATGTGTGCTTCATTTGTCAAAAAAAGAATTTCAAAGGCACGCCAAGTAGTCTCTAAGGTAAAAGTTTACTTAAAGATAGATAAAAAAATGTAACATGTAAATAGAGAACCATGCATCACAAAAACATACAATCATGTAAAAGAACAAGGGTTAAAAAAAGTGCAAAATTCCTACCACCAGACGATTAGACTTATATAGCTAATCCATCTCTTCTAATAGTGCTGATAGACAGATGTTGTTGTCAAGACAGTCCAAGCATGTGCGTCTTTTCAGGTCACTCACAGCATAATTAAAACACTGTCTTGAGCCTGCATTCTCCATGATGTCAGCCAGCTCCTCCACTGTTTATTAAAAATTATACAATCAGGATGTCTAGTGTCAGGAGGTAAATTAATAGGTGACATCAGCAGAAAAAACTTGTTTCCCTATATGACTTCCCAATTAAGTCTGTAATTTCCCCAAGTCCTTCTTTCATCCATGAGCAACATCATGCTTTTACAGACATCAGAGGAACATGTATGACTTCACACCAGTGTGACATAACCTGGTTTTCCTCCTCTAAACATCATAAAAGGGGTATTTTCTATCCTGTCAGCTGGCAAGTTACACTTAAGCTAGATAAACAGGAGCTGCTTAATTTAGGCCTCTTCTAGCCTGTAATTATCTCCTGGCCTTCCAGGTAACACCTTATATCTAAAATTTGGGGGGGGGGTGTCATTCAACAGGCTGTTTCAGCATGTCTCATTAGAGACACTCAATAACACATTTTTATATTACAAAAATCATAGATTAATCAGAACCAGCTGTCTAAGTGTCACAATCCTCCCCACCTTGACTGAATTTGGGGTCTCTATCCCCTGCATGGGATGAGCTTCCCAAATCAGTTCACTCCTCGTAGACACGAGACAGCCCATCAGAGTTCTGATTTTTAGCTCCAGCCCTACGTAATATTGTCATATCATACCCTTGCAAAACAAGACTCCATCTTAGCAATCTACCATTATTTTTTCCCATCTGCAACAGCCAAACCAGGGGGCTGTGGTCAGTCTGTACCACAAAATGCTGCCCATACAAGTATGGCTCTAATTTCTTTAGGGCCCACACTATGGCAAGACACTCCTTTTCCACTGTGGAGTATGCCTGCTCCCTGGGAAGTAACTTTTTACTCAGGTATGCTAATGGGTGGTGGAGTATGCCTGCTCCCTGGGAAGTAACGTTTTACTCAGGTATGCTAATGGGTGATCCCTCCCTTGGCTGGATGTCCGACTCAGTACTGCTCCAATACCCACACTGAGGCTTCAGTCTGAACTATAAAGGGTCTGCTATAGTCAGGACTTGTCAAAACAGGAGCACTGCACAGTGCCTCCTTCAGTCTGGTAAAGGCTTCTTCAGAGGCTGGTCCCCAGGTAATTTTCTTTTGCATCCTTTTCTTTACCAGGTCAGATGGGGAACAGCCAGAGCACTGTAATTGGGTACAAATTTTCTGTAGTACCCTGCTGTCCCTAGAAAACTCCTGACCTGCTTTTGCATTTTTGGTCTGGGCCACACCTGGATTACCTCTATCTTTATTTGGTTAGGATGGAGTTGTTCTCTGCCTACCACATGCCCAAGGTATGCCACCTCTCCCATGGCCACCAGGCATTTCTCGGCTTTGACAGTGAGCCCGGCCCTCTGTATCCTGCCCAGCACTTTCCTAAGGTGGGATAGGTTTTCCTCCCAGCTGGTACTAAAGTTGGCAATGTCATCCAGGTACGCCATGGCGTACTCCTCAGCACCATTTAACACCTAGTTCACCAACCTATGGAAAGTGGCCGGGGCATTCTTCATTCTGAAAGGCATTGCTTTAAATTCAAATAAGCATCTCAGACGGGTGCTAGTGAGCCACATTTGGGACAGGACGCAGTTGCTTCAGCTCTGTACTGCGTACTATTTAAAAGTGATTTATTAAATCTGCAGTGTCATTTAAAAGGTCTCTAATTGCTCCAGACAGGTAGACTATGTTACGTGGAACCTATATATACTAAACTTGCCATGGGTAGAACAAGAAAATTCAACTACAGCAGCGGGACAAAAATCAGGACTGTTATATCAACCTCAGCAGAGATTGGAAGATGGGCGCACTACTGCAGATCGAGCCAGCGGAGATAGTAATCCACTACCATGGGACAAAGTGCGAAACGGAGTCCGCAAGATAGATACCAAAACTGAAAAAGTATTAGGTAGACTTACTGCACAGGATATCAAAATTGAAAGTGCAGTAAAAGTAGCATTTGAGGTGGACAGCAGATCCCAATGAACACAGGCAGGCTTTACAAAGCTGAAGACTGAAAACGCGCACCTGAGAGCATGATTAGAAACCTTAGAGAATAATAATTGATGAATATCTGCATCGTCAGGCTCTCAGAAGGTGCAGAGGGTGGAAACCTACTATATTTCTTTAGAAGTCGAAACCAGACTGAAATACCAGAAGAAATATGTCCAGCTCCAGCATCTCTTAAGAGGGCCTACAGGGAGAACTTTCATAGGGCCCAATTAAATCAGGAGGCCAGCAGGACGGTTCTACTAGTAACTGAGGGGTAAGAAGTCTGGGATACTATCCTAGGATGGGCAAGAGCCCAATCTCCGATCACAATTGAAGATCAGGAGGTCAAACTATTACTGAATTGGTAGTATGCAACTAGAAATCGTAAGCTGCTTGATCCATTAAGGCAGCAGCTCACAAGTCTTGGAGTCTCTCACACTTTGCTTGCCCCAGCACATCTCTGCATCACCTACGGTGACAAAACTTTTCAATTTTTATGACCCAGAGGAAGTGAAGAAAAAGGTGGACAAAATTGCAGCTGAATTTCATCGCGATCCACCACAGGAGCTATCGGGGGCTGAGGAATCTGAGGACGAGGGTTGATATTTCTGTGGAGACATTGCAGGACATTTGTGACAGCAGAGTGAGTGCTAAACAGAAAATGTAACCTATATTTGTGACCGATTCCCATAAGCTGGCCAGCAAAGAAAGGCTAGTTAAATCGAGATGATGCAGCAAAGTTTTTTTATTTCCTTTTCTTTTTCTTGTTTAGTTTAAAATGGCATCGAACATGAAGTGCAATGTGGACAATTGATAGATGGACTCAATCCTCCTGTTCCTTATATTAAGTTGATAAATCTCGACAAGCTGGTTTAAAAGTTCATTTTAAACTTAAAATTACTCCAGTATCTATATTGTAAAGGCTTGATTTTATCTGCGACCATTAGCTCTTGATAGGAATATAAGCAGTTACCTATTTAAAAGTAGAGCTTCAGCTCTGGCCAAAAGTTAAAGTTGTGCCAGCATTACATTAGTTCAGTATGTATTAAGCTGGTTGAAAAGTTAATGCTAAACTTAAAATACTCCAGTATCTATCTTGTACTTTAATTGCAGTTCACCAGGCACTATCTTAGGTTGTTTTTTATAAAATGTAAGATTGTACTAAGGAGCCAAAGTATAGAAATACCCGTTTACTGCAGACATTATAATGGTAGTTGTTTCCTTGGGACTTGAGCAGGGCTGGGGGAACCCAGTGATTACCTATTACACAAAATCTGTTCTGTGAGATAATGGCTTAGCTAGGGCCATGTTGAAAAATGTTATCATTTTAACTCCTCCTACCCCACAGGTTGTAGTGTGGCTAGCCTTCCTAGGGTTATGACTACTGTTAAATATCTTGTTTATACCCCCATGTGAAGTATCAAAGCTTATTGGAATAACATAATCCTGAAGCTAACAAATGAAGTATAATGTAATATGTTTCCACTAACAGTGATTTTTATGATATGTTCATGAAAAAGTGAATAAGCATAAATTAAAAAAAATAATAAAAATAAGCCTATCGGAGTGATGAAGGCCGACCTTTCCCTAGTTCTGTCTGTCAACTCTACCTGCCAATATCCCTTGGTCAGGTCAATGGTCGTAAGGTAGGTTGCCAGCCCCGACTTGTCCAGGAATTCATCCGTCCAGGGCATCGGGTGGGCGTCTGACTTTGTGACTGCATTCAGTCCACGATAGTCCACATAAGAAATGAGTAGAGCCATCTGGCTTGGGCACAAGGACTACAGGTGAGGCCCAGGGGCTGTGGGGTCTCTGGATTACCCCCAAATCTAGCATCTCCTCAACTTCCCTCATAATGTCCTTTTGGACAGCCTCTGACACCCAATATGCTGTCCGCCATATGGGTGTCTGTCTCCCTGTCTCCACATCATGAGTCACTAAGGATTTAGTCCAGGCTTGGCGCTAAACAATGGGGCAAAGTCTGCTAAAACCCCCCTATACTTCCTGGATCTGCTCCAGGGCCAGCTGGGGAGACAATTTTACTGCCTCCACAGAGGACTGCCACTTGCTTTCTTCTAGCAAGTCCAGAAGGGGGTCTCCTTCGTCCATCCCCTTCCCAGGACTACACACTGCAAACACCATGTCAGCCCTATTTGCATATGGCTTCATCATGTTGACATGGTACATCCCTTCTGTCTTCGGTCAGGTAACTCTACAACATAGTTCACGTCATTTACCTTCCTAACTACTTTGTAGGGTCCTGCCCACTCAACCTGCAGCTTGTCTTTCTGGACCGTAATAAGGACCATGACTTCCTTACCCACCATGTATGAGCGAGCTCTGGCTCTGTGGTCATACCACACATTTTGTTTCTGTTGGGCAACTGCCAGGTTGCTCTGGGCTGTCCCCATAAGCTCCTTCAGCCTTTCCCTAAACTTAAGGACATAATCCACTATGGGAGTTCCCTGGGTGGTGTGCTTGCCTTCACAGTCCTTCCTGATCAAGTCTAGGGACCCATGTACCTGGCGACCATATAAGAGTTTGAAGGGGGAAAATCCTGTTGACTCTTGGGGCACCTCCCTATATGCAAACAACAGGTGGGGAAGGTATTTCTCCCAGTCCCTCCCATGCTGTTCAGCAAACATCCGGAGCATTGACTTCAGGGTACCACTGAATCTTTCCACAAGCCCACTGGCTTTTGGGTGATATGGAGTCATGCATCTCTGCACCACCCCACACTTCTGCCATAAACATTTCATCAGGTCTGACATGAAGGAACCTCAAACCCAACATGGGAGAAAATCCCAAGTAAGACATCTGCCACTTTGTCTGTCCTCAGTGAGGAAAGGGTGACTGCCTTTGGGCACTGGGTGGCATAGTCCACCATAGTCAGGATGAATCTCAGGGGGCAGGAATGGACAAGGAAATGATAGAAGGCTTTCTTAGAATGGCAGAAAAAGGGGAGATATTGTTGATGGGGGGCCTGAATATGCCAGATGTTAACTGGTGCAGCTTTGCTGCAGGCACATCCAAGAGCAGATTCATTCTTGATGCCCTACAGGGGGCATGCCTCAGACAGCTAGTATTGGAACCCACTCAGGAGGGAGCAATCTTAGACCTGGTACTCTCAAATGGGGATGGAGAAAGAATATTAGATTTAGAAGTGGGTAGCCATCTGGGAACAAGTGACCACCAAACAGTGTGGTTCACGATAAACACAGCCATACAATCAAGCCATACAAAAGCAAGAGTACTGGACTTTAGGAGAGCCGACTTTGGGAAAATGAGAGAGTGCCTCAGAAAAGCACTAGAAAACAGGCAAGAAGGAGGGGTGGAGGAACAATGGGGAGTGATCAAAACAGCCATCACAGAGGCAACAAGCCTTTGTGTAAAGCAAATCAATAAAACACAATGAAGGAAAAAAATGCTATGGTTCTCAAAAGAGGTGGCAGGGAAGGTTAAGGAGAAAAGGACAGCATTCAGGAAATATAAGGAAACACAGAAGGAGCAGGACAGAGAACTTTATCAGTTAAAGCAGAAAGAGGCTGGGAAGGCAGTCAGAATAGCCAATTCTGTTAAGAAGGGGGATAAGACCTTTTATAGGTACATTAGGAAGCGAAGAAAGACCAAAGGAGGGATACTGAAGCTTAATAAAGGGGAAGGAATGCAGGTAGAGGGTGACAGTGAAAAAGCAGCTATACTGAACAAATATTTCTGCTCAGTATTCACAAAGGAAGAGGAGGGGGAGATTACCAAACCAAACAAGAGAAATACTCCAAAGATGGGGGTTGAGACCAGTCCATTTACAGAAGAAAGGGTTCTGAAAGAACTGATAAAATTGAAGGTGGACAAAGCAATAGGACCTGATGAGATTCACCCAAGAATTCTAAAAGAACTAAGGGTAGAACTGGTGACACCGCTGACTACTCCCTTTAACAAATCATGGGAGGATGGGGTGGTACCCAAGGACTGGAGGAGGGCAGATGTGATTCCTCTTCACAAAAGTGGGAGCAGGACAGAGGCAGGAAACTACAGACCAGTTAGTCTGACCTCAGTGGTAGGAAAATGATGGAATCATTTCTGAAGGAAAGAATTGTTGAGTACCTAGAGGCCAGTGGGGCACAGGACCCAAGGCAGCATGGATTCACGATGGGAAGGTTGTGTCAGACGAATCTGATAGATTTCTTTGACTGGGTGACCAAACTAGTAGACCAGGGAGAACATGGCCTACCTAGATTTTAGCAAGGCATTTGATACAGTCCCACACAAAAGATTAATTCACAAGATAGCCAGCCTTGGAGTGGGTCTCAAGGTGGTAGCCTGGATAATAAATTGGCTAGACAACAGGATGCAAATGGTAGTAGTAAAAGGAAAACACAGTGAAGAAAGGAGGGTTACTAATGGGGTACCGCAGGGCTCAGTATTAGGACCGGTCCTTTTTAATGTCTTTATAAGTGACATTGCAGAGGAACTGGAAGGAAAATTATGTCTCTTTGCAGATGACACAAAGATCTGCAACAGGGTTGATACACAAGATGGAGTGGAAAGGATGAGAAGGGACTTGGCAAGGTTGGAGGAATGGTCAAATGTATGGCAGCTCAGATTCAATGCAAAGAAGTGTGAGGTAATGCACATGGGAAACAAAAACCCAGGGGAAGTGTACTCAATGGGGGGGTGAGATACTGACAACAGTAAAAATAGAAAGGGACCTGGGGGTAATTATATCAGATGACCTGAAGGTGGGCAAACAATGTGAGAAGGCAGTAAAGAAGGCAGGGGGGATATTGGGATGCATAGGAAGAGGCATCAATACTAGAAAACAGGAAGTTGTTATCCCTCTGTACAGACAGTTGGTGAGACCCCATCTGGAGTACTGTGTGCAGTTCTGGAGACCCCATCTCCATAAAGACATAGAGAGTGGAAGCTGTCAGAGGAAGCAACAAATGGAGCAGGTTCTGCACCAGAAGGCATATGAAGAAAGACTAAAGGAGCTTAATATGTATACCCTAGAGAAAAAGAGGAGAGAGGACATGATAGAAACTTTCAAGTACCCTCAAGGAATTAAAGTCCAAGAGGGTAGCATCTTCCAGAAAAGAGATGTGCAAGAACAAGGGGCACAATTTGAAGATAGAGGGAATGGCTCAGAGGTAGTGAGAGTATTTTTTTCACTGAGAGGGTTGTGGATGCATGGAACAGCCTCCCTGAAGAGGTCGTGGAGTCAAGAACAGTGGGGGACTTCAAGAATGCATGGGACAGGCATAAGGCAGTCCTAGTGGGGGGCAAGAGGAAGTAAGCTGTTGGTTAACTAGGATTTGCAGCTTATCTGTTAGGTAGGAAAATGGGCAGACTGGGTGGGCCAAGCGGTCCTTATCTGCTGTCAAATTCTATGTTTCTAATCTCTTCCCTAAGGAGCTGGGGGTATTTAAAAGCCCCACAATATCCATTCCCACCCTCTGAAATGGCTCCTCCACTATGGGCAATGGAATCAGGGCGGCTTGGGTTTTCTTGCCCGCCTTCCCTATTTCTTGGCACCAGTGACAAGACCTGCAATACTCCTTTACCTGCTGGGTAAAGTTAGGCCAGTAGAAATTATGGGCCAACTGCTGTGCAGTGTGCGCGATTCCCAGATGACGAGACAAGGGAATATCATGTGCAGTCTTGGAGCAACTGCTCACGATACCCCTGGGGGATGACAAGCTGTCTGCCTAGCATCCCTTCCTCTGTCTGCACAGCCTGAGTATACATCAGTCCATTTTCCCAATAAACTTTATGTCTGCCATCACCTCCCTGTGCCCTGTCAGATTCTGCCCAAGCCCTCAGCTTCTCTAGACTAGGGTCACTTCTCTGAGCAGCTGCAAACCCCTCACACATTCTCAAGGCATGGGACAGGTCCCCTTCAGTCGCTAAACTAGGGTCCCTAGCACTAACGTCAGGGCACTCAGGATCACTTCAATCCCAACCTTCTGACAATGAGTCATCCCTCCCTCCCTCTTTAGAGTAACCCTCTGTAGCTGTGTGGTTACTTACTACTGGGGACATTTCTACCCCCTTTTCATTAGTCTCCATATCAGGAGACACAGGCTGGGGAACCAGCCTCCCAGTGGTTTCCACAATGGCTTCTGTGGGGTCCAGGGAACTATAGTGTTCCCTTGCCACTTGGCTATGGTTAACTGCACACACCATCCCTTGCTTAAGATTGTTGCCCAGGATCACATCTACTGCTAAAGTTTTAGCTACAGCCACCTGTTTCACCCCAGTCTAGGAGAACACTAGCAAGGAGCAATGTTTTCTCTTCACCAGTAAAATCCTGTGCAGTGACACATTTATTGGGTATAAGCTGTCCCGGCTCTACTAGATCCCCCTTTATCAAGGTCAAGGATGCCACTGTGTCCCTTAACCCTTGCATCTGTACACCATTCACCATGACTGGGTGCATGTGTTCCCTCATGTTCACTGGCATGCTTCCAGGGACACACAAACAACCCACTTCCTTCCTAGCCCCCGTTGTATATTGCTTGCCCGTTTGGCACACCAACTGGCAATATGCCCAGTTTCCTTACACAACCAACATTCATTTCTTTTCAAAGAAAAATCTTTTCTCTGAACCTGGGGCTAGCTGGTTTCGATGGAGGTAGTGAGGGTTTTACCTACACTGAAGGCGCGCTCTTCCCTTTCTGCACTGCCACACCTGCCCCATTCGCTCTCAGAGCAGGTCCGATAGTTCAGCAGCCTCTTGCACTGTTTTGGGATCTCGGTCCTCCAGTCCAGTTTTCAGCTCTGCTGGACTAACCCAGAAAAACAGTTCTAATAAAATCACATTTTCAATTTTATCAATAGAGTTTGCTTCAATTCCTTCCTACCAACATTTTAAAAACTGACTTTGTTTCATGGCTAGCTCCTCATAGCTCATGTCAGGGCTTCTCCTGAGCTTACAGAATTTAGCTCTGTTTGATTCAGCAGTTAATTTTTATTTAACAGTGCAGCTTTAAGTTTGCTGTAATCTTCACTGTCCTCATTGTCCATTTGACCCAATGCATCCCAATCTTTCCTGGTAAGTAGCGAGGATAGCTGGAAGCTCCAGGACTCCCTAGGAATTTTAGCCTGAATACAAACTTTTTCAAAAGAATTGAAAAAAGCATCCATATCCTTCCCCTCTTTAAATCTGGCTATCAATTTGGAATTAAATTTGTAACCCAGTCCTGCAGTTCCAGTTAAACCCAAGCCACTTACCTGCTCTGGTGCCACTGGTTGAAGTCGAAGCTTCTCCAGTTCATGTTGCCTCTGGTGCTCACGCTCCTCAGGTTCAGCATCTCTCTGTTCTCGCTCTGCCTCTCTGTGTTCTTGCTGTCTCTTCTCCAGGAACTACAGCTCCATTTGGCACAACTTAATCTGCAGCCCGAGTACTTCTGAATCCAGGATACTGGTGACCATCCCCTGCTGCTGTGGCTCTTCGCTGACAGTGACCCTGTGCCCTCCTCATCAGATCTGGACACTGCACTGGCCACTAGCCCTGTCACACTCAAGGTTTGGTCCTTTTCGGTCACTGTCTGTGACTCGATGCTCTGGGTATCTCCTACCATCAGGGCATCCACAAGGTTCTGTTTACTGGCTTTCACCTCGAACGGGACTCCCCTGTCCCCGCACAACTGCTTTAAGTAGTCTACTGTGTGCCTGCTGCAGTTGAAAGCCATCTTCTTCCTTAACTACGACTACTCTGACTTGCACTTTAGAAAAAAAATAAAACAGGTAGGAACTTGACTTTACGCCAAGTGATATAGTTCTGTCTCCTTTTTTTAAAAATAAATCACTGCCTTTTTCTTTCTTTGCAAGTGAGCTGACAGACTCAAGCTGACACAGTGAACAATAAAAGCTTGTACTACCAAAATTATCGCACCGCTGCCAACCAATCTGTCATAAACCCTCTCAGCAGGTCAGGCCCTCTGCTTCCACAGTGCCAACCTCCAAGCGCAGTCTTGTGAACAGGAAACAGAAACAGGGAAACCCTCCTGTCTGTTTTGTGGGTTTGAATCAACCTTTGGTCTCAAATCTTGGAGGGATTCACACTGTGAACCTCTTGCTAACATACCCAATGTACAGGCTCAGATAATTCTGCTCTTCGGGGGAGGGCAGATATCGTTTGCCTATGGGCACTTAACTATGCATACAAAAGGAACCCTTAAAACTCTATTAAAGACCTCAGAATAAATTCTTACCTTTTCCCAGTTTGGTAAAACCAGTAAGCTTTGAACAGTGTCAACCTTAACCATGTATGCTTCACTTATCACGAAAAAGAATTTCAAAGGCACACCAAGTAGTCTCTAAAGTAGAGGTTTACTTAAAGATAGATAAAAAATGTTACATGTAAATACAGAACCATATATCACAAAAACATACAATCATTTAAAAGAACAAGGATTAAAAAAAGTAAAAAATTCCTACCACCAGACAATTAGACATATCTAATGTATCTCTTCTAATAGTGCTGATAGACAGATGTTGTTGTCAAGAGAGTCCAAGCATGTGTGCTTTTCAGGTCACTCACAGCACAATTAAAACACTGTCTTGAGCCTGCCTTCTCCATGATGTCACCCAGCTCCTCCTCTGTTTATTAAATATTATACAATCAGGATGTCTTGTGTCAGGAGGTAAATTAATAGGTGACATCAGAAGAAAAAAATGTGTTTCCCTATATTACTTCCCAATTAAGTCTGTAATTTCCCAAGTCCTTTCTTTCATCCATGAGCAACATCCTGCTTTTAAAGATATCAGAGGGACATTTATGACTTTGCACCAGTGTGACACCACCTGGTTTTCCTCCTCTAAACATCCTAAAAGGGTTATTTTCTATCCTGTCAGCTGACAAGCTACACTTAAGCTAGATAAACATAGGATGCTTAATTTAGACCTCGTCTAGCCTGTAATTATCTGCTGACCTTCCAGGTAACACTTAGTATCTAAAACCTGGTGGGGGAGGGTGTCATTCCCCAGGCTGTTTCAGCATGTCTCATGAGAGACACTCAATAACACATTTTTTACATTACAAAAATCATAGACTAATCAGAACCAACTGTCTAAGTGTGACACATTGCAGTCACAGAAACATGGCACATACAGAACCATGACTGGGATGTAAACATAACAGGGTACACTATCTACAGGAGGAACAGGGAGGGTAAAAGAAGAGAAGTAGCTCTCTCTATATAAGGGAAGAAATCAAAGCAACAGAAAAAATGGGTAAACAGGGAAGAGAGGAAGCACTGTGGGTCAACTTGGAATCAGGCAATGGCACTACAATCCGCACAGGGGTTGTATACAGATCCCAATCTCAAGAAGGGGAAATGAACAAGGAAATGATAGAAGGTATCTTTAGAATTGCAGAAAAAAGGGAAGATATTGTTGATGGGGGACCTGAATATGCCAGATATTAGCTGCAGTGCATTTGCTGCAGCCACATCCAAAAGTGAGGTAATTCTAGATGCCCTGCAGGGGGCATGCCTTAGACAACTAGTATTGGAACCCACTTGGCAGCGAGCAATCTTAGACCTGGTACTCTCACACGGAGATGTAGAGAGGATCACCGATGTAGAATTGGGTAGCCATCTGGGAACTAATGACCATAGGATAGTATGGCTCACGATAAACACAGCAGTAGAGTCAAGCCATACAAAGGCAAAGGTCCTGGACTTTAGGAGGGCTGACTTTGCCAAAATGGGTGAGTGCCTAAGGAATGTATTAGCAAATGGGCAGGAAGGTGGGGTGGAAGAACAATGAAGAATAATGGGAAATAATCAAAACTGCAATCACTAAGGCAACAAGCCTTTGTGTGAAGCAAATAAACAAAACAAAACAATGTAAAAAAACACTATGGTTCTCAAAGGAGGTGGCAGGGAAGGTTAGGGAAAAAAATAAAGCATTCAGGAAGTACAAGGAATCACAGAAGGAGCAGGACAGAGAACTGTATCAGTTAAAGCAGAAGAAAGCAGGGAAGGCAGTCAGAACAGCAAAGGTCCAAACCAAGGAAAAGATAGCCAACTCAGAAAGGGGAATAAAACTTTTTATAGGTACATCATGGAGTGAAGGAAAACCGGGGGGTAGTGAGGCTTAATAAAGAGGAGGGGTGGGCACAGGATGACTGTGAAAAGGCAGAAATACTAAACAAATATTTTTGCTTAGTATTCACAAGTGAAGAAGGGGAGGTACCTAAACCAAACAACAGAAACACTCTGGATGGGGGGGGGATGATACTAGCCCATTCACAAAAGAAAGTGTTCTGAAAGAACTCTTAAAACTGAAGGTGGACAAACCAACAAGGCCTGATGGAATTCATCCCAGAATTCTAAAAGAACTAAGGGTAGAACTAGTGATACTACTGACTACCCTCTAAGCAAATCGTGGGATGATGAGGTAGTACCAGAGGACTGGAAGAGGGCAGATGTTATTACACTTCACAAAAGTGGGAGCAGGGCAGAGGCAGGAAACTACAGACCTGATAGTTTGACCTCAGAGAAAGGGAAAATGATGGAATCACTTCTGAAGGAAAGAACTGTTGAGTACCTAGAGGCCAGAGGGGCACAGGATCCAAGACAGTATGGATTCACAGTGGGAAGGTAATGTCAGATGACTCTAATAGATTTCTTTGACTGGGTGACCAAAGTAGTAGGTATGGGAGGAGCTGTGGACGTGGCCTACCTGTACTTTAGCAAGGCATTTGACACAGTCCCACACAAAAAATTAATATACAAATTAGCCAGCCTTGGAGTGGATCCCAAGATGGTAGCCTGGGTAAAATATTGGCTGGAGAACAGGACACAGAGTGTAATAGTAAGCAGAGTCCCCTCTGAAAAAAGGGGGGTTACTAGTGGGGCAACACAGGGTTCAGTTCTAGGACCGGTCCTCTTCAATGTCTTTATAAGTGACATTGCAGAGGGACTGCAAGGAAAAATATGTCACTGCAGATGATACAAAGATCTGCAACAGGGTTGGTACACAAGGTGGGGTGGAAAGGATGAGAAGGGGCTTAGCAAGGTTGGAAGAATAGTTAAATGTAAGGCAGCTTGGATTCAACGCTAAGAAGTGTAAAGTAATGCACCTGGTAAACAAAAACCCAGGGGAAGAGTACACTATGGGGGGTGAGATACTAACAACAAAAATGGAAAGGGACCTGGGGGTAGTCAAATCAAATGACCTAAAGGTGGGCAAGCAATGTGAGAGGGAAGTAAGGAGGACTGGGGGGATACTAGGATGTATAGGAAGAGAAAACACCAGCAGAAAACAAGAAGTTGTTATCCCTCTGTACAGACAGCTGCTGAGACCCCATCTGGAGTACCACATGGAGTTCTGGAGACCCAATCTCCGCAAGAACATAGACAGGATGGATGGGACAGCTGATAGCAGGCACTTAAAGTAGTGGTTAGGGAGGATGTGGGGTGTTCAGAAGAGAAGGCCCCAAGGTGGGAGGAAGCAGCTGCTGGTGGGGGATTGCACTGTTAGGGAGACAGCCTTGGGAGAGGGTGCTGCAGACTAGGGAGAGGTAAAGAGGGGGATAGGGAATGAGTAATGCAGGGTAATTCCAGGCAGCTGGGTAGGGGCCTTACACAGGTAGCACGAACAGTGGCATGGAATAAAGTGTCACCTGTGTATGGCTGGGAGAAGAATAGGGCACTCTGCACTAGGAATTTCAACAGTTGGTTAAAGAAGTGGTGCACAGAGGAGTGTTTCATCTGCATTGGAGATTGGGAGCTTGCCTGGGTGAATAGGACATCTACAAATATGAAGGCCTGCATCATAAAGACACAGACTTGGTCAGCAGAAAAGGACATGCAAGCCCATCTAGTCAGCCCATTTTTCCTGCTTATTCTGACACCACTGACCCTATGTGGTCACTGGTGTCCCTCCAACCCCTGTTCCATTACCTAATATGTCTCTGTGCCTATCACATGCCTATTTGCAGCTCCCCACAGTCTTTGCCACCACTACCTCCTCTGGCAAGCTGTTCCAGTCATCTACCACCCCTTCCACAAAGAAGTATTTCCTCACGTACCCGATTATCTTCCCTTCTTTAGCTTCTCTGTATGCCTCTGTGCTCTAGTGCCTTCTTTTCTCTGAAACAGACAATCCATATGCACTTTTTTTCAATCCTGTGAAGTACCATTAGGGTTCAATCATGTCCTTTTCCATCACAGTATGGCTTCTCATGCAACCCTTGCACCATTCTGGTAACTCTCTTCTGTGCTATCTCCACCCACCCTTTCAATGTCCTTACAGAGGTGTGGCCTCCAGGACTGGACATAGTAATTGAGGTGGGCCTCACTAATGAGCGATAATACATCAGCGCCACCACCTCCCTCCTCCTCCTGGAAAATCCCTTCCAGTGTTTCCACAGATACCTTTTCATTCTCTCCTCCCCTGCATGTGTGTCCACCCTGTTGCAGATGTATGTATTCTATCATCTACACAACTTTCCCTTCAGCTTGTCCATGACGCAACTTACGAAGACATTGAAGAGGACCAGTTCTAGCACCAATCCCTGTGGCACCCTGCTAGTAACTCTTGTGTCTCCTAAGTGTTTGCCATTCGCCACCATCCTTTGCCTCTAGTCCTTCAACCAGTTCAATACCCAGCAGGTCACTTTCTCCCTCAGCTCTAGGATGCTTAATTTCTTAACTAGGTTCCTGTGCAGTAGTGTTGGAAGCCTTACTGAAGTCCAGATAGACAGCATCCACTGCTCTCATTTGATCTGTCTCCCTAGTAATATAGTCAGTCAATCTATGAGACTAGTTTAATGACCTCTTCCCTGTGAAACTGTGTTGCCAGTGGTCCTGTATCCCTCCAGGAGAGGACCTCAGTTCTTAGTGTGAGATTTAAATGTTACTTGGTTGACTATTTAAACTAGCCTAAGGAGAGGTGGACTTGAGAAAAGAGGCAAGATCCACCCCTCTGCCACATGATGAAGAAACAGGGAGGAAGGGCCCAAGGAAAGCAAACTCTCCTACAGCAGGGGTGTATAAAGAAAAGGGTGCAGACAATGCAGATGGCAAGAAGGGTATAAACCAGAGATGCAAAAAGAGAGACATGAAAGAAACAAAAACCACTGAAGAGAACATGAGAAGAGGGGTCAGGAGGAGAGACAGGGAGCAGCATAGGCTGCAGGGAGGAGGGGAAGAGGGGTTGAAGGCAGAAAGACAGCAAGGTATGGAAAACAATGTACAGGCAATGCAAGGAGTCTGGGAAATAAAATTCTGGATCTGAAGGTCATCATGGTGGAGACTGGTCTGGACTTAGTGGACATAACTGAGTCATGCTGTACTGACAATCATGACTGGGACATGGTCATACCAGGCTACTGCCTATTCAGGATGGCTAGAAGGGGAGGAGGGTTTGTTGAATATGCAATGCAAGGAATCAGGCTATAGAAATACAGGGAAATCAAGAGGAAAATGAAGGTCTGGAGGCACTGTGGGTCATCCTGGAGACATAAGCTTGGGCCACTGTCAGTACAGGAGTAGTATATGGATCACCAGTTAATGGGAGATGACTTGGATAAGGCACTAGTGAAAGACATCATCAAGATGACAAATAAAGGAGAGGTACTGCTAGTTGGTGACTTCCATCTGCCAGATGTGGATTGGAGCTTTCAAGCTGCAGCCTCAGTAAAGAGCTGGACAATCTTTGACTCTGATCATGGAACATTCCTCAAGCAGCTAGTCAGTGAGCCCATTAGGGATGGGGCAGTGTTGTACCTCATGCTCACTAAACTGAACTGCTTCACAGACATAATAGTAGGCAGTCGCCTACTGATTGATGATCACATCACCATACAGTGTGGTTCAATATTAAAATGGGTGCTGAGGCAACAAATACAAAGAAGAGGGTCCTGATCTTTAGGGAGAGCATATTTTAAAATAAAGAAATAGGGGATTCAATCAAAAGTTGCCTAGCAGTGGAAGATTGATAAGGAGGGGTACAGGAACAATGGGAAAAATGTAGGAATGGCATAAGGGAAATAGCATCTGCATGAAGGAGGTGAGCAAAAGGACACCAAAGAAAAGGCCATCATGGTACTCTAAAGAAGCAGCCTTGGTGATGAAGAAAGAAAGGATGTCATTCAGGTGACACAAAGAAACACAGAGGGAGGAAGACAAAGAGGTGTACCAAGTAGAACAGAGTGAAGCAGGTCAGGGAGTGAGGAAAGCAAAGGTGCAGACAGAAAAAAGAAGATTAAAAGGGGTAGCTAAGTGGGCTAAGACTTCTTCAGGAACATTAACAAGAAGATGGAAACAAAAATAGGGGTAGTAAGGATAAGGAGGATGTCTGAGGGGGATTACACTTAAGAAAATCATGAAAAAAGTGCAAGCAACCTTAACAGGTACTTCAGATCAGTCTTCGTAGTGGGGGGGGAGCAGATGACAAGGGAAAAGAAGAAAAAATGGGGTGAGGTGGACATGAGTCAATTTTCAATGGAAAGAGTCCTCAAGGAACTTGGAGCTCTGAAGGATGAAAATGCCATGGGACTAGATAGGAGACACCCAACAGTACTAAAGGAACTCAGGGTGGTGGTTGCTGCTTCATCTGTGACCTTACTCAATATGTCACTGGAAAGAAGCTTGGTCAAAAAGACTAGAGGAGAGCAGATGCAGTCCTGCTCAATAAGAGCAGCAGTGGGGAGAAGACAGACAACTGTAGGCCAGTCAGTCTCACATCAGTTTATAAGGGAACTTTATAGAAATCCTATTAAAGGAGAGATTAGCAGAGTATCTTGAATCTAATGGGCTACAAGACCAAAGGTAGCATAGAATCACGAGGGCGGGGGAGGTCATCCCAGACAAATATCATCAATTTCTTCAACTAGGTAACCAGGGAAGAAGATCAGGGAGGGCAGTGGGCATTGTTTATTTGAACTTCAGCAAGACTTTCAATCATGTGCTTCACAGGAGACTGAGAAAAGAATTAAACAGCCTAGTGGTGGCATTCAAAATGATAGATTGGGTAAGTAACTGGTTAATGGATAGGTTACAGAGGTTGGTGGTTAATGGATAGGTTACAGAGGTTGGTGGTTAACAGGTAGATTGGGTACATAACTGGTTAATGGATAGCTTACAGAGGTTGGTAATTAACAGGTAGATTGGGTAATGGACTGGGTACAGAGGTTGGTGGTTAATGGATAGCTTACAGAGGTTGGTAATTAACAGGTAGATTGGGTAAGTAACTGGTAAATGGACAGGTTACAGAGGTTGGTGGTTAATGGATAGCTTACAGAGGTTGGTAATTAACAGGTAGATTGGGTAAGTAACTGGTTAATGGATAGGTTACAGAGGTTGGTGGTTAACAGGTAGATTGGCTAAGTAACTGCTTAATGGATGGGTTACAGAGGTTGGCGGTTAATGGATAGGTTACAGAGGTTGGTGGTTAACAGGTAGATTGGGTAAGTAACTGGTTAATGGCTAAGTTACAGAGGTTGGTGGTTAACAAATAAAGTGGGTAAGTAATGGATAGGTTACATAGGTTGGTGGTTAACGGAATTCACTCTAAGGAGGAGAGAGCAAGCAGCATGGTTCCCCAGGACTCACTGCTGTTCTTATCATCTTCAATGTTTTTATATGTGACACTGCAGAAGGATTTGAAGGAAAGGCAGATGATACAAATCCCGTAGTAGGATTAATGCTCAATAGGGGATGTAGATCATTCATAGAAACCCTGGGGACCTTAAGGAGTGGTTAAGGGCAGGGCAGCTGGGGTTCAATGCCAAGAAGTGGTCAATCATGCGCCCAGGGTATAGAAACCCAGGAGCTGAGTATAGCATAGGGGGAGGTTCTAACAGTCATTAAATAGTAAAGGGACCTTGGGGCAATCATATATGATGACAGTAAAGTAGCAGGGCAGACAAAACAGTGGGTATGTTCTGTGGGATGCTGGGACGCACAGAGACAGAGATCACCAGCAGAAGGAGGAAAGTAGTGCTACCACTGTATCGGTCACTGGTGAGGCCCCACCTGGAGTACTGTGTCCAGTTCTGGATCCTGCACCACAGGAAAGATACAGACAGTGTGGAGGGAGTCCAGATGAGGGCAATTAAAATACTGCAGAGGTTACATAAAAAGATCCACAAGAACAGGTTGAGGGTTCACCATGTATACCATGAAAGAGAGAAGAGCAAGAGGAGACATGATAAAGACCTACAAGTACTGCATCAGGAGAATAAGGTAAGAAGGGGAGCTTCTTTCAAATGAGAAAGAACCCCAGCATCAGAGCCTGGGCAAGTGAAGATGGAGGGGGATGTTCAGGAGTGATATGAGGAAGTATTTTTTCACTGAAAGAGTGATATACACCAGGAACAGACTGCCAACAGAAGTGAAACCTAGAAACAGATGTTGTTTGCAGATAAGGGCCTCTTAGCCCACCTAGTCTGCTCAGTTTTATCCTGCCTGCTGTATCACCACAGACCCTACTGGATCTCCAGTTTTCTCCTCCCCTCGCCTTACTACTAAGCCTTACTACCAAGGTCCCTTTGTATCTGTCCCATGCATGCTTAAATCCTATCACAGTTTTAGCATCCACAACTTCCGCTGGAAGGCTGTTCCAGGCATTCAGGTGGTGGAGGTGGAAACAGTGATGGGCTTCAAGCATGCATTGGACAGGTATAGAGGAATATTAGTAAACTGGCAGGAAGAAGAAAGGTTGCTGTAGGTCAGGAAAGGTCTGCATATACAGACTAGGCAGGGGCCTTCTGGCTAGACTGGGTGGGCCAAGCAGTCCTTATCTTGTCACAAGTTATATGTTTCTAGGTTTATGTTCCTGGTGGTCTGGTGGTCCCTTAACCTTCTGGTCACCCATCTCTGGATTCCAATCACTCCAAACTCTTCTTAAATGCTAATAAAACTAAAGTTATGTATTTCCACTCCAACCATATGTCCTCCATCACGACAGCTCCGGAATCCCTACCTCTCATCAAGACCCTTCTTAATGACAACCTCACGGTAGTCAATAATTTTAAATACTTGAGCTGTGACCTTGATCAACATCTAATGTTCCAAGCTCACATTGCCACTCTTACAAAAAAACTGTGACAAAGACTTGGCTTCTTCTACTTAAAAAAAAATTCCTCTTCCCTACTGAAGCCTGGAAATGACTGGTCCAAACCACTTTTATCCCACTCAAGGACTATGCCGATATACTACACGCTTGCTACCCTGAGTCTCCGCTACACCAGATAAATACACTTTACCATAGAGCAATTTGATTAATTTCTAATGCCCGCTGACATACATATCATTGTGATCTGCATGCCTCCTAAGGTTGGACCTCATTAGCAACCAGATGTCTTATCCATTCCCTAACCTGGCTCTACAAGTCTCCTCTGTGTAAACTCCCCCCATACATCTCTAATCTCTTTTGGTGGTCTACCTGCTTATATCCCCTATGCAGCAATTCATGTATTACACTAGATGTACCAAGCTCTTGCTTCCATTTCAGAGATATAGCCCTAAGTCATGCACTACCGGCTGCCTGGAACAAAGTTCAGGCTAAACTCAAGCTTCAGCATCTACTTATCCTGAATAGCTTCAAAAAACTAGCTACTAGCAGTTTGACACTTACGTGTGTCACTGGTTAAGACCCTGTTACTCTAAACCTTATACCTCTTCTACTTCTGACCCTGCATCGCCCTCGCCTTCCCTCACCCATCCTCCTCCACAATCTCCATTCTTCGCATTCTATTTTCTTCCTGTCTCCCTTCTTACCTGCTTTCTATCTGCTTGCCCTACTCTGTCTACTACTTCTCTATTTACAGTTGACTGTTGCTATATTCTGCAACCTGGTTTTGTGACTGTCTTGTATTCGACCATATATTACTACTTAGTTCCAGTGCATGGAAGTTCACTTGTAAATAGTGTTGATTGTACATAGATGTACATAACTGCTGAATGTTTCTTCATATATTTTGAGGAAAAGAGCAGCAGAAAGGTTGTCTTCAACGTTTCTTGCTTCAGGACAGAATTGCCACAGGTTCAAAGGGACACCCCATGAACTTGGCTATACAGAGGTTTGTGTTCCACAGCAAAAAAACTCCGGTCCCTAGAAGGGTCTGGAAGTGAAACAGTGCCTTGCAGAATTCCTTGAAATGGTCTGAGAAATGACAGATTTCTCTTGCCTGACAGAAAAACAGAAGCCCAGTATCCACTAGGTGTACTCCCAAGAATGAGGCCTACTGTCCTACTGCAAGTAAGAAAATAAAAACTTTTATATTTATACAGGAAACAAGTCATAAGGACCAAACTAGTTCAGTATACAAGACAGTAATGCCAGGATATGAACCAAATAATCCAGTCATGAGAGGAAAGAGGATTGAAAAAACTCTAGGCTCTTGCCCTTGTACCAAGGGGAAAAACCACTTCCATTAGGAAAGTGGTACTAAAATCTTTTTTTTTTTTGTCACAGACATTCCAGGCCTTGTTAAGATACAGTGACTCTAGGAGATGTAGCCTCTCAAGCTTGGCAGAAGACAACAGGAGAAAGGACTGCTGTGTGACTAAACTTCTGTACTGGGACTAAAGTAGAAGAACTTTTGTATTTGGACCTTTAATTTAAGGTAAAAAAACTAACATACAAAAACAAAAAAAAGGTGTGTGTTTGGGTTAACTGAACTGAATGGGTAACTGAAAAGTCATCTAGATGTAAATCTCAGGTGACTGAAAGGACTTAACTGCTGTGAGGTTTAAATTACTTGTACAAAGATTTGGTAAGTAGGGGGAGTGGCTTAGCTAGAAGGAAGCTACATTTAAAGATTGCCTTAGAAATAGTCTGCTAATAGCTTGGCAGAAGACAACAGGAGAAAGGACTGCTGTGTGACTGAACTTCTCTACTGGGACTATATTGACCTCCTTCCATCCCCTCCACCCAAAGCTAGTTCTATTTTTATAGACACAGGATTTGACTGACAACAGGAACTTCCTGTTTAGGGGCAGGAAGCGAGTGAGCAGAGAACCCTCAAGGACCCACCATCCTAGAAGGGCAAGAGTAGCTCTCCGGCCCCCTCTAGCTGCTGGAGGTCTGCCTCTAATCAAGTACGTGGTCTACTGAGAAATATAGAATATTCTTGTCTCAGAACAGGACAATCAGGAGCTTAAAGGGCACACAGGCAGAAAGTAAGGAGAGAGAGAGAAAAAAAAAAAACAGAGGATAGAGTAAGGATTGCAAACAGTTAAGGGGCCAGAAATAAGACATGATTGGAGTGGTGCAGTGCAGTGGCTGTGGAGCAGCAGTCTTCTGGGAGATGTTCTGGAGGATGCGGTGTTGTCCCATCTGCAGGCACCTCTCTGGGCTGAGGAGGAGGTTGCTCATCTCCAGACTGAGTTGGCCAGGATTGTGGGACCTCCTCTTCCATCCAGGGACCACCAGTGCCACTGCGTTGCCTCAGAGGTTGCCAAGAAAGAGGCGGTTGGACCACAGTGGGCTCAGGAGGTGAGGGTGGTGGAACAGAGGCACATCCTCCAGTTGTACCTCTCCACAATTCCTATGCCATTCTGTCAAAGTGTGGTTCCTCTATGGAGGCACCTACAGTGGAGACCAAGGAGGATGCTGGGAACTTCCACAAAGGAGACCCACTGGAGGGTGGCAGGGGACCCTGCAGGGAAGGAAACAACTCCTGGTGGGGGACTCCATTATTAGGAAGGTAGAACTGGGCAAGGAAGGGAGTGGGAGTAAGGTGCCTGCCTGGCGCCATGGCTTGAGGGACAGGAGAGAATCCTCAGGATTGCGGAGCAGCTGCACAGGGAGGGAGCTGGATGTCATTGTCCACCTAGGGACAAATGACCTGGCTAAGAAAGGGATTAGAGAAGTGCAGGAAGAGTTTGTGGAATTGGGGAAGGGCCTTAGTCAAGTAGCACGCACGGTAACCTTTTTGGAGGTGCTACCCATCTATGGCATAGGAGAGGCTAGGGTGCTCTGTACCACGGGATTCAATCAGTGGCCAAAAAACTGGTGTGGAGCTCAGGGATTTGGCTTCATTGGGGACTGGGGGTCCACCTGGAGTGATGTAAGCCTATACTGGCATGATGGGGTGCATCTGTCCGGGAGGGGAACCAGGATCCTAGGTGATAGGTTTAAATGCTTTATTGGCAAGCTGCTTAAACCAGCCATGGGGGAGGCACTGAAAGGAGCAAGAAAATTGTTCCCCCCAAACAATCACGGTAGTAAGTGTGGCAAACACCAACATGGAGGTGTCAATAGGGAGAAGGGCTGGGGTAAATGGAGAAAGTGACAAAGGCAAGAAGGACAAGGATGGGGCAAAGGATAAGGCCATCAGGAAATGGAGGTATGAGTACCAATGCCCGTAGTCTGGGCAACAAGCTCCCTGAGCTGGTGGCCTTAATGGAAGAGGAGATGCCTGGATATTGTAGCAGTCACAGAAACATGGTACACGAGAACCATGACTGGGATGTTAACATACCAGGGTACATAACTTACAGGAGAGAAAGGCAGGGGAGAAGGGGGGGAGAGTAGCTCTCTATGTAAAGGAAGGGATAAAAGCAACTGAACAAAAGAGTAAACAGGGAGGAGAGGAGGCACTGTGGGTCACCTTGGAGACTGGAAAGGGCACCACAATCCACACAGGGGTTGTGTACAGACCCCCATGTCAGGGGGAAGGAATGGACAAGGATATGATGGAAGGCATTCTTAGAATGGCAGAGAAAGGGGAGATACTGTTGATGGGAGACCTAAATATGCCAGATGTTAACTGGAGCACATTTGCTGCAGCCACATCCAAGAGCAGGGCCATTCTTGACGCCCTACAGGTGGCAGGCATTAGACAGCTAGTTTCAGAACCCACTCGAGAGAGCAATCTTAGACCTCATACTCTCAAGCGGGGCAGTGAGAGGATCTCAGATCTAGAATGGGTTGCCATCTGGGGACAAGTGACCATCAAACAGTGTGGTTCACGTTAAACTCAGCTACAGAGTCAACCCATACAAAAGTGAGGGTACTGGACTTTAGGAGGGCTGACTTTGGCAAGATGGGACAGTGCCTCAGAAAAGCACTAGAAACAGGCTAGAAGGAGGTGTGGAGCAACAATGGGAATTATCAAAACTGCCATCACAGAGGCAACAAGCCTTGTGTGAAGCAAATAAACAAATCAAAATGAAGAAAAAGCCACTATGTTTCTCAAGAGAGGTGGCTGTGAAAGTCAGGAAGAAAAGATAGCATTCGGAGTATAAGGAAACACAGAAGGAGCAGGACAGAGAGCTGTACCAGTTAAGGCAGAAAGAAGCAGGGAGGGAAGTCAGAATAGCAAAGGCCCAAACTGAGGAAAAGATAGCCAACTCAGTTAAGAATGGGGATAAAACCTTTTATAGGTACATCAGCGAGCATAGAAAGACAAAGGGAGGGATAGTGAGGCTGAATAGAATGAGCGGTGGGTGGGCAGAGGGGGACAGTGAAAAAGCAGGAATACTGAACGAATATTTCTGCTCAGCATTCACAAAAGAGGAGGGGGATGTGCCTATTCCAATTAACAGAAGCACTCTTGATAGGGGGGTCGATCCCAGTCCTTTCACAGAAGAAAGGGTTCTGCAAGAACTCCTAAAACTGAAGGTGGACAAAGCAATGGGTCCTGATGGAATTCACCCCAGAATACTAAAAGAATTAAGAAAGGAACTAGTGAAACCACTGGCTACTCTTTTTAATAAATCATGGGAGGATGGTGTGGTACCCGAGGACTGGAGGAAGGTGGATGTGATTCCCCTTCACAAAAGTGGAACCAAGACAGAGGCAGGAAACTACAGACCTGTCAGTCTGACCTCTGTGGTAGGGAAAGTGATGGAGTCACTTCTGAAGGAAAGAATAATTGAGTACCTAGAGGTCAGTGGAGCACAGGATCCAAGGCAGCATGGGTTCACAGCGGGAAGGTCATGTCAGATGAATCTAATAGATTTCTTTGACTGGGTGACCAAAGTAATGAACCAGGGAGGGGCTGTGGACATGGCCTACCTAGACTTTAGCAAGGCATTTGACACAGTCCCACACAAAAGATTATTAGACAAATTAACCAGCCTGGGAGTGGGTCCCAGGTGGTAGCCTCTAGAAAACATTGGCTGGACAACAGGACACAGAAGGTAATTGTAAATGGAGTCCACTCTGAAGAAAGAGGCGGTTACCAGTGGGGTGAGGTTCAGTATTAGGTCCAGTCCTTTTTAATGTTTCATCAGTTGACATTGCAGAGGGACTGGAAGAAAAGTATGCCTTTTGCAGATGACACAAAGATCTGCAACAGGGTTGATACACAAGGAGGAGTGGAAAGGATGAAAAGGGACTTGGCAAGGTTGGAGGAATGGTCAGATGTATGGCAGCTAGGATTCAATGCAAAAAGTGCAAAATAATGCACCTGGGAAACAAGAACCCAGGGAAGAATACACAATGGGTGGGAGGTAGTAACAACAACAAAACAGGAAAGGGACCTGGGGTAATCATATCAGATGACCTTAAGGTTAGCAAGCAATGTGAGAAGGCAGTAGGGAGGGCCGGGGTATACTGGGATGTATAGGAGAGGCATCAGCAGCAGAAAACAGGAAGTTGTTATCCCTCTGTACAGACAGTTGGTGAGACCCCATCTGGAATACTGTGTCCAGTTCTGGAGACCCCATCTTCTCAAGGACATAGACAGGATAGAGGCAGTCCAGAGGAGGGCAACTAAAATGGTGCAGGGTCTGCAAGAGAAGCAGTATGAGGAGAGACTAAAGGAGCTTAATATGTACCTTGAGGAAAGAAGGGAGAGGGGGACATGATAGAAACTTTAAGTACCTCAAGGGAATCAACAAAGTCCAAGAGGGTAGCATCTTTCAGAAAAAGAGACTTGCAAGAACAAGGGGACACAATTTAAAAGATAGAAGGAGGGCGGTTCAGGGGCAATGTGAGGAAGTATTATTTCACAGAGAGGGTAGGGGATGCATGGAACAGCCTTCCTGAGGAAGTTGTGGGGTCTAAAACTGTGGGAGAATTCAAGAATGCATGGGACAGACATAAGGCAATTCTTGTGGGGGGCAGGAAGATATAGGCTGTTCGTTAACTAGGATCTGCGGCCTGAACTGTAGGTAGGGAAATGGGCAGACTAGATGGGCCTAGCAGTCCTTATCTGCCGTCAAAGTCTATGTTTCTATGTTTCTAAGAGCCAGACCTTGAGGAGAAAAGACTGGGAGTTAAGAAACACTACTCCTGTGTGAAAAGGGAAGTAGCTTGTAGAAACAAGAGCAGCCAGAAGGCTGTTTAACTGAAACATTTTTTATCAGAAAGTGCCGAGGTTGTTCTATCCAATCCAGAGCCACCGGGATCATGGTGGCTGGATGATACCTTAAGTAGAGAAGTACTTAGGAAACTAGGAGGAAAAATATATGGGAGAGAGAGAGAGAGAGAGAGACAGAAAACTTCTCCGACCAGTCTTGAGATAAGAAAGTCCGTTGGAAGGAACCCCGAGCTGGGCCTGCAACAGGAAAATGGAAAAATTGGTGGTTCAGGCTGGAGGCGAAAATTCAGATCTGGACCTGACCTTACCCCCTGAATGATGTGGCTAGGGCTTGTGTGTTGAGGGCTCATTTGCGATGGCCCTGACTATGCTAAAATGTTGTCCTTGCCTGACAGATGGATGAGTGACTAAGACACCTCCAAAGAAGCAGGCTAGAGATCACAACTTGTAGCTATTGCGGACAGACTGGAAGCCTTGTGTCCCAATGCTCATTGGTGTGATACATGGTAGGATTATCATCCGATGTTCTCTGTACTAACTTGACCTCTAGACTGAAAAAATGCAGGCCTGACAGAGATGCTTTGAGATTCCAGGGGCCTGTGAAAGAAGGACTCTCTCAGAAACCAAGACCCAATGATGGAACCCCCCCGAAAGGAAGCCTCTGAACCAAAGATTTGAACAGAAAGAGGTGTGAAATTTACTGTTTTCTTATACCAGTCCAGCCTGTAACAGAGTTCAGGCTTCATGAAAAATTCTGTTATTTGGAATCTGACCTAGAGGTCTAGTCCCTGGGACTCTAGTGTCTAAATTATATGCCATATACAGGGAACTAACTTCCCCTGACAAGAGATGAGCATTGCCCCCAAGAGTTGCCAAGATATGGATGGTTAGGGAACTTTTTCATAGTAGGTACAAAAAAAACCAAGACTGTCGGAAAAAACATGTCAGACATAGGGCTTGAAAACCAAAGTCAAGGAGAATTGGCTAAGGACAGCCAAGTCTCTGAGAAGGGAAACCAGATATTCCCTGTCTTTAGGGGAGAACCGTCAGCCTACCCAGATACCTGAAGAATAGCCTGTTTCTTACTCAGAACACTCTGGAGGCAGCCTAAATGGAATAGAAGAAAACTGGTAGCCGCCTGACAAAAACACAGGGCTAAGGAACTGAGAACATAGATTGTATTGAGGGAGACTAGAAAATCCCCTGCATTTGCAAAAGAAAAACCTGAGTTAAGGAAGCATCCTGACCCCAGTTTGTGAAAGTCGATATTGATTCACCATTCCCCATTTTCCTTTAAAATTCAGGTAATAGCCGGGAAAAAAGGTCCAACCCCAAAGGAGACGGGAACCCTTTCATGACTTTGACCCTCACAAGGTTCTAGAGCTCTAGTTCCCAATGCTGACATGCTACTGGAAACAGACAGACATTGCAGCAATTGGAGGCAAACTTTAGTTATTTATTTACTTATCATGTATGTAGATATATATATGTATATATACAGGACAAAGAACCTCTGTGCGCAAGCACTGAGGCAATGGTTACCCCAAAGGGCATTTGGCCAGGAAGCCAAGTGTCAAAGAAATACAAGAGTCCTGGTAGGATGAAACACATGTCTATGTCTTCTGTTGGCAACCTTTGCAAACTGTGTGAGAGGCCTTTTGGCACCATGCATTTCTACTTAAAGTTGAATCAGCATAATATTCTGTGGTGATTTGCATATGCAGTCTGTGATGCTTTGCATTGTGGGGACATGTGTGGTTTTGTATATGTGTGTGTGTGTGTGTGTGTGTATATATATATATATATATATATATATATATATATTCAAGTTTATTGCAGGAAAATAACTCCATTGAGCAAGCTCATTCACAAGGAGGACCTAATGTATACATACTAACAAGACTAACATAACATATAGTAATTGCGCACTACAGAAATTTAGTGCTTATCCTATACTTGTGAGACAGGTGTTCGGGTAGTACTCCATAACGCTTGGGGTAGGTCTTCACACTCTTACACAAAGTACTGTAACTGTTTATATGGGCCAATTGGCTTGACTTGTCCTAGCAGAGTGAGTTTTAGTGGCAGCTGCAGACATCTTTTATTTTTTCATTAGATAGCTTTTTAAAAAGGCTAACAGAGATTGCTTTGGGTAGTTTCAAAGTCAGTTGTAGCTGGTTCCACATGGCAGGAAGGGTAACTGAGAATGCGTGCTTGCCAAATGAGGTGCGAGTCATTGGGACAGTCAGAAAGATAAAGTCTGACTTCCTGAGTGAATAAGTACTGTGGCAGGTGTTTATAAGGGAAGTTAGATAGCTAAGAAGTTTGTTACGTAAAAGCTTTAGGGTCCAGGCACCAGCATGGAGACTACGTCTGGTAGTGAAAGAAGTCCAACCTATGGCTGAGTACAGGTCGCAGTGATGCATCCGGAATGGGGAGATTGTAATGAAGTGCAGGACAGGGTGATAGAGGATGTCCAGTTTATTTAGATTTGAGGTTGAAAAAGAAGTATAGATTAAGTCCCATAGTCTAGTAGTGGGAGGAATGTGGCCTTTATAAGTCTAGTTCTAATTTTGAGTGGGAAAAGTGACCTGTTGTGGAACAGGAAGCCTAACCATATTTTTAGTCTTCTAGAAAGGTAATCCAAGTGTTCTGTGAAGGTGAACTTGCTGTCTAGCCAGAATACAAGGTATTTAAATTTCAGGATGACTTCCAGTGGCTCACCTAGGGAGGCAACTATGAAGTCCTTAGGCAGGGAGGTAGATACAGAAGGCAAAGTACTGGAGGAGAAGATCGTAGCTTTAGTTTCTTAGCATTTAGAAGAAGTTTGGTGTTAATGAGGTTGGATTCGAGCTGGGCAAAGTTGGCTACGAGGGCATCTCTAACCTCAGATAGGGATGTGTCGGATGTATAGAGCACTGTATTGTCTGCGAAGAAGTGGAGTTTTGATTTGGATATATGATGGTCAAGGTCATTAAATGTATAGAGAGAAGAGGATGAAACCTAAGATGGAGCCTTTCAGACTCTCCTAGTGATTGGTAGAGGGGAGGAGAATGTGCCACTGGCTTTGATTTTTTACATCCTTCCCGGAAGGTAACTGCTGAACCACAGGATGGTCGGAGGAGTGGCACCTATGGCTGCAAGCAAGCAAGGCTGCTTTCAATTAGGGAGTGGTCTACGGTATCAAATGCTTTGCTGAGATCTAGGAAGACAGCACCCGAGATCTTTTTTGATTCCATAGCGGAGAGCCAGTCGTCGGTTACTTTAGCCAAAGCAGTAACGGTACTGTGGCTAGGGTGGAAGCCGGATTGAGCTGGGTTCAGGAGCTCAAAGGTTTCCATGTGTTGTTTTAGTTGTGCATAAATCAGCTTTTCAAAGACTTTAGAGTGGACGAGTAGAATAGAGATGGGTCTGTAATTGTTTATATATATATATATATATATATATATATATATATATATATATATATACACACACTGTATACATACATATATATATTATATTATATATATATATAAAATATATATGATAGTCTATATCTGCATACACCTATCTATTTGTATTTATTTTAATTTACTTTATTTTTTTAACACCAACTGAAGAAGGGGTAAAAGCTGAACCAAGAAGGAAAGGAACTGAAGAAAAAGAGGATTACCGGGAAAGGAAAAAGCATACCTGCCTATACCTTTGGAAAATGTCACATCTGGAAAATCACAAATGTGTTGTTGTAGGGAAATAAGGCTAAAGGGAAAATAATTCCTACCCGAAGCCCCCCATCCTGAGACTTCTGGGGAAGGAATGTTTATCTTTAACTGAGTACTAGGAGAGTTAAACTCATCCATTTGTGCCTGTCAGCTTTAGTTTGCCCTAAAGACCAACCAAAATTTGCACCAAAGCGTAACCCAAAAAGCTAGAACCTTTCAGACAGAAAAGCCTGAGGGAAATGACCTAGGCCAAGACTCTAGGAGCTGTAACGTTATGAAACATAGAAACATAGAATCTGTTGGCAGATAGGGACCGCTTGGCCCACCTAGTGTGCCCATTTCCCTACCTGACAGATAAGCTGAAGATCCTAGTTAACTAAACAGCCTACTTCCTCCTACCCCCCACTAGAGTTGCTTTATGTCTGTCCCATGCATTCTTGAATTCCCCCACTGTTTTTGACTCTACAGCCTCCTCAGGAAGGCTGTTCCATGCATCTACAACACTCTCTGTGAAGAAATGCTTCCTCACATTACCTCTGAGCCGTCCCCCCTCTATTTCATGACTTAAGGCTATGAGAGCATAGTGCTACCATATGCCACTTGGGTATTTCAGCAAACCTCCCTGTGAATAGTGCTCCAGAGAGCTGTCACACTATGGCAAGGGTAGGATGCATCAAAAAAACTCAATATCTAATAGCGTATGCTATAAAGGTAGGAAACATTACCATAAAATATCTTACACATGGAACAGAGAACCACGACTGGGATATCAACATACCAGGGTACACAATCTACAGAAGGGACAGAGAGGTTAAAAGAGGAGGTGGAGTAGCTCTCTACATAAAGAAAGGGATCAAAGCTACAGAAAAAAAAGTAAAGGAGGAGGACAAGAGGAACTCTGGGTCACCTTGGAGACAGGGAATGGCATCATAATCTGCACAGGGGTTGTATACTGACCCCCATCTGAAGGGGAGGAAATGGACAAGAAAATGATAGAGGGCATTCTCAAAATGGCTGAAAAAGGGGAGATACTGTTGATGGGGGACCTGAATATGCCAGATGTTAACTGGGTGACATGGACTGCAGCCACATCCAAGAGTAGGATCATTCTCGATGCCCTGCAGGGGGCAGGCCTTAGACAGCTAGTGTTGGAACCCACTCGGGAGGGAGCAATCTTAGACCTGGTACTCTCAAATGGAGAGAGGACCATAAATTTAGAAGTCAGTAGACATCTGGGAACAAGCGACCACTGCACAGTGTGCTTCACGATAAACACAACCATGGAGACAAGTCATACAAAGACAAAGATACTGGACTTTAGAAGGGCTGACTTTGGCATAACGGGTGAATACCTGAGGAATGCATTAGCAAATGGCGAGAAAGGAGGGGTGGAAGAACAATGGAGAAAAATCAAAACTGCCATCATGGAGGCAACAAGCCTTTGTGTGAAACAAATAAAGAAAACAAAGTGGAATAAAAAAACACTATGGTTCTCAAAAGAGGTGTCAGGGAAGGTTAAGGAGAAAAAGGCTGCATTCAAAAAGTATAAGGAAACACAGATGGAGCATGATAGGGAACCATATCAATTAAAGCAGAAAGAAGTGGGGAAGGCAGTCAGAAAAGCAAAGGCCCAAACCTAGGAAAAGATAGCCAACTCAGTTAAGAAGGGGGATAAAACCTTTTATAGGTACATTAGGGAGTATAGAAAGGTTAAGGGAGGGATAGTGAAGATTAATAAAGGAGAGGGGAGGTGGGCAGAAGGAAACAGTGAAAAGGCAGAGATACTGAAGGAATGCTTTTGCTCAGTTTTCACAAAAGAAGAAGAGGAGGAGTTACCTAAACCAAACAGTAGAAGCACTCTAGGTAGTGGGGTTGATGCCAATCCATTTACAGAAGAAAGAGTCCTGAAAGAACTCCTAAAACTCAAGGTGGAGAAAACAATGGGGCCTGACAGGATTCACCCTAGAATCCTAAAAGAGCTAAGGGAGGATCTAGTGATACCACTAACCACACTTTTTAACAAATCATGGGAAAATGGGGTGGTACCTGAGGACTGAAGGAGGGCAGATGCGATTTCCCTTCACAAAAGTGAGAGCAAGGCAGAAGCAGGAAACTGCAGACCTGTTAGTTTGACCTCAGTGGTGGGGAAAATGTTGGAATCACTTCTGAAAGAAAGAACTGTTCAGTACCTAGAGGTCAGCAGGGCACAGGATCCAAAGCAGCATGGATTCACAGCAGGAAGGTCATGTCAGACGAATCTAATAGATTTCTTTGACTGGGTGACCAAAGTAATAGACCAGGGAGGGGCTGTGGATATGGCCTACCTAGACTTTAGCAAGGCATTTGACAAAGTCCCACACAAAAGATTAATAATCAAGTTAGCCAGCCTAGAAGTGGGTCCCAGGGTGGCAGCCTGGCTAGCAAACTGGCTGCACAACAGGACACAGAAGATAATAGTGAATGGAACACATTCTGAAGAAAGGGGGGTTACTAGTGGAGTACCTCAGGGCTCTGTACTGAGTCCAGTCCTCTTTAACGTCTTTATAGGTGACATTGCAGAGGGTCTGGAAGGAAAGGTATGCCTCTTTGCAGATGACACAAAGATCTGTAACAGAGTTGATACACAAAGGGGGGGTAGAAAGGATGAGAAGGGACTTGGCAAGGTTGGAGGAATGGTCAGACATATGGCAACTCAGATTCAATGCAAAGAAGTGCAAAGTAATGCACCTGGGAAATAAAAATCCAGGAGAAGAGTACACAATAGCAGGAGAGGTACTAAGGGCAACAATAATGGAAAGAGATCTGGGTGTAGTCATATCAGATGACCTAAAGGTGGGTAAGCAATGTGAGAAGTCAGTAAGGAGAGCCAGGGGGATACTGAGATGCATAGGGAGGGGTATCACAAGTAGAAAAAGGGAAGTGGTTATCTCTCTAGTTGGTGAGACCCCATCTGGAGTACTGCGTGCAGTTTTGGAGACCTCATCTACACAAGGATATAGACAGGATGGAAGCAGTCCAGAGGAGGGCAACTAAAATGGTGCAGGGTCTACATCAGAAAACATATGAAGAGAGACAGAGAGCTTAATATGTATACCCCTGATGAAAGGAGGGACGGGGGGACATGATAGAAATGTTCAAGTACCTCAAGAAGATCAACAAAATCTGGGAGTGTAGCATCTTTCAGAAAAGAGATGTAGAACAAGAGGGCACAATTTAAAAGTTAGAGAGGACAGCTCAGGGCTAATGTAGAAATTCTTTTCACGGAGAGAGTGGTGGACGCATGGAACCGCCTTCCTGGAGAGGTTGTGGGGTCTAAAACAGTGGGGGAATTCAAACATGCATGGGACAGACATAAGGCAATTATAGTGGGGCGATGCAGGAAGTAGGCTGTAGGTTAACTAAAATCTGCAGTTTATCCAATAGGTAGGGAAATGGGCAGACTGGGTGGGCCAAGTGGTCCTTATCTGCCGACAAAGTCTATGTTTCTGTGTTTCTATCTGATTTTCTAGAGTCTATCTCTGGAGGGAGAGCAGACAGTGACACAAGGCTGAGGAGCAGGCCGCTGTTTGCCCTAACTCTCTTTAATCTGAAAATGTACAGAGAAAAAAAACACAGAACACTTACCATATTTCCTCTGAATGCTTCTGTCAACCCCAAAAGAGAAGGAGGTGTTTTCAAAACCTACCTGTGGGTGTCTTCAGAGAGTTGTCAACTTCTTTGGAGGAGAGCAACCGTCATCCTCCACCTCTTTATCAGTGTCGTCCTGGAGGGAAAGGTCCAGGGAGTCCACCAGTTGAATACAAATGTGTGAGAAGGAAAGAGACCTCATTATATCATAACCTGAATCAACCTCAGGGTGACTGACTGGAATTAGCGGGTACTGAGAGGAGCTCATGATAGAAAAATCCTCTCCCAAATTAATAATAATAACAACAACAATAATATCCTTGGGTGAAAGGATTATCATGGAGAGGATTACTAGGACACAAAGGAGCTGAGAACACGCCCAGAAATATAAAGTTTGGAATAACTGCCAAGCTCTCAGAAATTCAGTTGCAGAGGGCATAATTTTATCAACTCCTGATGTCTCCTCAAGTCCTTCAGGCGGGAGGGTCAAAGGAGATTAATCTCTATATTTGTGAAGGGAAGAGGACACCCTGCCTATTTTCAAATGAAAGGCTTGGACAGAGAAACAACTACAACAGAAGGTTCTATGTGATAATGGTGATTGCCAAATGGTGATTCGCATTATCGCGACGTCAGGACGGCGAAAACAATTTTGCCACCCTGACATCCCCGGCGCATGGAAGAACGGTGCCAGGGACTTAAATCCTTTGTTTCTGTGGGGCCATGCCCCCCACCCTCCATGATGGATCAGCGCCCCGCACTCTCCTACTTAAAGATTCTCAACCTAGGGGGCAAAAGCAAAAAAAAAAAGTTTTAGGCTGGGCACAACAAAAACGCAGTAGCGTCCAGACCCAGAGCCAAACCCAAAACCCCATGCACCGCAAGCAGAGGTCAACCCCCGACACCATGGCACAGCTCAGCAGCTGACCGTAGCACCACCCCCTACATCCCCTCCACCCCCTCCCAGGTCACGCTCGCCATGCTCACTCCCCCGCGCACATGTATATACAGCGACATCCTGTCACTAGGGTCACCCACACCACCAAATCCAGTCACCCTACCTGCCCACTCACCTTTCAGGCTTTCGCCCACGTCGTGTCTTCATTTCGGACGGTGCCTTGATTCAGGCACCCACCTCACGTGCTACCACTATGGAACCAGACTTGGAAAAATAGAAGTCCCAAGGGGACTTGTCATTTCTTTTGTGTTAACTCCTCAGCACTTTTAGAGGAGGGGGAGGTAGACTGAAAAGCCCAGATAATATTAGTTAGGCAAAAGCTTAAACAAATCAAAATCAAGTTTAAGAGATTTTTTTTCAAAAAGAGGAGAAAAAAACAGAACCACCTCCACATCTCCTGTCAACAAAGCCCACTGCACAGCAAACAAGAGAGTCTCACCTCAAAAGAGAGGGGATTACCATTCAAATATCAATATTTTTAATTTTTAATAGAGGAAAAAGAGGTTCCAAAAATTTGCACAGGTGTGCAACGGAAAAATTGCACACTTACGTGAATTGGGGAGGTGACCCGAACAGTCCCTTCAGGGAGTCTCTTTGGACTGTACTACTGGCTGGACACTGGGAATAGTGCGACCACTGCCCCTCCTGCCCCCACCTCTGAAGTATTCCCTAGGCTGCTACTGGGGAAAAATTTGAGGCTGGAAAAAAGGCCTGTGTGGAGTTCTACCCCTGCCACCCCTTGCATGGTGCTTCTGGAGTTTGGCAGCCCTCTCTTTAGCTGCTGCGCTTTTGTAGGTAGCCTTATACTCATTCATTTTTATGTTGATTGCACGCATGTGCAAGAAACATGTTGCAACAGGTTTGTCCAGAAGCAGGTTGTGGAGGCCCAGCACTGTTGTGGCCAATGCCCCCACAGCCTGAAAAGGCTTGCCCCAGTTCCCCTAATGCCATGGCATGCTGCTGCTGACACTAGTTCAGCCAGTGTGTCATAACTTTCTAGAAAAACAGCCACTGCAATCAGGAGCCACCTCATCATTGCAGCGTCAGTCATCCGCTGCAATGAGGGAGCGACCCGTCATTGCAGGGTGGGATGTAAACCCCTGAGATTGTTTGTGAACATGGTGGTGGCTTGCCGCCATGTTCACAAACAATATAACCATCCCCCCACCATGTTTAGTTGCCGACGGGGGACCCAATCCCCGTCGGCATTCTGTGCCCCCCCTGGTTTTGTTCCTGCCGACAGGGTGCTCAATCCCCGTCGGCTGTAGTGGTCCCCTGTTTGTTTTGTTGCTGACGGGGGAGCCCACTCCCTGTCGGCATTCTGTGTAACCCTTCCTTTTGTTCCTACCAATGGGGTGCCCAATCCCCGTCGGCCGTAGTGCCCCCCGTTTGTTCTGTTGCTGACGGGGGAGCCCACTCCCCGTCGGCATTCTGTCACCCCCCTCTTTTTGTTCCTGCTGATGGGGTGCCCAATTCCCATCGGCATAATGATACCCCCGCCCCTTCGCCGATGGAGGTGCCCAATCCCCGGTCTACTACTGCTGCCCCCGAAGAAGAAAGCCTCTGCTGGCACATTGGGAGCCCATCCCAGTGTGCCAGAGGCCCCTGCAAAGTAAAAAACAGTCCCACGATGTCCGTTTTTTTTTCCCCCCGGAAAGCAGAAAACCATCCCTAGGTGCTTGCCTCCTGCCTCCCCACCCGCACCTACCCACTGCATGCCCTGCCTCCCACACCCTCACTCCTATACTTACCTTTAGGAGCTCGGCGCGATGATCTTCGGTGGACCGGGAACACGTCTGCACTCTTCAAAGCCGACCATGAACTGACGAAATGCCAGTAAGCTGTATAATGTAATACATTGGGGTTTTTCAACTTTACTGCATATCTCGGGCATTTTGGGGAATTTTTTCACCAAATTGTCAACATGGGGTTTTTGGGACCCCTCCTCATGAATTCTTGAACTGTCATGGCGTTAATTGGCCTGGAAAGATCATTTTGCGGTCACTGCGCAAAATCACCTATTGAGACTGGTTAATAAAACGACAGTGCAAGTGTTCATGAGGTGGGCTCTCAAAAAGCCTATGTTGCAAATTTGGTGGAAAAAATCCAAAAATGACTGTTTTACGAGCGTGTGCTTCGCAGTTGCTACGCACACTCATAACTTCGTGAATTTGCAATATTTTCATGCCAGATTTGCAACATTGCCATTTTATCACACCTCCTTGTGAACAGTACAGCTGTCATTGTTCACATCCTGGCGGAAATGTGTTTTTGCATTTCCGGTTCAGAATAGCGCAGTCGCTCCGGGAAATCAGTGTTCAGGACAGATTAAAAAAATGACAGTGACACTGTTCATGAGTAGAGGTCCTGAAATGGCTATGTTGAAAATTTGGTAATGATATTCCATAAAATCACTGTGGTACAAGCGTGCATTGCGCAGTTTGCACACACGCTCGTACGTTTGTGAATTTATAATATTTTCACTCCAGATTTCCAACAGTGCCATTTTCCCACACCTACTTATGAACAGTAAAGCTGTCATTTTTCCCATCCTGGCTGAAATGTGTTTTTGCACTTCCGGCGCAGAATAGAGCAGCTGCTGTGGGAAATCACTGTCCGGGACAGATTAAGAAAATGAGAGTGATACTGTTCATGAGCAGAGGTCCTAAAATGCCTATGTTGAAAATTTGGTGGTAATACCCCATCGCGTTGCACACTTTCCACGCAGATTTGTAATATTGTCACGACAAGTTTTCACCAGTGGAATTTTTCCACACCTCCTTATGAGCAGCACAGCTGTCATTTTCCACATCCTGACTGCATTTTCACAGTTCCAGCGCAGAATAACGCAGTCGCTGTGGGAGATCACTGATTGGGACAGATGAAGAAAATGACAGTGGTACTGTTCATGAGCAGAGGTCCTAAAATGCCTATGCTGAAAATCAGGTGACGAAACTCCATGACATGACTGTGTTACAAGCGTGCATTGACCTGTTTCCACACACCCTTGTAACTTCGCAATTTTGTGATATTTTCATCCCACATTATCAACAGTGGCATTTTTCCTTATGAAAAGTACAGCTGCCATGTTTCACATAGTGGCTAAAATGCATTTTTGCACTCCTGCCGCAGAATAGCACAGTCGCTGTGGGAAATCACTGTGTGGGACACATTAAGATTTAACGAGTGAGGGGGGGAGTGACCGTGCTCAACTGAGCTCTGTCGGGACTGCTGTGGATTTGTTTGTGGGCAGAGAAAGGGCCCAACGCAAGAGCCCAGTACAAAAGGGCAGCCTGCAGCACTGGGAGAAACAGAACGAGAAAGAGCGAGTGAGGGAGGGGAAGTGAGCGAACTCACCGGAGCTCTTTCAGGACTGCTGCGGATTTCTTTGTGGGCAGAGAAAGGCATCAGTGCAGGCAGTGGCCCAGTACAAAAGGCCAGCCTGCAGTGGTGGGAGAAACAGTACGAGCGAGTGAGACACAGGGACTAAGTGAGGTCAACGGAGCTCCGTCAGGACTGCTGCAGATTTCTTTGTGTGCAGAAAAAGGCGCCAATGCAGGCAGGAGTCCCGTACAAAAGGGACGCTTGCAGCGCCAGGACAAACAGACTTAGTGTGTGAGAGAGGGAGACTGAGCGACCTCAACACAGCTCTGTCAGGACAGCTATGGATTTGTTTGTGGGCAGAGAAGGGGTGCAACACAAGAGCCCAGTACAACAGGGCAGCCAGCAGCACTGGGAGAAACAGAGCAAGACAGCAAGTGACGGAGGGGGAGTCAGCGAATTTACCGGAGCTCTTTCAGGACTGCTGCGGATTTCCTTGTGGGCAGAAGAAGGCATCAATGCAGGCAGGGGCCCAGTACAAAAGGCCAGCGCAGCCTGCAGCAGTGGGAGAAACAGTACAAGCGACTGAGACAGGGGGACTGAGTGAGCTCAACTGAGCTCTGTCAGGAATGCTGCAGATTTCTTTGTGGGCAGAAAAATGCGCCAATGCAGGCAGGAGTCCCATACAAAAGGGTCGCTTGCAGAGATAGGATAAACAGAATGAGTGTGTGAGACAGGGAGACTGAGCGATCTCAACAGAGCTCTGTCGGGACAGCTGCGGATTTGTTTGTGGGCAGACAAAGGTGCCAGTGCATGCAGGGGTCCAGTACAAATGGGCAGCCTGCACTGGCGGGGAAACCAAAATGAGCGAGTAGCAGAGGGGGAGTGAGCGAGCTCAACAGAGCTGTATTGTAAGTGCTGTAAATTTCTTTGTGGACAGAAGAAGGCGGTAACGCAGGCAGGAGTCCAATGAAAAAAGGCAGCCTGCAGTGCCGGCAGAAACGGAATGACTGAGTGAGAGAAGGGGAGTGCGTGAGCAAGCTAAACGGAGCTTTGTCAGGACTGCTGCAGATTTCTTTGTGGCCAGACAAAGGCACCAACAGAGGCAGGAGCCCAGTACAAAAGGGCAACCTAAAGCGCCAGGACAGACAGAAAGAGTGAGTGACACAGGAGCAGTGAGCGACTGTAACGGAGCTCTATTGTGACTGCTGCGGATTTCTTTGTGGGCTGACAAAGGCACCAACGCAGGCAGAAGCCCAGTACAAAAGGCCACCCTGCAGCACCGGCAGATATGGAACGAGCGAGTGAGAGAGGGGGAGTCAGCAGGCTCAACAGACCTGTGTCAGGACTGCTGCACATTTCTTTGTGGGCACAAAAAGCCCCCAACAGAAGTATGAGCCCAGTACAAAAGGGCAGCCTGCAGCACCAAAAGAAACAGAATGCACGAGTGAGGGGGGGCGGAGTGAGCTACCTCAACAGAGTTCTGTCGGGACAGCTGCAGAACTCTTAGTGGGCAGAACAAGGTGCCAACACAGGCAGGAGCCCAGTAAAAAAAAGCAGCCTGCAGCACCGGACGAAACAGACTGAGCGACTGACAGAGGGCCAGTGAGCGTGGTCAACACACCAACGTAATCAACATTTGGCATTGACAAATGCTTGTTTCATGTATGCCTCTGTTCCCCAAAGAGAGCCACAGGGTCACAAGGACAATCCATGGCTTTGTTCTGCGTATCCTGTGTCAGGTTGGTAGTCCTGAGCCAGGCGAACCTCCTTGGTGGCACAGGAGATGCCATTTGCCTGGATACAGTGTCTTTAGCAGCCACTGCCATCCTAAACTGCGTTATAGAAGCTTCAGTGCCCCTTTTTGGAGCTGCCTCCAGGTCAGCAGCCATGGGAGGGGGGGCTGCCTTGGCAATCTCTAGCACCGTGGTCCACATATTCTTCAGGTACCTGGCTATAAAGGCCATATAAGAGGTTTGCCTAATAGCCAAGGAAGATCCCAGATAAACTTTCTTTGCAATGGAATGCACCCTCCTAAAATCCTTGTCTGGAAGGAGGGTTCTGCTGCTTTTTCTTTACAGCCAGTTCAGCATCCTTATCCACGGTACATTTTTTTGTAGCACTATCACCCTGACACAGGGCAGCCTCTCAGTTCATCCGATTGCTAAACGGCAGGGTTAGCAGCCTTTTCAGCCATTCCTTCCCTCAGTCTTTTTAACCTCCTGTCAGTAGACTGAGGAAAACTGGCACAGCTCTCACAGTCTGCCTGCAACTGGTCAGACCCCAGACAGAACAACCAAACAAGATGAGGATCTGCTTTTGCAAACAGTTCCGTACAGTGCTGGAAACCAGAGGGTCCTGTTCTCTTTCTTGGTTTCTGTGACATAACTCAGATACCAGACAAAATAAAGTAGTACTTTTTGTTTGCTTGTTTTTTTTTGGTTGTTAAACCAGATACAAGAAACTAGAAGTTACCCTGGAATTTTAAATAATAACAAGCCCAGTAGTTACCCACTAAGTCGGAACAGAATTTAAACTTTAAAATATATAAAGACAAAAACTAGTAGGGAGACTGTTGGCGTCCTCCTGGTTGAGAAATTGAGAAGAAAATGACTGTGACGTAGACAGCCAGTTCTGAATGCTGTGTCATTTCTTTTTAATATAAAATGTATTACTGACTGTCTCTGCTGAAAAAAATCTGGTGCTCTTAGAATGAACTCACTCATCCCCCAGATTTCAGCTGAAAGATGCCAGCCAGGAGAAAAATGCTGACAGCATGCGAGTTCACACACATTCAGTTTTTAGAGACCATGTGTTACATGTAAGGCCTTAATTAAGGATCCTGTCTGTCTGAGTTAATTACAACCATAGTTACTATATCATATCCATTTTATGACACTGGAAGGAAAACCCCAGGTTATTACATAGAAGTGCGACATCATAAAGATGCGTTCATGTCCTGGAAGGAGGAAGCTTTTTATGAGATCAAAAGAAGTGTCATTTGAAGGACATGAATTATGCTGAAGTTGCAGAATGTAATACTTTTGTATAAGATATATATTTTCATATATCCTGACAGGGATGAGCTAGGTGACCTCCTGAAAAGAGGTGGGGTTAAAACCAGCTTTTAATTTTTTTAATTTAGTCTGTTTTACTTCACAGAGACACATTTTTACCTAGACTCTGACCATGAAACATCTTGGGAGCACTTTTAAGCAAGTATTTAGAGACCAAGTGCTGTAGTAGGAATTTCAGTTTAAAACCTTGTTCTTTTAATAGATTTGTATGTCTTGTGATATAATAGTTCTGTAATGTTGTGTTTTACATATTCTTAATATTTTAATAAAATTCTTTTTAGAACTTACTTGGTCTGTCTTTGACTTCTTTTTATTTGCAAGAAAAGCACATGGGTATAGCAGACAATAGACATACACTTGAATGGTGATACCAAACTGGAAAGAGAAGCATTTTAAATCTGAGGTCTTTATAAAAGTTTTAAGGGTTCATTGCTATATACCAGGTTAGGTGCCCATAGGCAAAGATATCTGGCCCCCCGAAGACAGATATATCTGAGACTGTGCATTGGGTATGCTAACAAGAAGTTAATAGTTTGAATCCGTCCAGAACCTGAAATCAAAGGTTGATCCGAACTCACAAAACAGACAAGAGGGTTACCTTGTACTGTTCTCTGTTTACAAGACTGCGCTCAGAGGTTGGCACTTTGGGAGTAGAGGACCTGACCTGCTGAGTGGGTTTGTGACAATGACTACTTACTCTTCTAAACTAAAAATCTAAACAATTACTACCTGAAACCAAAGACAGTGAAAAGAATACCAAATAAAACAGTTTTACTGATAAAATAACAGAGAAAATATAGTTTCTGCAAGTGATGAAAGAGAACTCTCTGAAGACGTCTTAGTGAGGCAAGTGGAGTAAAATATCTGATGGTTTAGAGTTGTTTACCTGGGACAGTGATTTGAAAACCCGAGCTCAAGACTAGCATTCCACCATTTGCATAGGTTCTATTAACCCTTTTGGCTCTGGGGCAGTCCTATGGTGTGACCATACTGCATAAATCAGAATACAGTCAGATTTTCTGGGGTATGAACAAGGGACACACTATGAAGCGGAGGGAGGGAGACTCAGGAGAAACATAAGGAAGTGCTTCTTCACAGAGAGAGTAGTGGATGCCTGGAGCAGCTTTCCAGCAGAGGTCATGGGGGTGAAAGCTGTGGTGGAATTCAAGAACGCATAGGACAGGCGTAAGGGAACCTTGGTCATTAGGGAAGAGAGGGTTAAGCCGAAGATCAAGTAGGCTCTATAGTATTACAATAGGTAGGGAAAATGGGCAGACTGTGTGGGCCAAGCAGTCCTCATCTGCCATCAAAGTCTATGTTTCTATGGTGCCGGACTGTGTTTGACCTAGGGATTTGGAAGCCAGGATGTGTGAGGGTTGGTTCAGGGCCTCAGCAGTCCAGAACGAGTGGAAGGAGGTAGGAAGAGCCTGCAGCAAGTGCACAAGGTAGCTGGTAAGCAAAGAGCACAAATAGAAAGCCTACTTGCATTGTGCACACCTTGTGAGAGCAGAGATCCAGTGACCTGCTGCATTAACAGGAGTCATGAGGGTTAAGGAAGCATGAGTGCACTACAGTGCAGCACTGTCTCAAGGGACAGCACCGGTTTTTCACAATGTATCACAATTTGGATTACAAATATCACCATACAAACGTACAAAACTGCCAACACATATAGGCCATAAGGTCTATCAAGTCTACTCGAGTGTGCAGCTAGAAATTATTACACTGAAGTTGCCCCTCCCTCCTCAACCCCAAGAACGGTGATCCTCCTTCTCACTTTGTCCCATCCCCTTTTAAAACTGCCCAATGACTTACAGGGTATCACCTCTTCGGGTATCACATTCCACATAGTCACCACCCTTTCTGTAAAGAAGTGCCTCCTCATTCCTCTCCTGAACCTTCAACCCTCCAATCTCAGACCATGTCCCCTTGTGTCCCTCCTCCCTTAATTTAAAAATTCCCTCTGTACCAGTTTTGTTTATACCCTTTATATATTTAAGGGTCTCTATCATATCCCCCCCAATCCCTCCTCACCTCCAGGGAATACATGTTAAGCTCCCTCAGCCTTTCTTGTAGGGGTTGTCCTCCAATCCCGTAATGATCTTTGTTCCTCTATGCTGGACCCCCTCCAGTGACATAGATACATACATAGATACATAGACAGTGTCGGCAGATAAGGGCCTATGGCCCACCCAGTCTGCCCATTTAAGTTTGTAAGTTCAGTTTATGTTTTCCAGGAAGTCTGTTGCCCCTTACCCCTGACCTCCAGAATTCCTTTATGTCTATCCCATGTATTCTTAAATCCTGTGATTGTTTCAGCCCCCACCACTTCCTCTGGCAGGGTGTTCCACTTGTCCACCACCCGTTCTGTGAAGAAATTCTTCCTCACATTTCCTCTGAATCGTCCTCCCTCCAACTTCATCCCATGCCCTCTAGTCCTGGAACATCTTTTTTGCTTAAAAATAGTGCATTCCTGCACCCTGTTCCTCACTGTAAGATACTTGTATGTCTCTATCATATCCCCTCTCTCCCTCCTCTCCTCCAGGGAGTACATGTTCAGTGCCTTCAACCTGTCCTCATAGGACTTGTGATGCAATCCATGCACCATCTTTGTTGCCCTCCTCTGAACCTTCTCTACCCTGTCTATGTCCTTACGTAGGTAAGGTCTCCAGAACTGCACAGTGTACTCCAGGTGCGGCCTCACTAGTGTCTTGTATAGTGGAATTATGACCTCCCTTTTCCTGATGGTGATGCCCCTGCCTATGCATACCAGCATCCTATTTGCTTTATCTGCTGCCTTGTCACACTGTTTCCCAGCCTTGAGGTCATCAGAGATGATAACTCCAAGGTCCCTTTCCTGCTTGGTGCATGCTATATCCTCACCGCCCAACTGATATATTGTGCCAGGGTTTTTGTGCCCCATATGCATTATCTTGCACTTCCTTGCATTGAATTTCAACTGCCAAACCCCTGACCATTCTTCAAGTTTCTGCAGGTCCCTTCTCATTCTGTCTACACCCTCTGGTGTGTCTACTCTGTTACAGAGCTTTGTGTCATCAGCGAACAGTGAAATTCTCGCCTCTAGGTCCTCAGCAATGTCACTGATGAAGATATTGAATAGTACCAGTCCCAGCACTGATCCCTGTGGTACCCACTGGTCACTCTTCCTCTGTGGAGTGACAGCCATTTACCACCAACCTCTGTGTCCTGCTGCCCAGCCAGTTACCTACCCACGCACTACTGTCCTGCCCACACCCATATTCCCAGTTTGTGCAATAGTCTTCTATGGGCACGGTGTCAAAGGCCTTGTTGAAGTCCAGATAGGCCATGTCCACTGCCCTCCCTGATCCACCTCCTCAGTCACCCAATCAAAAATTAAATGAGGTTGGTCTGACATGCCTTCCCTGGTGAAACCATGCTGCCTTGGGTCCTGTAGTCCATTGACAACCAGATGTTCCACCAATCTCTCCATCAGTAGTGCTTCCATGATCTTCCCCACTACCGAGGTGAGGCTGACTGGTCTGTGTTCCTGCTTCCTCTTTGTTCCCACTTTGTAAAAGGGGACTACATCTGCTATCCTCCAGTTTTGGGTACCTCCCTGTTTCTAGTGATTGGCTAAACAGGATAGCAAGAGGTTCAGCCAGCACCTCTCTTAGTTCTTTAAGGACCCTGGGGTGCACCCCATCTGGACCCATTGCTTTATCAACTCTTATTACTTCCAGTTCCTTCAGGACCCTTTCTTGTGTAAAGGGACTTGTGTCCATTTCTGCACCATTCTCACCCCTTGTACTCCATTCAGACCATTTCCTCCTCTTCCTCAGTAAAGACTGAGCAGAAATACCTGTTCAATATGTCAGCTTTACTGTTGTCATCCTCCACACAGCCCCCATCCTGCCCCTTCAGTCTCACTATCCCTTCCTTTGCCTTTCTTTTTTCACTTATGTACCTGTAAAAAGTTTTGTCCCCTCTACCCACTGATTTTGCAATGTGTTCTTCTGTCTGAGCTTTGGCTTCCCTTACTGACCTCCCTGCCTCCCTTTTTCCATTTTTAAGTATGCGCACCAGTACTGCAGTACTGCAGGTGCAGTCTCACCAATGACCTGTACAGTGGCAGGATCACCTCCCCTCTCCTGGAGGCGATTCCTCTAGCAATATACCCAACCATCTTATCGGCTTTAGCTACTGCTTTCCTGCACTGCGCTGAGTGGTTCATTTGCCCGGTTACCATCACCCCAAGATTGTTTTCCTCCTCTGTAGTGGCTACCTGTACCACTCCCAACTGATAACACCTCCTTGGGTTCCTTGCTCCCAAGTGCATGACTTTGCACTTTACAGCATTGAACCCCAGCTGCCAAGTGTCGGACCAGTACTTAAGTCTAGACAGATCGCCCTGCAGCTCCTGCCATCATACTGTGTCATTCACCACCGCACCCATCTTCGTGTCATCCGCAATGGGACTAATCTTGACTAATCAGTGTTATGCAAGATGTCAGCAATGAAAATGCTGAACACCACCAGACCCAATACCGAGCCCTGTAGTACCCTGTATGTTACTGCTCTTGGAGAGGAGACTTCCCCCCAAATTACTACACTCTGTTGTCTCCCTTGCAGCCAGTTCTTAATCCTGTTCTCCATCTTTGTCCCTACTCCTTAGTGTCCCAACTTGCTAATCAGCCTTCCATGTGAGACTGAATCAAATGCCTTGCTGAAATCCAGATAGAGGACATTCACAACATGGCCCTTGTCAAGAGCCCTGATGACCCAGTTATAATAGTCAATCAGGTTGGTCTGACAGGATCTGCCACAGACAAACTCATGCTGCCTTCTGTCCTGGAGACCCCACACACAAACCCAATCTGCTTTCTCTCCTGGAGGACCCCACACCCAAACTCATGCTGCTTTCTGTCCTGGAGACCATTACCTTCTAGAAAGGTTACCAACCTCTCCTTACAGATTGTCTCCATTAGCTTGCCCCAGTGGATATAACGCTCACTGATCTATAGCTGCATGGTTCATCCTTGGGTCTGCTTTTGCGGAGGGGTACCACATGAGCCATCCTCCAGTCCTGGGGCATGCACCCTGTTCTCAGAGATCCAAAGCCCATCTGTGAGCTTCCCAAGCTACTCCTGGGGCCCTGGCACTCTCCAAGCCAGCCACAGCTAACAGACTGCCCGACTCACCCCTGGACAGATTCAGATCACCCATCTGCGGGCTTCCCAAGCTGCTCCTGTGGCCCTGGTACTCTCTGAGCTGGCTGTAGCTAACAGACTGCCCGAATAACCCCCGGACAGATTCAAGTACGCACCAGACCTCCAAAACTCGTGGTTTTGAATACTGCTGTTTTGACTGGATGCCCAGTGGAGGAGCCAGGCACTGATTGGCAGTTTCTGCTCCTTGACTGATTTTCCAACGCCTGGCACTTCCTGATCTCAGGGAAATCTCTTTCTGTGCTGTATTCTAGACTGAATTTTTGTAAATGTAATTACTTATGTTATGCATCAATTGGTCATACTTTACCTGCCAGTTTAGCTAGTCTGTTACAAGACTCTAGTTTAGCCTCTCAGGGTTACTTGCTACTGTGAGACGAGTGCTGGACAAACTGCATTGTATAGTAGCTGGTGACTGACTGCTTAGACCTAGCTACTGAGTAAGATTGCTGCAGTTTTTCATTTCTGCCTCAACTGCCAAACCCTGTCCCCTTTCCCACACTGGTCACTCCGCTAATTATTAATTTCTCCTCCCGACTTGCAATGCTGTCTCTCTAAACCACTTAATTTCTTCTCTGCCTTACCTACAAACCCTCTCCTTACACCCCCTCCTGCTGTTGCTTTTGCTGTTGTCCTCCTCAGATGTCCCGGCACCAGAACCCCCCCCCCCATTAACTCCTCTTCTATCTCTAAATAATTGCCCTGCATTTGCCACCTCTTTATCTCGTGCTTTGTCTTTCCTCATTGCCTGGCCCCCACTGAGCTTGCTATTATACTTTAGCTGTATTTAATCCTCTGTCTTTCCCTCCTTGTTCCACAGACAGCCCATATGTGGGCTTCCCAAGCTGCTCCTGTGGCCCTGGCACTCTCTGAGATGGTTGCAGTTAACAGACTGCCCGACTAACCCCCCAGACAGATTCAGGTACACGAGACCTCCAAAACTCACATTTTTTTTTTAAACTTTGTATTTATTATTTTGTTATAAACAGCGAGCTGTACATTTCCAGCAGAGACATATCACATGCTAGGGTTTTAAACACATTGAGGACGCCACTCCTCACGTTACAAAGCATACAAATTTAGTCTACTGCATAAGATACATCTGAGGGGAATACTAAAGAACAATAAGTTTGTATAAGTCTATTATTCCTTCATAAGCTGTTTTGTAAAGCCCAAGAGCAGCATGGAAATAACAAAAACAATAATTCTAAGCATTTAAGCTGATATCTTTTCCCCTCAAAAGAGGGAATAATACTATCCATGCTTTAACTTTGAAAGGAGCACACTTATGGTGCTAAGTTCCGGATATTAACACTGCTCCTTCATGGCCTAAATTCTAAATTGATTTGCCTAAACTTTTATTTAAAACAGAGACTGAAATATAACCATTTTTAATTAAACAAAATCCTCCCTCACATAATTGCGACTTTTGGGAACAAGTTCAAATAATTAACGCAAAACTTAAAATATTTGCATTTCTGCAGTCCCGCTTATATTCCAGTGCGTTTACTCATGCAGAGTCCGGGGGAACAATACAGTCCCTCTAATTATATGGACAATTTCTCTTCTCCGGTCGAAAAAGAAACCTCGTCTTCCCTTCACAACTCATCCTCCTCTGATGAGTGATCGATCTGATCTCTTGAGCGTCTCCTCCTTGGAACCTGCTTCTGGATCCAACGGTCTGCCTCCTTTGGGCCAAGAAGATAAAGATTTTCCCATGGTGGACAATCCTCAGTCGAGCCGGGAATAACACGTTGTGCTGTATCCCTGCTTCTCGAAGGAGCACCCTGGTGCCATCGAACATCGAACAACTTGCATCTCTGCCTCGAGGCGTAACTGATGTCGGGAAAGATACCGACATCAGTATTGACTCCCCCTCACACAGCAAAGTTGTATGATGCCTCGCCATAGCTAGGAGGTAGTCCCTTGATGCCACACCATCTGTCACTGCCAAAACTGCACGTGGAGCCTCCGCATTGTCTGGATTCCCCCGTGTGGCTATCCAGAAGGCTTTTTGAATGCTTTTTGCCTGATCTTTAACTTCTTGACCAAATTGCTGTATCAGCCAGTCTTGTAAGAATAAAACCAGGTGGTTCCCTTCACATCCATCCAGAAAACCTAGAAGCTGAATGGTAGGGGCTCTGATTTGGTTCTCCAAAGTCTCTAGTCTCGTACGGAGGTGCCCATCTTCTTTCACCAGTGTAGTACTGACCCCCATAGCGGCATCTGAGCACTTTTTCGCTGCCATAGATTCAGTTGTTACTAGCTCCATGGAAGTCTCCAAATTGTTAACTCGATTGGCAATACTGTCCATTTTCTCTGCAAACGACGATACAGAAGCTATAAGGCAATTTATTTTCTGACCCAGAGATTGTAAGGTTTCTTCGCCAGCACTCTCCAAGTCTGAGGCCTGCAGAGTAGGGCCAGACCACGTGGAGGAGGTGGCCAGAACATTTTTTCCTTTCGATCCGTCTGGATGATTGCGATCTTTCCGGGGATTTCCCATCCTGAGGCAGGGAACTTCCGATTCAATTGTCTTTTCAAGTTTCAAAGTTTGTGGCCCAAATAACAAAATTTTAAGTTTTAATTCATGTAGCGTAGAGGAGCAGTATTAAGAAGCAGCCATTTTACTTGGGCTCAACAGCACCCTCCCAAACTCATGGTTTTGAATGTCGTTGTTTTAAATGGATGCCCAGTGGAGGAGCCAGGCACGGACTGGCAGTTTTTGATCCTTATCTGATTGCCAGCTCCTGGCACTTCCTGATCTTGGGGAAATATCTTTCTGTGCTGTGTTCTGGACTGAATTTTTCACCCGGCCCCCACAGTATTAAATAGACCCTTGCTCCACCCCTTTCCTCAGCCCAGCAGCTGATTGGTCACTACACTGCTGCATATTCTTTGGCTATTGGGCTCCCTGTCTTCAATACCTGACCTGACCCACTTTCTTACCGCTCCTTTTTAAAGCAGTCTCACCCACAGGGTTGCACATTTGCTCTCAACTTTTTCCCCAGCCATTCCAGTCAACTCTTCTAACTGCCATAACCTGCACTATTGTTAGGGACCTCACCCTAAGGTGACTACATCCTCTTTTGTTTCTTACACTTCCACTGCCTATGGTGACATACCCAGTCACAGCCAAACCACCCCAGGAACTGGCACATTTGCCTTAGCTGAATTTTCAACGACATCACTAAATTAGAACTAGTGTCATTGCCCCCCCACGCAGTAAAACAATATTACAATGACTCTTTCCAGGCATTTTACCAAAATTGCCCTGGGCTTCGGCAAATTTCACAGCTGGCACACCACTGCTGGCTCAGTTTTGCCTCCACCTACCTACTACACCCTTTTCACACCCTTAACCACATCGGCACCCCCATCTGCCAGGTACTCATATTGACCCCACCTACTGGTGCCGCCTCAGCCTCCTGGCTTGCACTGCTAACTCTAGCTTCCCTCATTCTGCTAGGTCACTCACCACATGTCCACTGACATGATGAGTTAAAACCGCCTCTCACCAGGCCCCTCACCCTAACCACCCACCACTGATGGGCTGTACCCATATCCCACCCCACTGATGTTGCCATGTTAAGGCAATGGACTCCACTTTGCCTTGCCTCTCCCACTCTATAGCAGCTATCCATCCCCACATTCTTGCGTTGCTCCTCCCACTCCCTGATGACAGCTAATCTGATGCAGAAGCAACTAAACTAGCATCTATGCGTATCCTCCTGCTGCTTCTCCTCTTCTCAGGAGACATCCACCCCAACCCTGGCCCCACCCAACCCCCCCCAGGCTACTGCTTCTAAGGACCTTAAAATCACCTCCTTAACAAATTTGACTCTTTTCAGGGCTGGGTTGCCCAGAATCTCCCTGGTATCACCTCAGTAATAGAAACTTGGCTCAATGACCATACCCCAGACTCCGTGGCCTCACTCCCTGGGTTTACTCTATACCGCACCAACTGCACCTCTAAAAAAGGTGGTGAATGTGTGCTATACATCCAGAACTCGCTACAATGTCTTGCCCTTTCAACCCCATTCCTTGAGCATAGGGTCCAGGACCTCACTCTGAAAATCACTACTGCACCTAACAGAGTCCCCCTATTCCTCTCATTTACATACATTCCTCCCCGGAATCAGAAGCTTGCTTTCCACTCTGTCCTCACCTACCTACAGTCTCTCCCCGATAAGGCAGAATTTATTGCCCTTGGGGAATTTAATATAAATTGGCTAGCTGACACATCAGCACCCTTTAGGGATGCAGCAGCCTCTCAAAACCTGTCCCAACTTATGACCACCACCATTAGACTCAACCAGAGGTCTGGCACTGCCACTCTCCTTGATCTGGTGGCCCAACAATACACCCCATAAAGCTACCCAGGTCAGGGTTTTACCTGATACCCTGAATGATCACTTCCCAGTGCTTTGTCACTGGTTATATATTGCAAGAACGCCCCCCCAAAACTATCCTTCAGTGCCGTGTCAAACCTGGCAAACTTTGGACCCTTAAACAACACCTCTCAACCTGTGACTGGTCCCCCATTACAATCTTTTTGGACATTGACACCGCTCTTGACCAGTTCATAGACATCTTCAATTCTGCCAGAGACCGGTATGCACCCCTAAGCAAATAGGTCGTCAAAGGGGTTGACACACCTTGAATGTCACTTGCCCTATTAGACCAAATGCGTGATCATGACAATCTATGTCATACTGCCCTGGAAACGGGTAAACCCTCTGATAGACAGCGCTACCAAGAGGCATGTAATAAATGTACTTGGAATATTCAAAAGGCCAAAGCTGAGTACTACCGAGTCTTGTTCACTGCCACATGGGGCTCAGGGCGCAAGTTCTGGGACTCTCTCAAAAAGCTCACTGGTAAAGCCTCCTCTGCAACTCCCTTCCAACTCTGGGCTAACGGATCTATCACCACAGATCCTGCCCTGATTGCAAATACATTTAATACCTCTTTCTCCAATCTTAGTAGTGTTGTCCCCCCAATTTCTTCTCTACCACCCCAACACCCCTCACCTCCCCCACCGCCCCCTGTTCCGCTTTAAAACAACATCGCAGTGTGAAGCTGACCCCCTTCTCGTCAAGGCTCTCAGCAAGTCACGATTCAGCAGTGACACACTAGATCTTAAGCTGCTTAGGCTCGCCTTTAATGAAGTTCTTCTCCCACTCACCATGCTCTGGAACCACTCCCTATCGCAGGCCCAGTTCCGCTTTAAATGGAAATCTGCTCTCACTACACCCATCCTTAAAAGCGGTGACCGCACCCAGCCTGGGAACTACTGCCCCATCTCAATCCTGCCCCCCCCAAAGCTTTGGAGAAAACTGTGGCCACCCAGCTTACAGACTACCTTTCCAAATACAGCCTTCTGTGTCCTGAGCAGCATGGCTTCCGGAACAACCACAGTACTATTTCAGCTCTCCTGGAATTCACTAATTCCCTCCACACATCTCTGGACACAGGCCACATTGTTGGTGCCATTTTTAAAAGACCTTTCTAAGGCATTTGATTTAGCGCACCACACACTACTACGGAATTCCCCTCACACAAATTGGGCAGTCCCCTGAAACCACTAGCTGGTTTGCCAGCTCTCTGTCAGAGAGAACTCAGACAGTCAGACTTGCCCAAATCCAGTCCTCCCCCCTCCAAGTCAGGTCAGGAGACCCTCAGGGCTCTATTCTTGGCCCCCTACTTTTCTCCCTATTCCTCAACTCCCTTCCCAAAGATTGCTCTAGGAAACTACTCCTGTATGTGGTTGATGCCGTGCTTTACAGCCCCCACACTGATCCCATCGCTCTCTGTAATGCACTCCAAAAATCTTTTACAGAAGCAGAATCCTGGTTTGTTCAGCATAGGCTAGTTCTAAACCACAAAAAAACGAAGTCTTTGGTGTTTGTCCACTCTCAAAGCAGGAACAGTGGGCTACCCCTGCTCATACTTAACTCCCTCAATGACCCCCTTGAGCAGGTTACCTCTTTCAAGCACCTGGGTATCACGCTAGACTCAGGGCTCACCTACCATGCCCACATCCAAAAACTGAGCACTGCCGTTAATGTGCGTATTGGTTTACTGCACCGGTACAAGCACTGCCTCCCACCTGAAGCCCTCCACCTAGCTGTCTCAGCTTCAGTACTGTCACTCATATAGATTATGGTATCATAATCTATGGGGCAGCTGACAACACACAGCTAAACAAAATCAGGCTGGCTCTTAATAAGACCTGTAGACTAGCCTCCAGTTGTGCCAGACACACACACACACCTGTGCCCTGTGTGCCTCCACCAACTGGCTTAACTTCAACGGGAGGCTCAAATATCAGAAATGCCTCTTTTGCTAAAAAAAAAAAAAACAACTGCAGGTCTACTCCCACCTGCCCTCACCCCCCCTACTCCAGGCACCCTTGTCCTCCTGCCACACCCGGCAAGCTGCAACAACCCACTTATGGGTACCGCTCTGTAAGACCTCCTCGGGTCAAAGAACATTTAGGCACCAGGCCCCTAGCTGGCTTAACTCCCTCCTCTCAGAACCCAGACTTGGCTGGTTCAAGTCCCAGCTATGTGACCTAATCTCTCAAAGCTCACCCTGCGACTGTCCTTGATTTTATGCTCTACCCGTATCCCCCCTCATATTTGGACCTCACCCTGGTCCTGCCATCCCAGGGCATTGCTTATGCCTGGACAATGGACACCCCAGTCCAGCCAAGACTACTAAGTAACTACTGGGGCATGGCTGGTGCCACCATCTTGCAGTGTATGTACCCTGTTGCTAATGTACAAGCTCCTTTGTAACTACTGTGTCTTATGTATTGCCATTGTATCCGATGTCTCTGTATATAATGACATGGAACCTTTGTAAAGGAGTCTTTGACTCAAAGGTATGTTATCCAATATCTTCAATAAATAAATAAAGTATTGACCAAGTTTGCTAATGGCTCTCCCAGGACATCTGCCAATTCCTTTAATAAACAGGGGTATACACGATCCAGGTCTTTCACCTTATCCACCCATGTAAATACCCCATGTTTAGGAGTTTTCTGTCATTTATGAAATTGCTTGACCTGCATGGTTTGGCTAACTGAGCACACTGCTCTGTCTAAAGTGCATCAACGTCTACAACCAGCAGCAAAATAGAACAGTTGCGTAAGAACTTACTGTAACAGTAGATCTTTGAGAGAGGCATCTTGCAGTAGGTATGCACAAATAGGACTAAGCTGCCAGGCATCAGGACCCCACAGAAAAATTTCTAACTAGCAGTCTGTGGCGGGGGACTGCCCCCATATCAGCTAAGCAACGTCAGCCTATGTCCGTATAAAGCGGCGGTCCCCACGACCGCCATCCAGTTATCCCACTGGAGGCCAAAGTGGCGTCACAGGAGAAGTGGAAATGCCCTTTAGATAGAAGAGAAAACTCAAGGGGATGGAGGGAGGGAAAGCAATACTTACTGCAAAAGTCTCTCTTGAAGATCTACTGTTACGGTAAGTTCTTACATAACTGTTCTATCTTACTTCGAGATGGCTCTTGCAGTAGGTATTCACCAATAGGACTGGGTTTAATGTGATAAAGGTGAGTCAGAAAGACTGCCTGTCATGTAGAACATGCAAACTTGAGCCCATAGTCAAAAGGGTGACAGACATTGTACCGAACATTACAAATAGCGACGGTCGGTACAATACTTAACTAACCATGCAGAAATTGGGATCAAAGGAATTGGGGGGGACAGCACAGATGAATCTGCCCTTCCAGCACAAAGAGGAAGCATCCTGCTAGAAAATTTCTCACCCTGGAGCAAGCACGCAGAAAGTGGGAAGCTCGGCCTTTGTTGGGGGAGACAAACAGGTTTACCTGAGGAGTCCCCCACTGTGTAAAAAATAAAATCTCATTTATGACCTCTTGCTTGAGTTCCGACTTGGCAGACGAGCAACTAAGTGCATCTGCCAGGGTGTTTTGCCTGTCTGGCATGCGGACTGCTGTCAGATGCAGGTTGTGCAGAGATGCCCAATACCATACTCTCATTGCTTCCTGGTACAGGGTACAGGAACTAGTTCCTCCCTGCTTGTTGAGGTATCAGACTACACACGTGTTGTCTGATTGTATCAGAAGGTGGCCGGGAAAAGTAAAGGGAAGAGGGGCCTGCAGAGCATAAAGAACCACCCTCAGTTTGAGAATGTTGATGTGCAACTGTTTCTCAATGTGACAACAGATTCCCTGAGTCTTGTGAGACCCGAGGTGGGTTCCACAGCATGCACCTAAAGAATCCATGGTCAGAGTCTGGGTGGGATGGGTGGTGCAGAATGGGATCCCCAGACTGAGGTTCTCCTGCACCATCCACCACTACAAGCCCCTGATCACTGTTCCGAAACCAGGACCTCATGATCAAGTTCATCCTGGGATTGGTCCCGTTGAAATCAGAGGGTCCACTGCGAGACTCACATAGAGTCACACCACAGGGACAGTTGGAATGGCAGCTGCCATGAGGCCTAGAAGGTGAAGGACCTTTCAGGCCATGACCCTTTGTGGGAGGCCAGGATGCGAGCCTAGGGGTGTAGGGTCTTGATTCTGTCAGAGGGTAGGAAGGCCCTGCCCAGGGTCATATCCAACACTGCCCCAATGAACTGCAGCCGTTGATATGGTACCAAATGAGACTTAGTTTGGTCGATTGTGATATCCAGGCTGGAGAAGACCTCCATGGTGAGGGATAGTGAACAATGAATGCCCTCCCTAGACAGGGCCGCTAGAAGCCAATCGGCTAGGCAAGGGAAAGCCTAAACTCCCTGGGTACACAGGAAGGCTGCCACTACCACCAGACATTTGGTAAATACTCAGGGGAGCCGAGGAAAGACCAAATGGGAGGGCCCTGAACTGGCAAATGTGCCCCCTGGAAACAAAAACAGAGATATTTGCGGTGGGATGGGCAAATGGGGATACGCAGGTAGGCATCCTGCATATTAAGAGCATGTAGCCACAAAACTGGCCTGACCAGGGGAAGAAGGCTCTACAGAGAGACCATTCTGAATCTTTTGTACTCCACATACTGGTTTAGGGTACTGAGATTCAGGATAGGTCTCAGATCACCTGTTTTCTTTAGTACTAGGAAGAAGCGGGAATAGTAACCCGTCCCATGGTGGGGGGAGGGGCGGTTTCTATCGCTGCCTTTCAATGAAGGGAACTGATCTCTTCGTACACCAAGGGAATGTGTAGAGGTGGATATGAAGATGGGGAAGGTTTTTTTGGGGTGGTTTCTGAGTAAACTCTATGGAGTGTCCCTTTGACACTAGTTGTAGAACCCAGGCATCCACAGAAACATAAGTTGATGGCAGATAAGGATCACAAGGCCCATCCAGTCTGCCCATTTCTGTTTCTACCTTATGAAGATGCCATCGGCCTTTGCTCTATCAATAGCCTATCTATTCATACCCATACCCACAGGGGGGAAGGAGGTGAGCACTACTCCCTTCACAAAAGAAAGGGTCCTACAAGAGCTTGCTAAGCTCAGGGTGGATAAGGCAATGGGACCTGATGGCATACATCCCAGGGTACTTAAGGAGCTAAAGGAGGAACTGGCAGAGCCATTAGCAGAATTGTTTAGTGAGTCTCTGAGCACAGGAGAGGTCCCAGAAGACTGGAGAAAGGCTCATGTGATCCTCCACAAGAGTGGTAGCAGGGAGGAGGCGGGGAACTACAGACCGGTCAGTCTTACCTCAGTAGTGGGCAAGATTATGGGCCTCCTTAAGGAAAGGATAGTGCAACACCTGGAATCCATAGGGGCAGCAGGATCCAAGACAGCATGGGTTTACAAAGGAAGGTCCTGTCAAACTAATCTCATAGATTTCTTTGACTGGGTAACCAGAGTGGTGGACCAAGGGGAGCAGTTGATGTCGCCTACCTTGACTTCAGCAAAGCTTTTGACACTGTTCCACATAGAAGATTGATAAATAAGCTAGGTAGGCTCGGGTGGGTCAGAAGTTGGTCAACTGGGTGGCAAACTGGTTGACTGGCAGAAAACAGAGAGTGGTGGTAAATGGTATACAGTCAGAAGAGATGCAAGTCACAAGTGGGGTACCTCAGGGATCAGTCCTGGGGCCAGTCCTATTCAACATCTTCATTAGTGACCTCGCAGATGGACTAGAGGGTAAGGTTTGTCTGTTTGCAGATGACACCAAGATCTGCAACAGAGTAGATGATCCAGATGGGGTGGGCAGAATGAGAAGAGATCTGGATAAACTAGCAGAATGGTCAGAAGAGTGGCAACTGGGATTTAATGCAAGAAGTGCAAAATCATGCACATAGGGAAGAGAACCCTGAAGCCACTTATAGGCTGGGAGGAGTTGCTAGCAGTCACAAAGGAAGAAAGAGACTTGGGCATCATCATCACTGATGACCTAAAATCATCCAAGCAGACCTCTAAAGCAGTAGGTAAGGCTAGGGGTGTTAGGGTGTATTAGTAGGGTATCACAAGTCGTAAGAGGGAGGTAATAATCCTCTGTACAAGACATTAGTTAGGCCCCATCTGGAGTACTGCTGCAGTATTGGAGGCCACACCTTCACAAGGACATTAACCAAATTGAGGCAGTCCAGAGAAGGGCAACCAAAATGGTGCAGGGACTGCATCAGAAGACATATAAGGACAGATTAACGGAGCTCAAATGTATACCCTTGAGCAAAGGAGGGAGAGGTGATATGATCGAGACATTTAAACACCTTAAGGGCATAAACAAGGTGAAAGAGTCTAACATGTTTAAATATAAGAAAATAGCAGGACAAGAGGACACAGCATGAGATTAGAGGGAGGCCGATTAAGGGGAATGTGAGAAATTCTTTTTCACAGAAAGGTGGTAGATGCATGGAATGGCTTACCACAAGAAGTGGTGGCTATGAATACAGTGCAGGGCTTCAAACAGGCATGGGATAGGCATAAGGGAGCAATACAAATGACTATGAATAGATAGGTCACTGACAGAGCAAAGGCCGATGGTACATTTATAAGGTAGAAAAAGAAATGGGCAGACTGGATGGGCCTTGCGGTCCTTATCTGCCGTCAACTTCTATGTTTCTATGTTTCTATGTTTCATCTGCATTGCTCCCTTATGCCTAACCCATGCCTGTTTGAAGCCCTGCACTGTATTCATAGCCACCACTTCCTGAGGTAGGCCAGTCCACGCATCCACCATCCTTTCTGTGAAAAAGAACTTCCTCACATTATCCCTTAATTGGCCTCCCTCTAATCTCATGCTGTGTCCTCTTGTCCTGCTATTTGTCTTATACTGAAATGTTAGACTCTTTCACCTTGTTAATGCCCTTAAGGTGTTTGAATGTTTCGACCATATCATCTCTCTCCCTCCTTTGTTCTAGGGTATACATATTGAGCTCCGTTAATCTGTCCTCATATGTTTTCTGATGTAGTTCCTGCACCATTTTGGTTGCCTTTCTCTGGACTACCTCAATTTGGTTAATGTCCTTGTAAAAGTGTGGCCTCCAGTACTGCACACGTACTCCAGATGGGGTCTAACCAGTGTCTTGTAAAGAGGGATTATTACTTCCCTTTTCCGACTTGTCATACCCTTAATAATACACCCCAACATCCCTCTAGTCTTACCTACTGCTTTAGTGATCTGCTTGGATGATTTCAGATCATCGGTGATGATGATGCCCAAGTCTCTTTCTTCCCTTGTGACTGCCAGCAACTCCACTCCCAGCCTATAGGTGGCTTCAGGGTTTCTCTTCCCTATGTGCATGATCTTGCACTTCTTTGCATTAAACCCCAGTTGCCACTCTTCAGACCATTTTGCTAGTTTATCCAGATCTCTTCTCATTTTGACCATCCCATCTGGATCATCTGCTCTGTTGCAGATCTTGGTGTCATCTGCAAACAGACAAGCCTTATCCCCTAGTCCTTCTGCAATGTTACTGATGAAGATATTTAAGAGGACTGGCCCCAGGACTGATCCCTGAGGTACCCTACTTGTGATCTGAATCTCTTCTGACTGTATACCATTTACCACCACTCTCTGTTTTCTGCCTGTCAACCAGTTTGCCACCCAGTTGACAGACTTCTGACCCACCCAGAGATTACCCAGCTTATTGATCAAACTTCTATGTGGAACAGTATCGAAAGCTTTACTAAACTCAAGGTAGGCAAAATCAACTGCTCCCCCTTGGTCCACCACTCTGGTTACCCAGTCAAAGAAATCTGTGACATTAGTTTGACAGGACCTTCCTTTTGTAAACCCATGCTGTCTTAGATCCTGTGCTCCTATGGATTCCAGGTGTTGCACTATCCTTTCCTTAATGAGTGCCTCCATAATCTTGCCCACTACTGAGGTAAGACTGACTGGTCTGTAGTTCCCTGCCTCCTCCCCTGCTACCACTCTTGTGGAGTGGGATCACATGAGCCCTTCACTAGTCTTCTTGGACCTCTCCTGTGCTCAGAGACTCATTAAACAGTTCTGATAATGGCTCTGTTAGTTCCATCCTTAGCTCCTTCAGTACTCTGGGATGTACGCCATCAGGTCCCATTACCTTGTCCACCCTGTGCTTATCGAGCTCTTGTAGAACCCTTTATTTTGTGAAGGGACTAGTGCACACCTCCCTCCCTTGTGTCCCTGGTGCTGAGCTGTGGGCCCTGTCCTACCTTCTCTTCAGTAAATACTGAGCAAAAGTATCTATTTAGGATAGATGCTTTTATATGGTCCTCCTCCTCACATGCCCCCTTATCCCCTTTGATCTTAGCTATACCCACTTCTGGACTTTCTCCTTTCACTAATGTATCTGTAACCCCTAGATGGCGCTATCCCAGGGGCTACTACCCCTGCCTGATTTGCCACTAACAGGTTGAGGGGACTGGATCCAATGGCGGGTGCCTCCACCCAGAGGTCAGGGTTTGCAATAGTTAAACTAACTTGGTCACAGCCCTCTGGGACACTGCAACCCCCCTTTCTTCCCACTAGTGGCCCACACAATATATCAGAATTACCTTCACAGTATACACTTACCCCAGGTCTGGATCCGGCTGGGACCTCCTGTGAAATGAGATACAGTGCAACAATCACAGTACAGTACTTTAACATGAACAAATCCTCAGGCAGTATAACTTTGCTGAAACAAGCAGCTCTGATTTATTGAGGGGGATATAACAAGGACAGGGAAATCAGGTTAATTAGCTTATCACTCTAATAATCTACCTATGGCTCTGTACAGGCCTATCCCTATCAGTTACTGTCCTGGGTACCCCAAGCCCTAGTGGCTAGTCCAAACCGTGGCAGCTGGTGAGGGCCCTTTCACAGAGAAAAGGAGAATTAAACAGTCAGCAGTACAGTAATTCCATTTGGATTTAATGTGGCAATTCAACAGGAGCGACCCTGAATTAGTACTCACGACCTCCAAATAAGATAGGGTCCTTCAATGTCAGCAGGGCTCACTTGAGGTACACAAACCTCTTCACACGTCCATATAAAAGAACACTATACCAGGCAGGCTGCATCTGTATCCCGATCGCAATTACTGCACAATACCGGAGAACACATAGCAGATTCAGTTCCTGACAGACCGAGTGCAATTTTCAGCAATTCCTCCAGTCTTCTACAGGGTGAGCCTGGTTTCTACTCTTCAGAGATCCTTTGATTCTTTTCACAGGACGGATTCAGTCCTAACAAGCTGTTACACAAGCTGCAGACCGGAACTCTGGGCCTTACACGTTTTTGACTAACTGCACACTGAAAAGCACAGGCTCCTTCTTCTTCACTGCCAAAGCTCAACTGAAACTCCAACCGACAAAACCGGGCACTTCCTTTGAGTTCCTCCCAGTTCTTGACTGGATTGGCTGTCACTCACAATAGACTGCTGCTGTTCATCCAAAAGGCACTGAAGTCTAAACTACATCTCCCAGAGTCACTGCCCATACAATCCTCTTGTGGCTGGCTCAGATTATGAGTCAAGTTCTGATTCGTCCAAGGCACCATTTTAGAGCTAAGCTTACCCCACTGATTGGTCCAGTTCAGCAGTTCAAAACTAGAATGGGAACTAGCAGACACAGTTCTGACTGCAAAGAAAGCAGGTTAGACAAACTGTAATTTCATTATTACTCTAAATAATTTCTGGCAAACAGTTACATCTTTCAGATAGGTTCCTTTGCACTCTAGTGACTGCAAAATGAAGTGAATTAGCAGCAGCTGAGTGGTACTCAGAGAAGCACACAGTCCCCCATACAAACTAATTATGTCTGCAAGCAGACAGCTCTTAAAGAGACAGTACAGAGGCTCTAAAACACTCACTGATAAATGGCTTAAACGGCAAACACCATTCAGGCTTGGAGCATTCAAGCAAGCTCCTGGAAGTCTTTTGGGAACCCCCATTTGCAGGGGGGTTACATATCTATAGAAAGTCTTGTCACATTCTTTTACTGTTTGTGCTAGTGTTTCCTCAGTTTGGGCCTTTGCCCTGCCTTACTGCCTTTCCTGCTTACCTTAAGGACGTTTGGTATGCCTCCCTATCTTCATCTGCATTCCCTTACATTCCTGAAGGCCAGCTTTTAAGCTCTGACCTTTTCTGCTACTGTTTTTGAGAACCAAAGTGGTTTCCTTCTTCTTGTGCACTTCCTTTTCTCTCTAACACAATGGGATGTTGCTTCAAGTATTGCATCTTTAATGCTTGCCCACTTTATCTGTACCTCCTCACCTGTATTTCTTTTTGCTAGGGGCTAGCTTAACTCTGTTGGCCATCCTATCAAAGTCAGCTCCTCTGAAATCCCATATTTTTGCCTTGGAATGTGATGATTTAGTTTAGTGGCCAAACTGAACCACACCATGTGATGTTATTCTCTCCCAACCCAGCAGATCGGAGGAAATTCTTCTTCCTACTGGTTCCTCTGGAGGAACCAGAGGAAAAGAGAGAGAGGCAGAGAGACAGGAGGCTGAGGGCAGAGCAGTGGCCACAGCTCTGGGAGTCTTGCGAGCCTTGGTAAGAGGGACTTTGGCCATGAACGTGGTGCTGAGTTTGTTGGGATGCCGAGCCTGTGTTTGCTTTTGTTGCTGGTGGTTTGGGCTCTAAAAGGGACACTTCTGGCCCTGAGAAGGTTTGTACATGGTTTGAACCAACGTTAATGCCAAACCCTTCTCCTGTAACTCAGTGATGATGTCCTTTACAACACCATTGAATAGTGCTGATCCCCCAAAAGGGGCATCTTGAATGGCTGTCTGCACCTCTGGGGCCATGTCTGAAATGCAAAGCTAAGCATGATGTTGTAAACCTATGGGAAAAGCAGAGCTTCTACCAGCAGTGTCCTCCGTATTGTAAGAGGCACAAATCATGTGTCTACAAGCCAAATGAGCACAGTAGACCATATCTCCCAGTTCCTGCTTCATCTCAGAATCTGGGAGAGAATCCAGTTTTGATTCAACCCAACTAAGAATCGACTTCTGGAATTCTCCCATATGTCCCATGTAATTTAGGGCCCCAATGCCCAGGGTAGAAGATACAAAAATCTTCTTGCCAGATTGGTACAGAAGCCTAAATTCTTTGTCAGGAGGAAAGGAGCTTAAGTGTTTAGGGTTAGCAGTTCTGTCGTGGGTGGTGCTGATAAAAGAATCTGCTTTTCGGTGAAAACTAAGAAAGTCTTTGCCCTCGGAAGCCTGGTAAAGCCCATCTGCCTCATGAAGAAGAGGGCCTAGTGAGGAAGGTTGCTTCCAAATTATAGAAGCAAAATCCTCACAAGGCTTGACCAAGGGAGACATCAAGGTGGGTGAAGACTCAGGAAGATCCAGGTGAATAGCTAATCTTTGCTGTTGTAGGTCCTGCTTCACTGACAAGCTGCCTGCATTTTCTTAAGTAATTCCAGGAATGGATCCTCTGGAGAGGACTTAGGAGAGTCCTTTGGCTTACTGGTCTCTGGAGTGTGGGGTTCATCTCCTGGGTCAGAGGGTGCAGAGTCCTAAGAAGTGTCCTCCAGAATCGAGGGAGGTTTGAACAGTCTGGGAATATCCAGAGGGTTTGGAAACTCCCTAGGGTGAGAACCAGAAGGTTCTTGTCTAGCATCTGGTAAGGGTGGAGGGGTGTCTGGTCACCAAATGAACGGGCTCTGACATAGGGTCCAGTGTCAACTGACATTTGTCTATCCAAAGTGAGTTGGGACTTAGCCTTAGCCCACCAGGAAGACCGAACTTCCTTCAGGTCCACCTGTGGCTGTGGTGGAGGGGGACCTGGGTATGGGTAACTGGGGAACCCATAATATTGTAATCCATTACCTGATGGCAGAAAGCCCAGCATCAGGTAATGTGGCCTTGAGTACTGCAGTGCAAGGTAGTGCAGCATTAGGTACTGCAGCATTGGATACTTCAGTGTCAGGTTCTGGGGCGTCAGGTATCCTGGTGCCTGGGGACCCAAAGGGGCTGAAGGACCTGATGGTGGCCTAGCCGGAGGACCTGACAGGTCTGGCGTTGGTCAGAGGGTATAAGGGTCAGTTCAAAAGGTCCTAAAGGAGGGTCCAGAAAAGCGGGTCCTGTGGGCGCTGACAGCGAGGCAGTGGGTCGGCCATCAAGCACTGATAAGCCGGTGGGGGACGATGGGGTTGCCGTTACCAGGTCCAGCATTGAAGGCTCTGGTGAAAAGGGAGGCACCCCTGATTGAGGGAGCATCTCAGAGTCATCAACCCCAGCTGGAGAAGAAGGGGCAGACTCCAAAGGAGGAGACTGTGGGCACGGAGGAGCCTCCAATGGCAGCTGGTCTGGCATCTGCTGTGGTGACTCCAGAATGTCAGGTGTAAGGCCTGATAGATAGGTTGTAGGCTGGGCATTGGTCAGACAAGCTGACCAGTGGCTTAGCAGTCTTGTCCCTGTGGGGAGTAGTGAAGCCGGAACCCAACTTATTAGATCCACTCACACCGGAAGGCTGAAAAGTAGAAGGGGTCGTAGCAGGAGTGAAGGCCTCTTTTGCCCCAGAGGCTCCCGTCTGGCCTGAGCATGAGCCTGAGGGAGTGACAAGCACTTGGATACCACCAAGGCGGCCATCAGAGAGCGATCCCCCAAAGGAGAAGATACCTGTAAGGCCACGACTCCAGTCCCAGTCCCTATGCTTCTCCTTGTCCTGCTTCTTCTTGTGTTGGCCTTCAAGGGAGGTCAACCTCTGCCTGAGTTTTTTTCAATTCTTTTTCCATGGAGGCAATCTTTTTCTTTAAAATGTGGGCTTCCAAGTACTGCTGCTGCCTTTTTCAGATGACTGAACTGAATTTCTGGCAGATGTCGCACTCCTCCACCTGGTGGTCCAGGCCTAGGAGAAGAGACACAGGGAATGGCCATCCTTGTGAGGGAGCTGGGATCCACACGAGTTGCACTTGCTTTTATGTAATTCAGAGGACATTGGGGATGACAAACACGGCTGATGTTACGACAGAAAATGAAGAAAAAAAACTTAAGTTTTTAATAGAAAATGAGGAAATACTCATCCAAATGGTGAAGAAGTAGAGCCGTTCTTTCATGAGGTACTTTTGCAAGCTGACAGCAGCAAAGAACTGGATGGCAGGTGTTGGGACCACCCCTTAATACTGATGTAGACTGACGCTGGTCAGCTGACACAGTAGAGGTCTCCCGCCAGAGACTGCTAGCTAGAAATGTTTCCATTGGGTCCTGATACCTGGCAACTTAGTCCTATTGGTGAATACCTACTGCAAAAACTCTCTTGAAGTAAGATCTATAGGTTACAGTAATTCTACACTTGCAATACCCAGGAACTGAGCTCCCATTCAGATCGGTTTCTTTTTTTTTTTGAATTTTATTATTTATTGCTTTTATCATACAAAAACAATAGATATTGTACAATCATCTGCCAGACATCCAGTTGCAGTTTCATATACATTCAATATAAAATCAGGATTGGTAGCCTGTACAGAATAGCTTTAGGAGGTGGGGGAAAAAACGAAATTCCAATGTTCCTTAAAGTAAATCCACTATAGCCACAGCCTACCATGGCAGTTGAGGAAACCAATCCTTAATTGTTACTATATTCCTCAACATATTAAGTAACTCAACCAGAACTAGTTGATGTGTCTCCACTACTGAATTATAATTCCATACATTTTCAACACTCTGTTAACAGATGCATCTATTCCAACCCACTTCCCTTATTTAACTTGTATTCTTAACTGCAGCCAGTGTTCAGACCATTGCCAGGAATCTTAACAACCCCCAGCATTTTATTCCCAGGCTGTACGATTTAGACACTAGTATAGGTTAGTTATTGGTATAATATATCATCGATGTCTTTCACTTATCCGAAACACCAAACAGGTCCATCAAGTCTCCTCTTCAGAATCAGGCATATCCCGTCTCTGCGAATCTTGAAACTCTCGACTGATGGATTCCACTTTCTTGCCCACCTCTTCAGGATCGTTAAAATGGTAGGTGTGACCTCCATAGTAAATGTGTAGTCGTGAAGGCATTAAAAGAGAGTGCATGATCCCCAAACTCTGAAGTCTAGCTCGACCTACGTCAAAGTTTTTCCTTCTTAGCCTAGTTGCAAAAGATTAATCCGGAAACAAATGAATCGTGGCACCGTTGAAATTTAGGCCTTCTGCCAATCTAGCTGCTTGCATTAGTTGATCCCTGATGGAAGAGCTGGTGGTCACCAATAGGATAGCTCTCGGGGCCTCAGAACGAAAGCCAGTAGATCGTGGGGATATTCGATAGGCTTTAAGAAAGCAGTTTTCTATGTCCTCTGACAGCTCCAGAACCTCCGTCAACCACTTCTGTAGAAAAGAAAGAGGATCCCCATCTTCGCTTCCTTCTGGCAACCCTATAATCCGCACATGAGAGGCTCTACTCTTATTTTCCGGGGCCTCAAGTCTATATTTTAACTGCACATTTTCCTGTACCAATTTCGAAGTAGTGGCCATAGTCTGAGTAGCAATCTTCTCCGTCATTGTAGCTGTTTGGGTTGCAACCTCCAACTTTATATCTTGCTCCGTAAAGCACTGCAAAATTGATTAGACTTTTTTATCTATTGCCTGCATCAAGATTTGCAGCGCTTTCCATGGCGGTTCCACTCCAGATGTTGTTGGTGGATTAACTGAGGCCTGTGGATCTGCCACCGAGGCTGTTTTTGAGCTGCTTCCACTTGCCTTTTGCTTATGTCCCGTGGCTGTTTTTGGTATCAATAGATTCCGCTACTTATCAGCGATCAAGTTTTGACAGTTTAAAACACAAGTTTTGCCTTATTTTTAAGTTATTTGAATTAGATTAATTTCTAGATGCAGAGCTGTTTCTAGGTGCTTCTCGCCGGCAGGCTGCTCAACAGTGCCCCCCATTCAGATCTGTTTCACACCCGGGACCAGGTAGGAAGGTATAGGTCTGGCCTGCCTAGCAAGGTTCCTATGCAGGTTATGTTTAAAGTTGACATTTGGACTAACCCTCCTTCTTGCAAGTGGTCAAATCTTAATATTGCTGTGTTATCCTATTAAACTTGGGTGGGTCATTGATTCGACATTCACTACAGAAAATGGTGGCTACCTTACTGAGCCCAATAGCTGAAACCTTGTGGCCTTTTCGACTGGAGTATCTCCAACACTCCCCCTGAACCACAATTTACCAGACTGCACCAGTTTACCAAAGTTGATAACACTGCCATGTGTACAGCCTGGATACGCCTTGCTATGGAGTCTGACAAAAGAAATATGGGGACAGGGTGCCTTTCCACTACATAAGAGACATGTGAATCCAAGAAGGAGATAGTTGGATTGAAGGTGGGATTGGCCAGTTGTAGCCATAGTTTATTTAAACAATAAACCATGACAGGGTGTGGATAATACTGGATTTACCCATGCCTGACATGGTTCTGTCACATGGCCATTGGCATGCACAGTACTGCTGATGCTACGGCAAATACCCCGATTCTCAATTTGCATTTTCAAATAGTAAATTGCACAATACAGCACTCAGTTTACTAACATACTAAAATGCCAGCGGAATAGGCCTAATGGCCTTTCGAGTCTGCTTGATTGGTCAGCTCCCACCCTGGGTGCTGACCTTGCTACCCCCCTTGCCTTCTCTGGCTTCTCCCTTCCCAGTTCCAGATATTCTTGCTGCATTGGATTTTGCTTCCAGAACCCTTCCCCTGTAACTGTCCCAGCCCCTCTTGAACCCCTCACCGTCTCTGCCTCCACCAGCCCCCTAGGCAGTGCATTCCATGGCTCCACCATCTTCTCAGTGAAGTAGCACCTCCTCCTTTCTCCCCTGAATCTTCCCCCCTTCAGCTTCCACCCATGCCCTCTAGTGGCCCCATCCTCCTTCCTTCGAAGCACCCTGACTGTTCCTCCCCTGTTTACCCTCTTCATGTACTTTAAGACCTCTGTCATGTCCCCCCGGTCCCTTCTCTCTTCCAATGTGTACATATTTAGCTCTTCGAGCCTCTCCTCATAGGACATGTCCCCTAAGCCCCAAATCATTTTGGTTGCCCTCCTCTGGACCCTCTCCAGGAGGTTAATGTCCCTCTTTAAGTGTGGCCTCCAAAACTGCATGCAGTACTCATGGTCTGGCTTCACCAAGCAGTTATACAGAGGGAGCATCACTTCCCTCCTTCTGGAGGTGATCCCCCTAGCAATGCATCCCAGCATCCTGTTGGCCTTGGCTGCTGCCCTCCTACAAGTCTCCGAGTTATTCATTTTGACATCCACCACCACCCCCAAGTCCCTCTCAGCCATTGAAACTTGTGGCATTTCCCCCTCCCAGGGTGTACACTTGGCCCGGGTTTCTGGCCCCCAGGTGGAGTACCTTGCATTTCCCTGCATTGAACCTCAGCTTACACTTTCTAGACCATCTTTTCAGAGCATCCAGGTCCCCCTGTGGGGCCACCCTACCCTCCTCCCCATCCACCACTGCCCCCAGTTTTGAGTTATCTGCAAAGAGACTCATCTCAGTCCTGATTCCTGTCCTTATGTCAGAGACGTAGGCGTTGAACAGGAGGGGGCCCCAAGGACTGATCCCTGTTTGAAATAGAATTCAGTTTGTGCTATTCAGAAAACTATTTAGTAATGGGCAATACATTTTATTCAGTAGACAACAAGCTAGTGCTGAACATGGGAACAGAACCGAGCCAGTAGGGAAAAGAAAAATGGACAAACAAGGTGGGTGCAAGTAAAGTGTTTCTGGGTTTTTCAGTGTGGGTTTCTGGTCTCTTTAATGAAGTTGCTGTTCATTTTTCAATACAACTTACATAGAAACATAGACTTTGATGGCATATAAGGATCACTTGACCCGCCTAGTGTGCCCATTTCCCTACCTACTGGATAACATGCAGATCCTCGTTAACCAACAGCCTATTTCTTTCTACCCCCACAAGAATTGCCTTATGTCTGTCCCATGCATTGTTGAATTCTCTCACAGTCTTAGACCCCACAACCTCCTCAGGAAGGCTGTTCCATGTGTCCACCACGCTCTCTGTGAAATAATACTTCTTCACATAGCCCCTGAGCCATCTTCCCCCCATCTTCAAACTCTGTCCCCTTGTTCTTGCACATCTCTTTTTCTGAAAGATTCTACCCGCTCGAACCTTTTTGATTCCACTGAGGTACCTGAAAGTTTCTTTCACATCCTCACTCTCTCTTCTTTCCTCAAGGGTATACATATTAAGCTCCTTTAGTCTCTCTTCGTATGGCTTCTATTGCAGATCCTGCACCTTTTTAGTTGCCCTCCTCTGGACTGTCTCCATCCTGTCTATGTCATTGCAGAGATGGGGTCTCCAGAACTGGACACAAAACTCCAGATGTGATCTCATGAACTATCTGTCCAGAGGGATAACAAATTCCTGTTTTCTACTGGTGATGCCTCTCCCTATACATCCCAGTATCCCCAAGCCCTCCTTATTGCCTTCTGATATTGCTTACCTACCTTAAGGTCATCTAATATGACTACCCCCAGGTCCCTTTTCATTTGTGTTGTTGTTGTTAATCCCCGCCCAATTGTGTACTCTTCTCCTGGGTTTTTGTTTCCCAGGCGCATCACTTTACATTTTTTTGCATTGAATCTAAGCTGCCGTATTTTTGACCATCTCGCCAAGTCCTTTCTCATCCTTTGCATTCCTTCTTGTGTATCAACCCTATTGCAGATCTTTGTCTCATCTGCCAAGAGGCATACTTTCCCTTCCAGCTCCTCTGCAATGTCACCTTTAAAGAAAATAAAGAGGACTGATCACAATACTGAACCCTGTGTTATCCCACTAGTAACCTCCCTTTCTTCAGAATGTACTCCTTTTCCTATTACCCTCTGGGTCCTGTTGTCCAGCCAGCTTGTCACCCAGGCTACCACCCTGGGACCCACTCCCAGGCTGGCTAACTTGTTTGTTAATCTTTTGTCAAATGCCTTGCTAAAGTCTAGGTAGGTCATATCCACTGCCCCTCCCTGGTCTATTACATTGGTTACCCAGTCAAAAAAATTGATTAGATTCGTCCGATATGACCTTCCTGCTGTGAATCCATGCTGCCTTGGGTCCTGTGCCTCACTGGCCTCTAGGTACTCAACAATTCCTTCTTTCAGAAGTGATTCCATCATTTTCCCTACCACTGGGGTCAAGCTAACAGGTCTATAATTTCCTGCCTCTACTTTGCTCCCACTTTTGTGAAGAGGAATCACATCTGCCCTCTTCCAGTCCTCTGGTTCCACACCGTCCTCCCATGATTTGTTACAAAAGGGTAGTCAGTAGTGTTACTAGTTCTCCCCTTAGTTCTTTCAGAACTTGGGGGTGAATCCCATCAGGCCCCATTGCTTTTTTTCACTTTGAGTTTTAGCAGTTCCTGCATGAGCCTTTCTTCTGTGAATGGACTGGTATTGACCCTCCCCCCGTCCAGTGTGCTTTTATTGCTTGGTTCAGGTACCTCCCACTCTTCTGTTGTGAACACTGAGCAGAAGTATTCATTCAGTAGCTCTGCCTTATTGTAATGGCTGTTGTAGGCCTTAGTGTCACTTTAGTCATGAGTCAGCATGGTGGATTTCTGTCCATTGTTTTTTAGTGGGACCACGATTTACTGGTGGTTCAATGTGGTGGTTTTCAACTTTTGTCTCTGTGGGTCAGATTGATTACAGAGATGAGGCTGACTGGCACCTTTTGTTTTGGTAATGCTGAATTTTCAATGCTGCAAAGATGCCAGACAACCAATTGGGTGCCCTCTTTTTAAAGCCTATTGTATAATTAGTATATTACCCCCCTACAAATGGGGGTTCCCAAAAAGCCTTCCTTGGGTGTGCCCAAATGCCCTCTGCCAGGCTGGTGTCCTGTGTTTCAGTTGTTTAAAAAGAAATTGCATGACAGTGCCTAATCACCTCTGTGCCTGTCTCTTTAAGAGCTGCCTATTTTGCAGTGTGTAATTGTATAGGGGAGTGGCTGAGTGAGTCTACGCTACAGTCCCACCCGGGCTTCAGTGTTGTCACTCCATTCCACCATCACTAATTGCACAGAGGTGGCTTTATTGGACTCTGTAACTGTTTACTGTTTATCTGCTTTAATGGCAATAGTATTGTAGTTTGTCTGACCTGCCTGCTTTGCAGCATGGACTGTGTGTATTGCACAACCATTCTGGTTTTGGACTGGGGACTCTAAAATGGAGCCTGTCCCCAGGGGTCTTGTAGGAGCAAAATTCGGTAGGAATTGTAGTTTTCACATTTTGGCTCCCAAACAGACCTGGAGGGGGAGCCCTTGGTTTGACAGACAGATGGATCAACTAATTGAAACTTGTTGCTCAAATGGAAATTCCCAACCTGCCTGCAGCAGTGAGGCAGAAATTAGTTGGAGCTGGAAGAGTGAGCAGCTCCAGCTCAAGGAGCTACTGCCCCGCAGGGTACTGTGGGAACTTGGCGGGAAGACTGAGTCTGGCCTGCCTGCCTTCAGCTCTCCCACATGGAGAGATAAGAGAAGCTTTATTTCGGTCCATGTCTCCGAGCCATTTCGGTGTGCCCCGATTAATCAGCATGGCAAGCACAAGAGGCAGTCTGAGTTGGGACATGAAAGAGTGAACAGCTCGAGATAGTCGAGCAGCAGTTCTGTGTAGTTTCACATGGGAGAACTGTGGAAGGGCAGAGTTTTGGCCTGCCTGCTGTCCCTGAGAGGGAACTTGTGGATTTATCGGATTGAATCCAAATTGGGAGAAAGATTAAAGCCACTGAACTGTGACCAGGCTTAAAATCTGAAGAAGACTGAAGATTTGCTGAATGTGATCGGCCTGTCAGGACCTCCAGCCACCTCTGAACTCCCAGTTTGGCGCAGAGACTCTGTAATTGTGACTGGACTGACATCTGCCTGGTACAGTGGTATTTCCTTACTGTAATGTGCTGTGTGCTGTTCGTGGGTCGTGATTTGGTTCCCCACTGTGTGCTGAACTGTGTTCTGCTTGCTGGAGGCTGCATCCAGCTCCACCGGATTGAATCCAAATCTATCTCCACTTAGCCCGGGCCTTGCCACACTGGCCCAGACAGATTACTCACGCCACAGAGAAAGCCATCGATGAGAGACCTGCCTGGGGCTTATCCCCATGCTCAACGCATTGAACAGGAATCACTCCTTGATGATTCATGTGGGCCCTTCTTCTCCTGGCACTCCAGCTCAACAACCTGCAGTCTCAATTTCATCCTGCCTGTGTCCTCTATGGGGTATCATGAGTAAACACTAAAAGGTTGCTCCCTGCAACAAAAGCTAAATGTAAAATGTCATCTGATTGCATTGTTGCTTTTTTTTTTTTCAAAAATTGAGCCCTCTGGCTCCGGATTACAGATAGTGTGTGTCGTGCATGTGTCTTTCTTCCATCACAGGGCCTCAACCAACTGTGACACCAGCCTACCCCGGGCAACTTTCCAGGCTAACCCACCCTATTCCCACCTGGGTATCCAGAGTCTGAGACTGTGTAGGGACTCTGAATTGCATGCATAACTGTCTGAATGATTTAGCTATTAGGCCAATCAATCCGATTACGCCCCTCCCTTTTTCAGGTCCCCTGAATAATTCAGATCCAACTCTTTTTGCACTCAATCTGCTTGTGGTTCCAGTCTGTACTGAAAGCACTGTACTGGTGTTGTTTGCTGTGCCTAACCTTGTTTTACAGGGGTTCTCCAGGACTGACTTGGTGAAACCTGTCCTGGTGGTAAGTGCCAACCAAGTGGGAAATTGTATACTGAATAGCGGTTACTGTGAAAGTGTGGGTTACCTACTGTTTAGGCCACTAGAGGGGAAAGAGGGGGGGCTACAGTGTCCTGGAGGGCAGTACCCAGGTTAACTTGACCACTAACAACCCTGTACTCTGGGTGGAGGCACCTGTTTCTGTACCTAGGCCCCTCAACCTGCAACTACTCAAGCAGGCAGGGGTAGTAGCCTTTGGGATAGCACCACCTAGGGGTTACAAGTATGTCTGCTCTGCATTGACAATAGGTAGGTCCACTATCAGAATGTCAACTTCAAGACAGTTGTGGGGATGGGGAGCTAGCAACTTAGAACCCATAACTGAGGGAGGGGTGCTGCAGGGTCTCCAAGCTCTAAGCATGGAAAAATCAATGGGTGCAGATAAGCTGCACCCTACAGGGCTAAAAGAAGTGGGTCAGGAGCTGGCACTGTCCTTAAACAATCCATATAACCATTCGGTAGTGTGGTCGAGCGGTCTAAGGCGCTGGATTAAGGCTCCAGTCTCTTCGGAGGCGTGGGTTCGAATCCCACCACTGCCATTGACAATTTTAGGAGGCAGTTTAGCGCAGTGGTCTAAGGCTCTGAGCTGCAAATTTGGTGACATCCAGCAGGCCAGACCTGGGTTTGAATCCCACAGCTTCCCTTGCATACTGTGTGACCCTGAGCAAGTCACTTAACCTCCTTGTGCTCCCAGGTCGCTCCTGTAAAAAAGCCTTCAGCTTAGTGTGCTATACCTGGTTAAACAACTAAATAAAAAAAAATATATATATATATAACAGCTCGTTGGAATTAGGGGTGATGCCACAGATGAGAGATCGATAAATATGATGCTCCTGCAGAGGAGTGGGAAAAGGCATAAGCCAGACAACTATAGACCAGTAAGCCTGATGTCCTTTGTTTTTAAGATGCTGCAGGCCATTATAGAGAAGGATCAGTGGAGTTTCTGGAGGCAGATGTATTCCAGGGAAAAAAAAGGCAGCATGGCTTCACCAGGGGACGGTCTTGTCAGATGATTCTAATAGAAACATAGAAGCTGATGGCAGATAAGGACCTCTTGGCCCACCTAGTCTGCCTTATTTTCCCTTCCTACAGTGCCACTGTAGACCCTGCTCGGGGTACTATTATCTCTGCAAACCTGCCTGTATTGTCCCTTGCTAGACCTCATTTCTGCTGAAACTCTTTTTCATATCCACCTTCCTGACTACAGTAATTTCCTCCTTTGTGCACTTCCTAAGTCCCTGCTATCAGAATTATGAAATGTTTTATAAAGCAGATATTTGCTTGCTAACCCACTGCTAGAACTATGACTCCAATAATTTGGTCAGGTCCATCTGTTTCAAATCCAATCCCATATCCACAATAACACAGAAAGGTTTCTTTTTAAGATGCTCATTGGTTTTACTGCTTCCAGGTTTTCTGATATCATCATTGCCTACTCATTAATTCCAAATTCCTTGATCTTCCAGCTCTAGACATATGTTCTTACCAATCCCCTCTTAACCATAGCTGGAAAAATTCCAATGCTGCACACAGCTGGGCAGATTGGTGGGCAAAGGAGTTCTCTTCCACTGACAAATTCTATGTTTCTGTGTTTTCATTTAAGCATATTATCTAGTCATTGTCTTCACTTACTGGTGGGTGTGACTTCAAGATGATCCTTCTGCTGTACAGTCTCTTCTACCTTCACATCACCAAATGGGAGTTCCTCGTCCCTGTGAAACAGCAACAACAACTGCTCTATTGGGGTGTTGTAGCCTGTTCATCAAAAACAAAAGACAATGCAACTGTTATTTTTAATCAGAGTTAGACAAATGTCATGAAACACTCTTCCCTATCGCTGCTAGTAACTGTCCTCTTTAAGGAGGGTTTGCTCACCTTTAAGGCCCTACATGGCCTAGGCCCTGGTTACCTGAAGGACCTTCTCACACCTGCTGTCTCGGTCCACCCCCTCCGCTCCTCCTTTAGGGGTCTCCTTGTGATTCCCGGGACAAGGTTAAAAACAGCCAGTGACAGAGCGTTTAGTATCACTGCTCCCATCCTGTGGAATTCACTTTCTCCAGCTGTTAGGGAGGCCCCTTTGGTTGAGGTATTCAAGGCCCATCTCAAGGTCTTCTTATATAATCAGGCCTTCCCAGACTGTGTTTTACAGCCTAACCTGATTCCAAGAGTTTTATGTCTAAAATTAATTTCTGGCTTCCTCTGAGCTTATTAACTGCTGTTCAGGGTAGTATTTTAATTTCTGTGTAAACTGATGTTTATTAGTGTTTTATTTATTTATTCATAATGATTTTGTACATGTTTTTTAAATAAAATGTGCCCTGCCTTGCTTTGCCAGCTGTACATTTATGGATGATTATTCCCAGCACAGAAACACAGAATCTGATGGCAGGAGACAGAGGGCCATCTTGTCTGCCCATACCCTCACCACCTCACACTACCAACCTACTGCATTGGATGGTTGTCTCCCTCTTCCCTGGGTCCCTCAACCCTCAATCCAGTGTTGCCCCATAGGGATTATGATTCCCCATGCCCTGTTCCAGCCATGTTTAAACACATTCAGGATTGCTACCCCACTACTTCAACCATGGTTTCACCGCCCTTTGCATGAAGTAAAACTTCCTCATGTCTCTCTCGAACTTGCCCCCACTATCCTCTAATGATGCATCTGGTGACTGCTTCTTTGTTCTTTACAGACAGTTGTTTGCTATTCATCCTGTGCATACCCTTCAGAAATGCATTTGTTGCTATCATGTCCACTTCTCATGCCTGGCCTCCAGCAAGTACATATTTAAGGCCACTAGCTGTTCCTAACAGTATCTGCCTTGCTGGTCCTAGAATATGTTGGTGACTCTCCTATACACCAGCTTCAGACTGTCTAAATACTTCCATAGATGAAGACTTTTGAACTGAGCACAGTATTCCAGAGGAGACCTCACCAAGGATGTGTGTTGGGGCAGTATCACCTCGCTTCTTCCATTATCAGAACCCCTTCCATTATCAGAACCCCTCACTATACACCCCAGAATCCTTGGCATCTAGCAGCTATGCACTTACAGTGACTAGTTTACTTGATGGAGACACTGATAATGACCCGCTGATCCCTCTCCTCTGTTAGATGATCCAGCTAGACTCCAGCTGTACAGTACTTAGCGTGTGGGTTCCATTTCCCTAAGTGTATTATCAATGAATCTCATTTACCAGATCTTAGACCATTTCTCTTGCTTCTCTGGGTTATCTGGATCTCTTACACCCCTTCCTCTTAATCTACTCTGTCCCAGAGTTCAGTGTCATCAACAGAGACACAACATGCCCAGATTACGTCGCAACATTTCACTGATGATCATATTGAATAGGACAGGTTCTAGAACTGACCCCTCTGTGGTAAAGCCAGAGAAGTTGCAAAATTAAATGTTGTGGGTACAATTCCTACATAATCTGCAAATTTGCAACATGAAATATTTCATGGAGTTTTGCCTTTCCACTAATATTGACAAAGTTGTGAAATTTTGCCCGTGAAATGTGACATTTCACCCAAAACAGTGGGCAAAATGGTATGCTCTGCAAGGGGACATTTTGCACTTTGCAGGCATAATTCTACATTTTGCATCTGTGAAAAATTCACAAAATGGCCAAATTCAGCAAAATATTTTGTGAAATGAAATTCAACAATTTCACAAATCTCTAGGTAGAGCTGGTCACCCTATCTAAACATTAAAGGGACTCTATTCTAATTTCTTTTTTCTAAGGCCTGTTGCAACAGCATTCTAACTATTCAATAATGTACTGTCCTCTCCCATTTATGTCAGGATGGCCACCTACAGAACCCACCCCTTTACTTCTTTACATAATGTTTCTCTTTCAAGTATCTGTAAAATATATCCGGCAGGACTCAACATGACCAAACAATGTAATAGCAAGCTAGCATACAGTTTCATTTACCAATATAATAACAGATACAAATTGCTAAATATATGCACATTTAAAATACGAATAATTTTTTGTGGCACTGTTGTTATGCAGCACATATAATATAAACTATGTGTGACTGCTTAAAGTACATTGAAAAATGTTATATATTACGCAGTGGCTTGGTGTCTGAGAAAGCCAGATTTAATATAAATGAAAAGTTTCCCTCAATAAGAAAAAGGCTGGAGAATCTATTTTATTTTAAATTTATAATGGTATCTGATATAAAACACCCTTGGTTTTGTAGATACCTCAGACCCCGCTGCAAACAGCTTTGGTTCTGCAGACCACCGGGAGCCAGTTGCAAACAACTTAGCTTTTTCATTCTGCCTGTGCATGAGAGAGGGAAGGATAAGCAGTGTTCATGTACCCAAAGCAATCTAGAGCACAGATGAGAAAATCATTTGAAGTTTAAGGCTCTGGCGGAAATAAAGGTAACATACAAGGTGAGCAGATTTTCAACCCTGGAAGCAAAAACTGTTCTGCACATAACAGATTCTCACAACAAGTGAATACATGCTAAAGGTCAAGGATCCTTCAATAGGAATAGAAATGTGCCAAATGGAATTATGAACCTCCTTAACTGCTAGAGAAGAGGATTCCCCACGTGTGAGCATTTTCTTCCATAAAGGGAAATACTATGCCTTAGGTTTTGGCAGATATTTGCTGTGGCCTTCTCCTGGTCATTCATGTTCAATAATTTGGCCAAAGTTAATAAAATCTCAGAAAAACAGTTTGGAGTAGAGGACATGGACAGGATATGATCAACATATACTGCCTCCATGGATTGCACCACCCTGAACTGCAATAACCTACATGCCTCAGTTATCAGGTAGGACAAAGGCTTAATATCAAACAGGGGAGGGATAGGAACCTTCCTCTAAAGCTCCATCCACTCCACTCCACATCCTTCCTTCTCCTCAGAGAAGGAGTTGTCCTCCTGCTCATCCAGCAGCTACTTTTGGTCAGGAATTTCCCCAAGACCCCAGCTATCTTTAAATGTGACCTGCTGTATGGTCAGTCTGCCTACATATAAAAAAATTGCAGCTTTGTCCTGCTGCAACGTAAATGGACATGCCTGTGCCCTCCCTGACCTGAGGGGCCTGGTTTGGGAGTTGGATATGTCTGCTGAGATGTCCTGTGGAACATCAGGGCCCAAAAGCTCTCCCAAGTAGCAACAGTAAAGATTTAAGTAAATCTGCTTTGCTGCTGCCAGCTAGTACACAAGGTTTCTCCCTAGCTCAGAGGCATCACTGGGGGATTATAAGAGACATATTAGCGTGAGAGACACAAGGGAGGCCAAGAGAAACCCATTGGAGATGGTTGTTTTTCCCTCTTGCAGTACTTACATATTTCAAATGTTAGGAGTCTCCAGTAAGACATGGGTCTCAATTTTTAAATAAGATGTGATCACTGCATGGGACATGTAGCAGACAATTTGACAGAAGTGAAGACTTGCATCAAACCGTGCTGCAAGTGCAATTTTAAAAAGAAGCTTGCTGCAACCACCCTGCCGCAAGTCCCATGCAGTGAAGAAGAAAAGTTATGCTAGCTCTCCCATGGTGCAACTTTGTGTTTGTGGGGAAGCTGATTTATGGGGCTTGCACCACAGCCTTGACACAAGCTGATATAAAATGAGGGCGCTGTCACAACTTCATCCAAGGTTATAAAATATGGTGCATGTTCCCCTATGGATGCACCCACGGAGGAGATTAAGGAGGCTGAGGACACCCGTCACAAGGGAGGCCCACAGGAGGGAGGCAGAGGATGCCACAAGGAAAGGAAGCAGCTCCTGGTGGGGGACTCAATTATTAGGGGGATAGAACTGAGGGGAGCAGGGAAAACTGAAGTAAAGTGCCTGCCTGGTACCATGGCTTGTAGGGACAGGAAGCGCATCCTCAGGATCACGAAAACAGCTGCACGGGAGTCTGAGCTGGATGTCATTGTCCACCTAGGGACAAATGACTTGGCTCAACATGAGATAAGAGCAGTGCAGAAGGACTTTTAGAACTGGGAGGGCCTAAGACAAGTAGCACACAGTAACCTTCTCAGAGGTGCTGCCTGTAAATGGCATGAGTGAGGCAAGGTACTATGCACATGCAGTTTAATGAGTGGTTGAAAAATGGTGTGGAGCACAGGGGTTTGGCTTCATTGGGGACTGGGATTCCACCTGGAGGGACACCAGCCTATACTGGCAGGATGGTCTGCATCTGTCCAGGAAGGGAACAAGTCTTTTGAGCAATCGGTTTAAATGCTTCATTGGCAAGCTTTTAAACTAGTCAAGGGGAGGCACTGATGAGTAGCGGAAAATCCCAGCCTCTCCCTACAAAACAGGGTACTAAATGAGAAAAAGACCGAGGTAGAAAGGTCAGTGGGGGATGCTGCAACAGAAAGTAAAGCCATCAAAAAATGGAGAGCAATGAGTAACAATGCACGTAGTCTGAGTAACAAGCTTCCTGAATTAGTGGCCTTGATGGAGGAGGAACATCTGGATATCGTGGCAGTCACAGAAACATGGTTCGCACAAACCATGACTGGGACATAAACATACCAGGATACACTATCTACAGGAGGGACAGGGAGGGTAAAGAGGAGGAGGAGTAGCTCTTACATAAGGGAAGGAATCAAAGTAACAGAACAAAGAGAAAACAGGGAGGAGAAGAAGCACTTGCGTAAATTTGGAGACCGGCAATGGCACCACAATCCGCACAGGGGTTGTATACAGACCCCCTTCTCAGGGGGAGGAAATGGACAAGGAAATAATAGAAAGTATACTTAGTATGGCAAAAAAAGGGGAGATATTGCTGATGGGTGATCTGAATATGCCAGATGTTAACTGGAGTGCAGTTGCCACAGCCACTTCAAAGAGTGGGGTTATTCTAGATGCCCTACAGGGGCATACCTAAGACAACTAGTATTGGAGCCCACTCGAGAGGGAGCAATCTTAGACCTGGTTCTCTCAAATGGAGATGAAGAGAGGATCACAGATGTAGAAGTGGGTTGCCATCTGGGAACTAGCGACCATCGAACAGTATGGTTCACAATAAACACAGCAATAGAGTCAAGCCATACAAAGGCAAAGGTACTGGACTTTAGGAGGGCTGACTTTGCCAAAATGGGTAAGTGCCTAAGGAATGCATTAGCACATGGGCAGGAAGGAGGGGTGGAAGAACAATGGGGAATAATAAAAACTGCCATCACAGAGGCAACAAGCATTTGTGTGAAGCAAATAAACAAAACTAAATGATGCAAGAAACCACTATGGTTCTCAAAGGAAGTGGCAGTGAAGGTTCAAGAGAAAAAGAAAGCTTTCAGGAAGTACAAGGAATCACAGAAGGAGCAGGACAGAAGAACTGTATCAGTTAAAGCAAAGGAAGCTGGAAGGCAGTCAGAACAGCAAAGGCCCAAACCGAGGAAAAAGACAGCCAACTCAGTTAAGAAGGAGGATAAAACCTTTATAGGTATATCAGGAGAAAAGAAAGACCAAGGGAGGGATAGTGAGGCTTAATAAGGGGAGGGTGGGCAGAGGGAGACTGTGAAAAGGCAGAGATACTAAACAAATATTTTTGCTCAGTATTTACAAAGGAAGGGGGGGTACCTAGAACAAACAGTAGAAACACACTGGATACAGAAGTTGATACCAGCCCATTTACGGAAGAAAGGGTTCTGAAAGAACTCCTAAAACTGAAGGTGGACAAAGCAATGGGGCCTGATGGGATTCATCCCAGAATTCTAAAAGAACTAAGGGTAGAACTAGTGACACCACTGACTACCCTGTTTAACAAATCATGGGAGGATGGGGTGGTACCCGAGGACTGGAGGAGGGCAGATGTGATTCCCTTCACAAAAGTGGGAGCAAGGCAGAAGCAGGAAACTACAGACCTGTTAGTTCAACCTCAGTGGTAGGGAAAATGATGGAATCACTTCTGAAGGAAAGAACTGTCGAGTATCTAGAGGCCAGAGGGGCACAGGACCCAAGGCAGCATGGATTCACAGCAGGAAGGTCATGCCAGACAAATCTGATAGATTTCTTTGACTGGGTGACCAAAGTAGTAGATCAGGGAGGGGCTGTGGACATGGCCTATCTAGACTTTAGCAAGGCATTTGACACAGTCCCACACAAAAGATTAATATACAAGTTAGCTAGCCTGGGAGTGGGTCCCAAGATGACAGCCTGGGTAAAAAATTGGCTGGAAAATAGGACACAGAGAGTAATAGTAAATGGAGTCCACTCTGATGAAAGGGGGGTTACTAGTGGGGTACCGCAGGGTTCAGATTAGACCAGTCCTCTTCAATGTCTTTATGTTTACATTGCAGAGGGACTGGAAGGAAAGTATGTCTCTTGCAGATGACACAAAGATCTGCAACAGAGTTGATGCACAAGGTGGGGTGGAAAGGATGAAAAGGACTTGGCAAGGTTAGAAGAATGGTCAAATGTATGGCAGCTTAGATTCAATGCTAAGAAGTGCAAGGTAATGCACCTGGGAAACAAAACCCAGGGAAGAGTACACAATGGGGTGAGATACTAACGACAACAAAATGGAAAGGGACCTGGGGGTAGTCATATCAGATGACCTAAAGGTGGGCAAGCAATGTGAGAGGGCAGCAATGAGGGCTGGGGGGATATTGGGATGCACAGGGAGAGGCATCACCAGTAGAAAACAGGAAGTTATTATCCCTCTGTACAGACAGCTGGTCAGACCCCATCTGGAGTACTGCGTGCAGTTCTGGAGACCCAGTCTTCGCAAAGACATAGACAGGATGGAAGCTGTCCAGAGGACGGCAACTAAAATGGTGCAGGGTTTACACCGGAAGACATATGTAGAGAGACTAAAGAAGCTTAATATGTATAGCCTCGAGGAAAGGGGGGGACATGATAGAAACTTTCAAGTACCTCAAGGGAATCAACAAAGTCCAAGAGGGTAGCATCTTTCAAAAAAAGAGGTGTGCAAGAACAAGGGGGCACAATTTGAAGATAGAGGGCGGCTCAGAGGTAATTTAAGGAAGTATTTTTTCACAGAGAGGGTTGTGAATGCATGGAACGGCCTTCCGGAGGAGGTTGTGGAGTCAAAAACAGTGGTGGAATTCAAGCATGCATGGGACAGTCATAAGGCAATTCTAGGGGATGGGGGTAGGAAAAAGTAGGCTGCTGGTTAACTAGGATCTGCAGCTTATCCAGTAGGCAGGGAAATGGGCAGACTGGGTGGGCCAAGCGGTCCTTATCTGCCGTCAAATTCTATGTTTCTATGTTAAGCCAGCTCAGTGGCATGGAGGGTTGAGGCAGTGATGTTTTATCTCCTGCCACGCCAGTGACCCATGTTCATGGTGTAAGTGGGTCATCGTGGGCCTGCCAGTGTGAAAGAGAGGTCTGAGCATCCAGCAGACAGCTCTCCTCTCCTGCAGGAGGTGGAGAACAGAGGGCAGCATTTGCCTGACACTTAGCAGAGGCTGGGTGTTGGCACATCTGGCCCAATACATGGGACACACCAGTGGAGCAGCCAGCAGGCATGATGCATGCAGATACATGTGTGGCATACCCACTGTCAGCACTGTACACCCTGCTATTGAAAAGAAATACAGAAAATGGTGGCCTGGGTCAAGCGGCTTGATGGCAGTCTGACACAATGCATAGTCTCCAGAGGGCATCACCTGTACTGAATCTGGTCCTGAAGGGGGCAACTTAGAGGGCTCCTCACTATGGGAGTAAGCAATGGAGTGACAAGGTGATGGGCCGAAGATGGAGGACAGATGTGGGTTGGATAGTGGCTGGATGAAAGAAGGATGCCAGGAAGAGGGGAGCTGACCAGGTGGCTAGGGAAGATAAAGTAAGCAAAAAAAATATAATTCTGATGCAAGTTGCAGCAAACCACTTAGACAGAAACATAGAATCATAGACTTTGACAGCAGATAAGGACCGATTGGCCCACCCAGTCTGCCCATTTCATTACCTACTGGATAAAACTCAAAGTTTACCAACAGCCTACTTCCTCGTATCCCTCACTATAATTGCCTTAGGTCTGTCCCATGCATTTTTGAATTCCCCTACTGCTTTACACCCCACAACCTCCTCAGGAAGGCAGTTCCAGATGTCTACCACTCTCCCATGAAAACATATTTCCTCACATTGCCCCTGAGCAGTTCCCCCTTCTATCTTTGAATTGTGCCCCCTTAATCTTGCATATCTCAATTTCTGAAAGATGCTACCCTCCTGGACTTTGTTGATTCCCTTGAGGTATTTGAAAGTTTCTATTATGTCCCCGTTCCTCCTTTCATCAAGGGTATACATATTAAGCCCTCTCAGTCTCTCTTCATATGGTTTCTGATGCAATCCCTGCACCATTTTAGTTGGCCTCCTCTAGACCACCTCCATCCTGTCTATGTCCTTGCTGAGATGGGGTTCTCCAAAACTGCATGCAGTACTTTAGATGGGGTCTCTTCAACTGTCTGTACGGGGGATAACCACTTCCTGTTTTCTACTTGTGATGCTTCTCCCTATAGAAACATAGAAATGTAGACTTTGACGGCAGATAAGGGACCGCTTGGCCCATCTAGTCTACCCATTTCCCTACCTACAGGATAGGCAGCAGATCCTAGTTAACCAACAGCCTATTTCTTCCTACCCCCACAAGAATTGCCTTATGTCTGTCCCATGCATTCTTGAATTCCCCCATAGTTTTAGACCCCACAACCTCCTCAGAAAGGCTGTTCCATGCATCCACTACCCTCTCTGTGAAATAACACTTCCTCACATTGCCCCTGAACTGACCCCCCTTCTATCTTTAAATTGTGTCCCCTTGTTCTTGCACGTCTCTTTTTCTGAAAGATGCTACCCTCTTGGACTTTGTTGATTCCACTGAAGTACTAAAATGTTTAGACCATGTCCCCCCTCTCCCTTCTTTCCTCAAGGGTATACATATTAAGCTCCTTTAGTCTCTCCTCATACGGCTTCTCTTGCAGACCCTGCACCATTTTAGTTGCCCTCCTCTGGACTGCCTCTATCTTGTCTATATCCTTGCAGAGATGGGGTCTCCAGAACTAGATGCAGTACTCCAGATGGGGTCTCACCAACTGTCTGTACAGAAGGATAACAACTTCCTGTTTTCTGCTGCTGATGCCTCTCCCTATGCATCCCAGCATCTCCTCAGCTCTCCTTACTGCCTTCTCACATTGCTTGCCTATCTTAAGGTCATCCAATATGATTATCCCCAGGTCTTTTTCCATTTTTATGACTGTGAACGGAGCCTACAGGAGTATTGCATATACAAAAGGAGTGATGTCATGTTTTCTGTCCGTGGAACTGACTGAAGGTGTAAATAGTCTCCTCCACCTGACCCTCCTCCAAGAAATGTTTTCCACCCTCAAATAAATACACTTTTATGTTAGTCAATGGTTGCAGGGTACTATTTTCTTTCTTAAAAGGGTGGTACAAGAACTGGAACCTGAGTAGTGGAAGGCATTGTTTTTTTGGGGGGGGGGAAGTAAGGTCCACCCCACCTCCACCCAAGAAGCCCCAAAAGGTCCTTCCCATCTTTTTTTTTATTCATGTGGGAGGGGCATGAGGTGGATCTATCATACTGAAAGAAGACTCACATGTTTGGGATGTGGACCAAGGAACAGAACAAGTCTGTGGAGTTCATGCATTTTGTTAAGGACTAGAACAGAAGATACTTAAGATGCCTTCAAACTGACTTAAAAACCCTTGGAACAAATGATTATCAGAGTCACCTGGTGTCTCAAAAGGAAAGACTAAGAAGTGTCTAAAACTAAAGAAAACATACAGCTTTCAGGTATTTCTGAAACATCTATATACTAAAAACAAAGTTCAGCTTTTGGGATTAACAATATTTGTCTACCATAATCTAGCTATCTATACATATAGTTTGTCATTTTAGTAGTTTCAATATCTTGAAAGCATTGGTGTTACTCATGCATTGAGAAATACATTTTTTAATTGTCTTTACAGACAGATCATGCATGTTCATGTGAGGGTGCATTTTTGGGGGGATGGGGTTCAAATGATTTTAATCATGGGCACAGTACTTGGTAAATAAAGTCTGTGATGAAGTGTATTTTTCTTTTTAAAGGAGTAGTCCACCCAGAATGTGCAAAAAACATATGTTATGTAGAGTGTTTTGATATGCATGTTAAATCCTACTGTGTCCTTCCCTTTGTCTGCTATTAGGAGTTTTTCCTAAATTAGCTTGCTAGCTGTATGGTAGTTTTATGACCTCTGGGGATTTCCATAATAACGCATGTGTACTGCTATAAATATTGAATTAGAGCTATTTAGCAGCTGTTTTCTTACAGAAACCCCAGTTAGATAGTTTAGCAGATACCTGAAAGCTAACTGTTGACATTTGTGCTCCTTGGATAAGAACAGTTACAAGGCTGTGCTGTTGCTAAACTAATTTTAAAACAGTACATGTGCTAAATCTAAGGGCATGGCTACATTACTGTCACATGTGACAGCGGGCATCATAGGACAAAGAAAACCAATAAAACTATTTGTTATGGAGAGCCCCGGGGTCGTAAAACTACCATACAGCTAGCAGACAATTTAGGAAAAACTCCAAATAGCAGACAGAGGGAAGGACACACTAGGACTTAAACATATCAAAACACTCTAGATAACATATGTTTTTTGCGCATTCTGGGTGAACTACTCCTTTTTAAGTTTGAGAAGTGGAGCTGACTTACACAAATAGATAGTACAGACACCATAGAAAGCTATTAGAAGTAGAATGGGTTAAACACTTCCTGGAACTTTCTGCATAACAAGTTTCCTATGGCACCTCACAGCATCTGACACCACCATCCTAAGAGCAGTCGGTGTGTTACTTTACAGAACATTGCATAGCAAGAGAGGTAGCCTTCCCTTTTTCCAAATAATATACTAACTTCATTCTCAGGCAGGCAGTTCTAGGCTACTGTTTATATTTTACTGAATCTTCTTAAAGGGAAACTGTATGTAAAAATCAAGAATATATGTATTAGTACCAGTTTTGAGTTCTTACTTCAATCCAGTGGTTTGTATCTGCCTAGGCTGTTAGGAGTTTTTCTAATTTTCCCTGGGTGTTTTATGACATCTGGGGGCTGTCATTCAAGTTTGTTTTATTGCATCTTCTCCAAGTTAGTCTTCACAGCCTACCCTTTGGTTTGATGTCTAATAGCCCCTACAGCAGGCCAGTGTCTTGCTTAGCCACAGCAGAGAAAAAACACTGCGGCCAGGATTCACAGTGCTATACAATATACTATAGAAAGTTACATGTTTAAACACACACACACACACACACACACACACCAAGCAGAACACAGTTGGATAAGGTATCAGTATTTAGGAAACTTGTCATACTTACCCAGAATCTAGCAATGTGAATCCTGGCTGTGACTATAGGCGTTTACAACTGAATGATAATAACCACATTTGCTTCACTTGCAAATAGGTAGGCATTTGTATCTAATTTCTGTTCGACTTACTGTAGGTTGCACATAGAATCTGAAAAATTCATAACATGCTGTATCGTGATTCAATGAACTGATAAATGGGTATTTTGGTTTCTATTACAAATTCATTTTTCCTGATCATGGATATACTAAAACAAAAATGTCTCAACAAAATGTTTTTAAATAAAGAGTTTAACTCATAGCAGCAGAAGAAGCATGTTGGCATTAAAAGCTTAGGGGGCATGGATGTAGAGGCACCAGTATTTAAGCATGACTTTGAGTCAGTTAGTGTATGCAATAGCCTTCATGTGAACACTCTGGGCTTCTCTTTGCCTCCGGATGTCTATTTGCTTTAGCTATTGTATATTTTTGAACTGCTTTGGTATTCTTGATGTGGCGCATGTGTGCCTAAACTATGTAATCTGTTTATCTACTGCTACCCATGTGTCTCCAGGGAATGATTGTTATAACTGTCTGCTCTCCAAGCCATTGTTTTTAGACTTGTTAACTGTGCAATCTTTGTATTAGTTTCAATGAGGTGCCTTTGTAAATGAGCCTCTGACTCAAAGGTTTGTAAATCTGATATTTTTTAAATAAATAAATAAATGTTTATGTTTAAGCCCATGAAACACCCTTATCTAGTTAATGCGTTCACAGTCATAGTAGCTCTGCCAGAGTTTGTTGTTATAGTGTATGGTGAAATGCTGTTATGCATGGAATTCCATACCTGGAATATGCTTGTTCTGCTGCAGTAGTGACATCATCATGTTGTTCTGCTGCAGTAGTGATGTCACTACTGCAACAGAACCACTTGGAATCCTGGCACATTGTTGCTTTCCTCTGTTTAATTCTGTGGTGACAGTATTCTAGAACCTCTTGGAACTTTTCAAGTCAGTTTTATTATGAAAAAGAGAGAAAAAAACACAAAGCACACATTTCACATAGTACTACTATACACTATAAATACAGGATGAGCACTTTATGCACAACCCAGCACCACGGGTTCTGATTCCAATGGACCTCTGAGTCCGCTCTCTAGGTCAGAGGGACTCAGAACCCCTCTGTGGCAGAACACACTGGTTGTGCATAGTTGCCCATCCAGTATTCTCTATGTTGTTAGTACCTATCCCACCAGTATGTACGCTTGACCTGGGTTTTTGTTTCCCAGGTGCATTACTTTGCACTTCCTTGCATTGAATCTAAGTTGACATATGTCTGACCATTTCTCCAACCTTGTCAAATCCCTTCTCATCCTTCCCATCCCCCTGTGCATCAATTCTGTTGCAGAACTTTGTGTCATCTGCAAAGAGGCATACTTTTCCTTCCAGATCCACTAGAATGTTTCCTATGAAGACATTAAAGAGGACTGGACCCAGTACTAAACCTTTAGGTACCCCACTAGTAACCCCCCTTCCTTCAGAGTGAGTTCCATTTACTATTACCATCTGTGTCCTGTTGTGCAGCCAATTTCCTACCCAGCCTACCACCCTGGGAACTACTCCCAGGCTGGCTAACTTGATTATTAATCTTGTGTGGTACTGTGTTAAATGCCTCACTAAACTCTAAGTAGGCCACATCCACAACCCCTCCCTGGTCTATTACTTTGGTCACCCAGTCAAAGAAATCAATCAGATGTATCTGATGTGACCTTCCCGCTGTGAATCCATGTGGCCTTGGGTCCTGTGCCTTTCTTGCCTGTAGGTACTCAACAATTCTTTCTTTCAGAAGTGATTCCATCATTTTCCCTTCTACTGAGGTCAAACTAACAGGTCTGTAGTTTCCTGCTTCTGCCTTGCTCCCACTTCTGTGAAGGGGAATCACATCCACCCTCCTCCAGTTCTCAGGCACCACCTCATCCTCCCATGATTTGTTAAAAAGTGTCGTCAGTGGTGTCACTATTACCCTCCTTTAATTAATTTAGGATTCTTGGGTGAATCCCATCAGGCCCCATTGCTTTGTCCACCATGAGTTTTAGGAGTTCTTTCATGACCCTTTCTTCTGTAAATGCACTGGTGTAGACCCCCCTGCCCAGAGTGATTCTATTGTTTGCTTTAGGTAACTTCACTTCTTCTTCTTCTTTTGTGAATACTGAGCAAACGTGTTCATTCAGTAGCTCTGCCTTTTCACTGTCTCCCTCTGCCTACCTCTCCTCCATTTATTAAGCTTCCCTGTCCCTCCCTTGACCTTTCTTTGCTCCTTAATGAATCTATAAAAGGCTTTATCCCCCTTCCTAACCGAGTTGGCTACATTTTCCTCAATTTGGGCCTTTGCTATTCTGACTGGCTTCCCCACTTCTTTCTGCTTTAACTGATACAGTTCCTCGTCATGCTCCTTCTGTGATTCCTCACATTTCTTGAATGCGTTTTCTCCCTAACCTTCCCTGCCACCTCTTTTGAGAACAATAGTGTTTTTCTTACTCCATTTTGTTTTCTTTCTTTGTTTCACACAAAGGCTTGTTGACTCCATGATGGCAGTTTTAATTTTTCTCCACTGATCTTCCACCCCTCCTTTCTGGACATTTGCTAGTGCATTCCTTATGTATTCACCCATTTTGCCAAAGTCAGCCCTTCTAAAGTCCAGTATCCTCATTTTTGTATGGCTTTTCTCCATGGTTGCGCTTACCATGAACCAGAATGTGTGGTGGTCACTTGTTCCCAGATGGCTACCCTCTTCTAAATTTGAGATCCTCTCTCCATTTGAGAGTGCCAGGTTTAATACTGCTCCCTCCTGTGTGGGTTCCAACACTAGCTGTCTAAGGTATGCCCTCTGCAGGGCATCGAGAATGACCTTGCTCTTGGATGTGGCTACAGTAAATGTCTTCCAGTTAACATCTGGCATATTCAGGTCCCCCATCAACAATATCTCCCCTTTTTCAGCCATTCTCAGTATATCTTCAATCATTTCCTTGTCCATTTCTTCCCTTGAGATGGGGGTCTGTATAAAATCCCTGTGAGGACTGTAGTGCCACTCCCTGTCTCCAGAGTGACCCATAGTGCCTATTGTCTTTCCCCTTTAACCTTCAGTTCTGTAGCTTTGATCCCTTCCCTTATGTAGAGAACTACTCCACCTCCACCTTTACCCTCCCTGTCCCTTCTGTACATTGTGTACCCTGGTATGTTCACATCCCAGTCATGGTTCTCTGTGTACCATGTTTCTGTGACTGCCACAATATCCAGGTGTCCCTCTTCCATCAGGGCTACTAGCTCAGGAAGCTTGTTTCCCAGACTATAGGCAGTGGTACTCACTGCCCTCCATCTAATGTTACATACTAACATACTACACGCCAGCATAGTAGGCCTATTGGTCTACCAAGTCAGCTTATGCTTCAGCACCCTGATTGGGTACCACAGCCCTCTATCTGCCTCCTTCCACTGTTACTCCATCCCCCAGTCATGCCTCCTCCAGACAAATCAGCCTCTGCTTCACCTGTTGCCTATATCTGTCCCACCCTCTCTTGAATCTCTCCACTCTAGCTGCCTATATCAGCTCCCTGGGCAGCGCATTCTATGGTTCCATCACTATGTCGGTGAAGTACCTCCTCCTCCCCCCCAATCCTACTACCCTCAATCTTTCAACTGTGTTCTCTGGTGATTCCACCTTCCTTTAGTCAAAAGATCCTATCTCAGCTTACTTTATTTACTCCCCTGAGGTACTTGAAGACCTCAGCCATGACCCCCAGTCCCTTCTCTCCTCCAGTGAGAACAGGTTGAGCTCCCCTAGTCGTTCCTCATACGTCATATCCCAAGGCCCCAGATTTTTCTGGTTGCTCTCTTCTGAACTCTCTCCAGGAGTTAGATATCCCTCCTTAGGTGCGGCCTTCAGAACTGCACACAGTACTCAAGATGTGGTATAACCAGGCTGTTGTACAATGGCAAAATCACCTCCCTATTCCTTGAGGTAATCCCCCTAGGGATGCATCCTTGCATCCTATTTTCCCTGACCACAGCCCTCCTGCACTGCTCTGAATTATTCATGCTAACATCCACCAAGACTCCTAGGTCTTGTTTCCCTGCCATGGCGTGCAACCCCCCCAGGGTATACACATAGCTCGGGTTTTCCCACCCTTGGTGTAGCACCTTGCACTTGGAGGAGATACATTTCAATTTCCAGGTGCAGGACCATCTATCCTGAGTATCCAGGTCCTCTTGCAGGGCCAATCTCCCCTCCTCCCCCTCCACCACCACCCCAAGCTTAGAGTCATCCACAAAGAGACTCATTTCACACCCAGTACCATCCCTGATATCAGAGATGTAGGCGTTAAACAGGAGTGGCCCCAGGACTGATCCCTGTGGGACTCCACTTATGACTCCCTAGGAGACAAGACCTCCCCCCGACCATTACCCACTGAGTGCAACCTGAAAGCCAATTTCCAATCCACCTGTCAATGGACCCACCCCCATCCCCCAGCTTTTCTCTTAGGCTAATGTGAGGGACCGAATCAAATGCCTTGCTGAAGTCTAGGAACAGTACACACACTGGTCTCCCCCTGTTGAGTGCTGATGTCACCCATTCATAGAACTCTACAAGGTTTGTTTGACACGATCTACCTGGCACAAACCCATGCTGTCAGTCATCCAGGTAATCCATCTCAAAGAAACCTCCCAGCCAATGTTGGCATGTTAGCATTATCCTTTTTCGCCCATCCCTGCCCTTATTGCCTTTGTCTATTTTTCCATTTACCCCGTCCTGCCCCCTGTCAAACTCTGTACCTCAATGTTTACCTTATTAAGTGCCATGTTTTGTGGGGTGACGCTTGAAATGTCCTGCTTCCTATCAGCACCCCCCCGGCTAGTTTAAAAGCTTGCCAAGGAAGCATGTAAACCAATCACATAGGAGCTTGGTTCCATTCCTGGACAGATGCAGACCACTGCACCAGTAAAGACCTACATCTCTCCAGGTGGACCCCCAGTCCCCAATGAAGCCAAAACCTTTTGCTCTGCACCACTTTTGCAACCATTCATTGAACTGCATGCTGTGCATTTCCCTAGCCTTACTCATGTCATGGACAGGCAGCACCTCTGAGAAGGTTACCGTGTTTGTTGGATGCAGAGGTGACAAACTTTGTGAGGACGTAGTGATTTGTCTGAGCCTGGTGTCCCTATTTGAAAATTGGACCGATGGTGTTAGGTAAAACAGCCCTGCAGATGTCTGGGCTACAAAGAGACAGTGTGTCCCTGTTTTGTTTCCTTCATGTTTAAATCTAACTGCTACTGTCAAATGGAAGGATTACTGATGAGATCCCCACCTCCAGCTGAGGGGAAGAAAAAATATAAAAAGAAAAAGCAAGCCTTTCCAATCAGCTCACTGCCAGTAATGAAATTGTAGAAAGGCAATAAGAAGAGCTATAAAACAGAGAGCCACCACGTTTGACACGGAAAAGTGCAGATGCGTGTGCACTCACATGGGCACAAAACTGTGCATGATGTCAGCATGCTCAGGGGACGACACATACACCAGAGGCACACAAATAGCACACTGAAACAAATGAGCCTCCAAACAATCATGAGAGCATGCCCCAGCTGAAACAACGGTGAGGAAAATGGGGAACAGGGCAGCTCAATGGAGCCAAAATAAGGCTGCTACAATGATGGGAGGCAGACAAAAATGCTGAAGAATCAACCAACAGGACTCTGCTCTCCAAAATATACAAGCTCTCTTTCTCTCTCTTTCTGCATATCTCTCTCTCTCTCAAAATATGAGTGCTCTTTCTCTCCAGCAGCTACTTTTTTCTTGAACTGCTAAGAGAATTAAAAGTGGCATGTATTTGTAGGCATAAAGTGTGGTTAAAGGGGAAATCTCACCCCAAAAGGCATACAATATCTGCCAAGAAAAATTATAAAAAGACCAAAAAGGACAAAATAACTGCGGCAGGGAAGGGGGACTGACATTAGAGAGGAGGAACTTCTTAAACTAAAAGTCTCCAGAATAGAAGGCAGGTCCTTACCTGTGAGCCTCTTTTTATTTTTTTGTGAAAGAAATCAGAGGCCCGTTATAGGAGAAAAATGCCCAGACTTTAAAAGGTAGACATGGTCCCCAATTCAAGCACAGGCAATGACAATTGGGAGAGCAGGAGAGTCAACCTGAAAACCATAGATTAACAGATTCAATTTTAATTTGGGCATGTTCCATGTTACCAGGTAGCCCCAACCTGCTATGCCGAATTGCATAGTCCAGAGGTGACAAAGTCTTAAAATGTTTCTTCAGAGAAGCTTAAGCGATGTTCCCTCTTCAGTGGCACAGTTTAGATGGGAGAGTTGCTGTAATCTGGAATCCTCATGTGCCCAGCATTCTAAGACTTTGGGCAGTGCCATTTTGCACAGACACAGTACTCGGCAAAGATTAGATAAATATTACAAATTGCGAGAACAAGGCAACGCATAACACTAGCCAAAGACAAGATAAATATTACAAACTGTGAGACCAAGGCACCACATAGTACTAGCCAAAGATGAGATACATATTACAAATTGTGAGTTCCAGGCACCGAACTGTACTCACCAAAGATGAGATACATATTACAAATTGTGAGATCCAGGCACTGCACAGTATTCACCAAAGATGAGATAAATATTACAAATTGTGAGATCCAGGCATTGTGTAGTACTTGCCAAAGATGGGATAAATATTACAAATTGTGAGATCCAGACACCGTATAGTACTCGCCAAAGATGAGATACATATTGCAAATGATGAGATCCAGGCACCAAATAGTACACACCAAAGAAGAGATAAATATTACAAATTGTGAGATCCAGGCACAGACACAGCGCTAGCCAAAGATAAGATAAATATTATAAATTATGTGAGCCAGGCATTGCATAGTACTCGCTAAAGATGAGATAAATATTGCAAATTCTGAGGCCAAGGCACTACTAGGAAATAATGACCACAATGCTGTATCTTTCCAAATAGAAGAATATGCCACAACAGAAAATGAATGTAGGGAGGTTTACAATTTTAACACAATTAACCATCAAAATATATAGGAAGACTTAGACAAACATAATAAAACAGCTGGTGAAATGTGTGAGATTATCAAGAGGCAGATTTTTGCAGTATGTGACAAACATAAAACAATTAGAAAATATAATAAACAGAGGTGTAAAGTTACAATGGCTTAATAAAATTAAGAACAAAGCAGAATAAATCTAGCAACTAATGCAACAAGGGATAATATGAAGTTCTACAGATTCATAAATTCACAACAAAACTCTAAGGCCTGGATATTCAATGTTGCGCCATGCACAACCCACCGATGTGTCCTGGTGATATTCAAGGCATATGTTGCACTGCACAACTCCCAATACGCGGACATGAAGCATGGTATGCAGCGCAAGATGCGGGAGGTGTGTCCATACATATGCGGCACATCTAAAAATTATTCCAGGATGTCGGCGCATGCCAGGCACAACCCCGCCTTTAGCCGCTCAAGGGGGTGCAAAGTTGTGCCCGTAAAAACAAAGAACAAGTCGGGGACACCCACAGGTGAACTGCCATATTGCAGGGCACAACATAGCAGCCGCCTGCTGTGGGTAGCCATCTGAGCTCCCAAACCACTGACCCCAAGCCCCCTGCCCAGGGAGTGTTGTGCCCCCACCCCATAGCCCGATTGCGGGCATATGTAGTAATATTACCTGGTGGTCCAGTGGACAGCTCTCCATCACCCTGGTGGTCCAGTGGAAGGTCCCCCTTCACCCGATCACAGGCATAAGTGTAATTAACATCCCTGGTGGTCTAGTGCAATCCCCATCACCCTATTGTGGGCATAAATAGCAGCTGAAGCCCTGGTGGTCCAGTGGACTCCTGTCCCACCAGCCCACTGAGGTTCCCCACCACTCAGCACCCCCCAGTCACCTATGCCTGTGAATGGTCAATGAAGAGCAGTCCATTGGACCACCAGGGAGTTCTTTTACTTATGACCATGATCGGGCAATGGAGAGCAGTCCACTGGACCACCAGGGAGATCTTTTAAGTTCTTATGCCCACGATCAGGCAAACGGGAGCATAGACCATCAAGGGTCTGCAGGGCGTCGGTTTCCAATGGCTACAGCCTGGCAGGGCACCAGGTGCAAGTCATCAGTGCACCGCATGCAAATGGAGCCATAATGATATGCAAATGGACCCATTTGCACCTTGCATGCATAATGGCCTCATTTGCATACTCAGTGCTGAATATCGTGGTTGATGTGCCTAGCGCAACTGCACTTGCGGTGGCGCATCCCCCTTCTCCCATTCTGCCACTTGCACCTGGTACAGTGCCACTGCACTGTGTGCAGTGCATGCACCCCCAGTGCCTTATTCAATGGTGCTGAGCCATGGTGCAGCACTGTTGAATATTACCTGCTCCATGCCCAGGCACAGCCCAGTTGCACTGCACCTGGGCTTGCACCCCTGCCCATCACAGTCTGAATATCCGGCCCATAGAATGATGTGTGTTCTATAATTTATAATAATCAGAAAACAAAGGACACCTCCTCTAGGGGGCTAGGGAGAGATGGAAATGGGTCACCAGGTAGGGTGCAGGAGCTGAGAAATGGGAGCTCAAAGGGGGAAAGGAGAGGAGGGAAAAGGGGTGAAGAGTGGTCCTGACAAATGCCAGGAGCTTAGGAAATCAAATGCCTGCACTCCAGACGATGCTAGTTGAGGGGGAGGTAGATATGACAGCAATCACTGAGACCTGGACCACTCAAGGGCATGAGTGGGACCTAAATCTGGAGGGCTATACTATGTTCAGAAAAGATAGGGGAGAGGGAAGGAGTGGTAGTGTAGCACTGTTAGTCAGAAATGTCAGGGGTATTGGAGGGGTAGAGGAGGCAGAGGGGAACATGGAGGCTATCTGGGTCACCCTGCTGATGCAAGGGGGTAAGAGAGTAAAGGTCAGAGTGGTATACAGACCACCAGCACTGGCAGAGGTTGTGGAAGAAAGTTTGGTGGCAAATCTCGAGGGACGCTGTAGACTGGGAAAGGGAAGGGTAGTGGTAATGGGAGACCTCAACATGCCAGGAACAGACTGGGGGACTATGACATCACCAGTGGCCAGGGAGTAGAGGATGATGTATGTCTTCCAGGATGCAATTCTGACACAACAGATGGGTGAGCCAACTAGGGAGGCACAGACACTGGACATGGTCCTGGTGGACAGTGATCAGATTAGGGACCTAGAGGTGAAGGACCCATTGGCTGGGAGTAATCACAGCACAGTCTGGTTCTTCCTGGATCTTGGGGGGAGGAAAGCCGAACAAAGGACAGTAGCAACTGACTTTAGTGGTGCAGACTTCAGGGAGACAGGGAGGATCCTTAAAGATCATTTGGACAGGATAAAGCCAGATATGGATGCTGACAGCAGGTGGGGGATCATTAGGAGGAGAATACAGAAGGTTACTAGATACTGCGCAAGGGAAAGGCATAAGTTCAGCAAGGCCAGAAAACCCTGCTGGTGGACCCGGGAGGTACAGGAGGTGGTGAGGAACAAGAAGGCGGCCTATACATGCTTCAAGTGCTCAAGGAGTGAAAGGGATCAGGAGGAATATGAGCTGACAGCCAAGAAAGTCACCAGGATGGTGAGAGCAGCTAAGGCAAAAAAGAGCAGTCCTTGGCCAGTGGGATCCTGAGGGGGTGTAAGGAGTTCTTTAGATATACAGGGGGAACAAAGGAAAGTAAGGGGGGAAATCAGCAAGATAAGGATAGGGGAAAGTTGGGAACAGGAGGTGGGGAACAGGCAGAAGTCCTAAATGAGTACTTTGCCTCAATTTTACCAGGGGAATGGAGAGGCTATGTCTTGCGGGGAAGTGGGGCAACCAAAGGAAGAGGGACCGAGAAGACCAGGGCCCTGACTGGTCTGAGGAAGGAGTGGCCACCACAGACAGGGTGAGGAGCCAGCAGTACAGGGTGAAAAGGGGGAGGACGTGGAGGCTGAAATCCCGGTAGAGAGAGAGAGAGAGAGAGAGAGAGAGAGAGTAAGGAAAGCCCTCAGGTCCTTTCCGACAGAGAAAGCACCTGGGCCAGATGAGATACATCCTAGCGTGCTGAGGGAACTAGCAGATATCCTGGCAGTCTCTCTAGCGGGCTTTTCAACATCTCTCTGAGGACTGGGTGGGTGCCCCAAGACTGGAGGGTGGCCCATGTCATACCAATCCACAAGGGGGTGATCAAGAGAGGAGACAGGAAATTACAAGCCTGTTAACCTGACATTGGTGGCTGGCAGGGTGATGGAGGGTATTGTCAAGGAAAGGCTGGGGGGGGTTACTGGAGCAAACTGGGTACTTGGACAACAGGCAGCATGGCTTTGTCATGGGAAGATCATACCAGACAAACCTTGTTGATTTCTATGACTGGGTGATGAGGGCCCTGGACCAGGGTAGGCCAGAGCACATCCTCTTTCTGGACTTTAGCAAGGCATTTGATTCGGTAGCCCACAGTGGTCTGCTGGCTAAGCAGAAAGAAATAGGGGTAGGGAAACAGTTGTTAAGATGGATAGGAAATTGGCTGTCTGAGCATACTCAGAAGGTGGTGGTTGGAGGGTTAGCCTCATCCCCAAGGTGGGTTAGTAGTGGGGTTCCCCAGGGGTCAGTGCTGGGGCCACTCCCGTTCAACGTCTATGTCTCAGATATCAGGAAGTGGATCAGGAGTTAGATGAGTCTCTTTGCAGATGACTTAAAGCTGGGTGCAGTGGTGGATGAAGAGGAGGGGAGGGTGGCATTGCAGGAGGACCTAGAGGCTCTGGAAAGGTGGTTGGGAAAATAGAAATTAAAATTTAATGTGGGGAAGTGCAAGGTTCTGCACGTGGGAGTCAGAAATCCAGGCCAGGGGTATACCCTGGAAGGAGGCACAATTCAAGTCACGGAGGGTGAGGGAGACCTGGGGGTAGTGGTAGATGTCAAAATGAACTCAGAGACCTGTAGGAGGGCAGCAGCAAGGGCAAATAGGATGCATTGCCGGGGGGATTACCTCCAGAAAGGTGGAAGTGATCCTTCCACTGTACAACTGCTTGGTTAGGCCACATCTCGAGTATTGTGTGCAGTTTTGGAGACCACATTTAAAGAGGGACATTGCACTCCTAGAGAGGGTGCAAAGGAGAGCAACCAAAATGATCTGGGGCCTTGGGGACAGAAATTATGAGGAGAGGCTCAAGGAGCTCAACATATATACCGTGGAGAAGAGGAGGGACAGGGGGGACATGATAGAGGTCTTTAAGTACATGAAATGGATCGATAAGGAAGGCCCAGTCAGGATGCTCCAAAGGAAGGAGAGTGGGGCAACGAGAGGTCACAGGCATAAGCTAGAAGGGGGCAGGCTCAGTGGGGATAGGAGGAGAAGTTAGTTCACTGAAAGAGTGGTGGAGTCATGGAATGCACTACCCAGGGAGCCGGTAGAGGTATAGACTGTGGACAGGTTTAAGAGGAGATGGGACAGGTACCGGGGGGGTGAATCTGACCTGACCCAATACAGGTGGAACATCTGGGACTGGGGACAGTATAGGCCAAGAGGCGAGGGGGACACAAAATGCGACCCTCAGTGCGGTGCTAAAAATCGAGCAGACTCGAGAGAGAGAGACTGTTAAGCCTATTCTGCTAGTATTTTAGTATGTTAGTATAAATAGCTGACATTTTCAATACATACTTTGAATCTATACTCACCCAAAGGGAGTCACTTGTAGAAGATGTACCAGAACAGACTAGTATACTAACATTTTAAAACCCAGCAGAATAGGCCCTATGGTCTGTCATGTCTGCTTAGTAGCCAGCAACCCTACTGGGTGCTCGATTTTCTTCCCCCCTTCCCCATGGGCTCCCTCAAAACCATCCAGGTCTCAGTTTCCCCATGTACCTGTCCAACTCCCTCTTGAATCCCTCCACGGTGCCCTCCTCCACCAGGCTCCTGAGCAGTGCATTCCATGGCTCCACCACCCTTTCACTGAAGTAGTTCCTCCTTCATCCCCCCCCGTAACTGCCCCCTGCAACTTCCACTTGTGCCCCCTGGTTCCCCCCCTTCTTAAACCTGAACACCTCTTCAGTTCCCCCTTGTTGATCCCCTCTACATACTTAAAGACATCTATCATGTTCCCCAGTCTCTCCTCTCCTCCAGTGTGTACAGGTTGAACTCCTCCAGTCTCTCCTCATAGGGTCTACTCCCCATGCCCCAGATCATCCTGGTTGTCTTCCTCTGGACCCTCTCCAACAGTGCAATGTCCCTCTTTGGTGCGGTCTCCAGAACTGTACACAGTATTCAAGTTGCGGTCTGACCAGGGCATTATACAGCTCCTTTTCGCCTTTGCTGCTGCTCTTCAACAAGTCTCAGAGTTATTCATTTTGATGTCCACCACCACCCCCAGGGCCCTCTCTCCCAATGAGGCCTGCAGTGTGTCTCCCCCCAGGGTGTATGCATGCCCTAGATTTCTGACCCCAAGTGCAGCACCCTTCACTTCCTTGCATTAAAATGTCAGTCCCCACCTCCTTGACCACCTCTCCAGGGCATCCAGGTCCTCCTGAAGGGCCACTGCTCCCAGCTTTGAGTCGTCTGCAAAGAGACTCAGTTTACTCCTAATACCCCTCCCTATGACTGAGACATAGACATTGAACAAGAATGGCTCCAGAACCGAACCCTGGGGGACCCCATTAATGGCTCTTCTGGGAGAGGAAACTATCCCGCCAACCACTATTCTCTGTACTCACCTCATGAGCCAATTTTCTATCCACCTAAACAACTGCCCCACCCCCGCCCCATCCCCCCCAGCTTTGCCAGTAGGCCATTGCGGGGGACCAGATAGTGGACATATACCAGTCTATTTCAGTCCAGGGCACTCGTCATCCACTCATAGAACTCCACAAGATTGGTCTGACATGACCTCCCCGGAACAAAGCCATACTGCCTATCGTCCAGGTGCCCCATCCATTCCAACTGCCCTCCCAAGCCTCTCCTTTATAATACCCTTCATCACCTTGCTTACCACAGATGTCATGCTGACAGCCCTGTAGTTCCCCATCTCCTCTGTAGAACCGCCTTTGTGGATAGGCACAACATGAGACACCCTCCAATCATGAGGCATCCACCCTGTCTGCAGAGAGATGTTAAAGAGTGCAGTTAGTGGAGCTGTCAGCACATCCACCAGCTGCCTCAGCACCCTCAGATGAAGCTCATCTGGCCCCAGCACCTTCTCAGTCTTTAAAGACTGGAGGGCCACCCTCACCCTATCCACTGTGATTTCAGCCTGCCAGCTCTCACCCTTATCTGCCTGTCCCCCCTCAGATCAGGCCCATCACCCACCCTAGCCTCTGCCAGTCCAGACTCCAAGTGGCCTGACATTTTTGTGGGCTCACTATCCCTCCCGTCAGGAAGTATCGATCCTCCCTCCCCCGGTAAAGACTGAAGCAAAGTACTCATTTAATACCTCAGCTTGCTCCCCTGCTTCATGAGGCAAGTCCTAATCCTGCTGATCTGTGCCCTCACTTTCCTTTTCTCCCTTATGTATCTAAGGAACCCCTTCCCCCTCCAGATATCCCTGTCCAGGTTTTGCTCCATCCTTGCTTTGGCTGATCTTGCCACCCTGGTGACCCTCCTGGACATCAGCTTGTACTTTCCCCACTTTTTTCTCCCCTTGAGTGCTTTAAGCACATGTAGGCAGCCTTTTTCTCCCTCACCACCTCCTGAACCTCCCAGATCCACCAACATGGCTTTCTGGCCCTACCATGCTTGCGCCTCACCCTCACACAGGTCCTGGTAGCCTTCTGCACCCCCTTCTTCATGGTCTCCCACCTACTCCCATATCCAGTCTTAACTCATCCAAGTACCCCTGGAGAACCTTCCCCATGCCCTCGAAGTCTGCTCCCCTTAAGTATATTACTACCGTATTCATGCGATTTTCTCCACCACCACCCCCCCAAGGTAAAGGAAAAACCAGACCATGGCATGGTCACAGTCTGCCTACGAGCTGTTCACATCCAGGCCCCTAATCTGGTCACTGCCTGCTAGGACCACATCCAATATCCAGCCCTCCCTGGTCGGCTCCTCCATCTGCTGGACTAGAAATGCATCCTGAAAGACATCCATCAGCCTCTGTTCCCTGGCCACCGGGGATGTCATAGTACCCCAGTCTGCCCCTGGCATGTTTAGGTCTCACATGACCACCACTCTTCCTTTTCATAATTCACAGTGGCCCCTAATATTCTCCACCAGATTGTCCTCCAGGCCCTCCACCATTGCAGGGGGGTCTGTAAACAACCCCTATTTTTATTCTCCTACCCCCCCTTCATTTGTAGGGTTACCCAAATGGTCTCCACCCCTACCCCCAGCCTCCTCTACTCCAACGACACCAATGTCATTTTTGACTAGCAGTGCCACCCCCCCCACACACACACTCCTTTATCCTTCCTGAATGTTTTGCAGCCCTCCAGGTTCACGTCCCAATCATGACCCTGGGTGGCCCATGTCTTATTGACTGTTGCCACATCCACTGCCCCCTGAACTATCATTGCTTGAAGCTTGTGCATTTTATTCCCTGTGCTCCTGGCATTAATCAGAACCATGCTATACCCCATCCCATCCCCATTCTCTGTAGCACTGTGCAGTCTCCTGCCTATTTCCCAGGTGCACCAGAAAGTACAGGGAGCCCCGGCATTCCCTCGCCATTGAGTACAGCAGGAATTTGGCCTTGTACACAAACAGGTCCGAGATACATTTAACCTTGAATGGGCTGATTTTTCCCTCCCTCCCCTCCCACTGGATACCCCTGATCATTGAATCTCCCAACAGGAGCACCATCACCTCTCCCCCTCCCCCCAAGTTTATAAACTGAGCAGATTACACTAGACATTATAAATAACAAAACTGATGCCCCAAAATGTGAATACTCATCAGGACCAGGTATCATACCTTCTAAAATGCTGAAACTATCATCCCCACAAATAGCTATTCCACTATAACGATTATATGAGCAAGCACTAAGAAACAATGAATTCCCAAGTGACTATCAGCCATTGTAGTACCAATTCATAACAAAGGAAGCAAAACAAATCATGAAAATTACTGGCCCAGAAGGCTGACATCAGTGCCAGGAAAGATTATGGAATCGATTCCTGATTCGACCGGGGGGGCATGATTGAGGTCTTCAAGTACCCCAGGGGAGTAAATAAGTTAAGCCAAGACAGGATCTTTCGACTGAAGGAGGGTGGAATCACCAGAGGACACAGTTGGAAGATTTCGGGTGGTAAGATTGGGGGGGTACTTCACTGAGAGAGTGGTTTAACCATGGAATGCACTGCCTGTGGAATTGGTAAAGGCAGCTACGGTGGAAGGATTCAAGAGAAGGAGGGACAGGTATAGGCAAGGGGTGAAGCAGGGGCAGTTTTGCCTGGAGGAGGCAGGACTGCGGTATGGAGTAACAGTGGAAGGAGACAGATAGAGGGGTACAGTACCTAATCAGGGTGTTGAAGCATGAGCAGACTTGATAGACCAATAGGCCTACTCTGCTGGCATTTAGTATGTTAGTATGTTAGATTCATGTAGCTATGATAAATCAGTATGTAGAAAAGAGAGACAGCAGAGGTAGGCAGTGCATGGCATTTCCGTAGGGAGGTCCAGCATAACTAACTTACATTGTCTTTATACAAAAAAAATATCAGGATGGGGGATCATCAGTGGATTACGTTTTTCTGGATTTTGCAAAAGTCTTTGATAAAGTACCACACAAAGCCATAATACAACAATTAATTGAAACTGGTGTTAATCATAAAATTATGGCATGGATTAGAAACTGTCTCAGCTGAAGAAGCTAGAGAGTTACTATAAAGGGATACCACACTGATCTGGTTTGTGTAACAGCTGGTGTGTAGCAGTGCTCTGTTCTAGGACAGTTATTGTTTCAGATTCTCGTATCAGATATGGACAGACTATTAACAAGCTGTATAAGTAAACATGCAGAGGAGACAAAAATAGCTAGAGTCAAGCCAAACAAAAGCAAAGGTGCTGGACTTTAGGAGGGCTGACTCTGACAAAATGGGAGAGTACCTTAGAAAAGCACTAGCAAAGAGGCCAGGAGGAGGACTGGAAGAACAATGAGAAAAAAAATCAAAACTGCCATTACCGAGGCAACAAGCCTTAGTGTAAAGCACATCAACAAAATGAAGGAAAATGCCACTAAAGTAATCAAAAAAGATGGCAGAGAAGGATAAAGAGAAAAGGATAGCATTCAGGAAATATAAGGAAGCACAGAAGGAGCAGGACAGAGAACTATATCAGTTAAAGCAGAAGGAGACATGGAAGGCAGTCAGAATAGCAAAGGCACAAACTGAGGAAAATATAGCCAACTCAGTTAAGAAGGGGGTAAAACCTTAGAAAGGTACATTAGGGAGCAAAGACAGACCAAGGGAGGGACAGTGAGACTCAATAAAAGGGAGGGTGGTTGGGCAGACAGTGACAGCGAAAAAGCAGGGATAGCGAATGAATACTTCATCTCAGTATTCACAAAGGAAGAGGAGGGGGAGGTACCTAAACCAAACAAGAGAAACACTCTGGATAGGGGGTGCCGATCCCAGTCCATTGTAGTAGAAATTTCTGCTTTCATACTAGTATATGCTGTTACAGGGTTACAGAATGTCACTGAGGTTACTTGAGGTACATTTGTAGAAGCAGAAAGCAAAATAAAACTGGATAGAACTGGTCGGTACCAGCCTGAATAACAGGCTCGGACAAAATATAAGATAAAAACATGCTTAGGCAAAAATATAAGATAACAGCACGTTGAGGCATTGAAGGCAAGCTGTATGTTGCTATGGTGTGAGGGAAACTCATTGTTTCACTCAGGTCAGCTTGACCCAGGCATCTGTATCAAGCAGTATTGGGAAAGAAATGAGATAAGCAGTGGAAAAGTACCTCATTCATTGGTATCAACTTGTTTTTCTGTTACATTGGCATCGTCAGGCATCAAAACCATATTAGGAATGACAGCAATTCTTGGAATAGAGATAGTAGTTCTTGAAATAAGATACTAGTTCATTGGAATTAGCAACACCTTGATAAAAAGGTATAAAAGTGATTGACTAATGAAACTCAGGGAGCCTTGCATGATTTTTGGAAGCAGGCTCCCATATGCATATGTAATAAACCGTTCTTTCTACTATGCAGTGGTCCTGAGTCTGATTTTAAAACTAAAGTGTAAGAACATATATTTTTTCCATGACAATTTGGCATAGTTGGCAGGATCAGCACGCTCTGACCTTGGTCGGCGCGGTTGGGGACCGTTTTCCCAGGTCTCTCGCTTGGAGGAGAAGTCCTGACGCTGAGGGAAAAGCTGAAGGGAGATCCCACAGATGGACAGCCAGGGGGAGATTGAAATGGGATGGCCCCGATCGTGACGGATTTTTCCCCTGGGCTCCTAAAGGCGCTGATCTGTAAGTATCTTTTGCCTTCTGGGACACTGCATGTTATAAAGAATGAGTCAAACTGCAACTAAAGTTGAAATTGTTCTGATAAGTTGTAACTGAAATCAGGATAGCTTGAGTCTGAAATAGTGACAAAAGTAGCTATAAGTCTGAGCCTGAAATAGTGGCAATAGAGACTAGGCGCCATAAAGTAAACCGGTAACAAGTAAATAGGGATGTTTGATCCTGTTCTGACAGTGTGTGAGCATAAGACAGAAAAGGGGGGGAGCAACAGAACCTTTAAGTGGGTTGAGCACCCCAGCAACAGAACCTTTAAGTGGGTTGAGCACCCCAGCAACAGAATCTTTAAGTGGGTTGAGCACCTTTAGAAAACTAGGGAAAGGAAAGGTGAAGGAGGCAGGCAACAGTAACTCCCAGTGGTTGTTTCTTATTTTTTTCTTCGACTCCCAGTGGTTGTTTACTTTTTTGTGTGGGTTTTCTTTTATTTGGGGTACAAGATAAGGAGATATTGTTTAAAATGGGAAAAGGGCACAGTAAACAGAAAAACAAGGAGCCTCCGTGGGTTGCCTCTGGCCCCATGAAATGCATGCTTGAAAAGTATGGAGGGGATACGGTAGCGGAGGTAGGGCATTGGCATACACTGACATGAGGACTGTTTCCCTTAACGGGAACATTTAGCATTGATGTGCTGAGAGAAGTAAGGATTACTTTACAGGAAAAGGAAAAAACAAAGAAGAAGCCAAAGATAGATTGGACCAGGTTTCGTAGATGGGAGAGAGAAGCTGAGCGTAGGCAGGAGAGTCAAGCTAAGGGATTAATGGTTAAGGAAGAGGAGACAAAGAAAGTAAAATTTGCTCAACATGACACTCCACCACCATACAGACCACTGCCAAATGTGCCTCCACAAGATGCACCACTGCCAGTGGCGGCCCCACCCAGTGGAAAAGTGGAAGAGCTCCTTATTGATTTTGGGTGCCACCTCCGGCGCCCCTGCAGCCTCGGTGCCACCACCGGTGCCTCCTGCAGTTCCAGCACCAGCGCCAGTGCCTCCTGTAGTTCCGGCGCAGCCCCCTGCAATACAACCTAGCTCCAGGGGTGGGGGAGGAGGGACGAACCCTTTCCTCCCAATAACTCCAGTACCACCCAGCCCACCAGAGCAGACACCTCAAGGTGTCCAATTAACTGCACCAGTAGCTTGGCCACCATCACCACCGAGAAGCTGTTTTTTTCCCTGGCATTGGTTCTTCAATGAACCAAGCCCTACAACACAGCAGTAACCGTCACCCCCCAACTCATGGTTATCACCTCCCAACGCATCCAATACACCTACACTGCAAGAAACCCCTAGGCGACCCCCACAAGGGGAGATGGGAGCGGGCGGGGGTGGCCCTTACAACCTGAGACCTAAAAAGGTGGTAGCCCAAATGCCTTTAATACAGTATCCCAACCCAAATGTGGCTGATGCAGCACAGCACCCCTATATAGAGGTAAATTAGCCATGGAATCCAGATGAACTTTGCAAAGCCCTGAAAGAAATCCCCAAGCCAAGAGATAACATTGAGGAATATGAGAAGGAATTGATGAATCTGACCAATATGTATAAGTTGTCAACCACTGAGGTTGAAGAGTGTTTTCGACCCACATTGAAAGGGGTCTGGGAAGAAGTAAAGGGAGACTGGGACTCAGAAAAACCTACAGATCAAATAGAAGGTCAAGTAAATGCAGTTTTTGTAGCACTACGTGAAAAATTTAAAAAGGTTACAGACTGGCCCCAAATAAAAAACACAAAGCAAGGACCCCATGAAACAGTACATGAGTACAAAGAGAGACTTGAGACTGTATTTAAGCAATATTCGGGGCTGAGCCCAGACAACCCCGCTTACAAACACCAGTTGGGGATGGTATTCTGCTCAGGATTGAGAGATCAGATACGGACAGGAGTTACAACTGTGTGCATAGGCTGGGAAATGAAGACCATGGCAGACCTCGTGCCATTTGTTGAACACTCTGAGAGGCAGCAGCGTGAAACTAAAGAAAATATGAAAGAGAAGTTGGAGAAGGCACAATTGATGTATTTTGAAGGAGGAGGTCGAGGGGGTAGTGGTGGTAAAGGAGGAAGAGGAAAGGGACGAGGGTGAGGACAGCAGGGAGGTTCCCCTCAGAAGGATGGACCAGGACGGGGTCGAGACTACACACACTATGTTTGCTACACATGTGGGGGACGAGGTCACATAACTCGCAACTGCCCGAATAACCCCCAATGCCCTTCGACTAGCAGTCACCTCCTCAATACTTTCCCTTATAGACTATGGCTTGCCTATTTATGGTGCTGCAGACACGACCGCCCTCAATAAAATTTGCCTCACCTTGAATAAGGCCTGTAGGTTAATCACGGGAGCCCCTAGGCTCACACATACCTGCGAACTATACGACATGGCCAGGCTACTTAATCTGGATGAGCGGCTCAGATACCAAACCTGCCTCATTACTAAAAACGCCCTTGACTATCCCACCTGGTCTGACAGCCTCTATCCACCTTGCACAACCCTTAGTCCAAACTCGTAACACCTCTAAGGCCACCCTGCTTGTCCCTAGGTCTAGGACCTCCCATGGGCAAAGGTCCTTCTGCTCCAGAGCTCCCTCATGGTACAACGCTCTCCCCACCTCCATCACTGACACCCGCACAATTTCCGTTTCAAAATCTCACTTCGGGGTCAGCTCTTCAACCTGCGTAGCTGTTCCTGCCACTAGGTGATCTAGTCTGACATGCCCTGACAATGCTCTCTGAGTGGCTCCTCTCCTTTACTGGCTGACAAAACTCTCTGAGTGGCGCTTCACCCAAACTTTTCACAAACCCAGCCCTTTGCCCTAGACTCTTCATCCCTAGCAGTCCCGGCTCAATCTACCTGTAACTACCTGTGATTTACCATTCCTGTAGCCGTGAAATTGTAACTAAGTTATAACTGGCTATAACTACCAAACTGTAACCACGGAGCTGTATCTGTAACCGCAATATTGTGACTAAGTGTTGTTCTGTATTTGTCCTCTTTGTGACGAGGTACCTTTGGAAATGAGCCTCTGGCTCAAAGGTTGTAAACCGATGTATAAATAAAATAAAATAACCAGGGACAAACCGCCCAACCATATCCACCACCACCACCACCCCCACCTCCGCCACAGGCTCGTGGTTATGGTTCCCAGCCAGATCCACCGACTTGGAGTCATAGCAGCTAGGAATTAGCGGGGCAGCACCAGATACTTGTAAACACCTCACTGCATCCTACAGGTACACCAGAATTGACTTTGATCATAAAGGGCAAGGAACTCTCTTTTCTCATAGATACAGGCACCTCAATGTCTGTAATCCGGGACACTGAACTAAAACTACAACCAACAGGAAAGACTATTAAAACAGTTGGGGCGTCTGGAATTGAGATGCAGGAAAAACTGACTGAACCGCTAGAGGTGAAGTGTAATGAGGCAACTTTCCATCATACCTTTTTGTATAGTGGTATCTGCCCTGTGAACTTCATGGGACGGGATTTACTGGCCAAGCTCAATGCCCACATAATCTGCACAAAAAGGGGTTGGAATTTAAGTCTCAAGTAGCGGGTTTATATCTCTTGTGTGCCATGGGTAATCACGATTGGTTATACTGCTGGACATTAATGGCAGAAGAGCAGATAAAGTGGCTGTTGAACTGGGCACAGGCAATAACATGTCACCTTCAATTATGAACTGAACTGGATTGTACTACTCATTACTCAAAGGGGGAGAGGGATACTGAGTATGAATGTGGAGACTGGGGAAAACAGCCCATAAAACAAACCTTGAATATTACTGAAATATTCGTGGCTGCAGACCGATGTGCAGCCACAGTGGGACTTACCCATAGACAGTGGAAAGTGTTTCAAGTATAAATTCATACCCATAGACTAGCCAGGGACCCTCAATCCCTGGAAGATTTGGGGCCATGGGTTGAGTGTATGAGACAAATGAATGACTGGGTGTGCAGGGCGAAAAGTGGATATCAGCAAAAGGAAAATGTGCAAAGTACATAATCAAGCAGAAAGTAGCAGTGCAAATAGAATAAAGAGAAGTGAGAATGAACAAGGAAGTTAGTGAAGAGCAAAAACAACTGCAGGGGCCAGACTGGCTGGAACAGATTCCCCCGGAGTTATGGGCAATATCAAAGTATGATGTAGGATTAATAAAAAATGCACAGCCTTTGTCAGTGAAGCCAAAGTCCTCCTACCAACCTAATAAACACCAGTACCCACTAGTAAAAGAGGCGGAGGAAGGGATAGCTCCAGTACATGCTGCACTAGTTGAAATGGGGGTTATAATTCTGTGCCCACATGCAACTGTGAACACCCCAATCTTACCAATTCGAAAAGCAAATGGTACATACAGGTTTGTACAAGATCTAAGGGCAGTCAATGAGACAGTTCATGTAAGAATCCCAGTAGTGCCAAATCCTATAACTGTTTTGTCAGCTGTACCCCATGACAGTTGTTATTTCTCTGTGATAGACTTAAATGCATTTTTCAGTATTCCCGTGGAACCAAACAGTCAGGAATGGTTTGCCTTTACCTATAAGGGAAAAAGTGGACGTGGACAGGCATGCCACAAGGATATGCAGAGTCACCAGCGGTGTTTTCTGCTCAAATGAGCAAAAACTTATCTGCTTTTGTTGCCCCAGCGGGCAGTACCCTTGTCCAGTATGTAGGCGATTTGCTACTGGCATCCTCCAGTAAGGAAGTGTGCGAAGAAGACACTAAGGCACTCTTAATTTTTCTGGCCAACAATGGACACAAAGTGTCCAAAGAAAAGTTACAATTGTGCAAGGAGCAGGTCAAGTATTTAGGCCATGTATTGTCTAGTCAAGGAAGAAAATTAGCTCCAGAACGAATTGAGGCGGTGACAAAATTACTGCGACCAATCACTAAACAGCAAATGATGTCTTTCTTAGGCATGACCGGCTACTGCAGAGCCTGGATTATAGATTATGCCTCACTAGCACAGCCCCTCCATGAAGTCATTTACGGAAAGAAAATGCAAATGCATGAAGAAATCCAGTGGACAGAAGGACTGGAAGAGTCCTTTACACCCTGAAAAGGGTGCTGGCCACAGCCCCCTGTTTAGGTCTGCCGGACTACAATAAACCATTTGACCTGTTTGTAAACAGGAAAAGTGGTTACATGTCTGCAGTTCTAACCCAGAGACACAGGGACGCCCGTCGTCCAATAGCCTATTATTCTAAGCGCTTAGATTCTGTAGTGTGCGGAATGGTGTCATGCTTGCAGTCTGTTGCAGCTGCCACAGAGGCAGTATTGGCTTGCTTGGACTTAGTGGGTTTCTCTTTTCTTATTGTGTATGTGCCGCATGCTGTCCATTCTATCATTTTGCAGGCTCGTACAGCGCATTTAACACCTGCTTGGCTACTGCAATATCAGAATGTTTTACTAACCATGTCTAATGTGACTTTAAAGAGGTGTACCACATTGAACCCGGCAACCCTCATGCCCACGACTGACGAGGGGAAAGAACATGACTGTGGTCAGGTGATAGATCTAGATTGTAAACCCCGACCAGATATTACGGATGTACCCATAGCAAATGCTGATGTAGAGTTTTTTGTTGATGGGTCAGCTCAGAGAATGAGCAAGGAAACCCTTGCAGGGTACGCAGTGTGCACACAAAATGACTTCAGTGGAAAGTGACGAAATTACCCACCACGAACATCAGCCCAAGCTGCTGAATTAATTGCATTAACAAGGGCCTGCATGTTAGCAAAGGGGAAAATGGTCAACATCTATACTGACAGTCGTTACGCATTTGGGGTAGCCCATGACTTTGGTACACTGTGGAAGCATAGAGGTTTTTTGACAGCTGCTGGGAAACCTATAGTGCATGCGAATTTGGTAAAAGACCTGCTGGAGGCAGTACAAAAACCAAAACAAATTGCCATTGTTAAATGTCAAGCTCACACTTCTTTTACAGATCCTGTATGGCTTGGAAATGCACGAGCGGATGCGGCCGCAAAGGAAGCGGCCCTTTCTGGTGATGTCCCAAAGTTATTAATGTTGTCTGACACTACAAATGTTAACCAACTGAATTTATTTTCAGCTACAGATGTGATGACATTGCAACAATCAGCCAGTCCTAAAGAAAAGCGAAACTGGCAAACAAATTGTAAATATGATGGAAATACAAAGGTATGGATAGGGTCTGTATTTCCCTTTTTGGCAAAGCTGGCTCATGGAGCCGACCACGTCTCAAGAAGTGAAATGATAGATCTTGTAAATAAGTATTGGTATGTAGTTGGATTTACTGCATATGCTGATGAATATTGTAAGAAATGCATTGTTTGCATGCAAAACAATATTGGCAGAGGACTACAGGTAACCCCCTCTGCCCATCCTTCTCCAACAGGACCATTTGAACATCTAATGATGGATTTCATTGAAATAAACCCATGTGAGGGGTATAAATATTGTCTTGTAATTTTTTGAAATTTAAAATTTTTATTGTGACAGAAATTTTTGAGTAACACATCATGCATATTCAAAAAGAACCATGTTATATAATCCCACCCAAGCACATGACAAAATGTACACAAGTCACAAAATTTTCCCTTTTCCCCTCTAGCACAAAACCCCCCTACCCCCCATACCCTAAACTTCCCACCCATATTGTCTTGTAATTGTGGACATGTTCTCCAAATGGGTAGAGGCTTTCCCAGTCAGAAGAGCCACAGCCTGCACAGTGGCAAATGCTCTAATTCGGGAAATTATTCTGCGGTGGGGGATTCCCACCAGATTATCTAGCGATAATGGGTCACATTTCTGTAACGAAGTGATCAAAACCTTATGTGAGGCTTTACAGGTAGACCTCAAATTGCACTGTGCTTATCACCCTCAATCAGGTGGCACAGTAGAAAGAGCAAATCAGACCCTTAAAGTAAAGCTAACAAAAATTATGGCAGAAACTGGTCTTAGCTGGGTAAAAGCACTGCCTCTGGTGCTTATGAGTATGAGAGGCAGGCCTGCACATATGGGGTTATCACCTCATGAGATATTAATGGGAAGGCCTCTCCGAATGACAAATACCCCATTCCCACAAAACAGAATCACCTTGCATGGGGTGGATAATGAAATGATTGCATATTGTTTATCCTTTAATGCTGTTCTGAGATCTTTTTATCCTAGGGTGAAAGCTGTACTTCCAGTTCCCTTGGAGGGACCCCTGCATAGGATACAGCCAGGAGACTTCATGGTTATCAAGGACTTCCGAAGAAAGAAGTGGTGTGCCCCGAGGTGGCGAGGACCGTTTCAAGTGCTCCTGACTACCGCCACTGCCATAAAGATCGCAGAGAGAGAAACATGGATTCACGCATCTCATTGTCGCTTGGTGACAGCCTCTACAGTCATTACCATTGAACAGTAAACTGAGCAACCATGAAAATTCTTATCGTTCTGTTTTCGTTCGGACTATCGCTGATATTGGTATTTTTGCTATGGGGCTCTGAATACGAAGGGGGCAACTGCTCCCGCCGCAGCACAGAGCCATTGCAAATTACGAACACTTGGTGGACTTTAATGAACTTACATGCTAATAATGCTAATGTCTCTGATTGCTATGTATGCACTAGCTCTCCCTTCTCTGCAGCCGTAGGGCTCCACCTAAAACCCAAGCCTGTAAATAGCACTGAGGCCAGTGAGATTCTTGGTGCCATCAGGGGAAGGAACATCACTAATGCCCCAGATTATGCTACAAACAAAATAAAAAACCTAACGGTGTTTCGAGGGCATGATTTTACTGCATGGTACAGCCCACCGAATGATACAAATGTGTCAACCCCGTTGTATCTAGATGTTAGACAACAGAATATATCAGCCAGGCTCTGCCTGTGTAATAGGCAACTAACCGCAAGTTGAGCGCCACTGGGATGGTCCACGTGCCAATATTGTAGGCACTACAACAGCACTACCAAGTCCGAATCCACCATAACCAACTGCTCTCAAGCAGATGCCCACACAGTACACCCTGATTTTACTGCCGTGGGCAGTCTGTCAGGTCTATACTGGGTATGCGGGGACAGGGCTTATCTTTTTCTACCTATGGGGTGGACAGGCTGCTGCTATCTAGCCACACTCCACCCTGCGGCCCATGTATACGTGTACAATGCATCTGCTGTACATCAACGTGCAGGCTATGTGAATCAAGTACAAAAAAGAGAAGTACCGGATGCAAACAAACGTGTCCCAGTGGGAGAAAAATTTGGGGCAGGAATCTTCCCCTGGTGGGGCATTGTTCAAACCATGCATTACATTGACCAGTTAAGCTATGAGTTGGAAACATTAATCAATAGTACCTTGCGATCAACTGCTTTGCTAACAGCTGAAATTAAGGCCCTTAGAATCATAGCTTTGCAGAATAGAGCTGCCCTTGATTATGTATTAGCCTCACAAGGTGGGTGTAAAGCATTATAAGGAGAAATGCTGCACCTATATACCAGATAACTCCCAAGAACTTGAACAAGTGATTGAGGGCATACGAACACTGCAGCAGCATGTTATTAGTGAACATGCACCTGATCACAGGACTGGGACCCTTGACGGTTAACCAGTATCTTTGAGATTGGGAACCACACTGCTCCATTGGGTGGCAGTCGTGGTAATTATAATTTTGACCCTGTGGCTTATGACAGTTTTAATCGAACTTTTCTGTCGGTGCATGTGTGCCACTGTTACCTCCCCTAGTAAGGCCCAACTCCATCCTCTACTGCAGGCAGATAATGAAAAATTGCCTGAACACTTTGATAAGGAAGTTTTTCCCTTCACCAATGAATAAGAAATTGCCATGGTCTAGTGTTGATACAGAGTATCAAAAGGGGGGAGAATGTAGTAGAAATTTCTGCTTTCATACTAGTATATGCCATTACAGGGTTACAGAATGTCACTGAGGTTACTTGAAGTACATTTGTAGAAGCAGAAAGCAAAATAAAACTGGATAGAACTGGTTGGTACCAGCCTGAATAACAGGCTTGGACACAATATAAGATAAAAACTTGCTTAGGCAAAAATATAAGATAACAGCACGTTGAGGCATTGAAGGCAAGCTGTATGTTGCTATGGTGTGAGTGAAACTCATTGTTTCACTCAGATCAGCTTGACGCAGCATATGTATCAAGCCAGTATTGGGAAAGAAATGATAAGCAGTGGAAAAGTACCTCATTCATTGGTATCAACTTGTTTTCTGTTACATTGGCATCACAGGCATCAAAACCATATTAGGAATGACAGCAATTTTGGAATAGAGATAGTAGTTCTTGAAATAAGATACTAGTTCATTGGAATTAGCAACACCTTGATAAAAATGTATAAAAGTGATTGACTAATGAAACTCAGGAAGCCTTGCATGATTTTTGGAAGCAGACTCCCATATGCATATGTAATAAACCGTTCTTTCTACTATGCAGTGGTCCTGAGTCTGATTTTAAACTAAAGTGTAAGAACATATATTTTTTCCACAACACCATTCACAGAAGAAAGGGTTCTGAAAGAACTCTTAAAACTGAAGGTGGACAAAGCAATGAAGCCGGTCGGGATTCACCCCAGAATTCTAAAAGAACTCAGGGGAGAACTAGTGACACCACTGACTACCCTCTCTAACAAATCATAGTAGGATGGGTTGGTACTCAAGGACTAGAGATGGGCAGATGTTATTCCAGTTCACAAAAGTGGGAGCAGAGCAAAGGCAAAACTACAGACCTGTTAGTTTGACCTCAGTGGTAGGGGAAAATGATGGAATCACTCTGAAAGAAAGAATTGCTGAAAACCTAGAGGCCAACAGGGCACAAGACCCAAAGAAGCATGGATTCCCAGTGGGTAGATCATGTCAGAGGACTCTAATAGACTTATTTGACTGGGTGACCAAAGTAGTAGACCAAGGAGGGGCTGTGGATATGGCCTACCTGGAGTTTAGCAAGGCATCTAACACAGTCCCACACAAAAGATTAATAAACAAGTTAGCCAGCCTTGGAGTGAGTCCGAAGGTGGCAGCCTGAGTAAAAAAAAAAAAAAAAATTGGCCAACAGTACACAGAAGGTAATAGTAAACAGAGTCCACAGTGAAAAAAGGGGGGTACTAGTGGGGTACCACAGGGTTCAGTACTGTGTCCAGTCCTTCTTAATGCATTTATAATGACATCAACACTGTGGAGGGACCAGAAGGAAACATATATATCTCTTTGCAGATGACACAAAGATCTTCAACATGGTTGAAACACAAGGTGGGGTGGAAAGGATGAGAAGGGACTTGGCAAGACTGGAGAAATGGCCAAATGTATGGCAAGTAAGATTCAACGTAAAGAAGTGCAAAGTAATTCACCTGGAAAACCAAAACCCAGGGGAAGAGTTCATAATGGGGGGGAAGAGATACTAACAACAACAAAAATGGAAAGGGACCTGGGAGTAGTCATATCAGATGACCTAAAGGTGAGCAAGCAATGTGAGATGGCAGTAAGGAGGGCTGGGGGGATAGGGGAATGCATAGGGAGAGGCATTACCAATAGAAAAACAGGAAACTGTTATCCCTCTGTACAGACAGTTGGTGAGACCCCATAGTGCAGGGTCTACACAAGAAGCCATAAGAAAAGAAACTAAAGGAGCTTAATATGTATACCTTCAAGGAAAGGAGGGAGAGGGAGGACATGACAGAAACTTTCAAGTACCTCAAAGGAATAAAGTCTAAGAGGGTATCATCTTTCAGAAAAAGAGATGTGCAATAACAAGGGAGCACAACTGGAAGATAGAGGGAGGATGTCTCAGAAGGAAGGAAGTATTTTTTCAAAGACAGGGTTGTGGATGTATGGAACAGCCTTCCTGAGGAGGTCGTACAGTCAAAAACTGGGGGAATTCAAGAATACATGGGACAGACATAAGGCAATTCTAATGGGGGGTAGGAGGAACTAGGCGGTTGGTTAACTATGATCTGTAGCTTATCCATTAGGTATGGAAATGGGCAGACTACGTGGGCCACGTGGTTCTTATCTGCTGTCAAAGTGTATGTTTCTATGTTTAGAGTCATACATTCACAGGAAGACAGTGATGCACTACAAACAGAACTAAACAACATAGGTAAATGGGTGACCACAAGGGGTAGGAGTTTTAATGCAGATAAATGTTATGTGATGCATCTAGGCCAACACAAGAAAAAGAACACATTCTCTAAATGGACTACCTTTAAGAGAAACACCTGAAGAACAAGATCTAGGCACACCAATCACAGAATAATTAGTTTATGATGGGCATTGTAACAAAAAAATAAGCAAAAAGACTGTGATGGCCTATCAAAAGAAATGGGGTTGAAAAGGTGGCGATGCCATTATACATAGCAATTGTGAGACCACTACTGGACTGTGGAAACCGGGCATGGGATGTCATTAATAAGGGGACTGAAAACTGGTTAGAAAGAGTTCAGAGACATGACCAAAATTATATATAACTAAAAGAACTTATCATATAATGAACGTCTCCAGAATCTAAACTTTATGTCACTAGAGACAAGAAGGATCAGAGGTGATATGCTGTTATGTATGACATTATCCAAGACAGTTATCTGATATACAGACTGAACGTAGAATGCAAAAGTGATAAAAGGGGGACTGGGGGGCACCCATTGCAATAGAGACCAAAAAGATTTTTGACAAATAAGAGAAAATCTTATTTCACAGTGGGTGGTTAATCCTTGGAATAGTTTACCTCTAGATATCATAATCAGTTAAAATAAAAAACAGTTTAAGAGAAACCGAGACAACTATATACTTGCTAGAAACAGATTGTGCTGTTGTGGGTAATTGGAAGGACTTCACATTGACATACCACCTTCTTGACTCCTAAACCCTTAGTATGAACCTTAGTATTTCCTCAACTAGGGTGCATAATACCCAGTTGGAATTAATTTGTATTTATTTATTTTGTTGTTGTTGACCGGGTAAGTGCACTGGGCAAATTCTGCCTATTTTCTGGCACAAACCGGGGGGGGGAGGGGGGATACAGATGAAATGCCAGCTGACACTGAACCAGAGTAAGCTGTTGGTGGTATTATTAGTGAATGAGGGAAATTTGGTCAGGGCACCAGGGAAATTCCCCTACTCTTTTCAGGAAGTGCCATGGGATCTTTAACATCCACCTGAACTACAACCAGAACAGGCAGATGGGTCCTCGGTTTAACATCTAATCTGAAAGATGACACCTCACGAGTGCAGCACCCTCCTCATGCTGCACAATAATGTCAGTATTGGGATATTAACCCAAGTGCCTGGTGTGGGGCTAGAACCCACAGCCTTCTGGCCTCAGAGGCAAGTGTGCTACCTACTGAGGCACTGACACTGAATACCCATTGACAATGTGGAGTGTTACAGAAATAGCCTCCTTAGAATAAATGGGCTCAGCCTTTTGTTAATTTCCAAACCATATTCATTTAGCTCAAGAGATCAGCTGTCCACACCAAGCTGCTTTCCTGCTGTGAGAACACAGAAATGCTCAGATAAAAGGCCATTCTAACTGAAAGCCCTCAGGCCTGGGATGACAATAGGAGAATGTAATTTTCAATTCTCCCTAACCTGCTAACTTACTTTACAGAGATATTATATATATATAAAAAAAAAAAAAAAAAAGAAAAAAAATCAGGCTGCATTGGTGTCTCACCTTGTATCACTTTTCCTTTCACACTCATGTTGACATCTAAAACAATGATATTATAATGATATAAAGTAATCTTGCGTCTTACGGATTTTTTCATGAAAGGTACTGAGTCTTGTCACTTAACATAAGAATACTTATGGCAACTTGTGTTTTTTGATGTGGATTTAAATGCTCAGAGAGGGAGAGATGGTTGGGGGGGAAGAGAGAGGGCATAACAGAAACAGTCACATCTCCACAAGGCATAACCAAAGTGGATTTTATTTATTTATTTATATTTTTGGATAACACCTTTGAGAACAAGTTCATTTCATAGGTTCCACATCATGGACAATGTAGAACACATGTTACAAGAAAAACAGTGGGCAGCAGTATACAATTACAATATTTCCATTTCAGCTAGACAAATTTGTGAGATTACTATAGCAAACAATGAATACTAAATTGCAAGCCTGCAGAACAGGGGTAACTTCAGGAATAGAGTTTCAGGAGGGTAAATCTGCCCAGAAGGCTTTGTCTGTGGTTAGCGAGGAGAGGGTGGAGAGGCAGAGTCTGGGTAGTGGTATAGGCGGGAGACCAGCATGCCCAACCAGCACAGGGTACAGTAGGAGGCAGAAACTGGGTAGTAGAAGAGCCAGGAGACTTGAAGAGGCCTAATTTATCTTCAGTGGAGATGTCAGAAGGTAGAGAGTTGAACCATTTAGGCACTCAGAGCACAAAAAACTTTTGCCTAAGCATTGTACGAGTGCAGAAGACACTGAATATCTGGCTTTTGGAGTTTCAAATCCAGAGCTTAGGCCCATACAGAGAGTGGGTTCTGTACTCCAAGGGGCTTTAATCCAAGGATTGCCTATTTAGCCATAATACATGACTGATACCTGAGTCTACCTGCTAACTGCAACCAGTTGGCCTTGGCATAAAGTTCACAGGTGTGTGTGAGCCTATCAGCTCCAGCTGCAAGCAGACATGCTCTGTTTAAGGCCATTTTGAGATGGTGTGTGGCTGAATTGGCTATGGAGCCAGGATCATGAGGCATAGAGTCTACTAGAGGAACCACAGAGCCAGATGGCTATGCTGAGGGCCTCTGCAGTTAGGCACAGTTCTTATGCCTATGAAGAAGTCCAATATGTGTGTGGACTGCTTTGGATACAGAGCCAATGTGCCAGGCATAGGACAAGGTGCTATCAACTGTGATACCCAGATATTTAAAGTGCTGAACTATTTATTTATTTGCTTTTGGTAACCGGGTGAGTGCACTAGACATAGAGATGCCCATTTTCAGGCACGACCCTGGAGCATACAAGTGAAAGATACATGAGCAGTACAAGGGAGAGGCAGACAGTGGGATAGTCTGCAATACAAACAAATTAGCAACTGGATGATAAGAGGTGCACCTCCTGAGTTAAGGATAGAGGGTGGGTAGGTCTTGTATTTGCTTTTGGAGCTGTAGAACATCATTGTTTTAGTTTTCTTGTAGTTCATGATGAGTTTATGATCGCTGAGTGAGTTCTCAGCCTCCCCAGAAGTCCTTTGGAAGGTGAGCTCCAGCTCTTTAGGGTCAGGGTGGCTGCTATGTAGGACTGCGTCGTCTGCATAAAGCAGGATGTTTTCTTGGCAAGTATAAGGTAGGCAGTTCAAGAAAATGCTGAATAGCAGTGGGCCGAGTGTGGATCCATGTGGAGCTCCAGAGTGGACAGACCTGTTGTTCAAGGGGATGTTGTTAATCTTTACTTGCTGAGAGCGGGCATGCAGGTAGCTTTGGAACCATGCCACAGTGTCATTTAAGAGGCCAATGGATACTAGTTGTTTCATTAGGAGGTTATGATTTACCGTATCGAACGCTTTCATCAAGTCAATGAAAGCAGCTCCAACTAGGGAGCCTTGGCCCAGTGCGCTGTGAATGAAGCCTGTGAACTCGAGGAGTGCTGTTGAGGTGCTATGTCCCTTGCGGAAGCTGTACTGATGCAAGCAGAGGAGTTGGTATTTTTCAAGCTACTCACTTAACTGGTCAGCCACTATTCTTTCAAACACCTTAGAGAGTGGAGGGAGTAGTTTCCTGTCAAGGTTCAATCTCCACTCTTGAAAATAGGGGTGACTAGGACAACTTTTCATTTTTCCACGAACTGTGAGAACCTGAGGTAGATATTCATAATATGAGTTAGAGGAACAATAATGTAATCTAAGGTCTGTGCAACATGGGTAAGGTCCAAGACATCACCACTGGTCCTGGATTTGCCCAAGACTTTTAGTAGATATGCTTCTTAGCTTCCCTTGCTGAAATCACTCTGAAATGGAAAGGAGGATGAGAGGGTGGCTGTTTCCTTGCACACTCGTAGAAGAAGTCAGGGGGGAAGATACTACGAGGGTCTGAGAACGCCTTGTTAAAAGTGTTTGCAATGGAGTTGGGTTCCTGAATAGGAACACGATCCAGATTGATCAAGGTGGGGGTAGTTTAAGGGTCTTTCCTAGTGAGTTCTTCAAGGTAAGACTAGAATTTTTTTCCATCTCTCTAGGTACAAGAGAGTGCCTCCTTAAAGTGTTGACTCTTTGCTGCACAAATTGCCCTGGTGCACTCGATACGCACTTTTTTATAAGAATGTATGTCGACTAGCCTGCCCATAGCCCATGCAACATGCCAGAGATGGTCATGAGCATTCAACCATTCGCATAGATCAGAGGAGAACCAGGGGTTGCAGTGACCTTTTATTTTCTGGGTTTTAAATGGTGCATGCCTATCACACACTAAGAGGAAAAGATGTATGAATTGCTCCAGAGCTGTGTTCACATCACTGGAGGAGCAGTCTGAGGACAAATCCTTCTGCAGGAGATCAGCTTTAAAAAGTCTGTGTGTCCTCTTTTCAGGACTCTGCATGCAATGATTCTAGGTGGGGGTTTGGTGGAGTTGTTTTACCACAGAAATTGGATAGGTGAATGGTCACTTAAGGCATCAGGGAGCACCACTGTGTGAGATATATGTTCAAGGAGGTTGGACAGAAAAAACTCAGTTCAATAGAGTGGATGTTCCAGTTTTGTAGTTCATTCTTGTGGATGATTCAACAAGCTGGGAGAGGTGAACTGCAGTGACTGCATCCCTGTAAGGACTTGCCTCTGGTGAGAACCAGTTGGTATTAAAATCACCTAGCACTATAATTTCGGAGTTAAGGTTCAAGGATCCAACACATTCCATGAGCAAGTCAAGACCAGGTGTCTTCTGCTTGAGCGGGATATAGATTGACAGAATAGTTAGTGCTCTACTGTGTTCACCAAGGAGCACTTTCATGGCAAGAGCTTGTATGTGGGCAACAGTGTTGGGCAATGGCAGAATATGACCCTGAGGTTATCTCTGAGGTACACATCACAGCTGCCACCATGTTTTGACAGCCTATCTTGTCTGAAAACTGTGTATCTGGGTATCATGATGGCAGCATCAGAAATTTTTGGGGAGAGCCAAGTCTCGACTATAGAAACAATACCAGGATTGTGATTCAGAATTCAAACGTTAAGGCTGTCCATCTTAGGAAGGAGGCTGAAAATATTTATGGAAGCAACTGAGAGAGTTTCCCTGTGGCATTCATGGTGGTAGTGGTTGTTGTTGAGGAACCAGGGTTAGGGTGGGTATTTTCAGCGAGTAGGAGTAACAGTAAGGCAATTTTGCAGAGATATTCTTTAAGGAACTTGTTTCCTAGCTTTCCAGGCATAGCCTGATTTCTCTGCCTGGTATGACACACCGGGGCATGGAAAAGCCCTGGGTAAAGACTCTGCTGAGGCAGCCAGCTTGGGCAGAGCGGTACCGGTCTCCGGTTGTTTGTTTCGTGAATGATCCATAGAGGTTGGGAAATTTTGGGGGGAAGAAGATTGTAGAGGTCCTGTGTGCATTGAGAAGAAAGTCATCCCAGCAAGTCTACAGGACTACCTGTTTCCGAGTGGGCATGTCAGTAAATAACAGGACAGCGAGTAGTAACATGCCAGTAGGCAGCAAGGTGCTAACAGTGGCCATACTTGCTGAATAGGAATACATTTTTTTTTTTATATATTTTAGAGGAAACAGCGAGGTAAGAGAATATTTAAGGGGCTTAACTGCAATTCTGACAGCAGATCCCAGTCAGCTGATCTACAGCAGTATTATTAGGCACGGCGCCAGACTCCTTAGGGGAGAGGCTGAAGAATGTATAGTAGCGAATGTTGTGGAAGGGGCAGACAGAGAGAGAGAGGCCTATTTTATAAAGGTCGGAGACAGGTGGGGGGGTGGGTGAAAATATGGTGAGGTAGTAAGGCTTATTTTAGCAAGGCAGGTGACAAAAGTTCAGAAGATTCAAGTCAAATTGATAGCAGCCAGTGGGAGGTTTGCTGCACGACAAGCAAGCCAATCAGTTCAGTGGATTGCTAGCCAATTGAAGCTTTGCAGGAGGCATACCTGGTAGTGGGGCTGTAGATGCCTTGGTCCAGGAGGAGGAGGAGGAACCACAGCTGGATACAGTGCCCCCTTGTAGCCGTGGACCTTGGGGATGGCAGATTGCCTGGGGCGCGGAGGATGGCACTGCACTGAGCTCCAATACTAGGGCAGGTGGCAGCTGGCCTACAGGTAGTGGCCAGTGCTGCTTTCCTGCCCGCTTGGGATTCAATTGCTGTAAGGTAGGGAGAGAAGCAGGAATTAATAAAGGGACATGAGAGAGGTGTGGGCTGAGAGGGGGCAGGCTTAGGTAGACAAAAGAAGGCACTAAGAATAGCAGGTGCAATTAAGGATAAAAGAGGTGCTAACTAGGGCGTACCAGTAGAAAATGGGGAAGGGGAGTCAGTCAGTGGTGCCAAGGAGGGCTGAGGGAGAGCCGAGGCTTAGAGAGCAAGAGCGGGGGAAGGGGAGTTTCAGAGTTTATGTAGCAGAGGGGGAGGTAATTTAGAGCAAGAGTTGTTTTAAGGTGCAGAGGTAAAATCCAGTGGAAATAGCAGTGCATTGCTCACCTTCAGTGAAAACACAAACACTGGAGGCAACACGAAGAAGCAAGTACATGGTGCCCATGTTACATAACCCAAGTGGACAGCACTGCATTGCTCACCTTCAGTATAAACACAAACACTGGAGGTAATGTGAAGAAGCTGGTACATGGTAAAGAGTTAAGAGTTGATAAAGCAATGGGGCCAGATGGGGTGCACCCCAGGGTCCTTAAAGAACTAAGAGAGGTGGTGGCTGAACCTCTGGCTATCCTGTTTAGCCAATCACTGGAAACAGGGGAGGTACCAAAGACTGGAGGACAGCAGATGTAGTCCCCTTATACAAAAGTGGGAACAAAGAGGAAGCAGGGAACTACAGACCAGTCAGCCTCACCTCGGTAGTGGGGAAGATCGTGGAAGCACTACTGAAGGAAAGATTGGTGGAACATCTGGTTGTCAATGGACTACAGGACCCAAGGCAGCATGGTTTCACCAGGGGGAGGTCATGTCAGACCAACCTCATTAAATGTTTTGACTGGGTGACTAGGGAGGTGGATCAGGGGAGGGCAGTGGGCATGGCCTATCTGGACTTCAGCAAGGCCTTTGACACTGTGCCACATAGAAGACTATTGCACAAACTGGGGAATATGGGTGTGGGCAGGAAAGTAGTGTGGTGGGTAGGTAACTGGCTGAGTGGCAGGACACAGAGGGTGGTGGTAAATGGCTGTCACTCCACAGAGGGAAGAGTGACCAGTGGGGTACCACAGGGATCAGTGCTGGGACTGGTCATATTCAACATCTTCATTGGTGACATGGCACAGGACCTAGAAGGCAGAATTTCACCGTTCGCTGATGACACAAAGCTCTGTAACAGAGTAGACACACCAGAGGGTGTAGACAGAATGAGAAGCGACCTGCAGAAACTTGAAGAATGGTCAGGGGTTTGGCAGTTGAAATTCAATGCAAAGAAGTGCAAGATAATGCTTATGGGGCACAAAAACCCTGGCACAATATATCAGTTGGGGGGTGAGGATATAGCATGCACCAAGCAGGAAAGGGATCTTGGGGTTATCATCTCTGATGACCCTCAAGGTAGGGAAACAGGTGACAAGGCAGCAGGTAAAGCAAATAGGATGCTGGGATGTATAGGCAGGGCATTACAGGCAGGAAAAGGAGGTCATAATTCGCTATACAAGACACTAGTGAGGCCCCACCTGGAGTACAGTGTACAGTTCTGGAGACCATACCCACGTAAGGACATAGACAGGGTAGAGAAGGTTCAGAGGAGGCAACAAAGATGGTGCATGGATTGCATCACAAGTCCTATGAAGACAGGTTAGGAACTGAACATGTACTCCTAGAGGAGAGGAGGAGAGAGGGATAGATAGAGACATACAAGCATCTTACAGGGAGGAACAGGGTGCAGGAAAACACTATTTTTAAGCAAAAAGATGTTCCAGGACTAGAGGGCATGGGATGAAGTTGGAGGAGGACGATTCAGAGGAAACATGAGAAAGAATTTCTTCACAGAACGGGTAGTGGACAAGTGGAACACCCTGCCAGAGGAAGTGGTGGGGGCTGAAACAATCACAGGATTTAAGAATGCATGGGATGGACATAAAGGAATTCTGGAGGTCAGGGGTAAGGTGCAACAGAGTTCTAGGAAAACAAACTGAACTTACAAGCTCAAATGGGCAGACTGGTTGGGCCATAGTCCCTTATCTGCCGACACTGTCTATGTATCTATGTATGTATCTATGTATGGTGCCCGGGCTACATAACTAACGTGGATAGCAGTGCATTGCTCACCTTCAGTGTAAACACAAACACTGGAGGTAATGTGAAGAAGCTGGTACATGGCACCTGGGTTACATAACCAAAGTGGACAGCAGTGCATTGCTCACCTTCAGTGTAAACACAAACACTGGAGGTAATGTGAAGCGGATACATGGTGCCTGGGTTACATAACCAAAGTGGATAGCAGTGCATTGCTCACCTTCAGTGTAAACACAAACACTGGAGGTAATGTGAAGAAGCTGGTACATGGTACCCGGGTTACATAACCAAAGTGGTTAGCAGTGCACTGCTCACCTTCAGTGTAAACACAAACACTGGAGGTAATGTGAAGAAGCTGGTACATGGTGCCCGGGTTACATAACGAAAGTGGATAGCAGTGCATTGCTCACTTTCAGTGTAAACACAAACACTGGAGGTAATGTGAAGAAGCTGGTACATGGTGCCCAGGTTACATAACCAAAGTGGACAGCAGTGCATTGCTCACCTTCATTGTAAACATACATTCTGGAAGTAACATGAAGAAGGTGGTAGAGGGCACGTTTAAGAAAGAAGTTAGGAAACACTTTTTTATGGAAATGGTGGAGGAAAGGTGGAATAGATTGCTGCCCAATGAGGTGGTCTGTGCGAACTCAGTGGTAGGGTTCAAGCATAGGTGGGATAGTTATAAGTGTTTAGTTGGAAACAACAGGGGTTGGGGATAGAGACAGAGAGAGAGAGAGAGAGCGAGAGAGAGAGAGAGAGGGAGAGGAAAAGGAAAAGTGATCCTTAGACAGGGTGGAGGCTGTTCAGAAGAGGGCAACCAAATTGATGCCAGGTCTGCACCAGAAAACATATGAAGAGAGACTAAAGGAGCTTAATATGTATACCCTCGAGGAAATGAGGGACGGGGGGGACATGATAGAAACTTTCAAGTACCTCAAGGGAATCGACAAAGTCCAAGAGGGTTTCATCTTTCAGAAAAAGAGATGTGCAAGAACAAGGGGGCACAATTTGAAGATAAAGGAGGGATGGCTCAGAAGTAATGTGAGAAGCATTTTTTCATGGATAGGGTTGTGGATGCATGGAACAGCCTTTCTGAGGAGACTGTGGAGTCAAAAACAGTGGGAGAATTCAAGATTGCATGGGACAGACATAAGGCAATTCTAGTGGGGGTAGGAGGAAGTAGGCTATTGGTTAACTAGGATCTGCAGCTTATCCATTAGGTAGGGAAATGGGCAGACTAGGTGGGCCAAGTGGTCCTTATCTGCCATCAGATTCTATGTTTCTATGCAGGGAGCTCGGTATTATAGGTCAAGCAGTGAAAAGTGCATACTGGAGAGACCAATCGGCCTTCTGCTGTCAGTTTTTATGCTTCTATTTCCTATGATGTTCTTTGCTTCTCTAACAATTTATTGCATCATAAAATGCAGGGGTAAGCTGAACAAACTTATACATATTGCTGCAGTTTTCAAAAAGTTACAAGAATGTTATAGCGGAATCCCTAAGCAAGTCCCTAATTCATCCTACCTTCCTACAAGACCTGAAGTCAGACCACTCCTCTCCCATAAAGATCCCAGCTCAGAGACGGTATCTGTTCTTACCTACTGAAATCATATTTTCATAATTTTGCACCATCACTGCCCTGTGAAGCTCCTTCTCTTGTTTGCTTAACATCTTCCACTCCTCTTCAGAAAAAGCAATAGCAACATCTTCAAAAGTTTCCGGAACCTGAAAGGACAGGAGACATGTTTAACTGATCTTGATGTCACTGCACACATTGAGATAGCTACAACTTGTCTACAAGAACAGAACAGGAAATGTTCAGCATCGGGATGAAACAGTCACCCATTCACCAAGAATGAATCTATTCTCTGTTTCATGCTAGTGGGTGACTGATTGATGGCAGTTCAATGATCTCAGAGTGAGCTAGCAGGCAAGATAAAGGCTCTTGATTTCTTTTTTTTTTTTTTTGCACCAATATAAAAGGAACAGTGTCTTGGTAGTACAGGACTTTTTAGCTTTTATTTATTTCTGTAGTAGTAATTTTTATCCAGCAACATGAATGAGGAAATTCCTGTCGAGCAATAGTTCATTTACGAGGGATACCCATTTGGTATATTCCTGGTTACAGAGAAAGGAGAAATGCTGTGCAATTTATACTTATAAAATTAAAATAACATAATATAAACAATCACATAATGTTTATATTCAGCACTATATACAAATTTGCACAGCATAAGATTAATGGTTACATGGTACACTTGCACCTTCTGACAGGGGTAGCAGAAATGCAGTGTGTTGGGTAGCGTATAAGGTTCCAGTGAATGGACTGCAACCTTCTGACAATCTGGATTGTTTTACAAACAAGGCGGGGGCATATTCAGAGTGGGCTGATTGTGCGGGCGTAAAGATGTGCCATGGAGAATAGATGCTATGTACAGCTCTGAGCAGAAGCAGCTCTAGCCACAAATGGTTACCAGGGCACAGCTGGGGCACCACAGATGGCAGCCAGGGCACTGATATATTGTTAAAATGGGGGAGGTTCTGTACCGTATGGGGCACCAACTGGGGCACAGCATTCTTTTATCGGGGCACGTGTCCTGGCAGGCCCAGGTATAGAGTCGCCACTGGTTCTGAGGGTATATTCAAAGAGTATACATGATCGGTATTGATAGCGCACACTGTCTGAAGATCTGCCTTGGATGAGCAGTCAATAGTGGGTGGCCACTGAGTCTTGCTCAGCGCAACCAGGGACCGTGCCACATACCACCACTGGGCTATGCATAGCACATACCTGGATGCACCATGACCCCAAGTGTGATATTCAGCTGGGAAATCCTAATGAACTAATTGGGCATGCATGGCACAAAGGGGCACCGTGCATGCTCACTACAAGCCCATTAGCATGGCACAGACGGGCACCATGCATGCTCATTACGAGCCCATTAGCATGGCACAAAGGGGCACCGTGCATGCTCATTACGAGCCCATTAGCATGGCACAAAGGGGCACCGTGCATGCTCATTACGAGCCCATTAGCATGGCACAAAGGGGCACCATGCATGCTCACTACGAGCCCATTAGCATGGCACAAAGGGGCACCATGCATGCTCATTACAAGCTCATTAGCATGGCACAGAGAGGCACCGTGCATACTCATTACGAGGCCCATTAGCATGGCACAAAGCAAGCACCGCGCTGCTCATTACGGCCCATTAGCATGGCACAAAGGGGCACCATGCATGCTCATTACGAGCCCATTAGCATGGCACAAAGGGGCACCATGCATGCTCATTACGAGCCCATTAGCATGGCACAAAGGGGCACCATGCATGCTCACTACGAGCTCATTAGCATGGCACAGAGGGGCACCATGCATACTCATTACGAGCCCATTAGCATGACACAAAGGGGCACCGTGCAAGCTCACTACAAGCCCATTAGCATGGCACAGAGAGGCACCATGCATACTCATTACGAGCCCATTAGCATGGCACAAAGGGGCACCATGCATGCTCACTACAAGCTCATTAGCATGGCACAGAGGGGCACCGCGCATGCTCACTACAAGCCCATTAGCATGGCACAGAGGGGCACCGTGCAAGCTCACTACAAGCCCATTAGCATGGCACAGAGAGGCACCATGCATACTCATTACGAGCCCATTAGCATGGCACAAAGGGGCACCATGCATGCTCATTACAAGCTCATTAGCATGGCACAGAGAGGCACCATGCATACTCATTACGAGCCCATTAGCATGGCACAAAGGGGCACCATGCATGCTCATTACAAGCTCATTAGCATGGCACAGAGAGGCACCATGCATACTCATTACGAGCCCATTAGCATGGCACAAAGGGGCACCGTGCATGCTCATTACGAGCCCATTAGCATGGCACAAAGGGGCACCGTGCATGCTCACTGTGAGCGCGTTAGCATGGTACAAAGGGGCACCGTGCATACTCATTACAAGCCCATTAGCATAGCTGTGCCTGGCTGAATGCACCTGGTACCCTGCAATTACTGTGTGAAACAGAGAACACTCCACAGCACCCTGGCAATCTAGTGCCCCCCCATCCCTGATTGTAAAACATAAACCCCTTCCCAAAACCCTCCCAACTCTCCCTGGTAATTTAGTGCCCCCCCCATCCCCGATTGTAATTTACTATATCATCCCCATAGTTCCCTGGTAGTCTCATGACCCCCCACCCATCTCCAATTGCAAATTAATGCATCATCCCCACAGTTTCCTGGTAGTCTAATGGCCCCCTTCCATCCCCAATCGTAAATTAATATATCAGCCCCACAGTTTCCTGGTAGTCTAATGGCCCCTTCCATCCCCAATTGATACATTGTCCCCACAGTTTCCTGGTAGCTTAGTGGCCCCCCTCCCATCCCAGACTATAAATTAGTATATCATCACCATAGTTCTCTGGTAGTCTAGTGGCCCCTCTCCCAGCCGCGATGGTAATGGAAAACGTAATCCCAATATATCCTTGGTAGTCCACTGGACTCCCCACCCACTGAGGCGCCAACATCCTACCCTGCTCCCCTAATTCCAGCAAGACCAATGAAGCCAATGAGCAGGAAACTCCAGCCGCACACATCCACAGCCACCCGCCAACTCAGCTGTCACAGAATGACAGCTTACAGTATGAACTTCAATATCATTGGTCGACACTGTCAGCCAATGGGCTTGCAGTGTGTCCTGCAAACTTTCATTCACGAGGACGACTATGAATACTGTAAGCTGTCATTCTGTTGCAGCACAGTCAGCAGGCAGCCGTGGAGGTGTGCGGGTGGGTTTTACTGCCTGCCAGCTTCATTAGCCATGCTGGCATAGGGAAGAGGAGGGATAGGGGTCCACTGCACTACCAGGGACATATTGGGATTAAGTTTTCTAATACAATCAGGGCTGGGAGGGCTACTAAACTACCAGAAAACTATGGAGATGCTACATTCATTTACAAATCGGGGATGGGGGGGCACTAGACTACCAGGAAGAGTTGGAGATGGTTTTAGATTTTACAACTGGGGATGGGAGGGGGGCCACTACACTACCAGGGGACTATGGGAATGCTATATTCCATTCACACTAGGGGATGGGAGGGGGCTACTAGACTACCAGGGAACTATGGGATGCTATATTCCATTCACACTAGGGATGGGAGGGGCCACTAGACTACCAGGGAACTATGGGGATGCTATATTCCATTCACACGAGGGATGGGAGGGCACTAGACTACCAGGGAACTATGGGGATGCTATATTCTATTTACACTCTGGGATGGAGGGGCACTAGACTACCAAGGGAACTACAGGGATGCTATATTCCATTCACACTAGGGATGGGAGGGGCACTAGACTACCAGGGAACTATGGGGATGCTATATTCTATTTACACTGGGATGGAGGGGCACTAGACTACCAGGGAACTACAGGGATGCTATATTCCATTCACACTAGGGATGGGAGGGGCTCTAGACTACCAGGGAAATCACGGGGATGCTATATTCTATTTACACTGGGGATGGGAGGGGCACTAGACTACCAGGGAACTACAGGGATGCTATATTCCATTCACACTAGGGGATGGAGGGACCACTAGACTACCAGGGAACTATGGGGATGCTATATTCCATTCACACTAGGGGTGGAGGGGCACTAGACTACCAGGGAACTATGGGGGATGCTATATTCCATTCACACTAGGGGATGGGAGGGGCACTAGACTACCAGGGAACTATGGGAATGCTATATTCCATTCACACTAGGGATGGGAGGGGCACTAGACTACCAGGGAACTATGGGAATGCTATATTCCATTCACACTAGGGATGGGGCACTAGACTACCAGGGAACTACGGGATGCTATATTCCATTCACACTAGGGGATGGGGGGGCACTAGACTACCAGGGAACTATGGGGATGCTATTTTCCATTCACACTAGGGGATGGGAGGGGGCACTAGACTACCAGGGAACTATGGGGATGCTATATTCCATTCACACTAGGGGATGGGAGGGGGCACTAGACTACCAGGGAACTATGGGGTTGCTGTATTCCATTCACACTAGGGGATGGGAGGGGGCACTAGACTACCAGGGAACTATGGGGATGCTATATTCTATTTACACTCGGGGATGGGAGGGGGCACTAGACTACCAGGGAACTACAGGGATGCTATATTCCATTCACACTAGGGGATGGGAGGGGGACCACTAGACTACCAGGGAACTATGGGGATGCTATATTCCATTCACACTAGGGGTGGAAGGGGCACTAGACTACCAGGGAACTATGGGGATGCTATATTCCATTCACACTAGGGGATGGGAGGGGACCACTAGACTACCAGGGAACTATGGGGATGCTATATTCCATTCACACTAGGGGATGGGAGGGGGCACTAGACTACCAGGGAACTATGGGGATGCTATATTCTATTTACACTCGGGGATGGGAGGGGGCACTAGACTACCAGGGAACTACAGGGATGCTATATTCCATTCACACTAGGGGATGGGAGGGGCACTAGACTACCAGGGAACTATGGGGATGCTATATTCTATTTACACTCGGGGATGGGAGGGGGCACTAGACTACCAGGGAACTACAGGGATGCTATATTCCATTCACACTAGGGATGGGAGGGGCACTAGACTACCAGGGAACACGGGGATGCTATATTCTATTTACACTCGGGATGGGAAGGGGCACTAGACTACCAGGGAACTACAGGGATGCTATATTCCATTCACACTAGGGGATGGGAGGGACCACTAGACTACCAGGGAACTATGGGGATGCTATATTCCATTCACACTAGGGGTGGGAGGGGGCACTAGACTACCAGGGAACTATGGGGATGCTATATTCCATTCACACTAGGGGATGGGGGCACTAGACTACCAGGGAACTATGGGAATGCTATATTCCATTCACACTAGGGGATGGGAGGGCACTAGACTACCAGGGAACTATGGGAATGCTATATTCCATTCACACTAGGGATGGGGGCACTAGACTACCAGGGAACCACGGGGATGCTATATTCCATTCACACTAGGGATGGGGGCACTAGACTCACCAGGGAACTATGGGATGCTATTTCCATTCACACTAGGGATGGGAGGGGCACTAGACTACCAGGGAACTATGGGGATGCTATATTCCATTCACACTAGGGATGGGAGGGGCACTAGACTACCAGGGAACTATGGGGTTGCTGTATTCCATTCACACTAGGGGATGGGAGGGGCACTAGACTACCAGGAACTATGGGATGCTATATTCTATTTACACTGGGATGGGAGGGGGCACTAGACTACCAGGAACTACAGGGATGCTATATTCCATTCACACTAGGGGATGGAGGGGGACCACTAGACTACCAGGGAACTATGGGATGCTATATTCCATTCACACTAGGGGTGGAAGGGGCACTAGACTACCAGGGAACTATGGGGATGCTATATTCCATTCACACTAGGGGATGGGAGGGGCACTAGACTACCAGGAACTATGGGGATGCTATATTCCATTCACACGAGGGATGGGGGGGCACTAGACTACCAGGGAACTATGGGGATGCTATATTCCATTCACACGAGGGGATGGGAGGGGGCACTAGACTACCAGGGAACTATGGGGATGCTATATTCCATTCACACTAGGGGATGGGAGGGGCACTAGACTACCAGGGAACTATGGGGATGCTATATTCCATTCACGAGGGATGGGAGGGGCACTAGACTACCAGGGAACTATGGGGATGCTATATTCCATTTCACACTAGGGATGGGAGGGGCCACTAGACTACCAGGGAACTATGGGGATGCTATATTCCATTCACACTAGGGGATGGGAGGGGCACTAGACTACCAGGGAACTATGGGAATGCTATATTCCATTCACACTAGGGGGTGGGAGGGGCCACTAGACTACCAGGGAACTATGGGAATGTTATATTCCATTCACACTAGGGGATTGGAGGGGGCACTAGACTACCAGGGAACTATGGGGATGCTGTATTCCATTCACACTACGGGATGGGAGGGGGGCACTAGACTACCAGGGAACTATGGGGATGCTATATTCTATTTATACTCGGGGATGGAAGGGGGCACTAGACTACCAGGGAACTATGGGGATGCTGTATTCCATTCAAACTAGGGGGTGGAAGGGGGCACTAGACTACCAGGGAACTATGGGGATGCTATATTCCATTCACACTAGGGGATGGGAGGGGCCACTAGACTACCAGGGAACTATGGGGATGCTATATTCCATTCACACTAGGGGATGGGAGGGGCCACTAGACTACCAGGGAAATATGGGGATGCTATATTTCATTCACACTAGGGGGTGGGAGGGGACCATTAGACTACCAGGGAACTATAGGGATGCTATATTCCATTCACACTAGGGGATTGGAGGGGGCACTAGACTACCAGGGAACTATGGGGATGCTATATTCCATTCACACTAGGGGATGGGAGGGGGCACTAGACTACCAGGGAACTATGGGGATGCTATATTCCATTCACACTAGGGGATGGGAGGGGGCACTAGACTACCAGGGAACTATGGGTTGCTATATTCCATTCTACACGAGGGGATGGGAGGGCACTAGACTATCAGGGAACTATGGGATGCTATATTCCCATTCCACTGGGGATGGGAGGGGCACTAGACTACCAGGGAACTTTGGGGATGCTATATTCCATTCACACTAGGGGATGGGAGGGGGCCACTAGACTACCAGGGAACTATGGGGATGCTGTATTCCATTCACACTAGGGGATGGGAGGGGGGACCATTAGACTACCAGGGAACTATAGGGATGCTATACTCCATTCACACTAGGGGGTGGGAGGGGCCACTAGACTACCAGGGAACTATGGGGATGCTATATTCCATTCACACTAGGGGATGGGAGGGGGCACTAGACTACCAGGGAACTATGGGAATGCTATATTCCATTCACACTAGGGGATGGGAGGGGGCACTAGACTACCAGGGAACTATGGAGGTGCTATATTCCATTCACACTAGGGGATGGGAGGGGGCACTAGACTACCAGGGAACTATGGAGGTGCTATATTCCATTCACACTAGGGGATGGGAGGGGGCACTAGACTACCAGGGAACTATGGGGATGCTATATTCCATTCACACTAGGGGATGGGAGGGGGCACTAGACTACCAGGGAACTATGGGGATGCTATATTCCATTCACACTAGGGGATGGGAGGGGACTAGACTACCAGGGAACTATGGGGATGCTATATTCCATTCACACTGGGGGATGGGAGGGGGACTAGACTACCAGGGGAACTATGGAGTGCTATATTCCATTCTCACTGGGGGATGGGAGGGGCACTAGACTACCAGGGAACTATGGGATGCTATATTCCATTTACACTAGGGGATGGGAGGCACTAGACTACCAGGGAACTATGGGAGATGCTATATTCCATTCACACTAGGGGATGGGAGGGGCACTAGACTACCAGGGAACTATAGGGATGCTATATTCCATTCACACTAGGGGTGGGAGGGGGCACTAGACTACCAGGGAACTATAGGGATGCTATATTCCATTCACTAGGGGATGGGAGGGGCACTAGACTACCAGGGAACTATAGGGATGCTATATTCCATTCACACTAGGGGATGGGAGGGGCACTAGACTACCAGGGAACTATGGGAATGCTATATTCCATTCACACTAGGGGATGGGAGGGGCACTAGACTACCAGGAACTATGGGATGCTATATTCCATTCACACTGAGGGGTGGGAGGGCACTAGACTACCCAGGGAACTATGGGGATGCTATATTCCATTCACACTGGGGGATGGGAGGGCACTGAGCTACCAGGGGAACTATAGGGATGCTATATTCCATTCACACTAGGGATGGAGGCACTAGACTACCAGGGAACTATGGGGATGCTATATTCCATTCACACTGGGGGTGGGAGGGCTTTGAGCTACCAGGGAACTATGGGGATGCTATATTAGCATTCACACTGGAGGATGGGAGGGGCACTAGACTACCAGGGAACTATGGGGATGCTATATTCCATTCACACTAGGGGATGGGGGGGCACTAGACTACCAGGGAACTATGGGGATGCTATATTACATTCACACTAGGGGATGGGAAGGGGCACTAGACTACCAGGGAACTATGGGGATGCTATATTCCATTCACACTAGGGGATGGGGGGACCACTAGACTACCAGGGAACTATGGGGATGCAATATTCCATTCACACTAGGGGATGGGAGGGGGCACTAGACTACCAGGGAACTATGGGGATGCTATATTCTATTTACACTCGGGGATGGGAGGGGGCGCTAGACTACCAGGGAACTACAGGGATGCTATATTCCATTCACACTAGGGGATGGGAGGGGGACCACTAGACTACCAGGAAACTATGGGATGCTATATTCCATTCACACTAGGGGGTGGGAGAGGGCACTAGGACTACCAGGGAACTATGGAATGCTATATTCCATTCACACTAGGGGATGGGAGGGCACTAGACTACCAGGGAACTATGGGGATGCTATATTCCATTCACACTAGGGGATGGGAGGGGACCACTAGACTACCAGGGAACTATGGGGATGCTATATTCCATTCACACTGAGGGATGTGGGGGGCACTAGACTACCAGGGAACTATGGGATGCTATATTCTATTTACACTCCGGGATGGGAGGGGCACTGAGACTACCAGGGAACTACACAGGGATGCTATATTCCATTCACACTAGGGGATGGGAGGGGCACTAGACTACCAGGGAACTATGGGGATGCTATGTTCTATTTACACTAAAGGGGATGGGAGGGGCACTAGACTGACCAGGGAACTACAGGGATGCTATATTCCATTCACACTGGGGATGGGAGGGGCACTAGACTACCAGGGAAATGCAGGGATGCTATATTCCATTTACACTAGGGGATGGGAGGGGCACTAGACTACCAGGGAACTACAGGATGCTATATTCCATTCACACTGGGGATGGGAGGGACCACTAGACTACCAGGGAACTATGGGGATGCTATATTCCATTCACACTAGGGGATGGGAGGGCACTAGACTACCAGGGAACTATGGGATGCTATATTCCATTCACACTGGGGATGGGGGCACTAGACTACCAGGGAACTATGGGAATGCTATATTCCATTCACACTGGGGATGGGAGGGGCACTAGACTACCAGGGAACTATGGGAATGCTATATTCCATTCACACTGGGGATGGGGGCACTAGACTACCAGGGAACTACGGGGATGCTATATTCCATTCACACTGGGGATGGGGGGTACTAGACTACCAGGGAACTATGGGATGCTATTTTCCATTCACACTGGGGATGGGAGGGCACTAGACTACCAGGGAACTATGGGGATGCTATATTCCATTCACACTAGGGGATGGGAGGGGCACTAGACTACCAGGGAACTATGGGTTGCTGTATTCCATTCACACTAGGGGATGGGAGGGGCACTAGACTACCAGGGGAACTATGGGGATGCTATATTCTATTTACACTCGGGGGATGGGAGGGCACTAGACTACCAAGGGAACTACAGGGATGCTATATTCCATTCACACTAGGGGATGGGAGGGGGCCACTAGACTACCAGGGAACTATGGGATGCTATATTCCATTCACTAGGGGGTGGAAGGGCACTAGACTACCAGGGAACTATGGGGATGCTATATTCCATTCACCTAGGGGATGGGAGGGGCACTGAGACTACCAGGGAACTATGGGGATGCTATATTCCATTCCACACGAGGGGATGGGAGGGCACTAGACTACCAGGGAACTATGGGATGCTATATTCCATTCACACGGAGGGGGTGGGGGCACTAGACTACCAGGGAACTATGGGGATGCTATATTCCATTCACACTAGGGGATGGGAGGGGCACTAGACTACCAGGGAACTATGGGGATGCTATATTCCATTCACACGAGGGGATGGGAGGGGCACTAGACTACCAGGGAACTATGGGGATGCTATATTCCATTCACACTAGGGGATGGGAGGGGGCCACTAGACTACCAGGGAACTATGGGGATGCTATATTCCATTCACACTAGGGGATGGGAGGGGCACTAGACTACCAGGGAACTATGGGAATGCTGTATTCCATTCACACTAGGGGTGGGAGGGGGCCACTAGACTACCAGGGAACTATGGGAATGTTATATTCCATTCACACTAGGGGATTGGAGGGGCACTAGACTACCAGGGAACTATGGGATGCTGTATTCCATCTCACTACGCAGGATGGGAGGGGCACTAGACTGCCAGGGAACTGTGGGGATGCTATATTCTATTTATACTAGGGATGGGAGGGGGCACTAGACTACCAGGGAACTATGGGATGCTGTATTCCATTCACACTAGGGATTGGAGGGGGGCCACTAGACTACCAGGGGAACTATGGGGATGCTATATTCCATTCACACTAGGGGATGGGAGGCCACTAGACTACCAGGGAACTATGGGGATGCTATATTCCATTCACACTAGGGATGGGAGGGGCCACTAGACTACCAGGGAACTATGGGGATGCTTATTTCATTCACACTGGGGGTGGGAGGGGGACCATTAGACTACCAGGGAACTATAGGGATGCTATATTCCATTCACACTAGGGGATTGGAGGGGCACTAGACTACCAGGGAACTATGGGGATGCTATATTCCATTCACACTAGGGGATGGGAGGGGGCACTAGACTACCAGGGAACTATGGGGATGCTATATTCCATTCACACTAGGGGATGGGAGGGGGCACTAGACTACCAGGGAACTATGGGGTTGCTATATTCCATTCACACGAGGATGGGAGGGGGCACTAGACTATCAGGGAACTATGGGGATGCTATATTCCATTCACACTAGGGGATGGGAGGGGGCACTAGACTACCAGGGAACTATGGGGATGCTATATTCCATTCACACTAGGGGATGGGAGGGGGCCACTAGACTACCAGGGAACTATGGGGATGCTGTATTCCATTCACACTGGGGGATGGGAGGGGGGACCATTAGACTACCAGGGAACTATAGGGATGCTATACTCCATTCACACTAGGTGGGAGGGGCCACTAGACTACCAGGGAACTAGGGATGCTATATTCCATTCACACTAGGGGATGGGGAGGGGCACTAGACTACCAGGGAACTATGGAATGCTATATTCCATTCACACTAGGGATGGGAGGGCACCTAGACTACCAGGAACTATGGAGGTGCTATATTCCATTACACTAGGGATGGGAGGGGCACTAGACTACCAGGGAACTATGGAGGTGCTATATTCCATTCACACTGGGGATGGGAGGGGCACTAGACTACCAGGGAACTATGGGGATGCTATATTCCATTCACCACTAGGGGATGGGAGGGGCACTAGACTACCAGGAACTATGGGGATGCTATATTCCATTCACACTGGGGATGGGAGGGGGACTAGACTACCAGGAACTCATGGGATGCTATATTCCATTCACACTGGGGATGGGAGAGGGGACTGAGACTACCAGGGAACTATGGAGGTGCTATATTCCATTCACACTAGGGGATGGGAGGGGCACCTAGACTACCAGGGAACTATGGGGATGTCTATTTCCATTCACACTAGGGGATGGGAGGGCACTAGACTACCAGGAACTATGGGGATGCTATTCCATTCACACTAGGGGATGGGAGGGGCACTAGACTACCAGGGAACTACAGGATGCTATATTCCATTCACACTAGGGGGTGGGAGGGGGCACTAGACTACCAGGGAACTATAGGGATGCTATATTCCATTCACACTAGGGGATGGGAGGGGGCACTAGACTACCAGGGAACTATAGGGATGCTATATTCCATTCACTAGGGGATGGGAGGGGCACTAGACTACCAGGGAACTATGGGAATGCTATATTCCATTCACACTAGGGATGGGAGGGGCACCACTACTCAGGGAACTATAGGGATGCTATATTCCATTCACACTAGGGGATGGGAGGGGCACTAGACTACCAGGGAACTATGGGGATGCTATATTCCATTCACACTAGGGGATGGGAGGGGGCACTAGACTACCAGGGAACTATAGGGATGCTATATTCCATTCACACTAGGGGATGGGAGGGCACTAGACTACCAGGGAACTATGGGGATGCTATATTCCATTCACACTAGGGGGTGGGAGGGGGCACTAGACTACCAGGGAACTATGGGGATGCTATATTGCATTCACACTGGGGGATGGGAGGGGCACTAGACTACCAGAGAACTATGGGGATGCTATATTCCATTCACACTAGGGGATGGGGGGCACTAGACTACCAGGGAACTATGGGGATGCTATATTACATTCACACTAGGGGATGGGAGGGGCACTAGACTACCAGGGAACTATGGGGATGCTATATTCCATTCACACTAGGGATGGGGACCACTAGACTACCAGGGAACTATGGGGATGCTATATTCCATTCACACTAGGGGATGGGAGGGGCACTAGACTACCAGGAACTATGGGGATGCTATATTCTATTTACACTGGGGATGGGAGGGGCACTAGACTGACCAGGGAACTACAGGGATGCTATATTCCATTCACACTAGGGATGGGAGGGGACCACTAGACTACCAGGAAACTATGGGGATGCTATATTCCATTCACACTAGGGGTGGGAGGGGCACTAGACTACCAGGGAACTATGGGGATGCTATATTCCATTCACACTAGGGGATGGGGGGGCACTAGTCTACCAGGGAACTATGGGAATGCTATATTCCATTCACAGTAGGGGATGGGAGGGGGCACTAGACTACCAGGGAACTATGGGGATGCTATATTCCATTCACACTAGGGGATGGGGGGGCACTAGACTACCAGGGAACTACGGGGATACTATATTCCATTCACACTAGGGGATGGGGGGCACTAGACTACCAGGGAACTATGGGGATGCTATTTTCCATTCACACTAGGGGATGGGAGGGGGCACTAGACTACCAGGGAACTATGGGATGCTGTATTCCATTCACACTGGGATGGGAGGGGGGACCATAGACTACCAGGGAACTATGGGATGCTATATTCCATTCACACTGGGGGATGGGAGGGGGCACTAGACTACCTAGGGAACTATGGGGATGCTATATTCCATTCACTAGGGGATGGGAGGGCACTAGACTACCAGGGAACTATGGGGTTGCTATATTCCATTCACACTAGGGGATGGGAGGGGCACTAGACACTGGGAACTATGGGGATGCTATATTCCATTCACACTAGGGGATGGGAGGGGGCACTACACTACCAGGGAACTGTAGGGATGCTCTATTCCATTCACACTAGGGGATGGGAGGGGACACTAGACTACCAGGGAACTATGGGGATGCTATATTCCATTCACACTAGGGGATGGGAGGGGGCACTAGAATACCAGGGAACTATGGGGATGCTATATTCCATTCACACTAGGGGATGGGAGGGGGACCACTAGACTACCAGGGAAGTATGGGGATGCTATATTCCATTCACACTAGGGGATGGGAGGGGGCACTAGACTACCAGGGAACTATGGGGATGCTATATTCCATTCACACTAGGGGATGGGAGGGGGCACTAGACTACCAGGGAACTATGGGGATGCTATATTCCATTCACACTAGGGGATGGGAGGGGGCACTAGACTACCAGGGAACTATGGGGATGCTATATTCCATTCACACTAGGGGATGGGAGGGGGCCACTAGACTACCAGGGAACTACGGGGATGCTATATTCCATTCACACTAGGGGATGGGAGGGGTACTAGACTACCAGGGAACTATGGGGATGCTATATTCCATTCACACTGGGGGATGGGGGGGTACTAGACTACCAGGGAACTATGGGGATGCTATATTCCATTCACACTAGGGGATTGGGGGGGGGACCACTAGACTACCAGGGAACTATGGGGATGCTATATTCCATTCACACTAGGGGATGGGAGGGGGGCACTAGACTACCAGTGAACTATGGGGATGCTATATTTGATTCATACTAGGGGATGGGAAGGGGGCACTAGTGTAACCCCCAGGTGGCGCTATCCCAAGGGCTACTACCCCTGCCTGCCTAGCTACTGACAGGTTCAGAGGCCTAGGTTCTATGACTGGTGCCTCCACCCAGAGGTCAGGGTTGACAGTGGTTAAACTAGGTCAGGTACAGCCCTCTGGCACACTGTGACCCCCCCTTTGTTCCCACTAGTGGCCCACACAATACATGGGAGTTACCTTCCCAATACCCCACAAATGCAGACTTCTTACACATACAGCAACACTTACCCTCAGGACTGATGTCTTGCAGCACGTCTCTGAGGACCCCCTTTAAAACAAGGTTAGGCAATATACACACACACACAATGCAATGCTTTTTCAACATGAACTGACACCACAGACAGCATATAGTTCAATAACAACAAATCTGATTTATTAGAGGGGGCAGTAACAAGGAGGGGGTAATCAGGTTGATTTGGTTTGTAAATAATCAAATCGCAGTATTGTGCATGCATATAAGGTCCAAAATGTCATTCTCTGGGTACCCAGGATGGTGGGGGGCTAGCCAGGGTCGGTGCAGCTGGTTGGGGCCCTTTGATGGAAAACACATGCACACACAAATTGTAATCCGGAGCCCTAGGGCTCAGTTTGTGAAGAAATGTAACAGTAATAATCAGATGACACACTTGTAATCGATAGAAGGCTGCAGGGAGATGCATTGATTTGTACTCACAATACCAAAGCTGCAAGCTGGATGGAGGATGTTCTAGCTGGATTGCCAGAAACAACAAGGTATGGAGATGGTCCTTGTGGCTGGACCCACCTGCAGTTGATAGCAAGCAGATTTAGTCTGATTCAAGCTGGGATCTGCTTCCAGCTTCAAAACACAACTCACAGAAAAAAGGGGAAATAACATTGTGATCCCCCACAAGCACTACGCACATTTATATGTAAAAGGAAAGTACTATACCTGGCAGCTGCTTCTCGATTCCGATCACAAACACTTGCAAATTACCTAGGAGCACACACAGCATCAGCAGTCCCTGACAGGCCGATCGCACATCAGCAAATCTTCGGTCTTCTATGGGCAAGCCTGGTTCTAAACACTGCTTCCTTCTCTTCACAAACTCGGATTTAGTCTGAACTAGCACTTACAAATGGCTGATGGCTGACTTCAGGGCCTCCCGTGAGCTTCCCATGTGACTTACTCACTGCACAGTACATAGCTCCTTCTCTCTTCACTGTCTCTACTGAACTGACTTTTCCAGCAACAGTGCAGGGCATTTCCTTTGGGCTCACAACAGTTCAGTTGGCTGGTTCGGTTGTCAATCACTGTAGGGCTCCCTCTGTTGGTGCAAAAAGGCACCAAGGTCCAAACTACATTTCCCATGAGCACCTGCCATACAGTCCCCCCATACAGGCTCCAGATGAGAGTCCAAGTTCTGATTTGCCAGCAGGCTCCATTTTTAAGGACCTCCTTTCCACTGATTGGTCCAATTCAGCAGTTCAGGACCAAAATGAAGAAACTACACTGCCCAGTCCTTGCTACCAGTAAGTAGGTTAGAACAAACTGTATTTTCATTATTACTCAAACAGATAATCGGCAAACAATTACATCTTTTAATTAGGCTCCCTCTGCGCATATAGCGACTGCAGAAACAGAGAACTTAGCCACAGCCTGAGTGGGATTCGAGCATTGCAACAAACAGTCCCCCCATTCCAATTAATTATGTCTGCAAGCAGACAGCTCTTAAAGAGACAGTACGCAGAGGCTCTAAAGCACTCACTGCAGTGCCATTTAAATGGCTTAAACGCCAAACACCATCCAGACTTAGAGCACTTAGCAAGCTCCTGGAAGACTTTTGGGAACCCCCATTTACAGGGGGGTTACACTAGACTATCAGGGAATTATAGGGATGCTATATTCCAAGGTTTCTCAAATTGTGAGGCCAGCCTCCCTTGGGAGGCCCCAACCTGTTCCAGGGGAGGCTCAAGCAAGTCTGAAAAAGTACTGTATTTAACTTTTGAGTTTTAGATATTTTGTGTGAAGAGATGAAGCAAACTGAAAGAGGGTAATAGTAGGTGAAATTTATGTATTTATTAACATATCGCTGACCAGCAAAGATACCCTGAGCCAAGGCTAATTTCAGGTGTGCCCAGGGAAGAGTGGGGTGTGAATACAATTCAAAAGGTAACTGTAAAACAGTAATGCAATACAAAAAGGACAACAGTGAAAAAATATAACAATGAATAAATAATGAGAGATAACAATTGATCAATTAGACTAGGGGCAGAACAGCCCAAATACAAGGGTTAAGAAAAGAGGTACTAGGAGGAAGAGCAGGAAGGAGCAAAAAGACCCCTGACGGGTTGCTTAAGAGCAGGCTAAGAGGGAGAGAGTCAGAGGTGGATAGGAAGGTTATTCCAGATAGTCGGAAACAGACAGAGAAAGCAGTCTAACCATGAAGGTGTTGCAACAAGGGTTAACAATGGTTCGAGATTCAAAATAGCAGAGCAAGTAGGCTGGCCTGGGGAAGAGGAGGTTACAATAAACTGAATAAAACGATGACAGCCAGCTGCTCAAAGGAGTTTCACTTTATTCCTGGTATACTGCGCAAGTATGCTATTTTTCTATGGGGAGGCCCAAGATTATTTCAGTATTATGGGGAGGCTCAAGATCTTTTCCATGGCTTAGGGGAGGCTCATTAAGGCAAAGTCTGAGAACTTATGCTATATTCCATTTACAATAGGGGATGAGAGGGGGACCAGTAGACTACCAGGGAACTATGGGGCTGCTATATTCCATTCACACTGGGGATGGGAGGGGCCACTAGACTACCAGGGAACTATGGGGCTGCTATATTCCATTCACACTGGGGATGGGAGGGGGGACACTAGACTACCAGGGAACTATGGGGATGCTATATTCCATTCACACTGGGGATGGGAGGGGGCACTAGACTACCAGGGAACTATGGGGATGCTATATTCCATTCACACTGGGGGATGGGAGGGGGCACTAGACTACCAGGGAACTATGGGGATGCTATATTCCATTCACACTAGGGGATGGGAGGGACCACTAGACTACCAGGGAACTATGGGGATGCTATATTCCATTCACACTAGGGGATGGGAGGGGGCACTAGACTACCAGGGAACTATGGGGACTGCTATGTTCCATTCACTAGGGGTGGAAGGGGCCACTAGACTACCAGGGAACTATGGGGATGCCATATTCCATTCACACTAGGGGATGGGAGGGGGCCACTAGACTACCAGGGAACTATGAGGATGCTATATTCCATTCACACTTGGGATGGGAGGGGGCACTAGACACCAGGGAACTATGGGATGCTATATTCCATTCACACTAGGGGATGGGAGGGGGCACTAGACTACCAGGGAACTATAGGGATGCTATATTCCATTCAAACTAGGGGATGGGAGGGGGGCACTAGACTACCAGGGAACTATGGGGATGCTATATTCCATTCACACTCGGGGATGGGAGGGGCACTAGACTACCAGGGAACTCTAGGGATGCTATATTCCATTCAAACTAGGGATGGGAGGGGCACTAGACTACCAGGAACTATGGGATGCTATATTCCATTCACACTAGGGGATGGGGGGGCACTAGACTACCAGGGAACTATAGGGATGCTATATTCCATTCACACTAGGGATGGGAGGGGCACTAGACTACCAGGGAACTATGGGGATGCTATATTCCATTCACACTAGGGGATGGGAGGGGGCACTAGACTACCAGGGAACTATGGGGATGCTATATTCCATTCACACTGGGGATGGAGGGGCACTAGACTACCAGGGAACTATGGGGATGCTATATTCATTCACACTAGGGATGGGAGGGACCACTAGACTACCAGGGAACTATGGGGATGCTATATTCCATTCACACTAGGGGATGGGAGGGGCACTAGACTACCAGGGAACTATGGGGATGCTATATTCCATTCACACTAGGGGATGGGAGGGGCACTAGACTACCAGGGAACTATAGGGATGCTATATTCCATTCACACTAGGGGATGGAGGGGGGCACTAGACTACCAGGGAACTATGGGGATGCTATATTCCATTCAAACTAGGGGATGGGGGGGCACTAGACTACCAGGGAACTATAGGGATGCTATATTCCATTCACACTAGGGGATGGGAGGGGCCACTAGACTACCAGGGAACTATGGGGCTGCTATATTCCATTCACACTAGGGGATGGGAGGGGCACTAGACTACCAGGGAACTATGGGGCTGCTATATTCCATTCACACTAGGGGATGGAGGGGGACCACTAGACTACCAGGGAACTATGGGGATGCTATATTCCATTCACACTAGGGGATGGGAGGGGCACTAGACTACCAGGGAACTATGGGGATGCTATATTCCATTCACACTAGGGGATGGGAGGGGGCACTAGACTACCAGGAACTATGGGAATGCTATATTCCATTCACACTAGGGGATGGGAGGGGCACTAGACTACCAGGGAACTATAGGGATGCTATATTCCATTCACACTAGGGGATGGGAGGGGTACTAGACTACCAGGGAACTATGGGAATGCTATATTCCATCTCACACTAGGGGATGGGAGGGGCACTAGACTACCAGGGAACTATGGGAATGCTATATTCCATTCACACTAGGGGATGGAGGGGCACTAGACTACCAGGAACTATGGGATGCTATATTCCATTCACACTAGGGATGGGGGCACTAGACTACCAGGGAACTATGGGGATGCTATATTCCATTCACACTAGGGATGGGAGGGGCACTAGACTACCAGAGAACTATGGGGATGCTATATTCCATTCACACTAGGGGATGGGAGGGGACCACTAGACCACCAGGGAACTATGGGATGCTATATTCCATTCACACTAGGGGACGGGAGGGGGGACCACTAGACTACCAGGGAACTATGGGAATGCTATATTCCATTCACACTAGGGGATGGGAGGGGGGCACTAGACTTCCAGGGAACTATGGGGATGCTATATTCCATTCACACTAGGGGATGGGAGGGGCACTAGACTACCAGGGAACTATAGGATGCTATATTCCACTCACACTAGGGGATGGGAGGACACTAGACTACCAGGGAACTATGGGGATGCTATATTCCATTCACACTAGGAGATGGGAGGGCACTAGACTACCAGGGAACTATGGGGATGCTATATTCCATTCACACTAGGGGATGGGAGGGGCACTAGACTACCAGGGAACTATGGGGATGCTATATTCTATTCACACTGGGGATGGAGGGGCACTAGACTACCAGGAACTATGGGGATGCTATATTCCATCACACTAGGGATGGAGGGACACTAGACTACCAGGGAACTATGGGGATGCTATATTCCATTCACACTAGGGGATGGGAGGGGACCACTAGACTACCAGGGAACTATGGGAATGCTATATTCCATTCACACTAGGGGATGGGAGGGGCACTAGACTACCAGGGAACTATGGGGATGCTATATTCTATTCACACTGGGGATGGGAAGGGGCACTAGACTACCAGGGAACTATGGGAATGCTATATTCCATTCACACTAGGGGATGGGAGGGGGCACTAGACTACCAGGGAACTATGGGGATGCTATATTCTATTCACACTGGGGATGGGAGGGGGCACTAGACTACCAGGGAACTATGGGGATGCTATATTCCATTCACACTAGGGGATGGGAGGGGGCACTAGACTACCAGGGAACTATGGGGATGCTATATTCCATTCACACTGGAGATGGGAGGGGGCACTAGACTACCAGGGAACTATAGGGATGCTATATTCCATTCGCACTAGGGGATGGGAGGGACCACTAGACTACCAGGGAACTATGGGGATGCTATATTCCATTCACACTAGGGGATGGGGAGGGGCACTAGACTACCAGGGAACTATGGGGATGCTATATTCCATTCACACTAGGGGATGGGAGGGGGCACTAGACTACCAGGGAACTATGGGGATGCTATATTCCATTCACACTAGGGGATGGGAGGGGCACTAGACTACCAGGGAACTATGGGGATGCTATATTCCATTCACACTAGGGGATGGGAGGGGGCCACTAGACTACCAGGGAACTATGGGGATGCTATATTCCATTCACACTAGGGGATGGGAGGGGCCACTAGACTACCAGGGAACTATAGGGATGCTATATTCCATTCACACTAGGGGATGGGAGGGACACTAGACTACCAGGGAACTATGGGGATGCTATATTCCATTCACACTAGGGGATGGGAGGGGGCACTAGACTACCAGGGAACTATGGGGATGCTATATTCCATTCACACTAGGGGATGGGAGGGGACACTAGACTACCAGGGAACTATGGGGATGCTATATTCCATTCACACTAGGGGATGGGAGGGTACTAGACTACCAGGGAACTACGGGATGCTATATTCCATTCACACTAGGGGATGGGAGGGGGCACTAGACTACCAGGGAACTATGGGGATGCTATATTCCATTCACACTAGGGGATGGGAGGGGCACTAGACTACCTGGGAACTATGGGGATGCTATATTCCATTCACACTAGGGGATGGGAAGGGGCACTAGACTACCAGGGAACTATGAGTATACTATATTCCATTCACACTAGGGGATGGGAGGGGGCACTAGACTACCAGGGAACTATGGGGATGCTATATTCCATTCACACTGGGGGATGGGAGGGGGCACTAGACTACCAGGGAACTATGGGGATGCTATATTCCATTCACACTAGGGGATGGGAGGGGGCACTAGACTACCAGGGAACTATGGGGATGCTATATTCCATTCACACTAGGGGATGGGAGGGGGGCCACTATACTACCAGGGAACTATATGGATGCTATATTCTATTTACACTCGGGGATGGGAGAGGATTTACCACATGGCTGCTGGGCCTGGCAGGCTGCTGTGCACCTGCCCACACTGCCATGGCCTGCCTGTGGGTGGCTGGGCGATTTAGGCCTGCTTTTTGTTTCGGATCTTTGTGCCACACATCTCTGGACAGTGAGTGGTGCACTCCCTCTGAATATGCCACTGTGCAGCACATTCATGGGACCGCCCCCTCCACTCATGTGAGATATATTACTGCTGCACCACTGCCCATTCCCTTGTGGCCAGCACATCCCACCCCTCTGAATATCACGCTGCCATGCATTGTTAGGGTCAGACGGCAAATCACCCAGTGCCGCCAGGTTGTCCAATGCATCTCCTTTGAATATGGAGGCCCATTTTTTTTTTTTTTTTCTAAGATGACATGTTACATAATCTCAGATTTCTAAGAATCCTGTTTCCATTTTGGGAACCCAAGTAATAAATGAAAGATCATCCTATATTAGATTTTCTTTGGGGCACTTCAAATTCAATGCAGCTTGCAGATCTCAGCCCAGGCTTCGAAATCCTTATGGAAACACTATTACCAATACAATCAGAAACTTTCTTTTTGAGACATTTGAACACCAGTCCAGTAATATGAAGCTGTCTTCTCAACTCTAAATGCAACCAGTTTAACATAGAAACATAGAATTTGATGGCGGATAAGGACCGCTTGGCCCATCCAGTCTGCCCATTTCCCTACCTACTGGATAAGCTGCAGATCCTAGTTAACCAGCAGCCTACTTCTTCCTTCCCCCACCCACTAGAATGGCCTTATGACTGTCCCATGCATGCTTGAAATCCACCACTGTTTGTGATTCCACAACCTCCTCCGGAAGGCCGTTCCACGCATCCACAACCCTCTCTGTGAAAAAATACTTTCTTAAATTACCTCTGAGCCGCCCCCTCCCATCTTCATATTGTGCCCTCTTGTTCTTGCACAACTCTTTTTTTGAAAGATACTACCCTCTTGGACTTTGTTAATTCCCTTCAGGTACTTGAAAGTTTCTATCATGTCCTCCCCCCTCTCTGTTTTCCTCAAGGCTATACATATTAAGATCCTTAAGTCTCTCTTCATATGTCTTCCGGTGCACACCCTGCACCATTTTAGTTGCCCTCCTCTGGACAGCTTCCATCCTGTCTATGTCTTTGCGGAGATTGGGTCTCCAGAGCTGCACACAGTACTCCAGATAGGGTCTGACCAGCTGTCTGTACAGAGGGATGATAACTTCCTGTTTTCTACAGGTGATGCCTCTCCCTATGCATCCCAGTATCCCCCCAGCCTTCCTTACTGCCCTCTCACATTGTTTGCCCACCTTTAGGTCATCTGATATGACTACCCCCAGGTCCCTTTCCATTTTTGTTGTTGTTAGTATCTCACCCTCCATTGTGTACTCTTCCCCATGGATTTTGTTTCCCAGGTGCATTACCTTGCACTTCTTAGCATTGAATCTAAGCTGCCATACATTAGACCATTCCTCTAACCTTGCCAAGTCCTTTCTCATCTTTTCCACCCCACCTTGTGCATCAACCCTGTTGCAGATCTTTGTGTCATCTGCAAAGAGACATACTTTTCCTTCCAGTCCCTCTGCAATGTCACTTATAAAGACATTGAAGAGGACCGGTCCTAATACTGAACCCTGCGGTACCCCACTAGTAACCCCTCTTTCGTCAGAGTGGACTCCATTTACTATTACTCTCTGTGTCCTATTCACCAGCCAATTCTTTACCCAGGCTGTCATCTTGGGACCCACTCCCAGGCTGGCTAACTTGTATATTAATCTTTTGTGTGGGACTGTGTCAAATGCCTTGCTAAAGTCTAGGTAGGCCATGTCCACAGCCCCTCCCTGATCTACTACTTTGGTCACCAAGTCAACGAAATCTATCAGATTTGTCTGGCATGACCTTCCTGCTGTGAATCCATGTTGCCTTGGGTCCTGTGCCCCTCTGGCCTCTAGATAATCGACAATTCTTTCCTTCAGAAGTGATTCCATCATTTTCCCTACCACTAAGGTTAAACTAACAGGTCTGTTGTTTCCTGCTTCTGCCTTGCACCCACTTTTGTGAAGGGGAATCACATCTTCCCTCCTCCAGTCCTCGGGTACCAACCCATCCTCCCATGATTTGTTGAAGAGGGTAGTCAGTGGTGTCATTAGTTTTACCCTTAGTTCTTTTAGAATTCTGGGATGAATCCCATCAGGCCCCATTGCTTTGTCCGCCTTCAGTTTTAAGAGTTCTTTCAGAACCCTTTCTTCTGTAAATGGGCTGGTATCAACTTCTGTATCCAGAGTGTTTCTACTGTTTGTTTTAGGTATCTCCCTCTTCATTTGTAAATACTGAGCAAAAATATTTGTTTAGTATCTCTGCCTTTTCACAGTCACCCTCTGCCCACCCCCTTATTAAGCCTCACTATCCCTCCCTTGGTCTTCCTGTGCTCCCTGATGTACCTATAAAAGGTTTTATCCCCCTTCTTAACTGAGTTGGCTATCTTTTCCTCAGTTTGGGCCTTTGCTGTTCTGTCTGCCTTCCCAGCTTCCTTTTGCTTTAACTGATACAGTTCTCTGTCCTGCTCCTTCTGTGATTCCTTGTACTTCCTGAATGCTTTCTTTTTCTCTTGAACCTTCACTGCTACTTCCTTTGAGAACCATAGTGATTTCTTACATCATCTTGTTTTGTTTATTTGCTTCACACAAAGGCTAGTTACCTCTGTGATGACAGTTTTTATTATTCCCCATCGTTCTGTACAAGAGGCAGGGTGAGTATGCTGTTGAGCATTAAGGACACACCTGGCTAAGCGGTTCTACATGATGTCCACCTTATTTACGTAGCAAACCCCTCCTAAAAGTAGGGGGAGGAGGTTGCTACCATATGTGGCTAACAGTAGAATGTTTCCCTGACATCGTCCTCTATGGTTGAAGCTGATATGGTAAGAGCTAGAAGTTGCTATAGACATGTGCCTTCAAGGTGTGAGCATTCTTGAGGTTTTGTGTTCCTGGGGCTAGCAGTTGGTGCTCTTATTTTTTTTTTTGGGAGGGTGAGAATCCACTAAGTTCCAGAAAGCTGTTGGAGTGGAGCCCTAAATGTCCTAAATGGGTATACACCCTGGCATGCAGGCGAGGGGGTCAACTGAGACACTCAAGTTATTGGTACCGGCTGAAAGGGTAACCAGACACTACCATCAAGGTACCGGGGAGTCAGTGATACTCCTGCATGCCAGACTGAGGTAGGCACATAACATGCCCACCAAAACCTTGCTGAACGACTTGGGCTGGGGCACATGAGAATCTCAATGTATGCTGTTATCTGGAAGTCTGATCCTGAGAAAGGTAGGAGGTCCTGGACACCTCACTATGGTAATGGCATTTGTGCAACATTGAGTGGGACCCTGGAGGCTGACAAGGAGGGACCTTGGGTACCTGGGATGTGTCCCATATCACTGGAACTGGTGGTTGAGGATCTGGTGTTTGCCACAGTGTAGGAGTTTAGAGGGACCACCAAAAGGGTGCAGGAATCCTGAGGGCTGTCTCCTCAGGGGACATCTCCTGAGGGGTTTCAGGCCTGAGGCAGGTTCCCCTGAAGTTCACTGTGACCATCCTATTGGGTGGTCCCCACCCAAAACCTGTGCACTGATGTCATCAAGAATCCAAGAAACTGATGAAGCAAGTACTGCATACAGACAGCAGAAGCAAAGTGAAAGACTCATCTCCATAACTTATGCGGATAGGGCAAACTCCTCAAACATCATCAGGGCCCATGTCACCGGAATGCCATCCTGGTAGAGGGTCACAGTGTCACCAAAGTAAGCATTTAAAGAGTGATATGGGTGATGGCCAGTAGGTCTGGAAACCTGGTAGGAGAAGTGCCTACCCAAGATTCCTTAGACTGAGAGTTCATCGTGATATTACCGGGTGCCTTGCCATTGTGTCATGTTCTGTAACATGTAATGGGACATGTGGGCAGGTAACGCAAGTAAAAGAAAGTATGGAGAATCCCTGGGCACCCTGTCACTCAAGAAGTAAATAAATAGAGGGTAACAAAGGCACCTAGCGTATTGATCTGAAAAGAATGGAGAGTGTCAGAGACCATGCACTAATGAAGAACTGCTGGGGGGGGCAAAGAATGAATAGAATGTGCCACTGCAGGCCATTGTTGTTCGGCTAGCACACCATATAGTCAGACAACGGATGAAATGGCTACCCAGGAAAACTGAATTACCATAACAAACTGTGTAGGAGCTAAAGAACTGGGGTCTATTGGCCCATGCCTACTTATTGTGCAAACAAACTAAGGCCTAAAGCCCTCCACTAAAGTCAAGTTCTTGAAATCCATTGGTCCAGTGTATTTTGTTCCACTATCTTTTTTTTGTTTTTTGAAATTTAGCTGTTTGGTCCCCACCGCCTCCTCATGCCAACCGGTGATGAGAACACATAGGCTTTTTTACGGTTTTCTCCCCTTGCCCCCCCAGGCCCCGCACATGGCTGTGTGAGCATGTGGAGACATGCTGCGCACCCCACAGTGCCAGCTCATCCCCTTCCACCTTCCATAACTTTTTGCCACCCCCTCTCTACCTACGCTACCCAGCGGACCTCCACCCAGTAGGAGTGGAACTATGGGGGGGTGCCAACCTTTCCTCATCATCCTCGAGAGAGGAGAGTTGCCCATCAACATGCTCAACACTGCCCCCGCACGCCAGCACCCCAATAACTCAAGGTCATTTCCGAACCCGGGTCACTGGCATAGCATGAGGTAAGGCGTCCAGCGCCTCAACCCTCAGAGCCACCAGGATGGCACTGTTCCACTATTTTTATTTTTTTTTTTTTTACTGTACCCCTGACCTGGGCATCCTTCCGAGGTGCACACTCGGTTTCTGCCTCTCACTCCCGGCCTGAACTCCCTACCAGTCAGTGCTTCTCTCCCCCCACGAACCCAGGCAGGTCAGTCCTCTGGCTACCTTTATGCCACCGAGGGAAGGCTCACCCACCCATGGTGACCTTACAGACTCAAAGGCCTACCTGAGCAATGGGTGGCACCTGAGGAGGAGTCCGAAGTGAGGGAGCCGACGATGGGAAATGGGCAGAGCCACTAGAGCCCTCTTCATCCCCGCAGGCCAAGGGAGGATTTTTGCTTCTCCAGTCCCAGTCCCTGAGCATGGCATGCAATGTCACCATGGCTCATGGCAACCCTGCCGGCGTCAGCCACGCTCGACCCTCCTTCTGAGTCTGCGTCCAGTAGTACCAACAATCTCCATCGGGGGTCACCAGGATGCCGGACTTCCCCATAGCCCTCCCCCTGGAGAGGAGAGCAGTCCTCCGGATGCTCAATCCTCTCCCTCCCCTGCCTACCCCCAATGCCAAAGTTCACTCCCGAATCTGGATCATCTGTGTGGCACGAGTTGTTGCGTTCAGCACCTCAACCCTCAGCGCCACCAGGCCACCCTCTGTTCCACTATCTTGAGGTGTATAATTGCAAAAAGAAGGTTCAGCTCCTGGGTAATTCCCAAACTTCTCTTTGTTTTATTCTTCACCATAAGTATCAACATTTCATGACTGGCTTCTATTAGTGGGGTGTTGGCTGGTCCTGGAAGGGAATACTTTTCATAAAAAGCAAACGCGGTGGCTGTAAATAAACCAAGTAGATGCCTGGGAGGTCAGGAAAGCAGATTAGCTGTATAAATTATAATCCAGAAACATTTTCCAGGAAGCTCCGGCTGGGTCAAACTAGAGACACCGCCAGTCCTGAGGAAGTGACATAGCCATGAAACGTTAATACTTATGGTGGAGGATAAACAAAAAGTTCTGGAATTACCCGAGAGATTAACCTTCTTTTTGCATTTTTTGTGACTAATAACTGCTAGGAAGAGTTCCTCTGATTCTACCCTTGTTCTGTTTAGCCTGTTTAGGTGCATGCAATAGGCTCGCAGCAAGAAATTCCAACACAGAAATCTAGATTCAGGCATTCACTGGGCCATGTCCGTCCTCAACCAGGGCAGTGATGCAGGTTGGCCATGTTGCTTCCTGAATGGGGAGGTGGGGGTTGCATTTACATTCTTCTCAAAATTGTAAGCAGGACAGAGCATTATTAAACATCACACCAGGCTGTCAGTGCAGTGGGAGTGCTACCACTTTTAACACTAGGCTAGGAAATGCACAATGTTAAATATTAAAGCTAGGGTAAATATACCAGCCTGTCAGTGCAGCAGGAATGCTACCACTAGCAACATACAGTGTTAAACATTAAATACTAGGGTAAATATGCCAGCCTGTCAGTGCAGCGGGAGCGCTACCGGTAGCAACATACAGCATTTAAACATTAAATACTAGGGTAAATACGCCAGCCTGTCAGTGCAGCAGGAATGCTACCACTAGCAACATACAATGTTAAACATTAAATACTAGGGTAAATACACCAGCCTGTCAGTGCAGCGGGAGCGCCACCGCTAGCGTCATACAGTGTTAAACATTAAATACTAGGGTAAATACACCAGCCTGTCAGTGCAGCAGGAATGCTACCACTAGCAACATACAGTGTTAAACATTAAATACTAGGGTAAATACGCCAGCCTGTCAGAGCAGCGGGAGCGCTGCCACTACCAACATTCAGTGTTGAACATTAAAAACTGGAGTAAATATGCCAGCCTGTCAGTGCAGTGGCAGCCCTATCACTCACAATGCCAGAGCCCTGGGATAGGGAACATACAATGTTAAACATTAAGACCTAGGACTTCTGGTGATGTCAGCATGATAATGGCTGCCTAGCCCTGTTGCTCTGCGCCCCAACCGGTAATAAAAGTATTAAATCACCTACATCAGAATGTCTTCACCGGCCAAAAGCAAGAAGAATAAGCCTGGAAGACCCCAGCTCACTCAGGAGCAAAAATTGCGGGTGTTAGTCCGTGAGGAACTAGGGGATGCATCGGATTCCTCTGAGGCCCCTCTCGACTTGCTCCAGGCAGGCCCTCATGAAGAGGGCTCTTTATCCAGTCTAGCGACCACAATTAAGCAAACGGCCCATACAGTTAATAAGATAGATCAGTCACTAGCTGAACTCAGGGCGGACATAAACAATATTAATCACAAAACTGACCAGCTGGAATTATGTTCTACTCAAATTTCAGAACAATCAGATCGCCAAGACCGCCTGATTATGTACTCACTGGCGCGGGACCACGAGCTTACACACCACCTGGATGAGCTGGAGGCAGAACCTCAGGATTTACAGGGTCCCTGAGGGTTCAGAGGATAGATACCCCAGTATGATAGCTTTTCTCCAGAATCTGCTACGTGACCTGTTGGAGCTACCACCGGAGTTTTCAATGGAGATGGACCGGGCTCACAGAGCATTTGTCTCCAAGCCCAGAGCTCCAGATTCAAAACCCCGGTCGATTGTTGCCAAGATTACGTCTAACAAGGTAAAAGTGGAACTACTGCAGAAAGCCTGGCAGAAGGGCCAACTAAACTACTCCAGCTCTCGAATCTCACTGGACAATGACCACACGACAGCAGTTCAGGAATCCAGAAGAATCCTCTGGCCAGTGGTGAAGCAGCTCCGGGCTAAAAATATCAAAGCACAAATCCTGTTTCCACCAAGGCTAAAAGTTATCACTGAAGCAGGCCCGAAAGTTTACCCAGATCCCCTGGCTGCCTCCTCATTCCTGAGTTCTCAAGGGATCACTTCTCCCCCCCTTATCAAAGAAAGGCTAGAAAAAGATTTACTTGCTTCGGCTTGGTCGATATCTCAAAAGGGAGCTGCAAAGCCTGGATCGTCGCAGAGGTCTGCACACACGAACTTACGAGCTGATGTTGCTGCCCTGCTGAGAAGATACGGTGATTCCTCCATGGTAAATAAAAAGGCTGCGCACTTATCGGAGGACATTCAGGATCATCTCAAAATGACGTGCACTCAGCAGCAACGAACACTTGACCTCCAGCCCGACGATCTTCCCAATTCTGAGCTGGTTTGCACTTGGGAGAGCTTCCCTCTCTTTCTTATTTGCTCTCTCCCCCCCCCCCGCGATATTGCTTTCTCTCCACCTGGCTCTCAGTGACTTTTTGAGTGGCTGAATTGCTCCCTCCTCCTTACGGGGGTGAGAGCTTTTCAATCGCATTAAGACATAGCTCGTAAGCATCTGCTGCAAGAGATGCTCAGGTGAATAAGCGCGATTAAGTTGTTAACCCCCCCACGGGATGGGGTGGGACATTGGGAACTACAACAGACAGAGGTCTGTAGTGGGGGGTTCCTGGTTCTGGGAGGCCCTGGTCACTGGGAGCCCTGGGGGATCGTGGAAGGTCCTTATCCCTGGGGAACATGGGGTTTCCTGCTTCTAGGGATGACTTCCTCTATTCCCCTGATAAACTCTGTATGATGTACCTGGGGAGTGGTGGGATGGGAATAATCTGGCTCTGCCCTTGTTGGGCAGTGAGGTGCAGAGTACCCCTGGGGTGTAACTTTTGGCCCTCCCCCCCTTTTTGGGGGTTCCATTCCCTCCCTGCCCTGTGAGGACTGCCCATCGCTGGCTGACTCCTGTAGCTGCAGGTGAAAATGTGACTTGGCACTGGGGAGTAAGCAGACCTAGCTACGCACAACAGTTGGATTGAAAGTATGAGGATTGCAGGTTGGGCTGGGAGATGGGAGGGGCCATGGTGGGGAGGCTGATCTGTGGGGTGAGCAGTCTCCTGCATTGAGGCGCTCTCGGGGGGCCTGGACTGGGGGATTTTAAAGTAATCCAAATTGGCAAATCACTCTTTATAGGAGCAGGATCCTAGATGTCTTCCGCCTGCTCCCTCCCTCCCTCCCGGGCTCTCACCCTCGGGGTGCTCTTGGGGTTGGAGGTGTGCTTGCCCTGGCATTCTTCATGGGCGTGTGGGACTCCCTCCAGGACTCTCTCTCCTCTATCCCAAATAGACGGATGGCCTCGGAACAGGGCTCGGGCGCCCAACCGGGGTCCCTGCCTGCGTACTGAATCCATCTGGTTTGAGGTTCCTAGAGGGGCTTATACACCTATGGGGGCTGGGCTGCATGACCTATCTCCTCATGGGTCAATAACAGATGGTGGGGCTGATGCCCCCCCTTTACCACCCGAAGCATCTCCTGTCACCCATCCATCATGGCACTCCCTGGGATTAGTAACTTACTACACTCTAATAATACAAACAAATTAGGTGATTTCATTCTATTGACAATTTATTTGGCCCGCTTGGGGCTCTGCTCAGGGTAGAGCAACCTGGACATATCATCGCCAATATTAAGGCAAGCTCAATAAAGGGACTACACCCTAGAGCTGGTGGGCTTCTCCCTCAATAGTAGGAAAGCCCTCCCCATACTGCATTTTGGCAGTTGCCTCACTGCTGATCTGCTATCTACGGCAACCCTTGGAAGTTTAGTTTAGTTTAGGGAGAGAGGAGCATTTGGAATTTTCTGTTTAGGTCCAGATGTCTCTCCTCTCACTGTTATGGAATGGCCTGGTACTGTTCTGGGCAGTGTATATAGTTAAGGCATCTTCTTAAATCTTGCAAGATGTGACAATTTTTTTCTCTTTCCCTAGTGTCCCCGCCTGCATTTGAATGGGGAGAGGGATATATGCCACCTGGGCTCCACCATCATTCTGGAGTCACTGGGGAACCTTGATGGCATTGGCTGAGAATAAGGTTCCTCGGGACTCGGGAGCATTATGTTGAGTGGTGGGGCACATGAAGCAGTTTAAATTTCTCTCTAGTTTGTGCTGTTAAAACAATGCAGTTAAGCCCACAAGGGTATATTTCAGTCTTTTGTTATGAGAATTTACGGTTACTGAATATTATAGAGAAGATAAAATTACAAGAGGGAATGGACAGTCATGGATCGTTAGCAGTGATAGAGATAAGAATGTTATCTCAGGAGAATTTAAGGCTTAATACAGAAGTAGAACATATTGGGAATAAGAATAGCTCATAACCACTTAAAAATATATTCATTGAATGCGAATGGTCTGAGCAGCCCAGTCAAGAGGTCTAGAATGATTACGTTAGCTAAAAAGTCATATGCTGATATTGTATATTGGCAGGAAACCCATTTGACTTCTAGGGAACATGAGAAACTCCGAGGTAGGGGCTACGCGCAGGTCTTTGCCTCAGCTATGCTGAGGGGAAGAAAGAGGAGGGTTGCTATACTGATCTCATCCCTTCTTCTATTCCGAAAAATAAAAGAATGGGTAGATCCTGCCGGTAGATTAATTATAGTCCAGGGGACTTTAAATGCACAGAAACTAACCCTGGCCAACATTTATCTGCCTCCAGCTTCAAACATCCCTACTATCCGATTTTTGCTGGATAAAGTGGTGGAGATGACGAGGGAGACCCTGATTCTGGCAGGTGACTTCAACACTCCCTTGAATACCACCCTGGACACTACCAGGGCCTAGCCCAGTGTGTAACAGCCCTCACACAAATTTTTCAAGCGGTTTACAGAGGGGGTGGGGTGGCTTGATACGTGGCAGTCCTTACAACCCAGAGACAGGGGATACTCCTTCTACTCTGCAGCCCATGGGAAATATACAAGAATTGACCACTGCTATACCCAGAAGGAACAGCTTGGCTAACTGGTCTAAGCCACATTGGGCCCTATAGCCCACTTGGATCATGCCCCACTCATCACTCAGTGGAGCCTGGGTCTGGAGAGGTGCAACACTGGGTGGAGATTTAACCCCGTACACTTAAAAAGTGAACAATTTAAGGAGTTCCTTAGTGATAAAATTATGGAAATCATACGGGACAACTCTACCCAGGAGACTCCGTCAACAATTCAGTGGGACACACTAAAAGCAGTCCTGAGAGGTCACTTAATAAAATATTCAGTCGGATTAGTGAAGGCGTGCAAGAAAAGGCAGCTTCAGCTGGAACAGACCCTTCAATTCCTTCAGCTGGCTCACCAACAAGGCGATGCCTCGGTTCTTCCCCAGATAAAGCGGACCAAGAATGAACTGGACACCCTATATCTGCAGCAAACTGAGGTTGCCCTTGCATATCTCCACCAGAGATATGACGAGATCGGCCCTCAAGCCTCCCGGTTACTGGTGTACCGTCTCCACCAATACCGTAAGCTGTCTACTATTGCAATGATAAAGGACCCTGGAACAGGAGAATGTCATACTAAATTTAAAAATATATCTCTGGCCTTTTGTCAATATTATAAAACCTTGTACACTCTGGATCAGGAGACAAATTTGTCACACACCAAATCTTTTCTAATTGGCTCTAAAGTTACCAACACTTGACCAAGAACAGCAGGACCTCATGGTGAGACCAATTCACCGGAGGAGCTGTGGTCGGTCATCTCCAAGTCCAAAACCCAAAAAGCCCCTGGCCCTGATGGTTATGGAGCGGAGTTTTATAAAAGCTCGACTCAGTCTATTAGTAAGTTGTTACTTGCAGCATGTAATGAGGTCCTTCCTGATGAATCCCCTCTGCCCAGTTGGGCATATACCACAATCTCCATCATCCCCAAGCCAGGTAAGGACCCTCTACAATGTAGCTTATATAGACCAATATCAGTCCTTAACTCTGACTACAAATTCTTCATGTCCATCCTGGCCCGACAACTGGACCTTATACTACCGGAGCTGACTGACCCTGACCAAACAGGTTTTGTGAGTTCAAGGTCCACTTCAGATAACACGCGTAGGGCCCTGCATCTGTTTCATGAGATGTAATTCCAGGAGGACTCATCGGTCCTTCTCAGCCTTGATGCTGAGAAGGCCTTTGATCGGGTATCTTGGCCTTTTCTGTTCACCACAATGGCTGCTATGCGTTTCCCGCGACCCCTCATCCATACTCTTAGGAAAATCTATGCGACCCCAAAGGCGTGTGTTAAAACATCCAGTTAGCACTCTGAATACTTCCCCCTTTATAGGGGTACGTGTCAGGGCTGCCCACTATCACCAGGCCGTTTTGCCATTTTTATTGAACCCCTGACCCAGGCGATTAGTATGTCGTCTGAGATTTTGGGGGTGACTGTGGATGGCACAGAGCACAGGGCTGCCCAATATGCAGATGATGTTCTGCTATTCCTTACTAAACCCGAACAATCTATACCTTCCATTTTTCACCTCTTGGAAGAATTTGGGTCACATTCAGGCCACAAGCTGAATACCAGCAAGACCGACGCCCTCAACTTTCACTACGTCCGATCGGATGCAATTAAGGTAAGGTACCCCTTCCACTGGGGACTTACCAAGCTAAAATACAGGGATTTATTTAACTCCAAAATTTGATTAGAGTTTTGCTCATAAAAGTGCTAAAACATTGTGAAAATGCATAGCACTTGCCTCACTGTGTTTAACAAACATAACACTTTTAGAAAACCTATATAAATACTTTCCATACAGTTAGCATTGTCCCAAGGAAAAAAATGCTAATCAATTATTTAAAACCCTGAAAATATTTAGGAATTTACCTCTCGCATCGGGCTGAGGACACCCTAGATAACTACCACCACCCCTTTACATCCCAGATTAAACAAGACCTTGAAAGATGGAACATCCTCCCACTGAATATGCTGCAGCACATAGAGATGGTTCGGATGGTAACCCTTCTGAGGATTCTCTATTTGTTCCAGAATTTACCCCTCAGTCTGCTGAACAATCTCTTTAAAGTTTGGAACAGGACCATAGTGAAATTTGTCTGGGCAGAAAGACGCCCAAGAATTCAATTGGAGACTCTCCACCTCCCTAAGGCTCAAGGGGGCTTGGCACTCCCCAGTCTGAAACTCTATTACTGGGCAACTCACCTCTCTTTAATAATACAGTGCCTTGTGGGAGTGATTTTGGCCAGATGGAGGGAAATTGAGGAGAGTGTCCTCTCTCACGAGGAATATCAAAGAGTGATATTCCATAAAACCCTTCCCTCATTGGGCCGGCATGCTTGGGGACCACAGATGGAGAACCAAGCACAGGTCTGGTGCTCAATGCGAAAGGCCCTAGGGATTACCCCTTTCCTGGTCTTACTTTGTCCAATAAACCTACTGGAGGATTTTCCTCCAACTCTCTCAGACCATACCTTTGGGACTTGGAGGCATGCCCATCTCCTCCAGCTCTTGCAACTGCAAATTGGTCCCCACTTTAGAGAGGTTGGTGAAATCAGTTATGATTTTCATCTATGTCAATCACATTTTTTTCAATATCTACAACTCTGACACTATTTTGAATCCCTACCCCTTAATGTCCGTTCACCTGAGGCACACCCCCCAGTGATTCGAATACTCCAGCAAGTATTAAAATCCCAGGGACTCCCGCATGCTGTTTCAGTGCTATACAGATCCCTCCTGGAAACAATAGGGGGAGACGCCTCACAGCTAAGGGAAAAGTGGAATGAAGAGTTGGGTTCTCAAATCACACCCCAACAGTGGAAAGCTCTTTTGCGTATGACATCAAGAATCACCTACTCTCATTCCTGGAGGTTGTTTTCTTGGCAATTGCTGAGAAGATTCTTCCAAACTCCGGTAATAACCTCTCATTATGGAACTACACGATCTGCAGCGTGTTGGCGCCTATGTGGAGAGGTTGCAGCTCACCACTCTCATATTTTTTGGTCCTGTCCAAAACTGCAGCCTTTTCTGCAGGATTTATTTGAGGAGTTAGAAGGCCTCTTCAGGGTCGGACTACCTTATAGGGGCGATTTCTTTATCCTGCATTGCTTCCCCCTGGCCTGCTTGACCCCCATGCCCGGTACCTATTAAATATTCTTCTCGTGGCGTGAAGAAAGCTATCACTAAACGCTGGCTCACAGTTGAGCCCCCTACCCTTTCATGCTGGAGATAGTCCACCTTATATATAAATCCGAGAAAATAACCCACAATTTAAATGATCAGGCTGAGCTGGGCTCCCTGAAGTGGAGGAGATGGATCATCCATACTATGGCCAAAGACCCTCTTTTTGTGCCTTAATGCAACACCTCATTGACTGGCTCCTCAGGTCATAGTTTATTGGCACCGGGCCCCTACCTGGACCTTAAAAGCTCAGTTGATGGGGGATGCAAGGGGCACTGACTGGGCGAGTGGGAGGGCTTGGGGAGGTGGGTTGTGAGGGAAGATAGATGATTTAAATTTGAGATAATCGGTAAAACGATGGCGGGGTGTGTTCTAGTGGATTAGGATGGTTATTAAAATAATATTGTGCAATCTTATTAATAGGCCTGTATCTCCAAATGTCTGATGCAATGTCTGTAATACTTATGATGGATTATGACTGTCAAACTGTGTATGAACTGTAAAGCTTCTCTAATAAAAATGATATTTACAAAAAAAAAAACATTAAAACCTAGAGTAAATATGCTAGGCTGTCAGTGCAGTGGGATCACTACCACTAGCAACATACAGTATTAAACATTAAAAACTAGTGTAAATATGCCAGCTTGTCAATGAAATGGGAGTGTTACCACTCACAGCATCAGTGACCCGAGGTTTCAGAATGAGCCTGGACAAGCAGGGACTAGCTGTGAGGAGAAGAATCACGTATCACAAGGGATACTTTCAGGGCACCTTCCTATATTGGTATACTACCAGCTCTGGATGACTGCAGGTGTAGGAATATGCCTGGACAGGCAGGGACCAGCCATGAGGAGAAGAATCACGTATAACAAGGGATACTTTTAGGGCACCTTCCTACATTGGCATACTACCAGCTCTGGGTGACTGCAGGTGTAGGAACATGCCTGGACAGGCAGGGACCAGCCACGAGGAGAAGAATCATGCATCACAGGGGATACTTTCAGGGCACCTTCCTACATTGGTGTACTACCAGCTCTGGGTGACCTCAGGTGGCAGTGAATCTGGAGCAGCTTTGGGGGTGGCATCAGCTGGTGCCAGGCTACACATTCTTGTGTCTTAAAGGAAAGGAGTAAAAGTAAAGTGGAAAACCCCAGTCAGCAGCAGGATGACAACCCGGGGGGAAGGGGACATCAGCTGGTGCCAGGCTACACATTCTTGTATCCTGAAGGAAAGGAATAAAGTAAAGTGGAAACCCCAGTCAGTAGCACGATGATGACCCAGCCTTCCAAAGGCTCTGCGGCAGTGACATGGTTCTCCTCTGAGCTGTATTCCGAATTGTGATGGGAGTTGGGATGCTCCACTACCCCCCTACGCACGCGCACACACATACACACACACACGGCAAGCCTTGAGGGATGGAATACCAGCAGGCCTGTGAGAAGCTGGATAACAGGGCTGTGAGGATGGACTAAAAGTGGGCATGGCCAGTGCAAGGCAGCATTAACAGAGCAAGCCCCCCCCCAAAATTAATACTTATATTGTATTTTACAGCTGTCAATTGGCTGCTGTTGTATGGGAGGTTTGGTAAAACAATGGACCCTCACAAATTCCCTGTTTCTGTGTCTATATGAGCCTCGATCAGAGTCAGGTACATTAACTTTGTGGCACTCAGAGCGATATTCTGGACGTGCCAAATGTATTAGTAAGCCCCCACCTGCCTGCTTGCAAGGTGGGAGTTACATTCATATTTACTGTATCTTAAAATGTACCTGTTTAGCAAGCATTAACTAACTCCGTCAATGTAATGTACTGTTTATCATGTAATTAGGCTTATTTATCCTTCTGTACTACAGTAAATGCTTTACACACACGTATGTTGTCACTTCTGAAAAGGAAGCCCATTTCTGTTCCTACACAGTTAACAAGAAATAAATAAATCTGTCACGTGTTTCATTTTCAGTTTTGTGTGTGAAACCTTCTCATGATTGCTTTTCTGCACACATTTATAAATACATTTGACTACAAAAGTGAAATATCTTCAACTGAATGGTGATAATAAAGCTAAGATCACAGCAGTAACACGAACACAGCCAGACTTTATTCTCGGACCTTGGCTCCACAGTCCATTTCTCTTCTCCCACTTCCTGGTACAACCTGATCTCCTCTCTCGACAATACCAGACAGAGATGGAATATTCTATTTCTGTCTTCCAAAACAGCTAATGCACGCATTAAAGGACACAGCAAGTGTTTAAACATAGCATGTTATCTGTTGAGATGCAGCATACACACCGACATCAAACTGACTTCACTTCTGTCTTGTTTTTAGTACCCTTGGTACACAGCAGCTCAGCATGCCTTACCTCCAGGTTCATGATCCCGTTTCAGTCTCCAACACCACAAACTGCTCTATTCAGAAACATAAATAGTTACTCTGTTTCAGAGTTTTGTATTAAAAGAATAAAGGATATATAGCCACAGAATACCAGGTCCCTCTGTAGCTGTCTGTGCAGTCAGCTCTGTGCTCCAGGCCCTAGTAGCTCTCTCACTTCCTGTCTGCCCCACCTCATTCTAAACAGCTCATTAATATTCATATGTGCAGCAGCATGGGAGGAGAAACAAGAGGGGCTGCTTAATATTTAAAGACACACAGTCAGCCTTAAACTGGCAAGATGGCAAAGTTGTTTTAATTCACCATAGTTCACAACATGTGCATCAGCAAATATGTATATAATACTTTTCCTCATTTGTGCAGCTTCCCTGCTAAAAATACTTGTCCTGCATTTCCATTGTTCTATATCTGAAATATGAAATCAGTCCTATTGAGTATCTGTACAGGCAGAAAACAGACCCTGTTCTATGCCTGCAGCCACTGCATTCTGCCTGTACAGGCATCAGTCAAAAACAGGCCTTATGCAGTAGATTTCCAGTCACTGTTTAATGCCTGTCTGATGCCAGCATTGTTTGGATGTACAGTACACTTGCTTGATGCCTGTCCAATGCCTGCAGTGTCCAAGAGATTTCCGCAGGCTCTCTGTTGCTTACAGCCCCTATACCCATACACTTATAACTCCCCGCCTTTGCTACAAAACTAGCATCCAGCTGCAAATTACCCTTTTGCACATAATTCTAGTTAAAATTCAGCTTTCAATTTTTCTTTCATACACAGTTATAGTGAACATATTTTATTCATGTACTAGAATTATTGATTTGCTCAGTGGAGGTTTCTTGGTAAAAGAAATTAAATTCAGTATCTTGAACCACTAATGTTCTCTGCTCATCATGGTTTTCAGTTCAAACATTAGGTAATTTACCTGTAATGTAGTTTTGTAGTCACAGGCTGGTAATAATGGTACAAGATGTCTGCTGCTAGCTGTCACAGATTGAAAGTTTCTTTTTTTTTTACTTTATCTTTTTCTCCCCTTTCTGAATGGCCCCTTTCCAACGACTTCCCCAGCCCCATCACCCTAGCATTCAATGGACTCACCTCTGGCTCTTTCTAGAGGTGCCTGTCGTGTATGCGGATGATGTCACCATGCCCGGAGGACGTGGGCGTAACAGTGCACGAGCAGTAATGGAGTAAAGAAGTCAGAAACTTAAACTCGGTGTCCCATACCTCTCAACCTCCTGCCTCGTAAATCAGGGACAAGGCTTAAAAAAATCAGGGACAAAGGACAAAAATCAGGGACACATCTTCAAAATTAGAGTTATCCACCCAGAAAGCTGGTAGAATATGGGGCTTAGTGCTAAATGCATTTTCTAAAGAAGAACAAGTCTGTAACTTTAATGCTTGACATTGTTTTGTGCTTACAGTCCCCACTGTTTAGCCACAAAAACACAAATTTTAGGAGGGACAGAGTAAAATTTTGAGGCAAAATCAGGGACATCCCTGAAAATCAGGGACACTTGAGAGGTATGCGGTGTCCGTGTGTTTATTCAATTGGTATACAGGGCATGGTAAAGTCAAGAATAGAACAATGGCGACGAGATGGGATGAGTGAAACGCTGGTTAGAACTGAAGTAGAGCAAGAAAAAAAAAAACAGAGAGATGGAAAGCGCTATACCAAAGTTTGATTGTTACAGTGAACCAGCCATGCTGGGGCTGAGATGGACACGGTGGCTTACATCCTTTGAACTGTTTGCTGATGGGAAAGGATTGATACTAGCTGATGATGTGAGTGCGGCTACAAAGCAATGGAGAAGAGCTTTATTACTACATCATGCAGGGACAGATGTACAAGATATTTTCTCGACGCTCGGGGACACCGGAGGGCCAACGGACTATGATTTGGTGGTAACAGCATTGAATGCCTACTTTGTGCCACAAGTAAACACTGCATTTGCGCGGCAGGCCTTCTATCAGCTAAGACAAAAGACAGGGGAGACCGTACAGCAATTTGTCACCCGTCTGAGACAATCAGCCAAAGACTATGACTTTGCAGGCGATAAGGACAATCAGATAAGGGTGCAATATTAAGCAAATGCAATTCTGAATATGTACACCGCAGGTTGTTAGAGGAGGGATCTGGGCTGACATTAGTGAGATTACTTGAGCTGTCTGCTCAGTGTGAGAGAATAGAGGTGCAAATGGCCACGATGCACATGAACTCAGAGGCCCCAAAACCTGAAACAGTTAATCGCGTATTCAAAAATGAGGAAAAGCATCACAGAAGAAAGCAAAGAGGAGAAGAGGGACAAGACAAGATGGAGAAAGGGCGCTACAGGTGTGGCCACGCAGATCATTGGGCAAAAGACCCTACTTGCCCAGCGCGAGGGCAGGCGTGCAAGAAATGCAAAGGCAGAAATCATTTCACCAGAATGTGTAAAACAAAAGGGAATGTGAAGCATACGGTTAAATGTGTCGATTCAGAGAAGCCAGACAGAGACTATGCATTTGTGATAAGGGAAAAAGGCAGCACGGACAGAATGATGTTCTCAGTGGGGGAAGTCAACCTGTTGATGCTAATAGACTCAGGGGCTTCTAGCAATATTGTGGACCAGGACACCTGGGAAATGCTGAAGAGTAAAAGAATTAAGTGTCAATCGTCAAAGACCGACAAGAAACTGTACACATACTCAGCAACTGAGCCGCTGGCAGTAAAGGGGATCTTCACATGCAAAGTAGCCATAGGCAATCGCAGCACACAGGCCGAATTCACAGTGATATGTGGGCATGGCGAACCATTCCTGGGAAAAGAGATGGCTGTAAAGCTGGGTGTACTTAAGCTGGGTGTCAATGTAGCAGCAGTGACTGATGTGGGAGTGCAGATAAGGCAGCAATACCCTGGATTGTTTCAAGGTGTGGGAAAGCTCAATACAAAGCAAATAAGTCTGCACATAGATGAGAAGGTAGTACCAGTGGCACAGCCCATTAGACGAATACCCTTTCACCTGAGAGGAGCGATGGAAGCCAAAATTAAGGAACTACTGGACATGGACATAATAGAGAGGGTGGTTGAGGTGACACCATGGGTGAATCCAGTACTGATCATGCTGAAACCAAACAAAGAAATCAGGATGTGCCTGGACGTGAGACAAGCGAACATGGTGATCATACGTGGCAGGTACCCAATCCCCACGGTGGATGAACTGTTGCAAGGCATGAATGGGTCTACCATATTCAGTAAGTTGGATCTTAAATGGGGCTACCATCAACTGGAACTGACACCAGAATCAAGAGGTATAACAACGTTTGCAGTACATAATGGGACATACAGATACAAAAGACTCATTTTTGGGGTTTCATCTGCCAGCAAGCAGTATCAGCACAAAATTGCAACAGCACTGGCTGGCATCGAGGGAGTGGAGAACATTTCAGATGATATTATTGTCCACGGCCCAGACAAGGAGAGCCATGACCGGCGGCTGCACAAGGTCCTAAACAGATTGGCGAATTCTGGCCTGACACTTAATCAAGACAAATGCCAGTTCAATATGGACAAATTGGTCTTCATGGGCATGTTACTCTCACAAAAGGGCATAGGCCCCACGACTGAAAGAGTAAGAGCAGTGGTCGAGGCCAGAGAGCCTGACAGCATCAGAGGTTCGCAGCTTCTTGGGATTAGTGGGATACAGTAGTAGGTTTATCCCTCAGTTCTCTACACTTACAGAGCCTCTGCAGAACTTGACAAAGAAGGACACAGTATTCAAATTTGGACCGAGCAAAAGATAGCATTCCAAGCACTGAAGAGTAAATTAGCCAAAGCGGCAAAATTAGCCTACTTGACAAGGATGCGCCCACTCAAAGTGATAGCAGATGCAGGACTGGTAGGCATAGGAGCTGTACTGGTGCAGGAACAACATGGAGAAATGGTTCCAGTCTGTTATGTGAGCAGGAGTCTATCGGAGTGTGAACGCAGGTACTCACAAACTGAGCGTGAGGCCCTTTGCATTGGTTTGGCTTGAGAAACTTCACCCATATGTGTATGGCAAGAAATTTGATTTGATGACTGACCATAAGGTGCTCGAGGCTATCTATAGTCCTCACTCAAAGCCATGCGCTCGCATTGAACGATGGGTATTGAGACTACAACCTTACGACTTCCGAGTTGTGCACATACCAGGGAGACATAATATAGCAGACCCTTTGTCTCATCTATTGGGGGAGACAGCAATGAAGGAATCACACACACATGGAGCAGAAGAGTACATACGGTTCGTGGCTGTTAATGTGACTCCAGGTGCGCTGACCACAAGAGAGGTCGAGGAAGCGTCGGCTGTCAATGAGGAACTGAGAGAGGTAAAGAGTGCCATTGAGATGGAATGCTATGAGAAGTGCAGGGCATATGCACCCATAGCAAGTGAGCTGAGCACAATTGGACAGCTACTTCTCAGGGGAATGTGCATTGTGTTACCCCATGGACTTCACTGGAGAGCTATAGCTTTAGCCCATGAGGGACACTTGGATATTGTGGGCACCAAACAACACCTCAGGAGCAAAGTATGGTGGCCGGGGAATGGACAAGGCCACAGAGAAATATGTCAAGTCATGTCATGGTGCCAGATTGTAGCGCTATCAGATGTATCAGAACCGTTGAGACCAACGATGTTACCAGAAGGACCATGGCAGCACCTTGCCACTGATTTGCTGGATCCACTACCTACAGGACAGTCGATATTGGTAGTTGTCGATTATTACAGCAGGTATTATGAATATGATGTGATGCAATCTACCACTGCTGAAAAGGTGATTGATAGTCTGGAGACCATTTTCAGTCGCCATGGCCTTCCCATAATGATCAGGTCGGATTGTGGTCCGCAGTTTATGTCAATTCAATTCCAGAAATTCTGTCGAGAGAACGGAATGCGGCACGTGAGGACGACTCCAAAATGGGCACAGGCAAATGGTGAGGTAGAGAGACAGAATGCCTCCCTCATGAAGAGGATTCGGATTGCATAGGCTGAAGGGCTGGACTGGAAACGAGAACTACGTAAATATGTTACCCTATACAGATCCATTGATCATTCCACTATGGGCTGGAGCCCAGCTGAGCTTCTTTTCAAGAGAAAACTAAGGGGGAAACTCCCAGATATAACCACACTGGAGAGTGACCTAGAGATACGAGACAGGGATGCTGAGAAAAAAGGGAAGTACAAAGCCAATGCCAACAACCAACGCAAAGCCAAATACTCGGATGTGGACATTGGGGATCAGGTTCTTTTGAAACAAGACCAAGTAGATAAGTTTGTAACACCTTTTAATAAGATACCACACACAGTGATCAGCAAAGAGGGAAACCAAGTGATTGTTCAGTCACCAACGGGAGCAAGGTATGGCAGGAACACAACGTTCCTGAAAAAGTATATGCCTGAAGAGACTGCACTACAAACAGATCAGAATGACCAACCTGAGGAAACTGGAGATCAGAATCCTGTGGTACAGAGATCGGGTGAGTCCACCCAGGAGTCACCACAAAGGTCTACAACACTAAGAACAAACAGGCCTCATAGGCAAATTAAATTACCTCAGAGACTTAAGGACTTTATTATTAAGTAGTTATACCATACAGTAACCGCATATATGTATAAGAGAAAACAAAATAAATATATATGCAGGATTAAGGGAATGAAAGATGTATAACAAGATTAAATCCAAGTAAAGGGGGGATGTTGTGTATGCAAATGACGTCACCACGCCGGGAGGACATGGGTGTAACAGCGCACAAGCAGTAATGGAGTAAAGAAGTCAGAAACTTAAACTCGGTGTCCGTGTGTTTATTCAATTGGTATACAGGGCATGGTAAAGTCAATAATAGAACAGTGCCAGCTGGCCAAGTGCAGTGCCTGCTAGGGGCTGTCATCGTCTCACCAGTTGGGATGTTTCCTTTTCCTTTTCCCATCCCTCGAGTGAGGCATAGTGGTGTGCAATGACACCAGTGGCCAAGCCGCGCATGCTTCCTCATGTGGCACACCATGCATCTGCCCCACATCCACCCTTTCATCTGTGGGTCTGTTGCACCATCCCCCAGCCACCACTAGGGGCAGAAAAGCAGCAGGCTCAATCCCCATCCCTCCCAGTGAGAGCTGTCTGTGACAACCCACCTCTCCCTCTGGGGTGAAACAGCTTTTAGAGAGGTGTGTGTCCTCAGGTATTTGCTGCCACCAGCTGGACTTTTCTTCCAGCACCTCTTTCAAGTGTACAGACCTGAATAATCACACGTGCAATTGCACAAGTTAAAGTCTGGTATTGTGTCTCTTTCGGGTGGCGATGCTACACAAAGTTTACCTTAGCCAGTGGAAAACCAAATCTTACCTTAGAAAAATGACATCAGAGTCACAACTGTTGAGCAAATAAATAGCTTTTACTTAACAGAAAGTGCAATGAGCATTTACAGGATATGTATTTACAACACAAGAGAATAACACTCATACAGGAAGAGTAAACACATGTTTTTAAATAACAGATGGCAAAAGAAGAAAGCTAATACTGAACTATGCTATCACTAAACTTACCCTTCCCTGTCCTCACAAGAGACACTGGACCCTGTTCTAACTGCCAGCTCCAACAGACATAGCTACAAGGGTAGGCTCCAAGCTTATGTTTCTCCTCCCAGCTTCCAAAGGCAAGAGAGCCTTCACTGTTTTACAGAAGGTTATATATTCTCTGGAGAATAGGTCATTCCTATTCCCCCTTCAATGCACCAACCAACTAGCATGTGTGTATTTAATTGTCCCAATCAGAGTGAACACCTATCTGTGACCAATTATATTCTCTTTTCACCTTAAGTTTTTATTTCAATGGTCCAATCCATTCAAACTGCCCTGTGTCCATGTCTGCAAGGTCTGTGTGTGTCTGGAGATGTCCACTCGAGATTTATGACCCAGCTTTTATCTAGCAGCTAGGAATTCCACAAGCTGGTTGCTGCTGGAGGATTTCAGCCTCACTGTATTTTTTCCACACTGCTAAAAAAATAAGGCACCTACAGAATCCAAACCATTAACTCTTTCCTTCCCATTTCTGTCACACTGTCCTCTAGGCGATTGATCCTCTCCCATCTCAGCCGGTACCCAGTGGCCCACTCACACCGCTGACATGGGTTGCCGGGATGGCAGGAGGCAATGTACAGATGCCTCAGCCCTCCACATCACTGGGCTGGCTGGAAAGTTCTGAAAGTAGTCTTACAACACAACCCTTCTGTCAGACCACCATTGCAGAAGTCGCATTACTGTTTCTAATGCCATCAACCCTGGTTTGGGAACATGCCCAGGGAGACAGAGGGCCAGCCACAGAGAGGAGGATCAATCATCCGAGGACTGTTGTCTTTTCTGAGGGGTAGGAAGAAATAGGCTGTTGGTTAACTAGGATCTACAGCTTATCCTGTAGATTGGGAAATGGGCAGACTAGGTGGGCCAAGCAGTCCTTATCTGCCATCAGAGTCTATGTTTCTACGTTTCTCCAGGGAGGGAGGGGACAAGGATTAGTGCTCAACTGACCTCTGGTGAAGACTGGAGGCACAGCAAGCACTGAAGCCACTCTGAGGGACTGGAGCATGATGAACATCAGCGATTGTGCCTTGACATCTGGGTACATGTCATGCCCCCACAAGAACAGTGAGAAAACAGCTCCCTGAGCACTGGGAAGATGGAGCACCTGGTGCAGACTCCACAACTCTCCCCTGTCTGTCCTGCTGTGTGACCCAACAAACCTAGAAGCTTGGGTGTACAAATCTCACCTCATCCCTGCCTGGGGGTAGAACTAAGGCTTCATGGGGAACCACCCACAAGTGCCAGGTAGGTGGACAGAAACAGGGGCAGACACCATATGCAACTACTGATGGTACAGGGCTCAAGGGAGCAGGGGGAGTATAAAGGGCAAGTTAAAAAAAAAAGAACACACCTCTTCTCCAGTCTCATTCACTCAGTCCCTATCTCAGTACAATACACTAAGTGGCTTATAGTCAGTCAATAACCCAAGGGTGGACTGTAAATTGGGGGGATGGTGGCAGCAAGAAAGCAGGAAAGAGACCTCAGGATAATCATTTGGGATGATTTATAGATGGCCAAAGAATGTGAAAGGACAGTAGAGAGAGCCAGTGTAATGCCGGGATGCATAGGATGAGGTGTCACCAGAAGGAAGAGGGAGGTATTGATGCCGCTGTATGAACCATTGGTTAGACCTCACCTGGAGTACTGTGTCCAGTTCTAGAGACAATGGGCTTGATTCTCAAAGACCTGAGACTGATGCAAGGTGCCTGTACTAAACAAATGCTGCAAGTGACACCTTGCATCACAAACTGCCCCCGAGCTATTTACACGAGCAGTCTGCGTTAACCTCAGGCTGCCTGCCGTAAATTGGGCATGCACCCCTGTGCACTCAGAAATGGGCTGTGACATGGTGCTAGGGGGCATGTGGCAAATGCAAGCTGCCATATTCCTGGAAACTGGATTCTATGAACTCTCCTGGAGGAAGAAATTCTAAGGACCCTTAGACCAGCCAGGGCTGATCTAAGTGTACTGAGAAGAATCCCTCTGCAAGAGCTGACCAGTGTGTAACAATGTGCTTCCCCCCTACATGCCCGTAACAGCATAACTCAAAATAAACTTTGCTCTGGTGGTCTAGTGGTACACCCTCCCCGATGTCAGTCATTATATCATCAGTTTTTAAAGCCCCCCCTTCATGGGTGGTCTAATGTACCCCCTCTCTAATCCCCCATGTCCAAAATATAACACTATCCATGTGCAATACCCATGTGCTGAAATGCACTCCGCAGATCAGGGCCACTGCTCTCACAGTGCCAACCTCCAATGGCAGTATTGTGAACAGGTAACAGACAGGGTAACCCTCCTGTTTGCTTCTGGGTCTGAATCACCTTTAGTCTCAAGTTCTAGGGGATTCAAACTGTGAACTTTATGCTAGTGTACCCAAATGTACAGGCTTAGATAATATTCTGTTCGGGGATGCAATATATCTTTCGTCTAAGGGCACCTAACTTGGTATCCAAAATTAATCCTTAAAATTCTATAAGAGACCTTAGGTATATTCTTACCTTTTCCCAGTTTAGTAACACCCTCAAGCCCTTCAAACAGCTGTCAGACTTAACCACGTATACATCACATACAAAAAGGACTTGGAAGACGCACCCAGTCAGTATTTTTAGAAAATGTACATTACTAAAAGGTGATAAAAATATGAAAAATGTACACACAGAACAATATATCAAAAAGCTAATAATCACATAAAAGAACAAGGGAAAAGTACAAAACAAAAACTCCTAACACAATACAGTTAGACCTTTGTTGTCTAAGGTATTACCTCTGGAAATGCATTTTAAAGTTAGATCAGAGAGCTGTGTTACTCTACAGTCCCAAGATGATATGACCTTCATTTCACACACAAGTGTCAGTTTAAACTCTGTGTCTCCATGCCCCTTCTGTGAGTCACATAGCACTTCCTTTTATAATATAAAATTACAAAAAATGATGTCCTACCAGGAGGTATGTTAATAATGTGACATCAGCAAAAACCCATTTCCCAAATTATGAGTCTTTGATCAACCAGTTCCGTTGAAGTTTACAACCCTGCAGTCCATCACCAAGGTGTGAGATAGCCAACAGGAATCAGCTAAATGGTGTCCTAGGCTTGATGTAATAAAATATATATTTAGTTTCCAACATCAAAAGCATAAGGTCATAAAAGGCAATAAAATGCAATTTCTCAAAGACGTTAATTACATTGCAGAGATCTCCTGGTCAGTGTAATACATCTTGTGATTTCAGTTGCTGACACCCTGTAATTTAAAAGGGCCAAATCTCACAGACCGACATTTCATATACTAACCATTTATTTATACTTCCAATATCGTACAATAATCATAACCAGCTGGCCAAGCGTCACAATCCTCCCCACCTAGACTGAATCTGGGGGCTCTATCCCCTGCATGGGATGAACTCCCTAAGTCAGTTCACTCATCATATAGACATGACAAACCATCTGTGTTCTGATTGGTCAATCCAGCCCTATGTAAGATTGTCAAGTCATACTAGTGCAAGGTAAGACTCCATCTTAATAGTTTACCATTAGTTTTTCCCATTTGCGTCAGCCAAACCAGGTGGTTGTGGTCAGTTTTTACCTCAAATGCTGCCCGTATAAGTATGGCTCTAACGTCTATAAGGGAGCCACACTATGGCTAAATACGCTTTTTCCACAGCAGAGTAAGCCTGCTCCCTGGGAAGTAACTTTTTACTCAGGCACACTTTGGGGTGATCTTTCCCTTGGTTGGATGTCTGACTCAATACTGCCCCAATATCCATGCCTGAGGTGTTAGTCTGGACTATAAAGAGTCTGCTATAGTCAGGACTTGTCAATACAGGAGCACTGCACAGTGCCTCCTTCATTCTAATAAAGGCTTTTTTTCACAGGCTGCTTCCCAGGTAATTTTCTTAGGCATCCTCTTCTTTACCAGGTCAGGTAGCGGAGCAGCCAGGGCACTGTAATTGGGTACAATTTTTTATAGTGCCCTGCTGTCCCTAGAAAACTCCTGACCTGCTTCTGCATTTCTGGTCTGGGCTATGCCTTCATCACCTCTATTTTTACTTGGTTGGGACGGAGCTGTCCCTGGCCTACAACATGCCCAAGGTATGCCACTTCAGCCATGGCCACCTAGCACTTCTCAGCTTTGACAGTGAGCCCGGGCCTTCTGTATCCTGCTCTGCAGTTCCCTAAGGTGGGACAGGTGTTCCTTCCAACTGGCACTAAAGATGGCAGTGTTATCCATTTATGCCGTGGCGTACTCCTCAGCACCATTTAACACATGGTTCACCAGCCTTTGGAAAGTGGCCGGGGCGTTCTTCATTCCAAAAGGCATTACTTTAAATTCAAATAAGCCTACTGGAGTGATGAAGGCCGACCTCTCCCTAGCTCTGTCACTTCCTACCAGGTCACAATGTCATATGCTTAATAGCGTATGACATTATAGCTAACCTGTAAGAGCACTGTTTAGGACAGCGAATTGTGCAATACTGCATATACTGCTCTACGTGGCATTGCATCATTCACACACTTCCAGGCAGAGGATAGGATGTCTGCTGGGAGGGGGGTTCACTGAACAGCTTCAATGGCTCACTGAACAGAGCCACAGCAGCAGAAACCCAGGCACTGTGTCTGGGACCAGGTTTGAGTCCCGGTCCCAGACATTTTATTTTTTTTTCAAAACTTTGTGCACTCCCTGACTTGGTCCTCCCCCCCTGAATTGAGACTCTTTAGTGGGGGGGTCTGGGGGTATGGTGGGCAGAGCCCCCCACAGAAAAAAAAGAGTAAAAGGGTTATGCCACATGGCATAAATTGCGCTGTATTGGCAATGCGACTTAGCCATGCAGCATAATGTCTTGCAACATTATGACCCTGTGCCCTGTCAGTTAACTCTACCTGCCAATACCCCTTTGTCAGGTCAATAGTCGTAAGGTAGGTCATTCCTCCCAACTTGTCCAGGAGTTCATCCGACCAGGGCATTGAGTGGGCATCTGACTTTGTGACTGCATTTAGTCCATGAAGTCCATACAGAAATAAGTACAGCCATCTGGTTTGGGCACAAGGACTATGGGTGACGCCCAGGGGCTATGGGATCTCTGGATTACCCCTAAATCCAGCATTTCTTCCACCTCCCTCCTAATGTCCTTTTTGACAGCCTCTGACTCCCAATATGCTGTCTGCCGTATGGGCATCTGTGTCCCTGTCTCTACATCATGTGTCACTAAGGGGGTTAGTGCAGGCTTGATGCTAAACAATGGGGCAAAGTCTGCTAAAACGCCCCTTACTTCCTGGATCTTGTCTGGGGCCAGCAGCTGGGGTGACAATTTAACTGCCTCCACAGAGAACTCCCACTTCTTTTTTTCCAGCAAGTCCAGAAGGGGGTCTCCTTTATCCATCCCCTCCTCAGGACTACACACTGCAAACACCATGTCAGCCCTATTAGCATATGGCTTCATCACATTGACATGGTACATTCTTTCTGTATGTCTTCTGTCAGGTAAATCTATGATAAAGTTCATGTCATTTACCTTTCTGACTACTTTGTACGGTCCTGCCCGCCCAGCCTGCAGCTTATCTTTCCAGACTAGGATAAGGACCATGACTTCCTGACCTACCATGTATGAGCGAGCTCTGGCTCTGCGGTTGAATCACACTTTTTGTTTCTGTTGGGCAGCTGCCAGGTTGCTCTGGGCTGGCCCCATAAGCTTCTTCAGCCTTTCCCTAAACCTAAGGATGTAATACACTATGGGAGTTCCCTGGGTGGACTGCTTGCCTTCCCAGTCCTCCTGAATCAAGTCTAGGGGCCCACATACCCGGCGTCCATATAAGAGCTTGAAGGGGAAAAACTCTGTTGACTCTTGGGGCACCTCCCCGTATGCAACAACAGGTGGGGAAGGTATTTCTCCCAGTCCCTCCCATGCTGTTCAGCAAACGCTTGGAGCATTGACTTCAGGGTACAATTAAATCTTTCCACAAGCCCATTGGCTTGCAGGTGATATGGTGTCCTGCACCTCTGCACCACACCACACTTCTCCCACAAACATTTCATCAGGTCTGACATGAAGGCACCTCCTCGATCGGTGATAACCTCCTGTGGAAACTCAACATAGGAGAAAATCCCAAGTAAAGCATCTTCCACTTTGTCCATCCTCAGTGAGGATAGGGGATCTGCCTCTAGATACCGGGTGGCATAATCCACCACAGTCAAGATGAACCTCTTCTCGGAGTAGCTGGAGTATTTAAAGGCCCCACAATATCCATTCCCACTCTCTGGAATGGTTCCTCCTCTGTGAGAAATGGAATTAGGGAAGTTTGGGTTTTCTTCCCCATCTTCCCTATTTCTTGGCACCGATGACAAGACCTGTAATACTCCTTCACCTGCTGGGTGATGTTGGGCCAATAGAAATTCTGGTCAAACCGCTGCATAGTACGCCCAATTTCCAGATGACCAGACAAGGGAATATCATGTGCAATTTTCAGCAATTACTCACGGTACCCCTTGGGAACGACAAGCTACCTATCTATCACCCCTCCCTCGGTCTTCACAGCCTGAATATACATCAGTCCATTTTCCCAATAAACTTTATGTTTACCGTCATCTCCCTGTGCTCCATCAGAGTCTGCCCAAGCCCTCAGCCTCTCTAGACTAGGGTCACTTTTCTGAGCAGCTGCAAACTCCTTACACATTCCCAAGACATGGGACAGGTCCCCATCAGTATCTAAACTAGGGTCCCTAGCTCTAACATCAGGGCACTCAGGATCACTATCATCCCTAACCCTCTGAAACTGGGTCACCCCTCCTTCTTCGGAGTAACCCTCCATTGCTGTGTTGTTGACTGCTACTGGGGAAATTTCTACCCCCCTTTCATTAGTCTCCTTATCATGAGACTCAGGCTGGGTAACCAGCCTACCATTGATTTCCACAGTGGCTTCTATGTGGTCCAGGGAACTACAATTTTCCCTTGCCACTTGGCTATGGGTAACTGCACACATCATCCCTTGTTTGAGATTATTGCCAAAGATGACATCAACTGCTAAAGTTTTGACTTCAGCCACTGGTTGCACAGTTCCCCCTGTTTCATCCCAGTCTAGGAGAACACTAGCAAGTGGCAATGTTTTCTCCTCCCCAGTGAAGCATTGTACAGTTATAAATGTATTAGGTATAAGCTGACCAGGCTCTACCATATCCCCTTTTACCAACATCAGGGATGTCCCTGTGTCTCTTAACCCTTGTGTCTGTACACCATTCACAGTGATTGGGTGCAGGTGTTCCCTCATGTTCACAGGCATGCTTCCAGGGACACACAAACAACCCACTTCTTTCCTAACCTCATTTTCCATATTGCTTGTCCTTTTGGGACACTGTCTGACAACATGCCCAGTTTCTTTGCAAACCCAACATTCATTTTTTTCTCAGAAAAATCTTTTCTTTGAAACCTGGGGCTAACTGGTTCCAGTGGAGGCAGGGAGGGTTTTAGCTGCCCTGAAGGCATGCTTTTCCCTTTCTGCACTGCCATACCTGCCCCATTCACTCTCAGAGCAGGTCTTCTCTTGGCATAGTGGTCCAAGAGTTCAGCAGCCTCTTGCACTGTTTTGGGATCTCGCTCCTGCAGCCAGGTTTTGAGCTCTGCTGGGCATGCCCCAAAAAACTGTTCTAACAATATAGCATTTTCAATTTTATCTACAGAGATTGTTTCAATTCCTTTCCACCAATGTTTTAAACACTGACGTTGTTTCATGGCTAGCTCCTCATAGCTCAAGTCAGGGCTTCTCCTGAGCTTACAGAATTTAGCTCTGTATGCTTCTGCAGTTAAATCCAACTTTTTTAAAGTTCAGCTTTAAGTTTGTTGTAATCATTACTGTCCTCATTGTCCATTTGACCCAATGCATCTTGAGCTTTCCCGGTAAGTAGCGGGGATAGCTGGAGGCTCCAGGACCCTCTAGGAATCTTTGCCTGAATGCAAACATTTCCAAAGGAATTTAAAAAAACATCCATATCCTCCCCTCTTTAAATTCAGAAATCAGTTTGGAATATAATTTGTAACCCAGTCCTGTAGTTCCAGTTAAACCAAGGCCACTTACCTGCTCTGGTGCTGGTGGTTGGAGTCATAGCTTCTCCAGTTCATGGCACCTCTGGCACCCATGCTTTTCATGGTCTGCCTCTCACTGTTCACATTCAGCTTTTCACTGTTCTCACTCCCTCTTCTCCTCTGCATCTCGTTTCTCTCACTCCACTTCTCGCTATTCCTTCTCAGCCTCTCTCTGGAACTCCAGCTCCATTCTGTGCAACTCAGTCTGCAACCTGATTGCTTCTGGCTCTAGAATGCTGGTGACCATCCCCTGCTGCTGTGGCCATGGGCTTGCACTGGCCCTGCTGTCCTTCTCACTGGATCTGGACACTGCACTGACTGCTGGCCCCTCCATACCCAAGATGTGGTCCTTTACAGTCACAGTCAGTCCGTTACTCGGTGCTCTGGGCATCTGCTGCCATCAGGGAATCTATGAGGTTCTGCTTGTAGGCTTTCCCTTCATACTGGACTCCACTGTCCTCACGCAACTGCCTCAAGTAGTCTGCAGTGTACCTGTGGTAGTTGGAAACCATCTTCTTCCCTAACTACAGCTACTCTAACTTGCATTTTAGAAAAAAATAAATAAAACAGGTAGGAACTTGACTGTAAGCAAAATGGTATAGTTCTGTTTCCTTTTTAAAAATAAATCACTGCCTTATTTTGCAAGTGAGCTGTACAATTAAGCTGACACACTGAACAGTTAAAGCTTGTGTTACCACATTTTTACCACACCGATGTCAACAAAATCTGTCACAAATGCACTCTGCAGGTCAGGCCCTCTGTTCCCACAGTGCCAACCTCATAGCGCAATAGTATGAACAGATAACAGACAGGGTAACCTTCCTGTCTGCTTTTGGGTCTGAATCACCTTTAATTTCAAGTCCTGGGGGGATTCAAACTGTGAACCTTATGCTAGCATACCCAAATGTACAGGCTCAGATAATATTCTCTTCGGGGGAAGGGGATGCAATATATTTTTCTCCTAAGGGCACCTAGCCAGGTATCCAAAATGAACCCTTAAAACTCTATAAGAGACCTTAGGTATATTCTTACCTTTTCCCAGTTTAGTAACACCATTAAGCCCTTCAAACAGCTGTCAGACTTAACCACATATACATCACATGCAAAAAGAACTTAGAAGACACACCCAGGCAGTATATTAAGAAAATGTACTTTACTAAAAGATGATAAAAATATGAAAAATGTAAACACAGAACAATATATCAAAAAGTTCACAATCACATAAAAGAGCAAGGGAAAAGTACAAAATAAAAACACCTACCACAATACATTTAGACCTTTGCTGTCTAAGGTATTACCTCTGGAAGTGTGTTTTAAAGTTAGATCAGAGAGCTGTGTCTCTCTAGAGTCCCAAGATGATATGACCTTCATTTCACACACAAGTGTCAGTTTAAACTCTGTGTCTCCACACCCCTTCTCCGAGTCATATAACTCCTCCTTTTAGAATATAAAATTACAAAAAATGATTTCCTACCAGGAGGTATGTTAATAATGTGACATTAGCAACCCATTTCCCAAATGACGAGTCTTTGATCAACCAGTTCCTTTGAGGTTTACAACCCTGTAGTCCATCACCAAGGTGTGAGATAGCCAACAGGAATCAGCTAAATGACATTCTGGTCCTGGTGTAATAAAATGTATATTTAGTTTCCAACTTCAAAAGCCTGAGGCCATAAAAAAGGCCATAAAGTGCAGTTTCTCAAGGAAGTTAATTACACTACAGAGATCTGGTCAGTGTAATGCATCCTGTGATTTCAGCTGCTGACACCTTGTAATTTAAAAGTGCTAAATCTCACAGACTGACATTTCATACACTGACCATTAACTTATACTACCAATATCATAAAATAATCGTAACCAGCAGGCCAAGTGTCACACTCCCCCCTCTCTAATCCCCCATGTCCAAAATATAAATCTATCCATGTGCAATACCCTTGTGCTGTAGTACCTCCCTCCCAAGCCCTGGTCAGCCATAATGTTTATTAAATATTGCCTGGTAGTCAATCCCACCAAAGCACCGATTGCCCATTATGTCTATTAAATATTCCCAGGTAGTAAATCCCCCCAAGCCCTGATCACCCATCATGTCTATTAAATATTTCCTGGTAGTCAATTCCACCACTCCCCCAATCCCTAATCCTCCATTATGTGACAATACCATATACCTGGTGGTCTGGTGGACCCCCACCCTGCTGTTCCCAATCTCCCCACTTCCCCCATTCTGTAACAGCTGGAGACTGACAAAGCCCACAGCTCAGCACCATGGCCAGCTACCAACTGTGCTCTGAATGAGCACATACTGCATAGAGTATGCACTCAGTGAATGACATCTGCTGTCACTCACTGAGTGCATGCTGTATACATTACATGCTTATTCAGAGCTTAGTTGGCAGCTGGCCAAGGTGGTGAGTGGTGGGCTGTGCCAGTCACCTGCTCCGTTATGGAATGGGGGAGTGTGGTGGTTGGGCACTGTTGGTGGTGGGGGTCAACTAGATCACCAGGTATATGGGGTTGTCATGTAATGGAGGATCGGGGCTGGGGGTGGAATTGACTTCCAGGGAATATGTTATAAACATGACTGGTGATCAGGGTTGGGGGGAGTTACTACTAGAGGTTATTTAATAGGCATGACTGGCAAGCTGGGCATGGGGGTTTACAACCAAGGAATATTTGATATGACGGGTGACCAGGGCTGGGGTTGGGGTTTACTACCTAGGACTATTTAATTTACATGATAGGCAATCAGAGCTGGGGGGGTACTGACCACCAGGGAATATTTCATATACAGGACAGTGGATCAGGGCTTGGTCGGGGGGAATAGAATACCAGGGATTGGCATTTCTCAGATATTGGGCATGGTGGAACTGCTTGCTTTTGCCACAAGGAGCTTGTGGCAGGCCCTTTCCATGTGCCTTGTGTTTGCCGCACAAGAGGGGTTATCGCAAGTGTAGAGACGTAGGCTCCAGGACCCCTCCTGTACCAGAATCTGGTGCAGGGTCCCTGGCATAGTGGTCTTTCAGCACAAGCTGCTATTTGCTGCCATGGGTGCATAGGGTGATTAGTACAACCCGCATCACACATCCTCGGCTGGCTCCTGTACGTAGAGTCAGGGAGCACTTCTCTTATTTATATGACAGGTTGCTGCACCCTGTCCTATAAATAAGAGGTGTTCTTCCTGACTGTACATACAGAAGCCAGCCGAGGATGTGTGATGAGGGTTGTGCCAGTCACCCTATATACCTGCGACACCACTGCTTTGGATATGGAGAAGGGGTGGGGTCTGGTGCCTTGGGGGGAACCCTGGATGCCAGGGAGGGGTTCTGTGTACATCAGGGCTGAGACTGGAGAAAGGGGATACCACTAGAGCCAGGGATCCTTTATTTTGACAGTACAGGCTGCCAGTCCGTGGAAGAACCACTAGCACCAGGGATCTGTGTACCTTGCACTGAAAAACAGCCATTGCACTCAGTCAAGCACACCGCTTTTGCATGGATCACCACACAAGGAATGACAAAAGGCACAGAACAGTACAAAAGAGCTGGGCTCTGTACTCTGGGTAGGACAAAGGGGTGGGGGATGAAAGTTGGTGGAGGGACACTCAGTATGACAAAGTCAGGGGGCGCAAACGGGGGGATTCAAAGTGATCACGACCTTACCACAATTTTGTGGGAGGCTACCCCCTCCCACTTTTTTATTCATTAGGAAACACTTAGAGACATAATTTTGAAATTTAAAGGAACATAACCTTGACAGACTAACATACATTTGACAGGTTTGTTCCCTCATCAATTAATTTTTGTTCCTATACAATGGTGTATCACGTATTTATTTAATCTGTTATAAATATTTTTACAGTTTTTGTATCCAGCCCTTTTTTGTTCTGAAGAAGAAACAGGACTGTGTGGAAATGGTGACACTGGGACAATCTAAAAGGAGCATGCATATACTGTATGTGATTATTTAGAATAAACATACTGTGAACATCTCAAAGGAGTTTGTCATTGAAATAAACATAATCTGATAAAGTGATTTTATTGGGAAGAGAGTTTCTTTTCAAGAATCTATATGTAACCCCCTGTTGGGGCTCACATGTGAGCTCCTGAAAAATAGTTTTCCCTGGCGTTTCCTTCCACCCCCCCATACTGTTTTGGCCCCAGATCCCATTTTCTGGCTTGACCCCCCTGTCTTTGGTCTCCTCCTGCTGGCCCTGCATGGCTTTCCAGGGAGGGAGTGAGGCCAGAGGAGCTGTAGCCACTGGCTTTGGAATTGGCACTGTGGTGCCGGTCAGCTCCACAAATGTGTAGAAGCACATTTGCTTTTGGCCATTCTGCAGCTGATGCAGTGTGCCTCTCCAGTGGTCCCGGTCCCAGTGCCAGGCAAGAGAGGGACTTGGGACCTTAGCTGAGAGGAAGAGGCAACCAGGAAAGAGAACATTTCCTTTTTGTGTGCGCCAATCACACTTGGGAATCAGAGTGCTGCCTCATAAATATTAATGAGGTGGCTTGAATAAAGATGAGCTGTCAGCCTGCCTAGTGCCTGAGGAAAGGTTTTCGATGGTAGCGACAGGCGGGGAGAAAAAATAAAAGATAAAATAAACGAAGTTATGGTGCCAGAAGGGAAAAGGGAAGGCTGCCAGCCTGTGGGGAGAATAAATAAATAAAGTGTGTCCACGAACTGCGGCAAGAGAAAAGCAATATGTGTAAACTGTGCTGGGATTACGTGTACTGCCTAGGGGCTATGTGAAACGGCAGCAGTGATTGAGAGACAGGAGGGTCAAATGGTAAATGAATGCAGTCATGTTATAGGGCATCACGGTGGCTATAGCTATGTGGGGAAATAATTGTTTAAAAGCAAAGGGCTTGGGTGCAGGAACTTTTAAAACCTGGGACACTGTATAAATTTGTGGGCACTATTTACAACAACAGCCACCATGCTTTGCAGCCTTGAGACAACAGCCTGCCAACCACCAAGCCATGATTCTTGCTAGGGACTCTGGGACTGAGTAAAAGGACTTTTGGGGGAAATACCGGGGGAATTGCAAGCACCTTTTTCTGCACCAATAAGCCATCAAGGGAGCCTCATCATATTTCTTTTTGCCTAAGGATAGAGGCTCCAGCCAATGGGGAGTGAGGGAAATGTTCCTGTTTGAGACTTTTAAATATGCTTTATTATCCCCATCCCCCGATCAATTTTTTTTTTTATCAGAACTAAATTAGATCTTTCTTTCTCCATAAAATTAATCGTTTCTATATTATATTCTTAGTATATTTACATTAAAACATTGCTTCTCTTGCACGCATTTCCATGGACTCTTTTTTCCATCTGAAATGTTTTTCCTTTGCCTGTCCTCCATCTGCTTCAGGTGACCACACAGCCCCATCTCCCCAGCCTGTAGCCATCACTTCATAAACAGGGATACAGCAAGTATGCAGTGCCAATACCTACCAATTGATGGGAACGCCCTACCCACTCACCTACTCAGGGAACCTGGTGATTCCCTTGGTAAGCAAAACTTTGTGCAGATTTATCTGGAAGGCCTGCACTGTCTGCATGCCAATTCTCTTCACTATTAGGCTGCTTCATAGATTTATTACCCTCTGGGAGAAAAAGTGTATTCTAACAGTACCACCAGATTTACCACACCTAAGCTTCAAGGCATGTCCCTGCATTGCAGGACACCAAGTGAAACATCTCCAACAGTTTGGTCCTGTCAATACCCTTGACTGTGCAAAAGACAGATCATGTCCCCCTCTCTGTCTCCTTTTCTCCTGAGTAACATGTTAAGGGCGTCCGTTCTCTCCTGACAGTTCCCCCCATATCACTGATAATTTTGGTGGACCTGTATTGCACCCCTCAATCACCTCAATATCCTTTTTGTATTGATGAGACTGAAACAGCATGCATTGCCCCAAGCAGGGCCTGACCAGTGCCCTGTAAAGTAGCAGGATCACTTCCACTGCTCTGCCAGTCGCACCTTTTTTATGTATCCCAGAATTTGTCTGTCCCTCTTGACAGAGGTCATGCACAACTTTTTCTGCTTCAACCAATTCTATATAATGATCCTGAGTCCTCTTCTGCATTGACTGCAGTAAGAGGAACCTCACATTATGAGTACTCTAGGTTCTACCTGTTTTTCCTCCCCAAAAGCAGCAGCTTGCATTTAGCTACAGTGAATCTGAGGAACTAGCAGTTAGACCAGTCACCCAGGACAGCCCCCAAATTATGCCAATAAATTTATTTTTTAAAATGGGTCAGGATAGCCGGCACTGGTTTCTGACTGGATGAACCAAGTCACCAGCTTGGCCTTTACATTTTCATTTGTGTACGCTGCTGCACTGACAAGTCAAATTGTTAATACCTAGCCCTTTTCTATGTGCAATTGCATACCATAGGAGGTTGCTTTAATAGGGAGGTATAAGCCCCCATGATGTGTGCTGAGGAAAATTCAGCATACAGTCCCATGCCTGTCTGTCTACACCAGAGACCATGACTATATCTCCCAATGAATGCACACCCTAGTGGGTGTTACTAACCGCAGATATTTCTGGTTATTTGCACAAGTACTCAGCATTGTGTGGTCTATGCACCACTTCTTCAGCATATGTGATCCTATACAGATACTCACAGATTTTCCTTAGGTCTTAAATCACTTTTAAGGCTACTTAGACACCATTCAATCCTCCAGCACTATTACATTTTCTCTGTATAGATGCAGTCTCATATTGCCCGGCTGTTTTCTGTAACCTCTTCTACAGGAGATCTGCACTTTTTACATTGGTTGCATGCATGTGCAAACCAATGTATTGTTGCAATATAGGATTTTGGGTGTGTGTCGCTACTGATCCCATTGCAGTAGACTTTAGCAAGGTATTTGACACTGTACCACACAAAAGATTATTAAACAAGTTAGCCAGCCTGGGAGTGGGTCCCAGGGTGGTAGCCTGGGTAATAAATTGCTTGGACAATGGGACACAGTGGGTAATTGAAAGGGACCTGTGGTAGTCATATCAGATGACCTAAAGGTGGGCAAGCAATGTGAGAGGGAAGTAAGGGGAGCTGGGGGAATACTGGGATGCATAAGGAGAGGCATCACCAGTAGAAAACAGGAAGTTGTTATCCCTCTGTACAGACAGTTGGTGAGACCCCTTCTGGAGTACTGCATGCAGTTCTGGAGACCCAATCTCCACAAAGACATAGAGAGGATGGAGGCAGTCCAAAGAAGGGCAACTAAAATTGTGCAGGATCTGCAGCAGAAGACAAATGAAGAGAGGCTTAAGGAGCTTAATATATATAGCCTTGATGAAAGGAGGGAGAGAGGGGACATGATACAAACTTTCAAGTATCTCAAGGGAATCAACAAAGTCCAAGAGGGTAGCATCTTTCAGAAAAAGAGGTGTGCAAGAACAAGGGGGCACAATTTGAAGATAGAGGGGGGATTACTCAGAGGTAATGTAAGGAAGTATTTTTACATGGAGAGGGTTGTGGATGCATGGAACAGCCTTCCTGAGGAGGTTTGTGGAGTCAAAAACAATAATGGAATTCAAGAATGCATGGGACAGTCATAAGGCAATTCTATGGGATGGGGGTAAGAAGAAGTAGGCTGTTGGTTAACTAGGATCTCCAGATTACCCATTAGGTAGGGGAATGGGCAGACTGTGTGAGCCAAGCGGTCCTTATCTGCCATCAAATTCTACATTTCTATGTTTTTATGTAATAGTAAATAGAGCACACTCAGGAGAAAGAGGAGCCAACAGTGGGGTACTGCAGGGTTCAGTATTGGGACCAGTACTCTTTAATGCCTTTATAAGTGATATTGTAGAGGGGCTGGAAGGAAAAGTATGCCTCTTTGGAGATGACACAAAGATCTGTAACAGGGTTGATGCACAAGGGGTGGAAAGAATGAGAAGAGACTTGGCAAGGTTGGAGCAATGATCAAGAGTATGGCAGCTTAGTTTCAATGCAAAGAAGTGCAAAGTAATGCACCTGGGAAACAAAAACCCAGGGGAAGAGTACACAATTGGGGGGGGAAGTATTAACAACAACAAAAGTGGAAAGAGACCTGAAGGTAGTGGTACCAGATGACCTAAAGGTAGGCAAACAATATGAGAAGGCAATGAGGAGGCCTGAGAGGATTCTGGGAAGTACAGTGAGAGGCATCACCAGTAGAAAGTGGAAAGTTGTTATCCTTCTGTATAGACAATTGGTGAGACCCCCATCTGGAGGACTGCGTGCCATTCTGGAGACCCCATCTCCACAAGGACATAGACAGGATGGAGGTAGTACAGAGGAGGGCAACCAAAATGGTGCAGGGCCTGCACCAGAAGCCATATGAAGAAAGACTAAAGCAGCTTAATATGTATACCCTTGAGGAAAGGAGGGAGAGGGGAGGGACATGATAGAAACTTTCAAGTACCTCAAGGGAATAAAAGTCCAAGAGGGTAGCATATTTCAGAAAAAGAGATGAGCAAGAACAAGGGGGCACAATTTAAAAATAGAGGGGGATGGCTCAAGTGCAATGTGAGGAAGTATTTTTTCATTGAGAGGGTGGTGGATGCATGGAACTGCCTTCCTGTAGAGGTTGTAGGGTCAAAAACAGTGGGGGTATTCAAGAATGCAGGGGGACAGACACAAGACAGTTATAGTGGGAGGTAGGAGGAAGTAGGCTGCTGGTTATCTAAGATCTGCAGCTCATCCAATAGGTAGGGAAATGGGAAGCATAGGTGAACCAAGCTGTCCTTATCTGCTGTCAAAGTCTATGTTTCTGTGTTTAAACCAGAGGCTTGTAATATGCTCAGCAGTCAGCACCAGTGACCACTCAGTGTGGTCCTGAAGCAGCTCTCTGCTAGGTTGGCTGAATGATCATGTACTTCAAAGGGCCAAAGCTGCTCCAGTCCTTCGGTCCTTTGAGTTGCATGAAGCCCATGTCAGTAAACACCTTGTGGAGTGAAATGAGAAGTCATGCAACATTAGTTTCCAAAAGAAACAATGAACAAATCTCCCCAGACCAACAAAAACAGCCCCTCCACCCCTCATTGTGGGACACTGGGTAGCCCACTCCCAGTGTCCTCAGTTGTCCTTCAGCCCAGGATGGTTCTCCCCTCCCCCATCAGTGTGCCCTCTTGATCTAAGGTTTGCCAACAGTGGGTTTCCCAATCCCCATGTCGGCAGTAGCCCCCACAACACTGTGAAACACTGGGTAGCCCACTCCCAATGTCCCCAGTTGTTTATAAAATCCATATATTATAGTTGTGGAACACTGGGGAGCCCTCTGTCAGTGTTCCCAGTATGTCCCCCCTCAAGCAGTGTTGCCGTTTTCCCCTTTAGTTTGCTTATGGCATGGTGCCCAATGCCCACATCAGCAGAAGCCCCTCTCCCCGATAGTGTGGGTCACTGGGTAGCCCACTCCCAGTGGCCCAAAATGAATAATGTACCTGCAAAAAAGATATCTTTTTGTCTTTTACCTGGAAAAAGAAAACGGTCCCCATCATTTGCCCCACGTCCCCCCACCCATCCCACCTCTCCTCTGTGCACCCACCCCACCCCATACTTACCTCTGGAGGTCAGCATCTGTGATCTTCTCTTGGCTGGGACATGTCTGCACTCTTTCAAAGGCGAACTGTGAACTGAAGGATTAAAAACCGTATAAAGGCTGTCAAAGGGGCTTTCAACTTATCTTGATATTGCAACCATTTTTTGGAATTTTGACCCCAAATTTTCAACATGGGGTTCTTGAGACCCCCGCCTCATGAATCCTGATACTGTCTTCTCGAAAATCAGTCCCAAAAGGTGATTTTGCATTTGCTGTGTGGAATCACCTTTTGGGACCTATTAATGAAAAGACAGTGCCACTGTTGAGTGGTGCCTCAAGAACCCCATGACTCTGTTACAAGTAGCCCATTCACACATTCAATTTTGCTCTCTGTTTTTTATACATCTCCTGTGGGGGGTATATGTACTAAGGGAGCAGGATGGAGGGAGGTTTGTTTATGAATGTGTTTGGTTGTGTATTCTGCTTGTTATATGTTTGAGGGTATGTATTACTATAGGAATGATGATATGTATTACTCTTCCATGTCCCTCATGTTATCTTCTATATAATGACTTTGCATTTTCTTTTTATGTTTCCTTGTGCACATGCATAAGAAACAATATGTGGCAGCTTAGCAGAGAAGCAGGTTGTGGATGTGCGACACTGTAGCAGCCAACGGAGGCGCTACCTTTGGGGGCTTGGCACTGGTGGACCAATGCAGGCACAGTGTGCTGATGACACTGGTCTCCAAAAGTGCCACCAAGTAGAAACGTTTTCAGCGCAGCAATCAGGGGCCTCCTCATCATTGCAGCATCAGCCATTCCACTGCAATGAGGGAGCGACCCGTCATTGCTGGGCAGAACGTTGCCTATTGTAATATTGTTTGTGAATGGCAGAGAAAGCCACCGCTATGTTCACAAGCAATACCCAATAGGGGTGCCCAATCCCCTCAGCATCTATGTGCCCCAAGAACAGTGTTTTGCCGACTGGGGGCCCAATCCCCATGGCTTCATTCACCCCCTCATGTAATTTGCCAATGGGGAGCCCACTCCCCATCAGCATAATGGATCCTCCCCGCAAATGTTTGGTTTGTGCCGAGGGGGGTGCCCAATCCCCCCTCAGCTCTTGCCCCCCAGGTGCTGACAGGGGTGCCCATTCCCCCATCATCTACAGCCCCCTCAAAAAAAATCACTCAGGTGGCATGCTGGCAGCCCACTCCAGTGTGCCAAATGACCCTGTAAAAGGAAAACCATCCCGCAATGTTTTTTTAACCTGCAAAGCAGAAAACGGTCCCTCATTGAGTTCAGTGGCCCTCCCCCAACCTGCACCCACCCTCTGCACACCCTGCCTCCCCACACATACCCTTACCCCATACTTACCTCTGGAGCCCAATGCAATTATCTTTGGTGGACCAGGAACACGTCTGCACTCTTCAAAGCTGACCGCAAACTGAGGAAATGCCAGTAAGCTGTATAATGGCATAAATAGGGTTTTTCAACTTTGGTGCATACCTCGGTCATTTCGGGGAATTTTGGTGTCAAATTTTCAACATGGGGTTATTGGGCCCCCTCCTCATGAATTCAGCCACGGTCATGGCGTTAATCAGTCCCAAAAGGTGATTTTGCAGTCACTACACAGATTCACCTTTTGGGGCTCATTAACAACATGACAGTGCCAGTAGTCATGAGGTGGACTCTCAGAAAGTCTTTGTTGCAAATTTGGTGGGAAAAATCAAAAAAATGACTGTTTTACAAGTGTGCATTGCGCAGTTGCCACGCATGCTCGTAACTTCACCAATTTGCAATATTTTCACTCCAGATTTTCAACACTGCCATTTTTCCACACCTCCTTATGAACAGTACAGCTGTCATTTTTCACATCCTGGATGAAATATGTTTTCCCAGTTCCGGCGCATAATAGCGCGGTTGCTTTGGGAAATCAGTGTTTGGGACACATTAAGAAAATGACAGTGACACTGTTCATAGGCAGAGGTCCTAAAATGCCTATGTTGAAAATTCGGTGATTAACATCCATAAAATGACTGTGTTACACGCATGCGTTGTGCATTTTCCACGTATGCTCAGCAGTGCGAGCATTTTCACTATTCCCACTACAGATTTTCAACATTGCCATCTCTTCACACCTCACCATGGATGACACAGCTGTCATTCATCATATTCTGCCTGATCTGTGTTTTCGTACATGTGGTGCAGAATGGCACGGTCGCCACTGGAAGTCAAAGTTCGAGACACATTGACAAAATCGCACTGCCCCTCTTCATGAGAAGAGGTCCCAAATTCTTTCATGAGCTGGGGTCACAAAAAGGCCATATTGAAAATTTGTAGTGCAAATACTAAAAAATGCCTGGGGCATTAGGGTTTCTAGCAATAACACCCCACCATGTGCAGACTGACAGGCATTGGGGTGTGCCTTTGGGTTGCCGACTGTACTGCTCATGTCATCCCACCCCCAGTGCCCCTCACCCAGTGACAGGCATCGAGGTGTACCTTGGACTCTTTGACTCCACACTTTGCCTCATTCTCCTATGCTGTACCTATTTCAGCGTATGTCCTTATAGAATGCGGTGACTGTAAAGCCAAACACTCCAAGACACACCTCTACGCATGTTGGTGTCTGCAGAATAGGATGAGGTGACATAGTATGAATGTCATGGGTGAGGACCCAAACACTTACCCCAATGCCTGTCCATCTCTACAGGATGGAGGTGGGGCTGGCGTGAAGTTCAATACTTCCCTGCCATTCCTATTCTGCATCTGTCTTCCTCCTGCATTTCCAATGCTAATACCAGAAAGCAAACATTCAGCATTGACAAATGCTTGTTTGAAATGTAATAAAGATTATAGAATTAAAAAAAAAGATTTTCACATTACAGGTCTAAAACTGCTGCTGTTTTCTTTTTCAAGCAGAAGAGAAGACAAAGCAGTGTGTGTCATACCTGTTAGGAATTCCTCTGAACTAACAGAGGAAGTGCCATTGCTTTTGTGCTGTGGCTAGTGGCTAAATTCCTTAAAAGTGATGTTTCAAAAACTAGAGAATGTCCTGGACACTGAGAGTCTGTAAAGGACTACATACCCTGAAGAAGTGGTTCATAAAGAAATGTTGGGCATTAACATATTTAACCAGAGAAATACAATAAATGCATTATTCAACATTATTTGGTGACTAGGCATTCTCCTTACTTTACATAATTTAGATGTCTTGTTACCAAGGCTCAGAGTCTGTACAAATATTTTTTTTCCAATTCAAAGGTACCCAGGTATCTTTCGATGCTTCTTTCTTATATCAGGGGCGTTAGCCCAAAAATGGGGGCAAGTGCCCCCCAAGTTAAGGGGGTGCTCCCCCATTATTTTTCCCACCCTTGCATTAAAGTAGTAGACTTTAAAGCCCAGCAGCAGCACTATGTCAGCAATTTTGCAATGCTGGGGAACCTGGTGTGGCACGGAATCAGTGTACCACACAGCTAACACTAGCTGCAGGCCTGCAGCACTGCAGCATCATTAGTGTGTTGGTCGGAGACAGTACTTTGAAATGGGAAAAACTATTGGACAGTCCATCATTGTAGAGCAGCAACATGAGTCAAGCTAACTGAGCCAAGCTGGGAGATAAGACCCCTGATCTGCTCTAGTCTGTAGCAAAACCTGACTGACCCAAGGAGAGTAAGTTTAAACTGGTCATCTCACTGTTTGTGCACACCACCATCCTGTAATTCACTGGCATTAATGTATTTTTCAGTAAGAGGGGAGTGGCTGGTGAAGAAATAGAACAGGTGCAATTTTGCAAAGCTCTTCACTCTTGCCACTTGGCGCTTTTAGAAAGTCTGGTTGGGACTCAAGTTGGATCCCCTATGCTCTCAGGTTCACTGTGCTGTTGGGATACTCAGTGCGTGGTATGGATGCATTACAATATTTTTTTATTTTTTATTTTAGTTTTTGTTGACCGGGTAAGTGCACTAGACAAATTCTGCCTATTTTCAGGCATGAGCCAGGGGGAGGGGGATACAGATGAATACCAACTGACCTTGAACCAGATTAAGCTGTTGGTGGTATTTTTAGTGAATGAGGGAAATTTGTCCAGGACACAGAGGAAATTCCCCTACTCTTTTCGATAAGTGCCATGGGATCTTTAACATCCACCTGAACTACCACCAATCCAGGGAGATGGGACCTCAGTTTAACGTCTCATCCGGAAGACAGCACCTCAGAAGTGCAGCACCTCTCTTATGCTGCACTACAGTGTCAGTACTGGGATATTAACCCAAGTACCAGATGTGGGAACTGAACCCACAGCCCTCTGATCTCCCGGCCTCAGAGGCAAGTGTGCTACCTATTGAGCCACTGACAATGTTAATATGTATAGTTCTTTTTTATTTCTATTAAGTGATCGATCGCCTTCCTAAGAGGTTCATTCATTGTGGGCTTTAATAAAGCTCATGATGAATTAACCTCTTAGGAAGCGATCAATTGCTGAATAAAATTTAAAAAAGGACTATATATATTTGCAATGAGTAGCCTGACAGCACAGTGAAGCTGAGAGAACAGAGGACCCGACCAAGTCCCAATCCAATTTTTTAAAAGCAGCAAGTATAAGGAGCGTTGCAAAATTGCACCTGTTGTATACACGTAAAGCCCACAATGAACAAAACTCTTAGGAAGGCGATCGATTGCCGAATAAAAATAAAAAAAGAACTATACACATTTGTAATTAATACATCCATACAGCTGAAACAGTTTGGGTAAGTCAGTTGATTGGAATCATATAATGGAATTAAAAAAGACAGAGCAACTCTACACTGAAGCACACTAGCACAGAGGCAAAAGGTTACCCTAAAAGGGCACTGGGCTAGCAAGAACATCAGAGAACATTTTAAAGAAAAGCAGTCCAGCCAGCACTGTTTACTGTAATCCACAGTGATTGAAGTAAAGCAACACTAAGGTTACTGCATTTTTTTTATCTCTCTTGGTGTTTCGCGATCATGACTCTTTGTTAGTGCGTTATCATCAGTGCTTTATCATGTTTGGCACTTGTGGGCAATATGAAATGCTAAAATATGCTACAGTAATGTACTGTATTATGAATTTCTGAACATTATAGCACATGCACACTATAAAATCAAAGGTTCTATATAATGATCAATGGTATTTATTGTTCTTCTTTGAGGGATGGTTTTAAAATATGTCCATAATCATACGTAGAAAGGTAGTTATAGTACAGTGGCAACATACTGAAGCATGTTACCATGTGTTTTTCCCACTTATAATGGGTTTTTTGTAGATGCAGAATCAAATTCTTTAGTGCATGTATTGTGCACTGGGTTACTTTCATCACCAGACTGTCTTCTTCTTCCTCCTATAGTGCATGGTGAGTGGCAATCATGTTTTTTTCCCCCAAAGAGAATCGCCCTGCCACAGTCCTCTTCTGTAAACTTCACTTTAGGCTTGTCAGTACCACTACGAAGACATCTAGCAATTCAAACTTGCTCTTACTTTTCATTTCATTAATCCAAAAAGGCAGCAGCTCAATCTGTAGCGCGGTCTGCGCTCGCAGGAAAAGAACATTAATGTAATATCACTGTTCTGGGCCTTCTGTTTCATTGTTTGAAGCTGCTGCCTTTTGGGATTCATGAAATAAAAATATGAATTTGAATTGCAAGCTGTTTTTGTGGAAGTGCTGTAGCAAGCTTATTTAAAGTGAAGTTTGCAGCACTGATACCACCTGCAGGATGGAGTTCTATGTGGAGTTTAAATTACAGTGGGGAGTCCAAGGCTGTGTGTGTGTGTGGGGGGGGTTTAGAAAACTGTCCATGTTTTTGAAATGCAATGGTGGCAGCCCTATGTGGGGACTGGGAGGGAGTGAGGCAGAGAGGTAACAACAGGCTTCTGTGCATTTTGCAGCTGCAGCCTGGCAGCAGCTTAAGGACCAAGCAAGGAAGAAAGTTTCTAGAAGGGTAAATATGTACTTATATATGAAAAGAAAGGAAAAAAGAGAGGAGAGAGGCAGCAGAGAGAGAGAGTGAAAGTGAGAGAAGGGAGATCAGGTGAGGACCAGGTGATATGGCTGTGTCAGACACTTAGCCCAGAAATAAATAAGGGCAGTGTGTGCTGACACAGTCTTTAGTACTGTATTTCCCATTGGATATTTCTCCTATCCCACTTAATAAATTCCTAGGGTTGTCTGGCTGGAGAGTTCAAGGAATATGCTTAACAAATGCAGTATCTGCCATAAAATTCTTCAAAATTTCTTCCGGGGGGGGGGCTGTACTGTAATATTTTACTGAAATACAACTTTCATTTGAGTGTCACCTATAATAATATCTAAACAAATGCTTTTCTACTTAAATATAACCTTTTACAATATTTGGTTAGCTGTCTTGTGATAAAAGCTTCTCACAAGATCTAGTTAAATGCTTTGTGATGCTTTAGTCTTGTGATGTCAACATTAAATGTCCTGAAGGACACTTTAACAGGATAATGTTTATGAATGACATGTTTTCCAGCACATTTATGAATAACATGTTTTCAAGCCACACAGTCTGTAAATAACTTGTTTTGTAGTAAAAGGTACATCACAGCTTAAAATAGACATGTTCATTGTTTTATGATTGGTTTATACTGGGGTGATGGCTTTCTTTAAGATAACAGTTTTATATATAAGCACTGCATGTGAACTGAATGAATAGCACCAAACTTGAAGCAAAAATACATGTATTGAAGTTGATGTGAAACTTGTAGAAAGAAAATAAACCAAAGAGAAACATTCATTTGTTGTGGCTTGAGTTATTTGAAGATAGAAAACACAACGCAGCCATCTTTTTACCTTACAGGTGCAAATCCCTCCAGACCCCCTTTCAGAAAAAAGTTATTGATGGGGACATGTGCACCCCCCCCAACTTTTGGAATTCTACTGACACCACTGTCTTGCAGTCTCACTACAATAAAGCCCAAAGGATGCAACATCTCAGTTACATAAGGATCCTAGTGGATTGCAGTGCATATCTACACACACACTCACACACACACTACCTGCACTAAGCTAGTTTAGCAACTAGGGAAATTACAGTAAGGCTCGGATATTCAGACTGTGCCTGGCAATGGTGCAAGTGTGGGCGCAGTGCATCCCGGATGTGCCGGGACCAGGACCAGGTCCAGGTGATATTTAATGGTGATACGCCATGGCGCAGCACCGTTGAATATGGTACAGATTGCACACAGTGCAGTGGCACTGTGCTGACGCAAGTCACAGATTGGAAGCATGGGGATGCGCCAATGCAAATGCAGTTGAGCTGAGTGCAGCATCCACGATATTCAGAAGAGGCCATACTAATGAGTGTATAATATATGCATGGCACAGCTGGAGCCATTAGCATGTCATTATAGCCCCATTTGCATGTCTTGCGCAGGGCAGCCAGGTGACTTGAACCTGGCACCCGCATAGTGTGATGTGTGGACCTAGGGGGTCCTGGGGCGTCCCCCGCCCTGTAGCCGTGATGGCGGTATTCATTTGGATCACACAATCCCTAATAATCTAGTGGTACCTCTCCTCCCTCCTGTTGCCACAATCGCTGTGAAGTATTAAAAACTATATTCCCTGGTAGTCTAGTGGTACCCCCTCCCGCCCATTGCCACAATCACTGTGAAATATCAAAGACTACATTCCCTGGTAGTCTAGTGGTGCCCCCCCCCTTCCATTGCTGCGATCACTGTGAAATATTAAAGACTACATTCCCTGGTGGTCTAGTGGTACCCCCTCCACCCTGATCGATGGCAAAATGCTGTAAAATCATTCCCTAGTGATCCAGTGGCACCTCCCACCCAAACATGACCCCTTGCCCACCCTGCTCCACCCCAGCATTGGCGGGCAGCTGCAACCCGCCCCCATACCGCCCGGTTGCCGCAGAATGACAGCATACAATATGGGCTGTAAGCCAGTTGGTCCACATTGCAGGGCATACTGTACTAGATAGTCACAAATATGAAGTCATTCACATATTTGCGACTGTCTAGTACAGTACGCCCTGCAAGCCCATTGGTCCACAGTGTGGGCCAATGGGCTTACAGCCCATACTGTACACTGTCGTTCTGCAGTGACTGGGTGGTATGTGGGTGGGTTGCAGCTGCCCACCACGACGGAAGGGGAGCGGGTGGTTAAGGGTCCTGTGGGTGGGAGGGGTGGGGATGCCACTGGATCACCAGGGAATGATTAATGGCATTATACCAGTGACTGAAGCTGGGGCACCACAAGACTACCAGGGAATGTAGTCTTTGATATTTCACAGTGATCACGGCAACGGGAGAGAGGGGGTTACCACTAGACTACCAGGGATGATATGTGTGCTTGTGGACAGTGTTCTGGGTGGGTGGGTGGCCACTCATGGCTGGCTGCTGCCGTGTTGCACCCTGCAATACAGCAGCCCACCTGTGGGAGGCCAGGATTTGCTCCACGTTTTCACGGGCTCAGCTTTGAGCCCCCCTACGTGGTGCAATGCAGGATTGTGGCAGCATATGCACCGCACATCCCAGGTTGAATATCGGGATGTGACGCATATGCATAGGCACGCCCCCTGCATTTTCAGCGCATATATTACCATTGCGCCGAGGCGCATCGGGATTTGCGCTGCATCTGACAGCCTTTTGAATATCCCACCAGGGCACAGTGTGGGGTTGCACTGTTGCAACTCTGTTGCACCATGCACAACCCATTTGAATATCCGGCCCTAAGAAATTAACAAATAATACTGAATTTAGCAAGTTAGTCACATAGTCAGAGAGAAGATGCACAGACCATTTTGAAGGAGTATCTGTCTGTATCCAGCATTACAAGTTTTCCAGATGGCTTCTTTTAGAAAAGCACACAGGACTAAAGTTGAATAAATGCCATTCTTGCAGGGTCACACAGTATGCAACAGGGGGCTGTGGGATTCAAACCCAGGTCTCCAGGTTTGTAGCTCAGAGCCTTAAACCGTTGCACTTTACTGCCTCCTTGCTCCAAAGACACTTGAGACAGCAGGGGCTGCTTTTTTTTTTTTAATCTCCTAATCATATTTTTCTTGATATCTCGCTCTGAAGTATCAAAATAACTGCAGATTCTATCCTCCACCCCCCTTACTGTTGCTCTCCTATTTTATTTGGGGGGGGGGCAACAAAATAGGAAGACAACAGTAAAGAGCTCAGAAGTAAGATAAACAATTAAAAATGTTACTGCTGGGATTTGATGCTGCTCCCAAAAAGTTACAGGCACATTCAAGTTAGTTAGGTAATAAAACTGCCAGCAGGTAAACAATTAGCCCCACATCCAGCGTGGTGCTGACAACACATGGCAGGGCAGAAGTATTGCAGAGCTGAGACAGGGGGACAGTAATATATACTCAATAAAACCCTGTCTAATAAAAATAAAAAGAATTATGCACACTAAATAAAATACATAGAAACCAATTAAACTTGAAGTTTTCAATGGCAGGTGCAGTGCATGCACTGGTGTACATGATTTGTTTCTTGTTTGCTTTTAGTAGATCTCTCTGTTTTATTTCTGCCTCCCTCCTCTCCCTGTAACTCCCTCCACCTCTGTCCCCTTCGATAATTTCCTTCTTTGCTTAATCTCTTACTGGCCCATTCCTGTTCCTCCAAAAGTACTTAAGTCTGTATTTCTTCCTCTTTCCCCAGGGTCATGAGGGCTAAACTCGTGAGGAGCCCTCCCCAGATTCCCTCGCTGCTCACCCAGTCTGAAGCTCCCCAGCTGGCCAAAAGAAGGTATAGGAAGAATCTATGTCAGTTTAAATCTTGGAGCCTTTTTCTCTCATCCCTGGTGCTATATTGAGACATTGTGTGAAATTCACTCGCTGCAGCCTGCTACTTGTAACTAAATCCAGCCTGTTAAATTTATTTAATCCAACACTCGCTGTAGCCTGTTAAAGTTTAATTTTAACTCAGTCCTGACTGCTAATTCTAATTAATTACAGCAGTCGCTGCAGCTTACTAGGAGCTGCTGCTTGTAGGCTTGATTTTTGCCCCCCAACCCCACCCCATCACTTTATTAAATGTACTTCTGACTCCACCCACTTCAGCTTTCTGCTTGATTGTCAATTGGCAAGGCGGACCTTCTACTCCACCCATAGTAATTACTGAAGACATACTTGCCTACTTACCAAATCATTGCTTTAATTTGTAACTTGTAAACCTCATGTATCTCTCTCAGTACGTGATGTTTTCTCTCACTTGGCCAGGGATTTTTTGGTCATTGCAGGACTGCTACCCTCCCTTATTATCCTCTCCCACCTGTCGTTTAATATAACTGCTGATGATCCTGGGTTCCACTCACAAGTTGAAAACGCTTTTGTCTGCTTGAACCTGCTTCCTATTAGGAAATCACATCCATTTCTTAACCTGTTCTTCTATATAACATGTCCTGCCAAACTAGGACATTTCCTTCTCTAGCACCCTCCTGTCTTGCCTAAATGCCTCAAGATCATCTGTCACCTCACCAGAGAAACTTGGGTGACTCTCCTGCACTTATCCTTATCTGGGGACATTGAATCAAACCCTGGCCCCCTCCACATTGCTAGAGCAGCAAATGGTGACTCCTGGTTCTCCCCAAAAGGCATCAAAATTGCATACATGAATATTAGAAGTGTACCTGCAAATTTCCCTGACCTGGAAGTCTGGGTTGCCCACTATTGCCCGGACATTTTAGAACTGACTGAAACATGGCTTAGGTCAGACATACCTGATACAATGCACAATATAAATGGCTACAACCTTGCAAGATTCGATCGCCCCTCTAAACAAAGGATGGTGGGGTTGCTCTCTATTTTAAAGAACATCTCAATATCTCTGTCCAACATTCAGGGTTATCAGGCATCTGTGAAACTCTGCATACCGTTCTGCTATTAGGTGGAGAAAAAAGGCTAAACTTGATACGTGCTTACAATTCTCCAAAGGGGCACTCTGTTGCTTAAATGGTTTCTTGGACTATCTCTCTACTCTAAAGGGTAAATCTGAAGTCATTTTAATGAATGACTTCAGTCTTGACCTATCAGGTACCCACTGTAGTGCGTACATGGAAGCTTTTGCTTGACTTCACCTATCTCAACTGAATTCTAGTCCTACTCAAATCTCGGCAAATGGCAAGCATCAATCTATCCTGGATTGGATTGCTTCAAATGGAGCAAATAAAATTATCGCTGCATGAGCCGTTTCTGATTTTATTGGTGATCACCTACCTACATTTTGCATTTGGAATGGTCACTGCCCTCATCCCTCACCCAGAATTATACAGTTTCAGGATTTCACTAAACTTAATCCAAGCGCACTTCTTGATAATATTAATAACAGTGACTTGGTCTCCTATCTATATCACTGAGGATGTAAATACAGCACTTGACTACCTAATTTCTCAGCTACTAGCCCTAAAGCATCTGCACGTTCCATTGAAAAAAGGCATCTTAGGGGCTCTGCCAACAGATGGTTACACAAAGATCTTCTTCTGACTATGAGAAGAAGGAACAAGGCCTGGGTCTTGGCAAAGAAATCCCTTTGGACAGAAGACTGGGCTAATCATAGAAAAATGAGGAATGCCTGCAAAAAAGATATTCGGAGGGCTAAAAGGCTCTATTGCCATAAGCTTCTCCAGTCTTCAGTGGGTGACTCCCGGGGTTTTTGGAACCACGTCAAAAATATCATAGGCCAAAGGCCCAAGATGGCCATAACTGAAATGACGCTAAATGATGCCAACTGTAACAAATTACCTATAATTGCAAATACTCTGAATGCGCAATTCTCTGATCTCTCTGAGTACCTGGAGAAATTCAATCAGTCCCCTGCACCTCCATCTGATAGGCACCATTCTTCGGGGTCCTCCTTTCTGCTCAGATCAGTCTCCACTACTGAGGTGCTGTGTCTCCTTAAATCAATCTCCCCTCATGGATCTGCTGGTCCAGATGGATTACCGCCAATTTTCATCAAAATGGTAGCTCCAGCTCTTGCTGTCCCTATTGCTAGAATGATCAACCTATCTATACTAACCCAGACGGTGCCTACACTATGGAAAACTGCTCGAGTTGTCCTTGTACACAAAAAAAGATACCAAAAACATAGCAAACTACAGACCGAGTGCCAATCTCTCTACCTCAAATAAACATAGATACATAGATACATAGACAGTGTCGGCAGATAAGGGCCTATGGCCCACCCAGTCTGCCCATTTGAGCTTGTAAGTTCAGTTTGTTTTCCTAGAAGTCTGTTTCCCCTTACCCCTGACCTCTAGAACTACTCAAGAAGACTGTTGCCACCCAGGTATCAAAATATCTGCACCGTCACAACCTTCTATCTCCTTCTCAACATGGATTCCAAACCGGGCACAGCACCGCAATGGCACTACTTCAGGTATCTAATAAAGTCCTAACTGCGATGGATAATGGCCTGCTCATGGGGGCCATATTTATTGACCTCACTAAGGCCTTTGATCTTGTGAATCAATTTTACTACTTTCCAAACTGTCCTTCCTGGGTTTTTCCCAGTCTGCCATCTCTTGGTTTGATAGCTATCTCACTGGGAGAATGCAATTTGTTCAAATTGCAACTGCTGTCTTTGACCCTTCTCCAACCTCTGTCAGAGTTCCCCAGGGATCTATACTTGGCCGTCTCATTTTCTCTCTTTTTATTAACAACCTGCCCTCACTTCCCTGTTTCTCCTCGTTGATCCTTTACACTGATGACATGGTGCTTCTCGCTAGCAGTAAAGACCCCATATCTGTAAAGGCAAGTCTTTAAGCTGACTGACTGCTTATACAGAACAAATAAATACTTAATGCTAAGAAAACTGTGGCTATGCTTTTTGGCTCCCCCTCTAGAATCAAATCCTGTGCTCTGGATTTTTCAGTACTATGTCTTGATGGCTCCCCACTGGAATTTGTTAACTCCTTTAGGTATCAAGGAGTCACACATGACACATCTCTGGATTTCAACCTTCACATTGCGGCTACCTGTAAGGCAGTATACTCCAGATTGGGTCTTGCCTATAAAATGAGGTCCTCCCTGAATGAAGCCACTCATTTTGCTATTGTACAGTTTCCTGTTTCTGTCTCTCACATACTGCTCACAAGTATACCTTAATGCTAGCAAAGGAGCCTTCCAAAAATGGAGCACCTGCTATAACAGGGTATGCAGATTTGCACTCTCTGCACACAGACTTACTCATCGTTGTCAACTCTACTCCAAACTGAATTGTTTCTCCCCGGCTTCAGAGAGACTCTATTCTGCTGGTTGCTTGATTGATAATATTATCAGAACGGGAACCCCTGAGTACCTCTCAAGGCTGCTATCTCATCTCTCCCAAGCATATCTCCTCAGGTCACCCGTACAAACTCAACCTGAAATTCCCAGATATCTCACAAAAAAGGGGGCACTGTCCTTCGCTATATCTGCCCCCTGCATCTGGAACTCCCTCCTCCCTCACATTAAACTCTTTAAATCCCACCAAGCCTCTAAACTGGGTCTCTGCGCCCACCTAATTTATTCTGATGGCTGCTCCTGTGCTGTAATTTGAGACTTACTCCTAGCAGCTTTCTTTACCTACATGGCACTTACTGTTTCCCTCCACTTTCTGAAATCTGCATGTTCCTACTTCCTTCACAGATTCTTTAGTTATAACTGTTACTTATTTCATAGCTGTTGTAGTATGTCCTTAATTAATAGTGTTGTATCGTCTAGTGCAAGTAGTCAATGTAAGCTTATTTGTTTTCTCTCAGTTCCACAGAAATGGCCTGTTCTTGTCAGTAAACTGTGCAATGTTTTGTTCTCACTTCATGCTGTGCCACGAACTATTGTCACCGATGTTTGTACTTTGCTCCCTCCTGATTGTACTCTCCCAGGTCATGCCTGAATATGGGCAATACTCATGTCTAGTGTACCTACCGAGTACACAAAAACCAAATAAATAAATACTAAGTGCCGTGTGCGCTGGATCAAGAGGTGGCCCGGCTTATTAATAGTTATGAGCTGGTCTGCTCTTCAAAGAACTGCATGTTTGGCAGCTGCTGCAAGGAAAAGATAAAATTATAAATAAATATAGTAATAGCAGCAGCTGCCATGAACAATAAGAGGACCAATATGAAGGGGGGAAGTTAAAATAAATATATTTCATCCTGGCTGCACCAGTGACATTGGGACTCAAATAATTTGCCTGTAAGCTGCATGGGGCACTTGCGTTCAGCAGCAGTGACAGGCTCAGGACTGCAGCAAAATGTTTAATCTGGGCAGCAATATTCAGGGCACCCAAAGGGCTATTGAACTGTGGGGCAAGCAACTAAATAAAGTAAATATTCTGGCTACACAAGGACCTTGCAGTATGTTTGAAACTGTGTAAATCTGCCTTGGGACTGTATGTATCAGGGCTGCATCAGGACCATATGTTTGAGACTCTGTGTAAATCTGCCTTGGCACTGTGTGTATCAGTGGCTGCACCAGGACCTTATGTTTGAGACTCTGTGTAAATCTGCCTTGGGACTATGTGTATCAGTGGCTGCACCAGGACCTTATGTTTGAGACTCTGTGTAAATCTGCCTTGGGACTGTGTGTATCAGTGGCTGCACCAGGACCTTGTGTTTGAGACTCTGTGTAAATCTGCCTTGGGACTGTGTGTATCAGGGCTGCACCAGGATCTTATGGTTGAGACTCTGGCCCAGATATTCAAACTGCACCCAAAAAGTGCGCAACAGCAGGGCAAGCGAAGTCCACTGCGCCCATGCACAAGAAGCGTGATATTCAAAAACTGCGCAGGCCAAGATTCACCTACGGCTGACGACTGAATATTGCACCACCTGTGCCATAGCGCAACAAGGGACGTTCAGCTGAGCAGTCCAGATGTGCCATAGCACAACCAGGGATGCCCCCCAGCAGGAGGGCAGCAATGCAACTGCACAGCCAGGGATGCAGGGGCCCATCACCCATGCCACAGATGGGCAGAGGAACACACAGCAGAACAGACATTGTCCCCCATACCCCATGCAATGCACAACCAGGGGAGAGCTGGAATAACCACCGGCCCATGGATACCAGCAACCAACCCACAGCCAGGCCATGGTGCCCCAGCACACCCCCTGGTGAGCTGTGACTGGCACACAAGGATGAACAACCACCCCATACCACACCATCCCACCAAAGCAGAGCACACACTGCACCATGATCCCCATACACCCTGCCCAGGAGTAGCGTCCAACAGTGCAGGACACCCCTTGCATGCCACCACCCCCACTGTGACAATGCAACCCTGTGCATCATAGAGTCATGCAAGGCAGCCCCACCATGGGCACACTGCAGCGGGCAGCAGCAGACAGTGATACAACAGATGCATACACAGTGCCATCCTGCATGCCCTGGACCCCACCTCCAGCAGTACAGCACCCTGCACACCCTCCCAAGGACACATCCTGTCCCAGCACTGGCCACAACAGCCAGCACAGACATGCACAGTGTAGCATGGAGACATGCACCACACAGGATGCAACACAGTGCATGGACAAACACCCACCCATACCCAAGGGCTCAGCAACACAGGGACACAGTAGCGGGTCAACCAAGCCACTGGCGTGTGGCCATGGCTGACGTGTACACAAGGCCAGCACCCCTACATTGCACAGGTGTGCCAGCCACCCTGCACAGGCACCATGAAGCTGTATGCCACCAGCATGCTGCCAGAGCACAAGTGACAGACACTGGAGCACATCCCCTGCAACAGACACAAGCAACAGCATGGATGTTGGACAACAACAGTGGAGGCCACAGTGCCACCGGAGGCAGATGTGCACCATACTGGTGATGGCGGTCATCCTGGCATTGTGCCAGGTACAGTTGTTATCCAGCATGGACAGCCACCACTGACACGCCAGCAGACTGTGCATATCACAGACATGCAAGGGTATCAGCTGCACAGGCAATGGATGGTCTGACAGGGGTGCCATACACACAGTGCAGGCCCCGTGGACCACTGCACACAGGCATGCAGTGCACAGAGTACAACACACAAACCACAGACAGTAACTGATCCCCCTGTCCACACCATAGGTGGTTCACCTCTGCACACACACACACACACACACACACACCATGCATGCACCACCCCTGATGCCATGCACACCACTGCAGCTGAGCACCTGTAGCCCGCTGCAAATCAGAGACCACCACAGTTGTTATAACAAAATGTATGTATTGAAACTATGTACAGTAAAGCTATATACAAAACTATACACAATAGTGGGGGAAGGGCCACATAACAGGTGGGGGCAGGTAAGGGGCAGGGGTGAACATATGGGAGAGGGAAGAAGGGGTGTGAGGGTGGGTCAAAGGGGGGGAAGGTGGTAGTTGGGTCATGGGGACTTCACTAGCCACCCCAGTCCTCTTCCTGCTGGTGCCGATGGGATCTCCGCCTCCTCCTCCTCACCCCGTGGTGGTGGATGTGTCGCAGGAGCTCTAAGGTCTCCCTCCTGACCCACAGCAGCTCCTGAATGTCCTGCTGGATCTGCAGAAGTCTACGACCACCTAGGATGAGGGAGCAGAGTCAATAGGTGTGACTGTCCCTCCCCCTGCAGCTCACCCATTGTGCATGGCATACAGCCATGTGACATGCCCCTGTGATGGTGTGCGACCACCCACAGTGACCGTGTCCACAAGACCTGCCCACCCAGGCTGTGGACCACTGCACACACCCACCGCCCATGTCCTGCACAGCACCACCATGGCTGTACAGTGACTTGGCTATGCAGTGTGAAGGCAGTACCACAGCCATGTGCCCAGTGCATGCATGGACCACCATTGATGCACTCCCAGACATGCAGTGCCACTGGACAGTGCTGACTGTAACAAGTTGCATGCATGGCAGTGGTGTTACTGGATGGTGGCCATGCCCCGCTGCCCACCCAATTATACAGCATGCAATAGTAATCATGGATGTAAGGCACTCACCATCAGCAGGCTGGTCCACGCACCATGGACCACCTTCATCCCTCCTGTCCCTCTGCTCCAACATGCGGCGCCTCCCCTCTCGGTTGCGCCTCCATTCTTCTGGCCCTAAGGTGCAAACATGGAGAGAGGAACATCAGTACAATCCGGTAGCAATGTCCCCCACCCCCATGTGTGTGCAATCCCACACAGCCAGACCCACCCACCCCACACCCCGATACCACCACCACGGCCAACACCGTAAGCCCCCCATGTGCCGGACACATGCAACCGTGATACCTGTATGGACAATAAAAGTGTATGGATGTTGCACCTACCTGGCCGTGGCAACATGCCCCTCCTGGCACGTGCCCGCAGGTGGGCAAGCAGGTCTGGGTCCCTGCACCTCAGGTCCCCATAACGGTGGTGGCACTGCTCTGCTGTCCACTCCATACCGGTGGCCTCCCCCAGGGCATCGGCCACCTCCTGCCATACCATACTCCTGGCCCTGTCCAGGGGTGCCTCCCCAAATAAAGCCCCAACATGTGGCTCGACAATGGCCACAAGGTTTGCCAGCTTAATCTGGCTCTACTGCACAGCATGCCTCTGCGCCATCTCTGCTGCTCGGTTCAAGCAAAATGGCACTCTGCAGTGCTGTCCTGCCACGTGCAGATGCTGTGCGGTACAGCACTGCCAATCCCTATTGCACTGTCACCGAACAGTGTGATAGTGGTGCACCCATGCCTGATGCATGGCACCTAGGGGGCAAAGGTCAGGCACAGGGTCAAGGGTCTCTGGCGCATGGACAGCCACAGTGCGATTGGAACCCAATTCATGTAGCATGATTGGGTGCTTGTGTGCCACCTCCTGTAGCGGCCAACAGTGCTGTTGCCTCAGTATGCCTACGATGCCCCAGTGCCACAGCACCATATAGGTGAACAGCACTGTAGCACCACTGACACAATGGTGGCCATGCCCTGCATTGCCTCCCGTGCACAGCACATCAGCAGTGCGGCAAGCGCCTGCATCATCAACCCAGGCAATCGCAGTTAGGTGTGTACTGCGCATGTCACAGAACTGTGCCCTTGGCTCAGCACATTCAACACAATTGCACAAAGCGCAACAGTGCAATATTCAGCCGGCATATACAAATCATCTAATCAGCCATTCAATGGCGCAGTCACTGCATTTGCATCCACTTAAAGATGCGCCTTGCCTCATTTGCATGGGGTGTACTATAAAAGTGCGACATTGGGCTGCACTGGCCATAGTCAGTTACTGCAGTCTATTGTGGTGAGTTGCATGCTGTTTGGGAGTGTGGACTGTGGTGTTTGGGACATGCATGGGACTGCACAGTCACAGGTAACACCTGTCATTCTCACAGGGTGAATCATGACCGAGCATGTGGTGGAGGAAGAGGAACAGAGTCGTGGGAGGAAGAGGAGGCCATATTTCACTAAGGCAGAGACAGATGCCCTTTCCAAGGCCTACCTAGACCTGGAGCCGCTTCTTAGCGGATGCCAGGGAACACCACAGGCCCGTGCTGCTGCTGCTGCATGGGAGGAGGTGGCGCGTGCTGTAAACCTGCATGGCAGCCACCAGCACTCCATGCAGGAGTGCAAAAAGAAGATGGGCACAGACAGGGGGAGGATTAAAGAGAAGGTGGCTGCCATCAGGGCAGCACGGTCTGTGACAGGTGGGGGACAGCCGGAGGTGCTATGCCTGACCCCACAGGAAGAGTGGGTTGCTGGCAGCATGCAGCATTGCGCCATTGTGGGTGTTCTGGGTGATGGATTCCAGATGGGTGGTAGCCCATCACTGTATGGTAGGTCATGGTCTGTCTATTGGGGGGACAGGGTAGGTCACATGCAGTAACGTTACTTTTTTTCCCTTACAGCTCCTGAGCATCTGCATGGGTCAGCGGTGGTGGGCTTCTCCACTGAGACCAGTAACATGGAGATGGAGGAGGGCCCATCCACCTCCACAGAAATAGGGGGGTCAGGGTGACAGAGAGCCCACCTGGACATCCGGACTGATGTTGGTGGAGCAGGTGCGGAGGAGGCCCTGCCCATTTCCCAGAGTGCCAGCGTCCATGGATGCCAGCATGCTGAGACTCGGGATGGTGCCGGATCTGTCATCGATGATGATGGAGCTAACATCATGGGCAGTGACACGTGTGCCACAGGATGGCCACACAGCAGGTGACATCGTGGCCATGGCTCTGGGTGGTGCCGCCGTGGAGGCCTGCGTGTCATCACAGTCCCAGTCTGTGCTTGTCAGCACCAGTGGGGCAGCATTGGTGTGTGTACAGAACAGTGAGATTGTTGCAGCCTCTGCAGCGGCACCATTGAACACTGGAGAGTGGCAGCCGGAGGGGCAGCATCAGCAGTCGGCCAATGGCCATTGGGGTACAGTGTCAGGGGGTGGAGTCAGTGCCCCACCTATGGACATGCCCAGGCCAGGTCACGAACACCCTAAGGGACAGCATGCCGATCTGGCAGATGACCTCTTGGATGAGCACACCCGCATACTGCAAGCATCAGTCAATCAGCAGATGTGGCTTGTGACGGCAGTGGATGCACTGAGTGTGGCTCTGTGCCAGGCAGAGGAGCATTGCAGCAGAGACACCGCTCTGGTCCTGGCAGGGATGGACCGGTCATGGGAGGATGTGACTGCTGCCATTGACAGACAGACACAGGCATTCATTGCTGTCATGGCCACAGTGGGCACACAGTTATTTGCCCATGCGTCGCAGACACCACGCAGTGCAATGTCCACCCCCTGTTCCCAGCATTGTGCAACACCATCCTTGTCGACACCAGGTTCAGCTGTGGGCATCCCGAGCATGCCTGACGCAGGCATGTTCGGTGTGCAGCAGAGCTCTGTGTGAGCACGATCATGTTCACGCAGTGGAACCCCTGGGGGACCGTTGGTGCCACCCCATGAGGCCAGTGATCAGCCTGTCACTGCTGGCTGGTCTTGGTAGGGCCACCCACGCATCTGTGCTGGCCATGGCACTGTGGTGCGTGACTGACCTGTCTCCCAGCATGGCTACTGTCTGATGCTGCCCTGTGTGCATTGTGTCATTCAGCGGGCAATGAACGGGTGGGTACCCAGCCCTGCACGCACACACAGTCCATCTGCACACCCTCCCGGCTGCTGTCTGCAGTTGCGTGTGCATGATGATGCCTGTGTTGCGCTGTACGCCACTGTGCAATGGTGCCCAGCGTCTGACACATGCACAATGACAGGCAATGGGCATGGTGGTCTGTGGACATGTGTGTGGCTAGGGGTGGCGGTCTGGGTCGGTGTGCCTCCTACCTTTTGTGCATGTCTGGTGAGGTGTGTGTGTGTGTGTGTGTGTGTGTGTGTGTGTGTGTGTGTGTGTATGTGTGTATGACCGTGTGCCATGTTAGACCTCGCCCATCCCTGACTGTGCATGTGGTTCCATGCCCGGCCACTTCCCTTGATGGCATGCACCCCTGGTGTGTGTCCATGCATGTTTGTGGGTTGTGCCTTTGCCACTGGTGGTTGCACATGGCCCCATGACTTACCTGGGTTGGCTGAAGTGCTCCTCCATGATAGTGTACCAGTACAGCTGTGCCAGCTGGAGCAGTCGGTGGTTCCGTCGCCCAAGGGGGGGGCTGCCCATCACCATCATCACCGACGTCCTCATTGTCCCTATCGCTGTTCCCCTCTTTGACCTGAATGGCTATCCCACATTCATTGGCCATGTTGTGCAGGATGCAACAGGCCAGGAATAGCCCACAGGCCTTTGAGGGGCTGTACTGTAGGGCACCGCCGGAGGTGTCCAGGCAATGGAAATGAGCCTTCAGCATCCTGAACACCCGCTCAATGACATTGCATGTGGTGGCATGTGCCTCATTGTAGCATTGCTGTGATGGGGTCACGGGCCGATGGTATAGTGTGAGCAGCCAGGGACAGAGTGGGTACCCACTGTCACCTGTGTGTAGAGGGTGGAGGTTAGTTTGGTGATCAGCGTCACCCTGCCTTGGACCATGTAGGCCACTACCCATGTCACCTCTGACCATGCCCCTCCCAAGCACTATGTTTGTCCATGTGGTTTGCATACTCACCCACTAAGTGGCCAGTGGGGATGTCCCCACTCTCGAATCTGTGGCACAGTGCCAACTGGTGCCAGATGAAGGCATCATGTGCTCCCCCAGGGTGCGTGGCACAGACATTGATTATGCGCCCCCTGGCATCACACACCACCTGGCAGCTGATGTTGGCATAGCCCATCCAATTAATATATGAGTCCCCCTCGGGGCCAGGTGGTGTGCAGATGGCCACATGGGTGCAGTCTATTGCCCCTAGCACACCAGGCATACGTGCTACCCTGTGGAACTCCTGTATGTTTGCTGTGCACTCCACTGGTGTGCTGGGGAAATGGATGTACTCCGCAGCATGTGGCAGCAGTGCGCTGAGGAGTTGGGTGAGGTGGCGTGACGCGGCCGACTGGGTTATGCCTGTGGTGTCCCCTGTTGCTCTCTGGAAGGTATCCGTGGCAAGCAAGCACATGCAAGCTGTCACTTTAGTCTCCACTGACACAGCATGGCTCTGTTGCGTGGGTGCCTGCATCACATCACTGTGCAGCTCACAGAGCTGCCTTAGAATTGCCCAATTCAGGCAGTACTGGCCCACAATCTCAGTATCGCTGCACAGCTCGAGGTTGGTTCGGGCTCGGTACTGCCTGTTGGGAGCATAGCACCGACGGGCTGTTCCACAGCCGCGACCCCCTGCTTCCTGCCTTCTCACCCACCCTCATTACTGCCTTCATCTGGATGGTGGCACTGTCCATGTCCCTGGCTTGTGTTCACTCCCCTGGCAGCTGTTTCTGTGTTCCCCCCACTGTCCTGGCTGCTACTTCTCCTGCACTGGGAACACCTTCCTGTGGTGGCCTCTGTGCTGTGTGGCACTTCACCCTTTTGCACTGGCTGTGGCTCTCCACACCTTCCTTGTGCCTCTCTGTTCAGGGTGCCCTTTCCCTGGCCTGCCCTGTGTGTCCCTCCTGCCCTGTTTGTGCAGCTAGAGTTCAGCCTCATGTGCCTTCCCTGCAGCGTTCTTGTGCCTCTCCCCTTGTTCCTTTTTATTTTGGCTCATTTCCACTATAGTGCAACTTCTGCTTGCTTCCCTATTGTGCATGGTGCATGTTGTTGAATATCACACTGTGCCATTTATGCATGGTTCCTCCCCCTTCAGTTGTGCATACATTCATTATCATTACGCTATTGCTCAGTGAGATTCTGGGGGTGCATCTGCCTCCCGCTGAATATCGCAGAATGGCACATTTTCGGACTTGTGCTGGACCAACCCTATTGCGCATGGCGCAACCCTTTTGAATATCTGGGCCCTCTGTGTAAATCTGCCTTGGGACTGTGTGTATCAGGGCTGCAACAGGACCTTATGTTTGAGACTCTATGTAAATCTGCCTTGAGACTGTGTGTATCAGTAGCTGCACCAGGACCTTATGTTTGAGACTCTATGTAAATCTGCCTGAGGACTGTGTGTATCAGTGGACCACCAGGGATGTTGGACCTCTCTTTTTTTATTACATATGCCCGCGATCGGGCTGGGAGCGGTCCACTGGATCACCAGGGATATGGGACTATTAGTTATAACAAATGCCCATGATTGGGCATGGGGGGGCACCACCACGAAGGTGCTGCTGGAGCTCGGTTGGCCACCCACAGCTAGCAGCTGCCATGTTGTGCCCTGCAATACGGCAGCTCACCTGTGGGTGGCCAGCTGTTGCTCCTTTTTGTTTGGCTCACCTGTGTGCAACACAGGTAAGGGTTGTGCATGCATGGGCTCAGCACATCCCGGGCTGAATATTAGGATGTGCGGAGTATGCATGGGAATGCCCCCCCACCTGCGCCGCATACATTACTAATGCACTCCAGTGTATCGGGATTTGTGCCAGGCTCAATCCCACTTTGAATATCACACCAGGCACATCAGTGAATTGTGCATGGATCAACTGTGTTGCACCATGCGCAAACCTTCTGAATATCCCACTCTCTGTGTAAATCTGCCTTGGGACTGAGTGTATCAGGGCTGCACCAGGACCCTATGTTTGAGACTCTGTGTAAATCTGTCTTGGGACTGTGTGTATCAGTGGCTGCACCAGGATCTTATGTTTGAGACAGTGGCCCAGATATTCAAACTGCACCCAAAAAGTGCCTAATAGCAGGAACAAGCGCAAGTCCATTGCACCCATGTGCAAGAGGCGCGATATTCAAAAACTGAGCCTGCCAAACTGCGCCTACAGCTGATGACTGAATATTGCATCACCTGCGCCATAGCGCAACTAGGGAGGGGAAGCTGAGCAGATCAGATGCACCATAGCGCAACAAGGGATGTTCAGCTGAGCAGTCCAGAGGCACCATAGTGCAACCAGGAATGCAGCCCAGCAGCAGGGTGGCAATGCAACTGCACAACCAGGGAGGTAGGGGCCCACCACCCATGCCACAGATGGGCAGAGGAACACACAACAGAACAGACATCATCCTCCCACACCCCATGCACTGCACAACTGGGGGAAGGCTGGAATAACCACTGGCCCATGGAGACAAGCAACCAACCCACAGCTGGGCCATGGTGCCCCATCACACCCCCCAGCAAGCTGTGATGGGCACACAAGGAGGGCTGACCACCCTGTGCCACACCATCCCCCCAATGCGGAGCACACCCTGCACTGTGACCCCCAGACACCCTGCCCAGAAGTAGCATCCACCACTGCAGGAAACCCCATGCATGCCACCACCCCCACTGTGACAATGCAACCCTGTGCACCACAGAATCATGCAAGACAGACCCACCACGAGCACCCATCAGCGGGTGGCAGCACACAGCAATGCAACAATGGCAGACACAGTGCCACCATGCACAGCCCCCCCCGAGGTACTGCTGAGAGACCAACCATGCATTGGCACATGAGGTACCCCACACAGGACAGGGCATGTCCCGGACCCCACCACCAGTGGTACAGCACCCTGCACACTCTCCCAATGACACACCCCGACCCAGTACTGGCCACAACAGCCAGTGCAGACACCCACAGTGGTGTGTGGAAGCATGCACCATACCGGATGCCACACAGTGCATGGACAGACACCCACCCATACCCAAGGGCACAACAACACAAGGATGCAGTAGCTGGGCAAGCAAGCCTCCAGCGTGGGCCCATGTAAACTGTGTACACATAACCTGCAGTCCTCCATGGCACAAGAGTGCCAGCCACCATGCGCAGGCACTGTGGACCTGTACGCCACCAGCATTTGCCCAGAGCACAAGTCACAGACAGTGGTGCACATCCCCTGCAACACGCACAAGCCACAACATGGAGGTGGGTCAACAACTGTGGAGGCCACAGTGTCACCAGAGGCAGACATGCACCACACCAGTGACAGGAGGCAACCCAGCATTGTGATGGGTACAGTGGCTGCCCTGCATGGGCAGCCACCACTGACATGCCAGCAGACCGTGCAGGTCACAGACATGCATGGGTGTCAGCTGCACAGGCCATGGATGGGCTGACAGGGATGCCATGGACACAGAGCATGCACCATGGACCACTGCACACAGTCATCCAGTGCACAGGGCAGAACATACACACCACAGACTCTGACTGATAGCTACCCCCACACCATAGTCACCTCCCCACAGACACACACACACACATACCCATGACTGCACCACCCCTGACGCCATGCACACCACTGCAGCTGAGCAGCTATAGCCCACTGCAAATCAGAGACCACCACAGTATTCATATCAAAAGATCTGTATTGAAACAAAATATCAAAGTGAACTATATACAATAATATATACAAAGTTGGGGGGGAAGGCCACAAACAAGGTGGGGGTGAACAAATGGGACAGGAAAGGAGGGGTGTGAGGGTGGGTCCAGGGGGGTAGGGTATATCAGGGGCAGAGGGACTGTTAATGGGAGCCCCGCTCCCTGCTCTGGCTGCTCCTCTGCCGGTGCTTCCTGCGGACTCCAATCCGGTCTATCGGTCAAAGGATTTCTAGGGATGCCCTTGCCACATGCAACATCTCCCGTAACGCCTTCCTGATCTCCATCAGCTGGTGGACACCTAGGATAAGGGAGCACAGTCAATAGGTGTGAATGCACAGCCCACCCACTGTGCATGACATACGGCCGTGGGACATGCCCCTGCGATGGTGTGTGACCACCCACAGTGATCACGTCCACATGACCTGCCCACCTAGGTGCATATAGCCATGCGGAATGCTACACACACCCACCGGCCAAGTCACGCACAGTACCGCCATGGCCGTTTAGTGACATGGCTATGTAGTGCAAAGGCGGTGGCACAGCCATGTACCCGGTGCACACATGGACCACCATAAATGCACTCCCAGACATGCATTGCCACTGGACAGTGCTGACTGTAACAAGTTGCGTGCATGGCAGTGGTGTCAATGGATGGTGGCCATGCCCCGCTGCCCACCCTGTTACACAGCATGCAATAGTAATCATGGAGGTATGGCACTCACCATCATCGGGCCGGTCCCTCGGGCTCTGTGGACCGTCGCCTGGTGGTGCCGCATTTCATGGGCTAGGTGCCGCTCCTCCGGCCCTGTGGTGCAAACATGGAGAGAGGAACATCAGTACAATCCTGTAGCAAAGCCACCCTGCCCCAGGTGTGTGCCCTCCCACCCAGCCAGACCAACCCCACACCCTGATAACACCACCACAGCCAACACCGGACGGTCCCTCCCCCATGTGCTGGACACATACAACCGTGATACCCACATGGAAGATAAAAGTGTGTTGACATAACACCTACCTGGCCGTGGCACCATGCCCCTCCTGGCACATGCCTGCAGGTGGGCAAGCAGGTCTGGCTCCCTCTGCCGCAGGTCACCATACCTGTGGTGGCACTGCTCTGCTGTCCGCCCCCTTTCTGTGGCCTCCTCTAGAGCAGTGGCCACCTCCTCCCACACCTGGCTCCTGGACCTGTCCAGGAGTGCCTCCCCCAAACAGTGGTCCATGGTGTGGCTCCACTATGGCCACTAGGTTGGCCAATTCTACCTGGCTCCACTGTGCAGCCCTCCTCTGCGCCATTCTCCTAGCTCAGTCTGAAAAAATGGCACTCTGCAGTGTGGCTCCCCACGTGCAGATGCTACGCAGTACAGCGCTGCCATTCCCTATCGCGCTGTCATTGAACAGCGTGATAGTGGTGCACTCATGCCTAACACATGGTGCCTAGGGGACAAAGGTCAGGCACATGGTCAAGGGGATCTGGCGCATGGACAGGCACAGCGCCATTGGAACCCAATGTGTGAAGCATGATTGGATGCCTGTGTGCTTCCTCCAGTAGTGACCTACCATGCTGTTGCCCCAGTGTGCCTATGATGGCCCAGTGCCAGAGCGCCATGTAGGTGAACATCGCTGTAGCACCACTAGCACAGTGGTGGCCATGCCCTGCATTGCTTCCCATGCACAGCATGTCAGCAGTGCGGCAGATGCCTGGGTCAGCATCCGGGCATGCGCAGTGAGGGTGTGTACTGCACATGTCACAGAACTGCAGCCTTGGCTCAGCACGTTCAACACAATTGCGCAAAGCACAACAGCATGATATTCAGTTATCATATGCAAAACAGCTAATCAGCCATTCAATGGCGCAGCACTGCAATTTGCATCCACTTAAAGTTGTGCCTCTCCTCATTTGCATGGGTTGTGCTATAAAAGTGTGACATTGGGCTGCACTGGCCATAGTCAGTTACTGCAGTCCATTGGTGAGTTGCATGCTGTTTGGGAGTGTGGACCGTGGATTTAGGGACATGCATGGGACTGCACAGTCACAGGTAACAACTGTCATTCTTACAGGCTAAAAAATGACAGAGTGAGTTGTGGGAGAGGAGGAACACAGTGGTGGGAGGAGGAGGAGGAGGCCTAATTTTACCAAGGCTGAGACTGATACCCTGCTTGAGGCCTACCTGGATCAGGAGCCGCTTCTCAGCAGACAGCAGGGAACACCTCAAGCCTGTGCTGCTGCATGGGAGGGCATGGCACATGCAGTGAACCTGCATGGCAGCCACCAGCACTCCATGCAGGAGTGCAAGAAGAAGAAGATGGGCACAGACAGGTGGAGGATAAAGGAGAATGTGGCTGCCATCAGGGCAGCATGAGCTGCGACAGGTGGGGGACAGTCAGAGGTGGTACACCTGACACCACAGGAGGAGAGGGTTGCTGGAAGCATGCAGCGTTGTGCCATTGAAGGAGTTCCAGGTGGTGGCTTCCAGATGGGTGGTAGCCCATCACTGCATAGTAGGTCATGGTCTGTCTATGGGGGGGCAGGGTAGGTCACATGCAGTAACGCAACTTTGTTTTCCTTTACAGATCCTGAGCATCTGCATGGGTCAGCAGTGGTGGGCCTGTCCACTGAGGACAGTCAGCTGGAGATGGAGGAGGGCCCATCCACCTCCACAGGTCTGCATGGCTCAGTGCGACAGTGAGCCCATCTGGCTGTCCACACTGATGTTGTTGGAACAGGTGCGGAGGAAGCTCTGCCCATATCCCAGAGTGCCAGTGTCCATGGATGCCAGCATGCTGTGACTCGGGCTGGTGCCGGCTCCGTCACCGATGATGATGTCACTAACAGCATGGGCAGTGACATGTGTGTGCCATGGGATGGCCACACAGCAGGTAACATTGTGGCCATGGCTGTGGGTCATGCTGCCGTGGAGGCCTGTGTGTCAGCACAGTCCCAGCCTATGCCTGTCAGCACCAGTGGGGCAGCACTGGTGTGTGTTCAGGACAGTGGGACTGTTGCGGCCACTGCAGCAGCACCATTGAGCCCTGGGGAGTGGCAGCCAGAGGGGCAGCATCAGCAGTTGGCCAATGGGCTTGGGGGTGCAGGATCAAGGGGCGGTGTCTGTGCACCACCTGTGGACATGCCCAGACCTGGTCCTGGTGTGCAGCACCCACCCTCAAGGGGTGCTGAGCATCAGGGCTGTGCACACCCTGAGGGACAGGATGCTGAGGAGGCAGATGTCCTCTTGGATGAGCACACCCACCTACTGCAAGCATTAGTCCAGCAGCAGATGCGGCCTGAGACATTGGTGGATGCACCGTGTGCAGCTCTGGAGTGGTCAGAGTAACATCGCAGCAGAGACACCACTCTGATCCTGGCAGGGATGGACCGGTTGTGGTAGGATGTGACCGCTGCCATTGACAGGCAGACACAGGCATTCACTGCTGTCATGGGCACAGTGGGCACATAGTCTTGTGCCCATGCGTCGCAGACACCACGCCATGCGCTGTCCACCCCCCCATTCCTGGCATCATGCAAAACCCTCCCTGTCGACACCGGGTTCAGCTGTGGGCATCCCGAGCATGCCTGGCGCAGGCATGTTCAGTGTGCTGCAGACCCCTGTGCGAGCACGGTCGTGTTCACAGAGTGGAGCCCCTTGGGGACCATTGGTGCCACCCCATGAGGCCAGTGGTTGGCCTGTCAGTGTTGACGGGTCTCAGTGGGGCCGCCCACACATCCGTGGTTGCCGGGGCACTGTGTGGCATGACTGACCTGTCTCCCAATGCGGCTACTGTCTGGTGCTGCCCTGTGTGCATTGTGTCTTTCAGTGGGCATTGCACGGGTGGGTACCCGGCCCTACACACGGACACACAGTCCATCTGCACACCCTCCCAGCTGCTGTCCACAGTTGCATGTGCATGATGATGCCTGCATTGCGCTGTATACCAATGTGCAATGGTGCTCAGCATCTGACACACGCACATAGACAGGCAGTGGGCGTAGTGGTCTGTGGACATGTGTGTGACTAGGGGTGGCATTCTGGGTCAGTGTGCCTCCTACCCTTTCTGCATGTTTGCTGCATTGTGTGTGTGTGTGTGTGTGTGTGTGCATGTGTGTGTGTGTGTCCATCCACGTGGCATGTTAGACCTCACCCATTCCTGGTTGTGTGTGTGGTTCCATGCCCTGCCACTTCCCTTGATGGCATGCACCCCTGATTTGTGTCCATGCATGTTTGTGGGTTGTGCCTTAGCCACTGTTGGCTGCACATGGCCCCATGACTTACCTGGGTTGGCTGAAGTGCTCTTCTGTGATAGTGTCCCAGTGCAGCTGTGCCAGCCAGAGCAGTCGGGGGTCCCATCACCCAAGGGGGGGCTGCCTATTACCATCATCACTGGCATCTTCATCATCCCCATCACTGTCCCCCTCTTTGACCTGTATGGCTATCCCACATTCGTTGGCCATGTTGTGCAGGATGCAACAGGCCAGGAATAGCCTGCAGGCCTTTGAGGGGCTGTACTGTAGGGCACTGCTGGAGGTGTCCAGGCAAAGGAAATGTGCCTTCAGCATCCTGAACACCCACTCGATGACATTACGTGTGGTGGCGTGTGCCTCATTGTAGCATTGCTGCGACAGGGTCGCGGGCTGCTGGTAGGGTGTGAGCAGCCAGGGATGGAGTGGGTATCCACAGTCAGCTGTGTGTAGAGGGTGGAGGTTAGGTTGGTGATCAGCATCGCACTGCCCCGGGCCATGTATGCCACTACCCATGTCACCTCTGACCATGCCCCCCCAGAACCTATGATTGTCCATGTGGTTTGCATACTCACCCACTAGGTGGCCAGTGGGGATATCCCCACTCTCAAATCTATGGCACAATGCTGACTGGTGCCAGATGAAGGCATTATGTGCTCCCCCAGGGTGCATGGCACAGACATTGATTATGCGCCCCCTGGCATCGCACACCAGCTGGCAGTTGATGTTGGCATAGCTCTTGCGATTGATGTATGCAGCCCCCTCGGGACCAGGTGGTGTGCGAATGGCCACATGGGTGCAGTCTATTGCCCTTAGCATACCAGGCATACGTGCTACCCTGTGGAACTCCTGTATGTTTGCTGTGCGCTCCACCGGTGTGCTGGGGAAATGGATGTACTCCGCAGCATGTGGCAGCAGTGCGCTAAGGAACTGGGTGAGGTGGTGTGACGTGGCCGACTGGGCTATACTGTGATGTCCCCAGTTGGTCTCTGCAAGGTACCCATGGTGAGCAATCACATGCAAGCTGTCACTTTGGTCTCCATTGACAGGGCATGGCTCCATCGTTGGATGCCTGAATCACATCACTGCACAGCTCACAGAGCCACCTCAGAATTGCCTGATTCAGGCGGTACCAGCCCACAATCTTGGTATCACTGTACAGCTCAAAACTGGTGCGGGCTCGGTACTGCCTGTTGGGTGCATACCACCGACATGCCCTTCCACGGCTATGCACCCTTGCTGCCCGCCTTCTCACCCTCTCATAACGGCCTCCATCTGCAAGATGGCACTGGCCATGTCCTTGGCTTGTGTTCACCCCCCCGGCAGCTGTTACTGTATTCCCCCCCCCGCTGTCCTGACTGCTTCTTCCCCTGCACCGGGAACACCTGCCTGTGCTTGCCTCACTGCTGTGTGGTGTACTTCCCCCATCTGCACTGTCTCCCCACACCTTCCCCTGTGACTGTTGCTTTCAGGTGCCCTTTCCTGCCTGGCCCTGTGTGTCCCTGCTGCCCAGTGTTTTCTGCTCTCATGCAGCTTCCCTGTAGCATTCTTGCACCTCTCCCTTGCTCCCTTTTATTTTGGCTCATTTCCGCTATGGTGCAACTTCGGCTGGCTTCCCTATTGCGCATGGCACAAGTTGTTGAATATCGCACTGCGCCATTTAAGCATGTTTCCTCCCCCTTCAGTTGTGCATGCATTCATTATCATTGCACAGTTGCTCAGCGTGATTTGGGGGACGCAACTGCCTCCTGCTGAATATTGCAGAATGGCGCATTTTCAGACTTGCACAGGCGCAATCCTATTGTCCATGGCTCAACTCTTTTGAATATCTGGGCCTCTGTGTAAATCTGCCTTGGGACTGTGTGTATCAGGACTGCAACAGGACCTTATGGTTGAGACTCTGTGTAAATCTGCCTTGGGCCTGTGTGTATCAGGGGTACATCAGGACCTTATGATTCAGAGTCTGTGTAAATCTGCCTTGGGACCATGTGTATCAGTGGCTGCACCAAGACCTTATGTTTGAGACTCTGTGTAAATCTGCCTTGGGACTGTGTGTATCAGGGCTGCACCAGAACCTTATGTTTGAGACTCTGTGTAAATCTGCCTTGGGACTGTGTGTATCAGGGCTGCACCAGAAACTTATGTTTGAGACTCTGTGTAAATCTGCCTTGGGACTGAATGTATCAGTGGCTGCAGCAGGACCTTATGTTTGAGACTCTGTGTAAATCTGCCTTGGCACTGTGTGTATCAGGGCTGCACCAGGACCTTATGTTTGAGACTCTGTGTAAATCTGCCTTGGGACTGTGTGTATCAGGGCTGCACCAGGAACTTATGTTTGAGACTCTGTATAAACCTGCCTTGGGACTGTGTGTATCAGCGGCTGCACCCGGACCTTATGTTTGAGACTCTGTATAAACCTCCCTTGGGACTGTGTGTATCAGTGGCTGCACCAGGACCTTATGGTTGAGACTGTGTAAATCTGCCTTGAGCCTGTGTGTATCAAGGCTGCACCAAGACCTAATGTTTGAGACTCTGTGTAAATCCGCCTTGGGACTGTGTGTATCAGTGGCTGCACCAGGACCTTATGGTTGAGACTCTGTAAATCTGCCTTGGGACTGTGTGTATCAGTGGCTGCACCAGAAACTTATGTTTCAGACTGTGTAAATCTGCCTTGGGCCTGTGTGTATCAGGGCTACATCAGGACCTTATGTTTTAGACTGTGTAAATCTGCCTTGGGACTGTGTGTATCAGGACTGCAACAGGACCTTATGGTTGAGACTCTGTGTAAATCTGCCTTGGGCCTGTGTGTATCAGGGGTACATCAGGACCTTATGATTCAGAGTCTGTGTAAATCTGCCTTGGGACTGTGTGTATCAGTGGCTGCACCAGGACCTTATGTTTGAGACTCTGTGTAAATCTGCCTTGGGACTGTGTGTATCAGGGCTGCACCAGGAACTTATGTTTGAGACTCTGTATAAACCTGCCTTGGGACTGTGTGTATCAGTGGCTGCACCAGGAACTTATGTTTGAGACTCTGTAAATCTGCCTTGGGACTGTGTGTATCAATGGCTGCACCAGGAACTTATGTTTGAGACTCTGTAAATCTGCCTTGGGACCATGTGTATCAGTGGCTGCACCAGGACCTTATGTTTGAGACTCTGTATAAACCTCCCTTGGGACTGTGTGTATCAGTGGCTGCACCAGGACCTTATGGTTGAGACTGTGTAAATCTGCCTTGAGCCTGTGTGTATCAAGGCTGCACCAAGACCTAATGTTTGAGACTCTGTGTAAATCCGCCTTGGGACTGTGTGTATCAGTGGCTGCACCAGGACCTTATGGTTGAGACTGTGTAAATCTGCCTTGAGCCTGTGTGTATCAAGGCTGCACAAAACCTATGTTTGAGACTCTGTAAATCCGCCTTGGGACTGTGTGTATCAGTGGCTGCACCAGGACCTTATGGTTGAGACTCTGTAAATCTGCCTTGGGACTGTGTGTATCAGTGGCTGCACCAGAAACTTATGTTTCAGACTGTGTAAATCTGCCTTGGGCCTGTGTGTATCAGGGCTACATCAGGACCTTATGTTTTAGACTGTGTAAATCTGCCTTGGGACTGTGTGTATCAGGACTGCAACAGGACCTTATGGTTGAGACTCTGTGTAAATCTGCCTTGGGCACTGTTATCAGGGGTACATCAGGACCTTATGATTCAGAGTCTGTGTAAATCTGCCTATGGGACTGTGTGTATCAGTGGCTGCTCCAGGACCTTATGTTTGAGACTCTGTGTAAATCTGCCTTGGGACTGTGTGTATCAGGGCTGCACCAGGAACTTATGTTTGAGACTCTGTATAAATCTGCCTTGGGACTGTGTGTATCAGTGGCTGCACAGGAACTTATGTTTGAGACTCTGTGTAAATCTGCCTTGGGACTGTGTGTATCAATGGCTGCACCAGGAACTTATGTTTGAGACTCTGTGTAAATCTGCCTTGGGACCATGTGTATCAGTGGCTGCACCAGGACCTTATGTTTGAGACTCTGTATAAACCTCCCTTGGGACTGTGTGTATCAGTGGCTGCACCAGGACCTTATGGTTGAGACTGTGTAAATCTGCCTTGAGCCTGTGTGTATCAAGGCTGCACCAAGACCTAATGTTTGAGACTCTGTGTAAATCCGCCTTGGGACTGTGTGTATCAGTGGCTGCACCAGGACCTTATGTTTGAGACTCAGGCCCAGATATTCAAACTGCACCCAAAAAGTGTGCAATAGCAGGAGCAAGCACAAGTCCATTGCACCCATGCACAAGAGGTGTGATATTCAAAAACAGAGCTGGCCAAACTGTGCCTACAGCCGATGACTGAATATCACACCACCTGCACCATAGCACATTTAGGGAGGGGAAGCTGAGCAGATCAGATGCGCCATAGCGTAACAAGGGATGTTCAGCTGAGCAGTCTAGAGGTGCCATAGCACAACAGCAGGGCAGCAATGCAACTGCACAACCAGGGAGGTAGGGGCCACCACCCATGCCACAGATGGGCAGAGGAACACACAACAGAACAGACATCGTAGCCCACACTCCATGCACTGCACAACTGGGGGAGGGCTGGAATAACCACTGACCCATGGAGACAAGCAACCAACCCACAGCCAGGCCATGGTGCCCCATCACATCCCCCAGCAAGCTGTGACTGGCACACAAGGAGGGCTGACCACCCCATGCCACACCATCCCCCCAATGCAGAGCACATCCTGCACAGTGACCCCAGACACCCTGCCCAGGAGCAGCGTCCACCACTGCAGGAAACCCCATTCATGCCACCACCCCACTGTGACAATGCAACCCTGTGCACCACAGAACCATGCAAGGCAGCCCCACCACGAGCACCCATCAGTGGGTGGCAGCACACAGCGATGCAACAACGGTATACACAGTGCCAAAATGTACAGCCCCCTGAGGTACAGCTGAGAGACCAACCATGCATCGGCAAATGAGGTATCCCACATGGGACAGGGCATGCCCCGGACCCCACCACCATTGGTACAGCACCCTGCACACTCTCCCAGTGACACACCCCGACCCAGTACTGGCCACAACAGCCAGCACAGACACTCACAGTGGTGTGTGGAAGCATGCACCATACCAGATGCCACACAGTGCATGGACAGACACCCTACCCATACCCCAGGGGCACAACAACACAGGGACGCAGTAGCGGGGCAAGCAAGCCCCCAGCGTTGGCCCATGTAAACTGTGTACACACAACCTGCAGTCCTCCATGGCACAAGAGTGCCAGCCACCGTGTGCAGGCACTGTGGACCTGTATGCCACTAGCATTTGCCCGGAGCACAAGTCACAGACAGTGGTGCACATCCCCTGCAACACACACAAGCCACAGCATGGAGGTGGGTCAACAACTGTTGAGGCCACAGTGTCACCTGAGGCAGACATGTACCACACCAGTGACAGGAGGCAACCCAGCATTGTGACGGGTACAGTGGCTGCCCTGCATGGACAGCCACCACTGACATGCCAGCAGACCGTGCTGGTCACAGACATTCATGGGTGTCAGCTGCACAGGCCATAGACGGGCTGACAGGGGTGCCATGAACACAGAGCATGCACCATGGACCACTGCACACAGCCATCCAGTGCACAGGGCACAACACACACACCACAGACACTGACTGATAGCTACCCCACACCATAGTCACCTCCCACAGACACATACCCATGACTGCACCACCCCTGACGCCATGCACACCACTGCAGCTGAGCAGCTATAGCCCACTGCAAATCAGAGACCACCACAGTATTCATATCAAAGATCTGTATTCAAACAACATATCAAAGCTAACTATATACAATAATATGTACAAAGTTGGGGGAAGGCCACAAACAAAGGTGGGGTTGGGTAAGGGCAGGGTGAACAAATGGGACAGGAAATGAGGGGGTGTGAGGGTGGGTCCAGGGGGGTAGGGGATATCAGGGGTAGAAGGACTGTTAACGGGAGCCCCGCTCCCCACTCTGGCTGCTCCTCCGCTGGTGCCTCCTGTGGACCCCAATCCAGTCAATCCATTGAAGGATTTCTAGGGATGCCCTTGATATGTGCAAGATCTCCTGCAATGCCTCCCTGATATCCATCAGCTGGAGGACACCTAGGACAAGGGAGCACAGTCAATAGGTGTGAATGCACAGCCCCATACAGCCCACCCACTGTGCATGGCATACGGCCATTGGACATGCCTCTGTGATGGTGTGTGGCCACCCACAGTGATCAGGTCCACATGACCTGCCCACCCAGGTGCATACAGCCATGCAGAACACTGCACACACCCACCGGCCAAGTCATGCACAGCACCACCATGGCCGTTTAGTGACATGGCTATGTAGTGCAAAGGCAGTGGCACAGCCATGTACCCAGTGCACACATGGACCACCATCAATGCACTCCCAGACATGCAGTGCCACTGGACAGTGTTGACTGTAACAAGCTGTATGCATGGCAGTGGTGTCAATGGATGGTGGCCATGCCCCGCTGCCCACCCTGTTACACAGCATGCAATGGTTATCATTGAGGTATGGCACTCACCATCATTGGGCCAGTCCCTCAGGCGTTGTGGACCGTCGCCCCACCTTGCGTCCCTGTCCTCTTGGTGGCGCTGCATTTCACAGGCTAGGCGCCGCTCCTCTGGCCCTGTGGTGCAAACATGGAGAGAGGAACATCAGTACACTCCTGTAGCAAAGCTCCCCTGCCCCCAGGTGTGTGCCCTCCCACCCAGCCAGACCCACTCACCCCACACCCTGATAACACCACCACAGCCAACTCCGGATGGTCCCTTCCCCATGTGCTGGACACATACAACCGTGATACCCATATGGAAGATAAAAGTGTGTTAACATAACACCTACCTGGCCGTGGCACCGTGCCCCTCCTGGCACGCCACAGGCAGGCAAGCAGGTCTGGCTCCCTCCGCCGCAGGTCACCATACCAGTGGTGGCACTGATCTGCTGTCCACCCCCTTCCTGTGGCCTCCTCTAGTTCAGTGGCCACCTTCTCCCACACCTGGCTACTGGACCTGTCCAGGGGTGCCTCCCCAAACAGTGGTCCATGGTGTGGCTCCACTATGACCACTAGGTTGGCCAGTTCTACCTGGCTCCACTGTGCAGCCCTCCTCTGTGGCATTCTTCTAGCTCAGTCTGCAAAAATGGCACTCTGCAGTGGGCTCTCACGCAGATGCTGCACGGTGCCAGCGCTGCCATTCCCTATCGCGCTGTCACCGAACAGTGTGATAGTGGTGCACTCATGCCTGACGCATGGCACCTAGGGGGCAAAGCTCGGGCACAGGGTCAAGGGGCTCTGGTGCATGGACAGGCACAGCGTTATTGGAACCCAATGCATGTAGCGTGATTGGATGCCTGTGTGCTTCCTCCAGTAGCGGCCCAACGCGCTGTTGCCCCAATGTGCCTATGATGGCCCAGTGCCAGAGCACCATATATGTGAACATCGCTGTAGCGCCACTGGCACAATGGTGGCCATGCCCTGCATTGCCTCCCGTGCACAGCACATCAGCAGAGCAGCAGATGCCTGCGTCAGCAACCCAGGCATGCGCAGTGAGGTGTGTACTGCACATGTCACAGAACTGTGCCCTTGGCTCAGCACGTTCAACACAATTGCGCAAAGTGAAACAGCGTGATATTTAGTCATTATATGCAAAACAGCTAATCAGCCATTCAATGGTGCAATACTGCAATTTGCATCCACTTAAAGTTGTGCCTCACCTCATTTGCATGGGTTGCACTGTAAAAGTGCGACATTGGGCTGCACTGGCCATAGTAGGTTACTGCAGTCTGTTGGTGGGTTGCATGCTGTTTGGGAGTGTGGACTGTGGATTTAGGGACATGCATGGGACTGCACAGTCACAGGTAGCAACTGTCATTCTTACAAGCTAAATAATGAATGAGCAAGTTGTGGGAGAGGAGGAACACAGTGGTGGGAGGAGGAGGAGGCCTAATTTTACCAAGGCCGAGACCGATGCCCTGTTTGAGGCCTACCTGGATCAGGAGCCGCTTCTCAGCGGACGGCAGGGAACACCTCAAGCCTGTGCTGCTGCATGGGAGGACGTGGCATGTGCAGTGAACCTGCATGGCAGCCACCAGCGGTCCGTGCAGGAGTGCAAGAAGAAGATGGACTCAGACAGGAGGAGGATAAAGGAGAAGGTGGCTGCCATCAGGGCCGCACAAGCTGAGACAGGTGGAGGACGGCCAGAGGTGGTACACCTGACCCCACAGGAGGAGAGGGTTGCTGGAAGCATGCAGTGTTGTGCCATTGAGGGTGTTCTGGGTGATGGTTTCCAGACGGGTGGTAACCCATCACTGCATGGTAGGTCATGGTCTGTCTATGGGGGGCAGGGTAGGTCACATGCAGTAATGTGACTTTGTTTTCCTCTACACATCCTGAGCATCTGCATGGGTCAGTGGTGGTGGGCCTGTCCACTGAGGACAGTCAGCTGGAGATGGAGGAGGGCCCATCCACTTCCACAGGTATAAGTGGCTCAGTGCAACAGTGGGCCCACCTGGCTGTCCACACTGATGTTGTTGGAACAGGTGCGGAGGAAGCCCTGCCCATGTTCCAGCGTGCCAGCATCCATGGATGTCAGCATGCTGTGACTCAGACTGGTGCCGGGTCCATCACCAATGATGATGTTGCTAACGGCATGGGCAGCAACACATGTGTGTCACGGGATGGCCACACAGCAGGTAACATTGTGGCCATGGCTGTGGGTCGTGCTGCCATGGAGGCCTGCGTGTCAGCAGAGTTCTAGCCTGTGCCTGTCAGCACCAGTGGGGCAGCACTGGTGTGTGTTCAGGACAGTGGGACTACTGTGGCCACTGCAGCAGCACCAGTGAGCCCTGGGGAGTGGCAGCCAGAGGGGCAGCATCAGCAGTTGGTCAATGGGCTTGGGGGTACAGGGTCAAGGGGCCGCATCTGTGCACCACCTGTGGACATGCCTAGACCTGGTCCTGGTGTGCAGCGCCCACCCTCAAGGGGTGCTGAGCATCAGGGCTGCACACACCCTGAGGGACAGGATGCTGAGGAGGCAGATGACCTCTTGGATGAGCACACCCACCTACTGCAAGCATCAGTCCAGCAGCAGATGCGGCTTGTGACATCAGTGGATGCACTACGTGTGGCTCTGGAGTGGGCAGAGGAGCATTGCAGCAGAGACACCACTCTGATCTTGGCAGGGATGAACCAGTTGCGGGAGGATGTGACCGCTGCCATTGACAGGCAGACACAGGCATTCACTGCTGTCATGGCCACAATGGGCTCACAGTCATGTGCCCATGCGTCGCAGACATCACGCAGTGCACTGTCCACCCCCCATTCCGGCGTCGTGCGACACCCTCCCTGCCAACACCAGGTTCAGCTGTGGCATTCCGAGCACACCTGGCGCAGGCATGCTTGGTGTGCTGCAGACCCCTGCATGAGCACGGTCGTGTTCACGCAGTTGAACCCCTTGGGGACCATCTGTGCCACCCCATGAGGCCAGTGGTCAGCCTGTCAGTGCTTACGGGTCTCGGTGGGGCCGCCCATGCATCCGTGGCAGCCGGGGCACTGTGTCACATGACTGGCCTGTCTCCCAGTATGGCTACTGTCTGGTGTTACCCTGTGTGCATTGTGTCTTTCAGTGGGCATTGCACGAGTGGCTACCTGGCCCTGCACACAGACACACAGTCCATCCGCACACCCTCCCAGCTGCTGTCTGCAGTTGTGTGTGCATGATGATGCCTGCATTGCCCTGTTCACCAATGTGCAATGGTGCTCAGCATCTGTCACATGCACATGGACAGGCAGTGGGCGTAGTGGTCTGTGGACATGTGTGTGGCTAGGGGTGGCATTCTGGGTCGGTGTGCCTCCTACCCTTTGTGCATGTTTGGTGTGTTATGTGTGTGTGTCCATCCATGTGGCTTGTAGACCTCGCCCATCCCTGGCTGTGTATGTGGTTCCATGCCCTGCCACTTCCCTTGATGGCATGCACCCCCTGGTGTGCGTCCATGCATGTCTGTGGGTTGTGCCTTAGCCACTGTTGGCTGCACATGGCCCCATGACTTACCTAGGTTGGCTGAAGTGCTCCTCTGTGATGGTATCCCGGTGCAGCTGTGCCAGACAGAGCAGTCAGGGGTCCCGTCGCCCAAGGGGGGCTGCCCATCACCATCATCACTGGCATCTTCATCATCCTCATCGCTGTCCCCCTCTTCGACCTATACGGCTATCCCACATTCATTGGCCATGTTGTCCAGGATGCAACTGGCCAGGAATAGCCTGCAGGTCTTTGAGGGGCTGTACTGTAGGGCACTGTCAGAGGTGTCCAGGCAACAGAAACGTGCCTTCAGCATCCCGAACACCTGCTCGATGACATTACATGAGGTGGCGTGTGCCTCATTGTAGCATTGCTGCGATGGGGTCGCGGGCTGCCGGTAGGGTGTGAGGAGCCAGGGACGAAGTGGGTATCCACTGTCACCTGTGTGTAGAGAGTGGAGGTTAGCTAGGTAATCAGCATCGCCCTGCCCCGGGCCATGTAGGCCACTACCCATGTCTCCTCTGACCATGCCCCCCCAGGCCTTCTGATTGTCCATGTGGTTTGCATACTCACCCACTAGGTGGCCAGTGGGGATATTCCCACTCTTGAATCTGTGGCACAGTGCCGACTGGTGCCAGATGAAGGCATCATGTGCTCCCCCCAAGGTGCGTGGCACAGACATTGATTATGCGCCCCCTGGCATCGCCCACCACTTGGCAGTTGATGCTGGCATAGCCCTTGCGATTGATGTATGCGGCCCCCTTGGGGCCAGGTGGTGTGTGGATGGCCACATGCATGCAGTCTATTGCCCCTAGCATGCCAGGCATATGTGCTACCCTGTGGAACTCCTGTATGTTTTCTGTGCACTCCGACGGTGTATTGGGGAAATGGATGTACTCCACAGCATATGGCAGCAGTGCACTGAGGAACTGGGTGAGGTGGCATGACGTGGCTGACTGGGTTATGCCTGTGGTGTCCCCAGTTGGTCTCTGGAAGGTACCCGTGGTGAGCAAGCACATGCAAGCTGTCACTTTCACCTCCACTGATGGGGCATAGCTCAATCGTGTGGGTGCCTGCATCACATCACTGCACAGCTCACAGAGCCACCTCAGAACTGCCCGATTCAGGCAGTACCGGCCCACAATCTTGCTATCACTGTACAGCTCGAAGCTGGTGTGGGCTCGGTACTGCCTGTTGGGGGCATACCACTGATGGACCCTTCCACAGCCACGCCCTCCTGCTGCCCACCTTCTCACCCCCGTCATAATGGCCTCCATCTGGAAGGTGGCACTGGCCATGTCCCTGGCTTGTGTTCACCCCCCCGGCAGCTGTTACTGTACTCCTCCCCCGCTGTCCTGACTGCTACTTCCCCTGCACTGGGAACACCTGCCTGTGCTTGCCTCACTGCTGTGTGGTGTACTTCCCCTTCTGCACTGTCTCCCACACTTTCCCCTGTGACTGTTGCTTCCAGGTGCCCTTTCCTGCCTGGCCCTGTGTGTCCCTACTGCCCAGTTTTCCCTGCTATCTTTGGCTCTCATGTGGCTTCCCTGTAGCGTTCTTGTGCCTCTTCCTTGCTCCCTTTTATTTTGGCTCATTTCAGCTATGGCGCAACTTCCGCTTGTTCCCCTATTGCGCATGGCGCAAGTTGTTGAATATTGCACTGCGCCATTTATGCATGGTTCCTCCCCCTTCAGTTGTGCATGCATTCATTATCATTGTGCTGTTGCTTAGCGTGATTTTTTTGGGGGGGTAACTGTCTCCTGCTGAATATCGCAGAATGGCACATTTTTAGACTTGCGCAGGTGCAACCCTATTGTGCATGGCTCAACTCTTTTGAATATCTGGGCCTCTGTGTAAATCTGCCTTGGGACTGTGTGTATCAGGGCTGCACCAGGACCTTATGTTTGAGACTGTGTGTAAATTTGCCTTGGGACTGTGTGTATCAGGGCTGCAACAGGACCTTATGTTTGAGACTTTGTGTAAATCTGCCTTGGGACTGTGTGTATCAGGGTGAACCAGGACCTTATATTTGAGACTCTGTATAAATCTGCCTTGGGACTGTGTGTATCAGGTTTGCACCAGAACCTTATGTTTGAGACTCTGTGTAAATCTGCCTTGGGACTGTGTGTATCAGTGGCTGCACCAGGACCTTATGTTTGAGACTCTGTGTAAATCTGCATTGGGACTGTGTGTATCAGTGGCTGCACCCGGACCTTATGTTTGAGACTCTGTGTAAATCTGCCTTGGGACTGTGTGTATCAGGGCTGCACCAGGACCTTATGTTTGAGACTGTGTGTAAATCTGCCTTGGGAGTGTGTGTATCAGTGGCTGCACCAGGACCTTATGTTTGAGACGGTGTGTAAATCTGCCTTGGGACTCTGTGTATCAGGGCTGCACCAGAACCTTATGTTTGAGACTCTGTGTAAATTTGCCTTGGGACTGTGTGTATCAGGGCTGCAACAGGACCTTATGTTTGAGACTTTGTGTAAATCTGCCTTTGGACTGTGTGTATCAGGGTGAACCAGGACCTTATGTTTGAGACTCTGTATAAATCTGCCGTGGGACTGTGTGTATCAGGTTTGCACCAGAACCTTATGTTTGAGACTCTGTGTAAATCTGCCTTGGGACTGTGTGTATCAGTGGCTGCACCAGAACCTTATGTTTGAGACTCTGTGTAAATCTGCATTGGGACTGTGTGTATCAGTGGCTGCACCCAGACCTTATGTTTGAGACTCTTTGTAAATCTGCCTTGGGACTGTGTGTATCTGTGGCTGCACCAGGACTATATGATTGAGACTCTGTATAAATCTGCCTTGGGACTGTGTGTATCAGGGCTGCACCAGAACCTTATGTTTGAGACTCTGTAAATTTGCCTTGGGACTATGTGTATCAGGGCTGCAACAGGACCTTATGTTTGAGACTTTGTGCAAATCTGCCTTGGGACTGTGTGTATCAGGTTTGCACCAGAACCTTATGTTTGAGACTCTGTGTAAATCTGCCTTGGGACTGTATGTATCAGTGGCTGCACCAGGACCTTATGTTTGAGACTCTGTGTAAATCTTCATTGGGACTGTGTGTATCAGTGGCTGCACCCGGACCTTATGTTTGAGACTCTGTGTAAATCTGTCTTGGGACTGTGTGTATCAGGGCTGCACCAGGACCTTATGTTTGAGACTGTGTGTAAATCTGCCTTGGGACTGCGTGCATCAGGGCTGCACCAGGACCTTATGTTTGAGACTCTGTGTAAATCTGCCTTGGGACTGTGTGTATCTGTGGCTGCACCAGGACTGTATGATTGAGACTCTGTATAAATCTGCCTTGGGACTGTGTGTATCAGGTTTGCACCAGAACCTTATGTTTGAGACTCTGTGTAAATCTGCCTTGGGACTGTGTGTATCAGTGGCTGCACCCGGACCTTATGTTTGAGACTTTGTGTAAATCTGCCTTGGGACTGTGTGTATCAGGGCTGCACCAAGACCTTATGTTTGAGACTCTGTATAAATCTGCCTTGGGACTGTGTGTATCAGTGGCTGCACCCGGACCTTATGTTTGAGACTCTGTGTAAATCTGCCTTGGGACTGTGTGTATTAGTGGCTGCACCAGGACTGTATGAATGAGACTCTGTATAAATCTGCCTTTGGACTGTGTGTATCAGGGCTGCACCAGGACTGTATGTTTGAGACTGTGTAAATCTGCCTTGGGACTGTGTGTATCAGTGGCTGCACCAGGACCTTATGTTTGAGATTCTGTGTAAATCTGCCTTGGGACTGTGTGTATCGGCAGCCATTCTAGTGCAGCAACCGCCAATTGGAAAGCCAGGATTTCAAGCCAGGACTTCTTGGACTTTTGCCAGGTACTTATGGGGAAACTGCAGGGACCTCATTTTCAGTGTCAAAATCAGGAGCCTTTTTTGCATCGAGTGAAGTTAATAAATATTATTTTTCTGGACCAACAGGTAGGATCAGCCAATTGTATGAGAACAGCAAAAAAGTTTCAGCCAATGGGGAGCTATAAAGGAGCTTCATAAAGGACAGTTTTTTCTGGGTGAGCGAGCAGTTTGAGCAGGAGCGCCCCCACAGGGGTGAAGTCTCTGGCCCTTTGCCAAAAGATGGGTCTAGTGATCCAGTACATGCCCCTCCACGTGGGAGGGGGCTTTCCTTCTGCCAATAGACAAGTGGCTGCCAGCAGTTACACTTGCAAGCCTTGGGGTTGCCAGACAATGTCCTCCAGGACTAACCAGAGCCTCTCCATGTTGCTGGAACATGTGAGCCAGCAACCTGATGAACGCCAGCTGTGAGAGCTGAGAGCGCTGATGAAAGCCTGAAACCTCAGAGAAAAGAAAGACATTTCTACGAACAATCTAAGTGAATAAATGTTTCTACTACAAGGTACACATTTTGAGAAGGTGTACAACGGGCAACAAAGCCCAAAGCATACTAGTAGTGCCTGTCTGTTTGCACGTGAAGCTTTAACTCAAGTGCAGAAAGGGTGGGCACTGTCAGCCTGTTTCACATCCTATTATTTCTAGTTAAAACACCACATTTTATGATTACTTACCTTCTCCAAAATTCATTGAGGTTGCTGTTTGTTTTGTCTGTCTCCTTGTTTAGTAGAACTGAAATGCAGGCTAATGTATATTTATAAACAACTTTGTTTTGTTTCAAACCCTGTAACCGCTCTTATTGAATACTGCTTGAACATTAGAAACACCTTAAACAGTGCAGCCATTTATGGTGCAATAGCCTCTTCAACTCCCACTACATCATGAGTGGCTAGACTACATAGGGGATGTTCCCAAGTCCAGGAAATATGCAGTGGGAGTTGATCAAGAAATGTAAACAAACCTGTTTTTGTGTGGTACCATCAGTATGGTGGGCAATCTGTTTTTAATGTTCTAAAAGAAAAAAAGAATCAAAACCAAACTACCAGCTACATCAGCAACCTCCACAGAATGTTGACAATCATACAATGTGTTGTTTTTTTAATGATGGACATTATGAGGCCTAAGGGGGTTGACAGTGTGCCTTTAATACCAGCAAAGGGTCAATTCTTGTATAGGAATGTGTCTGATGTGCCAAGTGTGAATGTAAGGAACCTTTGGAAAAGTAGCAAAGCCTTGTATATAATGATTGTGATTGAGTGTCTGCACCCTAAGTTTTAAATAACGTGCCCAAAGGGTGGATATTGCCTTGTGACCAGAGAAAGGTCCAGTAATGTATACAGTATGAATGTGTTTGATTTGTAAGAGCCTACAGGACTGGAGGGGGAGTACAAAGAGCAAGTGGCTCTTCCTGACTTTGCCTGGGAGGTCCAGTATTTTGTCCGTGGGAGCTGCAAGTGCCAGTGAGGACCACAAGGGACTGCAAGTTGTGTTGTTGAGCCTGAGCAAGCTACAGTAAACAAGTTTACTTCCAAGTGCAAGTGTTTGTGTCAAAATATTCTACTGCATCAGTTTGCTAACAAACAACGCCTGTGAAAGGGTAGTGAATAAAGCCTCAAGCTCATTCCAGTGTGGTAATGACTGTTGTGCTTTAAGTTTTAGGTTCAGCTAATAAGTAAGATGAGAGTTTGCCTAGGAGGCTGTTCCCTGTAATTCATGTGGGAGCCCTAACCTGGGCTCTGGTTCCACACACCGTGAAGGAATCTGGGTACTCATCCCTAAAATGCTTGGGAGTGCGCCATGGTTATAAAGTTCAAGCCAAATGGAAAAAAAGGGCTATGGCTGCCATGACCAAATGGGACACATGGGAAAGAAACAGAGACTGAACCGTACCTCTCAACCTCCTGCCTCATAAATCAGGGACAAGGCTTAAAAAAATCAGGGACAAAGGACCAAAATCAAGGACATATCTTCAAGATTAGAGATATCCACCCAGAAAGCTGGTAGAATATGGGTCTTAGTGCAAAATGTATTTTTCTAAAGAAGAACAAGTCTGTAACTTTAAGGCTTGACATTGTTTTGTGCTTACGGTTCCCACTGTTGAGCCACAAAAGCACAAATTTTAGGAGGGCCACAGTAAAATTTTGAGGCAAAATCAGGGACGTCCCTGAAAATCAGGGACACTTGAGAAGTATGGACTGAACTATACATATGCTGAATGTAGACAATAATAATCTAATTGTGCCAAAAGTAAAAGACCGAGTTACCCATGCCAGCTGGTCTGCCTTAAAGAGCTGCTGACACCTCAAAGAAAACTTTGAAAAACATACTATTTAGATATAATTTAACTTCTGTTCTATATCATATAGATTTCTCCTAACCATTATTTATTACTGAGGAAATATGCATGAAAACATGCTCTGTGTGCATAAACGTTCATCTGCCTCTTTAGCTTAATCCCTATTTCATGTCATAATCCACTGTTGTGACATCACAATCTGTTGCTATGGGAGTAACTGTGATGTCACAAGCAGAACATCATGATCTTAGGTACAGAGAAAGTAACAGCAGTAGATGAACTCTTCAGGAGCAAAGATCCTGTTTTCCTGTGTAATCCCCAGGTGGCGCTACCCCAAGGGATGCTACCGCTGCCTGTGTGACCAAGTGCAGGTTGAGGGGCCTGAGTTCTGTGAACGAGTGCCTCCACCCGGAGGACAGGGTTAGTGGTAACGTAGCTGCCTTGGGTACAGCCCTCCGGGATGCTGTGATCCTCCCATTTCCCCTCCAGTGGCCTAGATGGGTCAGTGAATACACAATAGCAATTAACATTGGAATGCAATAATAACCCCACACTTGTTGCACTTACCACCATGGCTGAATCAGCTGGCTTGGCCCTAGAGACCCCCTGTAAAATAAGATTTAGCACAACAACCAACAGTATTTCAATGCTGTCTGTACAGCGGTACACCACAACCAGTTTAAGTGCAAAAAGATTTAGATCTGATTTATTTTGGGGCATGAACAAGGAAGAGGTGAAATCTGGTGTTTGATTCAATTACTGATTAACTCAGGTGTAAGGCTCCATGCCTCTAAGAGTCTCTCTGTCACAGTTACATACACTCTGGGTACCCGTTGGAGTTACAGGCTAGCCTGAAGCATTGCGCGTGGTAGGCTGACGTTGCAGTTGTTGTTGGGGCCCTTAGGAAAAAGAAAACACAACATGCACTTTAACCCAATATTTGCATTCTGGAGCAGGAGGGCTCAGTTCATGACAATCAATCAAAACAGTTAAATCAGATGACACACTTTGATTAGGAGGTAGTTGCAGGGAGCTCTACCTTGTGATTTACTCACAGTACCCAGACCAGGTTGCAGGGGAGATGAAATGGAGACCTCAGGATGAAGAGCTGGTTTGCCAGGAGAAGCAGGGCCCACACAATTTAAACTTGATGTCATTCCTGTTTGTTGATGTTGAGCAGGGAGCTGAATCCCCAGGCAGGACTCTCATTGGGTGGCTCTCTGCAGCATGAGCGGCAATCAGGGCTGTGGTGTTGAGGCCCAGACAGGTTGAAGGATACTGATTCAGTCCGGTCAGAGTTACTGGATACTGCTTCCAGCAAGCGTGACACATTCAAGCAGTGGGGAACCAAATTGCGACCCACTATCAGCATTCAGTACACTTATAGTAAAAGTAGGGAAATACCACAGTTCGGATGACAGTCCAGTTGCAATTTACAGGATTTTCTGCACAAACCGTACACTCTGCAGTCGTGATGGAAGTCCTGACAGGCCAATCGCTCAAAAGTAAGTCTTCGGTCCCTCTTCAGGTGAAATTAGTCACTATTCAGACTGGAAGTCACAGGATTCAGATAAAGTCCAATTCAGGTTTAAACAGACTTCTTCACTAGAGAAGTTGGGGCAGGCAGTCCAAACACAGCCTACGCAGGAGCAGCTGCTCGAATAACTCGAGCTGTTCCCTTTCTCAACTCCAGACTCACAATGACTTACTTCTGCAGGCAGCTCAGGACTTTGCCAGTGATCCAAAAGGTTAAATTCATTGATCCATCTGTCACAGAAAGGGCTCTCCCTCCAGGTCAATTTGGATGCCAAAAGGAGAACACTACAATTCCTACAAAAAAATGTTGTAGGTGCCGTATTGGTCCTTTTCAAAAACAGATCCAGAAACAAATGATTTGATACCTTTTATTGGACCAACATGGATGTTACAGAAAAGAACAAAGTGCTTTAGCTTTCGAACCAACCAGGTCCTTCTTCAGAAGCTTTGTGGCAGTTTTTTCAAATATCCCATACTATTAACACCAGATTATATAGAAAAAGCAGAAATAATTCTCATTGGTTTAACATATACATTTAAAACATAATAGAAGATTACGTCAGAGAAGCTAATTAACACCAGTATGCCTTAAACTGAGGAGCCTCAGAAGGGCAAAAGTTATCAAGAATTCTCTACAGCCAGAGAGTTCTTGTCACATAAATTTTAAAATGTTTCAGTATGCCAAGAAAGCATTCTAGTGATAAAAAAAAAACCTTGGAGTGACATTCTCCCTAATACATGTAAGATGAGCTTACAACTTACATTCCAATTGTCCTGGTATATTGAAGGACAGATAATGAGAGACAAAATCCTGAAATTAGGTGTAACTGCAAGTTGAAATCAAGCCTCAAATTAACCTACACATATAAACATGATGCATGAAAGTATCACTTGTAAGTGTAAGTGCAAAAAAAAAAAAAAAAAATCCTTGTCAAGGACCCCAAGAAAACGAGACCATGAGCCTGATAAATGCAGATTTCAACACAGAGTCTGTGATAACAAAAATGCACAGAATCAGTCTATGCAATCTAAATGAAAACCAAAGGAATTACACCTTTAATGACCCCCAAGTAAATGAGATATGCATCTTAATATGAGCAGTTGAAAATGTGACAGTGTGAAATCCACCCACTGACAACTAATAGAAGGAAATAAATGCACACTATATGTGAAAACTAAGTGTTCTAGCCACATAACAACTGCCCCATGCCACGCTCCACCCACACATATGTGTGTACATACACCATACCACACCCCATACACACACACACACACACACACCTGCACACCCCACACAACCACAACACACAACAAATATAGCAAACACATTCTGCACACACACACCACACCACACCACGCACAACAAACAAAACACACATACACACATACCCACAACACATAAAAACACAACACACACCAAACACACACATACATACATCAGTATACACACACACACACACACACTCAAACGCACTCACCACAGTGTTAAGGTGAAAAGTCAACAATGTAGATAACCATAAACTTACAAAATCAAAGGCCGCTGAAGAACTAAACTGTTTATGTCCATCTTTTAAAGTAAAGGTCTGTGTAAGTTTAAGTGGAATAATAGTCATGTACCCAACATCAATGTTCAATCCATCCCACCATATTGAGAAGTCTAATTTCAGAAGCCGTCCTGTTAGTGACTGTTGAAATGTCCTTTAAGACCATCACAGACATATCTGAGATTGAGTGTCATCCTGGGAGAAGTGCCGGGCTACTGGTTTCTCAATCATCTTGTGATTAATAGAATGTCTGTGTGAATTCATTCTAGTGCGGAGTTGTTGGCTTGTCTCCCCACATAACCTGTGCGAGGACATTTCTTGCATTGGATAAAATAGACCACATTACTTGATGTACATGTATAATTCCCTGTATCCTGAATAGTCTGTTTTGTGATGTAACCACACAGTCTGAAGTGGAAATGAGGTTACATGTCTTACATGTGCGTTGATGACAGGGTCGTGTACCATATGATGTCATGGTATTCTGTTCCGTTCAAGTTGACTCGTAATAATCAGGTTGGCTAAATTAGGTGGTTGTTTAAAAGATAGTAGTGGTAGTTCTTGAAAATACAGTTAAGGGTTTCATCCTCACTAATTATTGGATGGAGATCCTTAGTAATCTTACGTGGAGTTCAAGGTCAGGATGGTATGTGACTACTAAGAGTATTCTGTTGGTAGTCATCCGTTCCTTATATTGCAGTAGCTGTTCTCTTGGGACCTGTGTTGCACGTTCCACTGCTCTGTCAATTTCCTGGATGAGTGTCCCTGCTCAATAAGGTGTTTTTCAACATCGCCAGATGTGTGTCTCTGTCTTCCTCATTTGAACAGAGGCGGTGATACCAAGTGCTTGACTATATATAACAGATTTCTTTGTGTGGCTCGGGTGATTACTTTTCTTGTGTAAGTATCTCTGTCTGTCTGTTGGTTTCCTGTAAAGACAGGTATGTAGGTACCATCCTTAATAGTGACAGTGGTATCCAGAAAATGTACACTTGTGGCAGAATATTCTAGGGAAAGCTTTATAGTTGGTGGAGGTTATTAAGTTCTTGGTGAAAATCTTTAATGTGTACAGTGCCCTCTGTCCAAATTATAAACAAATCATCAATGTAACGGAAATAAGCGAGTGGTTTATGTGTACAGTGCCTTAGAAAATCCTCCTCCAAATAAGCCATAAAAGATTAGCATACTGAGGAGCCATCCTGGTTCCCATTCTGCAGTTTCCCATAGTTTGAACATAATGTTTACCATTAAAAGCTGAAGTTGTTATGTGTCAAAATGAATTCAGTGAGTTTACCCACAACTCCAGGGTCAATGTTGGGGTCCAATTCTTTGTCATGCAGGTATTTGAGGCAGGCTGAAATGCCATCTGTGTGTGGAATATTAGTGTAGAGGGAGGTTGCATCCATCATGGCTAAAAGGGTATCAGGTGGTAAGTCCTTAAAACCAGAAAGTTTATGTAGGAAGTGAGTAGTGTCCTTGATGTAACTATCCCTTTGTATAACCAGTGGTTTGAAAATAGCTTCTACAAACCCTGATATCCCCTCTGTCAGGGTGCCAGTACCAGAGACTATGGGTCTACCAGGATTACCAGGCTTATGTATTTTAGGAAGCATATAGAATGTCCCTGGCTTAGGTTCACTAACTTAATAACCTCCACCCAACTATAAAGCTTTCCCTAGAATATTCTGCCACAAGTGTACATTTTCTGGATACCACTGTCACTATTAAGGATGGTACCCTACATACCTGTCTTTACAGGAAACCAACAGACAGACAGAGATACTTACACAAGAAAAGTAATCACCCGAGCCACACAAAGAAATCTGTTATATATAGTCAAGCACTTCGGTATCACCGCCTCTGTTCAAATGAGGAAGACAGAGACACACATCTGGCGATGTTGAAAAACACCTTTATTGAGCAGGGACACTCATCCAGGGAAATTGACAGAGCAGTGGAACGTGCAACACAGGTCCCAAGAGAACAGCTACTGCAATATAAGGAACGGATGACTACCAACAGAATACCCTTAGTAGTCACATACCATCCTGACCTTGAACTCCCTACGTGAGATTACTAAGGATCTCCATCCAATAATTAGTGAGGATGAAACCCTTAACTGTATTTTCAAGAACTACCACTACTATCTTTTAAACAACCACCTAATTTAGCCAACCTGATTATTACAGTCAACTTGAACCGGAACAGAATACCATGACATCATATGGTACATGACCCTGTCATCAACGCACATGTAAGACATGTAACCTCATTTCCACTTCAGACTGTGTGGTTACATCACAAAACAGACTATTCAGGATACAGGGAATTATACATGTACATCAAGTAATGTGGTCTATTTTATCCAATGCAAGAAATGTCCTCGACAGGTTATGTGGGGAGACAAGCCAACAACTCACACTAGAATGAATTCACACAGACATTCTATTAATCACAAGATGATTGAGAAACCAGTAGCCCGGCACTTCTCCCAGGATGACCACTCAATCTCAGATATGTCTGTGATGGTCTTAAAAGGACATTTCAACAGTACGCAACAGAGACGGGCTTTGAAATTTTGACTTCAATATGGTGGCGGATGGATTGAACATTGATGTTGGGTACATGACAATTATTCCACTTAAACTTACACAGACCTTTACTTTAAAAGATGGACATAAACAGTTTAGTTCTTCAGCGGGCCTTTGATTTTGTAAGTTTATGGTTATCTACATTGTTGACTTTTCACCTTAACACTGTGGTGAGTGCGTTTGAGTGTGTGTGTGTGTGTGTGTATACTGATGTATGTATGTGTGTGTTTGGTGTGTGTTGTGTTTTTATGTGTTGTGGGTATGGTGTGTATGTGTGTTTTGTTTGTTGTGCATGGTGTGGTGTGGTGTGGTGTGTGCAGAATGTGTTTGCTATATTTGTTGTGTGTTGTGGTTGTGTGGAGTGTGCAGGTGTGTGTGTGTGTGTGTGTATGGGGGTGGTATGGTGTATGTACACACATATGTGTGGGTGGAGTGGCATGGGGCAAAGCGTGGCTAGAACACTTAGTTTTCACATATAGTGTGCATTATTTCCTTCTATTAGTTGTCAGTGGGTGGATTTCACACTGTCACATTTTCAACTGCTCATATTAAGATGCATATCTGATTTACTTGGGGTCATTAAAGGTGTAATTCCTTTGGGTTTTCATTTAGATTGCTTAGACTGATTCTGTGCATTTTTGTTATACACAGACTCTGTGTTGAAATCTGCATTTATCAGGCTCATGGTCTCGTTTTCTTGGGGGTCCTTGACAAGGATTTTTTTTTTTTTTGCACTTACACTTACAAGTGATACTTTCATACATCATGTTTATATGTGTAGGTTAATTTGAGGCTTGATTTCAACTTGCAGTTATACCTAATTTCAGGATTTTGTCTCTCATTATCTGTTCTTTAATATACCAGGACAATTGGAATGTAAGTTGTAAGCTCATCTTACATGTATTAGAGAGAATGCCACTCCAAGGTTTTTTTTATCACTAGAATGCTTTCTTGGCATACTGAGATATTTTAAAATTTATGTGACAAGAACTCTCTGGCTGTAGAGAATTCTTGATAACCTTTGCCCTTCTGAGGCTCCTCAGTTTAAGGCATACTGGTGTTAATTAGCTTCTCTGACGTAATCTTCTATTATGTTTTAAATGTATATGTTAAACCAATGAGAATTATTTCTGCTTTTTCTATATAATCTGGTGTTAATAGTATGGGATATTTGAAAAAACTGCCACAAAGCTTCTGAAGAAGGACCTGGTTGGTTCGAAAGCTAAAGCACTTTGTTCTTTTCTGTAACATCCATGTTGGTCCAATAAAAGGTATCAAATCATTTGTTTCTGGATCTGTTTTACAATTCCTACAGAAATTCACTCCCACAAGACCCCTTGGGGCAGACTCCATTTTAGGGCCCCCAAAGGTACTGATTGGTATATACTGGCAGTCTAGAACCAAGATGGTAGTGGTTAGCAGAAAAGTCCATGCTGCAAAGAAGGCAGGTTAGACAAACTACGATATCATTATTAAGAAAGCAGATAAACAGCAAACAGTTACAGTTCTTAACAGAGCTCCCTCTGCGCATCTTGTGATGGCAGAATGCAGCAATTATCTGGCAGCCCAGGAGTGACTTGAGCTTAGGAACATTCAGCCCCCAACCTAGATTAATTATATACTATGAAATAGGCAGCTCTTAAAGAGACAGGCACGGAGGCTGACAAGGCACTCACGTGCAAGTACTTTTAAATGGTCAGAACAAAGAACACTAGCCTAGCAGTGGGCATTTAGGCACACCCAAGGAAGACTTTTGGGAACCCCCATTTATAGAGGGGTTACACCCTTCCCTGCTTGGAAAAACTTGGCATCCGCGTCAAGTCTACACTTCAGCATTATCATAATAAGACAATATTCTGTACAAGATATGCATGACATTAATACAGTAGACAACACAATGATAAATGTCTCAGTAAATGTAAACATATCACATAGCTATACATTTTCAATACACTTCACACATATCTGTAATGACAACAGTTATGCATTTTTCATACACATAGTACTGATTCCACTATCAATCAATCAATCAGTTTCTTTATTTTACCAGGCAATACACCATTGAGAAAAAAACACATTTGCAAGGTGGACCTGGGCAGACACATAAGAGAAATACATTAAAACAATAGAGAATACAGTAATAATATATGTACAAAAATGTATGCAGATGTGAGCATTGCAAATAAGAACACATAGTAGGAGACACATGAGGGAGTTGCATCAATGCAGGAGAAAATACAGAGATAATATATGTACAGAAATGTATACAGAGGTAACATAGCAAACATGATCACAAAATGGAAAATCATATAATGTAATAACAATACTACAGCTATTAGAACGAATCAACAAATTAGACCTAGTGTAAATACAGTTCTCAGGGCTATGTGTTCGAGGTAAGTCTCATGCTTTTCAAGAATAGCCTCGCCTCTTGGTGAGAAAATAGCAAGAGGTCATGCAAGACTGAAAGGAGAAGTAGAGAAAGGTGGGAGAATTCAGACCCAATGAGAAGCAGAGGGGACTCGGATAATGAGAGCAGTCATGGGAAATTGAGCGCCATCAATGGTAACAATCACATGTCACCTTGAAGGTGCGCAAGTACATGGTTTTGAAGAAGGACAACTTACAAGGACTGTAAGCTTCATGACTTTCTGTATGGTGTTCCATAGGGCTGGGAGTATGCAGCTTATAACTGATTTACCAAAACGTGTTCTGACCTTTGGGACCAGCAGAGAAAGGTACGAAAGGCTTCTCAGAGGATAGATGCCGGCACTGCAGATTGGCAAGCAATCCACAATGTACTGGGGGGGGCAAGTTAATGATGGATCTATAAGTCCAACAGACTGCATTTCTTTGCCTTTTGGTGCTTAGTGAACTCCAGCCTGCCTTGGCATGGAGAGTGCAATGGTGGGTAACATTCAGTAATTCGGTAATAAATATAACAGCACGGTGATAGAGAGTGTCCAGTGTGGCCAAGGCAGTGGTCTGTCCTTGGCCATAGATGAAGTCAGCATAATCCAATAGTGGCAAAAAGGTAGTCAGGACTATCCTGGTTTTTGTTTCCTGAGTAAGAAGGTTCCTGATTCAAAAAAAGAGACAAAGTCTCTGTTTTAGCTTTTTGGATAGCGTGTCAATATGATCAACAAATGACAGTTTGTCATTTATCCAGAATCCGAGGTATTTAAATTTAGCAACAAACTCCAGGGGTTCTCCCAAAAGTGTGGTTACTTGAGGAGAGGTGCCAGAGGTGCAGGATTTATAGGTGGTGGCAGGGGGGGAAGCAACATAGCTTTAGTTTTTTTTTGCATTCAGCAGAAGCTTTAAATGCAGCAAGCTGGCTTGTAGTCAATCAAAGTTATGTTGCAGGTCCCTACAGGCTAGTTCTGGAGTGAGTCTGTCCATGTACAGAACCATATTGTCTGCAAATAAATGGATGTTCACAGACTCGAGGCCCTTGTTAATATTGTTGATATAGACGGCGAATAATAGCGGCCCTAAAATAGACCCTTGGGGTACACCTCTTAGTAGGTATTTTGGAGAGGAGAAGACTCCATTAGCCTTGACCAATTGTTTGTGATCAGTCAGGTAGTTAGTAAACCATTTTAGGGCAGAGTTGCCCGCCTCAATGTTTTCCAGCTCAATCAGGAGCAGGTTGTGGTCCACGGTATCAAAGGCTTTGCTCAAGTCAAGGAATGAAGCACAAACATAGTTCTTTGCATCCAGTTCTAATTGCCAGTCATTTGAGACCTTGGCAAATGCAGTTATGGTACTGTGGTGAGGTCTGAAGCCAGACTGCATTGCATTGAACAAATTGAAGGACTCCAGATGGTGCCTGAGTTGGACGTTGACAACCTTCTCTAGCAGTTTTGACAAGGTCGGGAGGAGTGATATTGGTTGGTAGTTATTTAGGTCACTGGAGTCTCCAGATTTGAATAGGGGAATGATGTGAGTTGTTTTCCAGATAGAGGGGTGTACACCCTGGGCAAGGGACAGGTTAAGGAGATGTGTGATATGTGGTAACCTATTTTGAGATAATAAGGCTCAATGTGATCGGCGCCAGCAGTTTTACTTATATCTAAGGCCAAGAGCAAGTCCTCCACTTGTTTCAGGGAGACAGGATAGAGGGAGAAAACATGTTGTTGTGCAGGGGCTGTGAAGTTTGGGCGTGCCAAGCCTATGCGATTCATTTTGGCCCAAAGGGTACCAGCTGATGCGGTATCAAACTCTAAACCTGCTGCTGCAAAGTGACTGTTGATGAGTTCCAGGATCTCACATTTATCCATAGTGGTGTTACCACCAGTGGTAATTTTCAGGGGAAGTGAGCTGGCAGGGCTATATCCTTCTATGTCTTTGAGTGTTTTCCCAAATGTTGTTGAGCAATGGGAGGAAGCTTCAAGCTCTGTGCAGAAGTATCTAGCTTTTTCAGCCCTAATCAGTTTGGTGCACTGATTTCTGGCAGATCTAAAGGCGGCCCAGTTGGCTGTCTGTTTATTTTTCCTGGACTTTTTCCAAAGGGCATCCCTATTGTTTAGGGCAGTTTTGAGATTGGCAGTGATCCAGGGGCAGGTTTTTTTCCTAGTGCGAATTTTAACTAAGGGGGCGTGTCTATTAATAGCATCAAGGACAATAGTTTGGAGTAACTTGTATGCCTTATCTACCATGGGAGCCAGTTGGAAATCCTGCTAATTTGCACTTTGAAGATCTATCAGGTAAGCATTAGGATCAAAGCAGTGAAGGCTCCTCTTGAAGATGTATCTGGAGGTTGTAGTGGCTTTAGATACCAACCTCACACAGGCAATTGCACAATGATCACTGAGGTCATTAGCAAGAGCCCCAGCATGTGAGAAGAGGTGAGGTCTATTTACTAGGTTAAGATCAAGTAGTGTACCATGGTCTGGATTTTTACTGTTAGGCCGAGTAATGTCCTTCACGAGCTGGGTAAGCCCAAACATGTCAGAGACTTCCTTTAGGGGTTTGGATAAGGCAGTTAACCAATCCAAGTTGAAGTCACCAAAGATAACTACCTCTGAGGACAAAGTGTCCAAAACCTCACTCAAGTGATTCAGAATTTTTAAGCCCATGGATGAGGGTCTGTAGCAACTAATGACACAAAAACTGATTTGATTTAGAAATTTGAACTTTTAGGGTGAGGCTTTCAAATTCTTTAGGAGTAGTAACAGAGAGTACTAGGGTAGCAGTGTATTTGTCACTAATGTATATTGCTACACAACCCACTCTGGTTTGCCTGTCAGCCCTATATAGATCGTATGAGGGGATATTAATTACGTGATCCAATGTACTGGGTCTCAGCCACGTTTCTGTAACCACTAGTATGTCTGGCTGAGCATGGGAAATCCAGGATTGTAAGGCATAGAATTTCCTAAGCAGACTACAGGCATTTATATGCAGGAAACTCAGCCCACTTAATCGGGCCAGATCCATCTATGATCCTACTATGATTAACACATTACTATGACTACTATACTGATTCAAGTTATAACTTCTTGCATTTTAAACAATACAGATAGTGATCCATCCCTATCAGCTAATTTGGGGCTAGATGGGGCAGGGGCGCCATGTTCTGAAGGGTGAACAATTAACTTAGAAGCAGCAGAAAGGCTCAGTTTAGGAAGTGAGCTCTGGGAGATATAGATACCCTTATGGACAACATTCAGAGGAAAATTAACTGTTCTCCCAGGGGAGTCATAGCTAAGGTGCATAACTGGTTTAACAACCCTCCCAGACTTTTGTGGGGGGACAGATATAGTCTCTGGAGTATCCATACTAGCATTAGTCACTTCTTGGGTCAAGAGGGGTACCTCTGCACTGGGCAAAGACTCCAGCAGTGGAACACCATCAGTTCCTGGGTCCACCATATTTGGTACTGGGTTATCCTCTGTAAGAGGTTCAGATGGGTTATCCAGGGAAGATTCTAACACATCTGTATCTTGATATGCTTGGCTGACACTCTCTACAACAGACAGAATACTCGGGTCACTTAGGACAACAGGGTCAAGTTCATTATAATCATCATTTACTGGTATGTCACCAGGACAGTTTATGGCATCAGGCTCCTCCTCAGGCAGTTCAAACAATTCCATGAAGCACAACGAGTTAACCATTTCGGATGCTATATTTGCACCTCACTCTCTGGGGACATTGGCTCCAGGGAGGAAGCCAGGGGGTTAGACAGTCCTGAGGACCAAGCTTCAACACCACAGTTATACATTGGGTTACCCTGAAACAATTGACTCAGTTCATAAGTAGGATAATAAGAAGTATTGCACTCACTGCTGTCAGATTCAGACTGACTGTCATCGTCAGGCTTGGCCTGCTGAGGGGAAGGCCTTGGTTGCTTCACTGTTGGAGAAGGTTGATTCTGTCACCTTTTGGCAGTGGCATGAGTTACTGATCCAGGAGAGGCAGGACCTGACTGTTCAACATCGATCATTACTCGGCGAATAGGTAGTAAATGATTCCTGTGCATGGTTTTAATGACTCTAGAATTGTTCTCAGGGTGCACTTTGTACACAGGCAGTTCATCCAGTTTACTGATCACTATGTCTGGAAGATGATGCCACCTATCAGCAATCTTATGCTTTCCATGCAGTCCCAAATTGTGCAACAATACACAGTCTCCGGACAGTAGCTCTTGAGCCTTCTCTTTCTTGTCGTGCCTTTCTTTGTTGGCAAGGTTTCTTTTGGTGGCCATGGTCTGGGCCAATTGAAAAGCATGATTTAATTGGGCCTTTAGCTTTTGTATGTATTGCAGATAGTCCTCAGCATGAATTCCATCCGGGGACACTCCAAAGCAAACATTCACAGGCAACCGAGCTTCCCTTCCGAATATGAGGTGATACAGAGAGAACCTGGTGGCATAATCATTTGTACAATTATAGACATGCACCAAGGTACTAATTTGCTCACTTCATTTGTGTTTATCTTTGGGGTGGAGTGTGCCCAACATGTCCAGGAGGGTCCTGTTAAAAAGCTAGGGTTGAGGGTCCCCGTGGGGGTGGTAAGGAGTGGTTCTAGACTTCCATACTCCCCACAGGAAAGCATCTCCTTGATCAAACTACTTTCAAAGTCTCTCCCTTGATCAGAGTGGATGCGTTGAGGTGCACCATAATGGACAAAGAACTTCTACATCAGTACCTTGTCCACCGTAGAGGCTTTCTGAGCTTTTGTTGGAAAGGCTTGTGCACAATGAGTAAAATGATCAGTTACCACCAGTACATTGCCAATGTTCTTTTTATCTGGCTCCAGACACAGAAAGTCTATGCAAACCAGTTCCATGGGGGTGCTGGTAGAAATGTTAACCAAAGAGGTGGCTTTCTAGGCAAAGCTTTCCTCTGAAGGCAATGACTACAAGTTTTGACATGGTTTTCAATGTCTACCCCCATTTTTGGCCAGTAGAATCATGACCGTGCCAAGTCAAGAGTCTGAGCAATACCGAGTTGTCCCATGTGATTGTGGAGGGACCTCAGCACCAGCTGCATGAAGGCCATTGGTAGCACTAATTGTTGCTTGTCTACCTGACCTCAGCAATCTACTGTTTCTCAATACAGTAACTGATCTTGTAACCTTAGTCTGGGGTCTTTCTTGAATAAAAGAGCAGTTCATAGGTCAGCAGAGCGTAGCTGTGACACATCTTTCCCTGCATGTAGGGCGTCATGGGTGGGTTGGATCTTTGGGTCATAGGATTGAACCCACTGGATACTATCATTATCAAACTGAGAAAGAGCACTGATGTCCAGTGCTGAAAAATGGCATAAGGCTACAGGTATGCAAGTTTCAGGAGGCCCAAGACAGCCCACTAAACAGTCCACAGTATCTGCAGCTGTCCTCTCATTCTTATCAAATTTCTGACACAGTGCTTTAATAGAGTGTTCAGACAGTCGCATCCAGTTGTCATGAGGGCTCAGCCTCCTCGAAAGGGCATCAGCATCGGTATTCAATCACATAATCATAGGTAGACAGCTCAGAAAGCCACAGGTGCCCAGTGGCATCCAGCTTGGCTGAAGTCTGTACATAAGTTAAAGGGTTGTTATCAGTCTTTACCAATATCTTGGTCCCATAGAGGTATTCGTAAAATTGATCGATGATGGTCCATTTGAGGGCGAGGAATTCTAATTTGTTAACAGAATAATTCCACTCAGAGGGTGCTAAACTTCTACTTGCGAAGGTCACTGGTCTCAGGCCATCTTCATAGACCTGGTACAATACAGCCCCTAGTCCCTTCTTGCTGGCATCAGTATGTAGAATATATGGTTCGGTGGGATCAGCATAAGTCAACACCGGGGCATGAGTGAGTTGATAGATAACTCCAAAGAAGGCTGCCTTGCACTTGTTGGTCTACCGGGCCCCAAATGGTTCACCTGTTCAGAAATACACCTTCTCTTCATCCTTGATAAACCCTTTCTTGTACCGCCGGTTGGTAGGGGATAACCTTGAGTGAAATACAAGAGGAGCCGAATTACCTTAGAGTAGTCCTTAAGCAATCGACGATAGTAGCTGCAGAACCCCCAAAATCACTGCAATTCTTTCAGATTGCTGGGTTGTGGCCAAGTGGTCAAGGCCTCTGTTTTACTGGGGTCAGTCTGTATCCCATCAGCTGACACTATATGCTCCACGAGTTTTATGGATGCCTGGAAAAACTGACACTTATCTATGGAGAGTTTTAAGCTGCATTTTTCCAGACGATGAAGAACTTTGAATAATCGGGCTTCATGCTCCTCTAATGTGCATCCAAACATGATAACATCATCCAAGTATACTTGACATTCCAACAAATTTACGTCCCCTACTGCATGTTCCATCAACCTCTGGAAAGTGATGGGTGCACCCAAAATCCCCTGTGGCATCCTCAGGAATTTGTAAAATCCCAAGATGCAGATGAAGGCTGTTTTCCCATGGTCTTCTGGAGCCATCAGGATCTGATAATACCCGCTTCATAAATCGAGTACTGAAAACCACTGACTTCCATTTAGGCAGTCCAAGGCATCCTGTATGTGAGGCATGGTGTATTGATCTGGCACAGTTCATCGGTTCAGGGTCTGGTAATCCACACACATCCTTACGGACCCATTTTTCTTTCACATTACAACAACAGGAGAAGCATAGGGGCTTCTCAACTCCTGAATAATCCAGCAGCTAGCATCTCTTGTAAATGCCTTTGGACATTACTGATGTTAGCGGGGGCTAGGCAATGAGACAGTTCCTGAAAAGGTCTAACATCGTGAAGTCTGATAGTGTGTTCAGCGTCTTGAACACACACCACATCTCATTCCTTTAGGGAAAACACCTGGCTCCTCTGGTCAAGCTTCGGGCTGACTTGAGCCTTCCATTCAGTAGACAGTGGGAACTCCCCAAAATCAAATAGTTCCAAGGTCACCTCCTCCTTCTCACCAGGGCATTTGTTGTTTTATAGCACTGAAGTGTCCACACAGTGCATGGCAGCTAATGTGCATCCCCGACACACATGGATCTCCTGATCAGATGCGTTCTGTATTTGAACCATCACCCACCAAGCATAGGAACAGGCTCGAGCAGACAGGATACTGAGCTTGACCATTAACCCATCCAGCAACTTTCCATCACCTGGTGCATTCAGCATCAATGTCTTGTTCTTCATGTCTCCTCTAATACGGACTTCTCCATGTACAGTACACTGAACATTAGGTGGTAAGGTCAAGGAATCAGGATCTTTCTTCCACACTAGCCCCACCAGTTCATCCCTGTCCACTTCTGTAGTCTGTTTTTGCAGATCATCGGCTCTCTGTATTAAGGCTGGAATTCACAAAGCCCAACCAGACTGTCATCCTTGTTTCTCTTGGCATAACTGTGCCAGTCTCCCAAATATATGGGCATTTGTTCCAATGAGCAAGGGAACCCCATCATACAGCCCCATAGGGGGACACACCGAGGCTAGCTTCTCTACTTGTTCATCCACTTTGGCTACCGTAGTATGAAAAGACAGCCAGATCTGAATGTATCCCAAGTATGGGTAAGACTTTTTGCTTAATCCCCCACATGTGCAGGCCTTTCAAGGGCTGTAGGGGCATGTCAGATAGGTGCTTCCACTACCAATCTTGAAACACTATGTTCACTTGTGACCCACTGTCAAGTACAGCCCTTGCAGATACACCATTCACAGTTACAGTGGTCTCCATTGCCAGGCCTACTGCCTCAGACCGATCAGGTGAAGGAGAATTAGTTATCTGTTTTACAGCAGTCTTAGAGAAATAAATCTTCTTTGCAGGCCCAGTCTGAGGCCTTATGTTTCTTCATCGAACTAAAGCCAATAACCTTGTAGTAACCTTTCCCAGATTCTCAGGCAAGCTACAGTTAGGCTGGGTATGCCTATCTTCCCCACAATGGTAACAAAAGATGGGTTCATTAGAGTTTCTAGGGGAAAAAAAATCACCTCCTTGTTTGGGCAGTTCAGGCAAGTCCTGTGGTCCTTCTCTGATCTGAGATCCATTTTCCTTGCTTTCTGAGCCCTTCCAGGAGTCAGCTACTTGAGTGGCTTGAATAAGGTCTCCTACCAAGGTTTTCAACTCTCGTATTTCTTCCAGGAGATTACTCTCCATCCAGGTTTCAGAGGAAATAACGTGTACCACCACCCCTCCAAGTGGGATCTCAGTCTTGGGCTTGGGGGCATCTGACAAGGAGTTGCACTTTTTGCCACCTTGGTGGCTTGTGGACTGGCTGCCATCTCTTTTTTTTTTTAGTTGTTTTTTAACCAGGTGAGACACACTAAGCTGAAAGCTTTTTCACAAGTGCAACCTGGGAGCACAAGGAAGTTAAGTGACTTGCTCAGGGTCACACAGTATGCAAGTGGAAGCTGTGGGGTTCAAATCCCTGTCTGGTCTGCTGGATGTCACCAGATTTGCAGATCATCTCTTTCAGTTCTTTAATCAGTTTCCTCATCTGTTGCCATTCAGACTCCTCATGTCGTACATCACTTCAGTCAGGGGTCTGGCTGGTACGGGCAACCCCGGTATAGGGCTCCCACCCCTCCTCATCATTCTCTGCTCCTCAAAATTCTTTCATAAGGACACAAATTCAGGTGGATTAGTCTTCCTGTCTTGCAGTTTTAGCTTCAACATCATCACACTAGAATGCCTGGTGGATTTCAAGACATTTTCTAATCAGACCTGATTCCGTTCACTGGCAGGAACTCCCTCTTTTCTATGAGCCCTCTAAAAGGCCCGTTCAATTCTGGTAACAAACATGGACAGCTCTTCATTCTTCCACTGTTTGGCTGATTTGAATTTCCACATCAGGTCTTTGCCTTACTCAGTGCTGCCAAAGACTCCCTCAAGGGCAGAGAGGTACTCAGCAGCAGTGGCCCCTGGGCTGGTGGAGTGAAGGAAGCGAATGGCCTCCAGTGCAGGGCCCCTGAAGCTTTCCATGAATCTCTTTCTTTTCTCTCCCTCAGAGCACTGCCACTCCTGGACCAAGGGGGTGGCATAATCCATCCATGTTTCTAGATCATCCCCCTCCACGGGCACCAGAATTGTGCCCAAGAAGAGTCTAAGTCTGTGGTAAGAGTCCAGCTGTATGTAGAGTATTACTATGGGGGAGGTTACCACAAGGGATGCTGTAGGTGTGCAAGAGATGCTAAAGGGGACTACAAGGGAGTGCTGTCTTCAGAAAGATCTAACATTTTCATTAACTCCTTAGGGGAGCACCCTTTAGTGGCTAGCAGTCTAAGCAACTTATCTTTAAACCCCTATATAGTTGGGAATCCCCCAGGAGCAGTCAGGTCACTATGCAGATGAATGACCCACCACCCTTTCTGGAACTTTTCAGGCAAAATAACAATATGTGGAGGCTGCAGAAGAGGAGGGCCACCATAGTTTGGTTTAACAGATCTGAGTTCCAACCCTTCACCTCAACCTTCCCCAAACACTTGACTTGTTAAACTGTCTCTATAATAGTTGCATTAGTGGTTCCTAACAGGATGTACATTAGTAATATGGCTTGTTGGGGGTCTACCCCCTCAGCCTCGCTCCACCCCATCATACGATGCACAACTGATTTATGGGGAGCAATTTTAAGCTTAGGCGTAGTAAGTGCCTCCATTCTGTCACAAATTTAACAAATGAGGTTGCAATTCCCACCTCCGACCATCAGAAGGTGCAAATCCCATTGTGCCTTACAATATGTAACCCCTAGCTGGCACTACCCCAAGGGACACTACCCCTGCCTGTGTGACCAAGTGCAGGCTGAAGGGCCTGAGTTCTATGAACAGGTGCCTCCACCCAGAGGACAATGTTAGTGGTAGCGTAGCTGCCCTGGGTACAGCCCTCTGGGACACTGTGACCCCCCTCTTTCCCCTCCAGTGGCCTATATGGTTCAGTAAATACACAATAGCAATTAACACTGGAATGCAATAATAACCCCACACTTGTTGCACTTACCACCAGGGCTGGATCACCTGGCTTGGCCCTGGAGACCCCCTGTAAAACAAGATTTACCACAACATAGAAACATAGAATTTGACGGCAGATAAGGACTGTTTGGCCCACCTAGTCTGCCCATTTCCCTACCTGATGGATAAGCTGCAGATCCTAGTCAACCAATAGATTACTTCCTCCTACCCCCCACTAGAATTGCCTTATATCTGTCCCATGCATTCTTGAATTCTCTCACTGTTCTTTGCTCCACAACCTCCTCAGGAAGGCTGTTCCATGCATACACAACCCTTTCCATGAAAAAATACTTTCTAACATTATCTCTATAGAAACATAGAATTTGGCGGCCGATAAGGACCAAAAGTATTTCAATGCTGTCTGTATAGAGGTACACCACAACCAGTTTAAGGGCAAAAAGATTCAGATCTGATTTATTTTGGGGGCATGAACAAGGAAGGAGCATAATCTGGTGCTTGATTCGATTACTGATTAACTCAGGTTTAAGCATGCATGTCTCTAACAGTCCCTCTGTCACAGTTACACACACTCTGGGTACCCAGTTGGAGTTACAGGCTAGCCTGAAGTGTTGCCCGGGGTAGGCCAACGTTGCAGCAGTTGTTGGGGCACTTAGGAAGAAGAAAACACAACATGCACTTTAACCCAATATTTGCATTCTGGAGCCAGAGGGCTCAGTTCAGGACAATCAATCAAACAATTAAATCAGATGACACGCTTTGATTAGGAGGCAGTTGTAGGAAGCTCTACCCTGTGATTTATTCACGATACCCAGACCAGGTTACGGGGATGAAATGGAGACCTCAGGGTGAAGAGCTGGTTTGCCAGGAGAAGCAGGACCCACATGATTCATCTTGGTGTCATTCCTGTTTGTTGATGTTGAGCAGGGAGCTGAATCCCCAGGCAGGACTCTCATTGGGTGGTTCTCTGCAGCGTAAGCAGCAACCAGGGCTGTGGTGTTTAGGCCCAGACAGGTTGAAGGAAATGGATTAAGTCCGGTCAGAGTTACTGGATACTGCTTCCAGCAAGCATGATACATTCAAGCAGTGGGGAACCAAATTGTGACCCACTATCAGCATTCAGTACACTTACAGTAAAAGTAGAGAAATACCACAGTTCGAATGACAGTCCAGTTGCGATTCACAGGATTTTCTGCGCAAACCATGCACTCTGCGATCGTGATGGAAGTCCTGACAGGCCAATCGCTCAAAAGCAAGTCTTTAGTCCCCGTTCAGGTGAAATTAGTCACAATTCAGACTGGAAGTCACAGGATTCGGATAAAGTCCAATTCAGGTTTAAACAGACTTCTTCACTAGAGAAGATGGGACAGGCAGTCCAAACACAGCCTTCCCGCTGATTCCCCATGCTACTACGCAGGAGCAGCTGCTCGAATATATCAGACTGTTCACTCTCTGAACTCCAAACTCACACTGACACACTGCTGCAGGCAGCTCGAGACTTTCCCAGTGATCCAAAAGGTTAGATTTATTGGTTCATCTGTCTGTCACAGCAAAGGCTCCCACTCCAGGTCCATTTGGGTGCCAAAAGGAGAAAACTACAATTCTGACAGAAATTCACTCCCACAAGACCCCTGGGGGCAGGCTCCATTTTAGGGCCCCGATTGGTGCATACTGGCAGTCCAGACCCAAGATGGTGGTGATTAGCAGAAAAGTCCATGCTGCGAAGAAGGCAGGTTAGACAAACTACAATATCATTATTAAGGAAGCAGATAAACAGCAAACAGTTACAGTTCTTAACAGAGCTCCCTCTGCACAATTAGCGATGGCAGAATGGAGCAATTATCTGGCAGCCTAGGTGTGGCTTGAGTATAGGAACACTCAGCCCCCAGCTAGATTAATTATACACTATGAAATAGGCAACTCTTAAAGAGACAGTCACAGAGACTAACAGGGCACTCAAATGCAAGTACTCTTAAATGGTCAGAACACAGAACACTAGCCTGGCAGTGGGCATTGAGGCACACCCAAGGAAGACTTTTGGGAACCCCCATTTATAGAGGGGTTACACTTGTAAATGACATCAATAATAAGTAGCAGTGCAGAGAAATACAGAACTCATGTGAAATACAAGCAGAACTGTGTCTAAATATTATGTTTTGTTAATGTTCTCCTAATGGCATCAGCTGCTCTATAAGGAGCAATGTCAGTCCAGAAATGGGGCACAGCAACAAGAAGCTAAAATGCAGTTTTTCCATCTTGTAAAGCTATAAGATCCCTGCAGCCAGTTTCTGGTTCCTGACTATAAGCTTGCCTGCATCTTAACCTTCAGAGTCGTAGTACGCCTGCTGAAATCGTTCAAACCTGCTTGTACAGACCTATGAAGACAACTAACCATTGAGTGCACTGTGCCCCTGCCCTATACAAGCAAAAGGGACCATAAATAGTTAAAAGAGATATAGTGCTCCAACGTAAACCAATGTTCCCAGCAACCACTGCCAGAAAAGGGAAAAGTGTTTTCCTAATGGTTAAAGCAATAGAGAATAGCAGCTAACCTAATTTTTCCTGAAGGGCTCCAACTAGCCAGCCAATGTACAGCTGTACCGACCATCAGGCCTACACCTTGTTAGAACTTTAAAGTACTGGGTACCCAGGCTAAGGTGTGAGATTGCAGGGTCTCATACCATATTAGGGACTAGTATATGTGTGGGCAAGCCTTGTAAATATGTTAATAATCCTACGGCTACCTAGATAATCAGGGATCTGACTATATCAGAGGTTGGTGAGTGGCCACTGGGGCTATATGTGATCAGAATGCAAAATGTTGATTTAAACCAAATTGAACCTAGTCAAACCGATGCAATTGTAAACCCTAGATGGTGCTATCCCAAGGGCTACTCCCCTGCCTGTGTGACTAGGTGCAGGTTAAGTGTCCTGGGTACTGAAAACAGATGCCTCCACCCAGAGGACAGGGTTATTGGTAGTGTAGCTGACCTGAGTACAGCCCTCCGGGACACTGTAACCCCCCTCTTTCCCCTCTAGTGGCCTAAGCAATGAACAACAGACACAGTTACAATAACCCCTAATCAGCATACAAATCCCCACTCTGTTTGCACTTGCCACCAGGGTTGATTCCACCAGTTTGACCCTGGAGACCCCCTGCAAAATAAGGTTATACACAGCAGGTAACAACAGTACAGTGCTTCTTGTACAAAATGGCACCACAGTCAAGTTAAATGCAAAAAGAATTAGATCTGATTTATTCAGGGGGACTGAACAAGGGAGGGACATAATTTGGCTGCTTATTTCTGTAATTGATTCAGTCAGGCAATCATGCATGCACTTTAGAGTCCCTTCACAGTCACATACTGTGGGTATCCAGTTGGAAAAAAAAGGTGGGCTAACCTGACCTGTTGCCCGGGGTAGGCTGGCGTTGCACCTGGTCGGGGCCCTGTGATGGAAAGAAAGAGCATGTACAACCACACACAATTTGTAATCCGGAGCCTGGAGGCTCAGTTCATGACAAGAAAACAATAATTGAATCAGATGACAACGCTTTTGGTTTAGCTGATGTTGCAGGGAGTTACCCTGGTGTTTACTTATGCTACCCAAATGCGAAATACAAGAGGGATGAAATGGAGACTGCAGGTTGACAAGCTGGTATGCCAGGAGCAGCAGCACCCACACGATTCACCGAGGTGTCGTTCCTGTTCGAGATGTTGAGCAGGGGGCTTATCCCTGAGTGAGTCTCTTGTCATTGGAGATCTCTGCATCTGAAGTAGCTGACTGGCCAAGATAGCAAGGCCCAGGCTGGGTGAACAGTTTGGATTCAGTTTCACAGGTGCTGGAGACAGCTTCCAGCAAGTGTGACATGCTTAAGTAGTGGGGAACCAAACTGCGACCCACTGACAGCTTACAGCACATTTATAGTAAAGCAAAACACAATACCACAGGTCAGATGACAGTCCAATTGCAATTTCAGTTTTCCTGATCACAACCTTGATCTCTGTGGTGATTCAGATGTCCTGACAGGCCGATCACTTACAGCAACTCTTTGGTCTTCTTCAGGTAACAGGGCAGTCACAATTTGGTATTTCTGGTCACAAGCCGGTTTGGATTCAGTCCAACTAATTTCACTAGCAGATCCCTCAGAAGGGAAGATGAGGCAGGCAGGCTAGACACAGCCTTCCCACCAGTTTCCTGCGCTACTACACAGGAACAGCTGCTCAAATGTCTGGAGCAGTTCACTCTCTCAACTCCAAACTCAGACTGACTCTCTGCTGCAGGCAGCACCAGGACTTCCTTCTTTTTTTTTTTTTTTTTTTATATTTAGCTTTTTGTTGACCGGGTAAGTGCACTAAACAAATCCTGCCTATTTTCAGGCACGACCCGGGGGAGGGGGATACAGATGAATGCCAACTGACCTTGAACCAGATTAAGCTGTTGGTGGTATTTTTAGTGAATGAGGGAAATTTTGCCAGGACACCGGGGAAATTCCCCTACTCTTTTCGATAAGTGCCATGGGATCTTTAACATCCACCTGAACTACCACCAATCCAGGCAGATGGGACCTTCTGATCCAAAAAGGGTTTGGTTGGTTGAGTCATCTGTCTGTCAAAGCAAGGGCTCCCCCTCCAGGTCCATTTAGGCGCCAAAATAAAAAAACTACAATTCCTACAGAAGTTCACTCCCACAAGACCCCTGGGGACAGACTCCATTTTAAAATCCCCAAAAGGCACTGATTGGGGCAATACATAAATGTCCATGCTGCAAAGAAAGGCAGGTTAGACAAACTATAATACCATTACTATTAGAGCGGCTAATCGGCAAACAATTACCAGTTCTAACAGAGCTCCCTCTGCACCATTAGCGATGGCAGAACAGAGCAATACTATTGCAGCTCGGGCGGGACTCAAGCCTGGAAACACTCGGCCCCTACCCAGATTAATTATACACTACAAAAATAATGCCTCTTAAAGGGACAGGCACGGAGGCTAACAGGGCACTCGCATGCAAGCACTTTACACCTGTAAAAGACACAGAGCATCCCGCCTGGCAGTGGGCATTTAAGCACACCCAAGGAAGACTTTTGGGAACCCCCATTTATAGGGGGTTACACAATTACTGTGAATAGCCTAACCTCTACTCTAATTTACCCATCCTAACCCTCCCCTGTAAATAAACTTGTTATTGTTGTTTCTGCATAATCATGTCTCGTCAGCATAGTATTACCACAAGTCATTAAATGCTGAAGTATTGAAATGTGGAGAGTTGAACATATGGTCATGCTTGGGTTGGCATTGAGGTAATGTGGATAGATGTAGCTTCCCAGAGCGTTGCATTAGCTAAAGTTTAGACCCACTTAAAGGTAAACTCTAGGTGGAGGCACTGCTCAATGTACTAACTTGAGAAAGAGCCTGTTTTATCTTTAATATAGGAACCCAGACCACTCAACCTTGTTTAGGCCAGCAAGGCAGAGGTAGTAGCCCTTGGTATAATGGTGCCAGGCAGTGGTGGAGCCGGGGGGGGCAGTCAGCCAATCAAGGGCTCTGCAGTGGGCACTAAACTGTGAATAAGATGGTGGTGGGGCAGCCAGGAGGGGTGACCGTCCCCCTCAGCCCCCCTCTAGCTCCACCACTAGTGCCAGGGTTACACATAAATAAGGTTACCAGCATGAGGAGGGGAGTTACACAAGCTAAACAAAGGTGTGTAGAAATGCAGAATGTAAAATACAGTCTACAAGCACATTTTTTGGGGGGTGGGGTGAATTGGCTATGGGGTGCATCTATCTCTGAGTTTCCCTGCCATTGGGTTGGATTTCCAATGAATTATAGTAAAAAAAACAGCTATGAAAATAATCTGCTGTATATGTAATTGTGTGGATTGATTTCTGAATAAAATTGTTCTGCAGTCTTTAGAACCAAAAGGTGGTGGGTGTCTTTCTATCCACAGAGGGGCAGACTTGGTGGGGGTACTGAAAGCCTCATTGACCAAAAAGACACAGCCACATACCTCTAAACACTATAGTGCGGTCCTGCCACTTTAAGGGATTGCCAGGTTTAGGAACCTCCTTTCCTGGTCCCTCCCCTGCTGCAGTACACCGAGTATTAATGAGATGGTGTGAATGGAAGGGATACATTCCAGCAGCGGACAGGAAGTGTAGTTCAGTTTCTGAGAGCAGCTGAAGACAGCAGTACAAAGGGAACTGCAGAGTGAATGTTTTTCTGTGAACAGTAATTCTTTTCCAAGTCCAAAGGTGTCCAAGCACTGAAGAATTACTTCTGCTCACATTTCTAAACAGTGTGGTTGCATATTGTGAGGAGGTGCTGTTGGAAACTGAAACAGAGGATCATGAAGCTGGAGGTAGGAAATTATTGTATATGATTGTGCTTACAAATAGCACAAATTGGGCTCATGGGGTTAGTTTAACATTATTTCATATCAAACTGAATTAATTTACATAGAGACATTGGCATTTCAAGGCTGTTGGCTCATTTTCAAATGTTTAACTACGTTTTAATTTCTGTGCCCTGACGTGTCTGACCTTGTATCTTTTTCTGTCTGTATTTTTTCATGTTTCTGAGCATTCTGTACCAAAGCATATCCAGTGGTAATGCAACAGGATAAATAAACATAATTTCATTATTAAAGTTGTCAAAGAGTGTCAATAAATACTTGTTAAATAGGTACACTTTGAGATAATAAATATGAGTTTAACTTGCCACACACCTTGCATGCAGTTGGTTGCTTACTAATAGACTGGCTGGTCCAAGTTATCCATCCAAGTGCTAAGAAGTTAATGTGCATGACTCTGTTCTATGCCCTTAAAGGACACATAAACAGGGAATGTGTGGGTCTCCTGTGTTTTACAAATCCTCCCATATAAATGTAGCCTACAGACAGCTGTAATAGTGGATTTCAGAAGTTACCTTAGCCTTTTGATTGCTGTATTAATACCCCCTTGCAGTCGCCATGTCCCCTTCTAGTTCATCCTCTCTAGCCCTGTCACCTAGCTTCTCGCAGGCTTACCAGTACTCTGTCTCTCAATGCTTGTCCTTGTGACTGAAGGGGCAGAGCTCCCCAACATCAGGTGCCATTTGGGCTCTATCTTGGAGGAGAGCCACTTTACTGGAGTAAGTCCTGTGGGTAGCAAGATCGTCACCCTGCTACTGACCAGGACTTTCCACTTTTCTTCATCTCTTTCCCCTGGGACACAAGCTGCCCTGACTGCATCCTCTGGGAAGCTAGATCCTATCTGTGATGCGGGCCCCTGACTGTACAGGCGTAGTCCCTAACCCAGGTCTCTGGCACTGTATGCAGTAACACCCAGAGGTGGTAACAGAGCAGTGTAGGTAGCTGCTGTGAGAGTGTCCTCAGGGATACTTGATACTCCTCCCTGATGCTGGCCCCTGACTGGCCAGGCACAGTCCCTAACCCATGTCACTGGCAGTGTGTGCAGTAACACCCAGAGATGGTAGCATAACAGTGGAGATAGCTGCCCTGAGAGTGTCTCATGGGATGATTGATCCCCCTCTCTGATGTTGGCCCCTAACTGTCCAGGCACATTCCGTAACCCGGGTCACTGACAACATGTGCAGTAACACCCAGAGATGTTAGTATAGCAATGGAGGTAACTGCCCTGATAGTGTCCCATGGGATGATTGATCCCCCTCTCCAGTGCTGGTCCCTGACTGTCCAGGCACATTCTCTAACCTGGGTCACTAGCAGTGTGCGCAGTAACACCCAGAGATGTTAGTATAGCAATGAAGGTAGCTTCCCTGATGGTTCCCTCTGGGATCCTTGATCCTCCTCCCTGAGGCTGGCCCCTGACTGCCCAGGCATGTTCTCTAACCTGGGTCACTGGCAGGGTGTACAGTAACACCCAGAGGTGGTAATATAGGAATGGAAGCAGCTTCCCTTAGAGTGCCCTCTAGAATGCTCGATTCCCCCTCCGTGATACTGTCCCCTGACTGCTCAGGCATGTTAATGAAAGACAGTAGACAGGAATGCACACCAGAGGATATGGTGTGTAGCTGAACCCTTGAAAAATATCACAGAAGCAGTTCTCATCAACTTTAAATGTTTTAATTATTTCAGTTACTCCAGTGCTAGTGACCCCCAACCTGGTGTCACTGATCCCAGCAGCATCAGCACTTCGCTCATATGAGCTTCGTCAGGAGGCCAGACACATTCCCTAACCTGGGTCACTGTCAGTCTGTGCAGTAACACCCAAAGGTGATAGTGTAGCAATGGAGTAGCTTGGCAGAAGACTCCAGGAGAAAGGACTGCTGTGTGACCGGACTTCTCTGCTGGGACTAAAGAAGTAGAACTCTTGTAGTTGGAACTTTAATTTAGGGTAAAAAAAAAAAACTAACAAACAAAACAAAAAAAAGGGTGTGTTTGTCTGAGTTAACTGAACTGAAAGGTTATCTGAACAGTTATCTAGGTGTAAATCTCAGGTGATTGAAAGGACTTGATAGCTGTGAGGTTTAAATTACTCGTAGTAAGATCTAGTAAGTAGGGGGAGTGACTTAGCTAGAAGGAAGCTACATTTAAAGACTGCCTTAGAAAGATTTTGCTAGTAGCTTGGCGGAAGACTCCAGGAGAAAGGACTGCTGTGTGACCGGACTTCTTTGCTGGGATTATATTGCCCTCCTTCCCAAAGCTAGTTTTACTTTTATAGGCATGGAATTTGACTGACAACAGGAACTTCCTGTTTGGGAGCAGGAAGTGAGTGATCACAGAGCCACCAAAGACCCACCATCCTAGAAGGGCAAGAGTAGCTCTCCGGCCCCCTCTAGCTGCTGGAGGTTTGCCTCTGTGCAAGTAAGGGGTCTACTGAGAAATATAGGATATTCTTGTCTCAGAACAGGACAAGCAGGAGCTTAAAGGGCACACAGGCAGGAAGTAAGGAGAGAGAGAAAAAAAACAGGAAAGAGTAAAGACTGCAAATGGTTAAGGGGCCAGAAATAAGACATGATTTGAGTGGTGCAGTGTAGTGGCTGTGGAGCAGCAGTCTTCCAGGAGACGTTCTGGAGGATGCGGTGTTGTCCCATCTGCAGGCACCTCTCTGGGCTGAGGGAGGAGGTTGCTCATCTCCAGGCTGAGTTGGCCAGGATTTGTGGTACCTCCTCTTCCATCCAGGGACCACCAGTGCCACTGCCGTTGCCTCAGAGGTTGCCAAAAAGGAGCGGTTGGACCACAGTGGACTCAGGGAGGGTGAGGGTGGTGGAACAGAGGCGCATCCCTCCAGTTGTACCTCTCCACAATTCCTATGCCATTTTGGCAAAGTGTGGTTCCTCAATGGAGGCACCCGCAGTGGAGACCAAGGAGGATGCTGGGAACTTCCACAAAGGAGACCCACAAGAGGGTGGCAGGGGACACTACAGGGGAAAGAAACAACTCCTGGTGGGGGACTCCATTGTTAGGAAGGTAGAACTGGGGGAGGAAGGGGAGAGGGAGGTAAGGTGCCTGCCTGGCTCCATGGCTTGGAAGGACAGGGAGCGAATCCTCAGGATTGCCGGAGCAGCTGCACAGGGGAAGGAGCTGGATGTCATTGTCCACCTAGGGACAAATGACCTGGCTAAGAAAGGGATTAGAGAAGTGCAAGAAGAGTTTGTGGAATTGGGGAGGGGCTTTAGACAAGAATCACGCACGGTAACCTTCTCGGAGGTGCTGCCCATCTATGGCGTAGGAGAGGCTAGGGTGTTCTGCACCATGGGATGCAATCAGTGGTTGAAAAACTGGTGTGGAGCGCAGGGATTTGGCTTCATTGGGGACTGGGGCTCCACCTGGAAGGATGCAGTCCTATACTGGCATGATGGTCTGCATCTATCCATGAGGGGCACCAGGATCCTAGGTGATAGGTTTAAATGCTTCATTGGCAAGCATTTAAACTAGCCAAGGGGGGTGGCACTGGAAACGAGCAGGGAAATCCTAGCCCCCCCCACAAAAAATCACGGTAGTAAGTGCGGTAAACACCAACATAGAGGTGTTGATAGGGAGAAGGGCAGGGGTAAATGGAGAAAGTGACAAAGGCAAGAAGGACAGGGATGGGGCAAAAAGGAGTAAGGCCATCAGGAAATGGAGGGTAATGAGTACCAATGCCAGTAGTCTGGGCAACAAGCTCCCTGAGCTGGTGGCCTTGATGTAAGAGGGATGCCTGGATATCGTAGCAGTCACAGAAACATGGTACACAGAGAACCATGACTGGATGTTAATATACCAGGGTACATAACCTACAGGAGAGACAGGCAGGGAGAGTAGCTCTTTATGTAAAGGAAGGGATAAAAGCAACTGAACAAAAGAGTAAAGAGGGAGGAGAGGAGGCACTGTGGGTCACCTTGGAGACTGGAAAGGGCACCACAATCCACACAGGGGTTGTGTACAGACCCCCATGTCAGGGGGAGGGAATGGACAAGGATATGATAGAAGGCATTCTTAGAATGGCAGAGGAAAGGGAGATACTGTTGATGGGAGACCTGAATATGCCAGATGTTAACTGGAGCACATTTGCTGCAGCCACATCCAAGAGCAGGGCCATTCTTGATGCCCTACAGGTGGCAGGCCTCAGACAGCTAGTTTGGAACCCACTTGTGAGGAGCAATCTTAGACCTCGATCTCAAATGGGGCAGTGAGAGGATCTCAGATCTAGAAGTGGGTTGCCATCTGGGAACAAGTGACCATCAAACAGTGTGCTTCACGTTAAACTTAGCTACAAGTCAAGCTGCTACAAAAGTAGGGAGCTGGACTCAGGAGGGCTGACTTTGGCAAGATGGGAGAGTGCCTCAGAAAAGCACTAGCAAACAGGCTAGAAGGAGGTGTGGAGCAACAATGGGGAATCATCAAAACTGCCATCACAGAGACAACAAGCCTTTGTGTGAAGCAAATAAACAAATCAAAATGAAAGAAAAAGCCACTATGGTTCTCAAAAGAGGTGGCTGTGAAAGTCAGGAAGAAAAAGATAGCATTCTGGAAGTATAAGGAAACACAGAAGGAGCAGGACAGAGAGCTGTACCAGTTAAAGCAGAAGGAAGCAGGGAGGGAAGTCAGAATAGCAAAGGCCCAAACTGAGGAAAAGATAGCCAGCTCGGTTAAGAAGGGGGATAAAACCTTTTATAGGTACATCAGCGAGCGTAGAAAGACAAAGGGAGGGATAGTGAGGCTGAACAGAATGAACAGTGGGTGGGCAGAGGGGGACAGTGAAAAAGCAGGGATACTGAACGAATATTTCTGCTCAGTATTCACAAAAGAGGAGGGGAAAGTGCCTAATCCAATTAACAGAAGCACTCTTGATAGGGGGGTCGATCCCAGTTCTTTCACAGAGGAAAGGGTTCTGCAAGAACTCCTAAAACTGAAGGTGGACAAAGCAATGGGGCCTGATGGAATTCACCCCAGAGTTCTAAAAGAATTAAGGGAGGAACTAGTGAAACCACTGGCTATTCTTTTTAATAAATCATGGGAGGATGGTGTGGTACCCAAGGACTGGAGGAAGACAGACGTGATTCCCCTTCACAAAAGTGGGACCAAGACAGAGGCAGGAAACTACAGACCTGTCAGTCTGACCTCTGCGGTAGGGAAAGTGATGGAGTCACTTCTGAAAGAAAGAATAGTTGAGTACCTAGAGGCCAGCAGTGGGGCACAGGACCCAAGGCAGCATGGGTTCATAGCGAGAAGGTCATGTCAGATGAATCTAATAGATTTCTTTGACTGGGTGACCAAAGTAGTAGACCAGGGAGGGGCTGTGGACATGGCCTACCCAAACTTTAGCAAGGCATTTGACACAGTCCCACACAAAAGATTAATAGTCAAATTAACCAGCCTAGGAGTGGGTCCCAGGGTGGTAGCCTGGGTAAAACATTGGCTGGACAACAGGACACAGAAGGTAATTGTAAATGGAGTCCACGCTGAAGAAAGAGGGCTTACTAGTGGGGTACCGCAGGGTTCAGTATTGGGTCCAGTCCTTTTTAATGTCTTCATAAGTGACATTGCAGAGGGATTGGAAGGAAAAGTATGCCTCTTTGCAGATGACACAAAGATCTGCAACAGGGTTGATACACAAAGAGACATGGAAAGGATGAGAAGGGACTTGGCAAGGTTGGAGGAATGGTCAGAAGTATGGCAGCTAGGATTCAATGCAAAGAAGTGTAAAATAATGCACCTCGGAAACAAGAACCCAGGGGAAGAATACACAATGGGAGGGGAGGTAGTAACAACAACAAAAATGGAAAGAGACCTAGGGGCAATCATGTCAGATGACCTTAAGGTTAGCAAGCAATGTGAGAAGGCAGTAGGGAGGGCTGGGGGTATACTGGGATGCATAGGGAGAGGCATCAGCAGCAGAAAACAGGAAGTTGTTATCCCTCTGTACAGACAGCTGGTGAGACCCCATCTGGAGTACTGTGTCCAGTTCTGGAGATCCCATCTCCACAAGGACATAGACAGGATAGAGGCAGTCCAGAGAAGGGCAACTAAAATGGTGCAGGGTCTGCAAGAGAAGCTGTATGAGGAGAGACTAAAGGAGCCTAATATGTATAGCCTTGAGGAAAGAAGGGAGAGGGGGGACATGATAGAAACTTTTAAGTACCTTAGTGGAATCAACAAAGTCCAAGAGGATAGCATCTTTCAGAAAAAGAGATGTGCAAGAACAAGGGGACACAATTTAAAGATGGGGGGGGTTTAGGGCACTGTATGAAGTATTATTTCACAGAGAGGGCAGTAAATGCATGGAACAGCCTTCCTGAGGAGGTTTTGGGGTCTAAAACTGTGGGAGAATTCAAGAATGCATGGTACAGACGTAAGGCAATTCTTGTGGGGGGTAGGAAGAAATAGGCTGTTGGTTAACTAGGATCAGCAGCCTATCCTGTAGGTAGGGAAATGGGCAGACTAGATGGGCCAAGCGGTCCTTATCTGCCATCAAAGTTTATGTTTCTATGTTTCTTATCTGCCGTCAAAGTCTATGGAGGTAGCTGCCCTGAGAGTGCCCTCTGGGATGTCTGATCCCTCTCCCGGATGCTGGTCCCTGCCAGGGCACATTCCCTAACACAGGTCTCTGGCAGTGTGTGCAGTAACACCTAGAGGTGGTAGTAAAGCAGTGGAGGTAGCTACCCTGAGTGTGCCCTCTGGGATGTCTGATCCCTCTCCCGGATGCTGATCCCTGACTGCCAGGACACATTCCCTAACAGAGGTCTCTGGCAGTGTGTGCAGTAACACCTAGAGGTGGTAGTATAGCAGTGGAGGTAGCTGCCCTGAGTGTGCCCTCTGGGATGTCTGATCCCTCTCCCAGATGCTGGTCCCTGACTGCCAGGACATGTTCACTAACACAGGTCTCTGGCAGTGTGTGCAGTAACACCTAGAGGTGGTAGTATAACAATGGAGGTAGCTGCTCTGAGAGTGTCCTGTGGGATGTTCAACCCTGCACCCCATTGCTGGCCCCTGAATGTCCAGGCACATTCCCTAACCCGGGTCACTGGCAGTGTGTGCAGTAACACCCCAAAATGATAGTACAGCAGTGGAGATAGCTGCTCTGAGAGTGCCATCTGTGGTACTTGATCCTCCTTCCCTGATGCTGGCCCCTGACTGTCCAGACATGTTCCTTAACCTGGGTCTCTGGCAGTGTGTGCAGCAACACTAACACCCAGAGGTGGTACTATAGCAAGGGAGGTAGCTGCCCTGATAGGGTCCTCTGGGATGCTTGATCCTTCTCTCTGGTGCTGGCCCCTGACTGTCCAGGCACATTGCCATACCCGGGTCACTGGTATTGCAAGCAGAAGCACTCCCACTGAACCGACAGGTCAGTGTGTTTACCACAAGTTTGATGTTTAACATTCATGAACGGGGACCAGTCTACCTGGAAGATCTCCTTGTGCCTCACCGTCCGTCCTGGGCTCTCTGTTCCACCGAGGGTTGTCTCCTTAGTTTTCCTAGGGCTAGGTTTCATTACTCTGGTGATTAGAATATTTTTGGTGGCTGCCCCTATGCTATATAACTTACTACCTAAACAGCTGTGGGAAGTATTCTCGGTGGTTACCTGCGAAAACAAGAAAACTGACCCTCGTCTTTTTTTTTCTCATCAACAAAACAAGAAAACGGTCCCTCACGGTCTCTACTGCCCCCTGCCCAAACCTGCGCCCACTCTCTGTGCACCCTCCCTCTCAACACCTCCCCTCACCCCATACTTACTTCTGGAGTCCAGCACGACAATCTTTGGTGGACCGGAGGGAACACATCTGCAATTTTCAAAGCCGACCGCCAACTGAAGAAATGCCGGTATAAGCTGTATAATGGCATAAATAGGGTTTTTTCAACTTTGGTGCATATCTCAGGCATTTTGGGGAATTTTGGCACCAAATTTTCAACATGGGGTCATTGGGACCCCACCTCATGAAATTCAGCCACTGTCATGGTGTTATTCGGTCCTGAAAGGGGAATTTTTGATCACTGCATGGAATCGCCTTTCAGGATTGATTAAGGAAATGACAGTGCCAGTGTTCATGAAGTGGGCTTTCAAAAAGCCTATGTTGCAAATTTGGTCAAAAAAATCCCAAAACTGACTGTTTCAGAGCGTGCATTGCGCAGTTTACATGCATGCTTGTAACTTCACAAATTTTCAATATTTTCACTCCAGATTTTCAGCATTGGCATTTTTCCACACCTCCTTATGAATAGTACAGCTGTTATTTTTCACATCCTGACCGAAATGTGTTTTCGCACTTCCAGTGCAGAATAGCACAGTCACTGTGGGAAATCAATGTTCGGGATACATTAAGAAAATCACAGTGACACTGTTCATGAGCAGAGGTCCTAAAATGCCTATGTTGAAAATTTTGTGACGAAAGTCCATAAAATGACTGTGTTACATGCATGCAGTGCTCTGTTTCCACGTATGCTCAGAAGTGTGAGCAATTTTAATATTCCCACTACAGATTTTCAACATTGCCATCTCTTCACACCTCCCTATGGATGGTACAGCTGTCATTCTGCACATCCTGCCTGATCTGTGTTTTCATATATCTGGCGCAGAATGGCACGGTCGCTGTTGGAACTCAAAGTTGGGGACACATTAACAAAATCACACTGCCACTCTTCATGGGAGGAGGTCCCAAATGCTTTCATGAGGTGGGGTCACAAAAAGGCCATGCTGAAAATTTGTTAGTGCAAATACCAACAAACACCTGGGGCATTACGGTTTCTAACCATAACGTCTCACCCTGTACAGACTGACAGGCATCGGGGTGTGCCTTTGGATTGCCGACTGTAATGCGCATGCCACCCCAAACCCATCCCCCAGCCAGTGACAGGCATCAAGGTGTACCTTGGGCTCCTCAGACCCAGAGTTCACCCCATTCTCCTATACTGCACCCATTTCAGAGTATGTCCTTATGGAATGGGGTGACTGTAAAGCTGAACACCCCAATTCACAGCTCAACACATGTCGGTGTCTGCAGGACAGCATGAGGTGAAATGGCATGAACGTTATGGGCAACAACCCAAACACATACCCCAATGCCTGTCCATCTCTGCAGGATGGAGGTGGGGTTGGCGTGAAGTTCAGTACTTCACTGCCATTCCTATTCTGCATCTGTCTAACTCCTGCACTTTCAATGCTAATACCAGAAAGCAAACATTCAGCATTGACAAATGCTTGTTGTAGTTAGTTATTACTCACCCCAGCACTCTCTGGGATGGCCCAAAACTCCCAAACCCATTATCCTGGCTTTCCACCAGGACTTGTGGACATGTATGCATTAATTTATTAGCATTTTGGATAAATACCTTTGAGCCAATGGCTCTTTTACAAAGGTTCCACATCAGTATACAAAGAATGGAAGTACAGTTTGTGTGAGATTAGCAGGCAAGCAGTTTGAATGCAAAATTCAGTACAGGGTGTACATGATGTAAAAGCTACAGGTAATGTAAATAACAGTTAGAACAACACAATCAAGCATACATTTAAGAATGATGTGTCACAACAAACAATATTTACATTAATTAAAGCTTCCAGAAGGGCACTGTCACAGGGAAAGGTGGAGTGGAAAAACTGAATTGCTGCCAGTTGTGCCAGGTAGTGTAGGAAAGTGGAAGAGAGAGTGGGTGTAGAGGGGTAACTGTGAGGGAGGTAGGAGAGGTGGGTGGGAGGCAAGAATTGGGGACATGTGCAACAGTGGGTGGGGTGAGCAGAATTAGAAAAGGGAGAGATGAAGGGAGTTGAAGGAGGGTAAGAGAGGAAGGTAGTGGACCAGAGACAGAGGTAGGGGTATATATGGGGGCAGCGAGAGGGTAGTGGCAGGCAGAGGTGGTGATAATTGTCACTAATATCAGTGGCTCAGTAGATAGCATACTCACCTCTGAGGCTGGGAGATCAGAGGGCTGTGGCTTCAGTTTCCGCATCTGGCACTTGGGTTAATATCCCAGTACTGACACTGTAGTGCAACATGGGGGGGGGGTAATGCATTTCTGAGGTGCCACCTTTCGGATGAGACATTAAACAGAGGTCCCATCTGCCTGGATTGGTGGTAGTTCAGGTGGATGCTAAAGATTTCATGGCACTTATCAAAAATAAGTAGGGGTGTTTTTATTTACAATAATGCATAAATACAATAATGCAAAAAAAGTGAATATAATACTGTACATACTATCTTGGAGAAAGTAAAAAAAAAATGAACCAAACAATCAATCTATTAACACAAAGGGGTTACCCACCTCCCTTACAATCAAAACAAAATTACCTATTTATATGTAATCATATGTGAAAACCCCTTCCACCAACTTCAACTTTATCTACATTATATAGTTGCCTATCTTTCAAATAAACTTTCTGTAATTCATTCATTACATATTGACAGAATCCTTCATACGTGACTGTTTTTTGATAAATAACCCATTGGCATCTCACCTGCTATAAATAAAATCTTAAACATGCAAAAAAGACCATCAATGTTTTATAATAAGTTTTTAAACTAGGTGGTACAATTCCAGTTACTAAAATGTCATAAGTCAGTTTTGATAACCACTGCAGATTCCATTTTTTTGCAGCATCAATCCATAATGGTTTAACAAAAGAGCAGTATAGAAAAAATGTTCCATAGTTTCTTCCTGGTTTATACACTCTGGATATGGACAGTTTCTTTCTTCCTTTGCTTTATATTTAGCTGTAGCCCTTACAATTAACCGACCATGCATAATGAGCCACTGTGTTTCCCACATAAATTCTGGAAGTCTGGGATTGTTTAGTTGGTCTAATATTCTGGTGTTCATAGCTGTGGGACAATTCTTGAAACTGGGATTTGTAGGATAGACTTGGGTCATGATGGCCTTACAGAGTGATTTCGTGGAGTTGGAACAAATTTGTAATTTTGTGACCTGCCATTTGTATCATTTCTGTGCTGCTGGTCTAAAATATATCGGCATGTGAATGTGTGGATTAATTTTTGGAGCACTAATGAGCCAAGCTTTCAAATAACGACCTAGTGCACTGCCAATCCATAACCCATCACAACTATCTGGATAAAGCAACCTTCGCTTGATTGTATGGATAAAAAAAAAGAACATGGCAGAAAGTGACACGATCGATCATTCCTAATCCTCCCTTCTCTTTCTCTAGATAGGTGTAGCATCTCTTAATCGAGTTTAATCTATTCTCCCATAACATTTGGAAAAAACAACTATATAATCTTGTCTCATATTGAGAAGGTAAAGGAAAGATGGTAGCAACATATTGTAAATATGGTATTATAAATTGTTTAAGAATTTGAATTCTTTTTTGTTTTGAAAATTTAAACTGTTTCCATCTAGTCACTTTTCTTTCAACATTTTTCAATACCCAGTCCCAGTTGTCTTCAGGAAGATTTTGAGGCCTGAACTGAATACCCAGGATGGAGAGAGGTTCTGCGGATATCATGATATTGTTGTGTTTAATAACAGACTGATTCCTACTTCCCATCATTAGCCCTGTAGATTTTGATTTGTTAAATCTGGCATTAGAAATTGTTGAAAATAACTTGAATTCCTTAAGAAAATCCTCCATTTGATCATGGTTGTTAAAAAAAAAAAAAAAAAAAAATTGTCTGCATAGGCTTGCACAATCAACTGAATATTGGACTGTGGCAATTGTAACCCTTCTCATTTAGATGAAATAGCTAATGCTCTTATTAGCAGTTCGAGCGAAAAAATGTACAACAAGGGGCTTAGAGGGCAACCTTGATGAACCCCTGTTTTTATTTCAATACCTTTTGTTACTGTTCCCTTTATCACTGGATATACCTTAGCAGAATTATATAATGATTTAATGATCTTAATTATTGAGCAGGGAATCCCAACAAATTATAATACCATGAATAAATACATGTGATTGACCCTATCGATCCTTGTACTCATTATGTGTGTGACTGTCATGACCCTCATTGGGATATATATGTACTGTACATATTGTAGATATTAGTTTAACCTTCTCTTAACCGAGTTTCAACATGTGAATTCACTGTATATTATTGTGCTATAAACATCATTTTTTTCTGTATGTATAACTGTCTCATAAGTATGTGATGTAATTGCTGTGTATCAACTCGAACCTTGACCTTATAAGGTCCATCTTGTAAATGAGCCTTGCTCAATGATGATCGCCTGAATAAATAAAGATTTGATTGATTGATTGATTGATTGATTGATTGATTGAAGCTTTCTCTAAATCCATAGAAAGTAAGCATCCTGATCTTCCTTCTAAAGATAAGGATTCAATCAAGTCTCTTATAATTAGTATAGCCGATTGTATCCGCCTGTCTGGTAAGCCACAATATTGTAGTGGCAAAATCACTTTGCCAGTTTTTTTAATCTATTATTAATAAAGTAGTAAATATTTTGTAATCAGAGTTTAAGATTGTGATGGGTCTCCAGTTTCCAATGTCTCCGTTTTCCCCTGATTTAAAAATATATATCATAAGGCCTTCTGCAAATGCAACCGGAATTGACTTACCTGACATAAAAAACTGTAATACTAAATTTAAACAAGAAATGATTTCCGCCTGGAAGGTTTTATAGGATAAGTTGGGAAGTCCATCTAAACCTGGTGTAATGTTGTCTTTTAGATTATGAATGACCGTTTCTATTTCTTTGTAAGAAAAAGGTTCCTTCATGGCTTTAGTTTCCTGAGAATCTAATGGGGGGGGTGCAGATATTCTCTTATTTCTATTGCACATGGATAAGTCTCAGGTTGTAGATTATTAAAATGGATTTCTATAATAGAATTAATAGAAATTTCATCTTTGATTCTAATCTTATTGTAGTCTAAATATTCCATGGCTGTAGACTCCTTAATCTTTTTACATAGTTCAAAAGGGTCTCCAACCACAGATTTTTTTGAATGATTAGCTAAGAGAGCCCGAAGAGTTCTGGTTCTATTGTATTGAAAGTCTTTCATCTGAGTTTTAATATTGTCAATTTGAGATGAAAAGTCTAATCTAGATGAGTTTACTATTGAAATTAGGCGCTGTAACTGTGTTCTAAGTTTCAAATGAGAAAAGAAATTTGAATTCCTCTGGCGAATTCCATATTTTTTAAACCAGTTACTACAGTCTTTTTTGTTTCTATCCACCAAGCACCAAGATCTGGGTATAAAAATGCCACTGACAATCTAGCTTGAAGAATAAGTAATATTTAATTCTTTACTAGAGCATCTAGGAGAATGGAAGCGTTTAATTTCCATCCAGTTTTCTTACATAACTTGGGGGGCCCAACCCCAATTTCGACTTGTATAAGCAAGTGATCAGAAAATTTGACAGGTACAGTTTTAAACTTCCCCACAGTAATTGATTTTGACATGAATAGGTAATCAATTGTTGAACCTATTTTCCCTTTAAAAAAGGTACAGTTAGTACTAGAATTTAATAACTAATTACAGTTGGATAAATCTGCTATTTTTATGATAGATTCAAGACAGTTTGAATCACAATAAACTTTCTTTTTTGACATTTTATTAGAATTTATACCACAATTAAAATCTCCGCCCCAAAAGATATTAACAGAGGTTACCAGACAGGGTTGTATTGCTTTCATACACTCAGTTCTAAGTGCCTTGGTTTGAGGATTATAAGTGTTAATAAATCTACAGTTCATGGACCGCCAATTCCCATCTATGATTGAGACTCTGCCTGGTATTAAATATATTAATTTATGTAATACAAAGTGGAAAGCATTAAATAATATTCCTATCCCATCTGCACAGTCTCTACCAAACGATCAGTAAGAAGGACCCCGTGGCCAATCTCTTTTAAAGGAGGCTATCTGCTCAAATGCAAACATCCATGGTTCCTGCACGCAGCTTACTGCAACATTATTGTCATGAAGGAATTGAAATACTGCTTGCCTTCTCACATTATTTAATATGCTATGTGTGTTTAATGACCCCCATATGTGCACCGTTATTATTCCTATTTCATGTTGGATTTATATTATTATTTTTTCTCCTTTTTTGTTTTCTTTATAATCCTCTATTGTCATTCTTGCATTTTCCTGAAATGATTTTTGGGAGTCTGAATCCCCTACCTCCATTTCAGAATCACCCCAATTGGGGAATAAGGCAGCATAGGAATTATGGGATTCTATTGACTCATTTTGAGGTGTAGTTTTTGCCTTTATATTTCTGATAGACCATCTAGGGGTAAGGGGGGCAGTGAGGTACTTTCTATACCTGGAGTTTCTGTATCATCTGGGTCTTTATAACATACTGGCTCAAACTGCTCTGCATCCTTTTCTGTTTTTACTATTCCTGCAGGTTCCACCAGTGGACTGGGGGGGGCTACTTTAGCTAAAGCTACAACTTCTGATTCCTGAAAGGCGGGATGTTGTGGGCTTCTCTGCCGATGTTTCAGCCTGTTTAGCCATGGCATCCTGGACTTGTTGGATCAGGAAGTCAAGACTCCCACAAGAGGCTTTATTTTTTGCTGCCCAAGGACACTCTTTAAATGCATGTCCGTATTCCTCACAAAGGTCGCACTTGTTGTGGTTGGCACATTGCATGGTGACATGGCCCACTTCCCCACAGTTGTCACAGCTGGGTTGGTCACAAATACTTGAAAGGTGAGTTTTTGACCTGCACTTATAGCAAGCCCTAGGCTGACCACTGTAAAAACATACCCCTCTATCTTTGCCTAATAGGAAAGCATTGGGGGTATGCTCAATCCCTGTGTCAGATTGCCTTAATTTAACTTTGTACTTCCAGCCCCCAGTCCAGAATTGTTCTGAATCCAAAATGGGTTCAGGTTCACTTTGTATTTCACACTTTTGAGATAACCATTAAGTTATGTCTTCCACATGGACCCCCTCATTCCTAAACATTATAGTAATGTTTTTAATTAATGGTTTAGTTAGTGGAATTACTAAAAAGGGGGGGTCCATGTGGGGGAACATTTAACTTGCCCATACCTCTACCAAAACAGATCTAAAGCATTAGACGTTTGATAACTTATATCAAAGTTATTCTCCCCAGAAATATTAATAAACACAAATACATCTCTAGTAGAGAAATGTAATGATTCTTTAATAAGATATTTCCCTACGCAATGTCTGTCAGGTCTTTCCTCCAGACCTCCCTTGTAGCGGATGTGTACTGCATTCTGCCTAGGTGCTGCTTCTCTTTTTGCATGAGAGAAAAGTTCAGACATCAAAGGTTTGTTTGAATTGGCTGAACATTTTTGTTCATCCTTGCTTGCTTCTTTATGAGGAATAGTGACAGTTTGTGATTTAATAGCTGGTTTCACATTGTTAGGCTGCAAAGGCATGCTTACTATAGGGCTTGCTTTCTTGTCTGCAGAAACTAGCCCAGCATCATTTTTTTCTTAAGAATGATAATTTAAAACTCTAGGTTTCCACTCAGAGGAATCTGTTAGTAAATTAAAGGTAGTATCCCTTACAGTGTCTGGAGACCAAACCCCTGTGGCAGACCTTTCCCAGCCTGCTTCATGGAGCATCTTCTGAGGTGACCAGTTCTCATCATGTTTTCCTGTGTTTGCTGAGACCTGCCTTTGAGTGGTGGAAGCAGTTTGAGCTGTCGTAGCATTCTCAATCATTACTTGCCACTCCCGTACTGAAGATTTAGGAGCTTCTGTATTTACAGATGGAACTCGTGGAGCTAGCGGCCACCGAAAACAAAATTCCATCACCCCTTCTTGACAGTTTACTTTGGTTTGAAATTTTATCCGAGCGGATGCCTCAGAATCATTCTACCGCTGGGCCGGTGGCTTAAACACGAACCCTGCTTCTTTAGAAGGGTGCGCCTTCCCCACAAAGGGCAAACTCTGAACAGAATGGCTGGAAGCCGGGTGAGCGCTGCTGTGTGCTAATGGGGGTGAGAAGCTCTCGCAATCATTATTGCCATTTTTCGTCGTTACTTCAGGCTCTTGGCACTCGCTAAACTTTGCGAAAGAGCTGCCAGCCTTAACACAGTCACTATTAGCAGGATTAGAAGTGTTTGAAAACAACCACTCACCCTCTGGTGGGAGAAGCATCTTTTTGGCCGCATCATCGTTGTTGCTGTCAGTTTGTTCTTTCAGCCTGTCAGGTGAATCAGCTGCAGCCCCGATTAACACAGTGCTCTGGTTTGGACAAGACGTTCCCTCTAGAGCCGAATGAACCTCTGCTTGTATATCAGCTTTGTAAGTACTCATTCCATCAAAAGGTCTGGTATTCTTCAAAGTGGAAACGTTTGCAAAGGGTAAAAAAAATATCTGGAATAGAACTAGCCTCATTAAATATTTCTTCTCCATCAGTTTCCTGATTATCAATCAGATTATCCAGAATTAGATGATCAGTTAACAGTGAGGCCTTCCCCACCACTAAACTAGCATCCTTCTCCTCCGAAGTCTCTCCCAAAGTGGCCATCTCACAGCAAGACAGCCCATCCACCTACAGGAGAGTAGGGGAATTTCCCCGGTATCCTGGCCAAATTTCTCCCATTCACTAAACATACCACCAACAGCTTAATCTGGTTTTATTTCAGTTGCTTACCATCTGTATCCCCCCTCCTCCAGGTCGCCCCAGAAAAAGGGACTTTCTAGGCCCAGTGGGCTTACTGGGTCAACAAAATTCAATAAATAAAATAAATACATAGTAGAGAGGTGCGAAGAACAGGAGCGACTGCCAGGGCAGTTAGAAGAAACAGTCACAGGTGGCTCTGGAAAAAAACGTTTGATATAGCTTGTATTTGAACAAGCAGAGGGTACCTAAGTTGGTGAGTTCACTGCCCAGGGAGTTAAACATCTTATGGGCTTTACCTGCAAAGGACCGCTGACCTTGAGCGGTGCGACCGCAGGGAACAGATAGAGAATAGTTGTCAGAGCTTTATGTGTAACTGGAGCGATTGCCTGGGCTTAAGAGAGACTGAACCCCAAGGGGGCTTGAATACCATCAATGACTTTTTTGCTAGTAGGCAGGTTTGGAAAGTAATCCTTCCTTGAAGTTGTAGCCAGTTTGACTGTTTATAGAGGTCCCAGGTATGCGTGCGGTGGACAGCACCAGTAAAGAGTCTGCAGGCCCTATTCAGCGTTGTTATGATTCGCCATAGTGCTGTGGCTGCTCCATAGATAACAAGCCCATAATAAAGAGGGGGTGGTCAGAGGGTGACTGTGAAAAGGCAGAGATACTAAACAAATATTGTTGCTCAGTATTCACAAATGAAGAGGGTAAGGTACCTAAACCAAACAATAGAAATACTCTGGATATGGGGGTTGATACCAGCCCATTCACAGAAGAAAGAGTTCTGAAAGAACTCTTAAAACTGAAGGTGGACAAAGCAACAGGGCCTGATGGGATTCATCCCAGAATTCTAAAAGAACTAAGGGTAGAACTAGTGACACCACTGACTACCTTCTTTAACAAATCATGGGAGGATGGGGTGGTACCTGAGGACTGGAGGAGGACAGATGTGATTCCCCTTCACAAAAGTGGGAGCAAGGCAGAAGCAGAAAACTACAGACCTGTTAGTTTAACCTCAGTGATAGGAAAAATGATGTAATCACTTCTGAAGGAAATAATCTTTGAGTACCTAGAGGCCAGAGGGGCACAGGACCCAAGGCAGCATGGATTCACAGTGGGAAGGTCATGTCAGACGAATCTAATAGATTTCTTTGACTGGGTGACCAAAGTAGTAGATTAGGGAGGGGCTGTGGACATGGCCTACCTGGACTTTAGCAAGGCATTTGGCACAGGCCCACACAAAAGATTAATATGCAAGTTAGCCAGCCTGGGAGTGGGTCCCTAGATGGTAGCCTGGGTAAAGAATTGGCTGGAGAACAGGACACAGAGGGTAATAGTAAATGGAGTCCACTATGAAGAAAGGGGGGTTACTAGTGGGGTACCACAGGGTTCAGTACTAGGACCAGTCCTCTTCAATGTCTTTATAAGTGACATTGCAGAGGGACTGGAAGAAAAAGTATGTCTCTTTGCAGACAACACAAAGATCTGCAACAGGGTTGATGCACAAGGTGGGGTGGAAAGGATGAGAAGGGACTTGGCAAGGCTGGAGGACTGGTCAAATGTATGGCAGCTTAGATTCAATGCTAAGAAGTGCAAAGTAATGCACCTAAATATAGAAGTCAATGGCAGATGAGGACCGCAAGGCCCATCCAGTCTGCCCATATCTTTTTCTACCTTATGAATGTGCCATAGGCCTTTGCTCTGTCAATGGCCTATCTATTCATACTCATCTGTATTGTTCCCTTATGCCTATTCCATGCCTGTTTGAAGCCCTGCACTGTATTCATATCCACCACTTCCTGAGGTAGGCCTTTTCATGCATCCACTACCCTTTCTGTGAAAAAGAGCTTCCTCACATTACCCCTGGGAAACAAAAATCCAGGAAGAGTACACAATGAGGGGTGAGATACTAACAACAGCAAAAATGGAAAGGGACCTGGGGGTAGTCTTATCAGATTACCTAAAGGTGGGCAAGCAATGTGAGAGGGCAGGAAGGAGGGCTGGGGGAATATGGGGATGCATAGGGAGAGGCATCATTAGTAGAAAACAGGAAGTTGTTATCCCTCTGTACAGACAGCTGGTGAGACCCCATCTGGAGTACTGCGTGCAGTTCTGGAGACCCAATCTCCACAAAGACATAGACATGATGGAGGCAGTCCAGAGGAGGGCAACAAAAATGGTGCAGGGTCTGCACCAGAAGATGTATGAAGAGGGACTTAAGGTGCTCAATATGTATAGCCTTGAGGAAAGGAGGGAGAGGGGGGACATGCTAGAAACTTTCAAGTACCTCAAGGGAATCAACAAAGTCCAAGAGAGTAGCATCTTTCAGAAAAAGAGGTGTGCAAGAACAAGGGGGCACAATTTCGAAGATAAAGGGGGGATGTCTCAGAGGTAATGTGAGGAAGTATTTTTTCATGGAGAGGGTTGTGGATGCATAGAATGGCTTTCCTGAGGAGTTTATAGAGTCAAAAACAGTGGTGGAATTCAAGAATGCATGGGACAGTTATAAGGCAATTCTGGGGGTGGGGGTAGGAGGAAGTAGGCTGTTTGTTAACTAGGATCTGCAGCGTATCCATTAGGTAGGGAAATGGGCTGACTGGATAGGCCAAGCAGTCCTTATCTGCCGTCAAATTCTATGTTCTATGTTTAATTAATGATGGAGACAGTAGAGCTGTGTATTGCTAGCTTAAGGGCGTCAGGTGTCAGGCAGTGTCTGTGATTATAGAGAAGGCCTATACAGATATTTACCGATTTCACAACTGAATTGATAAGGCTGGAGAAGGATGGAGTAGGATCCAGGGTTACACCATGGTATTTGAAAGTCTGCGTCTGGTCCAGGTTGACACCGAGCTGTTTTTGATAGCCAAGTGTTGGTGTCTATGTTTGTTATGTATGCCTTGGAGCACCATAGTGTGTTTTTTTTTTTTTTGTAATTTAGCACTAGTTTCTGTGAGATGAACCAGGCCTCAACTTGCGTGAAACTTTCCTGCAGTTGTTTCTCCAAGAGGGAGGGGTCAGAATTCTTAGAGAAAATCATTGCATCATCAGCATACTAAATAATGTTTTCATCACAGGTAGAAGGGAGATTGTTCAGGAAGATGCTGAAAAAAAGGGTCCCAATATTAACCCTTGGGGAACACCATCCCGGACAGGTAGTTTGGAGGAGGGGGAGTCACCAATCTTAGCTTGCTGTGACTGGCTGGAGAGTAACTGTTGAACCATTGGAGAGTATCATGAGAGAGTCCTAAGTTGCCAGTTTGTTCCAGTAGTAATGGATGACTGACTATATCGAAGGCCTTCGAGAGGTCTATTAAGGTGGCACTGGCAAGTTGTCCTTGGTCTAGTGCTAGATGAATGTGGCCTGCAAATTCAAGGAGGGTAGAGGTGGTGCTCTGTCCTTTGTGAAAGCTGTGTTGCTGTGGACATTGCAAGTTGTATTTCTCCACATACTCCACCAATTGGTCTGTGACAATTTTTTCAAGAGCGTTGGATAAAGGGGGTAGGATGGAGATGGGCCTGTAGTTACAGTGTAATGTCCTATCCCCAGACTTGTGTATTGGGGTCAGCAGGGTGGATTTAAACTTGAGCGGGAACTGGGACAGCATAATGGACCAGTTAATAATCTTGGTAAGAGGGTGCAGGACGTCAAGAGTGAGGGCGATGAGCTTCAAGTCGTGTTTGTCCCCACTTGATCTGGATTTTCCGAGCACCTTTAGGAGGTATTTTCTGGCATCCCTTTCAGTAACTGCCTTGAAATAGAAATGTGGATGATTTGTATCCTGGGCCTGTTGATATTGAGTGGCCGTGGTTTGGTTGGTGTCAAAGAAGTTAGAGGGAAGCACATGGCTGAGGTCAGTGAATGCCAGATTGAAAGTACTGACAATTGTGGTAGGGTCCAATGTGTTGCTGCCGTCAACTTTTAGCATATTAGGAGTTGCTTTAGACTTTTTCACTATAACTTCAGAGAGACTTTGCTAGAATTTCCTTCCCCCCCGACCATGAGTTTGATAAGGTGCTTCTGTAGTAGCCGGCTAGTTCAGTGCCGATAGCTCTGGTACAGGCACTCCTGGTCGCCCTGTATGCCTGGAAGTCTGCTTGGTTGCCAGAGGCTATAGCACAAGCCCACAGAAGATCCCGATCTTTTAGTTGGTCTAGGAGATAGCCTGAGATCCAAAGGTTGTCAAGGCCTTTCATTTTGTGTTTCTTAAAGAGGGCATGGATATCGCACACTACACTGAATTTTGAAATAAAGTATTGAAGTGCAGCATCAACATCCAGAGTGGTGTCAATCAGAGACCAATCTTGTTGTTGCAGGAGTGCCTTAAGTGGTGCAAGGTGTCCCCTAATTAGCATCTGACTGTTGATAGCTTTTGCGGGGGGGGTTATTGAATTTATTTGACCACATGCACTAGACTGGGGAACGGTAACTAATGGCATCAGGGAGAATTGTAGTGTGGCTAATATGGTCAGGGCGATTTGAGAGTACCCAGTCCAGTAAGGTACTGGTCCCTGTTCTATAGTTGATCCTAGTGGGTGAGGTAACTAGATGTTTAAAAAAATTTGCAGCTCCCAAGGCATCCTTGTAGTTGTTTGCACTGGGGGCAAGCCATTTGACATTAAAGTCCCTAAAAATATAACTTCTGAGTTAAGCTTTAGATTACTGATGCAGTTAAGGAATCAGTTCAGACTTCTTCTTGTTCAAGTTCAAGTTCAAGTTTATTGCAGGAAAACTCCGTTGAGCAAGTACATTCACAAGGAGGTCCTGAGACATACATACATTCACAATGAAGTCCTGCGACTGACTTACAGACAAATAGTTAAGTGCTTACATCATAAGAAACAGAATTCATAATGATAAGAGCTTACATGCTTGTAAGTTGGGGTGGACTATATATACAGAGACTATTGTCAGAGGTTTGCTATGAGCCCCAAGAATGACTTTAATAGTGAGGACCTGAAGCTCATCTCCATTAATGGGTAGGGTCAGAGCATGCCCTGTCATAGAATCTTTAAGATAAAGGGCACAGCCGCACCCTTTTTTGGATAGTCAGTCTTGCCTAAAGATAGTATACCCAGGTATTGCCACAGCAGTGTCATGGATGATTGGAGATGACCAAGTTTCAACTACAGATAGTACATCTGGGCTGTGCTGTCCAGGCAGTGATGGCATCTAATTTTTTGGTAAGGCTGCACATGTTGATGCTAGTTAGCGAGAGGGTCCGTGTTCTACATTGCTCCCTAGGGGGAGCTAGGGGTGATCCAGGGTTGGGGTGAACATTGCCCAATATTAGCAGGAGTAGTAGTATTAGTCTTTTTAGGAGTTCCTTAAGATATCGGCAGTGACTGCTATATACACTTTTTCCTTTATGCTTATTCTCAGTTGTTGTCTGTAGTAACTGTGACAGAAATGGGAAGGAAAGAGTTAATGGTTTGGATTCTGTAGGTGCCGTATTTTTTTAGCAGTGTGAAAAATAAAAAAAATACACTGAGGCTGAAAGCATCCAGCTTGTGGAATTCCTAGCTGCTAGATAAGAGCTGGGTCATAAATCTTGAGTGGACATCTCCAGACAAACACAGACCTGCAGACACGGACACAGGGCAGTTTGAATGGATTGGATCATTTAAATATAAACTTAAGGTGAAAAGGGAATATAATTGGTCACTGATAGGTGTTCGCTCTGATTGGGACAATTAAATACATACATGTTGGTTGGTGCATTTAAAGGGAGAATAGGAATGACCTATTCTCCAGAGAATATATAACCTTCTGAGAGACAGAGAAACTCTCTCTTGCCTTTGGAAGCTGTGAGGGGAAACATAAGCTTAAAGCCTACCTGGTAGCTATGTCCGTGGGAGCTGGCAGTTAGAACAGGGTCCAGTGTCTCTTGTAACACAGGGAAGGGTAAGTTTAGTGATAGCATATTTCAGTAATAGCCTTCTTTTGCCATCTGTTATTTAAAAACATTTGTTTACTTTTCCTGTACGAGTGTTATTCTCTTGTGTTGTAAATACATATCCTGTAAATGCTCATTGCACTTTCTGTTAAGTAAAAGCTATTTATTTGCTCAACAGTTGTGACTGTGATGTCATTTTTCTAAGGTAATATTTGGTTTTCCACTGGCTAAGGTAAACTCTGTGTAGCATCTGCCACCCGAAAGAGACACACTACCAGACTTTAATTTGTGGATACAGAAGGTGATACCAGCCCATTTACAGAAGAAAGGGTTCTGAAAGAACTCTTAAAACTGAAGGTGGACAAAGCAATGGGGCCTGATGGGATTCATCCCAGAATTCTAAAAGAACTAAGGGTAGAACTAGTGACACCACTGACTACCCTCTTTAACAAATCATGGGAGGATGGGGTGGTACCCGAGGACTGGAGAAAGGCAGATGTGATTCCCCTTCACAAAAGTGGGAGCAAGGCAGAAGCAGAAAACTACAGACCTGTTAGTTTAACCTCAGTGGTAGGGAAAATGATGGAATCACTTCTGAAACATAGAAACATAGAATTTGACGGCAGATAAGGACCACTTGGCCCACCCAGTCTGCCCATTTCCCTACCTGATGGATAAGCTGCAGATCCTAGTTAACCAGCAGCCTACTTCTTCCTACCCCCACCCCCTAGAATTGCCTTATGACTGTCCCATGCATGCTTGAATTCCACCGTTTTTGACTCCAAAACCTCCTCTGGAAGGCCGTTCCATACACCCACAACCCTCTCTGTGAAAAAATACTTCCTTAAATTACCTCTGAGCCGCCCCCCTTCTGTCTTCAAATTGTGCCCCCTTGTTCTTGCACACCTCTTTTTTTGAAAGATGCTACCCTCTTGGACTTTGTTGATTCCCTTGAGGTACTTGAAAGTTTCTATCATATCCCCCCTCTTCCTCCTTTCCTAGAGGCTATACATATTAAGCTCCTTAAGTCTCTCTTCATATGTCTTCTGGTGCAGACCCTGCACCATTTTAGTTGCCCTCCTCTGGACAGCCTCCATCCTGTCTATGTCTTTGCAGAGATTGGTCTCCAGAACTGCACGCAGTACTCAGATGTGGTCTCACCAGCTGTCTGTACAGAGGGATAATAACTCTTGTTTCTACTGGTGATGCCTCTCCTATGCATCCCAGTATTCCCCAACCCTCCTTGCTGCCCTCTCACATTGCTTGCCCACCTTTAGGTCATCTGATATGACTACACCAAGGTCCCTTTCCATTTTGTTGTTGTTAGTATCTCTCCCCCATTGTGTACTCTTCCCTGGGTTTTGTTTCCAGGTGCATTACCTTGCACTTCTTAGCATTGAATCTAAGCTGCCATACATTTGACCATTCCTCTAACCTTGCCAAGTCCCTTCTCATCCTTTCCACCCCACCTTGTGCATCAACTCTGTTGCAGATCTTGTGTCATCTGCAAAGAGACATTTTCCTTCCAGTCCCTCTGCAATGTCGCTTATAAAGACATTGAAGAGGACTAGTCCTATCTGAACCTGCGGTACCCCACTACTAACCCCCTTTTTTTCAGATGGACTCCATTTCACTATTACTCTCTGTGTCCTATTCCAGCCAATTCTTTACCCAGACTGTCATCTTGGGACCCACTCCCAGGCTGGCTAACTTGTATATTAATCTTTGTGTGGGACTGTGTCAAATGCCTTGCTAAAGTCTAGGTAGGCCATGTCCACAGCCCCTCCCTGATCAACTACTTTGGTCACCCAGTCAAAGAAATCTATCAGATTTGTCTGGCATGACCTTCCTGCTGTGAATCCATGCTGCCTTGAGTCCTGTGCCCCTCTGGCCTCTAGATACTCAACAGTTCTTTCCTTCAGAAGTGATTCCATCATTTTCCTTACCACTGAGGTTAAACTAACAGGTCTGTAGTTTCCTGCTTCTGCCTTGCTCCCACTTTTGTGAAGGGGAATCACATCTGCCCTCCTCCAGTCCTCAGGTACCACCCCATCCTCCCATGATTTGTTAAAGAGGGTAGTCAGTGGTGTCACTAGTTCTACCCTTAGTTCTTTTAGAATTCTGGGATGAATCCCATCAGGCCCTGTTGCTTTGTCCACCTTCAGTTTTAAGAGCTCTTTCAGAACCCTTTCTTCTGTAAATGGGCTGGTATCAACTTCTGTATCCAGAGTGTTTCCACTCTTTGTTTTAGGTACCTCCTCATCTTCCTTTGTAAATACTGAGCAAAAATATTTGTTTAGTATCTCTGCCTTTTCACAGTCACCCTCTGCCCACCCTTCCTCCCCTTTATTAAGCCTCACTATCCCTCACTTGGTCTTCCTTCGCTCCCTGATGTACCTATAAAAGGTTTTATCCGCCTTCTTAACTGAGTTGGCTATCTTTTCCTCGGTTTGGGCCTTTGCTGTTCTGACTGCCTTTCCAGCTTCCTTTTGCTTTAACTGATACAGTTCTCTGTCCTGTTCCTTCTGTGATTCCTTGTACTTCCTGAATGCTTTCTTTCCTCTTGAACCTTCACTGCCACTTCCTTTGAGAACCATAGTGGTTTCTTACCTCGCTTCGCTTTTTGTTTATTTGCTACACAAAGGCTTGTTACCGCCTGTGATGGCAGTTTTTTATTCCCCATTGTTCTTCCACCCTCCTTCCTGCCCATTTGCTAGTGCATTCCTTAGGCATTCACCCATTTTGGCAAAGTCAGCCCTCCTAAAATCCAATACCTTTGTCTTTGTATGGCTTGACTCTATTGCTGTGTTTATTGTGAACCATACTGTTCGATGGTCGCTAGTTCCCAGATGGCTACCACTTCTACATCTGTGATCTCTCTTCATCTCCATTTGAGAGAACCAGGTCTAAGATTGCTCCCTCTCGAGTGGGCTCCAATACTAGTTGTCTAAGGCATGCCCCTGTAGGGCATCTAGAATAACCCCACTCTTAGAAGTGGCTGCTGCAACTGCACTCCAGTTAACATCTGGCATATTCAGATCACCCATCAGCAATATCTCCCTTTATCTGCCATTCTAAGTATACTTTCTATCATTTCTTGTCCATTTCCTCCCTGGAGGAGGATCTGTATACAACCCTGTGCGGATTGTGGTGCCATTGCCTGCCTCCAAATTGACCCACAGTGCTTCTTCTCCTCCTGTTTACCCTTTTGTTCTGTTGCTTTGATTTCTTCTCTTATGTGAGAGCTACTCCTCCTCCTCTTTTACCCTCCCTGTCCCTCCTGTAGATAGTGTATCCTGGTATGTTTACGTCCCAGTCATGGTTCTGTGTGTACCATGTTTCTGTGACTCCACGATATCCAAATCTTCCTCCTCCATCAAGGCTACTAATTCAGGAAGCTTGTTACCCAGACTACGGGCATTGGTACTCATTGCTCTCCATTTTTGATGGCTTTACCTTCTGTAGTGGCATCCCCACTGACCTTTCTACCGTCTTTTCTCATTTAGTACCCTCTTTGTAGGGGGAGGCTGGGATTTTCCTGCTGCTTATCAGTGCCTCCCTCCTTGACTAGTTTAAAGGCTTGCCAATGAAGAATTTAAATCGATTGCCCAAAAGACTTGTTCCCTTCCTGGACAGATGCAGACCATCCTGCCAGTATAGGCTGGTGTCCCTCCAGGTGGAACCCCAGTCCCCAATGAAGCCAAACCCCTGTGCTCCACACCATTTTTTCAACCATTTGTTAAACTGCATGGTGCAAAGTACCCTCGCCTCACCCATGCCACTGACAGGCAGCACCTCTGAGAAGGATACTGTGTGTGCTACTTGTCTTAAGCCCCTCCCCAACTCTACAAAGTCCTTCTGCACTGCTCTAATCTCATGATGAGCTAAGTCATTTGTCCCTAGGTGGAGAATGATGCCCAGCTCAGACTCCCGTGCAACTGTTCTCATGATCCTAAGGATGCGCTTCCTTTCCCTCCAAGCCATGGCACCAGGCAGGCACCTTACTTCAGTTTTACCTGCTCCCCCCAGTTCTATCCCCCTAATAATTGAGTCCCCCACCAGGAGCTGCTTTCTTTCCCTGTGGTGCCCTCTGCCTCCTTCCTGAGGGCCTCCCTTGTGACAGTTGTCTGCACCCTCCTTAGTCTCCTCTGCGGGTGCATCCATAGGGGAACTATGCTCCCCCAGAATGGTGTATGGATTGTGGAGTGGAACAACTGACTGGTGTGCCTCTGTTCCACCACCCTACCCTCCCTGAGCCCACTGTGGTCCAACTGCTGTGCTTTCTTCGCAACCTCTGAGGTAGTGGTGGTGGCTCTGGTGCTCCCTGGATGGGGAGGTTCCTGCCACTGTCCAGTGCGGCCTGAAGATGGGCAACTTCCTCCCTCAGGGCAGATAGTTGTCTGCAAACAGGGCAGCATCTCAGCCTCCAGAAAGACTCCCGGAAGACTGCTGCCCCACAGCCTTTACATTGTACTACTCCCCACATAACTGTCTACCTTGTTTAGTTTTTTTTTTGTGTGTGTATGTGTGTGATTGGTGCGTTATATAGAAATATATGTATTTATATAATATGTATGCTTATATTGTCAGAAGAAAGAATTGTTGAGTTTCTAGAGGCCAGAGGGGCTCAGGACCCAAGGCAGCATAGATTCACAGCGGGAAGGTCATGCCAGACAAATCTGATAGATTTATTTGACCGGGTGACCAAAGTAGTAGATCAGGGAGGGGCTGTGGACATGGCCTACCTAGACTTTAGCAAGCATTTGACACAGTCCCACACAAAAGATTAATATACAAGTTAGCTAGCCTGGGAGTTGGTCCCAAGATGACAGCCTTGGTAAAGAATTGGCTGGAGAATAGGACACAGAGAGTAATAGTAAATGGAGTCCACTCTGAAAAAGGGGGTTAGTAGTGGGGTACCGCAGGGTTCAGTATTAGGACCGGTCCTCTTCAATGTCTTTATAAGCGACATTGCAGAGGGACTGGAAGGAAAAGTATGTCTCTTTGCAGATGACACAAAGATCTGCAACAGAGTTGATGCACAAGGTGGGGTGGAAAGGATGAGAAGGGACTTGGCAAGGTTAGAGGAATGGTCAAATGTATGGCGGCTTAGATTCAATGCTAAGAAGTGCAAGGTAATGCACCTGGGAAACAAAAACCCAGGGGAAGAGTACACAATGGGGGGTGAGATACTAACAACAACAAAAATGGAAAGGGACCTGGGGTAGTCATATCAGATGACCTAAAGGTGGGCAAGCAATGTGAGAGGGCAGCAAGGAGGGCTGGGGGGATACTGGGATGCATAGGGAGAGGCATCACCAGTAGAAAACAGGAAGTTATTATCCCTCTGTGCAGACAGTTGGTGAGACCCCATCTGGAGTACTGCGTGCAGTTCTGGAGACCCAATCTCCACAAAGACATAGACAGGATGGAGGCTGTCCAGAGGAGGGCAACTAAAATGGTGCAGGGTCTGCACCGAAGACATATGAAGAGAGACTTAAGGAGCTTAATATGTATAGCCTCGAGGAAAGGAGGAGAGGGGGATATGATAGAAACTTTCAAGTACCTCAAGGGAATCAACAAAGTCCAAGAGGTAGCATCTTTCAAAAAGAGGTGTGCAAGAACAAGGGGCACAATTTGAAGATAGAAGGGCGGCTCAGAGGTAATTTAGGAAGTATTTTTTCACAGAGAGGGTTGTGGATGCATGGAACGGCCTTCTGGAGGAGGTTGTGGAGTCAAAAACAGTGGTGGAATTCAAGCATGCATGGGACAGTCATAAGACAATTCTAGGGGGTGAGGGTAGGAAGAAGTAAGCTGCTGGTTAACTAGGATCTGCAGCTTATCCATTAGGTAGCAAAATGGGCAGACTGGGTGGGCCAAGCAGTCCTTATCTGCCGTCAAAATCTATGTTTCTATGTTTGATTATTCAAGTTTGTACACGTGAAAGAGGTGCCGGAAGGAAAGTCCGGCTGGTGGCAGCAAATACCTGAAGACACACACCTCTCTAAAAGCTGTTTCAGCCCAGAGGGAGAGGTGGGTTGTCACAGTAACCCTACTCCCGATAGAATGAACAGGGAGAAATAGTTTAATGGTAGGGTCAACCATGGGCACAGTAGCATGTTGGTGTATCCTAGTATTTAGGCGAAGAGATGAGCACTGTTGCGGCTGAGACTTCTGGTAACCATTCCACTTCTGTGCAAGGGGCTATCAGCCAGGTGATCAGAGGTTGGTTGCAGTGGGCATTTAAATATATTGGTAGTGTGGGATGCCAGTAGGGTCAGAAGGAGCAGGTGCAGCAGGAACAGGTTTAGGTTGCATTCTTGATGTAGTAATAATAAACCATGCAGATAGTTATGTTCAGGGATATGTAATACAATAATCTTGTTCAAGGTACCAGGAGTCAAATGATGAAAAATAATCAGATCCACAGGAAATGGTGAACTTCTGGGGACCAGTAAACCGTTGTTACTGTTGATCAAAGACCCAGAATGTGTTAAATTCCTGAAGGTGATGAACATTGGCCTGGTGCATATGTAGGATGTAAAAATCCTTTGTTAGTGTCTTCCCTTTGTTCTCCAGTATGGTTGTAAATGAACCTCAAAGACAAGCACAGATCCTTTAAGAACAGGTCAGATGGAAATGTGGATTCAATGCAGCACTCCGCAACTCAGAGCTTGTGTAACAGATTTACTGACCTTACTTTTGTTTTTGATGGCTTCCGTAAAAGTTAATTTATGATGAAAATGCCAATACCTGGTGGTGATGTTTTGCAGTTTCTTAGCCCAGGAAACATTCATAGATGTCATGTCCAAGAATTGTCCCATTCTTCCAAGCAGAAACACATGAAAATCCACAAAACTAAAACACTGACAGAGACAAACACAGCCAGCCAGCCACACAGACCCAAAAGGCCTGCAGTCAATGTTTCCTGCAGCATGGTCTGGGTGCTCAGTGGCTGCAGGGCCTGTGACTGACTAGGATGGCCAGATAAACTGGAAACAACCACCACTTCATTGTTCTTCTCCACTTAGGAGAAAAGGCATGCAGTAATGCCTAAGATGACCCTGCACATGCTCCCATGTGCAGGTCATCAGCTGTCATCATTACCCTGACCCCCTATATAATGATCTGTGGCTGCCTTCCCTCTAGCCACCACTGGGGTCAGGCTTAAACTGGGCACTATCCTCCCCAGGAGAGGAGGGCTGTCTCCTGGGTGTTAAAGTCCTCTCCCTCCCAGGCCAACCCCCAGCAACTGAACCAGGGTTGCCAGTGTGGTACCCAAGCACCTCAACCCTCTGTGGCACAGGACTGGCTGTCAGGGTGAACTCCCAACCTAGGGAACAGATCAGGCTAGCACTTCCCTCATCAGGTCTCTAGACCTAATGGGCATCAGCCATACCACTTAGTGCATACACAGGGAACCCTATGACCCCCCTCTACCAAGATGACATTCTGATGACACAGGCCGTAGGATACGGTAATGCTGTTTGGTAACTTTGCCCACCTCACATAAGTTATGAAGATGAGTCTTCTACCTGGCATCTGTTGTCTCTGTGCAGTACCTGATTCATCTGTTTCTTGGGTTATCAGTGGTATCAGAACACAGGTCTTGGGCCCCCACTAGGTTGGATATAATGAACTTCAGGGGAAGCTGCTTCAGGCCTGAAAGCCCTCAGGAGATGTCCCTTGAAGAGACACCCTGTGAGATTCCTGTACGCTCTTGGTGGTGGAAACTCCTAAACTGTGGGTGAAGTCCCAGATCCTCACCAACCAGTCTCAGTGATATGGAAGACATCCTGGGTATCTGAGGTCTCCCCCCAAGTGGTTCCAGTCAATACTACACTGATACAATTATTGTGGTGAAGTGTCCAGAACCTCCTGACACTCTCAGGAGCAGAGTTGCAGATGGCAGCATACAATAAGGGTCTCCTATGCCCCCTGCCTAAGTCCTTCATCCAGCCCCTTGGTGGACATGGTGTCTGCCCCTCAGCCAGGCATGTAGGTGTATTCATGACTACCCAACACCTTGAAGGAAGTGTCTGGTTACTCCTTCCACCCAGAACCTATACTTTGAATGTCCCAGCTGATCCCTCACCTTTACCTTCAGGGTGCATACCCAGTGAGGACTTCTGAAGTGTCTACTTTTTACCTGCACTTTGGCACCTAGCTGGTTCTTCACTCCCCCTCAAGAAAATTAACTCCTAGCTCAAGTGCACACAACCTCAAGAATGCTGGCACCTTGAGGGAACACTAGCTATATATTTCCTGTAGCTCCTCCCAAATCAGCTTCACCCACAGGTGATGATGTCAGGGCACCATTCCCCTTACCTGGACTGCACCCTATTAATATACTTATTGTAGCTCCTCACATATCGGCTTCACCCATAGAAGATAATGTCAGGACACCATTCCAGTTCTGGTCACATATGGTAACAACCTCTTCCACCTACTGTTAGGAGTGGTTTGTTAAATAAATAAAATTAAAAAGTCCTGTACTGCCAAGACACCATTCCTTTTGTATTAGTGTTCATAAAAATAAGGAGCTTCCATCTTGCCTGTTAATTCACCCTTCTGATCATTGAACTCTTTGTCAGTCGATCACCCACATGGATGAAAGGGAGATTGATCTATCCTTGGTGAATAGTTGACCAATTCATGATTCTCCTTTGGGTTACAAATTGTAGCCTTGCATGGTCCCTTCTTGTTGAAAAGTTGCAGATTTTTCAATATATGTAGTGAAATGACAATTGATTAAACACATCTCATGCCCTTTTAGGTACCAGAAACCTTTGAAGATGTTGCTGTCACTTTTTCAGATGAGGAATGGAAGATGTTAAACAAACAAGAGAAGGAGCTTCACAGGGAAGTGATGGTGCAGAATTATGAAACCATGGTTTCAGTAGGTAAGGATATTCACAGTCTGGGAAGTGGGACCTTTATTCTGAGATGGGTGATCTTTTAACATGCCAAGCCTAGAAAAATATAAACATGGAATTTTGTGGCAGAAAAGGACCACTTGGCCCATACAGTCTGTCCAGTTGTCCCTGCCTAGTTTGTGTCTGCAGACCTTAACTAGTCTCCAGTGACCTTCTCTACTCCTTTCATCTTTACTAACATACCCCCATGTTTATCACATGCAAGCTTGAAGTCATCTATTGTTTTATCTCTACCACATCCACTGGTATCTATTCCAGATGTCCATCACTGTTTCAGTGAAGTATTATTTCCTGGCATCCCTCTGAAACCTTCCCCCTCAAACTTTGTCACATTTCCTCTGGTCTCAGTGGTCTTTTTCTTGTGAAAGCAACTCACCTCATGCACACTTTTCACTGATATGAGGTACTTGTAGGTCTCTATCATGTACTTCTTGCTCTCCTGTCTTCCATGGCCTACACAGACACAAAGGACAACCCTAGGAGGCATATGCTAAGTGCAGTCCAGTCCCTAACGTTACTGTCTGAGTTTCACTGATCTTCACCAACTGGGAGGGAGACCCCCGGCGACAGGTGGAGAAGCAGGGATTCCATGACAGCAGTTCTACCTCAGTGAATCCCCTTTGGAGTGCACAGTCCAGGCACCTATCTCCCCCTAAGGTGACTTCTCTCCTCAGTCGCAGCCAGCAACTCATCTCAGCATAAGGAGTAGTTGGAACACTTACCCAGAATTCTTGACTGCTGTATGTAAATCAGCATTTGTACTGCTGTACCACCACTGAAATAGTGGTTGACTAATAGAAAGCTCTCAGCTGGAAGCAACAGCTGAGACACAAAGGGCACCTCTAGGAGGCATACACCAACAGAGGTTCCAGCCCCTAGCTTTATTGTCTGCTGTAGCCACTACTGAGATTGAGGTCAGCAAATAGAAAGCTCTCTGCCAAAAACAACAGCTTAGACACAACGGGTAACCCTAGGAGACACATGCTAAGTGTGGTACTTCTCCTAACCTTACTGTCTGCTGAGCTTCGTTGAGTTTCACTGATCTTCACCGACTGGGAAAGAGACCAGTCACGGAGAGAAGCAGACTCCGACAGGTGCAGAAGCAGGGATTCCTTGATATTAGGTCTACCTGGGTGAATCCTCCCTTGGAGTGCACAGTCCGGCTCTTATCTCTGCTGAGATGACTTCCCTCCTTGATCTGTCTGTTCAGACCCAGCCAGCGACTGCTCTCTCAGCATAAGGAGCAACTGGAACACTTACCCAGAATTCCTGGCTGCTGTAAGTAAACAATTGATAGGACGTAATAAGGTAAAAAAAACTCACTGTTCTGTTTTCTTTTTTCATCCTCACTTCCTGACAAGAAACAGGAATTAGCAGTATTCTCAACATAATGGAGCTTGTCAGTTGTGAACACTGCAGTGCAGTGCACAATTGGATCTGCAAATGGCAACAAGGACCCTGTTGTGTGCTACGCCACAGCGGATATCTCTGCCCAACTACAGGATGCTTGGATTGTAATATACGACCTCCAATACAGGGAACTCTATAGCACACCTTCTGACCCCCCCCAACTGCCACCAGTACCAACATGTCAGCCAGGGGCCAGGACTCGAGGCAGGGCCCAGAGACTGGCAGGTGGTAAGAAAAAAGGAGCATCTTAGGAAACCCACAAAGGAAGCCACAAACCAGGAGCATTTCCCAGTCATCTAAACTGAAAATAGGTTTGTGCCACTTCTACTAACCACAGACAAAGTAATACAAGGTAAAGAAGTCAAACCACCAAAAACGGCTAACACACCAGTCAAAACCGATACAAAGATAACAACAAAAATACTAAAACTCAAAATAAAAATGACACAAATATAAACAAATGCAAAATTCTCATAATTGGGGATTCCATGATCTGAGGAGTGGTACGTCACCTAACACAAAATGTTAAAAGTGACAGTGAGGTAAAGTGTATACCAGGAGCTTCTGCAAGTAGGGACACTAACCACATAAAGACATTGTAAAGGAATCTGGGGCTCTCACACATATAACAATACACCTTGGTACCAATGACTTGGCAAATAACACAGTTCAGGAGGCCAAGAAACAAACACTTTGAGGACCTGGCCAACATACGTTCTTCTCTTCCATCCAAATTAGCCCTCTCAGAAGTGCCACCAGTGTGGGATAAAGGAAAAGGCACCAAGCGAGTCAGAGAGATTGCCATAGGCAAAATCAACTCATGGCTGTGTGATTGGTACCAAGAGAAGGGACACCACTTAATAGGAAACTGGCAGAACTTTTGTGAAAGACCTTTTTTTAAATGCAAAGGATTGCACCTAAGCAGAGAAAGTGTGCGAGCACTTGGACAAAAATCTGATGTCTATACAGGTAGCTTAAACTAAATAAAGGAGGGTATTATGCAGCTCACACCCCTGCCATTAATGGGCTTGTCATCACTCCAAGTCCCCAAAACAGTGCATGAGTGCATACATCCCCAGAAAACAAAGCTGAGCCAATGTCTGCTCAAACCGGCAACCTCCATTATCTCTTGGCTGGAAAGAGAACACACTGGAGCAGTCCAGGAAGAGGGTACAACCTCATGTCAAAGAGGATGTACATTCCTGGAAGGCAATGGTTGCATATACTAGGAACCTAACCAACAAACTTCCTGAACTCGCAACCATTCTGGAAACAGGAAGGTTAGACTTGGTGGGTATAACAGAAATATGGTTCATGGAAAACCATGGCTGGGATACTGCCATTCGTGCTTACAGTCTGTTCAGGAATGATAGGCAGGGCAAAAAAAGGGGGGGCCATAGCCATTTACATTCAGGAGGAAATAAAAGCCACAGAAGTAAAAGGGCAACCTGGGGACTTTGAGTCACTGTGGCTAACAATAGACATGGGCAAGGGAAAATCCTTTAGAACTGATGTTGTGTACAGACCCCCAAATCAAGAGGATAAAGGTGACAAAGACCAAATAGAGGAAATCCATAAAATGTCTGACAAAGGCAAAGTAATACTGGCGGGGGACTTCAACCTACCAGATATTAACTGGAGCATACTAACAGCAGCAACAACAAGAAGTAGGGACTTGTTATTGTCATTACAAGGTGCAGAACTGAGCCAACTTTTTTTTTCCTTTTGTCCACCTTCCCATTTCTCTCGGGTCTCACCTGCTGGCCACCCCCATGCCCAGGCTTACCCCCCTGGGCAGGGCCACTGAGGGGGCTTCCCACTCCCGAATGAACATTGTGGTCAAGCTCCAGATTACCCCCCCTGGGTCGGTGCCATGAGAGCAGGACCCCTTTGGTGGGCATTGGTGGCAGTGGGCAGCAGAACAGGATGAGCCATCATGCTGGGAGGCAACTTTTTTTGTTAATTTTTCCTGGGGGCGGGGACATGCAGTGACACATCCAGCATCCGCCCCGGCCCCCTGAACAGTCAGGTGGCAGTTGCTGTGGTACCCTGGCCTCCGCCAGGGGTCCGTCAAGTGCCTGACACACTCCCGTCCCTCCTCCCACTGGAGAAGGTGAGCAGTCCTCAGGATGCTCCATCCTTCTCCCACTGACTGGCCCTCTGAAGCTCTGGGTTTGTTCCCGAACCTGGGTCACCGGCGTCGAAAGTGGAAATCCAGCCGCTGCACTGATGGGCTGGCTAGGACTAAGCTAGTCTTCACAAACTTGGAAAGGATCAAGGACATCGAAGTGGGGTGCCATATGGGCAACAGCGATCATCGCATGGTAAGGTTTAGGGTAAACATAACACAGGACACCAGCCACTCAAAGATAAAGGTACTAGATTTCAGAAAGGCTGACTTCCAAAAAGTGAGGAACAATATAAGTAGCCAGTTAATGGAAATAGAGGCTGAAGAGGTGGAGGTCATGTGAGGGAGACTAAGAGAGCAATAAAGACTGCCAAAGGTCAGTGTGCCAGATGGGTCAGTAAAGTAAAAAGAAATCCTCTATGGTTTTCCAAGGAAGTGGCTACCACAGTCAAAGAAAAAAAAAAGGTATACAGCATATACCAGGAAACCAAAAATGAGAAAGACTGGGAGTCTTACAAGGACAATAAGGGAACAATAAGGGGCCTTTTAGCAAGGATAGGCTACATCTCAACATCGAGGGTACAAGGGCATTCACACAGAGGCTGGAGAAGTACATTAAAAACAACATAGAGTTAAACTGAGGAGGGGGTAGGGGCTGAGTCGGATAGCAGAGAGGAGGCACCTTCCTGGGGAAACTGGAAGGCCTCTCCCCCTAGAGAGGGAGGAGGAGAATGAGGGGAAGTTATCAAGATAAAAGTGGGAAGAGTAGGGGCAGAACACAAGGTGTACTGCAGTTTACTTGAATGCAAGGAGCTTAACAAACAAGGTGGCAGAGTTCCAGACAATGATGGTGGAGGGGGAGGTATATATACCTCCGCCATCTCAGACACCTGGGTCACCCAATACAATGACTGGAATCTCACATCTCACAATCTCAGAATACAAGGTGTTCCACAGGGACCAGGAGGGGTGTCTATTTATGACAGAGAGGGGATACTGTGTACCAGGGAGGAAGGGGATGAGGGGAGGCCAGAAGCCATATGAGTATTGCTCCAAAACCCTAAAGGTAAGAAGTTCAGGATGGGAGTGGTGTGCAGGCCACAATCACAGAATAAAGAGGTGGATAGGGAGCTGGGGAGCAAATTAGGAAGGCCAGTGGTAAAGGGAATATAGTTATAGTGGGAGACTTCAACCTATGTGGGGTTGACTGGCAGGCAGTAACTACAGCACACGCCAGGGAACAGGTGCTGCTGGAGGCTATCCAAGACAGCTACCTAGTGCAAGGGGTGATGGATCCTACTAGGGGAAGGGAACATACTAGACTTGGTGCTAACAAATGGAGACCAAGTTCAGGCTGTGGTAGTACAGGACCCTCTAACAGGAAGTGACCATTGCTCAGTGTGGTTCCTCCTCAACACAGGGAGGGAGTTTGCTAAGACCAGGACAAGAGTTCTGAATTTCAAGAAGGCAGATTTTGCCAGAATGGGCAGCATCCTAGAGGGATATTTAGCTGAAATTAACCCAGGGATGGATGCTGAACAGAAGTGGGCAGTCATTAGGAAGGGATGAATGAAGCCACAAACAAGTATGCCAAATCTCAGAGTAAGCAGTCCAGGTCAAAAAAACCTAGCTTGCTCAACAAGGAGGTGGAGGGAAAGGTGAGGGAAAAAAGACTGGCCTTCGTTAAGTTCAAAAAAATCTGGGTGAGGGGAGGAAAGAGAAGTGTTCTCAAAGGCATTTAAGAAGGTGACCAGGTCGGTCAGGGAAGCCAAGGCAGCAAAGGAGCTGAAGTTGTATACAGACTTGTTTCGGCTACAATCTCCACCATCAACCCCAACTCTAAGGTATGTAAAAAAATATAAATTTATTGTAAATGATGCGTAGCACCCCCCCATACAGTCGATGTACATTTCACATCATGCAGATGCTTTATCAAGATGCTTGATAAAGCATCTCTGCGTCGATATGTTACCTATGCCAACTGTATGGAAGGTGCTAAACATCATTACAATAAACTTATATTTACTTAACGTACTAGAGTTGTGTTTAATTGGTGATTGCACCAAACAAGTTTGTGTACAATGAGGGAAGGACTAGGAAAGTGGAAGAAGGGAGGGGTTTGGGTGGGTTGGGGCAACTGTAGTGATATGAAACCTAAGAGATGCATAATTGGGCAGACTTGATAGAACTGTGGGCCATTTTCTACTGGCAATTCCATATATTGGTATATTCAAGGAAAAACTGAGAGTCTAACAAACAAATTAGAAAGACAGAAGCACAGGCAGAGGAAAAGATAGAAGGGGCAAAGAGAGGAGACAAATAATTTTTTAGATACATTAGGAAATGTAGGAAGGCAAAAGGGGATAAAAAAGATTGTTACTGAAGAAGGGAAATGCACCAAACATAACCCAGAGAAAGCCGAAATCCTCAAGAAATACTTTGGCTCAGTGTTTTACCAAAGAGGACCCGGGGGATGGCCCAGCCCTGAAAAAACACAACACCCCAGGACCAGGAGTAGACATGAGTCCCTTTACAGAAGCCGAAGTATGGGAAGTGCTCAATAAACTGAAAGCAGACAAAGTCATAGGAACAGACAAGATGCAGCCCAGAATCCCTAAGGAACTGGGGCAGAATTAGCAGCCCCTTTGGCACTTCTATTCACCAAATCCTTGAAGCGAAGAGTGGTACCCAAAGACTGCAAAAAAGCAGTAGTGGTTCCACTTCACAAATCGGGCAGTTGTGAAGAGGTTAGTAATTACAGACCAGTGAGCCTCACATCTATAGTAGGGAAACTAAGGGAGACACTGTTCCAACAGAGGATCATAGCATTCCTTGAAACTAGTAGCCAACAAGACCCTAAACAGCACAGTTTCACAGCGGGAAGGTCATGCCAGACAAATCTGCTTGAGTTTTTTTGATTATGCTACAAAAATAGTGGACGGCACTGGGGCAGTAGATTTGGTCTACCTAGACTTTAGTAAAATCTTTGACTCAGTTCCACACAGAAGACTGGTAAAAAAACTTGACCACACAGTGGTCAGGATATAGTCAGGTGGATACAAAACTAGTTACAAGACAGAACCCAGAGAGTGCAGGTAAATGGAACACAGTCAACAGAAGGCAGGGTGACCTGCAGGGTTCACCCAAGCACAGTGCAGGGGCCTGTACTCTTCAACGTTTTTATAGCAGACATCGCTGATGAACTGGAAGAGAAGGTGCATGCGTGTTTGCAGATGACACCAATATATGTAACGGTGGACATCTCGGACAGAATGAGCAAAAATGGAAGCTGACCTCAAGAAACTAGAAGAATGGTCTGGTGTGTGGCAGCTGAGATTTAACACCAAACAGTGCAAGATCATGCACATAGGAAAGAAAAATCCAAGAAAGGAGTATTACCTAGGAGACAAAAGACTGGTGACCTCAAACTAGGAACGAGATCTAGGAATCGTAATCTCGGACAACTTGAAGGTTAGTATGCAGTGTGAGAAGGCTACTTTAAAAGCCAACAGAATGGTGGGCTGCATTGGATAGGGAATCACAAGCAGGAGGAGGGAGGTGGTACCACCACTGTATAGATCATTGGTCAGGCCTCATCTCGAATACAGAGTTCAGTTCTTGAAGCCTTACCCCAGGAAGGACATTGACCGAGTGAAAACAGTACAGAGAAAGGCGACAAAAATTATTCAGGGTCTACAGTACATGTCATACAAGGAAAGACTTAGATAACTGAATATGTACTCTGGGGTGGAGGGAGGGAGAGAGACAGACAGACAGACACAGACAGAACATGATTAACACATAAAAGTCATTAACAAGATACAGGAATGTTTTCATTTCAAGAAGGGCTCCAGGACCAGGGGACATGACCTCAGGCTTCAAGGAGGATGGCTATCTACCAACACCAGGAAGTTGTTATTCACAGAAACAGTGGTTGTACACCTGGAATAGCCTGTACCAAAAGGTTGTGGAGGTGAACACTTTTGGGGATTCAAGCATGCATGGGATAGAAACAAGGGAGCCCTGACTACAAAGGGCAACTAGAGTGTCAAAATAGATCTAAAATAAATGAGCAGACTAGCTGGACATAGAGGTCTCCTTCTGTCATTGACTTCTGTTTTTCTTTTTTTTTTAATTAATGTTTATTGAACATTCGAGCATTATTACAGAATACATTTTCACAAATAACAGAAAAGAAATAAATAACCATCTCCTTATTGTCTGTTACAGATCACCATACCTTTAGTTAATTGCTTTTTTATCTACCCTACTATCTGTAATATATTCTCTCTTATCAGGGTTTTCTTTCTCTTAGAATCCAGTGGCTTCAACCTCACCAGTTCCCCCCCTTGCCCCTTCTAGTGCAGTTATACAATAAATTTAAGCCATCTTCCCTTGAGTGGGACCCCCAGAACCCCCGTCCCACCCGTTCTTACCTTACCCTTAATTGACTTCCATTAGGTCTTCTCCTCTTTATGTCTGTTCCCCATTAATCCCCCTCCACATCAGTCATCTGGTCCACCTATTCACCCAGAGTGAGGTTCTGGAGTTGATCTAATGTGTCACTTCTTCCATTTCCTATATTTCTCCCACTATGTCACACCATTGAACCACTATGTTGAATATTATTTCTCAGTCTCACTTCATAGGGCTTATGAATGGATGCTGCCCTTGTACCATTTTAGTTGCCTTTCTGTGGACTGCCTTCCCTCTGTTTATGTCCTTTCTGAAGTTCAGCCTTCAGAACTGTACACAATACACCAGGTGGGGTTTCCTAAGAGAGCGATGCAGTGGCAACACCACCTCCCTCCTCATAGAAACATAGAGGTTGACGGCAGATAAGGACCGCAAGGCCCATCCAGTCTGCCCATTTTTTTTTCTACCTTATAAATGTGCCTTCGGCCTTTGCTGCGTCAGTGGCCTATCTATTCATACTCATCTGTATTGCTCCCTTATGCCTACCCCATGCCTGTTTGAAGCCCTGCACTGTATTCATAGCCACCACTTCCTGAGGTAGGCGTTCCATGCATCCACCACTCTTTCTGTGAAAAAGAATTTCCTCACATTCCCCCTTAATCGGCCTCCCTCTAACCTCATGCTGTGTCCTCTTGTCCTGCTATTTTCTTATATTTAAACATGTTAGACTCTTTCACCTTGTTAATGCCCTTAAGGTGTTTGAATGTTTCACCATATCACCTCTCTCCTCCTTTGCTCAAGGGTATACATATTGGGCTCCGTTAATCTGTCCTCATATGTCTTCTGATGCAGTCCCTGCACCATTTTGGTTGCCCTTCTCTGGAGTGCCTCAATTTGGTTAATGTCTTTGTGAAGGTGTGGCCTCCAGTACTGCATGCAGTACTCCAGATGGGGCCTAACCAGTGTCTTGTAAAGAGGAATTATTACCTCCCTCTTACGACTTGTGATACCCCTACTAATACACCCTAACATCCCCCTAGCCTTACCTACTGCTTTAGAGGTCTGTTTGGGTGATTTCAGGTCATCGGTGATGATGATGCCCAAGTCTCTTTCTTCCTTTGTGACTGCCAGCAACTCCCCCTCCCAGCCTATAGGTGGCTTCAGGGTTTCTCTTCCCTATGTGCATGATCTTGTACTTCTTTGCATTAAATCCAAGTTGCCACTCTTCTGACCATTTTGCCAGTTTATCCAGATCGCTTCTCATTCTGCCCACCCCATCTGGATCATCTACTCTGTTGCAGATCTTGGTGTCATCTGCAAACAGATAAGCCTTACCCCTCTAGTCCATCTGCAATGTCACTAATGAAGATATTGAAGAGGACTGGCCCCAGGACTGATCCCTGAGGTACCCCACTTGTGACTTGCATCTCTTCTGACTGTATACCATTTACCACCACTCTCTGTTTTCTGCCCATCAACTAGTTTGCCACCCAGTTGACCAACTTCTGACCCACCCCGAGCCTACCCAGCTTATTTATCAGTCTTCTATGTGGAACAGTGTCAGAAGCTTTGCTGAAGTCAAGGTAGGCGACATCAACTGCTCCCCCTTGGTCCACCACTCTGGTTACCCAGTCAAAGAAATCTTTGAGATTAGTTTGACAGGACCTTCCTTTTGTAAACCCATGCTGTCTTGGATCCTGTGCCCCTATGGATTCCAGGTGTTGCACTATCCTTTCCTTAAGGAGTGCCTCCATAATCTTGCCCACTACTGAGGTAAGACTGACTGGTCTGTAGTTCCCTGCCTCCTCCCTGCTACCACACTCGTGGAGCGGGATCTCATTTCCTATGCATCTTAACATCTCACTGGCTTGTCCCACTGCTTTGTTACACTGCACTGCCTCTTTAAGGTCAATAGATATGATAACCCCATGGTCCAGAGAGATGGGAAGCAGATCATTAGGACAGCAGGACAGAAGGGAGAGCTCAGTGACATTGTCCACCTGGGGACTAATGACCTCACTTGGGACAGGGTTGGGATAATACAGGGTGAGTTTAGAGAATTAGGGATGAGACTTTGACAGGTAACTCACTCAGTGGCTTCCACTGAGGTGGTTCCTGTCTATGACAGGAGAGGGATCTCCACACCAGAAGCTTCAACTCATGCCTGAAGGAATAGTGCAGAGAGGAAGGGTTCAGCTACATTGGGGACTGAGGACCCACCTTAGGGGATAAGGGCCTATACAGGGGTGATGGTCTGCATCCATCCGGAAGAGGAATCACAGTCCTTAGTGGATGGTTTCAATATTACTTTGATGAACATTAAACTAGCAAAGAGGGGTGGTGGAAGGAATTGGGAGTCAGAAACATCCTCCCCCACACACACTGAAGTAGAGAGTAAGGAGAACCCACAGGGCGAGGAATCACCCAAGGTGCAAATCAGTAAAGGAAGCAGGATGGTGGAGATAAAGGGGGGAAAGGACCAGGGGCATTAAAAAGTGAGGTGGGAAGGAGACAGGGCCAAAAGAAGAAAGGGGGTAACAAGCAGAGTGGAAACAAAATCTGGATGGCCATGTGTGTGAATGCGAGAAGTCTAGGAAATAAGATTCTGGACTTACAGACCTTCGTGGCAGAGGCTGACCTGGATATTGTCATTACTGTGTCATAGTGCACTGAAAACCATGACTGGAACATAGCCGTTCTGGGCTATACCACAGGCATTTGCAGTGTCTGCCCCAAAGCTGTGGAACTCCCTGCTTTCAACTATGAAACTACACACCTGGGGCAGGATTCACAAGAAAAGGCGAAATTCCACGGCTCTTGGAAAAAGGCTGCTGCAGTCACGGAGAGTGCAGTTGTGCTGTATTCTCACAGAAAACCAAGCGCAGTTGTGGATTTCTGTAAAGTGCTGCAGGTGTAGCAATTTAGCTGCCAGAGGATTTCATGCAAGTGCTGCGAATTCGAAGCTGCGGAGGCTGTGAAGGCACAGCAATAGGGAACCACTAGCTGAAGCAGCAGACTGTAACAGTGCAGCTATAATAAGAAGCTGACAGCACACACAGACACCAGCAACCAGTTCCCAACTGGGACCACAGCAGCACCACAGGTACCAGCGATATCTTGGCACCACAGTGGCTGACTGTCCCTGCTGGTCGTCCCTCCCTGGGGTGTTCCTGTGGCCTGCAGAGGTAGCACTTGCTGTTGGCTGGTCAGGCTCTACTGCTTGTGGGGCTCTGACATAGGCTGCACTGGGTCTAGTGGTCGTTGCCTGTTGCTATATCATGGCAATGTGTGGTTTCAGTGCTGTAACATCAGCCACTGCTATACTGTCTGAGATGCTATTACCTGTGTTACACCTCCACCTTAATTGATTCCAATTGCTGGAGCACTACTGCAGTGTGTTGAGGGAGAGTTACACCTCATTCCATTGTGTGTAACATTCTTTCCTCAGCTGTGGAAAACAACTGGCTGTGAATAGCCTTTCAGGGGCTGTGCCTTACTTATCTCACACCTTTTTGTCCTGAGGGACTTCCGCAGCTGCACTTTTTCCACAGTCCATAGTGGTTTTTCCTGCAGCTGAGTTTTGTGAATAGCACTTGGAACAAACTCCCCTTTTTTTCCGTAGCTGAGGAAGTTTTGGGGACTTAAGGAAGGTTTTGCACCTTCTGAAAGCTTTGAGAATCCTGCCCCTGATCTTTAAAAATGAGTTCCGTGCCTACTTTCTGATCTCTGACAGATGCACTTGTGACAACCCCTGGGGAAGGCACCTAGTTAGGCTTCATTTGCATGTTTCTTCAGCATATATTTAGACACTTATCACCCTCGCTCACTTTTAAATATACAAGGACAGGCTGAGAGGTCTCCCACCGTGAGACTGTCTGGAATAGTTTCTCCATTTACTTATACCGTATGGTCTATCTCCTTGAAACTGTTTTGTGTATTCCCCTGTATCTATGGATAGCTTAGCGTAATGACTAATTTCTTCCGTAGAGTCCGTATCATCGTGCCTGTCTATACTGTAATGTGTTTGATCCAAGTCTATATTATGCAATAGTAACCACTGTGATGTGATGTGCTTTTAACTAGGTCTGTAACTCTCCCGGATTGTGACTGAAAATAGGCAATTTCTTTGTCTTGAGCACTTACCTGGTAATCAAAAACAAAATAAATAAATATACTCTGTTCAGGAAGGACCAGGTGGGAAGGGGAGGGGAGGGGTTGGAGGTGCTTTACGTGAGGGAAAGCATAAAAGCCATGGAGACATAGGGAATACAGGGGGAGGCTGAGGTACTGTGGGTCACTCTGGAGTACTCTACAGACTAGCAGCATGGGGAGAGGAATTAGTTAAGGTACTGATGGAAGCCATTGGCAAGATGGCAGAAAAGGAGGTGGAGGTGCTGCTTGAGGGGGACTTTACCTGCCAGATGTGGATTGGAGCCTCACAGCAGCAGTTCAGCTAGAAGAAGGGACATCATAGTCTTTCTGCAGGGGGTGTTCCTCAGGCAAGTAGTCAGTGAACCCTCTCATGATGGGGCAATACTGGATCTGGTACTCCCTATCAGAAACAGTGTTGCAGACATCAAGGCAGGAGGCCACGTGTAGACTAGTCATCATTGTGCAGTGTGATTCAATATAAGGACATCAGCAGAATCAAACCACATAAGAGTGTGGTCTTAGACTTCAAAAAGGCAGATTTTTGGAAAGACAGGTGAATGCCTCCGGGATGACCTAGCAGGGGAGATGACCTAGGTGGGGCAGAGGAACAGTAGGTGAAGATAACAGGGAGCATAGTAAAGTCAACCTACCTCTGTATTAAACAAGTAAGCAAGAGGAAAAAGCAACTGCTATGCTTCTCGAAAGAGGTGGCTGAAAGGTAAAAGTTGAAAGGGCAGTATTCAGAAACCATAAGGAGATGCCGAGAAAGGGAGATGGGTGTATTGGAGAAATGGAGAGATACAGGGAAAGCAGTAAGGAGTACAAGGGCACAAACTTAAGAGAGGATAACTCAGAAGGTAACAAAGGGGGACAAGATATTTTTTTAGGTATATAAGGAAAAAGAGAAAGATCGGGGTGGGGCTATAAGGTTAAAAAGGGAAGGGTGACTGTGCAGAGGGAGGCCAGGAAAAGGCAGACATCCTGAAAAAATACTTTTTCTCAGTGTTCACAGAGGAAGGAGAAGGGGAGAAGCCAGAGGAAGGAGAAGGGGAGAGGCCACAAAAAAGTAACAAAACTTTGGAGGGAGGGAGGGAGGTGGACACTAGTTCTTCTTTGGATGCAAGAATCCAGAAAGGACTTGCTAATCTGAAGGTGGACAAATTAGTGGGGCCAGATGGGACGCATCCTAGGGTATTGAGGGAGCTCAGAGATTTCTCTGCCCCTCTGATAGTTCTATTTTCAACTCATTGGAAACATGAGGGTTCCTGAGGATTAGCAGAGGGCACATGTAGTCCCACTACGCAAAAGTGGTAGCAGGGAGGAGGCTTGACATTATAGGCCAGTGATGGGAAAGTTAATGGAATCATTACTGAAGGAAATGATTGTGGAATATCTTGAATCCAGTTAGTTATAAAAGCCAGGGCTGCATCATTTCAAAGGAGGAGGTCTTGTCAAATGAATCTGATAGATTTGTTTGACTGGGTGACAAAGCAACTAGAGATGGGTAGAGCAATGGATATGGCTTACCTAGATTTCAGTAAGGAGTTCAACATCATTCCAAATAGGATAGTAGTGTGTAGCTAAAGAGTGGGTCCAAAGGAGTAAAGTGGATAAGAAATTGGTTAGGAGATAGGCTACAGAGTGTGGTGGTAAATGGTGTTCACGCTAAAGAAGGCATTGTGACCAGCAGAGTGACTCAGGGAACAGTGCTAGACTGGTCCTCTTTAATGTCTTTATACATATTGTTTCAGAGGAGGTAGAAGGGAAGGTCTCTTTGAGGATGACACCAAAATCTACAATGGGGTGGACACTCCCCTGAGGTGGAAAGGATGAGCAGAAACCTGAGAAAACTAGAGGAGTGATCGGGGGTATGGCAGCTGGGTTTCATTGCAAAAAAGTGCAAAATAATGCACTTAAGGCACAGAAAACCCTGGGGCAGAGTACAAAATGGGAGAAACAGAGAAACTTAGAAGCATAGCATTTGACAGTAGATAAAGACTGCTTGGTCCATCCAGTTCATAGGATTTACGGGTTCAGGAGGCAGTGCCTTTTGAGACCTCGCCACCAATTGGTGGATTATATTTAAAAAAAATGAAAAAAGAAAAAACAGTGTTATGGGTAAGATATTTTCTTGCTACCCATGAAATTGTCTAATTGTTTTTTAAAATAATTCATAGTGTTGCTTTCTACAACCATCACAGGTAATGTGTCCCACTGGGCTACAACTTGGTGAGTGAAGCACTGGCTTCTTTTATTGGCTTTGCAGTTGTTGCACTTTAGTTTAGTTTAAAATGAGGTGTTCTAGTATGGGCTGTTGAACAAGTCTTCACTAACTCTGATGTTCCCAATAGGGGGGATCGTGCATTGCTTTATATGTTAAACAAAAGTCACCATGAAGTTGTCTGTATTTCATTGAAGAAAGCTTGAGTTTCTGAAGCCTATCCCCATATTCTAAAGTATTCATATATTTAACTTGTTTTATCAGTTTCCTTTGTACCCCTTCTATTTGTTTTTTCCCTTTAATTGTGACTGGTGCACAAAATGGAGAACAATAATGAAGGTGGGGTCTAACTAAACTAGTATATAATAGAATTATATATTATATTATAAATCCTGACAAGGCCCCTCAGCTGCCTCGCCCTGACCCTCTGCACCTATGCCTTCCCCTACCCTCAGCCCTGTCCTCTTCTTGCCCTCTTCCTCCTGTTGCTTCTTGAGTTACTCATCACTCAGTCTGATTTTGTGAAGCAAAGTTACTGTCTATAAGCATGTACCTGTAACTGTTTTATGTTTTAGTGTCTGTTACCCTGTAACCAGCATGATGTGGAACCTTTGTAACAGAGCCTTGGCTCAAAGGTACTTTGTAATCCTAGACACAAATAAATAAATAAATAAATAAAAATAACCTCAGATTAGCTGCTCTTTGTGTGTGTTTGAGAATACATCCAACAATCCGTTAGCATTTCTTTAGCTTTGTTAGTGTATGGTTATCAAAGCTGAGTTTTTTGTTCACTACCACACCTAAGTCTTTTTCATTGGTGGTGACTGGTAATTAAATATTATTGAGACCATAAGTGAACTTCTGGTTATTATACACGAAGCACATCTTCTTGATCTGGAAGGACACTACTTCTTTATTCAGCTGTGAGCTGTGTGAGAAATTCTATATTGCACTTGATATCTGCAACAAACGTGCACTTTTTCTTAATCCTGTGGGAGGTGAAACTAACTACCCTTGGTAATTGCTTTTTATTTACATATTTATTTAGGGTTTAACCAAGAAGGGGCTTACAAACTCTGTCTATCTTGTGAGTAACTTCAGAAAGATTTAAATACTGCATTTGGGTAGACCCTTGGAGGTAGCTAGATTGTCTACTAGGATTTTCTGACAGTTAAACTATTTTTAAATAAATTACAGGTGGCTGAGGAGTGAATGAGGAGCCTGCAAACTCTGCTTATCTTGGAAGTAACTTCACAAGGGTTTGAATACTGCATTTTGGTTGTCCCTTGGATTGACTACTAGGATTTTGGGACAAAAACTATTTTTAAATAATTTACTGGTGCGTAGGATTTTGTGATAAACTACTTTTAAATAAGTTACTGGAGGTTAGTTGAATTACTATAAAGGGCAGTACTCACCAGGGTGGTGGAGCAGTGGTGTATTTGATTGTTTCTAACAGTCACCTGTGTTTGTGGACTACTCACCCACCCCTCCCCACACCCCCAGGCATGGCATTTCCTTTATAGCTAAAGTTCTGACATCACTGCCTCAACAGGTCTTGGGGCAGAACTGTCATATTCTTAATAACCCATCACAGTGCATAAGTACATACCACAAAAAAAAAAAAAAAATTATATATTACATACTGTATATTATAAGGGAGAGGGACATGTGGGTAGTGGTGCAATGCACTGGCTGTGGGGCAGCAGTTTTCCGGGAGACATTCTGGAAATTGTGTTGCTGTCCTATTTGCAGGCAACGGTCAGCTCTGAGGGAAGAGATTGCTCACCTCCAGGCTAAACTGGCAAGGACTAAGGAGGCCTCCCCCACCCAAAGAGCACCACTGCCACAACCACTGCCTCAGAGGTTGCCAAGTATGAAGAGCAGTTGGACCACAGTAGGTTCTGGGAGGGTGTGGGTGGTGGAACAGAGGCGAAGACCCCTAGTTGTACCTCTACACAAATCATACGTCAGTCTGGCAGAGCAAGGTTCCTCTATGATGGCACCCTTTGTGGAGACCAAGAAGAATGCTGAGGACATCCACAAGGGAGACCCACACAAGGGTGGCAAGGGACACCTCAGGGAAGGAAACAGCTTCTGATAGTGGACTCAATTGTTAGGAGGGTAGAACTGGGGAAGGGAGAGGAGAGGCAAGTAAGGTGCATGCCTGGTGCCATGGCTTGGAGGGACAAGAAGCGAATCCTCACGATTGTAGAAGCAGCATCACAGGAGAGGGAACTAGATATCATTGTCCACCTAGGGACAAATGACCTAGCTAGGCATGGAATCAGTGCAGTGCAAGATGAATTTGTAGAGTTGGGGAGGGGCCTCAGACAGGTAGCAAGCATGGTTACCTTCTCAGAGGTGCTGCCAGTCCATGGCAGGGGTGAGGCTAGGGTACTGCACACCATGCAGTTTAATGAATGGTTGCCAAACTGGTGCAGAGCACAGGACTTTGGCTTCATTGGGGATGGGGGATACACCTGGAGAGATAAAGGTCTGTACTGGCATGATGGTCTGTATCTGTCCATGAAGGGAACCAAGCTCCTAAGTGACAGGTTTAAATGCTTCCTTGGCAAGCTTTTAAACTAGCCAAGGGTGGAGGTGCTGATAAGAGGCAGAAAATGTCAAGCCTCCCCCCACAAACCATGGCAGGCAGTGAGGTAAACACTGAGGTACAGAGCTCAACAGAGGGCAGGACAGGGGTAAATGGAAAAATAGACAAGGGCAATAAGAGCAGGGATGGGGGAAAAAGGATAAAGCCAACATTAAATGGAGAGCAATGAGTACTAATGCCCGTAGTCTGGAAAACAAGCTTCCTGAGCTAGTAGCCCTGATGGAAGATGAAAAATTGGATATTGTGGCAGTCACGGAAACATGGTACACGGAGAACCATGACTGGGATGCCAACATACCGGGGTACACAGTCTACAGAAGGGACAGGGAGGGTAAAAGAGGAGGTGGGGTAGCTCTATACATAAGGGAAGGGATCAAAGCTACAGAACTAAAAAGTAAAGGGGAAGGACAAGAGGCACTCTGGGTCACCTTGGAGACAGGGAATGGTATCACAATCCGCACAGGGGTTGTATATGGACCCCCATCTCAAGGGGAGGAAACAGACAAGAAAATAATAGAGGACATTTTCAAAATGGCTGAAAAAGGGGAGATACTGTTGATGGGGGACCTGAATATGCCAGATGTTAACTGGATGACATGTACTGCAACCACATCCAAGAACAGGGTCATTCTCGATGCCCTGCAGGAGGCAGGCCTTAGACAGCTAGTGTTGGAACCCACTCGGGAGGGAGCAATACTAGACCTGGTACTCTCAAATGGAGAGAGGATCACAAATTTAGAAGTCAGTAGACATCTGGGAACAAGTGACCACTGCACAGTGTGCTTCACAATAATCACAACCATGGAGACAAGCCATATAAAAACAAGGATACTGGACTTTAGAAGGGCCGACTTTGGCAAAATGGGTGAATACCTGATGAATGCACTATCAAATGGCCAAAAAGGAGGGGTGGAAGAACAATGGAGAAAAATCAAAACTGCTATCATAGAGGCAACAAGCCTTTGTGTGGGACAAATAAAGAAAACAAAGTGGAGTAAAAAACCACTATGGTTCTCAAAAGAGGTGGCAGGGAAGGTTAAGGAGAAAAGGCTGCATTCAGAAAGTATAAGGAATCACAGAAGGAGCACGACAGGGAACTGTATCAATTAAAGTAGAAAGAAGTGGGGAAGGCTGTCAGAATAGCAAAGGCCCAAACTGAGGGAAAAAATAGCCAAGTCAGTTAAGAAGGGGGATAACACCTTTTATAGGTATATTAGGGAGCATAGAAAGGTTAATGGAGGAATAGTGAAGATTAATAAGGGAGAGGGGAGGTGGGAGGAGAGAGACAGTGAAAAGGCAGAGATACTGAATGAATACTTTTGCTCAGTATTCACAAAAGAATATGAAGAGGAGTTACCTAAACCAGACAATAGAAGCAGTCTGGGTAGGAGGGTTGACACCAGTCCATTTACAGAAGAAAGAGTCCTGAAAGAACTCCTAAAACTCAAGGTGGACAAAGCAATGGGGCCTGATGGGATTCACCCCAGAATCCTAAAAGAACTAAGGGAGGACCTAGTGATACCACTGACCACACTTTTTAACAAATCATGGGAGGATGGGGTGGTACCGGAGGACTGGAAGAGGGCAGATGTGATTCCCCTTCACAAAAGTGGGAGCAAGGCAGAAGCAGGAAACTATAGACCTGTAAGCTTGACCTCAGTGGTAGGGAAAATGATGGAATCACTTCTGAAAGAAAGAATTGTTATGTACCTAGAGGCCAGCAGGGCACAGGACCCAAAGCAGCATGGATTTACAACAGTAAGGTCATGTCAGATGAATCTAATTGATTTCTTTGACTGGGTGACCAAAGTAATAGACCAGGGAGGGGCTGTGGATATGGCCTACTTAGACTTTAGCAAGGCATTTGACACAGTCTCACACAAAAGACTAATAATAAAGTTAGCCAGCCTGGGAGAGGGTTCCAGGGTGGTAGCCTGGGTAGCAAACTGGCTGCACAACAGGACACAGAAGGTAATAGTGAATGGAACACATTCCAAGAAAGGGGGTTACTAGTGGAGTACCTCAAGGCTCAGTACTGGGTCCAGTCCTCTTTAACATCTTTATAGGTGACATTGCAGAGGGTCAGGAGGGAAAGGTATGCCTCTTTGCAGATGACACAAAGATCTGTAACAGAGTTGATACATAAGGGGGGGTAGAAAGGATAAGAAGGGACTTGGCCAGGTTGGAGGAATGGTCAGACATATGGCAACTTAGATTCAATGCAAAGAAGTGCAAAATAATGCACCTGGGAAACAAAAACCCAGGAGAAGAGTACACAATGTCAGGGGAGGTACTAAGAATAACAAAAATGGAAAAGAACTTGGGGGTAGTCATATCAAATGACTTAAAGGTGGGTAAGCAATGTGAGAAGTCAGTAAGAAGAGCCAGGGAGATACTGGGATACTTAGGAAGGGGCATCACAAGTAGAAAAAGGGAAGTGGTTATCCCTCTGTACAGTCAGTTGGTGAGACCCCATCTGGAATACTGTGTGCAGTTTTGGAGACCCCATCTACGCAAGGACATAGACAGGATGGAAGCAGTCCAGAGGAGGGCAAGTAAAATGGTGCAGGGTCTGCATCAGAAACCATATGAGGACTGGAGAGCTTAATATGTATACCCTTGATGAAAGGAGGGACAGGGGGGACATGATAGAAACGTTCAAGTACCTCAAGGGAATCGCAAAGTCCAGGAGGGTAGCATCTTTCAGAAGAATAGATGTGTAAGAATAAGGGGGCACAATTTAAAGATAGAGGGGGTACGGCTCAGGGGTAATGTGAGGAAATTTTTTTCACGGAGAGAGTGGTGGATGCATGGAACCACCTTCCTGGGGAGGTTGTTAGGTCTAAAACAGTAGGGGAATTCAAACATGCATGGGACAGACATAAGGCAATTGTAGTGGGGGGTTGCAGGAAGTAGGCTGTTGGTTAACTAGAATCTGCAGCTTATCCAATAGGAAGGGAAATGGGCAGACTGGGTGGGCCAAGTGTTCCTTATCTGCCTTCAAAGTCTATGTTTCATACCCCAAGTGCATGACCCTACACTTTTTCTCATTGAAGAACATCTCATTGTTGGTTGCCCAGATCCCTAGCTGGTTTAATTCATCCTGAAGAGCTTTAGCAGACTGTTCCTTGTTAACTATACATCCCAGCTTACAATCATCAGCGTATTTTGACATCCAAATGTTAGTGGATGCTTGCATGGATGAAATCAAGATATTGAATAAAACTGGACCCAGAACTGAGCCCTGCAGGACCCTACTTGTGACCTGTCCCCAATGCAAACTATAACCCTTAATAACTACTCATTGGTGTCAATTATGTAGCCATGATGTAACCCAGTTTATGTTTGGATGAAAATAAAGATTATGCATATGGTTTATCAGAACTTGGTGAGAGACTTTATCAGAAACCTTGGAAAAATCAAGAAAGATAATATCCACTAGTAGGCCTCAGTCTAGGGATGCACTTACATTTTCAAAAAAGGTTTTAAAAGTCTCAGGTGTCAACTGTGGTTAAATCTTCATTTTACCACCTGAGGAATATCGCCCGGGTGAAGCACTGGATTCCACCGGGCGACCTTCCAACATTGGCCCATGCCTTCATTACCACCTGTCTTGACTACTGCAATGCCCTCTACCTAGAGCTGTCTGGGGTTGACGTCCGCCACTTGCAGCTAGTACAGAACGCAGTGGCCAAGCTGTTGACTGGTACTTCTAGGACCAGTCACATTATGCCTGTGCTGCATGAACTGCACTGGCTGCCAGTTCAGTGGTGGATCACCTATAAGGTAGGCTTGCTTACCTTTAAAGCCCTACACAAATAGGGACCCAACTACCTGAAAGATCTCCTGATTACCTACTCCCCCAATCGCCCTCTCCGATCCGCTGACGAGGGATTGGTAGATATTCCCAGGGTTCGTCTTAAAATCTCTGGAGCTCGTGCTTTTTCATTTGCAGCATCAACCCTGTGGAACTCTCTACCTTGTCGGTCAAGACAGTGCCTGACCGTTGGTAGTTTTAAATCTATACTGAAAAGCCACATTCTTTTCATTAATAGATTACGCTGACCTTCTTTATAGCCATTGTACTGCCTCTTCCCTGGCTAAGTTGGACACCCTATACTACAGAGCAATCAGGTTCATAACGGACCTTCCACTTTCCACACACCATTGCTCTTTGTACACTGCGGCGGGCTGGACTTCCCTTCATTATAGGAGAAATAGAAATGCCGCTCTATGGGCTTTCCGAGCAATTACCAACAAGCTCCCCCATACATCTCCGATTGTATTCCCCTGAGTGTGATAGGTGCCTATGCTCTAAGAAGCTATTCCCTAATTGCCTTGCAGTTACCTAAGGTTAAATCTCGTTTCGGCAGAGCTGCCATAAGTTTCTCATTGCCTGTCTTGTGGAACAATATGCAAAAAAACTTGAAGCTGAGCTGTCATGTTAGCCTGAGTATTTTCAAGTCGCTCTATGACTGCTCCGTGAAGGAATCCTGCAAATGTTTCCCACATCGCTAGCTCACCTATTTTCCAGTTTCCCTCCTGCTCATCCTGCCTCCTGCCCTGCCTCTGCCCCTGCCTCTCTGTCTCTACCAAAATACCAGCTTCTCTGCCTCTCTTTAGCCATGGTCAAGTTCCTCCCCTTCCCTGAAGTATGCCAGTTAACTATTCCAACCCCGTCATTTCTTCCAAAGCTGGTATCCCTCTTCTTCCCTTTCTCGCTCTCCTTTTAAGTGAGCATTCCGGCTGTACCCAGTTATGAACCTATCTGTTGTAAAGGCCCTCACACTCAAATGTTGATGTACATATGTATAGTTTTCTTCTTTGAATAATATTGCATTATGTTTTACCGTGTTACTGTACTATGATTTTTGTATGACCAGGTTCATCTTGCAAATGAGCCCTGCTCAGTGGTGCCCGTCTGGATAAATAAAGATTGTGATTGATTGATTGATTGATTGATTGATTGATTGAAAAGGTGGCCAGGCAGTGTGACAAGGTAATAGGGAGAGTGAGTGGGTTGCTAGGATGTATATAGGGAGGGGTATTGCCAGCTGAAAGAGGGATGTGGTGTTGCCACTGTATAGATTGCTGGTAAGACCCAACCTAGAGTATTGTGTCCAGTTCCAGAGACCACATCTCCGGAATGACATAGACAGAGTGAAGGTAGTCCAGAGGAGGGCAACAAAAATGGTGTAAGGTCTGTATCAAAAGCCCTGTGAGGAGATACTAAAGGACCTCAATATGTACACCTTGGAATAGAGGAGGGAGAGGGGATATGATACTAAGGGGATGTGTGATGGCTAGGTGTGTGATGCAGAATATATCTGAATGAGTGGTAAATGAGCTCTGGGAATATCACAAGTGGTGGGGTGTGGCTGAACTATGAGTGACAGTGCCCCAAGCTCACTTGCCCCGAGTTCAGATATAGTCTGCTTCACACATCTAGCCATCACATATGCCTTTTATACAACAGGACTGTGTTTTGTGGTGTTTTTTTTTGGTTTGTTTGATGATGTCACTGCAGTATGATATCTGGGGTTATCAGACTGAGGTGATGTCACTGCAGTGCGACGTCTGAGTGATAATTCCCTGAGCTCACTTGCCATGAGTTCAGATATATTCTGGATCGCATATGCCTTTTATGCACTAGGGCCCAGATATTCAAACTGCGCCCGGCTGTGGCGCAAGCTTGGGCACAGCTCAAGTTGGCTGCGCAGGGGTGTGGACTGGGCGATATTCAATGGAGCTGCGCCATGGCTCAGCAGTGTTGAATATTGCACCCTGGCCACCCGCAGTGTGCATGGCACAGTGGCACTGCACCAGCACAAGTGGCCAGAGTGGAGCATGGGGATGTGCTAGCACAAGTTCCATTGCGCTATGCACAGCAACCACGATATTCAAAACCTGACATGCAAATGGGGCCATAATGTATGCAAGGCAAAAATGGGGCCATTTGCATGTCATTATGGCCTCATTTGCATGCAGGTGCGCTGATCCCCAATGACTTGCACCTGCCGCCCTGCTGGGCAGCAGCCGTCGGGGAAAAACACCCCCTGCAGTTGGCAATGTGCTCCACAGCCCGATCGCGGGCATTTGTATTAAAAAATAGAACTACGTCCAATATCCCTGGTGGTCCTGTGGACCTCGTACTGCCCGATCACGGGCCTTTGTTAGAAATAGAACTATCCCACCAGGGATTTGGATGGGATTTACTTCTTTACGTAGCCCGTGATCGGGCTTGCAGGTCCACTGGACCACCAGGGATTTGGATGGGATTTATTTCTTTACCTTGCCTGCGATCAGGCTCGCAGGTCCACTTGACCACCAGGGATTTTGGGGATATAATTTTATTACTTAGCCCGCAATTGGGCAGGCAGCGGTCCACTGGACCACCAGGGATATTGGACAGATTTCTTTATTACAAATGCCCGCGATCGGACATGGGGGGGCGCCGCCAGGTGCAGCCGGAGCTTGGGTGGCCACCCACAGGTGGCAGTTGCCGTGTTGTGCCCTGCAATGCGGTAGCTCACCTGTGGGTGGCTATCCGTTGTTCCTTTTTTTTTTGGGATCAACTTTGTGCTGGCGCAGGTAGGGGTTGTGCATGCATGGCTCTGCACATCCCGGGCTGAATATTGGGCTGTGCAAGGTATGCATGGGCACGCCCCCCCCACCTGCACCTGCATACATTACTGATGCGCTCCGGCGCATCGGGATTCGTGCTGCGCACTTTTCCCTTTTGAATATTGCGTTGGGCACAACCCTTTTGAATATCTGGGCCTAGGACTGTGTTTTGTGCTGTTTTTTGTTTGTTTGTTTGATGACGTCACTGCAGTGTGATATCTGGAGTTACCACACTGTGGTGATGTCACTATCCAACTTTGAATAGGGCCAGGGTGGGGAAGCACTAACCCTGAAAATCCACTACTAACCCCACTAGCACTGCCTCAGCATCCAGCCGGTAGAATAGCCCTGTAATGAATAGTACAAGTGTGCTAGTTCCTATTCACTAAAGCAGTCATGTAAATGAGCCCACTGGGCATGCAAGGCACTATGTGGCCATTTGCAAGCCCATTTTGAGCCTATTTACATAGGCTGCAGCAGGAGCCTAGCGTGCTCCTCATCACTGTTTTGAGAAACAAATAAATGCACAAGCCATGGTGGTTAGTAGTCCCCCCTCCCAATCGCTGATCACCAGCCGGGTTAAAAATGTTTATTTCCCTGGTGGCAGTGGTCCCCCCCCACAATTGTCGGTCACCATCCCTTTCATGATAAAACAAATGTCCCTGGTGGTTTAGTGGTCCCTTCTGGTCCCTGCTTAGCAATCACCATCCCTTTTATAATAAAAAATTCCCTGCTGATATAGTGGTGCCTCCCCTTCCTCTGTCACTGATCACTGACCTTTCATAATAAAACAAATCCCCCTGGTGAACTAGTTGTCCATTTTTATAATAAAACAAATGCCCCTTGTAATCCAGTGGTCCTTTCCTGTCTCAGCTCACCGATAACCATCCCTTTAAAAATGCCCTTGGTGGTCTAGTGGTCCTTCCTCTTCCCTGATCACCAGCCTGGGGAACACAAGTGAAGGTGCCCTGTTGGTAGTGCTTCCTCCCCGATTGTCGATCATCAATCACTGGATGGAGTCAAGTGACAGAAGTCACCCTGGTGGCCAGTTGTCCCTCCACTTGCCGATCGCCATCCTCAACAGAGAAATACAGTGAAGCAGTTCCCCCCGGTGGTTAGTGTCCCATCCCCCACCTGCTCACCCACGAAAGATAACAAAAATTATTTTCTGTGATAGCTAGCCATTCCTCCCCCCACCAGATCACCCTCCTAATATAGACAAGTGTCCCTTGTGCCCAGTGTAGCCCCCCAGCCTGATCCCCTGTATGGGAAAGCGGCCATTTCTCTGGTGGTCTAGCTGACCCACCTCCCTATCCCCGATCCTCTGTATGGAGACTACCAAACTGTCCTTGATGATAATGTCCCACTACCCTGCCCCCCCCCGGACCTGATCAGGAGACCAGCACAGCCCTCTTCTCTCCACTACGGCTGGCTGCTGGCTCAGGTACGGGATGAGGGAGATCGGATACTCAAAAGGCTGAGAAGGTTGACAGTAAACAAGGCACCAGGGGCAAGACGGGATTCAGGACACAGAGATGTTGGGGGGGACATTGGCTGGGGCATCGTCAAATCTTTTTCAGCTGGTCTTTGGTGCGTTCTTGGAAGATTGAGAGTGGCAAGAAGCCCCTTTACAGGGAAGGGAACAAGGGGGACCTGTGGAATTACAGGCCAGTTAGTCTGACTTCTAACATAGTGAAGTTTCTTGTCCCTCTCATCAAGGAACAGAGACTGGAATTTCTTGAAGCTAATGACCTACATAATAAAGGCAGCATGGCTTTGTTAAGGGGAGAGTGTACCACACAAACCTCAATGACTAAGTTAACTCAGTGTTGCAGACAGTGGACAAGGCACAGGCTGAGGATGTCCTGTATTTGAACATCAGAAATATCTTTGATTTAGTCCTGCATTGGGAATTTGTGAAGAAGTTGAGGGATCTGGGATTGAGGAAAGAGCCTATCTGAGTGGATAAACAATAGGATTGGGGAGAGAACACAGCAAGTTTTGATAAATGAAACTCGTTCAAGGTTTAGGAAGGAGACCAGTGGGGTGCCACAGGGTTCATCGCTTTGACCAATACTTTTCAGTATGTTCACCTTTCACTCTGGGAGGGGCATACACATAAAATTCAACATATTCACTAATTAAACAAAATTATGTAGCAGGGGACAGACTTGGAGGAGGGGATTAGTGCAATGAGAAGGGACCTGCAGAGGCTAGAAAATGTGCCCAAATTCAATGAAAAAGAGGCACAGTTATTCATATTGACAAAATATGCTCCAAAACAGAGAATTGTGCAGGATGTGTCAGAGTGGGCCAGACAAGGGAGGAGAGGAACCCTTCTGATAATCATCAGCAAATAACCTCAAGACATTAACCATTTGCAACAAGGGATGTGCTAAGGGTAGCAGAATGCATTGTCGGGGAATTTACTAGTAGGAGGGTAGAGTTTGATCATGCCTCTCTACAGATCCCTGGTAAGGCCACACAGAGAGTACTTTGCATAGGTTTGGGGACCTCATCTTTAGACATACACACATTGTTTGGAAACCATGCATAAGATAACCATTACATTGATACATGGTCTGCAAGGCAGAGCTCATGAGGAAAGACTGAGGTGTCTGAAGTACTTACTTGAGGCCAGAAGGGAAATAACTAAAAGGATACAGAGAGTGCCTGGAAACAGTGCAGAGGAAGGCCACCAAAATGATACATGGTATGCAGGGAAGACCTTATGAAGAAGGCAGTATAGAGCAGTGGTTTAATGCTCTGAGCTGCAAATCTGGAGACGTGGGTTTGAATCCTGTAGCCCCCACTTGCATGCTGTGTGACCCTGAGCAAGTAATTTAACTTCCTTGTGTTCCCAGGTCACACCTGTAAACACGCTTTCAGCTTAGTGTCTCTTTCCTGGCAAAAAAAAAAAAGAAAAGAAATGCTGAGAAGGCTGAAGTACTCACTTGAGGCTAGAAGGGAAAGAGAGAAATTATAGAACATGTAACTACCTCAAAGGCATCAGTGTGGTGGATTGTCAGCAGTTGATCAAACTCCGAAAAGGGACCTGAGCAAGGGGGCATAGATAGTAATTGACTGGAGTTAAGTTCATCAGAGGTGTGAGGCTACAATTCTTTATAGGGTGATGACTAAACTGATACATGGTATGCAGGGCAGAGCTCATAAGGAAGGGCTGAGTGAAGAAAGGAGGAGGCAGCTGAAGTACTCATTTGAGGCTAGTAGGGAAAGGCATGCCACTGCCACAGCGAAAACATTACAGCAATGTCATTAATAGCGATACCAGTGACCAATTACTGTAAAGTCCACTCTGGACCCTGGCACGGCTTCCCCGGCATTGCACCCCCTCCCCAAGTCAGCTCTAACCTGGAGGTGATAATAATAAAGTGCAGTGGGTGTAGGGGGTACAGCCTGCAAAAACCAAAGTTACTTTTCTGACAGCACAGTGCCAATCACAATTGCGGTCAACATAGTGCCATCGCTGTGATGGCGGTTGACAGATTTTCTGTTGAACCAGCATTGTAGATCTGAAGGGGATACAGCAGAAATGAGAAGAGACTGCCTTGAAACAGTGCAGAGGAAGGCCACTAAAATGATACATGGAATGTAGGGAAGATCATACAAGGAAAGACTGAGGAGGCTGAAGTAGTCCCCCCAATGACCCCAATACCTGCAAGACCTCCTATCTCCCTACCATCCCTCATGTTCACTCCGATCCTCCAATGAGGGATTGCTAGAGGTTCCCAGGGTATGTTTAAAAATGTTTGGGGGGAGATCTTTTGCCTTTGTGGCTCCTACCCTGTGGAATTCTCTACCTTGTCAGATACAAGACAGCCTGACAGTAGAAGAGTTTAAAATCTCCTTTAAGACATCTTTTCCAAAATGCTTTCAAAGGAATTTAAGATTTTTTGTGTTGAATTTTTTTAAACTGAACTTCAGTTGTATAATTTTCAAATGTTTATAACTGTATTGTGTGTAAGTATGATGTAAGGCGTCCTGAGCTGTGGAAGAGCCTTTTGTATAAATAACATTTTATTTACTTGTTAACTTACTTGAGGCCAAAAAGAAAAGGGTGAAATGATACAGAATCTGCCTGGAAACAGTGGCCACAAAAACAATACATGTTATGCAGGGAAGACCTCATGAAGAAATGTTCAGTAGGCTGAAGTACTCGCTTAAGTCAAGAAAGGTGAGGGGAGAAATGATAGAAACATTTAACTACCTCAAAGGCATCGACATGGTGGATTGTCAACAACTAATCAAACTCAGTGAAGGGACCTGTGTAAGGGGGCATATGTACTAATTAGCTATGGTTAAGCTCAGTAAAGGTGTTAGGATATACTTCTTCATGGAGAGGGTGGTGCACAACTGAAATAACTTGTGAAGGGCAGTGGTTGAGGCAAAGATAGTGCAAGAATTTAGTGCAAGAAGAGATGGGTATAAAGAGTTGTGAGAGTGGATAAGGCTACATTATACAATGAGGTCTCTAAATTCAGTAAGCCGATTGGTCAGCTGTAGCCTTTACCCATGGGTAAATTCCAGCGTAACCCATGGGTAAAGTTCCAGCCATTTTGGGTGACCAGTGCACAACAGAAAAATAAATTACTACCTCTGGTTTGTGCTCAGTGTTGGCGCCGTCCCTGCAATCTCTGCAGTTCACTCCTACATGCTCCTTCAATCTACTATCTCACTGCCAATCACTGTAATCCTCCTCCCCCCGAAAAAAGTAAGAACACAAAGCGGGAACATGACCAGCTGGTAAGAATGATATCAGGCAGAAAAAAAAATTGCCGAAACTGCCGCTGCTCGCGCCACCTAGATGAACTGAGCCTATCACACACAACAAAGCCTGCTTACAGGCATTGTTAACAAATTAAAAAATCATTTTGTTTTTCTTCACCTCCTGACTGGTAATTTATTCCTTCCTCTGTACCACGAACATCCTGGAAACACAAGCCGAACATTGCTGGCAGATCATCACTTTTCACACCTCACTATTTCACACTGTCAAACAGCTACTGCAATGTCTTATTCCCAGGCTGTCTGTATAAATGGGGCAAAAATAAAAACTCATGACTTTCAAGCTCCCTTTGAAAGAAAACTACTTAACAACTTACTGTTGTTTGTGTGTGAGGTGGGTGGGGGTGGGGGCACATTAGGGACTAGGCAGCACTTCTAGTACTAGCAGTCTACCCAACAACACAGCGCTATTTTTTTGTAGCACGACAATACATGTAAATAAAAATTATTTAAAATGTCAAAAAAATATTTTCTACTATAACCAATAAAACAAAACTGGGACATTGTATAATCGCTATAAACCCCTCCAGGGTGTGGGTTATGCTGAGATTTACCCACTTCTAGTGTGGATTTGGTCACTCGGCTGTGCCTCGTGACCAAACCACACCAGGCAAGGGTAAATAGGTTAGTAGGTTATGGATTCAAGTCAAATAGCTTGTAGGCCATCAATAGACATGCCACTGACAGTGGATGTAGCCTAATTTATCATCCCCCATATGAAGAGCTAGCTGATGTTTGAAGGCAATCATGTTAGGTGCTCTGTCCACGTTATCTGGCAAGGCATTCCATATGTTCACCACCCTCTGAGTGAACCAGCGCCCCCTTTTTATGATCCTATATTATCCCCTTTCAGCTGTCATGATTTATTGCTTAAAAATAGTCTGATCTGCTAATAGAGGACTTGGATTAAGCCACCCAGTGATAGGCTGGAGAGAAAGCAGGTTGGACTAGGTCAGAGCAGATGGGCCTTTGGTCTTTTTCTGCCTGTAATTGTTTCAATGTTACTCATTCTGTAATGAACAGGAGGTGTAGCAATACAAAAGTATAGAGAGAATAGCTATGAAAATATGTAACTATGGAGAGAACAGGGTGTGTGAGAATCTGTAAGTTAGAAGAGAACAGGGTGGGTAGGAATATGTAAGTTAGGAGAGAACAGGGTGGGTAGGAATCTGTAAGTATGGAGAGAACAGGGTGGGTAGGAATCTGTAAGTATGGAGAGAACAGTGTGGGTAGGAATCTGTAAGTTAGGAGAGAACAGGGTGGGTAGGAATCTGTAAGTTAGGAGAGAACAGTGTGGGTAGGAATCTGTAAGTTAGGAGAGGACAGGGTGGGTAGGAATCTGTAAGTTAGGAGAGAACAGTGTGGGTAGGAATCTGTAAGTTAGGAGAGAACAGTGTGGGTAGGAATCTGTAAGTTAGAAGAGAACAGGGTGGGTAGGAATCTGTAAGTATGGAGAGAACAAGGTGGGTAGGAATCTGTAAGTATGGAGAGAACAGGGTGGGTAGGAATCTGTAAGTTAGAAGAGAACAGGGTGAGTAGGAATATGTAAGTATGGAGAGAACAGGGTGGGTAGGAATATGTAAGTTAGGAGAGAACAGGGTGGGTAGGAATCTGTAAGTTAGGAGAGAACAGGGTGGGTAGGAATCTGTAAGTTAGGAGAGAACAGTGTGGGTAGGAATCTGTAAGTATGGAGAGAACAGGGTGGGTAGGAATCTGTAAGTATGGAGAGAACAGGGTGGGTAGGAATATGTAAGTTAGGAGAGAACAGGGTGGGTAGGAATCTGTAAGTATGGAGAGAACAGGGTGGGTAGGAATATGTAAGTTAGGAGAGAACAGGGTACAGGAGTATAGAAGTATGGCAAGTGGTAACTTAACTTCAGAGGCTTCCAATCTTACCTTAATTTACGATGTAATAGTCGGCCCACTGGGGCAAGGGATAGCACTGCCACTTGTTACGCCGAAGACCTAGGTTCAGTAATGAGCCTGGCGCCTTGGATGGTTTGCTGTGGGAAGGGGGATGAGAGGCCAGAGCACTGTTCGCCTCCTCAGGGGTGGGAAGGTCAGGGCAGTCAGGAGTAGTCTGACTCATAGCAGCATCTAGGGGTAGGTACACGTGACACCCTGTGAGCATGCAGCCTTGGGGCCATTGGCACACACCCACATGGGAGACTCTTTGGCATGCCTCTGATGCCATTGCATGGTCCAGTTTCAGGGGGAAACTTCAAAGGAAAACCCTTGTCACTGGGCTGCAGCTTGATACTGGGACCTTGGACCTCCTGCATACTGAAATGACCTAACGGCATAAGTCCCAGCTGGGGATCATAGGGTGACATGGTCTCTCCCTACAGGGAATGCCTCCATGAGAGGCAAGTCGTGGTCCTCTTGGACCGGGCAGCTGGGAAGGAAGTGTTGAAGTCAAAGTCAAAGTTTATTGGCTGGAGAGAAACTCCATTGAGCAAGCTCATTTGCAAGGAGGACCTGAGAGACAAGTAATGTGCAATGCATATACAATAAGCCAAAGCCAAACGTACAACAGGAATACACGGAGCAATGTACATTAACGTGCAGCTTTCTACGGGAAATATATACATGGAGCAGGGTAATTTACAAGATTAAGACATTGTGAAGCAAGCGTCAGGCATGCAACTTCACAAAGGAAAATATATACATGGAGCAGGGTAATTTACAAGGTTAAGACATTGCGGTATACAGACAGACATAAACAGTCAGGTAGATGGCATGGTTAGCAGTAGGTAGTAATTAAAACTTCCAATGATTAAAGTAGCAATGAGAAAACCTGGAAATGATGGTATGGGATTATAGGAGGGAAGAGAAGGAGGAGTTAGCTGTGAGTAATGGGGAGGAGGTGGAGAGGAAGGTAGGCCAGGTAGGGATAATAGTGGAGAGAGAGTGACCCTGTGTTGAGGTGTTGGGTGATTCCAGAGATCTGGGTTTAATATGGGATACATGCCCACCCTGAAACAAAGGAGAAAAAAGAAAAGAAAAAAAGAATGTGTTATGGTATACTGTTGTAGTTATGAAACATCATCTGTCAGTTTTACTATAACAGCAACTACAGGTATAATTCAGAAATTCCTTTGAGTGCCTTCTTTTACCTTCATCTAGTTCTGAGTATAAACCGCATCTTTATTGTTATGTTTCTTCTATGTTTTATGTGCAGGATACAAAATCCCAAAGAAAAAACTGCTATTGCTATTTAAGGGGGATAAGGAATGCACACCGGCTGATATGGAGAGGAAAGAGACCGCACAGCAGAAGGATCATCTTGAAGACACACCCAACAGTAAGTGGATGGCTAGATAATGAGCTTGTGTGGGACTTTTCTGCTGTTGAGAAGGGTTAGGAGGAATAGGAAAAAATGTAGAGCTGGAGGATCAGGGAGTATGGAGTTATGAGGAGGTAGTGATGATATCGGAAAGATATCAGAAAGATTCAAATGAGTAAAGCCAAGAAGAATTTTTAAGCAAAACGGGTTATATTTTATTGTGGATATAGAACTGCACTGAGAGTTAGTCGACAGGACAAAGGATTGACTTCATTGGGTCTTTATTTCGGGAGTGGGTGAGCAGGAAGGTATCTGCATTATAAACATTCCATTCGGCAAGTTTAGAGAGGAGTGAACTGCTTTAGTTCATGATAGTGGAGATAACGGCAAGAAAAAAGGTTTCAGCAGAAGAGGGATCATGGAAGTGACAATGGAAGCAGGACTACAAAGCTGTTAGTAAATCATTCAAGGATTCACTTTATGGTGATTGTCCATTACAGTGCTCAAGGCACTGTATACCGCTGACAGATGCATCACATCACAGTACAGACTTATTCAAGTAGCACAGTAGAACATCAGTGTACAGTTCTTGATAATACACAAAATACATCATACACCAAATCATCAGCAGCAATTTTAAGTAAAATGATCTTCCATGTATCAGTCTTCCCCATTAATTCCCACTTATGGATCTGGGCTGGAGGCAATCGGACCTTGAGAAAGCAAATCTTTATTCAGAGGGCCAGCAACAGCTACTGGGCACAGCGACTGTGCACCCCTATGTGGTGCTGCACATTAGCCAATAACCATTGCTGCCTCCCACAACAACCTCAGTTCTGTTCCGTATGCCATCAAGTGCACTCCATGGGACTGTCGTCTGTGTGCTTCATTCCAGCTGGTATGTTTTTGCTGCATCACCATCTCCTTTTCTTGTATAGTGTCATCCTCATTCTGACTCCTTTCTGTTCACAATGCCAAAGTGAAGTTGGAAGAAGTCATGGCCAAAAAAGAAGGAAAGAATGCCACCCATTATGCATCAGTGCCCTGTGGGAACAAGATGGCTTCGGAGGACATCAACTCTGTACTGCCTGCCTGGGACTGAAGCACAACACAGAGTCCTGCAATGCCGACTTCTCTGTGGACCTCCATGTCCTTGAAGACCATGTGTTGAAGTGGAGTCACTCAATTCTCACCATTGGTGGCAGCCAACACATACAAGCTTCAAATGTAAGGTTGCTAGGCCATTAACATGAGCCTCTTCCTTAACTTCGCCTCACTGAGGTGTAGTAGACCATGGTAGCTGGATCTGGTGGACAGCCAGCTTCTTCTGGGTGGCTAGCTGAGAACACTCCACAGTCTGATAGCCTTGAGCAGCAGATGTTCCCGGTGGTGGGGGCCATAGCTATCTACACTGGTGGACAAGCCAATGCAGTCCCTTATTGATACCCACTCTGTTGTCATGGTTCACAGTGATTACGTGGTGGATGATACTGTGAATGGCGCCAGGTCCCTCAGCACTGTCTGTGGTGCTAGGAGAGGGCCTGGCAGTGAGGCTGATGCTGGGGCTGGTGCTGGCTTGTAGTCTGTTCTGGATGCAGTGTCCCAAACAACACTGAGGGAGGAAATGACTCAGAGTCTGGAGACAGCTTCAGCAGCATCCAAGGTGTTAGACCTAGGTTCAGTTTTGAGCATGGTGCCTACAGCAATGTTGGCTTGGTGTCTGTCCCCAACTGTGGTGTCAAGGAGGGTGATGGCAATGGACCTGTTATCAATGTTAACACTGAGAATGATGTCAAAGATGATGCTGACTACAGTGACAAGGAGGTTCCTGTCTCGAAGAAAATCATCTGACCCTAGTTTGGTGCCAGTGGTAGTGCCAACTCTGAGTTGGGTGATAACCCAGGGCCAGGTTTCTCCTCAGAGCCACTTGTTGAGATCCTTACCAGTGAGGAGCAGGGACCCTTAGTGGGACCTGTATGGCTCTAGTCTCCTAACATGGAGCTTTCTCCTAAAGGCAGTTATCAGTCACTTCTCCGATGTAGGACACCATTCGGGTGGCTCTAGTGTGCCTTTTCCTGGAATTCCACAGCCCAGATCAAGGCCATTGAGAAGAGGAGTCTCTGGCCCTTCTTGAAGGGCCCTACCATTTGTTCAAGGTAATACATTCATTACTAGGCTTATCGCGGCTACTAACATGGGATCAACATTGGGCATTGGTTAGTGCCACAGAGAATTGCCATAGGGAGTCCAGCAGGACCCATTTTGAGCTATCTCCTTCAAACTGACCTGAGCCAGAGGTGGCACCTCATTTCCAGAAATGTCCTTCTCGGAGAACAATGAGTTATTGGTCCACCTTGTCTGTTGCTGAATGCACCCTGTATCAGCAACTCTTGGTGGAAATGCTTTGGGTACCAGACCTTCAGGCCTTTACCTGCTCCAACTCATCAACCCTGCTACCGAGACTCCTTGGAGTTCCCATTATTGACACAGCTGAATCCAGATCCAACTTATTCCAGTACCTACCCACCTCATTGGTTACATATTTTTTTATATTTCAAACTTAATACTATTCTTTCCCCAGCTGCCTGCCTGAGGTTCATTAGTTTGTGTTTTTCTAATAGTGAGATTATGCTATTAAACCAGTACCCGGCCTTATACCCCAAGTTGTGCCAGAATTTCTCTTCATATAAACATTGTTTAGCTAACATACCATCTTTCATCCCTGTGCACTTTATCCAGTAGTTAAGCTTTTTACTTTCGATAAGTGCACTGATATTTGTTAATCCCAGTTCTGATCTCAGACAGGCCGCCATGCATGAATGACCCAATCTTAAGAGGCTACGCAGAGTCTTATACAAAGCTGGATCTGGATTCAGTCGCTGCCTCACATTACTCTGACTGGTTCTCACAAAATAATTTTTTTTTTCATTCAATATACTTTATTAGTTTTTAGTAAGCAGGCAGTAACAACCAAGACATCAAGGCTAAAAATGTAAAAGGCATTTACAACAAGGAGAGAAACTGCAACAATTTGTTGCTTACTTAATCCTCCCCCACCCATCACCCCCCAGCCCCACCACCCATGTCTGCCACCAATCACATTTAACCCAAGCTATGGTTGTTTACATACAATCACTACCTGATGGAAACACAAATGGACAGGTTACAGAGTAGAACAATAATAACAAATAAGTTTGATTTCCTTATAGAGTCAATAACCCAGAAAACGCCTCATAAGAAATAAAGGATAGAAAAATAAGTTGGATGAAAAAACCATGATTAATTGGTTGTGAGAAGAGTATAAAGAGGATACAAAATAATTATAATGGTTACAAGTCATATTTAGATATACTAATTGATCAGATGTTTAGTCTTATGAGCTATGACTTTGAACAATGTTATGGTAATGTCTTAGCATAACGGTATAAAAAAATAGGCGTACAGTCGGGACTGCGAGTGTGGTTTGGGGGAAAAGGAAGATTTAATGCATGTTATGGAACTGTAGATGGTATGTGAAACAAAGGCAATACTGGTTAAACCCTTTTTCTGCCTCTATCTATCAAGTGGATAAAATAACATTGCACCCCTTCCCCTCGGTAGCAAAACAGCTTTGTTCAGCTACACCCCCTTGTTGTAGTCTACTACCTACCAAAGTCCACCACCTCCACTTCTCCTTGACTCTAAGGATGGTTCCTCTCCACTGAAATCCTTCTCCCTTTTACCTCCTCCCCCTAACCGTATTTCTCACCCTCTCCCTACATGCCCCTCCTGCTTTTGCCAGCCCAGGACCCTATAACTTCAAACCCATCCATACCCCCTGTCTCCAGGCCCCAACTTATATTCATGCTATTACTCCTGCCCCCTCAACCTATTCTGGTCTCATTCCCTCATCATTCCACATACACCCCTACTACCTTTACCAAGTTTCTTTGCTGTCCTGCACCTCTGGCTTCCTCACTATACCACTTCCTTCTACCTCACTCACTCGGCCTCAAAGCCCCATCACTCCAAATCCACAAAGCTACAGTTCCTCATCCTAGCTGTACTATTACTCACCTCAGGGGACATCCACCCCAACCCCAGTCCTGCTACTTCCTTCACCCCTGTTATCTCCCCCACTGCCACTGTCCATACCCCTACCCCAACAGCCCTCATAAAGGGTTGCAAGATATTACACTTAAACATTCGTAGCCTACTTCACAAGTTAGAACTCCTGTAAGCCATGGTTGCTGCTGTGAAACTAAACATTCTAATTATAACAGAAACATGGCTAAAGAGCATGATTCCTGACTACTTGGTCTCCATCCCAAGACTAGGCAGAGCAGGCAGTGGTGGTGGAGTGGTCATGTATATCCACATCTCCCTTCAATATTTCCCTGTCTCCTCCCCCAACCCAGCAACCCATGATGCCTTAGCCATCAATATGTCCCTCCCTTTCTCACTCTCTATCTTTGTAGCCAATATCTGTTGCCATCCAAATGACCAGCCTGTTGTCTCCCTTGATCTCCTAACTTCCATTACTTCCCTTTCTCAATCTGGTGAGCTTTACATCCTTCACAACCTCAATTTAGATTGGCTTTCCCCAACAACATCTACCACAAGAAATGCTGTCAGTGCCCTCAACCTCACACAACTAATTACAGAACCCACCTGCCCTATTCACAAGACCCATAGCCACTTCCTACTTGATTGGGCCCTAACTTCCTACCGCCATAGAATCATCACCTCTGGCATCCTTCCGGATGCTCTCAGTGATCACAACCCAGTTTTCCTGGTCAGAAAATTTCACAGCTCTAAATCCCCACATAAAACCCTACAAATGCAAACCTAGACTTGGTACCTCTCCTGCATAGCCTTGCATTCTCTGACTGGTCCCCTCTAGCAAGCAACTCCTCAGTTGATAAAGCCCTAATCTGTTTTAACATGTAATATTTTATTAGTTATTTCCAAGTACACTCAGCCATCAACAGGCACATCCATGCCCTATTCAAAAGGGGCCATACTGCTATAAATTGGTAGCCAAAGAAGCTACTAAAGTCTCATACATCTCATATGGCTCATAAACTTACAAAGGATTAATTTATCCAATATACAGTTAGGGAACTAAAACCTTATATCAAAGAACATGTACTAAGATTGTTTATACCAATCTCCATAGACACTGTACATTTTAGTAATATTATACTGAAGCATCGTAAGGTGGTATGGCATATTCTATTACCTAATGTATTCATTTGGTTATGGTCTCATAGATATAACCTTAAAACATCTATTGACTCAGCCTGATAGCTGAATATAATGCTCAACTTCAGCCAAGAAAGAGATAAGAGAGTATAATGCAGTAACAGATGGTGGGGGAGCATGCAGACATCCCCATTTGGTGCCCCAGTGGCCGTCCCTTATAACATACTAGAAGGTAGGGGATTTTGCAGTGGGGGGAGTGCCACAGAGCATATATGGGAGTTTAGATACATATCCCATTTTCTGTGATACTTAGTAAGGTCTCCCTTGGCCACAGCAGTAGGCCTCTCAAAAACAGCTAGCCTAGCCATGGCCATTCACCAGTGCAATAACGGGGGATACCGGCTGCCTCCATCTCAGGAGGATGACTCTTTTAGCCTCCATTAGGGCTACCAGGAGCCATGCCCTAGTAGGGGGGGAGAGTGGGTGCAAAGCTGTAGTGTCTCTTAGGATGAGAGATAGGTTGTTAAGAGAGATGGATTTTCCAATAATCCTAGAGCAATTAGCAAGAACCTGCGTCCCAAAGACCTGCAGGCTTGGGCAAGTCCATAATATGTGAAGTAAATGAGCAGGGGAAGTGCAACATCTCCAACAGCTATCAGAGGGAGCAATTGTTAAGCTATGGAGGACTGAAGGGGTTCTGTACCACCTAAGCAAGATTTTCAATTGAATTAATTGACTCCTGGCATCTACATATGATGTGTGAGCATCCCTAAGGCATATTGACCTCTGCTAGATAAAGTAGTATCAGGTTGTGCATCTCTAAGGGTCTTGTAAAATGAACTTACCAGACCTTGGTCTCTCCTACAATAAGGGGGAGTGGTTAAGCCATGCCACGGTGAATGGGCTGCCGGTACCTTTAACAATGGAGTTAAGGCGCTCCTAACCTGTACGAACTTCCAAAAATCCATCAGGGGTAGCCCGTATTGCTCATGGACCTGCTCAAAGGACAGAAGGGTCCTAGTGTGGGGAAGGAGAAGGTGCTCCACTATGTGAATGCCTTTGGCAGCCCACGAGGGCCATTTAAGTACTTTGTGTTCTGTTGTGATAAGAGGGTTATCCCATAGTGGAGCATATATAATGGGAAGAAGATAGTCTGAGCTTGGGGTCCCGGTAAGTGCCATTGCCCTACCCCATGCCCTGCATGTTTCTATCATGACCGGTGTAAGCTGGTGTTCCCTAAGCTTTCTCTTAGCTAACAAGGAGTACAGTGGATTAGCTGTAGATAGGGCTGCCTCCAGACTAACCCATTGAGGTGGGGGGGTAGTCCGGGGAAGGAACCCAACAGCGGCCTGGACCATTCTAAAGGCCATATGGTAGCCTGTAAACTAGGGAAGCCTGAGCCCACCCTTGGACCTATGGGACTGCAGCTTTGTATGTCCCCATCTCAGGGCCTTACCCTCCCACAAACATAGAAACATAGAGATTGACGGCAGATAAGGACCACAAGGCCCATCCAGTCTGCCCATTTCTTTTTCTACCTTATAAATGTGCCATCGGCCTTTGCTCTGTCAGTGGCCTATCTATTCATACTCATCTATATTGCTTCCTTATGACTATCCCATGCCTGTTTGAAGCCCTGCACTGTATTCATAGCCACCACTTCCTGAGGTAGGCCGTTCCATGCATCCACCACTCTTTCTGTGAAAAATCATTTCCTCACATTCCCCCTTAATCGGCCTCTCTCTAATCTCATGCTGTTAGACTCTTTCACCTTGTTAATGCCCTTAAGGTGTTTGAATGTTTCGATCATATCACCTCTCTCCTTCCATTGCTCAAGGATATACATATTGAGCTCCGTTAATCTGTCCACATATGTATTCTGATGCAGCCCCTGCACCATTTTGGTTTCCCTTCTCTGGACTGCCTCAGTTTGGTTAATGTCCTTGTGAAGGTGTGGCCTCCAGTACTGCATGCATTACTCCAGATGGGGCCTAACCAGTGTCTTGTAAAGAGGGATTATTACGTCCCTCTTATGACTTGTGATACCCCTATTAATACATCCTAACATCCCCCTAGCCTTACCTACTGCTTTAGAGGTCTGCTTGAATGATTTCAGGTCATCAGTGATGATGATGCCCAAGTCTCTTTCTTCCTTTGTGACTGCCAGCAACTCCTCTCCCAGCCTATGGGTGGCTTCAGAGTTTCTCTTCCCCATGTGCATGATCTTGTACTTCTTTGCATTAAATCCCAGTTGCCACTCTTCTGACCATTTTGCTAGTTTATCCAGATCTCTTCTCATTCTGCCCACCCCATCTGGATCATCTACTCTGTTGCAGATCTTGGTGTCATCTGCAAACAGACAAACCTTACCCTCTAGTCCATCTGCAATGTCACTGATGAAGATATTGAAGAGGACTGGCCCCAGGACTGATCCCTGAGGTACCCCCAGGGTTTTAAATAATTGATTAGCAGTTTTTTTCTTGGGACAATACTCAAGGTACAGAAAGTATTTATATAGGTTTTCTATAAGTGTCATTTTTGTTAAACACAATGAGGCAAGTGTTATGCATATTTACAATGTTTTAGCACTTTTATGAGCAAAACGCTAATCAATTTTTAGAGTTAAATAAAACCCTGTACCCCACTTGTGACTTGCATCTCTTCTGACTGTATAACATTTACCATCACTCTCTGTTTTCTGTCCATCAACCAGTTTGCCACCCAGTTGACCAATTTCTGACCCACTCCGACCCTACCCAGCTTTTTTATCAATTTTCTATTGCTTTGATAAAGTCAAGGTAGATGACATCAACTACTCCCCCTTGGTCCACCACTCTGGTTACCCAGTCAAAGAAATCTATGAGATTAGTTTGACAGGATCTTCCTTTTGTAAACCCATGCTGTCTTGGATCCTGTGCCCCTATGGATTCCAGGTATTGCACTATCCTTTCCTTAACGAGTGCCTCCATAATCTTGCCCACTACTGAGGTAAGACTGTCTGTTCTGTAGTTCCCTGCCTCCTCCCTGCTACCACTGTTGTGGAGTGGGACCACTTGAGCCCTTCTCCAGTCTTCTGGGACCTCTCCTGTGCTCAGAGGCTCACTAAACAGTTCTGCTAATGGCTCTGCTAGTACCACCCTTAGCTCCTTAAGTACCCTGGGATGTGTGCCATCAGGTCCCATTGCCTTGTCCACCCTGAGCTTAGCAAGCTCTTGTAGGACCCTTTCTTTTGTGAAGGGAGTAGTGCTCACCTCCCTTCCCCCTGTGTCCATGGTGCTGAGCTGTGGACCCTACCCTACCTTCTCTTCAATAAATACTGAGCAAAAGTATCTAGTTAGGATAGATGCTTTTGCATGGTCCTCCTCCTCACATGCCCCCTTTTCTCCTTTGAGCTTAGCAATACCCCCTCTGGACTTTCTTCTTTCACTAATGTATCTATAGAAAGTCTTGTCACCTTCTTTTACTGTCCGTGCTAGTGTTTCCTCAGTTTGGGACTTTGCCTGCCTTACTGACTTCCCTACTTTCCTTAGTGCAGTTTGGTATGCCTCCCTATCTTCACCCCGCTGTGTTCCCTTATATTTCCTGAAGGCCAGCCTTTTGTCTCTGACCTTTTCTGCTACTGTATTTGAGAACCAAAAAGAGGGAGACTAAGTTATCTAGGTCTTTAAACGGCTTTGCAGTGAGCTGAATTGAGAGGGTATTTAGGAGATGGGAGACTGTGGAAAAAACAAACATTCTAATGGCCTTGATCCTATGTTTCAGAGTTAAATTAAGCTTTCTCCATTGCTGGATCTCAGCTGCTAATGAAATCAAGAGAGGAGAGAAATTAGCTGACTCTGTGTCTTGCCAGGATGAGGGAATGTGTATCCCTAAATACGGAAATCCCAGAGGGGCCCAAGAAATGTCGGTGCCAGCCAGACAATGCCTAGTGCATGTTCCATTCAGGGGGGACAGGGTAGTTTTATTTTGGTTTATTGTTAAACCTGATAGAGAGGCAAACTCCTGCAAGATAGTCAGAATAGTAGGTATAGAGTTTTGAGGGTTAGAAAGGGTCATAAGCATATAATCCGCATATGCATTGACCAAGTAGGATGACTTCTTTACAGGGATGCCAGTAATCTGTGGGGTGTGTGTGAATTTCCTGATTAGTGGATCCAGAGCAATTAAAAACAATAGGGGAGAAAGAGGACAACCCTGTCTGGTTCCTCGTTGTAACATAAATGGGCGAGAGGTGTCCTTATTGGTGATAATACGGGCTGTGGGTGAGTGGTACAGCGTTGAAACCCAAGTGCAGAAGGATTCCCCAAACCCATACAGTTTAAGAACATTTTGGAGATACGCCCATTCCAGTGAGTTAAATGCCTTGGCAAAGTCTATGGCAAAGGCGGCTGTTGGGGTTTTAGACTGTAGTGTCAACCATTTAATACTTAGAACTAGCCGGATATTATCTGCACTGGAATTCCCTTTCTGAAATCCAGTTTGTGAAGGGTGAAGTAGAGTAGGCAGGATACCCGATAGTCTGTTCGCCAAGACTTTTGCAATTATCTTAGTGTCTACTGATATCAGGCATATGGGTCTGAAATTCACACAGAGTAGCACATCTGAAGCTTTTTTTGGAATTAGGGTAATGAGGGCCTCGCGTATAGTGGGGGCTGATATACCATCTCTTTGGGCTACCTGAAGGGCCTCTAACAGTGGAGCAGTGAGTTCATCCTTAAGGGTTTGGTAGAGTTCCACCAACATCCCGTCTGGCCTGGGGGCTTTCCCTTTCACCATCTGGGACATAGCAGTGCTTAACTCTTCAGTTGTGATCGGGGCTTTCAAATCCTTGCAATGTTCTACTGAGAGCTGAGGTAGTGGTATGGTCTGTGAAAAAGCTCTAAGCCGCTGTGAAAGCACCTCTGCTGACATCATATTCTGGGACTGGTACAGCTCCTGATAGAATCTAAGTATCTCCTCATTAATGGCCTTTGGTGTCACCAGTGGTTTGCCCTGTCTATTCTTAAGGGCCAAGATCCTAGAGTATGCCTGTTGTTTCCAGAGCCAATAGGCTAGAAGCTTCCCGCCCTTTTCCCCACCCTCTCAGACTCCATGTTTAGCTCTGATCAATTGTCACTCTGCTTTTTTGTTCAGCAGTACATTTAGCTGATATTTCAAGCCGGTGATCTGGGCCAGAAGAAGAGAATTGAGTGGGTTCTTAGAGGAAACTTTAAACTGGTGCTCCCGCCTAGTAAGAGTATCCTGCAAGTCTTGTATCTGTTTTTTCCGCTCTCTATTTTCAGCTGCAGAGTACGAGATAATTCTTCCCCTAAGAACTGCCTTGAATGCTTCCCGGACAGTGGTTGGACTGGTCTCTCCTGGGGTATTAATAGAGAAATAAGATTGTGCCTCTTTCTCAATATAATCTCGAAAGGTCCCATCCTGGAGCTAGGTAGGGTTGCATCTCCATCTTGTGGAGGGGGGGGGCTTTGTCCTGGTGGGGAGAAGGTGATCATGACAGGGGCATGGTCCGAAATAATTATGTTCCCAATGTCTGCACCTCCTATCCCTGGCATAGCTATGTTGTTGTCCAGCCAAAAATCTAGCCGACGATAGGTGCCATGGACGGCAGAGTAAAATGTGTAATCTCTCCCTTTTGGGTGGTTCATGCTCTAGGGGTCCCCTAAGGCCCACTCTGTGGTCAAAGCATTTAGGGCTGCCAGTACTTTGGAATGGGTTTGTGGGGTGGGGAGGGATTTGTCCAGGAATATATCTTGGACTAGGTTATGGTCCCCTCCTATGAGAATGGGTAGATCTGCCTCACCCTCTGTCAGTTCTGTAAAGGCTTGACCAAGCTCTGCATAGATTTCACCTGTGTCGGAGGTGTCTCCATATACATTAGCTGTTTTGGTTTTACCACCTGGGTAGGAGAGTTTGGCGGCTATCCACCTCCCCTGGGAGTCCATCTGGTGAGTCTCGACTGTCCATGGTCCCTTCTTACTTAGGAGGATGGCCACCCCTTTGGTCTTTGTAGTGGCACAGCTAGCCAGGACCGTTCCCAACCAAAGTTTCTTTAACCAGTTTACCGTGCGGCTTGTAAGGTGCATCTCATGGAGCAGGGCTATGTCTGTCCCAAAGGTGTGCAAAAATTGCAAAACCTTAGTTTGCTTAGACGGGTGGTTCAGTCCCTTGACATTCCAAGAGATGCACTTCCAGTCTCCCCGCATGTTGGGGCGGGTTGCCATCAATGTTCACCACCACCAGAAAGGAGAAGACAAGGGTGCTCACCCTATAAGCAGGGATACAGAGCAGAGTCAACAAAGGAGACAAGAGCCGCCTTACCACTGCTTCAAGTTAGGTCACATGTGTCTGTGCGTCTCCATGGAGATATATTTAGAGATACCTGTAGATATAGAGAAGGGTAGAAAATGTCTTATGAAGATCCTAGGTAAATTGGATAGGTGAGTAAAAATATATCTCCATTTAAGATAATTAACAATAACTAGTTTATATAAAAAAGAGAACAATAATGTATTTTGTAGCACAGAACTGATCAATCATACAATAAGAAAAATCTTCGTTCTTGGTGCTGAAGTGAACTTGTGAAGAAGGGGAATGTTCCCCTATAAGCCACACTGCTCTAGTCACCAAATCGGAGGCACAGGAAGGAGAAGACCAGTCATGGGTGCTCTGTCCCAGCCCGACTTTATGCGGCCTGGTGTAAGGCCGGATCTGAGAAGTCGAGCTGCGCCATGAGTACGGTTCCTGTGGCACCCTAGGCAAGCCTAAAGCCCAAGGTAGGAGTTACCCATGGGGGGCCAGGGAGTGTGTGGGTGTGACAGAGGGGGGGCCTCTGTCAACCACCCATGCCATCCATCCCATATAACAGAACAAGTTAGCAGGAGGGGGGAGTAAAATAATCAAATGTGCGGCCTAAAGCGACTGCCAATCATGTTTTTTAAACGCTGGCCTCTCCAGGCATTTGTAACTCGCTGCCATATAGTCTCTGTATTACTTAGGGGCATTCATCAGTGAGTTTCCCCCGCAGTGTAATAACGGAAACCTTAGCTATGAAGGTAAGGTGGGTGGCAGAGGGTATTACTCCCTTAAAGACAAGGTTCAGGTGATGAGGGGAAAATGTAGAGTGGGGAGGGATATTCACTAAGGTTATCGAATGGGATGATGGAGTTACAACGGATAACAGCGTCTGCTGTTGAGCAGATCTACAAATCCCCACCTTCCTAACAATAGTTTTGTGTCTGCTATTCCTAATGAGGATGGTAGGAATGTAGGGGAATGTAGGGAAACTCAGGAGCAGCTACGTAGGTAGCTGGAATGCTTCGTCAAGGCAACTCCCGTTCAACAGGTTTTACCAGGTTCCAGCCGGTATGGCGGTGAAGTGTTTCTGCAAATGTCAGAAGTCCAGGTTTCAGCATTCCATTGTTTGCTGCTACAAGGTCTTTGGCCATTTCTACAGTGGTTGCCCAGTCTATGGGGATCAGGTCGCTCAGCATATCAGGTTCCTCTTCGGGTTGGACTGTGTTCATTTCGGCAGCCGTAGGGAATGAATCCATTCTCAGGAGTTTGGCAGGGGGAGAGGCACTTGCGTTATCCAATACTAACGCATGAGGACTCCTGGATCATTGCCGCTGTCTAGTAGGTAGCGGTTGCAGGTCGAGATTCTGAGGTTGACCGAGGGGGTTTTCTTTGAGCTGTTCAGTTGTTGGGGGTAGAACTAGATCAGCCTGGTTTAGTCTGTTCTCTGAGATCCGACTGTTTTCTGGCTGGTTACGAGTGGGGGAATCCTTATAAGGCGGACCATTCCATCTGTGATTCAGGCTCCCTGTAGACTTGGATCCCTGCCTATTAGGTCCAAGGTCTTTGTGGTTTCGTGGCTCCCAGAGGCATCTGGGAGAGGTAGTTCTCGGCACCATACCCAGCCAGTGGTTCTGTATCCAGGCCTCGGCCTCCTTAGGTGATTCCGCTGTAAAGGATTTTCCATTCTTCGAGATATGAAGAGCAGTGAGGTCTTTGAAATGGTACAGTACAGAGCTGGCGCTCAATATCTTTTTCAAAGGGTTATACGTCCGGCGCTTGGCCGCCACCTCCTGTGTAAAATCTCTATAAAAGGAGATAGTGTTGCCTTTCCAGGTTAGCTCTCCAAGGTCTCTTGTAGCTCTTAACAAACGCTCTTTAACAGAAAATCTCAGTAGATAGGCGATGATTGTCCGAGGCCCTCTGGTGTTGTTTAGAGTGCCAGGAACTCTATGGGCGTGCTCCACCCCCACCGGCTCTTTCCATCGATTCCCCAATAGTTGTGGAAGCCACTCATTTAGGAAACATTCCATGTTTGCGCCCTCAGGCACCCCCAGTATTCTGATATTATTTCGCCTACTGCGATTCTCCTGATCTTCTGCCCGGATCCACAGTTGTTCCAGTTTAGCCTCATGGTCTTTAATTTTATGTAACATGTGGAGGTGTTGCTGTTCTAATTCCTCTGTCTGCTGCTTGAGGACATTATGCTGGTCCTCCAGCCAGTGGACATCAGCCACAGCCCCTGTTAGTGAGGTGCCTATTATGTCTACTCTAATTAGCAGCGCCTTGAGCATTCTAGTTATATTTGCCAGGGCCTCTCCTACCTGGGCTTGGTCAGTAGCTGTTGGCTTATCCTGACTCAGCACTCCTGCCTGCGCATTCGCTAGTGGATCCATCTCGCAACTGGGAGCCGTGTGTAGCTGACTGCCACGTTCCGTAAGTAGTAGATCAGGAACTCTGATTGTAGCGTTCATCATGTGCTCTTTGAAAGCCAATACTGATTTAACATTTACTTGGCTGTTCTCCGCTGTTCGAGAGATGGATCAAGCAAGCAGAGGTGGTGCCGGGGGATTCTGTTGATAGTGAGAGAGCTCCTCCCACAGTTCGACGAGGCCTATGTGGCCTAATGATGTCCGAGACTCCGACTTCAGTGCAGTACTATGGTAGCAGTAGAAACATGATTCCCCTCAGATTAGCTAAGGCATAGCGTTGACAGAGGTCTTAGGGATTATCCCATAGGGAAAAATTACTTTTCAATCTAGCATAGTGACATATTCTGTTCAATTGTTCGTCAGGCTGGGGCAGAGGAGAAAGATTATGCTGCCATCTTCTCTGGGTCCAAGCCATGCCCCCCAGCCCTAATCTATTTTAAATACATCTTCCTAGCGAATTTGAATGCCTTTGAACCCATAAAACAAACAAGGGTTAGAGGTCATCACCTCTCCTGGATTACCCCTGAACTACTAGCCTGCCACAGAGCTAGAGATCTGGTCTGGAAACAGTACAACGTCTCCTTGCTTCTAAATTACCTTCCTATTTATCGAAAACTTCATGATGCTTGCACCCGGGCTACCAGGCTAACCAAAACAGAGTACTTCAAATCTACCTTCACGTCAAACATCAACACTCCCTCCAAGATCTGGAGAGTGGGTCCATGCCCTCTTTACCCCTCATCCTGTCCACCTAGCTCTATATTTAAGATGAACACCACTCTCATTGCTGATCCAGTTGCAGTAGATACTGAATTCTGCAGTGATCTGAATGATCATTCAGACCATGATACTGAATTGCTTTGCTTTGTATGCTCTTTTGTATCTCACCTGTATTGTTCCCCACTGTTTTGCTCCACCAATATGTTGTCTTCCCTCCCTGTGATGAGGTGCCTTTGTAAATGACTCTTTGACTCAAAAGGTTGTAAATCCGAATTGTGAATAAATAAATAAAAAGTAAATGAATAAATTCAACTCTTATTACACGACTTGCGCTGATGAGCTACTCCAATCTCTACCAAACTATTTCCCTCCCTCTCCCCCTTCCTACTACCTACGAATGACCCCCTCCAGTTCCCCCTTCTCCTTAATTACTGTCTCCCCAAATGACACCCTAAATGCCCTGCTGGTGATCAGCCCTTCAAAAGGCTCCTCCCCGATGGCCTTGACCCTAAACTACTATCCCTCTCAGCCCCTGCCATCACCTACCCACTCTCTATTATCCTAAACCTCTCTTTCTCAACCACCGCAGTACCTTTCCCATGGAAACACGCAGTGGTTCTTTTCCTCCCCAAAGATGGAGACCCCCACCTCCCCTGGCAACTACCACCTCATCTCTCTCTTCTTCCTATCCTTGCCAAACTTCAGGAACACCTAGCCTTTCTCCCAGCTCATCGCTTACCTCAATGACTCCTCCTTCTTATTCACCCCTTATCAATCTGGCTTCAGGAAAAATCACTCCACCACCACTTCCCTTCTTCATCTCACTGATTCTGTCCTCACAGGAATGGACAATGGCCAAATCACCTCAGCTATTTTTGTCAAGTCTGTCCCAGCTTATCAACAACTGTGCTATCCCTCTTAGCCACAGACTGGTTCAAGGCATAACTCACTGGCAGAACCCAATCAGTCAAGATCTCTGATGCAATTTCCCCACCTCTTCCGATAAGAACTGGCATCCCCCAGGGATCAGTGTTAGGCCCCATACTATTCTCTATTTTTATAAATGATCGCCCATCCACCTGCTCTCCATTCTCCTCCATTCACATGTACACTGATGATACAGTCTTGTATGCATCTAGCTCCTGCCCCACCAAAGTTGCATCCAACTTGCATCATGACTTCGACAAAGTTCATCGTTGGTTTGCAAACCACCAACTGTCTCTTAACACCAAAAAAAACAGTCTCCATGACCTTCGGCACCAGGCAGAGACTTGCCAGATTTCTCTCTCTACCCCCCTTCCGTACCCTTGATGGGACTTTACTCAAGGACACATCCTCCTTCGGGTATTTAGGTGTCTGGCTGGACCAACACCTGAACTTCTCTGATAATATTGACACCAATCAGAAAAAATTGCATCCCAATCTCAGTGTCTTATTCAGGAACCATGCCTACATCCCACCTATGGCTAGGTGTGAGATTGCCCAGAAGATAATCCTACCTATCTGCGACTATTGTGACGCAGTCTACAGTGCTGCACCAAAGTCCTCCCTAGCCAGACTAGATACCCTCTTCAACTACTTTTGCCATTTTGCCCTTGATGCCCCCCTCGCACTCACCATCGTGATCTCTATCATGTCCTAACCTTTCCTTCCCTGACAAACTGACACCTCTCTCACTGTGCACAATTCACCTCCAAGCACTGGCTGGGTGAACTTCCCTCCTATCTTTCCTCTGCCTTTACAACCACTTCCTACTCCCTCAGAGCTATAGACTCACGTACCCTTGTGGTCCCACACCACTCCACCCTTATTGGCCAATCGGGTTATTCTTCTAGCCTCCAAAAAATCTGGAATTCACTTCTCCCTCAAATTCACCACTCACCCTTTTGCAACTCCATTAACTCTGCTCTCAACAACTTCCTTGCATCTTCCTGTGCCTGCCATGACCCTCCCTAATTCCCCCTCCATCTCCCCAACCCTGTATTACCATATGCCTACTCCCCACCACTCCTATTTCCCTCTGATCATGCTCCTCCTTGTCCTCTACTCTCCCTCCTTCTAAAGTCTTCCTCCCTCTTCTTTCTCTACCCTTAATCTATCTCCCTCCTGTGAGCTTGATCACTGCCTTATGCAGGCAGGATCCATAGCGCACTGTGGGCAACAACATTAGCCCCTTTCCCCTATTTCTCCTTTCACTGCACCTCCTCAGTCACTGCTAGATCACTGTCTTGTGCAGGCAGGGCACCCAGCACACTGGTGGGGTACTGCTCCCCCTCTGTAGTTCACCTCCACTACCCCCTCCCACAACCCCCCCCCTTGCATTACTATATATAAAAAACTCTAATCACCTGTAACCGGTGTCCTACCAGTAGGGTTGTCCACTGCTTAGCCCAGATAGGGCTAACTAGACACAGTTGAATCAACCCCACTTTCCCCCCCTTGGATGCCCCCACCTACAATACCTCTGTCTCTCATTCATCCTGCTACACTGTACCTCTCCTCTCCTCCCACCCCCTTGTGGTTAATGTAGCCTAACACTGGCCTACCCCTACACTCAATTAAGCACTTATAACCTACACCTATACCCCCCTTACATGCACTTTAGTCCACCCTGTCATCTCGGTTTGCCTCAAAAATTGTGTTCTGTCTGTGTCTCTGTAAATTTCCCTTTCCTTCTTCCATTCTACCCTCCGCAATTTTTTGTTCCCTCCTTCCATTCTTCCTATTTTTACTCCAATCACTGTAAATCTTGAATATCTATGTTACACTAATGGCTACCAATTACATTCACTATTCACCTTACCATCTAGTGCTACATACTGTTGCCAATTTTTATATTTGTTCCAGTGTTACCGACTGTTGCCAATTTGATATCTGTGTCTTCATATCTACTATGCTTAACTGTTGTATTGTTAGCCAGTGTTATCCACTTGTAATCAATCCTGCTCTCATTGGGTTCTATGTACAAAGGGTGCAGAGTGGCTACTCATGTATCAAGGGTGTGTAGGCACTCTGCACCCACTGCACCCCCAGTGTGGCATTCTGGAAGGGGGGTGCGCAGACCCACTGCACCCAATCAGCCACCTCTGCAGATAGCGCTGCCCAGGGGGGCAGTACAGGAGCGTGCCAGCACTATGCGGGATTATCTAACTCACTAGTGCTGGCCACATAGCTGCACTGGGTGGCACAGGGTATATCAAGGCTGACCTTGCCGTAACCCACTGTGTGTCCCCAGAGACACCACCAGTGAGTTGCCGAGGGACCGGGATGGGGTACACTGTGATACCCCTGACCACTGAGCTGAAGGGGGTAGCCGGATGGGTGAGCACCCCAGACTTTGCTGCTGGTGGCAACAGGACCAGTGGATGCCACGTGGGTCCAGGTGCATGCAAGTGGCATGCACAGCCCCGGACCCATGCCACCCAGTGCAAGAGATCCACTGTGTGCCCCGGGGGCAACCTATTGGATGCCCACCTGGGACAGTGACTCCTCCCCCGGCCACCCTGCGGAGACCTGCACACCGGGGGGCAGGGTTGCGGATAGGTGGCCAGCAGTCGTGCATACCGCCATCGCACATCTGTCCACGAGTGCGCTGGGGCATGTGTGGGGTACGTGCATTTGCCGCATACCTCCTTACCCTTTGTGCACAGCGCCCATTGTATGCAAGTAAGCAAACTGTATTCCAGCATTGCAACATTTCTCTGTATTATATCCCTTTGTTTTCTACCCCACAGGTCACACCAACAGATGAGCAACTTATTGCTCAGCTGGCCTTCATGGTGAAACATTTCAATAAATAAAATAACTCAAATATTTTAATTCTCACTAAAGATGCCTGGGCACTTGATAGAACAGCCCAATATTTGCATACTGTTAATGAAATTAAAAAAAGAATAAAGGAGTTCTGAAAACTTAGGAGGCAGAAAATGTTCTGTGTTCCTATACTGTTGCATGTTATATTATGAACATAAACTGCCATTTGGACATACAGTATACCAATACCCTGTACTTACAAACTAGATTGCACTGACTCATATGTGATTATTGTTATTTATTAACATTGTTTCACTAACTTACTGTAGTTTTACATTGTCTTGTATAATGTTGATCTCATTGCGAAGGCTATTTAGTCAAACAATAGACTTGGATTGATTGATAGTTATAGAAGGCTATTATTTTCAGCACAGATTTTTATCACGTTTGGCAGTGGTAGGTTAATAATTTTATTGTAAGACAAGTTTTATCATATACAAACATAAACAATTAATTTTTTTATTTTATTTGTACAATCGGATTTGCAACCTTTGAGCCAGAGGCTCGTTTACAAAGGTACCTCATCACAGAGAGGACAACAGTGTTACGATATTACAGTAGGTTGACATACAGATTTTTCACAGAAGTATACAGACTTTGTTACATATGTTTTGTACATTTCATTTTGCAGTTTACATTTAGGCAGATCAAACATTACAATATTACATTAATTAAAAGTCACATTCATAAATATTAAAACATCTTAAGTCAGTGTCCTTATTACACCAATAGTATTGCACTTTGCTCAGGGGTGCAAACTACCTTCCTTCCTGGACTATCCAGAAACAAATGATTTGATACCTTTTATTGGACCAACATGGATGTTACAGAAAAGAACAAAGTGCTTTAGCTTTCGAACCAACCAGGTCCTTCTTCAGAGCTTTGTGGCAGTTTTTCAAATATCCCATATTATTAACACCAGATTATATAGGAAAAGCAGAAATAATTCTCATTGGTTTAACATATACATTTAAAACATAATAGAAGATTCGTCAGAGAAATAATTAACACCAGTATGCCTTTAACTGAGGAGCCTCAGAAGGGCAAAAGGTTATCAAGAATTCTCTACAGCCAGAGAGTTCTTGTCACATAAATTTTAAAATATCTCAGTATGCCAAGAAAGCATTCTAGTGATAAAAAAAAACCTTGGAGTGGCATTCTCTCTAATACATGTAAGATGAGCTTACAACTTACATTCCAATTGTCCTGGTATATTAAAGGACAGATAATGAGAGACAAAATCCTGAAATTAGGTATAACTGCAAGTTATCATGTTTATATGTGTAGGTTATTTGAGGCTTACTTTCAACTTGCAGTTATACCTAATTTCAGGATTTTGTCTCTCATTATCTGTCCTTTAATATACCAGGACAATTGGAATGTAAGTTGTAAGCTCATCTTACATGTATTAGAGAGAATGCCACTCCAAGGTTTTTTTTTATCACTAGAATGCTTTCTTGGCATACTGAGATATTTTAAAATTTATGTGGCAAGAACTCTCTGGCTGTAGAGAATTCTTGATAACCTTTGCCCTTCTGAGGCTCCTCAGTTAAAGGCATACTGGTGTTAATTAGCTTCTCTGACGTAATCTTCTATTATGTTTTAAATGTATATGTTAAACCAATGAGAATTATTTCTGCTTTTCCTATATAATCTGGTGTTAATAATATGGGATATTTGAAAAAACTGCCACAAAGCTTCTGAAGAAGGACCTGGTTGGTTCGAAAGCTAAAGCACTTTGTTCTTTTCTGTAACATCCATGTTGGTCCAATAAAAGGTATCAAATCATTTGTTTCTGGATCTGTTTTTAAAAGGACCAATACGGCACCTACAACATTTTTTTGCTTCCTGGACTATGTAATTTTCTTTATGGACACGGACCCAGCACTGCGTTAACCAAGCTTGACACCCTACTTCATAGAGTGCCTAGATTTATTACTGGAGAAAACAAGTTTCACCAGTTCAGCCATCACCTATTTCTGGAGCTCTATACTCCACCGGTCATTGCTCCCTCTATTCCAAGCTGGGCTAGAAGTCACTTAAATTGGGAAGACTAAAAAACACAGCCACTTGGACCTATAGAGCGCTTACCAACAAGCTCCCCCAGTACATCTCAGATTGCTTGCCTACTAGTACCTCTGGCAGTTACTCCCTGAGAACCTCTCCTACATCTCTCTCATTACTCCTAGACTTAGAATGTGTTTTTGGTAGATCTTCCATAAGTCATGCCCTTCCTGTCCACCACTTTTGTTAAAATGACCACCTTTAAAACTCTGCTTGGCTGGCCCGGTGGCGTAGAGGGCTGAGACACTGGTGCCTCACCTCATAGCATGCCGGTGATTTGGGTTTGGGAATGGACTCTAGTCACCGGGGTTGGCAGGGGATGGAGAGGATTGAGCATCCATAGGACTGCTCTCCTCTCCTGGGGTCAGTTACAGAGTCGCTTCACTCTGCAGCAGCCCCCAGTGGAGACCTGGAGCACTGCAGAAGCATTGCAATGTAGGAAGTGCTAGAAAAAGGAAAATTGCTCTGGATTGATTGGATGACAGAATCTGGTTCACAGACACCCTCCAGGCTTCCAGCGGGCCAATTTGTCTCAGCAGTGCCACAGAGGATGCAGGAAAAATAGTGAGCTGGGTTGTCCTTACCAGTGCCTTCCCCCTCGGAGTAGAGGGACCCACTCAGCAAGAGGGTTAACACTGAGCTATCTCAGGGGAGTCGGCTGCGATATTAGGTGAGGGCTCGGGGAGTTAATGGAGGAGTGCCGGTGACCTAGGCAGCATGAAGGAGAGGCGGATCCAGAGCATGGTAGGATGAAAAAATAGATAACTGAAAAATAATAAAAAAACTCTGCTTGCACGCTCTATCAAAGATAACTGTAACTGGTTCTCTTAACCTCCTGTACGCCTGGAGCATTGTATTTTATTTATTTATTTAAATATCTGGTGACCAGGAAAGGCACGCTGAGCCAAGGCTCGATTGCAGATGCGACCTGAGGAAAAGGGGAGTGGGGAAATTACAAGACCTAACTACACTAGCTAAGACAAATAATACAGAATGCTGCAAATAACATGAGCTGCAGGAGGAGTTACATAACAGTAGGATTAAAACACATGGAACAGTTAATGTTGCAGCTAGTATCAGTGCTGAGGTTGGCAAACTGAGGTGGTGCAGTGACGAGAGCAGCTTAGTAAGTGCTTTGGAGGCAGAGGTCAAGTAGGCCAAGAAGGCAGAATAGGAGTTATTCACATATGACAGAGACAGGGTGGGAGAGGGAGGGAGGAGACACAGTTGCTTCTTGACAGCAGTATGAGAGGGGGAGTTTCTGATGGGAGGATTGCTTCAAATGCTGGGTAGCTAAAAGAAGAATGTGTCTTTGCCAGCCAGTAAGGATGGATGGGGCAGAGTGAAGGATCTTGTATTTCTATGTCTGAGTTCATAGTGAGAGTGAGAGTCAGCAGTGAGCATATCCATAAGGTAGGAGGTAAGCATGTTAAACCAGAATTTAGAGATGAAGCTGAGGGAGTGTAGATAGCATCTGTGGGACAGCTGGGAGAGTCCAAGAAGGGAGGGAGTAAAGATTATAGTGGTGAGTGCAGAGGGGGGAGTTTGTTGCAAAACAGCAGAGGGAGTTGCATAAGGCATCTAGCCTAGGCGGGGTGATTGCGGGAGTGGAGCAGTAGACAGCATCTGCATAATCGAAAATGGGAAGGATAATTTTGGACAGGATTTCATGGTGTGCTGATAGTGGTAGAGAGTCTCTGTGGTGGTACAGTGTGCTGAGTTTGGGGCATAGTTTGGAGGTAATGGCGTCAATGTGCGCTGAGAAGGATAAGTTGGTGTCAAGCCAAATGCCCAGGTATTTGCATTTGGTAACTTGATCTAGTGGGTATGCTTGAACTATACCTCATCCCTCAGCTTGTATAACTTGCTGCTGTTCCTTCTCCTCTTTCCTTCATCCTAGTTTGCCTATCTACCCCCCCACACCTGTGCTGTTTTGTTTCCACCTTTAAAGCTTAGTAGGCATCTCATTTTATCCTTTTCTTTTTGCTTAGCAGTATTATATATCTGTATTACGCTGCATTCTGAAAATATTGGATGAATTCATCCTGTGCTGTTATTCATTGCTGACTTGTGTTCACCTTTGCCCAGGTCCGACTTGTAAATTAGACTCTCTCATTGGTGTTTCACCTGGTAAAATAAAGATTGATTGATTGACCATATGACAGACTGTAGAGTCTTCACAGCTTTTTGTTTCTGCCAGTCTTGAAAAACAGAGTGCTTCTGTCTCTAAACAGTGCCTACCCAGATGGCTGATCAACCATATTGCTTTCTGTTAAGTGGTACTGTGAAGAACTTCTTGTTGCATTTACCAAAATATATCTGCTGATGGAATATGGAAGAGGTAATCTCATTGAAGACAGTGGGCAGCTTTACGAGAGACTGGGATAAACATAGGGGGAAGGTAAGGATTGTGAGTAGGGAGGATGGGAGGAGTAAAGAGGGAAGGCATGGTCATTAGCTCAAGCTGTGGACCCTGCAACATGAGCAGACTTGATAGACCAAATGGCCTTTCTCTGTTGGCTTTTTTATATGTTCATGTATGTGCAGATATCAGCAAAAGTAATGACCGCAATTTCGCTAAACACTACAGTCTGGACCTTGCAATTTGAAAAATGACTGGTTTTGGTGTAATAGTTCTTCAAGGCCTTTTTTTTCCATTGGCCTGCGGCCTCCAGCCACCCAGACTGTTGAGAGTTAGTACTGCTTGGTATTTGTTCCATATGTGAGGTCTGATAAAAGAGATATCCTCAAAGAAGTTGGAACAGTTACGTTCTTACCGCAACAGTAAATTTTTAAGCGACTATCTTTCATCAGGCAATGCTAACCCACCCTCCATCCCCCTGAGGATCTACAGCTCTGTAAATGCTTTCTCCTCCATGAAGATTTATCCAATGTTTTTATGCCATTTCTTTTCTGTGTCATCTGTTTGGCAGAGCCATGCATTCTTTCCTGGTTCCCTAGGGAGAGGTTCTATGATCATGCTTTCCAGTGGGGAACTAAGGAGGGAAGGGGCCACCCACATTTACAGAGGGAGAGGCAATGTAAGAAGCCCTCATAGATAGTCCCTTGTGGACTTCTTGCATAAGTTTCTGTGTGGTCGTAGAGCCTGGCAGCTACAAGTTCCATAGGTGTGATGTAATGAAATAGATCATCCTGAAGATCTACTGTTGCAGTAAGTATGTAACTGTTCTTTCTTAGTCCTGTTTGCAGTTTTGTGTTCACTTATATACACCTTCAATAGTCTTTTTATTTCCTCTATGTAATTCTTGCCATGTTGGGGTGAAGTTTGATGTCTGTATTAGACATTTAAACTGACAATGGGGTAGTCTGGGTCTAGGGTTACCATGGTGGATGGTTAGCAGAGGGGGATCCTAGATAGTACTTTCTTACATCCAGGGGACTCTAGCAACTAAAAGGGTACAAGATAGCAGTAGTGTTTACAGGACCAAGGGAATGGGCAGAAATGATGAATGAAACAAATGGCAGAAGCCCCAACAAGGGTGGGAGAAAACATGGAAAACAGAGGCACAGTAGCAAAGTAGAAGCAGGGGACAGATGGGAGGGTGTATGTCTTAATGCCAGGACCCTAGGTAAAAAACTCAGTGAGTTTCAGGCACTGATAACAGACACTGAGGTGGACCTTGTGGCCATCATGGAAATGTGGGCCATAAATAATAATGTCTGGGAGATGACAGCCTCTGAGTATTCACCATTCAGGAGGGACAGAGGAACTGGTAGGGGGTGCTTTTTTTTTGTCAAAGAAGGCATTGAGGTGGTAGAAGAAGGGTGCATTAGTTTAGTTTAGTTTATTGTTCTAGGAATTACTACCTTTGAGCCAGATGCTCTTTTACAAAGGTTCCACATCAATTAGGTACAGTACAAAAAAGGTTACATAGATAACACAACAATTTGTGCTGTGTCAGGAGCGCGAAAACATATACAAATACATATCAAATCATTTGTGCAAAAAGGACATGAGATATCAATAATCACATTATTATTACAAGAAAGAGGTCATGCCAGATTAGGAGAAACAAATAGGGAAAAAGTCCAGAACAGAAAGGGTAAGTGAAAGGTGTGGGGAGCAGACAATAGCAGAAGAAAAGGTTTCCCAAACATGTCTTTGTCAAATAACGGAACAGGGTGGGTAGTGAGAAAATAGGAGGTATAATCAGGGCAGTCACAGGAGCTGAAGGTGGCAAGGTGAGAGAACAGCCTTGATTCAAAAATACCTAGAGAGGTGGAAGCAGTAATATGAGTGCTGAGGGCATTTAGCCAGCTGGGGGCACGATAGGCAAATGATCTTTGTCCCTGAGAAGTCCGGCATCGGGGAACTTGGAGAGGCTGGTGTTCTGATATCTTCTGGTAAAACGGGTGCTAGCGCTCGGGCATAACAGGTCTTGGATACAAGGTGGAGTGAAGCCCAGAGTGGATTTTTTCACCATCAGGCAGGTAAGGTACTTTATCCGGTTTGAGAGTTGCAACCAACCTGAGTCAGCATAGAGTTCACATGTGTGGGTACGTCAATGTGCACCAGTGAGCAGCTGACAGGCCTTATTTAGGGAAGTTGTAATGCGACTAAGTGCTGTAGTAGTGGCAGATCCATATATAACTAAGCCATAGTCAACGACTGAGATGATAAAGGATTGGATGGCAATCCTCAGTGCAGAATGGGTAAGGAGCTGTCGGTTCCAATACAGAATCCCAATTCACTGATTAATAGTTTTTGCTGTACTATCAATGTGAGTTGCAAAGGTTAGGCCTTGATCAAAGTTGATTCCAAGATATTTGAAAATTGGCACTTGTTCAAGGGTATTTCCAGGTATGTATTAATGGTGAGTGGGACTTGCCGTTTCTTGTTTTGGGTTAGTGAAGAGCATGGATTTAGTTTTTTTGTGGTTTAGAACCAGCTTATGTTCAAGGAACCACATCTTAACTTTGGAAAAAGCATGCTGAAGGTTGAGGCGTAAGAGGTTCGGATCTTTTTGAGTGGCAAGAATAACAGCATCGTCGGCATAGAGGATTATTTGTTCAGGGCAGGATTTGGGAAGGGAGTTTAGGAAAAGGCTGAAAAGGAGGGGGCCCAGGATGGATCCCTGGGGAGCTCCTGAGCGAACCAGTTTTGAGTCTGAGAGAACTCCAGCTTCTTTTACAGATTGAGAGCGCTGAGCAAGGTAATTTTTTACCCAGTCACTAGGACCTTGCGAGAGCCTAGGGTTAATAGCTGTTTGATAAGTAGGCCATGGTGTACTGTATCAAGTGCCTTGGTTAAGTCAATGTAGACTGCTCCAGTTAGGTTTCCTTTGTCCATGGCATTGTGGATTGCTCCTGAGAATTCAAGTAGGGCAGTCGATGTGCTGTGCCCTTTCCTAAATCCATGTTGCTGAATGCATAGGATGTTGTGCTTTTCCAGGTAGTCTGAAAGTTGGTCCGCCACCAAGCGTTCAATGGCCTTAGAGAGAGGTGGTAGTATTGATATCGGGCGATAGTTACCAGGCAGTGACTTATCACCACTTTTGTGCACCGGAGTGACAACTGCAGCCTTCCATTTCCTAGGGAATTGGCTGTAGCAGAGGGAGAGATTGAAAATTTTTGTGAGGGGGAGCAGTACTTCCTCCAGAGTGAGGGACAGAAGTTTAAGGTCAATAGTGTTGCTGCTTGCTCGGGACTTAGAAATGGTCTTCTTTACATATTTAGAGACTTCATGTGCCTTTACTAGTTTGAAATGGAAGGGTAGTTTGGTTGGAGAGGCAGTAGTAGAAGTAGAAATTGGAGGGTCAGCATCAGTGAAGAAATCAGATGAGAGGACACCACTAAGGTCCGTGAAGGTATCATTTAGGGTGTTTTCAATGATCTCTGGGTCTAATGTAGTGGTTCCATCCACATTTATTATTGTAGGAGAGGATTTGGACTGCTGACCCATGATAGTTCTTATGTTGTCCCAGAAGGATTTCCCTTCACCCCAGGAGTTGAGAGGGCATTCTTGAAGTAGGAGCTCTTCATCAAGTGGATCTGTTTAGTACAGTGGTTGCGGAGCCTGTTTATATTTTGGATGTCCGACAGAGTGCCAGTAGCTCTTGCAGTGGACCAGGGTGATCTACTTTTGAGGTTATTGCCAATAAGCTTGCCGTGAGCCAGGAGTTTGTGAGTGCTTTGATTTAAGCTTTTTACTGGTGTATAGGTGTCACAGGCAGTGTTGAAAGTAGTAATAAAGTAATCAAGGGCTAGGTCAACATCCTGAGTTTTGTAAATCAAGGACCAGTCTATCTGCCTAAGACAGGTCTTGAGATGAGTAAGGTTGCCATAAGGTAGGACTCTGCTATAGATGGTTTTGGAGGCGTATTACTAAACTTATTTGTCTAGGTACATATTATTGGAGAGTGATCACTGAGCGAGTCAGGGAGAACACTTACATTGGCTATACCGGTAGGTGGCTGGTAAGGATCCAGTCAGTGAGGGTGCTGGTCCCTGATTTGTAGTTTTTCCTGGTAGGGGAGTTTACCACTTGTGTTAAATTTGCTACTAGGATAGCATCTTTGTTTGACCCTGCATCAGGAGCAAGCCAATTTATATTAAAGTCCCCAAGGAGAAGGAGCTCGATGTCAGAAGGTTGTGTACTTACGAACTCAAGGACAGCCTGTAGGCTGGAATCAGGATCTTTTGGTGGGATATAGACAGCAGCAATCGTGAGGACTTTGTTTTGGACACCAAGTAGTATCTTGATAGGGAGGAGTTGCACTGAGGTTTCTGTGGTGGGGTAAGAACCAGGGAGACAGGTGAGGTTGTCCTTTATGTAGATTGCACACCCACCACCCCTTTTCGAGGTCCTATCCAGCCTGAATATTTTGTAGCCTTGTATAAAGATGGCATGATCCGGAGTATTAGGTGTCAGCCAAGTTTCGACGATGGCTAGGATATCCGGGTTGTGTTGACTGGGGCCAGTTTTGGGAGGAGACTGCAGATGTTTAAGGCAGCAATTTTGAGCCCCCCCTCCATTTTGGCAGGCTTTGTTGTACTGTAGGAGACAGGGCCAGGATTTGAGTGGACACTTCCTGATATCAAGAGGAGGAGGAGTAGGGTTAGAGACAGTTGCCGTGCTTAGTAGTCAATAGAATTACACTTCTGAGGCTTATGTGGCTTGGACCAGTGCAGGCGTCTAGGGTCCCAGAGGAAGGAGGTTGTTAGTAATAGAGGACGATATGCCCATTTATCCTTGTTGTAGCTTGTCAGTTGCACCCAGTCGCTTGCAGATAGGTACCTGGTGGTTAAGTCAAAAGCCAAAAGAATGATCAACAGCTGAGGTCCAGAGTCACTGAAATGTTAAAATTTCTGAAGGTGATTAACTGTGCCTGCACATATGCAGGATGAGAAATCCCTTTGTCTGTATGCTTCTTTGTCATTCAAACAGATTGCTGAAAAGCCCACATACAGATCATGGAGCAGGTCAGACGAAAATGTGGATTCCAGCAGGACCCAGAGTCACCGAGTTTGTCAGATGTAGTTGCTTCACTTATGTTTTGCTTGGGATAGCTTCCAAAAAGTTGGTTTTAAAATGAAAATAAAGATACCTGATGATGATTTTTTGCAGAAATCCAGTCCAGGAGACTTTCACGGATGTAGTGAGCAAGAATGGTATAGTTACCACAAGCAGAAAAACATGTAAATCCACAAAAACTAAGCTACAGACACAGACAAACACAAGCAGCCACCACCTTAGGAGTAGCAGTGAGGCTGAGTCAGTATGGGTGCAACTCATGGCAGCCTCAGGCAGGAAAGTATGGTTGGGGTGATATATAGGTCACCAGGGTAAGGGTAGGAAAGGGACAGAGAACTCAGACAGGAACTTAAAAGAGGGGTAGCAACATGGTGGTCAGAGATCTAAACCTACCAAACATCGATTGTTAGATCCCAGTGGCCAAGAGCACAAGTAGGCAGGCCTTGCTGGGTGCTTTTCAAAACTGTCTACTGGTGCAACCAGTTAAGGAACCTACTAGACAAACTACAGTCCTTGGTGTGGTGTACACCAGCTCACAGATGGTGGGAGTAGGAGAGCCACTGAGGAACAACAACCATGACTCTGGTTTAAATTGGCCTTCAGGACCAGAAAACCATAATCAAGAACTGACGTCCTTGACTTTAGAAGGGCTGACTTCGATAGGATGAGAGAACTGGTCAGGAATAATTTGGTAGGGGTGGAGGACATAGGTGGAGTGGAGGAAAGATGGAGGTAATTCAGGGGCTGTCCTCAAGGCATCTAAAGTATGCATAAGAACAGTAACAAAGAAAAATGGGTTTAAAGATCACTGTGGGTCTCACCAAGGGTCAGAGAAGCAGTAAGGGCCAAATAAAAGGCCTTATATGAATACACAGAAAAGCAATGGGAAATAGAATGGGAGGATTATCTACAGAGAAATTGGGAGACAATGAGGGCCATTGGGGAGGCCAAAGCAGACACAGAGCTGCATATCATGGAGGGGTCAAGAATGAAGAATAACTGTTTTTCAGATCTATTTGTGAAAATAGGAAAAAAGATGGAATTGTAAGGCTAGTTGAAGGGGATAGAGTGGTAGAGGAGGATGGACAAATAACTGCCATCCTATATGGCAACTTTTGCTCAGTTTTCACTAAGAAGGATGGTGGGTCCATGCCAGAGAGTGGCATTAAAGTGGCCACTAAGGGAATCCAGAAAGGGGACCGTCATTGTTCACTAGTGAAAGGCTTCTGAAAGGGCTGGCTACTGTTAAGATAGATAAGGCCCCAGTACCAGCTGGGTTGTATCTGGGGATACTTAAGGAATTAACAGTGGAGCTAGCTGAACCAATGATATGGCTGTTCAACTGCTCACTTAGGTCTGGAACGTTCCAAGGGATTGTAACGTGGTAGGCATTGTACCACTTCATAAGAGGGGGAATTAAGGAGCAACCAGGGAACTACAGGCCTGTCAGTCTAACCTCTGTTGTAGGGAAGCTGATGAAGTCACTGATGTAAGAGAACCTCATAGACTACCTGGAGAGCAACAGACACCAGGATAGTAAACAGCATGGTTTCACAGCCGGAAGACCTTGTCGACTCACCTGACAGTTTTCTTTGATTAAGTGACAAAGGAATTAGACAAGGGCCACACTGTGCATCTGCTCTACCTTGACTTCAGCAAGGCTTTTGACTCAGCACCTCACAAACGATTGCTCAAGAAGATCGAAGACCTGGGTACAGCTAAACCCATAGTGAAAAGGATGGGTACCTGGCTAGAGGGGCGGCAGCAGAGGATGGTGGTCAATGTGGTTAAATCAGATGATAATGATAATAATTTTATTTCTGAAGTGCACTTCAACAAACACCAAAGCGCTGTACAGAGCACACAATCTCTAAAATAGTCATATCACAAATAAAATGTAAGAGCTTGATAAAACATTCATAAGATATATCAGTCGATAAACCACAATTACAAATCAGGAAAAGCACATAAATATAAATAAGGTTTTAGAGCTTTCCACTGTCTGACACTCTCATATCCGACGAGGTAGAAAATTCCATAGGGAGGGAGCAGCAATAACAAAAGCCCGAGCTCCCGAGGTCTTCAGATGCACCCTGGGAACCTCTAGCAATCTTTTGTCAGTTGAGTGGAGTGGTCGTTGGGGGCAGTAGGGACTCAGAAGCTCTTGTACATAACTGGGACCCAGACCAAGTAGGGCTCTAAAAGTCAGTAAACCATCTTTAAAGGTGATCTGCCACTGGACTGGCAGCCAGTACAGAGCGTGCAGCACAGGCAAAATGTGGCTGTATTGAGTTGATCCAGACAGTAACCTGGCCGCAGCATTCTGCACTAGCTGAAAGCAGGGGATATCAACTCTTGGAATCCCTAGGTAAAGGGAGTTACAGTAGATAAGAGGAAGGTTTTGAGTGGAGTTCCTCAGGGATTGGTCCTGGGTCCGATCTTCTTCAGCATGTTCATTAGTGACATTGGTGAAGGAATCCAGGGCAGGTTGTGTCTCATCAGATAACACAAAACTGTGTGGGAGGGTAGATGGGGATGAGTGAATAAGGGAGATGCAGAGAGACCTACAAAAGCTAGAGGGGTGGTCAAAGGTATGGCAGTTAAAATTCAGTTGCTAAAAAGTGCAAGGTAATGCACCTAAGAAAAAAGAACCCCAAGACAGAGTACTGAATGGGAGGAGAGAGATTTACAGATGAGGAACAGGATCTGGGAGTTATCCTTGCAACTCATGAAAGCACTCGAGTCAATGCAGCAAGACCTATAGCGAGGCTTAAGTTGGGTGTAGACAGGCATACTCACTGTACACATTTGTGTACAGTTTTGTTGAATGCCTGTCACAAACCATATGCCTTTCTGTTAACATTTTCATTCTAATCTGTAGTATTTGGGTTAGTGTAGGCCACTGAGGAGTGTCTCTGTTTAAACTTATGTTGTTTAGGAAACAAATACATGTATAGAAGCATAGACTTTGACGGCAGATAAGAACCACTTGGCCCACCCAGTCTGCCCATTTCCCTACCTACTGGATAAGCTGCAGATTCTAGTTAACCAACAGCCTACTTCCTGCAACCCCCCACTATAATTGCCTTGTGTCTGTCCCATGCATGTTTGAATTCCCCCACTGTTTTAGACCCAACGACCTCCTCAGGAAGGCTGTTCCATGTATCCACCACTCTGTCCGTGAAAAAAAATTTCCTCACATTACCTCTGAGCCGTCCCCTGTCTATCTTTAAATTGTGCCCCCTTGTTCTTACACATCTCTTTTTCTGAAAGATGCTACCCTCCTGGACTTTGTTGATTCCCTTGAGGTACTTGAACGTTTCTATCTTGTCCCCCTGTCCCTCCTTTCATCAAGAGTATACATATTAAGCTTCATATGGTTTCTGCTGCAGACCCTGCACCATTTTAGTTGCCCTCCTCTGGACTGCTTCCATCCTGTCTATGTCCTTGCATAGATGAGGTCTCCAAAACTGCACACAGTACTTCAGATGGGGTCTCACCAACTGTCTGTACAGTGTGATAACCACTTCCCTTTTTCTACTTGTGATGCCTCTTCCTATGCATCCCAGCATCCCTCTGGCTCTCCATACCGACTTTTCACATTGCTTACCCACCTTTAGGGTAATCTGATATGACTACCCCAGGTCCCTTTCCATTTTTGTTGTTGTTAGTACCTCCCCCTGCTATTGTGTACTCTTCTCCTGGGTTTTTGTTTCCCAGGTGCATTACTTTGCACTTCTTTGCATTGAATCTAAGTTGCCATATGTCTGACCATTCCTCCAACCTTGCCCAGTCCCTTCTCATCTTTTCTACCCCCCTCTTGTGTATCAACTCTGTTACAGATCTTTGTGTCATCTGCAAAGAGGCATACCTTTCCCTCTAGACCCTCTGCAATGTCACCTATAAAGATGTTAAACAGGACTGGACCCAGTACTGAGCCCTGAGGTACTCCACTAGCAACCCCCCTTTCTTCAGAATGTGTTCCATTCACTATTACCTTCTGTGTCCTGTTGTGCAGCCAGTTGCTACCCAGGCTTCCACCCTGGGACCCACTCCCAGGCTGGCTAACTTGATTATTAATCTTTTGTGCGGGACTGTGTCAAATGCCTTGCTAAAGTCTAGGTAGGCCATATCCACAGCCCCTCCCTGGTCTATTACTTTGGTCACCCAGTCAAAGAAATCAATTACAGTCTGACTTGTTTGGAAGGGGGTACCATTTGGAGAGGATGTGTGCATTTATTAATGGGGGGTGTAACTGTAACTGTTGGAGACTGTGTGCACAAAATGGAAAGTTCTGGCTACACCTCTGCCTATTGGGAGGAATATTTGACAGTAGAAGAAAAGAGGTAATACTTCACCTCTGCAGATCCCTGGTGAGGCCTCACCTAGAGTACTGTGCCCAGTCCTCACCTCAGAAAGGATAAGGATAGACTGGAGATGGTTCAGTGCAGAGTAACAAAAATTATTCGGGCCAGCAGGGCAGATCTTATGAGGAATGCCTCAAGGCACTAAGTATGTACTCACTGGAGACCAGAGGAGAGATGATGATGGAGAACTTCAAGTTCCTTAAAGGAATTAACAGAGTGAACAGGCATAGGATAGGCATCAGGGAGCGATACAAATGAGTATGAATAGATAGGCCATTGACAGAGCAAAGGCCAATGGCACATTCATAAGGTAGAAAAATAAATGGGGAGACTGGATGGGCCATGCGGTCTTTATCTGCCGTGACCTTCTGTGTTTCTATGTAACTGCAGGGGACTATTTAACTTAAATACCAATTCGTGGTCGTGTGGGCATGAATGGAAATTAACAGGAGGTAGGTTCAGGAGGGATGTGAGGAAGTACTATGTAAGCCTCCTTTTATTTGTGAGGGATTTATGCTCACCTTAGGGACCCTTTTCCCTCCTACTGGGGTTTAAGCCTTCAGTGGGAGAGCAATTTCTGCACCACCATTTGGGGGTAGCAGAGATCTTTACAGTATATAAAGAGGGAGAAGAGAGAGATCTGGATCCTTTTTTGTCTGGCAGAGTAGGAAGAGAGACCGGTACGCACTGTGGTTGGGCAGTGTGAAGTGGACACCTTCCTTTATGCAGACCAGCCATTGAAGCAATGAAGCACCAAGTTCCTGGGCTGGGCTTCTGTTGGGTGGTGGTAAGTAGCCACAGATGGGATCATTTGGCCCTGGGTCATTGAAGGTCTGGGTGGTGAGAGTGCCCGGGTAGATAGTGTGTGGAGGTAGGTTAGGCCCTGGAGGACAGTGATGGGAACTCATGGCATTGGTTTGGTAGTTTTTGCTGTCAGGGCTGCAGAGGTGGTAGTGGGGTCTCTATAGAGGATGGGGATCTGGTGGCTGCGGTTCCCCTCCATTCCTGGTGTGGCATAGTAACCCAGGCAGTTAAATGATTGGGCTGGGTGAGCGTTTACCTATTTGGGGCCTGTTTGGAGAGACAGGCCTTGACGCACCAGATGAATTTACTGGGGCAGGTCTATAAAGGCCTTTTAGGCTCCCTGAGCTGGTTTACTCATATTGAGAACAGGAGGAAACTTGGGGCACACCTTCTGTGTGTTGAATCTGAGGATTGAAAACACATGCAGGCAGCTAGGAAAATTGGAAGGCTGCAGGGATCTGAGGGGCCTAGAGATCAGGCTGGGCAGGGAAAAGACACAGGGCTGGAGAGAATCTGGTGGAACATGATGGCAGCTGAGGTATTAGCACCATCTGTGTCCCCATCTGTGTTCCTTGGGCTGAGAAGAGAGAGCCAGGGAACGGTTTGGAGAAGCTTTTCACTTCTCAGGTTTGAGGGAGTGGCTCAATGAAGAAAGAATCGAGGGGCACTCCATTGGGAGCCCCAGACTTGGGAGCCCCAGAGAACACTATAAAGCTTAAGTGCAGAAACTTACCTGTGCCGGAAGGATTGGTGGTTTATGGAGCTTCGCGTTCCAGAATTTTTAAAATATTTGTCCCTGTGTAAAAAAAACTACTGTGGAAGATCTTCTCTGCATAAAGAAATGTTTACCTCCCAGAATGATTGCATAAAGTTTAGCTCCATGGAGCTGTGATTCTTATTTTCTAAGCCATTGAGACCTCTGAGCCCTGCTAATCATTTTGGGGCTCAGGAGAATAAAGCTTGATTGTTTGGGAGGGATCTGGAGTCCTAATTTTGATTTATGAGATGAGGATGCTAATGAAATAATAATCCTTAGGTTTTAAAATCCCTATGAGTTTCTGTCCAGATGTTCTTTCCTGAAAATCCTGCCTTCATATTCTCTGGGGCCGACTGGGGGAGCAATAGACTGAAATGTAGGAATCAATTGAATCTACGGTCCCTCTCCTAGGGTGGGTTCCTGGGGTGCAAGTTGGCTGCTCCATCAAGGGAAATGTTGATCCTGGGTGGCTTGAAGACAGCTTAAGATGGTCCACATTTTATTCCATGAATTCAAATGAGAAAGCCTGGTAGAGAATTTTGTGTTGTGGCCCCCCTTCCCCTGGAACAGCAGGTCCCTAGACGTATGGGGAAGGGGGTGCTGTAACTACTTTATGGAAAGGATGATGGAACCTTGGAGCTGTCTGTCAGCTGAGGTGGTGGGTGTGAAAGCAGTCAAGGGATTCAAGCAGGGCTAGTACATAATGAAGGTAATAGTGGTTATTGGGGGTCACAGGACCAAGGAGGTGAATAGAGAATGGATGGAGAAGGTTAGTACCCTGGAGGAACAGTAGGCTGCAGGGATTATAGGGGATTTGGGCAGACTGGATGGACCTCTGGTCATTTCTGTGGTCATTGTCTATGTTTCTAAAAGACCTTCAGGTTTTTGACACATCCATTTACATATACCAAAAGTATTTTAGCTCATGTAACCCCCTACCGATTTGGGGGCTTACCTGTAGCCCATAGCTCCTGTTTGCTCTCCTCCATGGTTCCTCCAGGACAGTCTGAATATTTGTTTTGGGTTCCCGTACTTCTGCCATGTGTTTCTCTGTGCCCTGGTGCCCCAGTAGCAGATCCTGTGTGAATTCAGCCCTACAGGGCTCCAGACATCTGGAACCCGGTCACCCACACTGCCAATGTACTCTAGTGCAGTAGGGGTTGCGCAGGCAGTGCATCTGATCTCCTGACCACTCAACTTGGGGTCGATTTTGGATAATGTGCAGCTGTTCTGGTCTCCCTATGTAGTAAGTAGGACCTGGTGACCATGAGGAGGGCCCTGAGTGGCCATCTACTTCAGTAAATTAAAAGATCCACAAAGTGTTTTTCATCGGGGCTTATGAATATTAATGAGCTGGAGCCCCGATCACGCATACATTCATGAGGGTGCTTTTCAGCAACTGCCAACAGGCAGAAAAAGTGATGAAACAAATAAAGTAACTGCTGTCTATATGTTTTTGGAAAAAATGTATAGAAGGGTGAAATAAATGTTCAAATAAATGCTTTACTCCTGGCTGCACCAGTACTGTTGGGACTTGGAGAGCACAACCTGCCTGCTGTGAGATGTCCTTAAATTTTGGCAGCAGCAACAGGCAAATGGATTGAGCAAATTGCTTGTTCTGGGCAGCAGCAGCAAGAGCACATCCAGGGCTATTAGACTGTGGGGCATTTGGGCAAATATTTTGTTTATTCTGGCTGCACCAGGACTTTATTTGGGGCTATACAATATTCTGCTAAAGGGACTGTGTGTTCCGCAGCCATTTTCAAGCAGCCACTGCCAATCAGAAAACTAAGATTTTAAAGTAAGGATTTGTGGAACATTAGCCAAAGTTCATGGGAAATTACCAAGTGCTCATTGGGAACTGCAGGGACCTAATTTCAGATGCCAACACAGTAAATGACTATGTATTAAGTGAGGTTCATGCATTATTCATTTTCTTAACTGACAGGCCCTCTAGCAAATCGGAAGCCAGTCACCCAATAACTTCCCCCAATCAGGAGCCTCAGGAGAGCCTCATAAAAAACTGTTTTCAGTATTTTTCCAGATTCCAGTGGGCACCCCCCACAGGGGTGGGTGTTCAGGCCCCAGCCATGCCACTGGGCCTGGTAATCCAGTTAATCCTCTCCATCCAAGAGGGTTTTTTGCCTTCGTAGCAGTGAAAGTTAAAGTAATTTAGCTTATGCAGAACCTGCTAGCCTGGAGGTTGTCAGAATGTCCTCCAGGTGCTAACCCTCCCTTCCACATTGGGGAAAGAGGTGGATCCACAGCTCGACATAAAGCCAGCTGTGAGAGAGCTGATTCTACCTCAGTTGAGAGAGGACTGATGACATCAGGAGCCTTCATTACGGAGATCCTACCATGAGGAGCCTGAGTGAGCAAGAAAGGAAAAAACCTGCTTAATTGGGGCTGCTATTGTCCACAGAATGTCTAATCTGTACTGTTCATCTGGTCTGCACCTGCACCCTGCTGCACTTAACTGTAACCCAGCATGGGTGGACTCTTTTTAAAACTTTGCTGTTTGTGATTGTTCCTTAAGTGTGAACCTTGCATCTGCTGTGCCTGTATTGCCCAGCAAAGGTGGACCTGACTGCTCTTGGGGACCAAAGTGACCCCAGAGTATTGTATAAATGTGCTGATAGGTGATTGTCTGTTACGGAGCCTACAGGACTGGAAGGGGTGCACTCAGTACCAGGGCTCAACCAGACCTTGCCTGGGAGGTCGTGCACCTGCTAACTAGTTTCAGTCAAGCTGTCCTGTGGCGCTTTAACCTACAGCCATGTACCACCAATAGGACTGAGACTCCAAGTCTGTTGGATTTGACTTAGTTATCGGGAAATGACTGTGTTCTGAAGTAAACTGACTAGGATGGCCACCCTGGCCCCTGGTTGAAGGCGTGTCCCTTTATTGAATTGTACCAGATATAAATGCCCTGAATGTACCAGATATAAATGCCCTGAATGTACCAGATATAAATGCCCTGAATGTACCAGATATAAATGCCCTGAATGTACCAGAACATATAAATGTGATGGATGTTGAGGAAGAAATAACTGACTTCCAATCCAAGTGTACCCGGCTGTCTACACCTACCAGTGTTTTTGAGTGCAACATGCAGGGCAATCCATGCATACCCCAAGAGACTGTACATAGTTCAGATATCAAATGTTGGAAAAGTTAAATGCAATTTTGTTAATCAAGCTGGCCAACATACAGCTGCACCGTCTGCCAGCCTGCAGCCATCCAGGGATGACAGACTGGACTGTTTTCCCCTTTACATCATATCAGAACCTGTGCTGGACTTGATAATTGGGGGCCTGTAATAACATGCTTGCAGTCACTTGTCTGAGGCATTTGAATTAACTGCGCTGTGTGGGGGCTCAGCGGTGGGCCAGTCGTCACACACGGGGTTGCCTCTAGAGGTGGGGCTTTGTCCCTTTAAACAACCAGCACGAGCATGTGGCACGAGTGTGAGTGGCTCCACCACTCGGGGAGAAATTGTGTTTGAGATTGTGCTAACCTCTGGGCTGCTGAAACAGTATAAAAGTATGTATTAAAGGCTTAAAAGTAAAGACCTAGCCGAAGTGTGCCTAGGCTTTTAGGAAGTGTTGAAACTTGAGTAGTTGTACAACTGGGGTTGTATTTTAGTTTGTGAAGGCTTGACATTTTAAAAATTATTGGTATTATAGACTTGAATATTAGTTTTCGTTTGTAATGAGATAGGGGATTTAAACAAGGGTTCAATGTTAGCTGTATTTGGGGCTTCACATACGTGGTCATGGCATTTTTGCCTGACCATTATGTGTTTATTAGATTCCAAATACTTGTCTCATAGTATGGGGAACAAGAACGCCCATTGATTACACCTCATATGGCAGCTCTGGTAAGCAATTCCTGACCATTCTCCATGGATTATACTCAAAGGGATGGGCGAAGGGCATAGGGATATATAGCAAAAGTTATTTTTACAACATTAGGGTAAGAAGGAACTACAATGAGTAAACATTTCAGGGGGAAGGATGCTGGGAATACAGAACATGTTACATACATTTTAACATAAACATTTGTTCATACATGTTACTCGTGTTGAGGTGGAACAAGGAAAATAACAGTACAGAGAATACATATAGTACAGCGATTTTATACAGGATACAGAATACAATAATATACAATCCTAGAACTTGTATTAGGTGAGGGAGGGGGAGGATGGGTTTTACTGGACAAGGGAATACAAGGAGGTAGGAGGAGAAACAGCCAAAAGTGGGAGATAAGTGCAAGGAAGTGCTGTTGGGGGGGTATGTAGAATTTATAAGGGGGGGATATAATTAATGAGCTCAATACACACCTGGGAGATTAGCAGCAGACACAGTGTGTGACCAGGAAGTCTGAGAGTGAGGAAGAGAGGGAACCAGTAGAGAAGGAGTGCCTAATCTGTGTGGGGAGCTGGTTCCAATAGTTTGAGGAGGCTATGGGAGAATGACAGTTGTCCAGAGGTAGTGCTTCTGTGAGGGAGGTGCAAGGACCAGGTGTTCACTGACCGTAAGGAATAGAAGGATAGGGAAGGGGTGATAGGAGGGAAGAGATGTAGGAGGAGAGGGAACCAAGCCAGAATTGAGGGCCAGAAGCCAGATATATCACTGACTAGGGTTTACCAATCATATAACAGTTTGCACAGCCAATGTTGCCTTTGGAACATCAGATTTACAGTGTTTTAAAAGTGAATATTGGACTGGAGGTCTTTACATTAAGAATATATAATTTTGGGAAATTTGGGTTAAATAAATGGGTAAATCAATTGTTTATTGTCTTCTGTCTTCTACAACGTGATGATATTAATCCAAACCCTGGACCTGAGCAGTTAAAATACAAAAAAGATCTGTCATTTACTCATTCTAATGTCAGGAGTATGATACCCAAATTAGAGTAAATCTCGTTTACTCATTCTAATGTTAGGAGTATGTTACCCAAATTAGAGTTAAACTCGTTTACTCATTCTAATGTCAGGAGTATGTTACCCAATTTATTTTTTTCGTGCTCTTTTTTTCCCTCCTTGGCAGAGCGGCCTCCACAATCTCCTGCTGCCGGCCCTGTACCCCCAGATCTGGTCGTACGTGTGGGCCACACGAACCCACACCCCAGGGAGCCAGCCCTTCTTCGTTCTTGTATCCACCGGTACCGCCTCTCAGGTCTCTCCGGGAGGGCAAGGCGTGGCCATCAGCGAAATCGCCCTCGCATTTTCCACTTTTCTCCCTTATGGAGCTGGATGTGCAATGGCGTCTGAGCACACTCAGGTGCTGGCGCCCCCTACGCGCTCTCCCCGCTTTGGCATGTCAATGTAGTCGGCTGGCCTCCGCCAGTCGCCGCTACAGGGCAATGCAAACCCCACTACCCACCCCAGAGGGAAGAAAGCAGTCATCAGACACTCAATCCTCCCTCTCCCCTGCCAGTCCCTGGTGGCCCAAGTCCGTTCTTGAACCTGGGTCACTGGTGTGGTGCAAGGTGTGGCGTCCAGCACCTCAACCCTCAGTGCCACCGGGCTGGCAGATGTTACCCAAATTAGAGTTAATCTTGTTTACTCATTCTAATGTCAGAAGTATGTTTATAGCTTGGCAGAAGACAACAGGAGAAAGGACTGCTGTGTGACTGAACTTCTCTGCTGGGACTAAAGTAGAACTTTTGTATCTGGACCTTTAATTTAGGGTAAAAAAACTAACATACAAAAACCAAAAAAAAGTGTGTGTTTGGGTTAACTGAACTGAATGGGTAACTGAAAAGTCATCTAGATGTAAATCTCAGGTGACTGAAAGGACTTAACTGCTGTGAGGTTTAAATTACTTGTAGAAAGATCTGGTAAGTAGGGGGAGTGGCTTAGCTGGAAGGAAGCTACATTTAAAGACTGCATTAGAAAGATTCTGCTCATAGCTCGGCAAAGGACAACAGGAGAAAGGACTGCTGTGTGACTGAACTTCTCTACTGGGACTATATTGCCCTCCACCCCCCCCACCCAAAGCTAGTTCTATTTTCATAGGCACAGGATTTGACTGACAGTAGGAACTTCCTGTTTAGGGGCAGGAAGTGAGTGATCACAGAACCACCAAGGACCCACCATCCTAGAAGGGCAAGAGTAGCTCTCCGGCCCCCTCTAGCTGCTGGAGGTCTGCCTCTGAACAAGTAAGTGGTCTACTGAGAAATATAGGATATTCTTGTCTCAGAACAGGACAATCAGGAGCTTAAAGGGCACACATGCAGAAAGTAAGGAGAGAGAGAAAAAAAACAGAGGAAAGAGTAAGGACTGCAAACAGTTCAGGGGCCAGAAATAAGACATGATTGGAGTGGTGCAGTGCAGTGGCTGTGGAGCAGCAGTCTTCCGGGAGATGTTCTGGAGGATGCGGTGTTGTCCCATCTGCAGGTACCTCTCTGGGCTGAGGGAGGAGGTTGCTCATCTCCAGGTTGAGTTGGCTAGGATTTGTGGGACCTCCTCTTCCATCCAGGGACCACCAGTGCCACTGCCGTTTCCTCAGAGGTTGCCAAGAAAGAGGAGCGGTTGGACCACAGTGGGCTCAGGGAGGGTGAGGGTGGTGGAACAGAGGCACATCCCTCCAGTTGTACCTCTCCACAATTCCTATGCCATTCTGGCAAAGTGTGGTTCCTCTATGGAGGCACCTACAATGGAGACCAAGGAGGATGCTGGGAACCTCCACAAAGGAGACCCACAGGAGGGTGGCAGGGGACCCTGCAGGGGAAGGAAACAACTCCTGGTGGGGGACTCCATTGTTAGGAAGGTAGAACTGGGCAAGGAAGGGGAGAGGGAGGTAAGGTGCCTGCCTGGCGCCATGGCTTGGAGGGACAGGGAGCGAATCCTCAAGATTGCCGGAGCAGCTGCACAGGGAGGGAGTTGGATGTTATTGTCCACCTAGGGACAAATGACCTGGCTAAGAAGGGATTAGAGAAGTGCAGGAAGAGTTTGTGGAATTGGGGAGGGCCTTAGTCAAGTAGCACGCACAGTAACCTTTTCGGAGGTGCTACCCATCTATGGCATAGGAGAGGCTAGGGTGTTCCGTACCATGGGATTCAATCAGTGGTTGAAAAACTGGTGTGGAGGTCAGGGATTTGGCTTCACTGGGGACTGGGGGTCCACCTGGAGTGATGCAAGCCTATACTGGCATGATGGGCTGCATCTGTCCAGGAGGGGAACCAGGATCCTAGTTGATAGGTTTAAATGCTTCATTGGCAAGCTTTTAAACTAGCCAAGGGGGGAGGCACTGGAAATGAGCAGGAAAATCCTAGCCCCCCCCCAAACAATCACGGTAGTAAGTGTGGCAAACACCAACATGGAGGTGTCGATGGGGAGAAGGGCAGGGGTAAATGGAGAAAGTGACAAAGGCAAGAAGGACAGGGATGGAGCAAAAGGGGGTAAGGCCATCAGGAAATGGAGGGTAATGAGTACCAATGCCCGTAGTCTGGGCAACAAGCTCCCTGAGCTGGTGGCCTTGATGGAAGAGGGATGCCTGGATATTGTAGCAGTCACAGAAACATGGTACACAGAGAACCATGACTGGGATGTTAACATACCAGGGTACATAACCTACAGGAGAGATAGGCAGGGGAGAAGAGGGGGAGGAGTAGCTCTCTATGTAAAGGATGGGATAAAAGCAACTGAACAAAAGAGTAAACAGGGAGGAGAGGAGGCACTGTGGGTCACCTTGGAGACTGGAAAGGGCACCACAATCCGCACAGGGGTTGTGTACAGACCCCCATGTCAGGGGGAAGGAATGGACAAGGATATGATGGAAGGCATTCTTAGAATGGCAGAGAAAGGAGATACTGTTGATGGGAGACCTGAATATGCCAGATGTTAACTGGAGCACATTTGCTGCAGCCACATCCAAGAGCAGGGTCATTCTTGATGCCCTACAGGTGGCAGGCATTAGACAGCTAGTTTCGGAACCCACTCGTGAGGGAGCAATCTTAGACCTCGTACTCTCAAACCGGGGCAGTGAGAGGATCTCAGATCTAGAAGTGGGTTGCCGTCTGGGGACAAGTGACCATCAAACATTGTGGTTCACGTTAAACTCGGCTACAGAGTCAAGCCATACAAAAGTGAGGGTACTGGACTTTAGGAGGGCTGACTTTGGCAAGATGGGAGAGTGCCTCAGAAAAGCAGTAGCAAACAGGCTAAAAGGAGGTGTGGAGCAACAATGGGGAATTATCAAAACTGCCATCACAGAGGCAACAAGCCTTTGTGTGAAGCAAATAAACAAATCAAAATGAAAGAAAAAGCCACTATGGTTCTCAAGAGAGGTGGCTGTGAAAGTCAGGAAGAAAAGATAGCATTCTGGAAGTATAAGGAAACACAGAAGGAGCAGGACAGAGAGCTGTACCAGTTAAGGCAGAAAGAAGCAGGAGGAAGTCAGAATAGCAAAGGTCCAAACTGAGGAAAAGATAGCCAACTCAGTTAGAAGGGGATAAAACCTTTTATAGGTACATCAGCGGCGTAGAAAGACAAAGGGAGGGATAGTGAGGCTGAGTAGAATGAACGGTGGGTGGGCAGAGGGGGACAGTGAAAAAGCAGGAATACTAAACGAATATTTCTGCTCAGTATTCACAAAAGAGGAGAGGGAAGTGCCTAATCCAATTAACAGAAGCACTCTTGATAGGGGGGTCGATCCCAGTCCTTTCACAGAAGAAAAGGTTCTGCAAGAACTCCTAAAACTAAGGTGGACAAGGCAATGGGTCTGATGAATTCACCCAGAATTCTAAAAATTAAGGAAGGAACTAGTGAAACCACTGGCTACTCTTTTTAATAAATCATGGGAGGATGGTGTGGTACCCGAGGACTGGAGGAAGGCGGATGTGATTCCCTTCACAAAAGTGGGACCAAGACAGAGGCAGGAAACTACAGACCTGTCAGTCTGACCTCTGTGGTAGGGAAAGTGATGGAGTCACTTCTGAAGGAAAGAATAATTGAGTACCTAGAGGTCAGTGGAGCACAGGATCCAAGGCAGCATGGGTTCCAGCGGAAGGTCATGTCAGATGAATCTAATAGATTTCTTTGACTGGGTGACAAAGTAGTAGACCAGGAGGGGCAGTGAAAATGGCCTACCTAGACTTTGTAGCAAGGCATTTGACACAGTCCCACACAAGATTATTAGTCAGTTAACCAGCCTGGGAGTGGGTCCCAGGGTGGTAGCCTAGATAAAACATTGGCTGGACAACAGGACACAGAAGGTAATTGTGAATGGAGTCCACTCTGAAAAGCTGTTACCAGTGGGGTACCGCAGGAGTTCAATATTGGGTCCAGTCCTTTTAATGTCTTCATCAGTGACATTGCAGAGGGACTGGAAGGAAAAGTATGCCTTTCAGATGACACAAGATCTGCAACGGGGTTGATACACAAGGAGGCGTGGAAAGGATGAAAAGGGACTTGGCAAGGTTGGAGGAATGGTCAGACGTATGGCAGCTAGGATTCAATGCAAAAAAGTGCAAAATAATGCACCTGGGAAACAAGAACCCAGGGGAAGAATACACAATGGGTGGGGAGGTAGTAACAACAACAAAACAGGAAAGGGACCTGGGGGTAATCATATCAGATGACCTTAAGGTTAGCAAGCAATGTGAGAAGGCAGTAGGGAGGGCCGGGGGTATACTGGGATGTACAGGGAGAGGCATCAGCAGCAGAAAACAGGAAGTTGTTATCCTTCTGTACAGACAGTTGGTGAGACCCCATCTGGAATACTGTGTCCAGTTCTGGAGACCCCATCTCCGCAAGGACATAGACAGGATAGAGGCAGTCCAGAGGAAGGCAACTAAAATGGTGCAGGGTCTGCAAGAGAAGCCGTATGAGGAGAAACTAAAGGAGCTTAATATGTATACCCTTGAGGAAAGAAGGGAGAGGGGGGACATGATAGAAACTTTCAAGTACCTCAAGGGAATCAACAAAGTCCAAGAGGGTAGCATCTTTCAGAAAAGAGACTTGCAAGAACAAGGGACACAATTTAAAGGTAGAAGGAGGGCGGTTCAGGGCAATGTGAGGAAGTATTATTTCACAGAGAGGGTAGTGGATGCATGGAACAGCCTTCCTGAAACTAATGGGGTCTAAAACTGTGGGAGAATTCAAGAATGCATGGGACAGACATGAGGCAATTCTTGTGGGGGGCAGGAAGATATAGGCTGTTGGTTAACTAGGATCTGCGGCCTATCCTGTAGGTAGGGAAATGGGCAGACTAGATGGGCCTAGCGGTCCTTATCTGCCGTCAAAGTCTATGTTTCTATGTTACCAAATTAGAGTTAATCTTGTTTACTCATTCTAATGTCAGGAGCATGTTATCCAAATTAGAGTAGGGGAGTCTTCAGCTGAGGATAGCCCTGACTTTAGGTTATTTATGGAGACTTGGTTACATAACAGAGTAGAAGATGATGTCATTTTAGTCAATGGATACAACATTCATAGAGCAGATAGAAATAAAAAAAAGGGGGGAGCTTTTAGTTTGTTTCTGAAAAATTTTCCCCTCAATGATTGTAATTGGATATCTGCCCTGATGTTTTTGAGTACGTTGCTTTAGAAATTAAGTTTCCTGGTGGGAAATCATTGTTACTCAGGTTCATATACCACCCTCCAAAAAATTTAAAGCGCAAAATGAAGCAACTTGCAACAGTACTGGATCATTATTTGGATACTCATGAAGTTCTTGTTTTGGGGGATTTTCATGAGAATTGGTTGCAGGATGGAGATTCTTGTGTTATAAAAAATATGGCCCTTTCCCTCATGCTTGATCAATTAATTAGTGTTCCCACTAGAACAAATGTGAAAAGCGTTAATGATTCAACTTTATTGGATCTGATTTTGACAAAAGCTTCTCATAATTATACTGTGGGGCAATTGGAGGATTTGAATAGTGATCATAACACAATTTATTGTGTAAGACGAAAGTGTAAAATTCCAGCACAACCCAGGTTTATTTATTTTCGGGGTATAGCACACTTTGATTATTTATTATTTGCAAGGGGCTTGGATAGTGTGGACTGGGATAGACTCTCTCTCTCTTATCCCAGATATTGAATCAGTCTGGGATTATTTGCTATCTGAATTAATGGGTATAATAGTTTATAATTTTCCATTAAAAAAACAAAGAAAATCAAACAGTGCTCTGTCCCTTGGCTTTCGTCGCTTTAAGGAAACTTAAACGTCAGAAGAAGCAGGCATGGAAACGGGCCCATTTTACTACTAATAAATTTGACTGGGACTGTTATAAAAGACAGAGAAACATTTATGTTACAGCAGTGAGGGAAACGAACAGAAGGTTCTATAGTACTAAATTGGAGGCATCTGCAGGGGATCCAGGGGCCTTCTGGAAAATTGTTAATGATCTAAGTGGACAGACTATGAAGGCTACACATAATACTGAGATCCCTGTGTAAGATGGGACTGGTTCTACTGCTGATGTCTTCAATAATTACTTTGTTTAAGATGGACATTTTTGGGGGGCCATTAGCAGTGATACTAATTATGTAACAGATTTAGATTTTGAGCATTGTAGAAGTAACTCTTCTTTTTCAAACAGGAAAATAGAAGAATATGTGGTCTTAGTCCGGCTTTTAGGTCTGAAAACTAGTAAGGGTGGTGGCCTAGATGGCCTGACCCCTTTTCTTTTAAAGATCTTGGCTCTACAGATTGCTGCTCTATTAACATTTTTATTTAACTGGTCTGTTGGAAAGGGAGTTATACCTGGGGCTTGAAAGCTGTCTAAGGTTGTCTCAATATTTAAAGGGAACAGCCCTGACCAGCTAACAAATTACTGCCAAATTTCTTTATTGTCTCAGGTTTCTAAGCTGTTTGAGAGGCTGTTAGCAGCTCAGATAATGGATTATCTGTCACAGAACAACTTGTATGATAGATATCGGTTAGGATTTCGTAAGTCCCATTGAACGGTGGTCTCCATGTTGAGCGTCTTGGACGACATCAAGAAAGCAATGGAAAAGGGCCAGTTAGCCGGTGCCATCTTTGTTGATCTCTCCAAGGCCTGCGACATGGTTGACCACATAACGCTACTGTCTAGGTTGAGGGATGTTGGGTTATCTCTATCTGCTGTGAAATGGTTTGCATCATATTTGGGAGGGAGATGCCAGGTAACAACTGTAAATCATATAACTTCTGACCCACTTCCTGTTGTTTGAGGGGTACCACAGGGCTCGGTGTTAGGCCCCTTTTTATTTTTATTACAGTTAAGTAAATTTAGGGATGTAGTTCATAGGTTGGCATACCATTTGTATGCTGTCAATACAATATGATACAATGTGGTAAATCTGATATGCCGAATCCTGTATCCTGATTGGTTGGCTGTCACAATGACCACCGTGATAAATCCTCCAGTGTACCCACTGGAAGAAGTGCCAGCCAACCTTATACCGTGCTAATCCGGTCGCTTTCGCTTCAGACGAAACTGCCACGATTTGTCCCGTCCCCGCTTCCCTAAAACACCGGGGTAAATTTGTAGCAAAATGACCTCCTCTTTCGAAGTGTAGGGACCTCAGTGAGTTAGAACACAGTTAAAAAACATTAAAACAACATTCCGCATTGTATAATAAAAATTTATCCCTCCAGAGTGTGGGTACACTGGAGGATTTAACACCACTGGTGTGATTCGGTCACTTGGCTGCGCCTCATGACCCAATCACACCAGCCATGGTAAATCCTCCAGTGTACCCACACCCTGGAGGGATAAATTGCTTAAATGTACACTTCTGCTCAAACCATTCAAGAAATTGAGGCCAATTTACAATTATGTTTTAACACCATACAGGACTATTTTGTAAAATCTGAATTAAAAATGAAAATTTCTAAAACAAAGTGTATGGTTTTGTGGTCTGCACCAAAATTAAAGAACTACTCGGATTTGGTTATTACAGATTCTGGGGGGTGGTACAGGACCATCTGGGGGGATGCTAAATGTGAACCCCACAGTGCTATGATCCACCCAAACAACTGGATCTACGCTAAGATTGATAATATCTGTACCAGAAGAACAAAATAGGTCCAATGTGTAGCCAGCCATGTGTGTACTGCTGTTGTTACATTTTGTGTCAGGCCCAGGGCCTCTATGCTCCCAAGGAGATCGTTTCCAAATTTCAGGAGCTCACCATCAACCCTAGCATTGAAGTCCCCCAGAATCAACCACCTGGGGGACTCCAACAACAGGCTTGTAATGAGCTCCTCGACCTCCTATAAAAAGTCGCCATCCATTCCTGGGGGATGATAAAGCAGGAGAACCCTGAAGCCTGCATCAACACTACCTTGGGTGGCCACACATTCAATGGACTGTGTAGAACCTACAGGTAGCACTGCAAGGTTCAGGCTAGATTTAAAACAAATGGCCACCCCACCCCACCCCGCCTCTGCAATACTTTCTCTGGCTGAGTATCATGGAGTACCCAGCCTGCACTGCTGCCTCCAAAATGGGAGCAGCATTTTCATTCAACCAGGTCTCCATGATACAAGCCAGGTCAACCGAGAATATCAAGTCTGCCATTATGGCAGTCGTGTTCCTCATCGACCTGGCATTGCATAACACAACCCGAGTAGGATGAGGTGGACCAGCTATCTGCCCACACTCTAAGATGCAGCCCCTGGGTATGGGGACTAAGCATGACAACCCCTGTTCAAGTTCCCATTTTACCCCAGGGCATCTCCTTGGCCTCACCACCTGAATCCCAGACGCCCTGAAAGCCACTCAGGGGGAAACTCCCCTGGGTCCCCCCTCCAAGTAATCTCCCAAGGCCCTACATCTTTAGTAGACCTCAACCGGCAATGCTGGAAGCTTGAAGGGGCAGAGATCCCACTGGTCACTACCTGAGTAGCTACACCTCACAGGCCCTTGTCCCAAGCACATTTCTTTAATAACAAACTCCCTCCACTAAAACACAATCCTCAAATACCCCACAACCACTCCACCACCACAGATAATCCCACAAACATAAATACCAAACCCTCACGCACCCACCCACACAATCTCAGTTTCACAACCACACACCTTCCACACACACACATACACACCCCAAACACAAAAACACACAAATAGATAATTATAAATAAAGTCCTCAGAAACTCTTCGAATAGGGACAAAGTGCTGGTTAACAGACTCAAAGTTCTTAGCTTGCTCAGTCCAAGTCCTAAATCTCTGAAGAACTCATTAGTGGCACTCCATATTCAAATCAAGATTCAAAAACTTGTTCAAAAATGTAACTTAGCCAAATACTGGGGAGCTCTCACCTCCACAGCCCAAACAGCTTGGATACTAAGAGGCTCTCACCCTCCTAGACCATGACAAAATTCTCTTTACTTTCGTTTAACTGTAATATACACTTCAGTACCTTACAGAGGGCTTTCACCATAGTTTTAGATGGGCATAAACCCACTCACATAATTTGATGTAAAAGGAGGGGGGTAGCTCAGCAGACCTATGATCCTCTTCAGCAGACAAAGCAGCTCACAACTCTTCTTGCTAGTTTCTTTGTTCAAGAAAATACATTTTGATAGTTCTGGTGCAGCCCAAACCACAGGACGATCCAGGAACTCCCCTGTGACCACAGTCACCCTCCAGCAGCTACCCCGCCAGATCCCTCTGTCAGAAGTCAACCACCCTCCGATGACCAACTCCCCAGATACCCCTAGAAACATCCCTGCAATTCAGCCACCGGTCCCACCAGATTGTTACTCTAGGAAGTCCCAGCAAACTATAGATCATGCCTCTTCCTTCTTTCCTTCCTTCCTTCCATGCCCCACTGAACAGTGTGCCTCCAAAACTCTCGCACTGCAAGTCCCCCATTCAAATCCAGCAAAACTGCTCCAACAGCCTCTCCACCATAAACTCCAACCAAATCCTACCACCTCCACAGGTATCCACACGGATTGTACTCTTCCTGCAAATCGATTAAATCCACAGGCAAGTCCTCCAAATAATGTTTTATAATGTTATTTTTGTATTTGAGCAAAAGACCAGGACAAAATCATCCACACACGAGCCGGGTCTTCTGTTCTCCTGTGTCCCTGTCCCTCAGAGGAATTCCACAAAAGTTTATAATAACAAAACGAGCAGCATAAAATAGCTGTCTAAAAATACATCAAGTACTCAAAATTATACTTGCAAATACTTGAAAATAAAACTAAAAAAGCGCTCCCAGAACTTCAAGATCAGCCCAGAGTGGCTGCTGTGTTTAGGACATGGGGGGGGGGATTATTTAGCCAGGTAAAGGCTAGACCACTTAAAGCTAACCTCTGGGTGGAGTCTCTACGCAAATGTAAAATCACAGAAAAGAACCAGTTACATAGAAATACAGAAACATACACTTTGATGGCAGATAGGACTGCTTGGTCTACCTAGTCTGCTAATTTTCCTACCCATTGGATAAGCTGCAGATTCTAGTTAACCAACCGCCTACTTCCTCCTACTCCTCACTATAATTGCCTTATGTCTGTCTGTCCTATGCATTCTTGAATTCCCCCACTGTTTTTGACCCCACAACCTCCTCAGGAAGGTGGTTCCATGTGTCCACCACCCTCTCCATGAAAAAATACTTCCTCACGTTGCCCCTGAACTGTCCCCTCCTATCTTCAAATTGTCCCTCCCCGTTCTTGCATCTCCTTTTCTGAAAGATGTTCCCATCTTGGACTTTGATTATTCCTTGAGGTACTTGAAAGTTTCTATCATGTCCCCCCCTCTCCCTCCTTCCCTCAAGGGTATACATATTAAGCATTTTAAGTCTCTCTTCATATGGCTTCTGTTGCAGACCCTACACCATTTTAATTGCTCTCTTCTGGACTCCTCATCCTGTCTATGTCCCTGCAGAGGCGGGGTCGTCAGAACTGCATGCAGAACTCCAGGTGGTGTCTCACTAACCGTCTGTACAGAGGGATAACAACTTCCTGTTTTCTACTGGTGCTGTCTTTCCCTATACATCCCAGTATCCCCCAGACCTTCTTACTGCCTTCTCACATTGCTTACCTACCTTAAGGTCATCTGATATGACTGCACCAGGTCCCTTTCATTTTTGTTGTTGCTAGTGCCCCCCCATTGTGTACTCTTCCCCTGAGTTTATGTTTCCCAGGTGCCTTACTTTGCACTTCTTTGCATTGAACCTAAGCTGCCATACTTTTGACCATTCCTCCAACCTTGCCAAGTCCCTTCTCATCCTTTCAAACCCTCTTGTGTATCAATCCTGTTGCAGATCTTTGTGTCATCTACAAAGAGACATACTTTTCCTTCCAGTCCCTCTGCAATGTCACTTTTAAAGACATTATAAAGGACTGGATCCAGCACTGAACCCTGCGGTACCCCACTAGTAACCCCTCTTTCTTCGCATTGGACTCCATTTGCTATTACCCTCTGTGTCTTGTTGTCCAGCCAATTTTTTACTCAGGCTACCACCCTGGGACCCACTCCCAGGCTGGCAAATTTGTTTATTAATCTTTTGTGTGGGACTGTGTCAAATGCCTTGCTAAAGTCTAGGTAGGCCATGTCCATAGCCCCGACCTGATCTACTACTTTGGTCATCCAGTCAAAGAAATCTTTTAGATTCATCTGACATGATCTTCCCATTGTGAATCCATGCTGCCATGGGTCCTGTGCTCGGCTGGCCTCTAGGTACTCAACACTTCTTTCTTTCAGAAGTGATTTCATCATTTTCCTTACCACAGAGGTCAAGCTAACAGACCTGTAGTTTCCTGCCTCTGCCTTGCTTCCACTTTTGTGAAGGAGAATCACATCTGCCCTCCTCCAGTCCTTACGTATCACACCATCCTACCATGATTTGTTAAAAAGGGTGGTCAGTGGTGTCACTAGTTCTCCACTAATTTCTTTTAGAATTCTGGGGTGAATCCTGTCAGGCCTCATTGCTTTGTCCATCTTCAGTTTTAGGAGTTCGTTCAGAACCTTTTCTACTGTGAAAGGACTGGTATCGACCCCCCATCCAGAGTGCTTCTATTGATTGGATTATGTACTTCCCCCTCCTCTTCCAGTGGGCAGTGCTGACCTTCAGTTTGGCAGGTCGGATGCATACTCTGGATGATCTTCATGACATCCATGATCACCGCCTATTCAAAAGCCGACCAGCCCAAACTGCAGCTCAGCTACCTCCCACTGATCACTGCACTGCCCATTGGAATGGGCTGCGCAGATCTTTGATCTAATGTCAGCAATCTTAGCTACAAAGAAGCAAACACACTCATCACACTTATCTTGTGAGAAGGCTCTTCAGACCTGCAGACAGGCTGGATTGCATAGTCTGTCTACAGTTCAAAAGAGCTGAGCTGGTCTGTTCCCTGCAGTGGTAATCTCCCTGGACAGGAACTCTGCCTTCTCACAGGAGATAAGCAATTGATAGTCTGAGTAGTGGGCCATCAATGTAAGTCTGTCAGCATCAAGACCAGATTTCCACCAGTGATGCTCCATTCTTTGCCCCTTTCTCCTCAACTCCCTCAAGGTTCCATCAAACCAATGGGACTGAGGGTGAAGGGGAGAGGATGAACACAGACAGGAGCGATAGAGTCCAGAGCCACCACCACAGCCTTACTATAAGCTTTTTTTTTTTCTCAGAAGAAACCAGAAGGGGAAGGAGACATATTCAATTCAGTGCTTTACAGTAACTGGTAATTACTATTTTTCTTTTAAACTTAGGATTTGGGCTTTTAGTGACACTGTAATTTCTTTGCTGTCTTTACTTAGAATTGTTTTTGGGCTGTTGAAAATTTAAAACGTAGTGGTGGTGTATTTCCTTGCTGTCTTTAACTGCTGCAGATTTTTGGCCCCTCCCTCCCCTTCCCCCAACTCTTAATTATATGCCCTGTTAAATCTGGTTGACAGGAGCTAAACACAGAGGATAGTAAGGGGTGTGCAGTAGGAGGGGCATAAGGGGGAAGAAGCCCGCCATCAGCACGAGAAGTGTTTTGACTCATTTATTTATTTATTGGTTTATTTTCTTTTTTTAAAAAGAAAAGTATCTGAGGATCAGTGGCAGAATTTTTAGGACAGTAAATTAATAAAAAGGGAACTAGGAGAGCTTCAGTAACAGACAAGTAGTGGAATAGCAGTATAATTGCAGTATAATGTGGGGAGTGGTGCAATGCAGCAGCTGTGGGGCAGCCATATTCAGGCGCACCTTCTGGACACTGAGGTGCTGCCCTATCTGCATGCATCTCTCTGGATTGTGGGATGAGGTAGCCAGACTCAGAGTGGAAGTAAACTGGGTCAGGAGTACCATCACCTCTATCCAGAGACCACCCAGTCCAATGCAACTGCCTCAAATGATGCCGAGAACGAGGAGCACTTGGATGACAGTGGGCTCAGGGAGGGTTAGAGCGGTCAGGCAGAGGCACATCCCAGATCCTATTCCACTCAAGAACTCATATGCCACACTGGCAAACAGGGACAACCAAACAGAGGTACCCAAAGAAGTGGAAGGAAAGGATGTGGAGGTTAGCCAAGAAGGTGACCTCAGCGGAGAGAGCAGTGGACCCCAGAGGAGGAGGAAGCGAATCCTGGTCGGGGACTCCATCATAAGAGGGATCCAGCTAGGAACACAGGAGGGGGAGGACAGGGAGGTGAGGTGCCTACCAGGTGCCACGGCATGGAGAGATGGAAGGAAGATCCTGGGGATCACTAGGAAGGCAAGACGGGAGGGTGAGCTGGATGTCATTGTCCACCTAGGTACTAATGACCTGGCAAATGGGGAGCCAAAGGAAGTTCAGGAAGAGTTTAGGAAATTGGGGAAGGGTCTCAAGCAAGTAGCTACTTCTGTCACTTTCTCATAAGTACTACCTGTGAGAGGCAAGGGAGAGCATAGGAGTGCATGCACCAGGAACTTTAACTCATGGTTGAAGAACTGGTGCTGTGAGGAAGGGTTTGGATTCATTGGTGACTGGGGACTCACCTGGAGGATGGAGGTTTGTTCAAGCCTGACGGCCTGCGTCCGTCCTGGAGGGGAATCCAAGCACTCAATGATAAGCTTAAATGCTACATTGACAAGCATTTAAACTAGCAAAGGGGGGTGGCAGGCCAGCAAGGAGGGTAGCTACTTGCTCACCCCCCACAGCTAGCAGTGGAACCAGTGAACTGGAGGAGTGGCTATCTCTACAAAGCATGTGCAAAAGATGGAGATTAGTGCCCGAGAGGTGGCTAGGCAGAAAAGGGGCAAAATTCAGCAGAAGGGCAGACAGCAAGGAGAACCAGGGATAAAGAACAACCAAGGAAGGGGCTGGAGTAGAACAGTGAAACAGTCTAGGGAGGCCAAATCATGAAAAGCCATGTGTGCCAATGCCAGGTGCCTTAGCAACAAGATGGAAGATCTGGAGGCTGTCATGGTGCAGTCAGACCTGGACATTGTGGCCATCACTGAAACCTGTGTAATGATAACCATGACTGGGAGATGGCCATACCTGGCTACAACATATTCAGAAGTGACAGGGCAGGTAGGAAGGGAGGAGGAGTGGCACTGTATGTGAAAAATGACATAAGGGCCACAGAGATCCAGGAGGAACAAAATGGGGGAAAGATACTGTGGGTTAAGCTGGAAAGGAAAATGGGGCCAGCCATCCGCACAGGTGTGGTCTATAGACCACCAGCCCAGGAGGAAGAAACAGATAGGGAGCTGATGCCAGCCATCCAAAGGATGGCAGACAAGGGTGAGGCAGTACTGGTTGGAGACTTCAATATTCCAGTCGTGGACTGGAACATCCCAGCAACAGCATCAACTAGGAGCAGATTTCTCCTGGACTCCCTTCAGGGTGCCTTCCTAAAGCAACTGGTCATGGAACCAACTCGGCAGAAGGCAATACTGGACCTTGTGCTCACAAATAGGGACAGTGTGATGGGGGTGACAGTGGGGGAGCACCTGGGAACAGTGACCAGCAGTCATTGTGGTTTGAAATCACAGAAAGAGCAGAACCAAAGCACACAAAAACACGTATCCTGGATTTTAAGGGTTAGACTTTGGGAAAATGGGGAGATACTTGAAAGAGGCATTAAGGGGAATGGGGCACGAATCAGGGGTTGAGGGACAGTGGGCAGTATTTAAAATGGGGATTACAGGAGCAACAGAATTATGCATTAAGCAGGTTAGCAAGAGGAAAGGGAAGAGGATACCATTATGGTTTTCCAAAGAGGTAGCAAAGAAAGTGAAAGCCAAAAAGATTGCATTCAGGCAATACAAAAAGACACAGTCAGAAGGGGATAGGGAGAAATACCAGGAGAAGCAAAGGGAGGCAGTGAGGTCAGTAAGGGAAGTCAAAGCTCAGACAGAAGAACACATTGCAAAATCATTGAGTAGAGGGAACAAAACCTTTTACAGGTACATAAGTGAAAAAAGAAAGGCAAAGGGGGGGATAGTGAGACTGAAGGGGGAGGATGGTGGCTGCGTGGAGGATGACAGCAGTAAAGCTGACATATTGAACAGGTATTTTCTGCTCCAGTCTTCTGAGGAAGAGGAGGTAATGGGTATGAAGAGAATTACAAGGGGTGAGAATGGTGCAGACATGGACACAAGTCCTTTACATGAGAAAGGGTCCTGAAGGAACTGGAAGTAATAAGAGTTGATAAAGCAATGGGGCCAGATGGGGTGCACCCCAGGGTCCTTAAAGAACTAAGAGAGGTGGTGGCTGAACCTCTGGCTATCCTGTTTAGCCGATCACTGGAAACAGGGGAGGTACCCAAAGAATGGAGGACAGCAGATGTATACAAAAGTGGAAACAAAGAGGAAGCGAGGAACTACAGACCAGTCAGCCTCACCTCGGTAGTTGGGAAGATCATGGAAGCACTACTGAAGGAGAGATTGGTGGAATATCTGGTTGTCAATGGACTACAGGACCCAAGGCAGCATGGTTTCACCAGAGGGAGGTCATGTCAGACCAACCTTGTTGAATATTTTGACTGGGTGACTAGGGAGGTGGATCAGGGGAGGGCAGTGGACATGGCCTATCAGGACTTCAGCAAGGCCTTTGATACTCTGCCACATAGAAGACTATTACACAAACTGGGGAATATGGGTGTGGGTAGGACAGTAGTGTGGTGGGTAGGTAACTGGCTGGGCGGCAGGACACAGAAGGTAGTGGTAAATGGCTGTCACTCCACAGAGGGAAAAGTGACCAGTGGGGTACCACAGGGATCAGTGCTGGGACCGTTCCTATTCAACATCTTCATCAGTGACATTGCGCGGGACCTAGAAGGCAGAATATCACTGTTCGCTGATGACACAATGCTCTGTAACAGAGTAGACACACCAGAGGGTGTAGACAGAATGAGAAGGGACCTGCAGAAACTTGAAGAATGGTCAGAGGTTTGGTAGTTGAAATTCAATGCAAAGAAGTGCAAGACAATGCTTATGGGGCACAAAAACCCTGGCACAATATATCAGTTGGGGGGTTAGGATATAGCATGCACCAAGCAGGAAAGGGATCTTGGCGTTATCATCTCTGATGACCTCAAGGTAGGGAAACAGGGTGACAAGGCAGCAGGTAAAGCAAATAGGATGCTGGGATGCATAGGCAGGGGCATCACCAGCAGGAAAAGAGAGGTCATAATTCCACTATACAAGACCCATTGAGGCCCCACCTGGAGTACAGTGTACAGTTCTGGAGACCTTACCTATGTATAGACATAGACAGGATAGAGAAGGTTCAGAGGAGGGCAACAAAAATGGTACATGGATTGCATCACAAATCCTATGAGGACAGGTTGAAGGAACTGAATATGTACTCCCTAGAGGAGAGGAGGAAGAGAGGGGATATGTTAGAGACATACAAGTATCTTACAGGGAGGATCAGGGTGCAGGAATACACTATTTTTAAGCGAAAAAGATGTTCCAGGACTAGAGGGCATGGGATGAAGTTGGAGGGAGGATGATTCAGAGGAAACGTGAGGAAGACTTTCTTCACAGAACGGGTGGTGGACAAGTGGAACACCCTGCCAGAGGAAGTGGGGGGGCTGAAACAATCACAGGATATAAGAATGCATGAGGTAGACATAAAGGAATTCTAGAGGTCAGGGGTAAGGGGCAACAGACTTTTAGGAAAACATAAACTGAAATTACAAGCTCAAATGGGCAGACTGGGTGGGCCATAGGCCCTTATCTGCCGACACTGTCTATGTATCTATGTATCTTGTTTTAGGGCATCTGGACCCCCACTTGCAGTCAGAAGCCCTGCTAGATCTAGCACCGCCATCAGGCCTTCTGGGGCCACTCCCCTCAAAGGGCAGTACTGGACCATCTACAAAGGGGCAGGCCTATAAGGGTTAGCCCAGAAATTAAAATTGATAGTGTAATGGTCAGACCAACCAACTGGTTCCATCGCCACTTTGGAGGTCTCCTTTTCCTAGTAGGAAGAACAGGTCAAAGGAGTGATCTGATTTACTGTATGCTGACACAAAAACAAACTACATACTAGCCTTCTGATTTCCCAGGATATGTAGGAACATGGGAAATCCCCCCCTCCCCCGTTGAGTGAATCTGTCAGTGCTTCACATTCAGGAACCCAGGCTCAAACCCCTGTATTAATGCATTAGTAATGCTTTTACAAGGCCTAACTTATTAGTTACTTTCTGCTGGTATCAGTTTGTTGCCATGGGGAGCACATGGGGACTGAAGTATATACCAGAAGTTACATGATGAGGGGTTTACTGCTACGACTTTGACAGGAGCTGACAAAATTCTCTTGGAGTAAGAGTGACAATTTTTGATTTCATAATCTGGGCATCTTGCATTAAATTTCTTAATTTCTAATGTAATCAGTGAAACTGTAATACATTTTTGTTGTTTACTCCACAGGATCATTCTGAATTAATGAAATAATTGCTCTAGTCCAGCCAAGTTGAACATGGCATCCCCGTGCCAGGGCAGCAGTGTATTAGTGTTAGGGGCATATTTTAGATCATTTTCCCTTGTGCTCTGTAGTGGCAGGATAATAATCTCTGTTGTACTATTTATCAACAAAATGGAATTTAATACAGCCAAATTTGCTGTTATGCACTTTGGGAATAACAATCCCCAACAAACATATACACTGAATAATAATATAATTAAGGTTTCATGCTTAGAAAAAGACCTAGGAATCTTAATCAACAATAAACTTACACATGTTTCGCACTGCAACAAGATAGCAAATCTAACCAATTCACTTTTTCGTAGAATCAGTGGTACTTTTGTTTCCCGAATCGAGCAGTGCATTATACCACTGTATAGATCACACATTAGACCATACCTAGATTATGGTTCACCTTTCTGGAATCCTTACCTTTGTGGAGATATGGACAGGTTAGAGAGGATACAGAGACGAATCACCAAAACTATACCTCACCTGTCACAGTTGGACTATAAAACTAGACTACACAAAACAGGACTGTACTCTCTTAAACAAAGAAGACTGCGAGGGGATTTACTTCAGCTCTTTAGGACTCTTCAAAATCCAACTTTAATGAGGTTATGTGGTATTTCCTTTACTTCTAGGAAAACCGGACTAAGATTAAATAATAAACAGTTAGATATACCTAAATGTAATACTAACAAAAGACAAAAATTTTTTTCAATAAGAACCCCAAGAATATGGAATACACTTCCACAGGAAGTTGTTGACGTCCCATCTTTTATTACTTTTAAAGTTAAATTGGACAAATGGTTAACAAGATAGGAGAAATTATCAATGATCCACATATGTGGAGGACAATGTCTATGGGCTTTTTGCCTTCTTTTGTCCCAAATAACCAAGTACTACTACACTATTGCTCATATTGTCTGTCACTGCAGTGTCCAGGAGTGCTGCTGTTCAGCTGATTTGTGAGTTGTGGCTTTTTTTTTTCCACACCATGGGGAAGTTGCACTGTTGCCTTTGTGTGAGGTGAAGACTTTTGGAGTTCTAATAAGGAGACACAACACACAAAGTGGAAAAGGATAGCCCTATAAAGGATTGTTTATTCAGTTGCACTTTAGGATCATGATTGCCCACATAACCACTCACTCTCACTATCATAGACACACACACACACACACACTTGAGTTGTTACACATGCCATTGACTTGATTTGCTGATGAGTAGATTGCTCCTTGATGCAGACATGCAAAGTAGAGCAATGAAAAGTGACAGAAATGAGTATGTTTAAAATAACGGCATCTAACTAAGTACTACTGGTCAGTGTGTGCTGTAAAGGTGTTTAGCTCAGTTATTCTTTCAGTGCATATAGCCATACGTGGTAATGCTCACGCTATAATTACTACATGCAGTTTACATGATACCCTGTGGAAGAGACATGTTGCACACTCGTCCGGTCCCCCATTGGGGTACACCACCACAATCCAGCACACACATGCAGCACTGGGGAATGGAGGGTACTGAGGGGATGGTGTACAAGTGGCCAGGCTACACCACATAGTAGGTGCTGCCACACCACTGGGGCAGTCCTGACAGTGCACTTGTGCCAATAACGGGAATGCCCCTCACATCAGTGTGTCTGTATGATGGTATATGTTGCCCCCCCGGGCACATACTGCACATCTGTCCAGGCTTCCTGTCACACTCTGCCAGCCATGTGTACATGTTGGAATCCCATGCCACTGGCACAACATATGTGGGTCACAGAACAGCCTGACTGTGATGTCCACTGTCAAAACACACCTGCCACAGCTGTGCATGTCACTGTGTGGATAGCAGCAGTCACTGTTGCCTAATATACCATAGGCATTGCTTTGTCCCTCACAATACCAGCTACTATGGTACTATACCATTTGATGCACACTGTAGCAGGAATAACAGTATGTTTATGGCATGCAGTACAGCCATCCACTCCTGTGGTGCTAGTCCCCTGGCCACAATAGTCTGTGCTTCTGTGTCCAAACCCAGTCTGCAGCTGCTGAAGTGTTCATTATGTCTGACTTTCAGGTGTAACTGTGAGCACACACAGCCTGCAGCTACCAGCCTGTAGTTCCAGTCTGAAATACAGCTGGAGCTGTGTGCACCATGCAAAAGTGCTGGGCAATCTACATGGTAATGCATGCAAAGCAGACCATAATGAGATCTGACATGGTTACCTGCCCATGAATTGCCTATGTAGGCAGGTTTGCATAGGAGTTTTGAGTATAGCAAACTTTTAGCACCGAGCAATTCTTTTAGGCCTGGGCAAACCTGTCAGAACCATAGCACAGTTCTGCTGTGCTTGGCCTGCAGTGTTGTTTGTGGTTGTGCACCACTTCATTGCTGTCACTACATTGGCCACCTACTTCAACTCTGCCTTACTCCACTTCTGAGTGCACTGGGCTGCTATTGCAGTTTAACCTTCCTGGTCACTATACTCTGACACCTCCTTTACTCTCCTTAACTACTCTCTACTCAGGCAGGACCATGATAAAAGAGGTAGAGGTGTAGTCATATACGCTAAACATCCCCTCCCAAGCTCGGTCCATTTCAAGGAATCATACTCGGGCTCCCATAAAGTCCTTCTGGTGCAACTTACCCAACCTGCTTCACTCCCTATATATATTGGAGTGTTTTATGCTTCATCACTTCTTGCATGCAAATCCCTCGTCTCAACCCTAGCCATCTTTTCTGACCTGACATTAATTGGGGAACTGATTCTGCTAGGGGATTTCAATCTGGACTGCCTTGCTCCTCCCTCAATGATCCACATCTCCAAAATAGAGTGCCTTAACCTTACTTAACTGCTCAATGAACCCACTCGCTGCAGCCTTACTCACTAAATTATTTTTTATTTGACTGGATCCTCGTGTCACATCCATGTAGGGTAACTCTGTCTGGCTTTCTCACAAATGCACTAAGTGATCATTGCATTATGCACTGCATCAGAAAATCTCACCCCCCCAATTCTGCTCCAAAGTACATTAGCACACGCTCCCTAAACACCTTGAACATTGAATGCTTGCTGACCAGCCTTAGTTATGCTGACTAGCAACAGGTGTACTCTGCCCAGAATGTCAGTGCTGCCCTCTCCAGTTTCCTGCACACACTCACAAGTATCTGGGACTCCTATGCCCCCCTGAAAAAGTTCAGGGTAGAAGAGCAACACCACAAATGGATCTTTGTTCCCATTCTTACCTTTTCAAGACCTGAGACAAAGCATGGTCGGCTTTCAAATCCCTCCTGAACCCTTAAAACAAGCATGCCTACAACACCCTCCACAACACCTGCACAAAGGCCATAAAGCAGGAGAAAGTGGACTTCAAGTCACAACTGACTCATGCCCAGCCCTTCAAATTCAGGAATATTGTGTACACCCCCCCCATCACAACCCAGTTTCCCAGGTCCATGGTCAGCCTTTAATCAACCCCATCATCATTGCTGATACCCTCAACAAATTTGTCACATCTTATGCCATGCTTCATGGCCCCCCACCAACTTCTGCTGTCCCCTGCCCCCCACCTCCCTCCTGTGAAAATTTCAAATTCTCACCTGTCTCTGAATACAAAGTCTTCACAGCCCTCCACTCGTTAAATACAACCAAATCCAGTCTAGATGGGATCCACCCCAAACTCCTACAAATCTCTGCACCTGCTATTACAAAGTCTCTCACCCATTTACGCAACATCTCCTTCTGCTTGGGCTCGGTCCCTCGGGCCTATAAATCTGCCTCTGTAATTGCAGGTCACTGTCCCTCCTTCCTGCTCTTGCAAAACTTCAGGAATCTCTGGCACACTCCAGACTGGTGGAATACCTCAATATGAACAGCCTCCTATCTCCACACCAGTCAGGCTTCAGGAAACCGCATTCCACTTTCTCCTCTCTCCTGTGTGCCAGAAACCACATCTACACTGCCTCTGACCAAGGCCTTCTTACTGCTGCAGTTTTCGTTGACCTGACCAAGGCCTTAGATTCTGTATCCTAACCTCCCCCTCCTTCTGTCAAAACTCAAAGTAGACGGACATGCCCCTGTCACCATACATTCGTTCAATTTCATACCTCTTCAATGGGTTACAGTCTGTCAGAATTGCTGATATCTCAGCCCCCAATTAAAGTAGGTGTTTGTCGTGGTCTGTGGGTGTACTGATGGACACTGACACAGAGATGTAAAGTGTTGGAAAGGCAATTGGCAGACCAGAAATTTAGTGCAGACAAAAAAGAACTTAAAAAGCTGTCAAAATCAACTGCATTTCAGTAAATAAAATACAGAATGAACAAAAACAACATCAAATAGTATTTGGCTCCTGCTTTCTTGAGGTACAGGCAGCAATAGTCACCTCACCAGCACATAGAGTTGACTACAGGTCTGGAAAGGAGCAGACTTAAACAGAGGGATCAGTAACTGGCTGATCCCAAGATGAATCTGAGGTCTCCCAGAAAGGATACCTCATTTATAGTAAAGCATAAACATGTGACTATTGCTGACTCCTCCCTCCCAACCAACTATTACAGCAAAAAGCCCACAGTCATTTTATTATTTTAATACCATGAGCTCAACTGAATGAGTTATCTTCATACATGTTTGCTAATGTTAAAGTTCATAAAACAAAAACAATATAACAGAAAAACAGCTTTGCTGCAGGAACAGGTGGCTCTTCCCCTTCCCCGAACTATAACTAAGTGAAGGAAAGGGCCGGCTGCCTCCTAAGGAGACAGCAGAAACAACAGTCTCAGTGAGGGCACCACACCCAGTTCCTGTGTTTTCAGGTAGAAGTGAACTTCCAGGTTCTAATAGTGTGAAAGGCTGTTTGTTTACAATGAGAGCAACCCTAAAATAACAAGCATTTGTCAATGCCGATTGTTTGCTTGCTGGTATTACCATTAGAAATGCATGAGTAAGACAGATGCAGAATAGGAATGGCAGTGAAGTACTGAAGTGATGGCACCCCCACTCCCACCCAACAGAGATGGAAAGTCACTGAGGTGTGCCTTTGGATCATCAACCATAATGTTCACGCCAGTTAACCTCACCCTATCCTGCAGACATTGAAGTGTTGAGGTGTGCGTTGTGGTGTTCGGCTTTATAGTCACTGCATTCCATAAGAAGACAGACTGAAATGGGTGCAGTATAGGAGAATGGGGTGAACTTTGGGGGCAAAGAGTCCAAGGCACACCTCTATGCCTGTCAGTGGCTGCAGGGTGTGGGTGGAGGTGGAATGGCTTGAGCATTACAGCCAGCAATCCAAAGGAACACCCTTGATGCCTATCAGTTTGTACAGGGTGGGATGTTATAGTTAGAAACCCTAATGCCCAGGGGCGTTTGCTGATATTTGCAGTACAAACTTGCAACATGGCTTTTTTGTGACCACTCCCCCCCACACACACACATGTTGGACCTCTACTTATGAACAGTGGCACTGTGATTTTGTTAGTTTGTCCTGAACGGTGTTTTCCCACAGTGACTGTGCCATTCTGCTTCCATGTGTAAAAACACAGTTTGGGCAGGATGTGAAAAATGACAGCTGTACTTTTGATAGGCAGGTGTGAAAAGATGGCAATGCTGAAAATCTGGAGTGAAAATATAAAAAATTCTCCCACTTTCGAGCGTACGTGGGAACTGCATAAAGCATGCTCCTAACACAGTCATTTCATAGAGTTCTTTCGTCAGATTTTCAACATAGGCATTTGGTGACTTCTGCGCATGAACAGTGGCAGTATGATTTTCATAATATGTCCTGAATGTTGAGTTTCCACAGCAACCATGCCATTGTGCACTGGATGTGCAGAAACACAGTTTTGGGCAGGATGTGAAAAATGACAGCTGCAGTGTTCATAAGGAGGTGTGAAAAAAATGGCAATGCTGAAAATCTGGAGAGAAAATATTACAAATTCTCGAAGGTATGAGTGTGCATGGGAACTGCACAATGCACGCTCCTAACTGAGTCATTTGTTGGAATTTTTTCACCAGGTTTTCAACATAGGCATTTTGTGACCTTTTCTCATGAATGGTATCACTGTGGTTCTCATAATCTGTCCTGAACATTGATTTCCCACAGTGACTGCACCATTGTGACACAGATGTGCGAAAACACATTTTGGCCAGAATGTGAAAAATGGCAGCTGTATTTTTCATAAAGAGGTGTGAAAAAATGACAATGTTGAAAATCTGGAGTGAAAATCTTACAGATTCGCTAAGGTATGAGTGTGCATGGAAGCAGCTCACTGTGCGCTCATGACACAGTCATTTTGGGGAATTTTTTCATCAGATTTGCAACATGTACATTTTGGGAGCCCACCTCATAAATAGTGACATTGCTGGTACATTAATCAGTCCTAAAAGGTCATTCTGCATGATGACCATGAAATCACCTTTCAGGATAAAATAATGGTATGACAGTGGCTGAATTTATGAGGTGGGGTCCCAAGAACCCCATGTTTAAAATGTGGTGCCAAAATGTGGAAAAATGGCCGAGATACCTACATAAGTTGACAAACCCCATCCATGCCATTATACAGCTTACTGGCATTTCTTCAGTCTGCCATCAGCTTTGTAGAGTACAGACATGTTGCCGCCCCACCAAAGATCATCGTGCGGGGCTCTGGAGGTAAGTATGGATGAGAGGGGATGCAGGGAGGTGGGATGCGCACAGAGTGGTTGTGGGTTGGGGGAGAGGGCACCCAAGACAGCAAGGTACCATTTTCTGTTTTTTTACAGGTGAAAAAAAATGACAATGCAGAAAGTTTTTGGCATGCTGGGGTGGGCTCCCAGCATGCCACCTAGGTATTTGTTGGGGGCTGGAGCTGATGGGAACTGGCACCCCATCAGCCATGCAATGTGCTTGGGGACGTGCATGAGCATGCTGGGTGGGCTCCCAGCATGCCACCTAGGGATTTGTTGGCAGGGGGGCTGCAGCTGACAGGGACTGGGCACCCCCATCAGCCATACAGTGTGCTTGGGGGAAGTGCATGAGCATGCTGGGGTGGGGTCGCAGCATGCCACCTGGGGATTTGTTGGCAGGGGGGCTGCAGCTGACAGGGACTGGGCACCCCCATCAGCCATACAGTGTGCTTGGGGGAAGTGCATGAGCATGCTGGGGTGGGGTCGCAGCATGCCACCTGGGGATTTGTTGGCAGGGGGGCTGCAGCTGATGGGATTGAGCACCCCGTCAGCCATACAGTGTGCTTGGGGAAGTGCATGAGCATGCTGGGGTGGGGTGCAGCACATGCCACCTGGGGTTTGTTGGGGGCTGCAGCTGACAGGGACTGGGCACCCCATCAACCATACAGTGTGTGGGGGGGCACATGAGCTGAGGGGGATTGGGAACCCCCCTTCAGCACACAATATACAGGGAGCAGGGAGGACATCAGCAGAGGGAGGAAGTGGGAGGGATTTCAAGAAGCCAAGGGAAAAGGATGACATCAGTATGCTAATTACACACACAGTACTACCACTGATTGCAGTGGTAGTTTTCTTTCAAGTGAAGACCACTGCTGCTGAACTGCTGTCATAGACAGCTAAGCATGTATTGGTGTGGTAGGGTCACACCTGCTACACTGAGCACTTCATTCGATAGAAGGGTCACACACCTCCAAAAAGTCATACTGTGACAAGATGTTCCTTGCGCATGCATGCAAATGAACGCAAAAAGGGGAGGGAAGGAGTGGGAAGATTAAGAGATAAAAGTAGCATAAGAAACACAACCACAGTACAGCAAAAGGTCACATAATTGGAGAGTAGAAGTGTAGAAGCATAGACTTTGATGGCAGAGAAGGACCAGCCGACTCATCCAGTCTGCCCATTTCCCTACCGATTGGGTGAGCTGCATATTCTAGTTAATAAACAGTCTATTTCTTCCCATCCCCACCAGAATTGCCCTATGTCTGTCCCAAGTATCACAAAAGACCTTACAATGTATATTACTGCAGGCATAAGGAGAAGGCAACCATCCAGGTTTTCAATAAAGAAGCAAACTGTAGCCAATGCAAGATGCAGGCTAAGGCCAATTCCGACATAGTGCGTGTAAAAGCAAAATTAAATGGCAGTTAAATGTACAACTATATCAGTAAAGACCAGAAAATAAAGAGCACCGTGTATAACAAAGGCGTGCAGAAGGTACATCCAGGAATATTACCATGTTAAAGAACACACACATAGCTGAGCATAATTGGAACATATCGGAGGTTGTGCAAGATGGGGAAGGCATAGCTGCGACTGCTGGGCAATCAACAAAACAGTGTAGTGGACACGACTACTATTAGCCAGCTGCCTGTAGGGAGAGTGGCCCCTCTGGCCCATAAAAAAGTCCTATACATTTAATTTTAGTTCAATAAATGTTTGATTTTTCAATAATGATCCAAGCACCCACCCCCATGTTGTCATGCATGCTGACATTTAACAATGGGGTGTGTCTAGTGTTGCCAGATTTGGCATATTTCCATTACCTCCATGTAGTTTCCTGTAGATTACATGAATTCCTTTGGAAGCCAAATTGCTCTGTTGTCCTCTATCAAAAATACAAGTATATGGGAATATTTTCCCTGTAGATGTCTGTAAGTCACTGTAAAATACAGGAATCACTGTATATCTGTGAGGCGTTGGTGTGTCAGCCAGTATGCAGCAGTGAAACAAAACAGTGGCCCACCCTGCATGCATCTCTGTAAATTGACATGCTGTACTGGGCACCAAAACCCGTCTCAGTTCATAGATAGTCACTTGACAGGAGTGAGGAAACATTAATGACACATTGATACAGATGTTACTATTTAATATATTATATTAATATGTTAAACAACTAGTAGAACCACGAATGGCGGACAGGAACATGTTTAAAATGTAAAAAAGTGGTCATAACCTTATCCTTCTGAAGTATTTTCCTTTCTGTGTTTTGCTGAGTAGACAGTTTTCTGTATGATAGCATTGTGCATCACCAATGAGACCTCAGTGACAGTGCCGTCACAGGTGACTGTCACGGCACATACTGAGTGGCTCTTCCTGAGCAGCTGCTGTGTCAGTCAGTAAAATAATAATACTGCTGATGCAATGGGAGGAGCACAGCTAGATATGTCAACTGCCAGACTGAATGCTATACCACATCAGATCTACTAATATAAGATAAAAAAAATCCAGGTAACCAACAGTAAAATAAAAAGTATCTCAGACATAAAATGTAATAGTGTACTACTTTTAAAAAGTAACATTGCTTTCATTGTCTTTATTTTATACTTTTTGGGTAACAGATGAGGGCCGCTAGGCACAAGTGTGTGTTCTCCGAGGTGACCTGGGAGCACTGGAGTAGTTGAGTGACTGTTGGTCAGAGTTGTTCAGTCTGCATGTGGAGTTTGTGAGAATCAAACCTAAATGCTGTGGGTGGTATCAAGTTAATTCACAGATTGTTACTCTAACCAGTAGGCTATACTGTCTGTCAACCCTATTCCATTCTTATTATAGCATGTTAATTTATCAGATTTGTAAAACTGAGTAATTACTGTGCTGTAGCATCAGTGTTGTTCTGTCCGCACTAAGAACATTCTAGTCACCATATTTGTTTCAATACTGCGCTGAAATAAGTTGGTCAAAATGATAGTCCTGTACTTGGATAGCCCATATTCTACTAGGTTTGGCTCTATCAATAAAGTAAGGCAATACAGCACAGTGGTTTAAGGCTGTGAGCTCAGACCTGAGATTGAATCCAACAACCCCCACTTGCATACTGTGTGACCCTGAGTAAGTCACTTCACTTTTTTGTGCTCTCATGTCGCACCTGTAAACAACCTTTCAGCTTAGTGTGTCTCCTGGTTAAAAAAAAAAAGAGGACTACAACTATGCTTTTGCCTTCTGCAAATATTTCATACAGGAAAGAACATTTTCTAAATCAGTCATAAAACAGTTTTTTTCTTGTGTGTTTAAAGATACCCGGTGTAAGCACCTCACACTTCAAAACACACTGGAGGTGTGATGACTACTGACCCATAACAACAGTTTGAATACATAATACATTACCCAGTGGACCACTGTCATTTTCTGTGGGTCAGAAATATTGATTCAGTCACTGGCCTTATAACTGCCTGTGTGTGGTGTTGTTAATCTAAAAATGAAATTTCCCCTTCAATTCCATGCCAGAAGGAATCAGATGACTCCCACAGAGACTGAGGGATGTTCCTAATTTCAGCATTTGTATACTTTGTAAGGGCTAATTGTTGATTGCCTTAAACAACAGAAACATCTTAGTAAAGCATATATAACAACGCTCCGAATGTCATGTTTAAAGCATATGAAACAAGTTAAAATTGAAGAATGCAGGCATCAAGATTCAGCTTTCAAGTAGTCATAAAAGCATGGTCTTCCATTTGTAAAACTCAAAACCCTGTGTGGCATGAATTTGTAAAACACAACGTTTGCTTCTGAGTTAACCTAATTCTTTTCACTTTTGATCTGCTGCAAGGTAAGAACCCTCTTAAAAAACTGGGAAAAATTGCTTTTTAACTCAGAAATGAAGGATGTGCATTATTCATTAAAAGGTCCCAAGATTAGCTCAAGAAAGAAAGTAATGCAAACTTTTATTCTCACAGGAAAACAAGGAAGTGCTGTTTTAAAATAAAGGCAGCAATTTTATTAATGTGGTAGCACCCCTGATACAAAGATCTACATTTGGCATCGCACTTGACGTGTTATCAAGATGAATTAATTAAATACAAAACATGTCATACTGTATATAGTATTAAAGTCATAATCATTCAAATTATATTACATCAAAAAAAGACGGTCTCAAAAAGAAACAAACTCAGCCCATATTATACTAATAATTATACTTCAAAAGAATTACTGTAAATAATGCAAAATCTGTTAAGGCAAAGCAGAAAATACATGGCAATTCAATCCATTACATCACCTTTAAATGTGGAGCCAATTGAAAATGTCCATTTAACCCTGGAAAAATGCCAGCTCTTAATTTAATCTGCCAATATGTTTCCCTACACATTAATTTATTATATAAGTTTCCCCCTCTAATGTTGTTATAAACTTTCTCTAAACCCAAAACTGTAAACTAATGCTTCCTTCCTTTTAAGCGAACATGATTTGCCAGTGCATTTTCTGTCAAAGCCAAATTAATGCATCTCAAATGTTCCAGAATCCTAGTTTTAAATTTTCTCAGGTGATGTAATGGATTGAATTGCCATGTATTTTCTGCTTTGCCTTAACAGTTTTTTGCATTATTTACAGTCATTTTTTGTATTATTATTATTGTAATATGGGCTGAGTTTGTTTCATTTTGGGACGGTCTTTTTAATGTATTATCATTTGTAACCTTCCATTTTGTCTTTTTAGATGCACTACCACCATTGATAGGTTAATGGGAGCCTTTTGCTATAATGTTGTGCTTATCCTATCTAAAGTTATCAGTATTGATATTTTAATGGAGCTCTTTCTCATAAGATTGTATTTATCCTATCTAAAGCTGACTATTTGATGGGCAAAACGTGTACTTCATTTGCTATAAGAGCCTGAATAGCTAATTGAATAATTCATATAGATAGCCTGGAGTGTTTTTAACTGTTACTGAGCACGCTTTTTATAATATGTCACGGGTGTCTTGTACATTTTTTAATTAAAATAATTGAATGATTATGGCTTTGACACTATGTATGACGTGTTTTACGTGCAATTAATTCATCTTGATAAAGCCTTAAGTGCGATGCGAAATGTAGATCTTTGTGTCAGAGGTGCTACCACATTAATAAAATTGCTGCTTTTATTTTCAAACAGCACTTCGTTGTTTTCCTGTGAAGTCTGGGTGAGTCAAGGGTTCTCTTGTTTACTTTGCATTCTGTTCTGTGCACCTTGCCTCCCCTTTTTACAACCTTTGAGCTGTGTTCTTTTTGGTTTTCTTACAAAACTTTTGTTCTGTCTGTTAAACCATGACTAATTACCCAGTTTAGCAAACAAAGTAATAAACGAGAATTTGGTGTGAATTCGCCTGTATACTAGGAGTAAACATTTCATTGTTCAAGTCATTTTACAAGTATCAGGGACAATATCTGCATAACAGAATCCAGCTTTAAAACAAATGTTTTCAAGTATACAATGTTCTGGCTCCATAATTGTATCATAAAAGGATGCTGGGGAATTCTAGCCCACTTCACTTCTCTTTGTTTGTTTGGCAGACTGGGTAAATAATCACGGTTACAGAGAAAAAATAAAAGCCCCTATCTCTTGAGGTAAATTATGTGGTATCCCATAGCTGGCCTCCACGTGCCAGTGTAACAATTTAAAAAGGGAGATCACCATACATGAGAGTGAAATAAATGTTGCTCCCTTTTCTTTGTCTGGTGGTTTGGGAATCTAGGAATGTGATATCCCAAGGGGTTCTCTGCTCATCGACTTTCATATTAATTAATTCTACAGTCACTCAGCTTTTTCATTTTAAAAAGTTCAACAAATGTTTTACACATATTAACACTTCAGCCATAGCAGTGAAGTTTTTCCAATCACTTTGTTAATGCCAAAATGTGGTTTCTCATAAAGAATAATAAACAAAAAAGGAGTGTCATTCATTTAGTGTCGAAGGATACGTATAGAAGGTATGATTACTTTAATAATTTGTAACTTCAGAAATACATGGCTCCCTGCTCCAACATCATGTGGAGAAGAGCAGACTATGTTCGGTGTGTGTGTGTGTGTGTGTGTGTGTGTGTGTGTGTGTGTGTGTGTGTGTGTGTGCCTCCAGGAAGAATGATATCCTCTGGTCTGTGACAATTGCAGCTCTGAGTCAGACATGCTTTGTTGTTTTTATTCCCAATGAGTCTGAGGACTTTTTAAGTTTAAAAGTAAGCAAATAAAAATAGAACATGCCAGATGCAGGGCAGTCATTATTACTGAACGGAAGATTTTAACTGTCTAGCCTGTTATGTAGTGTGCATTATGTGTATTCCTTCAGAAACGAGACATAACTTTTCTGTACCAGCATTTGCAGGCTACAGTGACTCATTCTTTGCTATCTGTGTCCCAGTTACATATTGTACTGATTGATTAGATATAGGTAACACTTTATCCAGGCTGAAAATGTGCCACTTAAAACTAGAGACATATATGCATCTTGACTTTGTACAATGCAGTAACTGTACAAAACAAATAGTAAAGCGATCTCTCTCTCTCTCTCTCTCTCTCCCCCCTCACTCTCTTGCTCTCACTCTCTGTCTCTCTCCCCTGGCTCCTGACTTAAGTAAAAGACATAGCCAAAATACATTTTCATGCAATAGCATCAAAAGAAAACAAAATAAATAACTACATAGTTCTAGAAAGCACATTTAGAAACTGAATGGTTGAAAAAATGGTGTGGAGCACAGGGGCTTGGCTTCTTTGGGGACTGGGGTTCCACCTGGAGGGACACCAGCCTATACTGGCAGGATGGTCTGCATCTGTCCAGGAAGGGAACAAGTCTTTTGAGCAATCCGTTTAAATGCTTCATTGGCAAGCTTTTAAACTAGTCAAAGGGGGATGCACTGATAAGCAGCAGGAAAATCCCAGCCTCTCCCTACAAAACCAGATACTAAATGAGAAAAAGACTAAGGTAGAAAGGTCAGTGGGAATGCTGCAACAGAAGGTAAAGCCATCAAAAAATGGAGAGCAATGAGTACCAATGCCCATAGTCTGGGTAACAAGCTTCCTGAATTAGTGGCCTTGATGGAGGAGGAACATCTGGATATCGTGGCAGTCACAGAAACATGGTACACACAAAACCATGACTGGGACATAAACATCCCAGGATACACTATCGACAGGAGGGACAGGGAGAGTTAAAGAGGAGGAGGAGTAACTCTTTACATAAGGGAAGGAATAAAAGCAACAGAACAAAAGGGTAAACAGGGAGGAGAAGAAGCACAGTGGGTAAATTTGGAGACAGGCAATGGCACCACAATCCACACAGAGGTTGTATACAGACCCCCTTCTCAGGGGGAGGAAATAGACAAGGAAATGATAGAAAGCATACTTAGAATGGCAGAAAAAGGGGAGATATTGCTGATGGGTGATCTGAATATGCCAGATGTTAACTGGAGTGCAGTTGCAGCAGCCACTTTGAAGAGTGGGGTTATTCTAGATGCCCTACAGGGGGCATGCCTAAGACAACTAGTATTGGAGACCACTCGAGAGGGAGTAATTTTAGACCTGGTTCTCTCAAATGGAGATGGAGAGAGGATCACAGATGTAGAAGTGGGTAGCCATCTGGGAACTAGCGACCATCGAACAGTATGGTTCACAGTAAACACAGCAATAGAGTCAAGTCATACAAAGGCAAAAGTATTGGACTTTAGGAGGGCTGACTTTGCCAAAATGGGTGAGTGCCTAAGGAATGCACTAGCAAATGGGCAGGAAGGAGGGGTGGAAGAACAATGGGGAATAATAAAAACTGCCATCACAGAGGTAACAAGCCTTTGTGTGAAGCAAATAAACAAAACAAAATTTCTCAGAAGAAGTCAGAAGGGGAAGGAAGGAAACATATTCAATTCAGTGCTTTAGAGTAACTGGTAATTGCTATTTTTCCTTTAAACTTAGATTGTAGGCTTTTAGTGACACTATACTTTCTTTGTTGTCTTTATTTATAATTGTTTTTGGGCTGTTGAAAATTTAAAACATAGTGGTGGTGTAATTCTGTGCTGTCTTTAATTGCTGCAAATTTTATCTTGGCTTGTCTGACTGCCCTGTAGTTGGGTGAAGGGTGTTAATTGTCTGGCCTCTACCTCAGCTACGTGATAACTGGAGGTAGGGCTTAGTCAGAGTTAAAGTAGCAAGCAGAGTTTTAATTTCTCAGAAGAAGCCAGAAGGGGAAGGAAGGAAACATATTCAATTCAGTGCTTTAGAGTAACTGGTAATTGCTATTTTTCTTTTAAACTTAGATTGTGGGCTTTTAGTGACACTATATTTTCTTTGTTGTCTTTACTTATAATTGTTTTTGGGCTGTTGAAAATTTAAAACATAGTGGTGGTGTAATTCTGTGCTGTCTTTAATTGCTGCAAATTTTAGCCCCTCCCCCCCCTTCCCCCAACTCTTAATTATATGCCCTGTTAAATCTGATTGACAGGAGCTAAACACAGGGTATAGTAAGGGGTGTGAACTAGGAGGGGCATAAGGGGAAAGAAGCCCACCCTCAGCACGACAAGTGTTTTGACTCATTTGTTTATTTATTGGTTTCTTTTTCTTTAATAAAAAAAATATTTGAGGATCAGTGGCAGGATTTTTAGTACAGTAAATTAATAAAAAGGGAACTAGGAGAGCTTCAGTAGCAGACAAGTAGTGGAATTGCAGTATACTGTGGGGAATGGTGCAATGCAGTGGCTGTGGGGCAGCCATATTCAGGCAGACCTTCTGGACACTGAGGTGCTGCCCTATCTGCATGCATCTCTCTGGACTGCGGATGAGGTAGCCAGACTCAGAGCAGAAGTAAACTGGGTCAGAGTACCATCACCCTATCCAGGGACCACCCAGTCCAATGCCACTGCCTCAAAGGATGCCGAGACGAGGAGCACTTGGAAGACAGTGGGCTCAGGGAGGGTTAGAGCAGTTAGGCAGAGGCACATCCCAGATCCTATTCACTCAAGAACTCATATGCCACACTGGCAAATTAGGACAACCAAATAGAGGTACCCAGAGAAGTGGAAGGAAAGGATGTGGCGGTTAGCCAAGGAGGTGACCTCAGCGGGAAAGCAGTGGACCCTAGGGGAGGAGGCGAATCCTGGTGGGGACTCCATCCAATAGGGATCAGCTAGGAACACAGGAGGGGAGGACAGGCAGGTGAGGTGCCTACCAGGTGCCACAGCATGGAGGGATGGAAGGAAGATCCTGGGGATCACTGGAAGAGCAAGACAGGAGGGTGAGCTGGATGTCATTATCCACCTAGGTACTAATGACTTGGCAAATGGGGAGCCAAAGGAAGTTCAGGAAGAGTTTAGGAAACTGGGGAGGGGTCTCAAGCAAGTAGCTACTTCTGTCACTTTCTCAGAAGTACTACCTGTGAGAGGCAAGGGAGAACATAGGAGTGCATGCACCAGGAACTTTAACTCATGGTTGAAGAACTGGTGCTGTGAGGAAGGGTTTGGATTCATTGGTGACTGGGGACCCACCTGGAGGGATGGAGGTTTGTTCAAGCCTGACGGCCTGCATCCATCCTGGAGGGGAATCCAAGCACTCAATGATAAGTTTAAATGCTACATTGACAAGCATTTAAACTAAAAAAAGGGGGTGACAGGCCAACAAGGAGGGTACCTACTTGCTCACCCTCCACAGCTAGCAGTGGAACCAACCAGTGAACCAGAGGAGTGGCTATCTCTGCAAAGCAGTGTGCAAAAGATGGAGATTAGTGCCCAAAAGGTGGATAAGCAGAAAAGGGGCAAAATTCAGCAGAAGGGTGAACAGCAAGGAGAACCAGGGATAGATGACAACCAAGGAAGGGGCTGGAGTAGAACAGTGAAACAGTCTAGGGAGGGCAAATCATGGAAAGCCATGTGTGCAAATGCCAGGAGCCTTAGCAACAAGATGGAAGATCTGGAGGCTGTCATGGTGCAATCAGACCTGGACATTGTGGCCATCACTGAAACCTGGTATAATGATAACCACGACTGGGAGATGACCATACCTGGCTACAACATATTCAGAAGAGACAGAGTAGGCAGGAAGGGAGGAGGAGTGGCACTGTATGTGAAAAATGACATAAGGGCCACAGAGATCCAGGAGGAACAAAATGGGGGGAGAGATACTGTGGGTTAAGCTGGAAAGGAAAATGGGGCCAGCCATCCGCACAGGTGTGGTCTATAGACCACCAGCCCAGCAGGAAGAAACAGATAGGGAGCTGATGCTAGCCATCCAAAGGATGGCAGACAAGGGTGAGGTAGTACTGGTTGGAGACTTCAATATTTCCGACGTGGACTGGAGCATCCCAGCAACAGCATCAACTAGGAGCAGATTTATCCTGGACTCCCTTCAGGGTGCCTTCCTCAAGCAACTGGTCATGGAACCAACTCGGCAGAAGACAATACTGGACCTTGTGCTCACAAACAGGGACAGTGTGATGGGGGTAACAGTGGGGGAGCACCTGGGAAACAGTGACCACCAGTCATTGTGGTTTGAAATCACAGAAAGAGCAGAACCAAACCACACAAAAACACGTATCCTGGATTTTAGGGGGGCAGACTTTGGGAAAATGGGGGAGATACTTGAAAGAGGCATTAAGGGGAATGCGACAGGAATCAGGGGTTGAGGAACAGTGGGCAGTATTTAAAATGGGGATTACAAGAACAACAGAATTATGCTTTAAGCAGGTTAGCAAGAGGAAAAGGAAGAGGAGACCATTATGGTTTTCCAAAGAGGTAGCAAAGAAAGTGAAAGCCAAAAAGATTGCATTCAGGCAATACAAAAAGACACAGACAGAAGGGGATAGGGAGAAGTACCAGGAGCAGCAAAGGGAGGCAGGGAGGTCAGAAAGGCAAGCCAAAGCTCAGACAGAAGAACACATTGCAAAATCAGTGGGTAGAGGGGACAAAACCTTTTACAGGTACATAAGTGAAAAAAGAAAGACAAAGGGAGGGATAGTGAGACTGAAGGGGGAGGATGGGGCCGCGTGGAGGATGACAACAGTAAAGCTGACATATTGAACAGGTATTTCTGCTCAGTCTTTACTGAGGAAGAGGAGGGTAATGGGTCTGAAGGGAGTACAAGGGGTGAGAATGGTGCAGAAATGGACACAAGTCCCTTTACACGAGAAAGGGTCCTGAAAGAACTGGAAGTAATAAGAGTTGATAAAGCAATGGGGCCAGATGGGGTGCACCCCAGGGTCCTTAAAGAACTAAGAGAGGTGGTGGCTGAACCTCTGGCTATCCTGTTTAGCCGATCACTGGAAACAGGGGAGGTACCCAAAGACTGGAGGACAGCAGATGTAGTCCCCTTATACAAAAGTGGGAACAAAGAGGAAGCAGGGAACTACAGACCAGTCAGCCTCACCTCGGTAGTGGGGAAGATCATGGAAGCACTACTGAAGGAGAGATTGGTGGAACATCTGGTTGTCAATGGACTACAGGACCCAAGGCAGCATGGTTTCACCAGGGGGAGGTCATGTCAGACCAACTTTGTTGAATTTTTTGACTGGGTGACTAGGGAGGTGGATCAGGGGAGGGCAGTGGACATGGCCTATCTGGACTTCAGCAAGGTCTTTGACACTGTGCCACATAGAAGACTATTACACAAACTGAGGAATATGGGTGTGGGCAGGACAGTAGTGTGGTGGGTAGGTAACTGGCTGGGTGGCAGGACACAGAGGGTGGTGGTAAATGGCTGTCACTCCACAGAGGGAAGAATGACCAGTGGGGTACCACAGGGATCAGTGCTGGGACCGGTCCTATTCAACATCTTCATCAGTGACATTGCGCAGGATCTAGAAGGCAGAATTTCACTGTTCGCTGATGACACAAAGCTCTGTAACAGAGTAGACACACAGAGGGTGTAGACAGAATGAGAAGGGACCTGCAGAAACTTGAAGAATGGTCAGGGTTTGGCAGTTGAAATTCAATGCAAAGAAGTGCAAGATAATGCATATGGGGCACAAAAATCCTGGCACAATATATCAGTTGGGGGTGAGGATATGGCTACCAAGCAGAGAAAGGGATCTTGGGGTTGTCATCTCTGATGACCTCAAGGTAGGAAACAGTGTGACAAGGCAGCAGGTAAAGCAAATAGGATGCTGGGATGTATAGGCAGGCATCACCAGCAGGAAAGGGAGGTCATAATTCCGCATATACAAGACACTAGTGAGGCCCCACCTAGAGTACAGTGTACAGTTCTGGAGACCATACCTACATAAGGACATAGACAGGGTAGAGAAGGTTCAGAGGAGGGCAACTAAGATGGTGCATGGATTGCATCACAAGTCCTATGAAGACAGGTTGAAGGAACTGAATATATACTCCCTGGAGGAGAGGAGGGAGAGGGGATATGATAGAGACATACAAGTATCTTACAGGGAGGAACAGGGTGCAGGAAAACACTATTTTTAAGCGAAAAAGATGTTCCAGGACTAGAGGGCATGGGATGAAGTTGGAGGGAGGACGATTCAGAGGAAACATGAGAAAGAATTTCTTCACAGAACGGGTGGTGGACAAGTGGAACACCCTGCCAGAGGAAGTGGTGGGGGCTGAAACAATCACGGGATTTAAGAATGCATGGGATAGACATAAAGGAATTCTGGAGGTCAGGGGCAAGGGGCAACAGACTTCTAGGAAAACAAACTGAACTTACAAGCTCAAATGGGCAGACTGGGTGGGCCATAGGCCCTTATCTGCCGACACTGTCTATGTAACTATGTAAAATGATGTAAGAAACTACTATGGTTCTCAAAGGAAGTGGCAGTGAAAGTTCAAGAGAAAAAGAAAGCATTCAGGAAGTACAGGGAATCGCAGAAGGAGCAGGACAGAGAACTGTATCAGTTAAAGCAAAAGGAAGCTGGGAAGACAGTCAGAACAGCAAAGGCCCAAACCGAGGAAAAGATAGCCAACTCAGTTAAGAAGGGGGATAAAACCTTTTATAGGTACATCAGGGAGCAAAGGAAGACCTAGGGAGGGATAGTGAGGCTTAATAAAGGGGAATTAGGGTGGACAGAGGGAGACTGTGAAAAGGCAGAGATGCTAAACAAATATTTTTGCTCAGTATTTACAAAGGAAGAGGGGGAGGCACCTAAAACAAACAGTAGAAACACTCTGGATACAGAAGTTGATATCAGCCTATTTACAGAAGAAAGGGTTATGAAAGAACTCTAAAACTGAAGGTGGACAAAGCAATGGGGCCGATGGGATTCATCCCAGAATTCTAAAAAGAACTAAGGGTAGAACTAGTGACACCACTGACTACCCTCTTTAACAAATCATGGGAGGATAGGGTGGTACCGAGGACTGGAGGAGGGCAGATGTGATTCCCCTTCACAAAAGTGGGAGCAAGGTAGAAGCAGGAAACTACAGACCTGTTAATTTAACCTCAGTGATAGGAAAAATCATGGAATTACTTCTGAAGGAAAGAATTGTCGAGTATCTAGAGGCCAGAGGGGCACAGGACCCTAGGCAGCATGGATTCACAGCAGGAAGGTCATGCCAGACACATCTGATAGATTTCTCTGACTGGGTGACCAAAGTAGTAGACCAGGGAGGGGCTATGGACATGGCCTACCTAGACTTTAGCAAGGCATTTGACACAGTCCCACACAAAAGATTAATACACAAGTTAGCCAGCCTGGGACTGGGTCCCAAGATGACAGCCTGGGTAAGAATTAGCTGGAGAATAGGACACAGAGAGTAATAGTAAATGGAGTCCACTCAGAAGAAAGGGGGTTACCAGTGGGGTACCGCAGGGTTCCGTATTAGGACCAGTCCTCTTCAATGTCTTTATAAGCGACATTGTAGAGGGACTGGAAGGAAAAGTATGTCTCTTTACAGACAACACAAAGATTTGCAACAGAGTTGATGCACAGGGTGGGGTGGAAAGGATGAGAAGGGACTTGGCAAGGTTAGAGGAATGGTCAAATGTATGGCAGCTTAGATTCAATGCTAAGAAGTGCAAGGCAATGCACCTGGGAAACAAAAACGCAGGGGAAGAGTACACAATGGGGGGTGAGATACTAACAACAGCAACAAGCATTTGTCAGTGCCGAACATTTGCTTGCAGGTATTTGCAGTGGTATTTGGCACTTGGACATGGCTTAAAAAAATCAGTGACAAAGAAGTACAAGCATTTGTCAATGCCAAATGTTGCTTGCTTCTCTCTGCTGTTTAGGTATCTGGAAGTCATTGGAGTGCAAATATTGAAAATTTGTGAACTTACGAGCGTTCATAGGAACTGCACAATGCACGCTTGTAAAACAGTAATTTGTAGGAATTTTTTCACCAAATTTTCAACACAACCATTTTAATACCTCTGCTCATGAACAGTGTCACTGTGATTTTCTTAATATGTCCCATACAATGATTTCGCACACTGACTGCACCATTGTGCGCTACGTGGGTGGAAACACGTTTTGGAAGGATGTGAAATGACAGCTGTACTGCTCGTAAGGAGGTGTGGTAAAATGGCAATGTTGAAAATCTGGAGTGAAAATATTGAAAATTTGCAAACTTGCAAGCGTGCTTAGGAACTGCGCAACGGACGCTTGTAAAACAGTCATTTTTAGGAATTTTTTCACCAAATTTTCAACGTGGGGTTTTTGGGACCCCTTCTCATGAATGATGTTACTGTCATGGCATTATTTGGGCCCAAAGAGTGATTTCACGCAGTGACTGATATGCAATAAAGTTGAAAATCCCCTATCTAGCCCATTATACAGCTTACTGGCATTTCCTCAGTTCGCGGTCAGCTTTGAAGAGTGCAGACGTGTTACTAGTCCACCAAAGACTGTTGCACCGAGCTCTGGAGGTAAGTATGGGGTGAGGGGGTGTGGGGAGGTGGTGTGCTCAGTGGGTGGGTGCGGGTTGTGGGAGGGGGACCTCGGAGAAGCGCCGTGGGACCGTTTTCAATTTACGGGTTTAAAAAAAAAAAATGACGTGGGACATTTGCCATGCTGGGGTGGGCTCCCGGTATGGCAGAAGGATGTCTGGGGGGCCTGGAGCCAACAGGGGATTGGGCACCCCTGTCAGCAGATGACACGGGACGTTGGCCACACTGGGGTGGGCTCCCTGTGTGGCAGCAAAGATTTGGGGGGTGGCGTGACGCGGTGCTGTGTATGACAGCAGTGGTTTTCTTTGAAGAGAAGACCACCGCTGTCATACACAGCACCACGTCTGATTGGTGCAGGACTGCCACGCCTGCTCAATGGAGCAGGGGTTTGCAGGGGAAGGGCACACCTCCAAAGTGTTCCATTCTCCCAAGACGTTCCTTGTGCATGCTTCATATGTCTTCCGGTGCAGACCCTGCACCATTTTAGTTGCCCTCCTCTGGACGGCTTCCATCCTGTCTATGTCTTTGTGGAGATTGGGTCTCCAGAACTGCACACAGTACTCCAGATAGGGTCTGACCAGCTGTCTGTACAGAGGGATAATAACTTCCTGTTTTCTACTGGTGATGCCTCTCCCTATGCATCCCAGTATCCCCCCAGCCCTCCTTGCTGCCCTCTCACATTGCTTGCCCACCTTTAGGTCATCTGATATGACTACCCCCAGGTCCCTTTCCATTTTTGTTGTTGTTAGTACCTCACCCCTCATTGTGTACTTTTCCCCTGGGTTTTTGTTTCCCAGGTGCATTACCTTGCACTTCTTAGCATTGAATCTAAGCTGCCATACATTTGACCATTCCTCTAACCTTGCCAAGTCCCTTCTCATCCTTTCCACCCCACCTTGTGCATCAACTCTGTTGCAGATCTTTGTGTCATCTGCAAAAAGACATACTTTTCCTTCCAGTCCCTCTGCATTGTTGCTTATAAAGACATTGAAGAGGACTGGTCCTAATTCTGAATCTTGTGGTACCCCACTAGTAACCCCCCTTTCTTCAGTGTGGACTCCATTTACTATTACTCTCTGTGTCCTATTCTCCAGCTGATTCTTTATCCAGGCTATCATCTTGGGACCCACTCCCAGACTGGCTAACTTGTATATTATTGTGGCAGTGTCAGTCGTGCTCAGTAGGTAGCACACTCGCCTCTGAGGCGGGAGATCAGAGGGCTGTGGGTTCAGTTCCCACATCTGGCACTTGGGTTAATATCCCAGTACTGACACTGTAGTGCAGCATGAGAGGGGTGCTGCACTTCTGAGGTGCCGTCTTTCGGATGAGGCGTTAAACCGAGGTCCCATCTGCCTGGATTGGTGGTAGTTCAAGTGGATGTTAAAGATCCCATGGCACTTATCGAAAAGAGTAGGGGAATTTCCCTGGTGTCCTGGCCAAATTTCCCTCATTCACTAAAAATACCACCAACAGCTTAATCTGGTTTCAAAGTCAGTTGGCATTCATCTGTATCCCCCTCCCGAGGGTCGTGCCTGAAAATAGGCAGGATTTGTCTAGTGCACTCACCCGGTCAACAAAAGCTAAATAAAAAATTAAAAAATAAATAAAATAAAATAAAATGCCTTGCTAAAGTCTAGGTAGGCCATGTCCACAGCCCCTCCCTGATCTACTACTTTGGTCACCCAGTCAAAGAAATCTATCAGATTCGTCTGGCATGACCTTCCCGCTGTGAATCCATGCTGCCTTGGGTCCTGTGCCCCTCTGGTCTCTAGATAATTGACAGTTTTTTCCTTCAGAAGTGATTCCATCATTTTCCCTACCACTGAGGTTAAACTAACAGGCCTGTAGTTTCCTGCTTCTGCCTTGCTCCCACTTTTGTGAAGTGGAATCACATCTGCCCTCCTCCAGCCCTCAGGTACCACCCCATCCTCCCATGATATGTTAAAGAGGGTAGTCAGTGGTGTCACTAGTTCTACCCTTAGTTCTTTTAGTATTCTTGGGTGAATTCCATCAGTCCCCATTGCTTTGTCCACCTTCAGTTTTAAGAGTTCTTTCAGAACCCTTTCTTCTATAAATGGGCTGGTATCAACTTCTATATCCAGAGTGTTTCTACTGTTTGTTTTAGGTACCTCCCCCTCTTCCTTTGTAAATACTGAGCAAAAATATTTGTTTAGTATCTCTGCCTTTTCATAGTCACCCTCTGCCCACTCTCACTCCCCTTTATTAAGCCTCACTATCCCTCCCTTGGTCTTCCTTTGCTCCCTGATGTACCTATAAAAGGTTTTATCCCCCTTCTTAACCGAGTTGGCTATCTTTTCCTCGGTTTGGGCCTTTGCTGTTCTGACTGCCTTCCCAGCTTCCTTTTGCTTTAACTGATACAGTTCTCTGTCCTGCTCCTTCCATGATTCATTGTACTTCCTGAATGCTTTCTTTTTCTCTTGAACCTTCACTGCCACTTCCTTTGAGAACCATAGTGGTTTCTTACATCGTTTTGTTTTGTTTATTTGCTTCACACAAAGGCTTGTTACCTCTGTGATGGCAGTTTTTATTATTCCCCATTGTTCTTCCACCCCTCCTTCCTGCCCATTTGCTAATGCATTCCTTAGGTACTCACCCATTTTGGCAAAGTCAGCCCTCCTGAGGTCCAGTACTTTTGCCTTTCAGCTTAGTGTGTCTCTCCTGGCTAAAAAATAAAAATAAAATATGAGGGGAGCATCTGAACAAGGGAGTGGCAGCAATTCGGGGCAGACTAAGCAGTATGGTAACATTATTGTTAACCTAGATCTCTGTTACATGGGCTACCTTTCTCTACAGAAAACGCCTGTCGATAAAACTAATAATTTCCCCATCTATACCAAAGCCTCTTCTCTCGTTTCCTTTTCAGTCACAGAGGCAAATGGGAAACGTTTACCTGCGGAGTGGCGTTTCAAATGAAAGTAAAATCTAAGCAGCTCCACTCTGCATCAGAGTGCATTTCTGGAGCCCTCTGAACTTACATGTGGTATCAATCAATCAGTCTTTATTTATTTAAGGCACCTTTCTTAAACCAAGGCACCTTTGCAAATGACGTAAAACAATAAATATTTAAACAGAATTTAAACAGAATTAAAATTAAATAATTAACAATCATTAAAAGCTTTGTTAAAAGGTAGGTTTTCAGAGCTACTTTAAAACAATGAACAGTCTGGCAATTTTGTACCTGACGAGGTAGAGAATTCCACAGGGTCGGGGCCATAAAACTAAAAGATTTTACCGCTGAAGTTTTTAAACAGACCCTGAGAATCTCTAGCAATCCCTCATCAGTGGATTGGAGTGGGCGGGGAGGGGGGACAGTAAGGGTGCAGGAGATCTTTCAGGTAAGCAGGTCCCTGATCATGTATGGCCTTAATTCACTGTCTTGTTTTTATCCACAGTTTTAACTATTTTCGTTAAACAGTGCTACACACTGAGTTAAGAAATTGAGTTCCAGATTTTCCGGATAAGGTGACAACATTTGTTCTCTATGGCAATGCAGTAGCAAACTACTCCTGCAAATGCCAGGTTTGTTTGTATAGTGCATCTAACTAACTTTTAACTTTTTTCCTAGGTTGAGCACTTAATTAAGTTTTTTTTGTTTTTTTTTTTACTAATATAGCGGCTTTGATAATGGAAATTGGGTCTGAATCGAGAGTTTGGCATCTGATGCTGCTGTTGAGCTCTGTTTTGGCCCCCCCCCATCAGACAGACTGCTAGTGAGGCTGCTTTTAAGGGTCGATGAGTGAAGAAATGGAATGTTACCTAAATTCTAAGAATGAACTATGTACATGTTCAATATTATATATGGAATGTGTATTAATGATGCTAAAATAATCCTAACTCTGCAAAATACCAATGCTGTTTTTTTCTGGTTTTGTTATAGCCTTCATGCATGTTTGATCATGTATCTGTGAGTGTGGGAGCTGTCCCTGTTGATGGTGCGGTGGAGTCCTGCCATAAAATAGCTATTTTTTTTACGTTTGCTTGCGCACATGCGCAAGGAACTTTTTGGGAGAGTAGCACACTTGGAGGTGTGCTTCTCCCACCTAATGCACTGCTCCCTTGAGCAGGCGTGGTGGTCCTGCACCAATGGGTGCAGGAGCTCTGTATGACAGCGGTGTTCCTCTGCTTCAAAGCAGAACACACCGCTGCCACTCTGAAACACCGCCTCAGGCCCTCCCTCGCGTCCCTCCTCCCCAAAGCTGAAACTTTGTTTGCTGGCGGGGTGCCTAATCCGTCGGCTCCGGCCCCAAAGTCATCCTGCTGCCATGCTGGGAGTCGCTGTGTTTGCTGACGGGGTGCCCAATCTAAATCAACTCCTCAGCCCCCACATCTTCTGCCACGCTGGAGCCCACCCCCAGCGTGGCAAACATCGCTGTGTTTTTGCAGACGGGGTGCCCAACTCCCGTTTCCCCATGAAGCTTGGTTGATGGGGTGCCCAATCCCCGTCAGCTCCTCGGCCCCCCACACATCTACTGCCACACAGAGGCCCACCCAAGCGTGGCAACGTCCCTCACAGTGTCTTTTTTTTTCTGTGAAAAAAACGGTCCCATAGCGCGTCTCCCACTCCCCCTCCCACAACCGCACCACCCACTGCGCATCCAGCCTCCCCACACCTCCCTCACCCCATGCACTACCTCTGAACTCCGGCACGACGATCTTCAATGGACTGGGAACACGTCTGTACTCTTCAAAGCCGACCGTGAACTGAGGAAATGCCGGTAAGCTGTATAATGGGCTAGATAGGGGGGTTTCAACTTTATTGCATATCTCGGTCATTTTTTGGAATTTTTGCAGCAAATTTTCAACATGGGGTTTTTGGGACCCCTTCTCATGAATGATGTCACTGTCATGGCGTTACTCAGGCCCAAGGGTGATTTTGCAGGCACTGCGTGAAATCACCCTTCTGGCTCGAATAATGCCATGACAGTGACATCATTCATGAAAAGGGGTCCCAAAAACCCCATGTTGAAAATTTGGTGCCAAAATTCCAAAAAATAACTGTTTTATGAGCGTGCATTGCGCAGTTCCTACACACGCTCGGACGTTTGCGAATTTTCAATATTTTCACTCCACATTTACAACATTGCCATTTTACCACACCTCCTTATGAGCACTGCAGCTGTCATTTTTCACATCTTGCCCAAAATGTGTTTCTGCCTATGTAGCACACAATGGCACAGTTGGTGTGCGAACTCAGTGTATGGGACACATTAAGAAAATCACAGTGACACTGTTCATTAGCAGAGGTTTTAAAATGGCTGTGTTGAAAATTTGGTGAAAAAAATTCCTTAAAATGACTGTTTTACGAGTGTGCATTACGCACTTCCTACGCGCTCTCGTAAGTTTGTGAATTTTCAGTATTTTCACTCCACATTTTCAACATTGCCATTTTACCACACCTCCTTATGAGCAGTGCAGCTGTCATTATTCACATCTTGCCCAAAACATGTTTCCGCCCATGTAGCGCACAATGGCGCAGTCGGTATGTGAACTCAGTGTATGGGACACATTAAGAAAATCACAGTGTCACTGTTCATGAGCAGAGATCTTAAAAAGGCTGTGCTGAAAATTTGGTGAACACGTTCCTAAAAATAACTGTTTTACGAGCATGCGTTGTGCAGTTCCTGCGCACGCTCGTAGGTTTGCGAATTTTCAATATTTTCACTCTACATTTTCAACATTGCCATTTTACCACACCTCCTTATGAGCACTACAGCTGTCATTTTTCACATCCTGCCCAAGACGTCTTTCCGCCCATGTAGTGCACTATGGCGCACTCGGTGTGCAAAATCAATGTATGGCACACTGTAAGACAATCACAGTGACACTGTTCATTAGCAGAGGTTTTAAAATGCCAGTGTTGACAATTTGGTGAAAAAATTCCTAACAATGACTCTTTTATGAGCGTGCATTGCACAATTCCCATGCACGCTCCTAGCTTTGCAAATTTTCAATATTTCCACTCCAGATTTTCAACATTGCCATTTTACCACACTTCCTTATGAGCAGTACAGCTGTCATTTTTCACATCCTGCCCAAAACGTGTTTCCGCATATGTAGCGCACAATGGGGGTAACAAAAAGGTCATGCTGACAATTTATTGTGCAAATACCAGCAATCGCACAGGGCATTATGGTAAAGCACCACACGTGCCAACCACCACTGCAAATACCTGCAAGTGAACGTTCGGCATTGACGAATGCTTGTTTTTTTAAAATAGCACCACCATCTAATATAGTATGTTGTGAAATATTACAAGGCAGTAACATCACTGCCAGTTGACTGGGAGTGGGGGTGTAACATGACAGCTCATTAACAGATCCTTTGATAGGATTCACAACTTTCCAGGAGGTGAAACCCTCCTTATCTGTAGAATGGACAGAAGGGAAAGTGTAACCCTTTACTTGAACATAGCCATTTCCTGCAGAGATTGAAAAGGTAATGCGATGAATGCTGGTTTTGTTACTAAACATGAGCATTCCACTTTAAGAAGCTAATTGCAAGTCTGTATGGGAAAACATTTGATGACTTCTTTTATGTCCATTCTTTCACAGCACCAAATCTTGCAGTTGTGTACACTTTGCAAACAGAAATCTCTTGTTTTGTTATTGTGCTGCCAGAGTTTCATTGTGGCTGAGTGGAAATTGTTGTGTGGTGACATGCTAATGTAATTACATTTCCTGGTTTCTGTTCCCTAATTTATAATTAACAGTAGAGAATGATCAATATGAATTGAATTGTTTTTTTAATGTGTCTATTACAATATGAGTTTTGAAATAGTGAAACTGTGCCTTCCAACAACCACAGGTTGTGATGGAACTTTATTAAAATGCGGTAACAGGTTTTTTTCCCCAAAGCCCTTACGTTTTGTTGAGCAGGTAATGATGTCAAAAGTCTTCAGAATACTTAATGAAAGACAGGTAATAAAATAAATAGTGGAAACAAGTTAGAAACATGTGTTTCAAATGTCTCTGTTTCTGTTGCTTTACTTCTGTACGTGGCATTTAACAATTACATACATAGTTCTATATCACATTCATATCAAGTGACTTAATAGACAGAATACCTTCATTAAAACTGTTTACAATGAAGGCTTTACTTGGCCATACAATAAATATATTATTTAGCTTATGTAAATATCATTATAAATTTTAATAGGAGTTTTAGCTAATTTCTGCAAGACAGGAGTACATGTATACCAAAAAACTACCCCTCTATTTATCTCTTTCTGTCTCAATTGCCCTCTTTTACCCATACTTTATTTTCAGGAGGATTATTGTGATGTCAATCCCACCAGATGTTGCTAAGGCGGTGATGATAGCATGATAGCAAACGTTTGCAGGCAGTGAGGACAGGACCATAATGTAAAACCATCTGTCTTGGAAGACACAGAATTTTAATGTTCTTCTTTTCGCAACACAGCTTAATCTGTCAATAGTTTCCTAATGGCATTTTTCATGGTGGTGCTTTTCAAGCAGTGTACAATTGTATGCCATTCTCAGGTAGTTGCATAACAAGAAAGTTGGAGGAAGACATAAAGAGGAGGAAAAACAATAGCTAGATACATAGATAGGTAGGCAGATAGGCAGGTAGACAGTTACACAGACACGCAAGCAGATAGGTAGACAGACAGTTACATAGACATGCAGACAGATAGGTAGGCAGGTAAATAGATAACTAGACAGACAAGTAAAGTTATGCAAGGGCATAGAAGTTCCACAGAGGCAGAGAGAAGGCTAGATAAAGAGACAGAGAATTTAACTGTTTTTTTATATGTTTCTAGCTGTACTTTGCATGTGAAGGTTTTGCATGTGTGAATGATGAAATGCTTTCTGTACCATATTCCCCAGTATTGTAAAGGCAACATGGTGAGAAAGAATAGAGTCCAGTAAAAACGTTAGCATCTTGTTACCATTTGGTCACAGGTAAGGCAACAAAATTCTAACGTGGGACATCGTAGTTACAGTAGTACGTGAGCTGGTGAGTGGAAGACGATTATGGGATTGAAGGCTTGCATGCTTATCGTGCTTCAGAATGGAACTGCATGTCTGTGTCTGCCTCTAAATGTGTTTTTAGTGCAGGGCACTATTATTAATCATACAGATTTCAAAGCCAGTAGGTTTCTTAGCTCAGCAGATCAACTGTTTCAGAATATGTGATGCAGTGGAACATATAAGTTAAGGAACTTGGTGTAACTGTTGATTTAAGTATGGTTTATAAACAATTAAACAATTCTAAATATCCCCAGAAGTGTAACATCATGTGTAAGAGTGCAATTCTCTGTTGTACTTCATGATGTGCAAAGAACCACCTATATAAACAATGTAGAAGGCTGGAATCTGTAAATCCTAACCAGATGGTGCCGTAAATATTTAGTGACAGTTGTTAAAGTTATAAAGAGATATTTTGCTTTAACATGGTGACTGGCTGGCTAGAAAAACATGCACTTTTGATTGAATGAGGTGTTACATTCCTCAGGTCAGTTACAGTCATCAACCAATGACTCTCATCCTACTGAAAAAAACATATAGAAAGCTATTTTCTTTTAGAATGCTGTGAATAGCACTTTGGATATTTGAGCAGTCAGAACAAGAACTCTGAATTAGTATCTGCAGTACATGTCAGTGTGACACATGTACACAGCAGGATTGCAGTATTTGTAATTGTTCATGGAGTGCCTTATTAACATTGTCGCTGAAAGATGTGTAGTACAACTTTACTGGCATTATATAGATCAGTCCTAATATCTGTACTGCATCCTGGCACTGCACATGAAAAAAAAACCCTAGGCTTGCAGTCCATATAATTGACGTTTGGAATATGCTGTCATTGTCAGCGAAAGGTGTGTAGCACAAATTAACTTGTATTATATGATGCAAAAAAAATGCTGTAGGTGCCGTATTGGTCCTTTTAAGAACAGATCCAGAAACAAATGATTTGATACCTTTTATTGGACCAACATGGATGTTACAGAAAAGAACAAAGTGCTCTAGCTTTCGAACCAACCAGGTCCTTCTTCAGAAGCTTTGTGGCAGTTTTTTTCAAATATCCCATACTATTAACACCACATTATATAGAAAAAGCAGAAATAATTCTCATTGGTTTAACATATACATTTAAAACATAATAGAAGATTACGTCAGAGAAGCTAATTAACACCAGTATGCTTTTAACTGAGGAGCCTCAGAAGGGCAAAGGTTATCAAGAATTGTCTGCAGCCAGAGAGTTCTTGTCACATAAATTTTAAAATGTCTCAGTATGCCAAGAAAGCATTCTAGTGACAAAAAAAACTTGGAGTGTCATTCTCTCTAATACATGTAAGATGAGCTTACAACTTACATTCCAACTGTCCTGGTATATTAAAGAACACATAATGAGAGACAAAATCCTGAAATTAGGTATAACTGCAAGTTGAAAACAAGCCTCAAATTAACCTACACATATAAACATGATGCATGAAAGTATCACTTGTAAATGTAAGTGCCAAATAAAAAAATACTTGTCAAGGACCCCCAAGAAAACGAGACCATGAGCCTGATAAGTGCAGATTTCAACACAGAGTCTGTGTATAACAAAAATGCATAGAATCAGTCTAAGGAATCTAAATGAAAACCCAAAGGAATTACACCTTTTATGAACCCCCAAGTAAATGAGATATGCATCTTAATATGAGCAGTCAAAAATGTGACAGTGTGTAATCCAACCACTGACAACTAATAGAAGGAAATAAATGCACACTATATGTGAAAACTAAGTGTCCTAGCCACATAACAATTGCCCCATGCCACGCTCCACCTACACATATGTGTGTACATACACCACACCACACACGCACACACCTGCACACCCCACACTACCACAACACACAACAAATATAACACATTCCACACACAGCACACCACACCATGCACAACAAACATAACACACACACACCATACCCACAACACACAAAAACACAACACGCACCAAACACACACATATATACATCAGTGTACACACACACACACACACACACACACACACACACTCAAACGCACTCACCACAGTGTTAAGGTGAGAAGTCAACAATGTAGATAACCATAAACTTACAAAATCAAAGGCCCTCTGAAGAACAAAAGTGTTTATGTCCATCTTTAAAGTAAAGGTTGTGTAAGTTTAAGTGGAATAATGTGTCATGTAACCAACATCAGTGTTCAATCCATCCGCCACCATATTGAGAAGTAAAATGTCTAGTTTCAGAAGCCCGTCTCTGCTGTGTACTGTTGAAATGTCCTTTTAAGACCATCACACACATATCTGAGATTGAGTGGTCACCCTGGGAGAAGTGCTGGGCTACTGGTTTCTCAATCAACTTGTGATTAATAGAATGTCTGTGTGAATTAATTCTAGTGCGGAGTTGTTGGCTTGTCTCCCCCAAATAACATGTGAGGACATTTCTTGCATTGGATAAAGTAGACCACATTACTTGATGTACATGTGTAATTCCGCTGTATCCTGAATAGTTTGTTTTGTGATGTAACCACACAGTCTGAAGTGGAAATGAGGTTACATGTCTACATATGTGCGTTGATGACAGTGTCGTGTACCATATGATGTCATGGTGTTCTGTTCTGGTCAAGCTGACTCCAATAATCAGGCTGGCTAAATTAGGTGGTTGTTTAAAAGATAGTAGTGGTAGTTCTTGAAAATTACAGTTAAGGGTTTCATCCTCACTAATTATTGGATGGAGATCCTAATAATCTTACTGAGGAGTTCAAGGACAGGATGGTATGTGACTACTAAGGGTATTCTGTTAGTAGTCATCTGTTCCTTATATTGCAGTAGCTGTTCTCTCGGACCTGTGTTGCACATTCCACTGCTCTGTCAATTTCTCTGGATGAGTGTCCCTGCTCAATACAGGTGTTTTTAAACATCGCCAGATGTGTGTCTCTGTCTTCTCTATTTGAACTGAGGCGGTGATACCGAAGTGCTTGACTATATATAACAGATTTCTTTGTGTGGCTCTGGTGATTACTTTTCTTGTGTAAGTATCTCTGTCTGTCTATTGGTTTCCTGCAAAGACAGGTATGTAGGGTACCATTCTTAATAGTGACAGTGGTATCCAGAAAATGTACACTTGTGGCAGAATATTCTAGGGAAAGCTTTATAGTTGGGTGGAGGTTATTAAGTTCCTGGTGAAAATCTTTAAGTGTGTCAGTGCCCTCTGTCCAAATTATAAACAATTCATCAGTATAACGGAAATAAGTGAGTGGTTTATGTGTACAGTGCCTTAGAAAATCCTCCTCTAAATTTGCCGTAAAAAGATTAGTATACTGAGGAGCCATCCTGGTTCCCACTGCGGTTCCCATAGTTTGAACATAATGTTTACCATTGAAGCTGAAGTTATATGCCAGAATGAATTCAGTGAGTTTACCCACAACTCCAGGGTCAATGTTAGGGTCCAATTCTTTGTCACGCAGGTATTTGAGGCAGGCTGAAATGCCACCTGTGAGTGGAATATTAGTGTAGAGGGAGGTTACATCCATACGTGGCTAAAAGAGGTGGTGGTAAGTCCTTAAAACCAGAAAGTTTATGCAGGAAGTGAGTAGTGTCCTTGATGTAATTATCCCTTTGTATAACCAGTGGTTTGAAAATAGCTTCTACAAACCCTGATATCTCCTCTGTTAGGGTACCATTACCAGAGACTATGGGTCTACCAGGATTACCAGGCTTATGTGTTTTAGGAAGCATGTAGAATGTCTCTGGCTTAGGTTCACTGGTGATGAGGGCCTTTAGTTTGTCTTGGACATGCTCTGGAAATGTTTCAATTAACTTCTGTAGTTCTCTTTTATATTCTGTAGTTGGGTCACTTCCTAGTACTTTGTAGTAAGTAAGGTCACTTAGCTGCCTGTTGGCTTCCGTAATGTAATCTTCCCGATTCAATATCACCACTGCTGAGCCTTTATCAGCTTTTTTTATGACAATGTTATGGTTTGATTTTAGTGTTTGTATAGCCCTCCGTTCCAATGGAGACAGGTAATGTGGGCCTCTTTCTGCCTATTAAGTCTCACCAGTAACTCTCTGGAAAGCAATTAATGTATTTGTCCAGTTTCTTGTTATAGCCACTTGATGGGTAAACTCATGTGGTTTCTTTTTCTTATCCATAGTATTTTTACTGTTTGTGATTTCTTCCCTGTCTGTGATGTCTTGTCTGCCATGAAAAATTTCCTGAGTCTCAATCTGCGGAAGTATTCCTCCATTTCACCACAAAACTGTATTCTGTCAGTGGTTTAGCTGGGCAGAAATTGAGGCCCTTAGAAAGTGCGTTTAATTCCCCAATAGTCAGTGTGTGGGTGGACAAATTAACAACTGAAAGGTGCCCATCTGTGTGGCTTAGTTTTTCAGTCACTCTGTTCTGTTCTTCATGGTTGTTAGGAAGTATGGTAAGTTGAAGGGCATCTAACTTCCTGTTTTTAATAAGCATTACTTTTCTTAAGGTTCTTTGGTAGTTCATGTCTATCTCATGCAAGATGTCTGGAATAGGCTCACCAGACATCCTCTCCAGTGTGGTAGCTATTTCATGAAACTGTTTCTTCAAAAATGCTTTTTGGCATATGAGCTGTGGATTCTGTGATTCTCAATTTCTCAGAGGTCCTACGACAAGTTGTTCAGCATATGTAGAATTATCTGTGTTTCTCAGTGGATTCCAAATAGCTAGACCTTTAGGGATAATGTTATTCCTTTGCACTGGGATAAAAGTAGATGTCACTGTCTAGCTGTGCTAGTTTCTTCTTAAAGTTATGCAACTGCCATGTCCTGCAACTAATTTCGTTATCTTCCATGTTGCAAAAAATGTTGTAAGTGCCAGTATGGGTCCTTTTAGAACAGATTCAGAAACAAATGATTTGATACCTTTATTGGACCAACATGGATGTTACAGAAAAAGAACAAAGTGTCTTGCTTTTCGAACCAACCAGGTCCTTCTTCAGAAGCTTTGTGGCAGTTTTTCAAATATCCTATACTATTAAGACAGATTATATAGAAAAAGCAGACATAATTCTCATTGGTTTAACATATACATTTAAAACATAATAGAAGATTACATCAGAGAAGCTAATTAACACCAGTATGCCTTTAACTGAGGAGCCTCAGACAGGCAAGAGTTATCAAGAATTTTATAGCCTAGAGAGTTCTTGTCACACACATTTTAAATGTCTCAGTATGCCAAGAAAGCATTCTAGTGATAAAAACCTTGGAGTGGCAATCTCTTTGATATATGTAAGATGAGCTTACAACTCATTCCAATTGTCCTGGTATATTAAAGAACAGATAATGAGAGACAAAATCCTGAAATTAGGTATAACTGCAGAGTTGAAAAGAAGCCTCAAATTAACCTACACATATAAACATGATGCATGAAAGTATCACTTGTAAGTGTAAGTGCCAAATAGAAAATACTTGTCAAGGGCCCCAAGAAAATCGAGACCATGAGCCTGATAAGTGCATATTTCAACACAGAGTCTGTGTATAACAAAATGCATAGAATCAGTCTAAGCAATCTAAATGAAAACCCAAAGGAATTACACCTTTATGAACCCCCAGTAAATGAGATATGCACCTTAATATGAGCAGTTAAAAATGTGACAGTGTGTAATCCAACCACTGACAACTAATAGAAGGAAATAAATGCACACTATATGTGAAAACTAAGTGTCCTAGCTACATAACAATTGCCCCATGCCACGCCCACTCCACACGTATGTGTGTATATACACAACACCACACCACACACACACGCGGCAGCACACACCTGCACATCCCACACAACCACAAATACAGAACAGATTTAACACATTCCACACACACCACACCACACCACAACAACAAACAAAACACACACACACCATACCCACAACACACAAAACACACACATACATACATACATAGTATACACACACACACTCAAACACACTCACCACAGCTGTTAAGGTGAGAAGTCAACAATGTAGATAACCTCATAGATAACCAATGTAGATAGCCTCAATTTCTGCCAACTAAATCTCTGGACAGAATACAGTTTTGTGGTGAAATGGAAGAATACTTGCAGATTGAGACTCAGGGAATTTTTTCACAGCAGAGAAGACATCACAGACAGGGAAGAAATCACAAACAGTAAAAATACTACGGATAAGAAAAAGAAACCACATGAGTTTACCCCATCAAGTGGCCGAACAAGAAACTGGACAAATATATTAATTGCTTTCACCAGAGAGTTACTGGTGAGATTCTTAATAGGCAGAAACAGGCCTCTACATACTCTCTCCATTGGAACAGAGGCTATACAACACTAAAATCAAACCATAACATTGTTATAAAAAGCTGATAAAGCTCAGCAGTGGTGATATTGAATCGGAAGCATTACATTACGAAGCAACAGGCAGCTAAGTGACCTTACTTACTACAAAGTACTGGGAAGTGACCCAACTACAGAATATAAAGGAACTACAGAAGTTAATTGAAACATTTGCAGAGCATGTCCAAGACAAAACTAAAGGACCTCTCCCCAGTGAACCTAAGTTAGGGGCATTCTACATGTTTCCTAAAATACATAAGCCTGGTAAACCTGGTAGACCCATAGTCTCTGGTAATGGTACCCTAACAGAGGAGATATCAGGGTTTGTGAAGCTATTTTCAAACCACTGGTTATACAAAGGGATAGTTACATCAAGGACACTACTCACTTCCTGCATAAACTTTCTGGTTTTAAGGACTTACCACCTGATACTCTTTTAGCCACGATGGTTGTAACCTCCCTCTACACTAATATTCCACTCACAGGTGGCATTTCAGCCTGCCTCAAATACCTGCATGACAAAGAATTGACCCCAACATTGACCCTGGAGTTGTGGGTAAACTCACTGAATTCATTCTGACATAACAACTTCAGCTTCAATGGTAAACATTATGTTCAAACTATGGGAACCACAGTGGGAACCAGGATGGCTCCTCAGTATGCTAATCTTTTCATAGGCAAATTTGGAGGAGGATTTTCTAAGCACTGTACACATAAACCACTAAGCTATTTCTGTTACACTGATGAATTGTTTATAATTTGGACAGAGGGCACTGACACACTTAAGATTTTCACCAGGAACTTAATAACCTCCACCTAACTATAAAGCTTTCCTAGAATATTCTCGCCACAAGTGTACATTTTCTGGATACCACTGTCACTATTAAGAATGGTACCCTACATACCTGTCTTGCAGAAACCAACAGACAGACAGAGATACTTACATACAAGAAAAAGTAATCACCCGAGCCACACAAAGAAATCTGTTATGTGAGTCAAGCACTTCGTTTCACACGCTCTGTTCAAATAAGGAAGATAGAGACACACACATCTGGCGATGTTTAAAAACGCCTTTATTGAGAGAGGACACTCGTCCAGAGAAATTGACAGAGCAGTGGAACGTGCAACACAGGTCCCGAGAGAACAGCTACTGCAATATAAAACAGATGACTACCAACAGAATACCCTTAGTAGTCACACCATCCTGTCCCTTGAACTCCTACGTAAGATTATTAAGGATCTCCATCCAATAATTAGTGAAGATGAAACCTTAACTGTGATTTTTCAAGAACTACCACTACTATCTTTTAAACAACCACCTAATTTAGCTAGCCTGATTATTAGGAGTCAGCTTGGACCAGAACAGAACACCATGACATCATATGGTACATGACACTGTCATCAACGCACATGTAAGACATGTAACCTCATTTCCACTTCAGAGTGTGTGGTTACATCACAAAACAGACTATTCAGGATACAGGGGAATTATACTTGTACATCAAGTAATGTGGTCTATTTTATCCAATGCAAGAAGTGTCCTCACACAGGTTATGTGGGGGAGACAAGCCAACAACTCCGCACTAGAATGAATTCACACAGACATTCTATTAATCACAAGAAGATTGAGAAACCAGTAGCCCAGCACTTCTCCCAGGATGACCACTCAATCTCAGATATGTCTGTGATGGTCTTAAAAGGACATTTCAACAGTACACAACAGAGACAGGCTTCTGAAATTAGACATTTTACTTCTCAACATGGTGGCGGCTGGACTGAACATTGATGTTGGTTACATGACACATTATTCCACTTAAACTTACACAGACCTTTACTTTAAAAGATGGACATAAACACTTTGGGTGAGATATTCAAAAAAGTTGCGCTATGCGCAATAGGGTTGCGTCAGCGCAAGTCCAAATGCGCCATTTTATAATGTTTAGCGGGAGGCAGTTGCGCCACCGGAAACATGTTGAGCAACAGTGCAATGCAAACAAGCTGCATGCGAACTGGAAGGGGGAGGATCCATGGCAAGAGGTGCAATGCGATATTCTGTTTACGCAATGCGCAACAGTGGATCAGCCGGAAGTTGCGCTACGGCGGAAATGAGCCAAAATAAAAGGCTCAAGGAAGAGGCGCAAGAACCGGACAGGGAATGCTCATGAGGCAGCAACAGAGCAGGCCACAGCAGCAACCAGTGCAGGCCAGGAGTAGGCAAGACAGAATAGTGGCAGCCGGAGGCGGTAGGTCTACAGAGTTCGGAGGCCAGTCGTGCGTATGGTGCAGTGGAGGTAGCAGTCAGGATAGTTGGGGGAACAGAACAACAACAGCTGGGGGGACACAGGCCAGGAGATGGACAGTGCCACCTTCCACATGGATAGCTGTAGTGAGTGGGGTGAGAAGGCATGCTGCAGGGGACGTGGCCATGGAAGGGCCCATCGGGATGGCATCGCCACTAACAGCAGTGCACCGCGTCACCGATCGGCTTTGAGCTGTATTCAGATGTTGAGACGGGGCCGCACCGCCTGAACAGGGCAATACTGAGGCGGCCCGTGAGCGTGCAGTGATGTGGTGCAGGCACCCTCACGACCGAGTCACGCTCTGTCAGGTGGAGACAAAGTAACAGCCTGCATGTGCCTGCTCGCCATGGGTACCTTTCAGAGGCCGACAGGGACACCACAGCATAACACAGTCGACCGTCACGCATCCTCACCCAATTCCTCAGCGCACTGCTGCCACATGCTGTGGGAGTACATCTATTTTCCAGCACCGCTGGGCAGAGCGTATAGCAAACATGCAGGAGTTCCACAGGTAGCACATATGCCTGGCATGCGAGGGCCATAGACTGCACCCACGTGGCTATTCTCACATCACCTGGCCCCGATGGGGGCCGCATACAGGAACAGGAAGGGCTTTTCCAGTGTTAATTGCCAGGTGGTGTGTGATGCCAGTGGCACATAATCAATCTCTGTGCCACACACCCTGGCGGAGCACATGATGCCTTCATATGGTATCAGTCCACACTGTGCCATCGATTCCAAGGTGGGACACCCCAGGCCATGTAGTGGTGAGTATGCATGTAGGATTGCAAACCTGGGGCAAGGGTGGAATGCCACATGTGCCATGGTAGTGGCACACAGGATATGGGCAATATGTACCTGAACATGATACTTATCTCCTCTATCTCCACACAGGTGACAGGATACCCACTCTGTCCCTGGCTGCTCACACCGTGACTGGCGCCCATGACCCCATCGCAGAGCAACGCTATAATGAGGCACATGCCACCACGCAACATCATCAAGCGGGTGTTTGGATGCTTAGGCATGGCTCCGATGCCTACTCCAGCAGTGCCTACAGTGCACAGCCCCTCAAAGGCCTGTGGGATATTCTGGCCTGTTGTATCCTGCAACATGGCCAAGACTGTGGGATAGCCATACAGGTCGAGGAGGGGGACAGCGATGGGGACGCCAGCTGACGCCAGTGATGGTGATGAGCAGCCCCGCCTTGGACGGCAGGACCCCCGACTGATCCGGCAGGCCCAGCTGCACCGGGACACCATCATGGAAGAGCATTTTGCACGACACAGGTAAGTCAAGGGGCCATGTGCAACCAACACTGTCTGGGCGCAACCCACAAGCACACAGAGTAACACACCAGGGGTGCAAGATGGCAAGGGGAGTGGAAGGGACCAGGCACACAAACACACCATCAGGGAGGGGCGGACAGTTATATGGACACGCACACGCACACGCACACACACACACACACACACACACCACACACACACAGCTACATGGGCAGGTGCACAGCAGAGCAGGAACAGACATGGCAAACACACAGATCCACAGACCACCCCCACTACCTGTACTGTCCAAGTACGTGTGTCAGATGCTGGGCACCCTTGCACCTTGGTGTACAGTACAATGTAGCATCATGCACAATCACCTGTGGACAGCAGTCAGGTGGGTGTGCAGGTGGGTTGTGTGTCGCGATGGGGAAGTGCGCACTCACTCAGTGCACTGCCCACTGTGAAACACATTGTACCACAGGGCAGCACCAGACAGGGCCTACCTGGGAGACAGGTCATTATGTAGCACTGTGCCATGGCTACCTCTAGATGCGTAAGTAGCCCCGCCATGACCCAGCAGCATTGGCAGGCTGGAGCATGGGCTATGGGGTGGCAATCGATGGACCACCAGGAGTCCCACTGCGCCGCGACCTTGTCATTACAGAGGGGTCTGCAGCATGCCAAACATACCTGCACCAGGGATGCTCAGGATGGCACACCAGAACCTCGGCATCGACAGGATGGGTGTCGCACGACGCCTGGAATGGGGAGTGAGAGTGTACTGTGAGTACGCGTACAGGGCACCTGACTGTGTGCCCAGTGCAGCCACGACAGCGACTAATGCCTCAGTCTGCCTGTCAGTGGTGGCGGTCACATCCATTCCATTTGGACCATCTCTGCATGGGATCAAAGCAATGTCCTGCTTGCCGCCCACAGCCACGCACAGTGCTCCAAGGATGTTGCAACCCACCTCTGCTGCTGTATTGATTCGCAGCAGGCGGGTGTGCTCGTCAAATGGGTCCTGTGCCACATCGGCATCCTGTCCCCAGGGCATGGAAGATCCTAATGCTCAACACTCTTGAGGTGGGCGCTGTTCACATGTGACCAGGTATGGGCATATCAACGAGGCGGTAGTGCGATGCCACGCTGGACCCTGTAGTCCCAGACCTGGTGGGTGACTGCTGTTGCCCTCCCACTGTTGTGCCCCAGGGACCACGTGCCCACTTCTGTGGCCGCAACAATGCTAGAGACCTGCACAGCCATCGGGTGCTGCCCCACCAGTGCTGATAGGCACAGCCTGGGACGGTGTTGATGTGTTGGCACACACATTGGAACCAGCTTGGTCCAGGGGCATGTTGCCTGCTGTGTGTCCGTTATGGGACACATGCGTGTTATTGCCCATTGCAGTCCCTGTATCACCAATGATGCAGTATGTGCAACAGCCACAGTCATGGTGTGGCTGGCATGCTTGCATGCCAGACTTCTGAGACACAGGCTGTGAAGCCCCACACCTGACTCACCGACAACAGAGATGGCAGCTGTGGCGTGCATGCTGGTGCAGTGCATGTTTGGTTGGCAACAGTGGTGGATGGACCCTCCACCTCTGGCAGGCCTTCTCACTGCCTGACCCATCACCACCATCCCCTGCAGATGAACGTGGTCTGTAACAGAAAGTAAGGACAGGTTAGTGCATGTGATCAATTCCCCAAACACCACCACCATGGCATACCATGCAGTGATGGGCTTCCACTTGTCTGAATCCACCTCCTGGTACACCCTCTATAGCACTCCACTGCATTGGATGCAGCCAGTCAGTCCTCAGCCAGGGTCAGCTCTGCCACCACTGGCTGGCCCCTCGCCTGTGCTAGCGTAGCCGCCCTGAGGCTGCCACCTCTCCTTCACCCTTCGTGCTCTGTCTCTATCTCTTTGCATTCTGCAGGAGCGCCAGTGTTCGTACAGGGTTCATGCCCGAAGCCACCCCTCCCATACAGTCCAGTATCGGGCCTGAGTGGTGCTCCCTGTCAGTCCACTCAGTAGTGGCTCCTCCTCCGGGTAGGCCTGGAAGAGGGCCTCTGTCTCCACCTGTGGTGAAGCTGGGCCCGCCCACCATCCTCACCCCTCACCTTGGCTCTGCTCGCCATGTCGGTCATATGGGTGGAATTGAACCTGTCACTGTGCAGTTCATAGCGCTATCCCATGACCATTGGCCAGAACATCACACAGTATGCAACTCACCCTCACCTGCAGTAACCTAATCTGGCCAGCACAGCCCAATGTCGCTGACTTATAGCGCAATGCATGCAAATTAGAGTGGTCGATCTTTAATGACATGCAAATCCGCCTACCGCGCTCTGAATGGCTGATCGTTGGTTGTATGTGTCGGCTGAATATCGCACCTTGGCGCTTTGGCGTAATATGGTTGAGCCGGTTGAGCCAATGGCGATTTCCGTGACTGTGTAGTACACCGCATTGCGCATGCCCAGTAGCTACGCAGGCATCTGCCACACTGATGACGTGTTGCACGATCAGCAATTCAGGACACTGCCACCATTGTGCCAGTGGCGCTACAGCGCTGGCCACCAAATGGCGCTTGTGGCACAACTGCGCAATAGTCCACTGTGGCACTGGCATGCAGGTGACCATTCACGCAGGACATGTGATGTCCGATGGTGCTTGTGCGTGGCCTTGCGCCACTGACCCCTGACCTGTGCCCCACCTTTGCCCCTGGCACTGTCCATCTGGCATGTGTACGGCTCTATTGCTGTTCAGTGACAGTGCAATAGGGAATGGTGGCGTGTGCCGCGAGCACTCCACGTGGGGTTGCCACTTGCAGAGTGCCATATTGTCTACTATAGCATTAGAGGTGGCATGGTGAGAGCCCTTAGTGGGATGCCCTCGAACTGGCTAACCTTGTGGCTACTGTGGAGCCACACTATGGCCCACTGTTTGGTGAGGTGCCACTGGACAGGGCCAGTCCCAGTTCTGGGAAGAGGTCCGCTGACCTGGAGGCCAGCCATTGGCTGCAGGAGAATAGCCGAACAGTGCAGGCACTGGTATGGGGGGACCTGAGACGGAGGGAGCCAGAGCTACTGGCATGTTCTGCGGGTCGCATGCCAGGAGGGGCATGGTGCCTCATCTAGGTGGGTGATACTCTACACTCTGCATGGTCCATATGGTTAATACTCGTGTCATGTGTCCAGCACATAGGGAGGATAATCTAGGGTTGGCTGTGGCGGTGTTTACAGGGTTGGGATGGGTGGTCTGGCTGGGTGGGTGGCTCGCACATTGAGCAGGGGAATATGCTGGGTTTGTACTGATGTGTTTTCTCTTTGTCTCCTATGGCGTGGCGAGCAGAAGAGGAATTTGGAGCAGCAGCAGAGGGTGGGGTCGCTGCGGTGGGGCATGTCGGGACCAACTCCAATGCCATTAACATCCCGGAGGTGGTGAGGCCATGACACCATGGTTGCTATTGCATGCTGTGTGACAGGGTGGGAAGCAGGGCATGGCCACCATCCATGGACACCACTGCTCATGCACGCGACATGTGACAGTCAGCACTGTACAGTGGCACTCGCATGTCTGGGAGTGCATCAATGGTGGTCCATGCATGCACAGAGCACATGGCTGTGGCACTGCTTGTTCACCGCATAGCCATGTTACTGTCACGGCTTTGGTTGTGCTGTACTGACATGGGCGGTGGATGTGCAGTGGTACACATGGCTGTTGCTAAGCGCTTGGTGGGTGTTCTTGGGACACAGTCGGGTGGGTACACCATCACAGGTGTGGACATGGCTGTCTGCCATGCATAATGGTGGGCTGTGATGGACAGTCACACCCATTGACTCTGATCCCTTGTCCTAGGTGCGGATACCCTGAAAATGCAGCGGTCCATCCAGGATCGTGGTGCGGGTGGCGCAGTAGTCCTTGCCATCCCGCGGATCTGCAGCAGCATGGTGAGAAGGGTGAGGTGACCAGTCAGCCCCAGGCAGCGGATGACCAGGTGGCTGCCATTGAAGAGAGACAACCTCCCTTTGATCAACCTCACACCCTGCCTTCCTCTCCTATATAAGTTCCCCTGCCCTTACCCACCCCCACCTTGTTCCTGTCCCTCCACCCATGTTTGTACATAATTGTAAATAGTTGTTGTATATTTTTTGAATAGAGTTGTTTTTGATGAATACTGTGGTGGTCTCTGATTTGCAGCTGGCTATAGGTGCTCAGTTGCGTGGTGCATGCATCTGGGGTGATCCAGCATGGGTTGTGTGTGTGTGCATGGGAAGGTCTCTGTGGGAGTGGCTATCAGTCGGTGTCTGTGTGTGTGTGTTGTCTGGCATTGTATTACTGTGTGCAGTGGTCCAGTGCCTGTTTGTGTCCATTGTGCCCTGTCAACCCGCTCTGGCCTGCAGCTGACACACCCTTGCATGTCTCTGCCTGTAAGCACTGCCACCTTGTCAGTGGTGGCGTCCTGCAGGTCATCCTCTGTGACCGCTGTCGCTGGGTTGCCTCGTCACTGGTGTGGTATGTTTGCCTCGGTGAGGTGTGGCTCTGCAGTTGCTGTTCCACCTCCATCTGTGGCTTGTGTGTGTTGCAGGACCAGTTGACTGGGAGTGGGGTGTAACATGACAGCTCATTAACAGATCCTTTGATAGGATTCACAACTTTCCAGGAGGTGAAACCTCCTTATCTGTAGAATGGACAGAAGGAAAGTGTAACCTTTACTTGAACATAGCCATTTCCTGCAGAGATTGAAAAGGTAATGCGATGAATGCTGGTTTTGTTACTAAACATGAGCATTCCACTTTAAGAAGCTAATTTGCAAGTCTGTATGGGAAAACATTTGATGACTTCTTTTATGTCCATTCTTTCACAGCACCAAATCTTGCAGTTGTGTACACTTTGCAAACAGAAATCTTTGTTTTGTTATTGTGCTGCCAGAGTTTCATTGTGGCTGAGTGGAAATTGTTGTGTGGTGACATGCTAATGTAATTACATTTCCTGGTTTCTGTTCCTAATTTATAATTAACAGTAGAGAATGATCAATATGAATTGAATTGTTTTTTAATGTGTCTATTACAATATGAGTTTTGAAATAGTGAAACTGTGCCTTCCAACAACCACAGGTTGTGATGGAACTTTATTAAAATGCGGTAACAGGTTTTTTTCCCCAAAGCCCGCTACGTTTTGTTGAGCAGGTAATGATGTCAAAGTCTTCAGAATACTTAATGAAAGACAGGTAATAAAATAAATAGTGGAAACAAGTTAGAAACATGTGTTTCAAATGTCTCTGTTTCTGTTGCTTTACTTCTGTACGTGGCATTTAACAATTACATACATAGTTCTATATCACATTCATATCAAGTGACTTAATAGACAGAATACCTTCATTAAAACTGTTTACAATGAAGGCTTTACTTGGCCATACAATAAATATATTATTTAGCTTATGTAAATATCATTATAAATTTTAATAGGAGTTTTAGCTAATTTCTGCAAGACAGGAGTACATGTATACCAAAAAACTACCCCTCTCTATTTATCTCTTTCTGTCTCAATTGCCCTCTTTTACCCATACTTTATTTTCAGGAGGATTATTGTGATGTCCTCTTTTTTCCCTTAATCCCACCAGATGTTGCTAAGGCGGTGATGATAGCATGATAGCAAACGTTTGCAGGCAGTGAGGACAGGACCATAATGTAAAACCATCTGTCTTGGAAGACACAGAATTTTAATGTTCTTCTTTTTTAACACAGCTTAATCTGTCAATAGTTTCCTAATGGCATTTTCATGGTGGTGCTTTTCAAGCAGTGTGTACAATTGTATGCCATTCTCAGGTAGTTGCATACAAGAAAGTTGGAGGAAGACATAAAGAGGAGGAAAAACAATAGCTAGATACATAGATAGGTAGGCAGATAGGGGACAGTTACACAGACACGCAAGCAGATAGGTAGACAGACAGTTACATAGACATGCAGACAGATGGGTAGGCAGGTAAATAGATAACTAGACAGACAAGTAAGTTATGCAAGGGCATAGAAGTTCCACAGAGGCAGAGAAGGCTAGATAAAGAGACAGAGAATTTAACTGTTTTTATATGTTTCTAGCTGTACTTTGCATGTGAAGGTTTTGCATGTGTGAATGATGAAATGCTTTCTGTACCATATTCCCCAGTATTGTAAAGGCAACATGGTGAGAAAGAATAGAGTCCAGTAAAACGTTAGCATCTTGTTACCATTTGGTCACAGGTAAGGCAACAAAATTCTAACGTGGGACATGCGTAAGTTACAGTAGTACGTGAGCTGGTGAGTGGAAGACGATTATGGGATTGAAGGCTTGCATGCTTATCGTGCTTCAGAATGGAACTGCATGTCTGTGTCTGCCTCTAAATGTGTTTTTAGTGCAGGGCACTATTATTAATCATACAGATTTCAAACAGTAGGTTTCTTAGCTCAGCAGATCAACTGTTTCAGAATATGTGATGCAGTGGAACATATAAGTTAAGGAACTTGGTGTAACTGTTGATTTAAGTATGGTTTATAAACAATTAAACAATTCTAAATATCCCCAGAAGTGTAACATCATGTGTAAGAGTGCAATTCTCTGTTGTACTTCATGATGTACAAAGAACCACCTATATAAACAATGTAGAAGGCTGGAATCTGTAAATCCTAACCAGATGGTGCCGTAAATATTTAGTGACAGTTGTTAAAGTTATAAAGAGATATTTTGCTTTAACATGGTGACTGGCTGGCTAGAAAAACATGCACTTTTGATTGAATGAGGTGTTACATTCCTCAGGTCAGTTACAGTCATCAACCAATGACTCTCATCCTACTGAAAAAACATATAGAAAGCTATTTTTTTTAGAATGCTGTGAATAGCACTTTGGATATTTGAGCAGTCAGAACAAGAACTCTGAATTAGTATCTGCAGTACATGTCAGTGTGACACATGTACACAGCAGGATTGCAGTATTTGTAATTGTTCATGTGAGTGCCTTATTAACATTGTCGCTGAAAGATGTGTAGTACAACTTTACTGGCATTATATAGATCAGTCCTAATATCTGTACTGCATCCTGGCACTGCACATGAAAAAACCCTAGGCTTGCAGTCCATATAATTGACGTTTGGAATATGCTGTCATTGTCAGCGGAAGGTGTGTAGCACAAATTAACTTGTATTATATGATGCAAAAAATGCTGTAGAGTGCGTATTGGTCCTTTTAAGAACAGATCCAGAAACAAATGATTTGATACCTTTTATTGGACCAACATGGATGTTACAGAAAAGAACAAAGTGCTCTAGCTTTCGAACCAACCAGGTCCTTCTTCAGAAGCTTTGTGGCAGTTTTTTCAAATATCCCATACTATTAACACATTACATATAGAAAAAGCAGAAATAATTCTCATTGGTTTAACATATACATTTAAAACATAATAGAAGATTACGTCAGAGAAGCTAATTAACACCAGTATGCTTTTAACTGAGGAGCCTCAGAAGGGCAAAGGTTATCAAGAATTGTCTGCAGCCAGAGAGTTCTTGTCACATAAATTTTAAATGTCTCAGTATGCCAAGAAAGCATTCTAGTGACAAAAAAAACTTGGAGTGTCATTCTCTCTAATACATGTAAGATGAGCTTACAACTTACATTCCAACTGTCCTGGTATATTAAAGAACACATAATGAGAGACAAAATCCTGAAATTAGGTATAACTGCAAGTTGAAAACAAGCCTCAAATTAACCTACATATAAACATGATGCATGAAGTATCACTTGTAAATGTAAGTGCCAAATAAAAATACTTGTCAAGGACCCCCAAGAAAACGAGACCATGAGCCTGATAAGTGCAGATTTCAACACAGAGTCTGTGTATAACAAAATGCATAGAATCAGTCTAAGGAATCTAAATGAAAACCCAAAGGAATTACACCTTTATGAACCCCAAGTAAATGAGATATGCATCTTAATATGAGCAGTCAAAATGTGACAGTGTGTAATCCAACCACTGACAACTAATAGAAGGAAATAAATGCACACTATATGTGAAAACTAAGTGTCCTAGCCACATAACAATTGCCCCATGCCACGCTCCACCTACACATATGTGTGTACATACCCCACACCACACACGCACACACCTGCACACCCACACTACCACAACACACAGCAAATATAACACATTCCACACACAGCACACCACACCATGCACAAACAAACATAACACACACACACCATACCCACAACACACAAAACACTATACGCACTAAACACACACATATATACATCAGTGTACACACACACACACACACACACACACACATCAAACGCACTCACCACAGTGTTAAGGTGAGAAGTCAACAATGTAGATAACCATAAACTTACAAAATCAAAGGCCCTCTGAAGAACAAAAGTGTTTATGTCCATCTTTTAAAGTAAAGGTTGTGTAAGTTTAAGTGGAATAATGTGTCATGTAACCAACATCAGTGTTCAATCCATCCGCCACCATATTGAGAAGTAAAATGTCTAGTTTCAGAAGCCGTCTCTGCTGTGTACTGTTGAAATGTCCTTTTAAGACCATCCACACATATCTGAGATTAGTGGTCACCCTGGGAGAAGTGCTGGGCTACTGGTTTCTCAATCAACTTGTGATTAATAGAATGTCTGTGTGAATTAATTCTAGTGCGGAGTTGTTGGCTTTGTCTCCCACATAACATGTGTGAGGACATTTCTTGCATTGGATAAAGTAGACCACATTACTTGATGTACATGTGTAATTCCGCTGTATCCTGAATAGTTTGTTTTGTGATGTAACCACACAGTCTGAAGTGGAAATGAGGTTACATGTCTTACATGTGCGTTGATGACAGTGTCGTGTACCATATGATGTCATGGTGTTCTGTTCTGGTCAAGCTGACTCCAATAATCAGGCTGGCTAAATTAGGTGGTTGTTTAAAAGATAGTAGTGGTAGTTCTTGAAAATTACAGTTAAGGGTTTCATCCTCACTAATTATTGGATGGAGATCTTAATAATCTTACGTGAGGAGTTCAAGGACAGGATGGTATGTGACTACTAAGGGTATTCTGTTAGTAGTCATCTGTTCCTTATATTGCAGTAGCTGTTCTCTGGGACCTGTGTTGCACATTCCACTGCTCTGTCAATTTCTCTGGATGAGTGTCCCTGCTCAATACAGGTGTTTTTAAACATCGCCAGATGTGTGTCTCTGTCTTCCTCATTTGAACTGAGGCGGTGATGCGAAGTGCTTGACTATATAACAGATTTCTTTGTGTGGCTCTGGTGATTACTTTTCTTGTGTAAGTATCTCTGTCTGTCTATTGGTTTCCTGCAAAGACAGGTATGTAAGGTACCATTCTTAATAGTGACAGTGGTATCCAGAAAATGTACACTTGTGGCAGAATATTCTAGGGAAAGCTTTATAGTTGGGTGGAGGTTATTAAGTTCCTAGTGAAAATCTTTAAGTGTTCAGTGCCCTCTGTCCAAATTATAAACAATTCATCAGTATAACGGAAATAAGTGAGTGGTTTTATGTGTACAGTGCCTTAAAAATCCTCCTCTAAATTTGCCGTAAAAGATTAGTATACTGAGGAGCCATCCTGGTTCCCACTGCGGTTCCATAGTTTGAACATAATGTTTACCATTGAAGCTGAAGTTATATGCCAGAATAGAATTCAGTGAGTTTCCCACAACTCCAGGGTCAATGTTGAGGTCCAATTCTTTGTCACGCAGGTATTTGAGGCAGGCTAGAATGCCACCTGTGAGTGGAATATTAGTGTAGAGGGAGGTTACATCCATCAGTGGCTAAAAAGTATGGGTGGTAAGTCCTTAAAACCAGAAAGTTTATGCAGGAAGTGGTAGTGTCCTTGATGTAACTATCCCTTTGTATAACCAGTGGTTTGAAAATAGCTTCTACAAACCCTGATATCTCCTCTGTTAGGGTACCATTACCAGAGACTATGGGTCTACCAGGATTACCAGGCTTATGTGTTTTAGGAAGCATGTAGAATGTCTCTGGCTTAGGTTCACTGGTGATGAGGGCCTTTAGTTTGTCTTGGACATGCTCTGGAAATGTTTCAATTAACTTCTGTAGTTCTCTTTTATATTCTGTAGTTGGGTCACTTCCTAGTACTTTGTAAGTAAGGTCCTTAGCTGCCTGTTGGCTTCGTAATGTAATCTTCCCGATTCAATATCACCACTGCTGAGCCTTTATCAGCTTTTTTATGACAATGTTATGGTTTTGATTTTAGTGTTTGTATAGCCCTCCGTTCCAATGGAGACAGGTAATGTGGCCTCTTTCTGCCTATTAAGAATCTCACCAGTAATCTCTCTGGCAAAGCAATTAATGTATTTGTCCAGTTTCTTATTACAGCCACTTGATGGGTAAACTCATGTGGTTTCTTTTTCTTATCCATATTTTTACTGTTTGTGATTTCTTCCCTGTCTGTGATGTCTTGTCTGCCATGAAAAATTCCTGAGTCTCAATCTGCGGAAGTATTCCTCCATTTCACCACAAAACTGTATTCTGTCAGTGGTTTAGCTGGGCAGAAATTGAGCCCTTAGAAAGTGCATTTAATTCCCCAATAGTCAGTGTGTGGGTGGACAAATTAACAACTGAAAGTGCCCATCTGTGTGGCTTAGTTTTTCAGTCACTCTGTTCTGTTCTTCATGGTTGTTAGGAAGTATGGTAAGTTGAAGGCATCTAACTTCCTGTTTTAATAAGCATTACTTTTCGTGTTCTTTGGTAGTTCATGTCTATCTCATGCAAGATGTCTGGAATAGGCTCACCAGACATCCTCTCCAGTGTGGTAGCTATTTCATGAAACTGTTTCTTCAAAATGCTTTTTGGCATATGAGCTGTGGATTCTGTGATTTCTCAATTTCTCAGAGGTCCTATCGACAAAGTTGTTCAGCATATGTAGAATTATCTGTGTTTCTCAGTGGATTCCAAATAGCTAGACCTTTAGGGATAATGTTATTCCTTTTGCTGGGATAAAAGTAGATGTCACTGTCTAGCTGTGCTAGTTTCTTCTTAAAGTTATGCAACTGCCATGTCCTGCAGCTAATTTCGGTATCTTCCATGTTGCAAAAAATGTTGTAAGTGCCAGTATGGGTCCTTTTAGAACAGATTCAGAAACAAATGATTTGATACCTTTTATTGGACCAACATGGATGTTACAGAAAAAGAACAAAGTGCTCTTGCTTTCGAACCAACAGGTCCTTCTTCAGAAGCTTTGTGGCAGTTTTTCAAATATCCTATACTATTAAGACCAGATTATATAGAAAAAGCAGACATAATTCTCATTGGTTTAACATATACATTTAAAACATAATAGAAGATTACATCAGAAGCTAATTAACACCAGTATGCCTTTTAACTGAGGAGCCTCAGACGGGCAAAGAGTTATCAAGAATTTTCATAGCTAGAGAGTTCTTGTCACACACATTTAAAATGTCTCAGTATGCCAAGAAAGCATTCTAGTGATAAAAAACCTTGGAGTGGCAATCTCTTTGATATATGTAAGATGAGCTTACAACTTCATTCCAATTGTCCTGGTATATTAAAGAACAGATAATGAGAGACAAAATCCTGAAATTAGGTATAACTGCAAGTTGAAAAGAAGCCTCAAATTAACCTACACATATAAACATGATGCATGAAAGTATCACTTGTAAGTGTAAGTGCCAAATGAGAAAATACTTGTCAAGGGCCCCAAGAAAATCGAGACCATGAGCCTGATAAGTGCATATTTCAACACAGAGTCTGTGTATAACAAAAATGCATAGAATCAGTCTAAGCAATCTAAATGAAAACCCAAAGGAATTACACCTTTATGAACCCCCAAGTAAATGAGATATGCACCTTAATATGAGCAGTTAAAATGTGACAGTGTGTAATCCAACCACTGACAACTAATAGAAGGAAATAAATGCACACTATATGTGAAAACTAAGTGTCCTAGCCACATAACAATTGCCCCATGCCACGCCCACCACACGTATGTGTGTACATACACAACACCACACCACACACGCACACACACCTGCACATCCCACACAACCACAACACAGAACAGATTTAACACATTCCACACACACCACACCACACCACGACAACAAACAAAACACACACACACCATAACCCACAACACACAAAACACACACATACATACATACATCAGTATACACACACACACTCACAACACACTCACCACAGCGTTAAGGTGAGAAGTCAACAATGTAGATAACCTCATGTAGATAACCAATGTAGATAGCCTCAATTTCTGCCAACTAAATCTCTGGACAGAATACAGTTTTGTGGTGAAATGGAAGAATACTTCTGCAGATTGAGACTCAGGGAATTTTTCATGGCAGAGAAGACATCACAGACAGGGAAGAAATCACAAACAGTAAAAATACTACGGATAAGAAAAGAAACCACATGAGTTTACCCCATCAAGTGGCCGAACAAGAAACTGGACAAATACATTAATTGCTTTCACCAGAGAGTTACTGGTGAGATTCTTAATAGGCAGAAACAGGCCGCTACAACCTCTCCATTGGAACAGAGGGCTATACAACACTAAAATCAAACCATAACATTGTCATAAAAAAGCTGATAAAGGCTCAGCAGTGGTGATATTGAATCGGAAGATTACATTACGGAAGCCAACAGGCAGCTAAGTGACCTTACTTACTACAAAGTACTGGAAGTGACCCAACTACAGAATATAAAAGAGAACTACAGAAGTTAATTGAAACATTTGCAGAGCATGTCCAAGACAAACTAAAGGACCTCTTCCCCAGTGAACCTAAGTTAGGGCATTCTACATGTTTCCTAAAATACATAAGCCTGGTAAACCTGGTAGACCCATAGTCTCTGGTAATGGTACCTAACAGAGGAGATATCAGGGTTTGTGAAGCTATTTTCAAACCACTGGTTATACAAAGGATAGTTACATCAAGGACACTCTCACTTCTGCATAAACTTTCTGGTTTTAAGGACTTACCACCTGATACTTTTTTAGCCACTGATGGTTGTAACCTCCCTCTACACTAATATTCCACTCACAGGTGGCATTTCAGCCTGCCTCAAATACCTGCATGACAAAGAATTGGACCCCAACATTGACCCTGGAGTTGTGGGTAAACTCACTGAATTCATTCTGACACATAACAACTTCAGCTTCAATGGTAAACATTATGTTCAAACTATGGGAACCACAGTGGGAACCAGGATGGCTCCTCAGTATGCTAATCTTTTCATGGCGAATTTGAGGAGGATTTTCTAAGGCACTGTACACATAAACCACTCGCTTATTTCTGTTACACTGATGAATTGTTTATAATTTGGACAGAGGGCACTGACACACTTAAAGATTTTCACCAGGAACTTAATAACCTCCACCCAACTATAAAGCTTTCCTAGAATATTCTGCCACAAGTGTACATTTTCTGGATACCACTGTCACTATTAAGAATGGTACCCTACATACCTGTCTTGCAGAAACCAACAGACAGACAGAGATACTTACACAAGAAAAAGTAATCACCCGAGCCACAAAGAAATCATATGTAGTCAAGCACTTCGTTTCACATCACTCTGTTCAAATAAGGAAGATAGAGACACACACATCTGGCGATGTTTAAAAACTTTTATTGAGTGAGGACACTGTCCAGAGAAATTGACAGAGCAGTGGAACGTGCAACACAGGTCCCGAGAGAACAGCTACTGCAATATAAAACAGATGACTACCAACAGAATACCCTTAGAGTCACATACCATCTGTCCTTGAACTCTCGTAAGATTATTAAGGATCTCCATCCAATAATTAGTGAAGATGAAACCTTAACTGTATTTTCAAGAACTACCACTACTATCTTTTAAACAACCACCTAATTTAGCTAGCCTGATTATTAGGAGTCAGCTTGGACCAGAACAGAACACTCATGACATCATATGGTACATGACACTGTCATCAACGCACATGTAAGACATGTAACCTCATTTCCACTTCAGAGTGTGGTTACATCACAAAACAGACTATTCAGGATACAGGGAATTATACTTGTACATCAAGTAATGTGGTCTATTTTATCCAATGCAAGAAGTGTCCTCACACAGTTGTATGTGGGGAGACAAGCCAACAACTCCGCACTAGAATGAATTCACACAGACATTCTATTAATCACAAGAAGATTAGAAACCAGTAGCCCAGCACTTCTCCCAGGATGACCACTCAATCTCAGATATGTCTGTGATGGTCTTAAAGGACATTTCAACAGTACACAACAGAGACAGGCTTCTGAAATTAGACATTTACTTCTCAACATGGTGGCGCTGGACTGAACATTGATGTTGGTTACATGACACATTATTCCACTTAAACTTACACAGACCTTTACTTTAAAAGATGGACATAAACACTTTGGGTGAGATATTCAAACAAGCAGCTTATGCGCAATAGGGTTGCTCAGCGCAAGTCCAAATGCGCGCGATTATAATGTTTAGCGGGAGGCAGTTACGTCCACCGAAAACATGCTGAGCAACAGTGCAATGCAAACAAGCTGGCATGCGCAACTGGAAGGGAGGATCCAGTGTCAAGAGGTGCAATGCGATATTCTGGTTTATGCAATGCGCAACAGTGGATCAGCCGGAAGTTGCGCTTACGTGGAAATGAGCCAAAACAAAAAGGCTCAAGGAAGAGGCGCAAGAACCGACAGGGAATGCTCATGAGGCAGCAACAGAGCAGGCCACAGCAGCAACCAGTGCAGGCCAGGGAGTAGGCAAGACAGAATAGTGGCAGCCAAGGCGGTGGGGCCACAGAGTTCGGAGGCCAGCTGTGCTACCTGGTGCAGTGGAGGTAGCAGTCAGGATAGTGGGGAACAGAACAACAACAGCTGGGGGGCACAGGCCAGGAGATGGACAGTGCCACCTTCCACATGGGCAGCTGTAGTGAGTGGGGTGAGAAGGCATGCTGCAGGGGGCGTGGCCATGGAAGGGCCCATCGGCGGCAGCCACTAACAGGCAGTACCGCGTCGCCATCGGCTTTGAGCTGTATTCAGATGTTGAGATGTGGGCGGTACCGCTGAACAGGCAATACTGAGGCGCGCGGAGCTGTGCAGTGATGTGATGCAGGCACCCTCACGATCGACACACGCTCTGTCAGGTGGAGACAAAGTAACAGCCTGCATGTGCCTGCCCGCCATGGGTACCTTTCAGAGGCCGACAGGGACACCACAGGCATAACACAGTCGACGTCACGCATCCTCACCCAATTCCCTCAGCGCACTGCTGCCACATGCTGTGGAGTACATCTATTTTCCCAGCACCGCTGGGCAGAGCGCATAGCAAACATGCAGGAGTTCCACAGGGTAGCACATATGCCTGGCATGCTAGGGGCCATGAGACTGCACCCACGTGGCTATTCTCACACCACCTGGCCCGATGGGGGCCGCATACAGGAACAGGAAGGCTTTTCCAGTGTTAACTGCCAGGTGGTGTGTGATGCCAGTGGGCACATAATCAATGTCTGTGCCACACACCTGGCGGAGCACATGATGCCTTCATAGGTATCAGTCCACACTGTGCCATCGATTCAAGAGTGGGGACATCCCCACAGGCCATGTAGTGGGTGAGTATGCATGTAGGAATTGCAAACCTGGGGCAAGGGTGGGAATGCCACATGTGCCATGGTAGTGGCACACAGGATATGGGCAATATGTACCTGAACATGATACTTATCTCCTCTATCTCCACACAGGTGACAGCGGATACCCACTCTGTCCCTGGCTGCTCACACCGTACTGGCGCCCATGACCCCATCGCAGCACGCTATAATGAGGCACATGCCGCCACACGCAACATCATCAAGCGGGTGTTTGGGATGCTTAGGCATGCTTCCGATGCCTAGACGCCAGCAGTGCCCTACAGTACAGCCCTCAAAGGCCTGTGGGATATTTCTGGCCTGTTGTATCCTGCACAACATGGCCAAAGACTGTGGGATAGCCATACAGGTGAGGGAGGGACAGCGATAGGGGCGCCAGCGGCGCCAGTGATGATGGTGATGAGCAGCCCGCTCTGGGCGGCAGGACCCCGACTGATCCGGCAGGCCCAGCTGCACCGGACACCATCATGGAAGAGCATTTTGCCGTGACACAGGTAAGTCAAGGGCCATGTGCAGCCAACACTGTCTGGGCGCAACCCACAAGCACACAGAGTAACACACCAGGGTGCAAGATGGCAAGGGGTGGAAGGGACCAGGCACACAAACACACCATCAGGGAGGGCGGACAGTTATTGGACACCGCACGCACACACACACACACACACACACACACACACACACCAGGCACAAAGCTACATGGGCAGGTGCACAGCAGAGCAGGAACAGACATGCAAACACACAGATCCACAGACCACCCACTACCTGTACTGTCCAAGTGCGTGTGTCAGATGCTGGGCACCCTTGCACCTTGGTGTACAGTACAATGCAGCATCATCATGCACAATCACCTGTGGACAGCAGTCAGGTGGGTGTGCAGGTGGGTTTGTGTGTCGCGTGTTGGGAAGGGCACCCACCAGTGCACTGCCCACTGTGAAACACATTGTACACAGGGCAGCACCAGACAGGGCCCACACTGGGAGACAGGTCAGTCATGTAGCACTGTGCCATGGCCACCTCAGATGCGTGAGGCAGCCCGCCATGACCCAGCAGCATTGGCAGGCTGGAGCATGGGCCATATGGGGTGGCACCGATGGACCACCAGGAGTCCCCTGCGCGCCGCGACCTTGTCCACAGAGGGGTCTGCAGCATGCCAAACATACCTGCACCAGGGATGCTCAGGATGGCCACATCAGAACCTGGCATCGACAGGATGGGTGTCGCACGGCGCCTGGAATGGGGAGTGGAGAGTGTACTGTGTGGAGTCGCGGTACAGGGGCACCTGACTGTGTGCCCAGTGCAGCCACGACAGCGACCAATGCCTCAGTCTGCCTGTCAGTGGTGGCGGTCACATCCATTCACATTTGGACCATCTCTGCATGGATCAAAGCAATGTCCCTGCTGTGCCGCTCCACAGCCACGCACAGTGCCTCCACGGATGTTGCAACCCACCTCTGCTGCTGTATTGATTCCCGCAGCAGGCGGGTGTGCTCCAAATGGGTCCTGTGCCACATCGCATCCTGTCCCCAGGGTATGGAAGATCCTAATGCTCAACACCCCTTGAGGGTGGGCGCTGTTCACCAGGACCAGGTATGGGCATATCAGCGGCGGTGTGCATGTGCCACCGCTGGACCCTGTAGTCCCAGACCTGGTGGGTGACTGCTGCTGCCCTCCCACTGCTGTGCCCCAGGGACCACCTGCCCACTTCTGTGGCCGCAACAATGCTAGAGACCTGCACAGCCACGGTGCTCGCCCCACCAGTGCTGATAGGCACAGCCTGGGGCGGTGCTGATGTGCTGGCACACACATTGGAACCAGCCAGGTCCAGGGGCAGCTGGCCTGCTGTGTGTCCGTCATGGGACACATGCGTGTTACTGCCCATTGCAGTCCCTGTATCACCAATGATGCAGGTATGTGCAACAACCACAGTCACAGTGTGCTGGCATGCTTGCATGCCAGACTTCTGAGACACAGGCTGTGCACCCCCACACCTGACTCACCGACAACAGAGATGGCAGCCAGGCGTGCATGCTGGTGCAGTGCATGTGGCTGGCAACAGAGGTGGATGGACCCTCCTCCACCTCTGGCAGGCCTTCTCACTGCCTGGACCCATCACCACCATCCCCTGCAGATGAACGGGGTCTGTAACAGAAAGTAAGGACAGGTTAGTGCATGTGATCAACCCCAAACACCACCACCATGGCATACCATGCAGTGATGGGCTTCCACCTGTCTGGAATCCACCTCCTGGTACACCCTCTATAGCACTCCACTGCATTGATGCAGCCAGTCAGTCCTCAGCCAGGGTCAGCTCTGCCACCACTGGCTGGCCCCCGCCTGTGCCAGCGTGTGCCGCCCTGAGGCTGCCACCTTCTCCTTCACCCTTCTGCGTTCTGTCCCCATCTCTTTTGCATTCTTGCACGGAGCGCCGTGGCTTCCATACAAGTTCACTGCCCGAGCTACCCCTCCCATACAGCCGCACGGGCCTGAGTGGTGCCCTGCCGTCCACTCAGTAGTGGCTCCTCCTCCAGTAGGCCTGGAAGAGGCCTCTGTCTCCACCTTGGTGAAGTTGGGCCTCCTCCTTCGCCCACCATCCTCACCCTCACCTTGGCTCTGCTCGCTCATGTCGGTCTATATGGGTGGAAGTGGAACCTGTCACTGTGCAGTCTACAGCGTTATCCCATGACCATTGGCCAGAACATCACACAGTATGCAACTCACCCCTCACCTGCAGTAACCTAATCTGGCCAGCACAGCCCAATGTCAGCGTGCCTTATAGCGCAATGCATGCAAATTAGGGTGGCTCAGCTTTAATGACATGCAAATCACGCCACTGCGCGTTGAATGGCTGATCAGTTGATTGGTATGTGTCGGCTGAATATCGCACCGCTGCGCTTTGGCGCAATATGGTTGAGCCGGCTGAGCCAATGGCGATTTCCGTGACTGTGTAGTACACCGCATTGCGCATGCCCAGGTAGCTTACGCAGGCATCTGCCACACTGATGACGCGCTGTGCACGATCAGCAATTCAGGACACTGCCACCATTGTGCCAGTGGCGCTACAGCGCTGGCCACCAAATGGCGCTGTGGCACAACTGCGCAATAGTCCACTGTGGCACTGGCATGCAGGTGACCATTCACGCAGGACATGTAGATGTCCGATGGTGCTGTGCGTGGCCTTGGCGCCACTGACCCCTGACCTTGTGCCCGACCTTTGCCCCTGGCACTGTACATCTGGCATGTGTACGGCTCTATTGCGCTGTTCAGTGACAGTGCAATAGGGAATGGTGGCGGTGTGCCACGAGCACTTCCACGTGGGGTTGCCACGCTGCAGAGTGCCATATTGTCTACTATAGCATTAGAGGTGGCATGCAGGAGAGCCCCTTAGTGGGATGCCCTTGAACTGGCCAACCTTGTGGCCACTGTGGAGCCACACTATGGCCCACTGTTTGGTGAGGTGCCACTGGACAGGGCCAGGTCCCAGTTCTGGGAAGAGGTGGCCGCTGACCTGGAGGCAGCCACTGGCCGCAGGAGAACAGCCGAACAGTGCAGGCACTGGTATGGGGACCTGAGACGGAGGGAGCCAGAGCTACTGGCATGTCTCAGGTCGCATGCCAGGAGGGGCATGGTGCCTCATCTAGGTGGGTGATACGTCTAACACTTGCATGGTCCATATGGGTAACACTGTGTCATGTGTCCAGCACATGGGGAGGGATAGTCTAGGGTTGGCTGTGGCGGTGTTTACAGGGTATGGGATGGGTGGGTCTGGCTGGGTGGGTGGGCACACACATTGGAGCAGGGGAATATGCTTTGGGTTTGTACTGATGTGTTTCTCTCCTTTTGTCTCCACAGGCGTGGCCGAGCAGAAGAGGAATTTGGAGCAGCAGCAGAGGGTGGGGACGCTGCACGGGGCATGTGCGGGGACCAACCCCAATGCCATTAACATCCCGATGAGGGTGAGTGCCATGACACCATGGTTGCTATTGCATGCTGTGTGACAGGGTGGGAAGCAGGCATGGCCACCATCCATGGACACCACTGCCATGCACACGCGACATGTGACAGTCAGCACTGTACAGTGGCACTGCATGTCTGGGAGTGCATCAATGGTGGTCCATGCATGCACAGAGCACATGGCTGTGGCACTGCTTGCTCACCGCATAGCCATGTTACTGTACGGCTTTGGTTGTGCTGTACTGGACATGGGCGGTGGATGTGCAGTGGTACACATGGCTGTTGCTGCCTGGGTGGGCATGTCTTGTGGACACAGTCACTGTGGGTGGGTGCACACCATCACAGAAGTGTGGCACATGGCTGTATGCCATGCATAATGGTGGGCTGCAGGGGATGGACAGTCACACCCATTGACTCTGATCCCTTGTCCTAGGTGTGCGGATACTCCTGAAAATGCAGCGGTCCATCCAGGATCGTATGCGGTGGCGCAACAGTCCCTTGCCATCCCAGGGATCTGCAGCAGCATGGCGTGAGAAGGAGGAGGTGACCCAGGCAACAGCCCCAGGCAGCGGATGACCAGGCGGGCTGCCATTGAAGAGACAACCTCCCCTTGACCAACCCTCACACCCTGCCTTCCTCTCCTATATGTTCACCCTGCCCCTTACCCACCCCCCACCTTGTTCCTGTCCCTCCACCCCATGTTTGTACATAATTGTAAATAGTTGTTGTTATATTTTTTGAATAGAGTTATTTTGATATGAATACTGTGGTGGTCTCTGATTTGCAGCTGGCTATAGGTGCTCAGTTGCAGTGGTGTGCATGGCATCTGGGGTGATTCAGTCATGGGTATGTGTGTGTGTGCATGGGAAGTGTCTCTGGTGTGGGAGTGGCTATCAGTCGGTGTCTGTGGTGTGTGTGTTGTTCTGTGCATTGCATTACTGTGTGCAGTGGTCCATGGTGCCTGCTCTGTGTCCATTGTGCCCCTGTCAACCCGTCCTTGGCCTGTGCAGCTGACACCCTTGCATGTCTCTGGCCTGCAAGGTCTGCTACCTTGTCAGTGGTGGCTGTCCCTGCAGGTCATCCTCTGTGACCCACAATGCTGGGTTGCCTCCTGTCACTGGTGTGGTGCATGTTTGCCTCGGGTGACAGTGTGGCTTCTGCAGTTGCTGTTCCACCTCCATGCTGTGGCTTGTGTGTGTTGCAGGGACTGTGCACCACTGTCTGTGACTTGTGCTCAGGCATATGCTGGTGGCGTACAGGGCCACAGTTCATGCACAGGGTGAGTGTCACCCTGTGCCATGAGGAGACTGCAGGCTGTGTGTGCACAGTTTTCATGGGCCCACACTGGGGGTCGTTGCCACTACTCCGTCCCTGTGTTGGTGTCCCTGGAGGGTATGGGTGTGTGTGTTCCCTGCACTGTGTTGCATCCGTGTGCTGCAAGCTTCCACGCACCACTGTGGGTGTCTGTGCTGGCTGCTGTGGCTCATAGTGGGTCTGGCTTGTATGGTTCTGTGGTACCGAGGTTGCAGTGTGGTAGTGGGGGTGGTGGTACACATGGGGATTCCCGCAGTGGTGGTCGCTGCTCATGGGGGTGTCTTGGGGTCACGGTGCAGTGTGAGCTGTGCACGGGGGCTGCTGTGCCATGGGGTGGTCCACCCTCCTTGTGTGGTAGTCTCAGCTTGCCGGTGGTGTGCTAGGGCACCATGGCCCAGCTGTGCTTTGTTTGCTTGTCCCCATGGGCGGTGGATATTCCAGCCCTCCACCAGTTGTGCTGTGCTTGGGGTGTGGGGTGCATTGTCAATTCTGCAGTGTGTTCCTGTGCCCATCTGTGGCATGTGGTGGGCTCCTGCCTACCTCCCTGGTTGTGCAGTTTCATTGCTCTGCTGCTGGGTGGACTCTCTGCTTGCACTATGGCACCTCTGGACTGCTCAGCTGGGCTAGCTTTTGTTGTGCTATGCTGCATCCTATGTGCTCAGCTTCCCCTTCCTGGTTGCGCTATGGCGCGGTTGTGCGATATTCAGGCGTTGGCTGGTTGCACTGTTGACTTGCTCCACATTTGAATATCGCGGCCTGTTGCGCATGTGTGCAATTGACTTGTGCGTTTGTTTCGCTGTTGGCGCATATTTTGAGCGCAGTTTGAATATCTGGCCCTTTTAGTTCTTCAGCGGGCCTTTGATTTTGTAAGTTTATGGTTATCTACATTGTTGACTTCTCACCTTAACACTGTAGTGAGTGCGTTTGAGTGTGTGTGTATACTGATGTATGTATATATGTGTGTGTGCTTGTGTGTGTTGTGTTTTTGTGTGTTGTGGGTATGGTGTGTGTGTGTTTTGTTTGTTGTGTGTGGTGTGGTGTGTGTGGAATGTGTTATATTTGTTGTGTGTTGTGGTTGTGTGGGGTGTGCAGGTGTGTGCGCATGTGTATGTGGTGTGGTGTGGTGTGGTGTATGTACACACATATGTGGGTGGAGTGTGGCATGGGGCAATTGTTATGTGGCTAGGACACTTAGTTTTCACATATAGTGTACATTTATTTCCTTCTATTAGTTGTCAGTGGTTGGATTACACACTGTCACATTTTAACTGCTCATATTAAGATGCATATCTCACTTACTTGGGGTTCATAAAGGTGTAATTCCTTTGGGTTTTCATTTAGATTGCTTAGACTGATTCTGTGCATTTGTGTTATACACAGACTCTGTGTTGAAATCTGCACTTATCAGGCTCATGGTCTCATTTTCTTGGGGGTCCTTGACAAGTATTTTTATTTGGCACTTACACTTACAAGTGATACTTTCATGCATCATGTTTATATGTGTAGGTTAATTTGAGGCTTGTTTTCAACTTGCAGTTATACCTAATTTCAGGATTTTGTCTCTCATTATCTGTTCTTTCATATACCAGGACAATTGGAATGCAAGTTGTAAGCTCATTTTACATGTATTAAAGAGAATGCCACTCCAAGGTTTTTTTTTATCACTAGAATGCTTTCTTGGCATACTGAGACATTTTAAATGTATGTGACAAGAACTCTCTGGCTGTAGAGAATTCTTGATAACCTTTGCCTTCGAGGCTCCTCAGTTAAAGGCATACTGGTGTTAATTAGCTTCTCTGACATAATCTTCTATTATGTTTTAAATGTGTAAGTTAAACCAATGAGAATTATTTCTGCTTTTTCTATATAAACTGGTGTTAATAGTATGGGTATTTGAAAAAACTGCCACAAAGCTCGAAGAAGGACCTGGTTGGTTCAAAACTAGAGCACTTTGTTCTTTCTGTAACATCCATGTTGGTCCAATAAAGGTATCAAATCATTTGTTTCTGGACTTGTATTATATGGACATTACTTAAAGTAGCAGAGAATTGGAGTGTGTGTGGGGGGTGCGGTGCATGGGCACATGTTTCTGAGTGATGCGTCACCATACTGTGTTGGTAGTTTTGTTTTTCAGCTCAGAGTGGATGTGTTTCTACATAAAAAGTACAATGGACATTTGCCCTCTTAGCCATGTAAATATATATATATATATATATATATATATATATATATATATGTTGTATTCTGTAATACCTGTTTCATTCAGAATGGACATTTTAGTTGTACCCAGGGATGTCAGTAGAAGCCGTTATTAGCAGCTATGACACAATGCAATGTTCATATATTGGTTATTCTGGCACATGTGGTGTAGTACAGTGTTTACATGTTTGCAGTTTGTTTGCATAGCTATGTTCTAAGTTTCTCAGTCACTGATTTGTTTAAACAGTGATCTGTATCTTAGGTTTCCTAATGTGATAATAGTCATCCACCATGTTTTGTTATTGAACAAGATGCTCTGGCTGATATATATGTTATTTGTCACTGCATAGGATGCACTGGCTCTAAGAATGGAGAGATTAGCAACAAGTTACAGGGATTTATTTAACTCCAAAATTTGATTAGCGTTTTACTCATAAAAGTGCTAAAGCAGTATGAAAATGCATAGCACTTGCCTCACTGTGTTTAACAAATATAACACTTCTAGAAAACTTATATAAATACATTCTGTACAGTTAGTATTGTCCCAAGAAAAACTGCTGATCAATTATTTAAAACCCTGAGTTACAATGCATACACGTGCATAAGCATCAGTATTGCAGGTACCAGTGCGGTCTTGGGGTCCAGACAATTTTACTAAACTTATTTTACAACAAGTTAACAGCATGGTCCCATCCTTTTTACGTCACAGACGCTGCAGATGTGCAAGGAACGCTTGGGAGAATGGGATGCTTTGAGGTGTGCCCTTCTCTGCAATCCCTGCTCCATTGAGCAGGCATGACAGTCCTGCATCAATTGACGCGGTGTTAGATGACAGCGGTGGTCTTCTTCAAAGAAAACCACCGCTGTGTGCTTGCACCAAGCTGTCGCCCCCAATGCACCGCGCCACGCTGCCCCCAAAAATCTTTGCTGCCACACAGGAGAGCTCACCCCGCGTGGCAAACATCCCACGCCATCGGCTCCACGGCCCCCCAGCCATCTCTGCCACACTGGGAGCCCACCCCAGCATGGCAAACGCCCTATGTCATCTGCCAAAGGGGTGCCCAATCCCCGATCAGCTCCACGGCCCCCAGCTATCCTTCTGCCATGCTGGGAGCCCACCAGCGTGGCAATATCCCATGTCGTCTTTTTTAAAAAAAACTGTAAATTAAAATGGCCCACACGGGCGCTTCTCCCAGTTCCTCCGCCCACATCCCACACCCACCCACTGCGCACTCCTGCCTCCCCACACCCCTCACCCCATACTTACCTCCGGAGCTCAGCGATGATCTTTTGTGGACCGAACACGCCTGCACTGGCCAAAGTCAATTTTAACTGAGGAAATGCCGGTAAGCTGTATAATGGGATGATAGGGTTTTCAACTTTATTGCATACATCAGGTATTTTTACTTTTGCACCAAATTCAACATGCGGTTTTGGATGCCTTCTCATGAATGATGTCACTGTCATGGCATTATTCTGGCTCGGAGGGATTTCACAGTCACTGCGGAAATCACCCTTCGCCTGATAACACAGTGACATCATTCATGAGAAGATGTCCAAAACCCCATGTTGAAAATTTGGTGCAAAAATTCCAAAAATGACTTGTTTTACAAGCTGCTATGGTTATGCAGTTCCCTTCAAGAGGCTCAGAAGTTTGCGAATTTTCAATATTTTCACCCAGATTTTCAACATTGCCATTTTACCACACCTCCTTATGAGCAGTACAGCTGTCATTTTCACATCCTGCCCAAAATGTATTTCCACCCATGTAGCGCACAATGGTGCAGTCTAGTGTGTGAAATCAATGTATGGGACACATTAAGAAAATCACCATGACACTGTTCATTAGCAGAGGTCTTGAAATGGCCATGTTGAAAATTTGGTGATAAAATTCCTAAAATGACTGTTTTATGAGCGTGCTATGCAGTTCCTAAGCAGGCGTGAGGGTTTGCTAATTTTCAATATTTCCACCCAGATTTTCAACATGCCATTTTACCACACCTCCTTATGAGCAGTACAGCTGTCATTTTCACATCTCACCCAAACGTGTTTCCGCCCTTATAGCGCATAAATGGCTATCTGCAAAGTAAATCAATGTATGGGACACAGTAAGAAAATCACAGTGACACTGTTCATTAGCAGAGGTCTTAAAATGCTATGTTGAAAATTTGGTGAAAAAATTCCTAAAAATGACTGTTTTACGGCGTGCGTATGCAGTTCCTACGCACACCGTAAGTTCACAAATTTTCAATATTTGCACTCAATGACTTCAAATACCTAAACAGCACATAGAAGCAAGCAACATTCGGCATTGACAAATGCTTGTACTTCTTTGTCACTGATTTTGTAAGCCATGTCCAAGTGCCAAATACCTGCAAGTGAAAGTTCGGCATCGACAAATGCTTGTCTGTGTATTCAGACAATGGAATTTGCATATGTTATGATAGCTGTCATAATGCTTGTTATAAGAGACATAATCTCGATGTAATAATGTAAGAATGTCATCGCACTTTTTCCTCTGTTCTTCTTTAATGTTTATGAATTGAAAAGACAATAAAATTATTTGAAAAGAAGAAGAAGTAAAGTGAGAAGATAGCATGATTCATAAGCCTAGCAGAATAAATGCATAGTCAGTAGCCTCTAATTGAAAGGTCTGACATTTGATTCCTACGTGGAAAAAACAAAGGTTTTATTGACTGTCGGTCTTATAATTATTATTCTTTTACTTTGAAGTATACAAAACTGAGGCTTCTTCAAGGATTTGAAATCTAATTTAAAACAGCTGTAACTCTCAACCATCTTTCCACTGTCCATCAATTCTGAGTTCTTGTCCGTGTGAAATATGGCTTGTAATTAGCACACAACCACACTGATGAATATTGTATGTCGTTGTGAACCAAATGTTTAAGCACAAGCTCAGAAGCATGATACAAGTCTACTGTTCATTCATGAGCACTCAAAATTGAATGTTTTGATGCTTTTATACAAGTGTCAATAATAGCTGCCTGTTTTCAAAGAACTGCAACTCTCAATCATATTGCCACTGCCCTTCCTTTTTTATTTTATTAGTGTAAAATATGGCTTTTAATTAGCACGCAAACCACAATGCTGAACCTGTTATGAATACAATAAACACATTTTCTGTACATGCTCAGAAGTATGTTGCAAGCCCACTATTCACTGAATTGTAGTCCAAAGAGGGAACAAAAACCTTGTGCCGCATCCAAAAATATTAAAAACATTCTGCTGTTTGGTTGTGCAATGTGGCAAGATTTGCTGTTTTGTTTTAGCCCCACCATGTGTTGCTGAGGATAGCATAAGCCTGTAGGAAAATTGAACCTTGCATAAGCAAAAGTGGCATAGTAATCAAATAAAATCACATCAAAGTAATCTTTTATTTATAAGAGGTAGCACAATTGAGACACCTAACCTTGGCAATAGAAACAAATGCCTTCAAAAGTACTACACGCTTCTGGTAAAACATGAATTATCCAGTAGATTACTGGGTCAGTTATTTATTTTTCCTGGAATAAAATTACACTAGTGTTAAATAGAACTGTGTCACAAGTTTTGGAGGAGTACTTGGTAGGAATAAAAGCAAGATATGTTCCCTTTGATGAAAACCACACTTGTAAAAACTTATTATTTTATAAGACAAAGCGCTATTGAGACAACTAACCGTGGCAACAGAAACAAATACTTTCAGAATTACCCTGCAGGTCTGGCAAAAAAAGTATCCAGTAGATTACAGTCTCGGCTATTTAGTTTTGCAGGAATACAATTATAGTACTGTTAAATACATTGGTATCACAAGTTTTCTGAGGAAGACTTAGGCAGGAATCAAAATAAGAGACATTCTCTTTCATAAAAACACATTGGTAACAGACCTGTGTGCTATTACTTTCAGTAATCTTCCCTGTATATTTGGACATCAGCCAGACCAGACAATTCAGCCAGGCTTAAGGACCCTACCCATTGGGTTTGTCTGCTCACCCGCTCCTCTTCTAGGGGTATCGGATCCAGAGACAAAGTAGGAGGCTCAAACAGTCCAGGTGGGCCAATCTCATTCCCAGAGTTAACAAGGGATTGCCTCAAAACAACTGGCTCAGTTCATAAGAGGGATAGTATTCAATATCATCTTCATTGTCTTCAGACACCGATTGTTGATCGCCTCTTTCGCCGGGTTTGGACAAGGCTCCTTGGTGGGCTTGTTATAGAATCCACTGGTTTGGTTCTTTTCTTGGCACCAAACCTAGTCACAGGCCAGGAGGGCGGCAGTTGAAGGTTCAGCTTCAATCAGGATTTGCCTGATTGGCAGCAGATGATTTCGATGAATAGTTTTCACATCTCTGGAATTGTTTTCAGGTCGCACTTTATATAAGGCAAATCGCCAGTTGTCCCACAACAATGTGCGGAGGTGATGCCATTGATCAGCTATCTTATGTTTTCCATGCAGCCCCAGATTTGCAGCAACACCCTATCTCCTTCTCTTAGCTCCAATGTCTTTACTTTCTTGTCATACCTCCTTATTGGCCAAGTTTCTTTTAGCAGCCATGATCTGGGCCAACTGATAAGCATGGTTTAACTGGGCCTTCAGCTTCTGTACATATTGTACATGATTTTCTGCTTGCACCCCATCAGGGGAAACCCCAAAACACACATCCACGGGCAATCTAGCCTCTCTCCCAAACATCAGTTGGTACGGGAAAATCCTGGGCATCACTCTTGTGCAGTTATAAGTATGAACCAGGATACTAATCTGCTGGCTCCATCTCGGTTTGTCTTTGGGTTGCAATGTGCCCAACATGTCAAGTAATGTGCAGTTAAACCTTTCAGGCTGGAGATCTCCCTGAGGATGGTAGGAGGTGATTCTTGACTTTTGCACCCCCACAAAGACAGCATCTCTTTAATCAAGCAGCTCTCAAAGTCCCTTCCTGGTCAGAATGGATCCGCTGAGGGCCCGTGAGTGGACAAAAAGTTCTCAGCAAGTATCTTAGCCACCATGGTTGCTTTCTGATCCTTAGTAGGGACGCCTGTGTGTACCGGTGAAGTGATCGGTAACCACCAATATATTACTGATATTTTTCAGATCGGGTTCCAGACTTAAGAAATCAATGCAGACTAGTTCCATGGGGTGCTAGTTGTAATGTTGACCATAGGAGCAGCTCTCTGGGGCAAGGCTTTCCTCTGCAAACACCGACTGCAGGTCTTGACATACCGCCCACATCTGCGCCATTTTGGCCAGTAAAACCGGCTCGTACTAAGTTGAGAGTTCGGTCGATGCCAAGATGCCCCATCTGATTATGAAAAGACCTTAAAACCAGTTCCTTTAACTCTGAAGGCAGCACCAACTGTTGTTTGACGATCTGGTCCTCTTTATGTACAGTCTCTCAGTATAGTAGTTGGCTAATCAGCCTTAATTTGGGCCCTTCTTTGTAACAAGGTGGCTCTTAAGTCGGTAGAGTGCAATTTGGACACATCTCGCCTGAGCCTGCAGGGCTTCCACCACCAACTTTATCAGAGAATCTCGGGATTGAGCCTGTTGAAGACTAGTATTGTCGAACTGAGGCAGTGAACTAGTGTCCAGGGTGGGAAAATGACAGTAGGCAGCAGTTATACAGCTCTCAGATGGCCCCAAGCAATCCACCATACAGTTCACAGCATCCGGGGACACCTGATCTTCCTTGTCAAACTTTTGGCAAAGGGTCTTATGTCAGGCTCAGACAACCTGATCCAATCAGCTGGGCATAGGCCTCAAGAAAAGGCATCCGCATCTATATGGTTTAAACCAGCCCTGTATTCAACAACATAGATGGGTGGCCAAGGCAGAGAGCCACCTGTGGCTAGTGGCGTCCAACTTGGCTGAGGTTTGTACATGGGTCAGAGGGTTGTTATCTGTCTTTACTAATATCTTGGCACCATACAAATAGTCATGGAACTGATCAACAATAGCCCACTTCAGAGTCAGGAACTCTAGCTTATGCAGGATAGTTTTTCTCGACAGAGCCAGGCTTCTACTGGAAAAAGCTACAGGTCTCAGGCCATTCAAGTGCTCCTGATACAACACAGCCCCCAATCCTTGAAGACTAGCATCAGTATGGAGAACATAGGGCTTGGCTGGGTCAGCATAAACCAACACAGGAGCATGGGTGAGCTGATATATGATGTCATAGAAAGTGTCCTCACACTCAACAGTCCAACGATCCCCAAACAGTTAATTCGGCTGGAAATTCTTCTCGGTCTCGGATTGCACAACTTTCTATACTTCTGTGTGTAGGAGGGTACCCTGAGTGAGGTTGAGGAGGGATGAATCACTCTAGAATAGTCCTTGACAAATCACATATAATATCCACAAAACCCCAGAAACCATTGCAACTCTTTCAAGTTCCTGGGTTGGGGCCAAGTAGTCAACGCCTCCACTTTGCTAGGGTCATTGGCCCACATATTTTACGGAAGTCTGGAAAAATTGACACTTATCTATAGACAACTTGAGGCCAAACTCCTCCAGCCAATCCAAGACCTTAAATAGTCGCTGTTCATGTTCTTCCAACGAGCGTCCAAACACTATGACGTCATCTAAATAGACCAGATGCTCGAACAAATTCATATCCCACGGCTCTCCATCAGGCGCTGAAAGGTAGCTGGGGCACCTGAAACTTCTTGAGGCATTCAATGAACTCATAGAAACCTAGGGAGCAAATTAATGCAGTCCCTCTCGGTCCCCTGGGGCCATCAGGATCTGGTAGTACCCACTGCAGAGATCCAACACAGAAAATCACTTGTTGCCATTTAAACAGTCCAAGACGCCTGTATTTGTGGCATGGTGTATTGGTTGGGGATGGTCTGCCGATTCAAAGTGCGATAATCTACACACATCCGAACCATCCCATTCTTCTTCCACACCACCACAATGGGGAAGTGTAGGGGCTTCTGTACTCCTGTATCACACCAGCAGCCAACATATCTTGTAGATGCCTCCGTACATCATCAGTGTCAGCTGGGGCCAGGCGCGGGATCTCTCTCGAACGGCCTTTCGTCATGCAGCCGAATGTGATGCTCAGCCCTTGCACATATCCCACATCCCATTCTTTCAGGAGAATACCTGGTCCCTTGATCAAGCCTCTCACTGAACTTCTTTTTCCATTCAGCTGCAGGAGAGTCACGAAATCAAACAAATCAGGAGTAACTCAATCGTCTGCCTTGGGATCCTTGCTACTGGCAGTACTGACGGTATCTGCACAATGGACACTTGCCAGGGTACATCCTCTTCTTATTCGAATCTCTTTGTCGGACACATTATGCACTTGAACCATCACTCTTGGACGTTAGCATGAGCTCTAGCTGGCAAGATACTGGGCTTTATCAACAGTCCTGGAAATCTTCCTTCCCAGGCGCATCCAACATCAACAATTTATTCTTGACATCCGGCTTTAATCGCATTTCTCCATGCAAGATGCACTGGGCATTTGGGGTGAGTATCACTGAGCCAGATCCTTTTCCACATCACCCCACCGGGCCCTCAGGTTCCTCCTGACCAACCTTCCTGTGGGTGGCAACTGCATTTTGGAGCACAGCGGTATTTTTGGAGCTTGCCCAGTTTTGAATGCCTGTTTTCTGAGCACAACTGGGCCAATCATCCAAACATTGAGCATTCATCCCAATCAACAGAGGAACCCCATCATACAGTCCAATGGGTGGGCAAACTAAAAGTAAAGTTTCCACCTGCTCATCCATTCCAGCCACAGATGTTGAGAATGATAACCAAACTCGGATATACCCAAATATGGATATGCCTTGTTGCTCAACCCCACACATGTAGACCATTCAAGAGTTGCAGAGGCACCTCAGGTAAATGTGCCTGATACCAGTCCTGAAACATGATGGTTACCTGAGAGCCACTGTCTAATACAGCCCGAGCGGAATCCCATTTATTCACACGGGTCTCATGGAAGGCCCAACCACATCAGACCAGTCGGGGCCACAGCACTGAGGGTCAACTGAGCCTGGGCCAGAGTCACAAAACTTTTCCTAGAGGGTCGAGTCTGGTCCGGCGATGCCAAGTGATCAGTCTACTGTTAACTTTCCTTAAGTTCTCCAGCCATTGACACTGGGTTGAAAATGCCCATCTTCTCCACAGTGGTAACAGAACTTGGGGTCCTGGAGATCACTGTTTGCGGTGGGCCCCTGATTTGTGGGGGCCCCAAGAGGGATGAGGGGCTCCCTTGGGCGGGGTCTGATTTCGGCTTATCTCAGGGGCTCCAGACCTAACAGGGTACATAGCAGATTGCTTTAAGTCCCTTACCAGTTCCTGTAAATTCTGACCTCGCCCTCAACTCATCTCTACATGGGGGTCAGAGGAGACAACTCACATTCCCACAACACCAGGAAAATCTGGGATCCCTCAGACCCTCTGGACAGGCTGACCTCCTCAGGGTGCTAGGCTCAGGGGTCCTGCTAGGGTTTACTGCCCCACACATGGCTCCCACCCCTCTTCATCAGTCTCCACCTCCTAATTTCACTCATTAATTGACAATATTCAGGCGGGGTGTCCCACGATCATGTAACTTAAGTTTCAGCACTATTACACTAGAAAATCTGGCAGATTTTAAAACATGCTCTAACCTGACCTGATTCAGGGCTGCGCAGTGATTCCCCCTTTCTATAAGCCTTCTGCAAGGCCCGCTCCACTCTAGTGATGAAGGCAGACAGTTTCTCATTTCTCCACTGCTTAGCAGACCTGAATTTCCATAATAAGTCTTCATCAGTCTCTGTACTCCCCAAAACCTTTCTAAAGCAGAGATACTCTGCAGTAGTGGCTTCTGGACTGGTGGCCGGAAGAACCTAATGGCTTCTAAGCGGGACCCCACAAGCTCTCCATCAGTCTCTTCCTTCTCCCCCTCAGAGCATTGCCATTCCACGACTAAAGGTGGCATAGTCCATCAAGCCTCCAGGTCATCCTCCCTGGAGGCACTGGTACTGTGCCAGAGAAAGTTTTAACTACAGTAAGAATCGAGCTGTGTAGGTGAGACCACTAGGGCAGTGAAGCCAACACAGAACTCTTGGGGGACAGGGGAGGTGCCAGGAGCCCTTAGGGTAGCATCACTGGACAAATCAAATGCTTGTAGCAATTCCTGGGTAGTTCTCCTCCACAGCCAGCAATTTAAGCAGTTTGTCTTTAAAACTATTCATTTGGGAGACTCCAGGGTGACTAACCCACTTCAATATGAATTAGCCTCCATCCCTGTGAAGCACCTCCAGGTAAATCACGGTAGGTACCTTCTGGTCGATGGCCACACTGCACAGAGTAAACACCTGCAGCGCCTGGTCGAGCAAGTCAGCCATACGCCTTTTACCTCCACTTTGCCCAAACATTTTACTTGCTCTGTCGGTGAAATGATGTCAGCAGTTGGGGTTCCCCAGGGTACATCGTGCAGTAACACAATCTTCCTGGGAGTCCAGCTCTTTGTAGCCCAACCCCATCGGTCTGTGTACCGTGGTCTTAGTAGGTCCCAACTTAATTTTGCCCATTTCCCTTTCACTTTTTCATCTCTTGTGTACTTCCCACTTGGCCACTAGGGGACGCTTGATCTCAGTGGTGCCTCAGATTTGTAACCCAGGTGGCGCTATCCTTAGGGTCACTACCCTGCCTGCCTCCTCTGAGACAAGGTAAGGGGCCCAGATCCGTTGTGGGTGCCTCCACCCAGAGGTCAGGGCTAGTACTGTTGAGATTGCCTGGTCACAGCCCTCTGGGTTACTGCAACCCCTTTCATCCTGCTAGTGGCTCACTCGGGTACCTGCAGTGCTTTTCCCCAGTTCCCTACCCCCAGCTAGCATCTCAACTCGCCTGGGGCCCCTTAAAGGAAGGTACAGTTTTATCACAGTAGCTATACAGCAGTTCACCAATAATGCACACAATAGCCAGGGTGTGTTGCAGAACAAACAATCTGATTTATTCAGGGGAAGTAACCAGGATGGGGGAAATCAAGTTAATTTGCTTATCACTGTTCCTATCTCCTAGGGCTCTGTGCACAGGCCTGACCCTATATTTACTGTCCCTGGGTACCCAAGCCCAATGGCTAGTCCACTGGCAGCTGGTTGGGGCCGTAACACAGGTAGCCTTTTAGTACTGAGGAAGTCAGGATGGAAAGGAAAATTCAGCTAATCAGTCAGCAGTATGTTAAACAACTTGAAACCACTTGTTGCAACTTAACAGGAGCTACCCTGATTCAGTACTCACGACTCCAGCAAACAACGGTTTCTGCATCACTGGCAGGGCTGAGCCTGAGTTTCACCAGCCTCCTCACACATTTATAGCAACTCCAGAGGGTACCACACCAGGCAGCAGCTCCTAACGCCACACAACTCCCAGCCGTCTAAGGTGCTGCAACGGCAACTTCAACTTTCCCGAGGACCGCGCGATTCAGCAGAATCTCCAATCCTCAAATCAGGTCGAGCCTGGTGGGTACCTGGGCTGGCACCAGCCTCCTCTGACTGCACACGTGAATTCGATCCGACTTACTCAATGGCAGCGAGCGGCTGCCTCAGGCCTTCCGCCTCCCACGCCAACACTCCACCAGCGCAGAAGCACAGCTCCTTCCTTCTCCTTAGGCACTACACATCTGCCCCTCTTCAGCAAGGGCTCTTTTTTCAGTTTGGGCGCCACCCGAGTCTATTGGCCGGCGTACTCGTCTGTCAATCAATCTTCTGCCCTCAGTGGTGCAGCCACAGCCCATAATGCCTTCTCCAACTTATAAGCAGTTCCCCATTGGTCAGACAGCTCTCCAGAGTCCCGAGGTACTGACTGGTCCAATTCAGCAGTTCTGGACCAAAATGGAGGAGATAACCGAAACAGTCCTCACTGCAAAGGAAGGCAGGTTAGAACAACTACATTATCATTATTAATTTACGTTGTTTCCAGCAAACAGTCACATCCCAATTAAGCTCCCCTCTGCCCCACTAGCGGTGACAGACGTGAGCTATTTTCAGCGCCGGATGGACTCGGACATACTACCACGAGCCCTTAAAGAGACAGCACATGGAGACTTTACCAGCACTCCTTGCTATCCATTTAAACGGTCTATGCTAATCACCAACCAGGCATGAAGCAGGAAATGAGTTCTGGGAAAGCTTTTAGGAATCCCCATTTACAAGGGGTTACAAACATAATGTTTACCATTGAAGCTGAAGTTATGTGTCAGAATGAATTCAGTGAGTTTACCCACAACTCCATGGTCAATGTTGGGGTCCAATTCTTTGTCACGCAGGTATTTGAGGCAGGCTGAAATGCCATCTGTGTGTGGAATATTAGTGTAGAGGAGGTTACATCCATCATGGCTAAAAGGGTATCAGGTGGTAAGTCCTTAAAACAGAAAGTTTATGCAGGAAGTGGTAGTGTCCTTGATGTAACTATCCCTTGTATAACCAGTGGTCTGAAAATAGCTTCTACAAACCCTGATACCCCTATGTCAGGGTGCCATTACCAGAGACTATGGGTCTCACCAGGATTGCCAGGCTTATGTATTTTAGGAAGCATGTAGAATGCCCTGGCTTAGGTTCACTGGGGATGAGGGCCTTTAGTTTGTCTTGGACATGCTCTGGAAATGTTTCAATTAACTTCTGTAGTTCTCTTTTATATTCTGTAGTTGGGTCACTTCCAGTACTTGTAGTAAGTAAGGTCACTTAGCTGCCTGTTGGCTTCCGTAATGTAATCTTCCGATTCAATATCACCACTGCCGAGCCTTTATCAGCTTTTTTATGACAATGTTATGGTTTGATTTTAGTGTTTGTATAGCCTTCCGTTCCAATGGAGACAGGTTGTTCGGAGGCCTGTTTCTGCTTATTAAGAATCTCACCATAACTCTCTGGTGAAAGCAATTAATGTATTTGTCCAGTTTCTTGTTCCGCCACTTGATGGGGTAAACTCATGTGGTTTCTTTTCTTATCCATAGTATTTTACTGTTTGTGATTTCTACCCTGTCTGTGATATCTTCTCTGCCATGAAAAATTCCTGGGTCTCAGTCTGTGGAAGTATTCCTCCATTTCACCACAAAACTGTATTCTGGCCAGTGGTTTAGTTGGGCAGAAATTGAGGCCTTAGAAAGTACATTTAATTCCCAGTAGTCAGTGTGTGGGTGGACAAATTAACAACTGAAAGGTGCCCATCTGTGTGGCTTAGTTGTTCAGTCACGCTGTTCTGTTCTTCATGGTTGCTAGGAAGTATGGTAAGTTGAAGGGCATGTAACTTCCTGTTCTGAATGAGCAGGTTTTCTTAAGGTTCTTTGGTAGTTCATGTCTGTCTCATGCAAGATGTCTGGAATAGGCTCACCAGACATCATTCCAGTGTAGTAGACTATTTCATTAAACTGTTTTTTCAAAAATGCTTTTTGGCATATGAGCTGTGGGTTCTGTGATTTCTCAATTTTCAGAGGTCCTACAACAAAGTTGTTCAGCATATGTAGAATTATCTGTCTTTCTCAGTGGATTCCAAATAGCTAGACCTTTAGGGATAATGTTATTCCTTTTGCACTGGGATAAAAAGTAGATGTCACTGTCTAACTGTGCTAGTTTCTTCTTAGTGGTATGCAACTGCCATGTCCTGTGGCGAATTTCTTCCATGATACAAAAAAATGTTGTAGGTGCCTATTGGTCCTTTAAGAACAGATCCAGAAACAAATGATTTGACACCTTTTATTGGACCAACATGGATGTTACAGAAAAGAACAAAGTGCTCTTGCTTTCGAACCAACCAGGTCCTTCTTAGAAGCTTTGTGGCAGTTTTTCAAATATCCCATACTATTAACACTAAATTATATAGAAAAAGCAGAAATAATTCTAATTGGTTTAACATATACATTTAAAACATAATAGAATATTACGTCAGAGAAGCTAATTAACACCAGTATGCCTTTAACTGAGGAGCCTCAGAAGGGCAAAGGTTATCAAGAATTCTCTACAGCCAGAGAGAGCTTGTCACACAAATTTTAAAATGTTTATATACCAAGAAGGCAAAAAATGTTGTAGGTGCCGTATTGGTCCTTTTAAAAACAGATCCAGAAACAAATGATTTGATACCTTTTATTGGACCAACATGGATGTTACAGAAAAAACAAAGTGCTTTAGCTTGAACAACCAGGTCCTTCTTCAGAAGCTTTGTGGCAGTTTTTCAAATATCCCATACTATCAACACCAGATTATATAGAAAAGCAGAAATAATTCTCATTGGTTTAACATATACATTTAAAACATAATAGAAGATTACGTCAGAGAAGCTAATTAACACCAGTATGCCTTTAACTGAGGAGCCTCTCAGAAGGGCAAAGGTTATCAAGAATTCTCTACAGCCAGAGAGTTCTTGTCACATAATTTTAAATGTCTCAGTATGCCAGAAAGCATTCTAGTGATTAAAAAAAAAAAAAACCTTGGAGTAGCATTCTCTCTCTAATACATGTAAGATGAGCTCACAACTTACATTCCAATTGTCCTGGTATATTAAAGGACAGATAATGAAAGACAAAATCCTGAAATTAGGTATAACTGCAAGTTGAAAGCAAGCCTCAAATTAACCTCACATATAAACATGATGCATGAAAGTATCATTTGTAAGTGTAAGTGCAAAATAAATAAATAATACTTGTCAAGGACCCCAAGAAAACGAGACCATGAGCCTGATAAATGCAGATTTCAACACAGAATCTGTGTATAACAAAAATGCACAGAATCAGTCTAAGCAATCTAAATGAAAACCCAAAGGAATTACACCTTTAATGAACCCCAAGTAAATGAGATTTGCATCTTAATATGAGCAGTTAAAAATGTAACAGTGTGAAATCCACCCACTGACAACTAATAGAAGGAAATAAATGCACACTATATGTGAAAACTAAGTGTTCTAGCCACATAACAACTGCCCCATGCCACGCTCCACCCACACATATGTGTGTACATACACCACACCACACCCCACACACACACACACACACACCTGCACACCCCACACAACCACAACACACAACAAATATAGCAAACACATTCCACACACACCACACCACCACGTACAACAAACAAAACACACATACACACCATACCCACAACACACAAAACACAAAACACACACATACATACATACATACATCAGTATACACACACACAAATGCACTCACCACAGTGTTAAGGTGAAAAGTTAACAATGTAGATAACCATAAACTTACAAAATCAAAGGCCCGCTGAAGAACTAAACTGTTTATGTCCATCTTTTAAAGTAAAGGTCTGTGTAAGTTTAAGTGGAATAATGTGTCATGTACCCAACATCAATATTCAATCCATCTGCCACCATATTGAGAAGTAAAATAAGTCTAATTTCAGAAGCCCGCCTCTGTTGTGTACTATTGAAATGTCCTTTAAGACCATCACAGACATATCTGAGGTTGAGTGGTCATCCTGGGAGAAGTGCTTGGCTACTGGTTTCTCAATCATCTTGTGATTAATAGAATGTCTGTGTGAATTCATTCTAGTGCGGAGTTGTTGGCTTGTCTCCCCACATAACCTGTGCGAGGACATTTCTTGCATTGGATAAAATAGACCACATTACTTGATGTACATGTATAATTCCCCTGTATCCTGAATAGTCTGTTTTGTGATGTAACCACACAGTCTGAAGTGGAAATGAGGTTACATGTCTTACATTGCGTTGATGACAGGGTCGTGTACCATATGATGTCATGGTATTCTGTTCCGTTCAAGTTGACTCCTAATAATCAGGTTGGCTAAATTAGGTGGTTGTTTAAAAGATAGTAGTGGTAGTTCTTGAAAAATACCGTTAAGGGTTTCATCCTCACTAATTATTGGATGGCGATCCTTAGTAATCTTAAGTGGAGTTCAAGGTCAGGATGGTATGTGACTACTAAGGGTATTCTGTTGGTAGTCATCCGTTCCTTATATTGCAGCAGCTGTTCTCTTGGGACCTGTGTTGCACGTTCCACTGCTCTGTCAATTTCCCTGGATGAGTGTCCCTGCTCAATAAAGGTGTTTTTCAACATCGCCAGATGTGTCTCTGTCTTCCTCATTTGAACAGAGGCGGGATACCAAGTGCTTGACTATATATAACAGATTTCTTTGTGTGGCTCGGTGATTACTTTTCTTGTGTAAGTATCTCTGTCTGTCTGTTGGTTTCCTGTAAAGACAGGTATGTAGGGTACCATCCTTAATAGTGACAGTGGTATCCAGAAAATGTACACTTGTGGCAGAATATTCTAGGAAAGCTTTATAGTTGGGTGAGGTTATTAAGTTCTTGGTGAAAATCTTAAGTGTGTCAGTGCCCTCTGTCCAAATTATAAACAAATCATCAATGTAACGGAAATAAGCGAGTGGTTTATGTGTACAGTGCCTTAGAAAATCCTCCTCCAAATTCGCCATAAAAAGATTAGCATACTGAGGAGCCATCCTGGTTCCTATTGAGGTTCCATAGTTTGAACATAATGTTTACCATTAAAGCTGAAGTTGTTATGTGTCAGAATGAATTCAGTGAGTTTACCCACAACCCAGGGTCAATGTTGGGGTCCATTCTTTGTCATGCAGGTATTTGAGGCAGGCTGAAATGCCATCTGTGTGTGGAATATTAGTGTAGAGGAGGTTACATCCATCGTGTAAAGATGGACATAAACAGTTTAGTTCTTCAGTGGGCCTTTGATTTTGTAAGTTTATGGTTATCTACATTTGACTTTTCACCTTAACACTGTGGTGAGTGCATTTGAGTGTGTGTATACTGATGTATGTATGTATGTAGGTGTGTTTTGTGTTTTTGTGTGTTGTGGGTATGGTGTATGTGTGTTTTGTTTGTTGTACGTGGTGTGGTGTGGTGTGTGTGAATGTGTTTGCTATATTTGTTGTGTGTTGTGGTTGTGTGGGGTGTGCAGGTGTGTGTGTGTGTGGGAGTGTGGTGTGGTGTATGTACACATGTGGGTGGAGCGTGGCATGGCACAGTTGTTATGTGGCTAGAACACTTAGTTTTCACATATAGTGTGCATTTATTTCCTTCTATTAGTTGTCAGTGGGTGGATTTCACACTGTCACATTTTTAACTGCTCATATTAAGATGCATATCTCATTTACTTGGGGTTCATTAAAGGTGTAATTCCTTTGGGTTTTCATTTAGATTGCTTAGACTGATTCTGTGCATTTTGTTATACACAGGCTCTGTGTTGAAATCTGCATTTATCAGGCTCATGGTCTCGTTTTCTTGGGGGTCCTTGACAAGTATTTTATTTATTTATTTATTTTGCACTTACACTTACAAATGATACTTTCATGCATCATGTTTATATGTAGGTTAATTTGAGGCTTGCTTTCAACTTGCAGTTATACCTAATTTCAGGATTTTGTCTTTCATTATCTGTCCTTTAATATACCAGGACAATTGGAATGTAAGTGAGCTCATCTTACATGTATTAGAGAGAATGCTACTCCAAGGTTTTTTTTTTTTTAATCACTAGAATGCTTTCTTGGCATACTGAGACATTTAAAATTTATGTGACAAGAACTCTGGCTGTAGAGAATTTTTGATAACCTTTGCCCTTCTGAGGCTCCTCAGTTAAAGGCATACTGGTGTTAATTAGCTTCTCTGACGTAATCTTCTATTATGTTCTAAATGTATATGTTAAACCAATGAGAATTATTTCTGCTTTTCTATATAATCTGGTGTTAATAGTATGGGATATTTGAAAAAACTGCCACAAAGCTTCTGAAGAACGACCTGGTTGGTTCAGGTTAAAGCACTTTGTTTTTCTGTAACATCCATGTTGGTCCAATAAAAGGTATCAAATCATTTGTTTCTGGATCTGTATATACCAAGAAAGCATTCTAGTGATAAAAACCTTGGGTGGCATTCTCTCTAATACATGTAAGATGAGCTTACAACTTACATTCCAATTGTCCTGGTATATTAAAGAACAGATAATGAGACAAAATCTTGAAATTAGCTATAACTGCAAGTTGAAAACAAGCCTCAAATAAACGTAACATATAAACATGATGCATGATAGTATCACTTGTAAGTGCCAAATAAAAATACTTGTCAAGGTCCCCCAAGAAAAAGAGACCATGAGCTCTGATAAGTGCAGATTTCAACACAGAGTCTGTGTATAACAAAAATGCACAGAATCAGTCTAACAATCTAAATGAAAACCCAAAGGAATTACACCTTTATGAATCCCCAAGTAAATGAGATATGCATCTTAATATGAGCAGTTAAAATCTGACAGCGTGTAATCCAACCACTGACATCTAATAGAAGGAAATAAATGCACTATCATGGTGAAAACTATGTCCTAGCTTATATCAATTGTCCCATGCCACGCCCACCCACACATATGTGTGTACACATGACACCACACCACACATAGACACACACGCACATGCACACACCTGCACACCCCACACAACACAACACACAACAAATGTAACACATTTCACACACACACCACACCACGACAACAAACAAAACACACACACACACCATACCCACAACACACAAAACACAACACACACCAAACACACACAAAACACACACATATATACATACATCATGTAGCATATGTAAACATCAGGAGAGCATAGGGAGTGCATGCACCAGGAACTTTAACTCGTGGTTGAAGAACTGGTGCTGTGAGGAAGGGTTTGGATTCATTGGTGACTGGGGACCCACCTGGAGGATGGAGGTTTGTTTCAAGCCTAATGGTCTGTATCCATCCTGGAGGGGAATCAACACTCAATGATGTTTAAATGCTACATTGACAAGCATTTAAACTAGCAAAGAGGGGGTGGCAGGCCAGCAAGGTGGGTACCTACTTGCTCACCCCCACAGCTAGCAGTGGAACCAGTGAACCAGAGGAGTGGCTATCTCTGCAAAGCAGTGTGCAAGAGATGGAGATTAGTGCCCAAGAGGTGGATAGGCGAAAGGGGCAAAATTCAGCAGAAGGGCAGACAGCAAGGAGAACCAGGGATAAGGACAAGCAAGGAAGGGCTGGAGTAGAACAGCAAACAGTCTAGGGAGGTCAAATCATGGAAAGCCATGTGTGCAAATGCCAGGAGCCTTAGCAACAAGATGGAAGATCTGGAGGCTGTCATGGTGCAGTCAGACCTGGACACTGTGGCCATCACTGAAACCTGGTGTAATGATAACCCGCGACTGGGAGCTGGCCGCCTGGCTACAACATATTCAGAAGAGACAGAGCAGGCAGAAAGGAGGAGGAGGCACTGTATGTGAAAAATGATATAAGGGCCACAGAGATCCAGGAGGAACAAAATGGGAGAGATACTGTGGGTTAAGCTGGAAAGGAAAATGGGGCCAGCCATCCGCACAGGTGTGGTCTATAGACCACCAGCCCAGGAGGAAGAAACAGATAGGAGTTGATGCTAGCCATCCAAAAGATGGCAGACAAGGGTGAGGTAGTACTGGTTGGAGACTTCAATATTCCAGACGTGGACTGGAGCATCTCAGCAGCAGCATCAACTAGAGCAGATTTATCCTGACTTCCTTCAGGGTGCCTTCCCTCGCAGCAACTGGTCATGGAACCAACTCTGCAGAAGGCAATACTGGACCTTGTGCTCACAAACAGGGACAGTGTGATGGGGGTAACAGTGGGGAGCACCTGGGAACAGTGATCACCAGTCATTGTGGTTTGAAATCACAGAAAGAGCAGAACCACACAAACCACACAAAAACACGTATCCTGGATTTTAGGGGGCAGACTTTGGGGAAAATGGGAGATACTTGAAAGAGGCATTAAGGGAATGGGACAGGAATCAGGGGTTGAGGAACAGTGGGCAGTATTTAAAATGGAGATTACAAGAACAACAGAATTATGCATTAAGCAGGTTAGCAAGAGGAAAAGGAAGAGGAGACCATTATGGTTTTCCAAAGAGGTAGCAAAGAAAGTGAAAGCCAAAAGATTGCATTCAGGCAATACAAAAGCACAGTCAGAAGGGGATAGGAGAAGTACCAGGAGAAACAAAGGGAGGCAGGGAGGTCAGTAAGGAAGCCAAAGCTCAGACAGAAGAACACATTGTAAAATCAGTGGGTAGAGGGACAAAACCATTTACAGGTACATAAGTGAAAAAGGAAGACAAAGGGAGGGATAGTGAGACTGAAGGGGAGGATGGGAGTCGCGTGGAGGATGACAACAGTAAAGCTGACATATTGAACAGGTATTTCTGCTCAGTCTTTACTGAGGAAGAGGGGGGTAATGGGTCTGAAGGGAGTACTGAGGGTTGAGAATGGTGCAGAAATGGACACAAGTCCCTTTACACGAGAAAGGGTCCTGAAGGAACTGGAAGTAATAAGAGTTGATAAAGCAATGGGGCTAGATGGGTGCACCCCAGGGTCCTTAAAGAACTAAGAGAGATGGTGGCTGAACCTCTGGCTATCCTGTTTAGCTGATCACCAGAAACAGGGAGGTACCCAAAGACTGAGGACAGCAGATTGTAGTCCCCTATACAAAAGTGGGAACAAAGAGGAAGCAGGAACTACAGACCAGTCAGCCTCACCTCAGTAGTGGGAACATCATGGAAGCACTACTGAAGGAGAAATTGGTGGAACATCTGGTTGTCAATGGACTACAGGACCCAAGGCAGCATGGTTTCACCAGGGGAGGTCATGTCAGACCAACCTCATTGAATTTTTGACTGGGTGACTAGGGAGGTGGATCGGGAGGGCAGTGGACATGGCCTATCTGGACTTCAGCAAGGTCTTTGACACTGTGCCACATAGAAGACTATTACACAAACTGGGGAATATGGTGTGGGCAGGACAGTAGTGTGGTGGCTAGGTAACTGGCTGGTGGCAGGACACAGAGGGTGGTGGTAAATGGCTGTCACTCCACAGAGGAAGAATGACCAGTGGGTACCACAGGATCAGTGCTGGGACCGGTCCTATTCAACATCTTCATCAGTGTCATTGCACAGGACCTAGAAGGCAGAATTTCACTGTCGTTGATGACACAAAGCTCTGTAACAGAGTAGACACACCAGAGGGTGTAGACAGAATGAGAAGTGACCTGCAGAAACTTGAAGAATGGTCAGAGGTTTGGCAGTTGAAATTCAATGCAAAGAGAGTGCAAGATAATGCATATGGGGCACAAAAACCCTGGCACAATATATCAGTTGGGGGTGAGGATATAGCGTGCACCAAGCAGGAAAGGGATATTGGGATTATCATCTCTGATGACCTCAAGGTAGGGAACAGTGTGACAAGGCAGGTAAAGCAAATAGGATGCTGGGATGTATAGGCAGGGGCATCACCAGCAGGAAAAGAGAGGTCATAATTCGCTATACAAGACACTAGTGAGGCCCCACCTGGAGTACAGTGTACAGTTCTGGAGACCATACCTACGTAAGGACATAGACAGGGTAGAGAAGGTTCAGAGGAGGGCAACAAAGATGGTGCATGGATTGCATCACAAGTCCTATGAAGACAGGTTGAAGGAACTGAACATGTACTCCCTGGAGGAGAGGAGGGAGAGGGACATGATAGAGACATACAAGTATCTCACAGGGAGGAACAGGGTGCAGGAATACACTATTTTTAAGCGAAAAAGATGTTCCAGGACTAGAGGGCATGGGATGAAGTTGGAGGAGGGACGATTCAGAGGAAACATGAGGAAGAATTTCTTCACAGAATGGGTGGTGGACAAGTGGAACACCCTGCCAGAGGAAGTGGTGGGGCTGAAACAATCACGGATTTAAGAATGCATGGGATAGACATAAAGGAATTCTGGAGGTCAGGATTAAGGGCAACAGACTTCTAGGAAAACATAAACTGAACTTACAAGCTCAAATGGGCAGACTGGATGGGCCATAGGCCTTATCTGCCGACACTGTCTATGTATCTATGTATCAGAACACACACACACACACACACACACTCAAACGTACTCACCACAGTGTTAAGGTGAGAAGTCAACAATGTAGATAACCAATGTGGATATGCTCAATTTCTGCCCAACTAAACCTCTGGAAAGAATACAGTTTTGTGGTGAAATGGAGGAATACTTCATGAATTGAGACTCAGGAATTTTTCATGGCAGTGAAGACATCACAGACAGGGAAGAAATCACAAACAGTAAAAATATTATGGATAAGAAAAAGAAACCATGTGAGTTTACCCCATCAAGTGGCCGTAACAAGAAACTGGACAAATACATTAATTGCTTTCACCAGAGAGTTACTGGTGAGATTCTTAATAAGCAGAAACAGGCCTCTTCAACCTTTCTCCATTGGAGCGGAGGGCTATACAAACACTAAAATCAAACCATAACATTGACATAAAAAAAAAGCTGATAACGGCTTGGCAGTGGTGATATTGAATCGGGAAGATTACATTACGGAAGCCAACAGGCAAGTGACCTTACTTACTACAAAGTACTGGAAGTGACCAACTACAGAATATAAAAGAGAACTACAGAGGCCTTGTTCTTCCCCTTATCTGGGTGCCACATGCCCTCCTTATTTACCCTGGCCACCCCTCCCTCCAATCCTATGCCTCTCCTCCTGAGTATCCTTCTGTACCTTGCTAACCCTCACTGCTCGCAACTGGTCCTTCTCCCCATCTGCTAAACTAGCCTGGCTCATCCTCCTTCCTTGCTGTCTCCATTTAGTCCCTCCTTGTTTGTTGTGCTCCCTGGCCTAAACCCTCAGCTCCCTTTACTGAATCCTCCTTGAACTTCTGATCCTTCTCCTTTACCTTTCCTCCCAATTGGTCCTTCTCCTTGCGCTTTCCTATTTTTTCCCCTGCCCTCCTACTGTGATTCACTGCTCCCCCATTTTCCTGCATTCCAGGTTCCTCCCTGTTCTTCCTGTTATCTGGCCCCTGCCTCCTGCCCCCATTCCCTTTCCATCTCTCACCACCCCTGTCATTGCTACATCACCGCCCTCATCCTCGAGCAGAAGAAGAGAATTGAAGCGGTTACTGAGTGTAAGGTCTGATCCACCTCCCCACCTTGCTTCCTTCTCTCCAACCCTGGCCATCTGCCCACTTCCTGAGAATGTTGTCCCTCTGTCCCTCCTTTGTGAGGGTCCTCAGTTACCTGCCTGCTTCCTTGGTAGTGTCCTTTGGACCCCTCTGCCAGGGTCCCTATTGACCCTGAGTATTCTCGACACCTTTCCCTATGCTGCTGCCCCCAGTGCTTGGTGAAACCCTGTGGGAGATCCCTGCCCCTTCCCCAACCTCCCCCTTCCTCCAGCTGTCTCCCAATCCGCAACCTCCTCCCTAAGTTGTGCCAGCTGGTAGCACACTGGGCAACCACCAAACTTCCAAGCCCAGTCCAGTATCATGGCTGCTCCACACCCTGTGCACCCCGCCACCTTCCAAAGATGCCGCCCTAATGCCATGTGGTTCCATCCCTTCCAAGTAGGTTTCTTGGGTGAGCCACCCAGGTTCCCCCAGTCCAAGATATACCCCTACTGCCTAATTAGGTCACCCACTAATCTTAGATACAGTCCCACAGTGCACAGTAACCCTGTTACCAGGTGTACTAACAGTAAAGTTATATGGGAAATGAACAACTCCTAAGCTCCTCTCTCCCAGCCTTTAAATCCAACCCCAGTGGCTAGAACTAGATGAGCTACACCTGCAGCCTTTTCCTCCAATTGCAGGGCAGGTGTTCCTATAAATTAGCAGAACTCTGGGAGGGTCTTGGGCAGACACCACTCGAGAGAGAGTGTATCAGCCCTGTGTCTCCTCCAAGCCCAGCAGCCAAAGAACCAGGCCCAAGCAAATCTCACCAAATAGGTTTTAAATCAGAAGAAATAGGCCTCCACCAGTGCAGCCTGTTACACAGTGAAACATCCAACAAATGAGCCCACTTACAGCCACCAAACCACTTTTCAAACTTCCAACAGCCCCAAAACAATACCCTGCTAGCCCCTTAGAAGTAAGAAAGAAAAAGAAATAACCTTCTACCAAGTAAAATCCACAAGATCCCTGTGAAAACAACAAGCAGCTACTGTCCTGGAACACAACTGATCCTATCCCTCTCAGTTCCTTCTGAGAAGACAAAACAGCCAACACCACAAACCTGATCCAGCTCTGCCTCCCTCAATTAGCTGAGTGAGACCTGCAGACCATTAACACTCTTCCCCTACTATGCAGTAATCTTTGCAGCTACTGAAGTCAGCAACAATGAATCAAAATTCAGTTCAAAGCCCCAAATATGTTTGCTGCCAAAGGAAACAGGTCTCCAATTTAATCAGCTTCACTAACAACACATCAAAATAGGCTTGAAATTAACAGATATAGGACTCCAATTCAAATACCCAGGCCCAAGCAAATCCACCAAATAGGTTTTAAATCAGAAGAAATAGGCCTCCACCAGCGCAGCCTGTTTACATAGTGAAACATCCAACAAATGAGCCCACTTACAGCCACCAAACCAGAAGAAAACAAGAAGCAGCTACAGTCCTGGATCACAACTGATCCTGTCCCTTCAGTTCCACTTAAACTTACACAGACCTTTACTTTAAAAGATGGACATAAACACTTTAGTTCTTCAGCAGCCTTTGATTTTGTAAGTTTATGGTTATCTACATTGTTGACTTCTCACATTAACACTGTGGTGAGTGCGTTTGAGTGTGTGTGTATACTGATGTATGTGTGTGTTTGGTATGTGTTGTGTTTTGTGTGTTGTGGAGTAGGTGTGTGTGTTTTGTTTGTTGTTATGGTATGGGTGTGTGTGGAATGTGTTATATTGTTGTGTGGGTGTGCAGTTGTGTGTGTACGTGTGTGTGTGTGGTGTGGTGTGGTGTATGTACACATATGTGTGGGTGGAGCGTGGCATGGGGCAATTGTTATGTGGCTAGGACACTTAGTTTTCACATATGTGTGCATTTATTTCCTTCTATTAGTTGTCAGTGGTTGGATTACACACTGTCACATTTTTAACTGCTCATATTAAGATGCATATCTCATTTACTTGGGGTCATACAAGGTGTAATTCCTTTGCTTTATTTAGATTGCTTAGACTGATTCTGTGCATTTTGTTATACACAGACTCTGACTGCAAATCTGCACTTTATCAGGCTCATGGTCTTGTTTTCTTGGGGTCTTTGACAAGTATTTTTATTTGGCACTTACACTTACAAGTGATACTTTAATGCATCATGTTTATATGTGTAGGTTAATTTGAGGCTTGTTTTCAACTTGCAGTTATACCTAATTTCAGGATTGTGTTTCTCATTATCTGTTCTTTCATATACCAGGACAATTGGAATGTAAGTTGTAAGCTCATCTTACAAGTATTAGAGAGAATGCCACTCCAAGGTTTTTTATCACTAGAATGCTTTCTTGGCATACTGAGGCATTTTAAAATTTATGTGACAAGAACTCTCTGGCTGTAGAGAATTTTGATAACCTTTGCCCCTTCTGAGGCTCCTCAGTTAAAGGCATACTGGTGTTAATTAGCTTCTCTGACGTAATCTTCTATTATGTTTTAAATGTATATGTTAAACCAATGAGAATTATTTCTGCTTTTTCTATATAATCTGGTCTTAATAGTATGGGATATTTGAAAAACTGCCACAAAGCTTCTGAAGAAGGACCTGGTTGGTTCGAAGCTAGAGCACTTTGTTCTTTTCTGTAACATCCATGTTGGTCCAATAAAAGGTATCAAATCATTTGTTTCTGGATCTGTTCTAAAAGGACCAATACGGCACCTACAGCATTTTTTTGCATCATATAATACAAGTTAATTTGTAGCACACACCTTCGCTGACAATGACAGTATATTCCTAAACGCCAATTATATGGACTGCAAGCCTAGGGTTTTTTTCATGTGCAGTGCCAGGATGCAGTACAGATATTAGGACTGATCTATATAATGCCAGTAAAGCTTCTGAAGAAGGACCTGGTTGGTTCAAAACTAGAGCACTTTATTCTTTTCTGTAACTCCACGTTAGTCCAATAAAGGTATCAAATCATTTGTTTCTGGACTTGTATTATATGGACATTACTTAAAGTAGCAGAGAATTGGAATGTGTGTGTGGTGTGAGCGTGCAGCACACAGATCTCTGAGTGATGTGTCTCCATACTGTGTTGGCAGTTTTGTTTTTCACCTCAGAGTTGTTGTGTTTTCCACATAATAAAGTACAATGGACATTTGTCCTCTTAGCCATGTAATTTATATATATTTATTTATTTGTGAAATCAGTTTACAACCTTTGAGCCGGAGGCTCATTTCCAAAGGTACCTCGTCACTTTAAAGACATACATAGAGTTTTAGGTTACATAGCACAGGTTTGCTAAAAATAGGCATTCATCAATGGTGCCACGTCACACTGAGGTCAGACAAAATATATTTAGGTTACAGGGTACAAGTAATTGAGACAGGTGTTACATGTTGGGATCTAAATTTGAGCAATCTAATTGGCATACCATAAAACAGCAGGCACTGGCTAGGTCAGACATAGGTACAGTGTACTGGGAAGAGATGGTGGTGGGCTAGGTGGAGAGCCGCCTGTGGGCATTGTCATGGGAAGTCGAGGTGGAGGCTGCCTCAGAGACAGGAGCAGCTACGAGTGTTGATGAGTTGGTTTCAAGGGTGGTTTTGAATTTGGAGATGGTGGTGGCATTGGTGATGGGGCAGGGAGAGTTAAATCAGGATGGGGCTCTGTAGCAGAAGGACCTCTGGCCACGGCTGGTTCTTGATCTGGGGACCATTAGAGTGGTCTTATTGGATGACCGTGTTGTAATAGTGGGTGGATCCGTGGATGGATGCCACTACCCCAGGAGGGGAGAGCCTAGTAGGGTTTTTTTTGTGAGGAGGCAGGTTTGATATCGGAGCCGCTCATCCAGGGTAAGTAGTTTAGCCTCGCTACAGCTGACAGGTGTGTGTGAGCCTGGGGCACCAGTAATCAGTCTGCAGGCTTTATTCAGGGTTAAGTGAATTTTTTGAGTGCAGTCTTGTCAGCAGCATCATAGACTGGTAGGCCATAGTCTACAAGGGACAATACGGAAGACATAACAACAGCCGGAGCGCATTTGGGGAAGGCAGGTTCTATGGCAGAAGAGGATGCAAGCCATGTGTTAGTGGCGGATGTTAGGGCATCAATGTGGTCATGGAATGTGAGGGCTGAGTCGAAGGTAAACCCCAAGGTATTTGTAGGAGCAGACTTGTTCCAGTGGCTGTTTGGTACTAGGAAGGATATGGAGGGTGGTTGCTAGCTTTGTTTTGGGGTGGGAAAAGAGCACAGCTTTTGTTTTTAAGATTAATGACGAGTCTGCGCCTTAAACTGGGCTTCGGCATCATTGAAAGACTGCTGTAGGTGTCCTGAAGGGAGACGGGATTGGCGGTGGGTGGCAAAATGACAGCATCATCTGCATACAGAAGAATTTTGCCAGGCATGCACTGGGCAGGGTGTTCAGATAGAGTGAGAAGAGAAGGGGCCCAGGATGGAGCCTTGGGGACCCCAGAGTGAATGGGACGGGTATCAGAGAGTATCCCATTGATTTTAACACACTGTGATCGGCGCTTAGATAGCCTGCAGTGCACCATGCTAGGGGGCCAGCTGAGACCAGTGTGGCAGAGAGCATTCAGCAGAAGTGGATGGGAGACGTGTCAAGGCCTTGAGAGGTCGATGAACACTGCACCAACTAGGGAGCTGGTATCCAGGGAGGAGTGTAGGAAGTTGGAGAATTCATTAGTGCAGTGCTGGTACTGTGACCAGCACGAAGTCATGTTGCTCTGGGCATAAGATGTTATGCTTAGCCAGATATTCAGTGATTTGAATGGCCGCCACTTTTCCAGGGCTTTGGGGGATAGAGATTGGCCAGTAGTTGTTGGCCGATGACCTGTAGCCCTTATGAATGGGCGTATTATGGCTGTTTTCCAAGCAATGGGAAATTGTCCCAGAGCGATCGGTTAATTAGGCTGGTGAGTGGGGCAAGGACTTCATCTAGCACCAGCCTGAGGATACTGGGGTCCAGTGAGTCACTGCCGGACTGTTGCTATTCAAAGGCTTTGATTAGATGGGTCTGCTTCCGGCAGGAACTCATGCAGGTGGAAGCTGGGGTGGTGGAGGACAGGGGAGGTTGGTTGGGGGATATATATATATATATATGCTGTATTCTGTAATACATGTTTCATTCAGAATGGACATTTTAGTTGTACCCTGGGATGTCAGTAGAAGCCCATTATTAGCAGCTGTGACACAATGCGATGTTCATATATTAGTTATTCTGGCACATGGTGTAGTACAGTTTTTATATGTTTGTAATTTATTTGCATATCTATGTTCTAAGTTTCTCAGTTACTGATTTTGTTTAAACAGTGATCTGTACCTTAGGTTTTCTAATGTGATAATAGTCATCCACCATGTTTTAGTCATTGAACAAGATATTCCAGCTGAATATATGTTATTTGTCACTGCATAGGATGCACTGGCTCAAGAATGGACAGATTTGCAACAAGTTACAATGCAAACATGTGCATAAGCATCAGTATTGCAGGTACCAATGCGGTCTTGGGGGTCCAGGCAATTTTACTGAACTTATTTTACAACAGGTTTACAGCATGGCCCCATCCTTGTTCTATGCATTCAGACAATGGTATTTGCATATGTTATGATAGGCTGTGATAATGTTTGGTGTAACAGACATAGTCCTTGGTGTAATAATGTAAGAATGTCATAGCACTCTTTCCTCTATTCTTCTTTAATGTTGATTAATTGAAAATACAATAAAAGTTATTTAAAAAGAGGCGCTCTAGCGAGAAGGTAGCATGATTCACAAGCCTAGCAGAATAAATGCATAGTCAGTAGCCTCTAATTGAAAGGTCTGACATTTGATTCTCTACGTGGAAAAAACAAAGGTTTTATCACTGTCGGTCTTATAATTATTATTCATTTTATTTTCAAGTATACAAAACTGAGGCTTCACAGATTTGCAATCTAATTTAACAAGCATTTGTCAATGCCGAATGTTCACTTGCAGGTATTTGCAGTGGTGTTTGGCAACGTATGGTGCTTTACCCTAATGCCCTGTGCGATTGCTGGTATTTGCACAATAAACTGTCAGCATGATCTTTTGTTACCCCACATGCGCCACATAGGCGGAAACAGGTTTTGGTCAGGATGTGAAAATGACAGCTGTACTGCTCATAAGGAAGTGTGGTAAAATGCCAATGTTGAAAATCTGGAGTGAAAATATTGAAAATTTGCAAACCTCACGAGCATGCGTGAGAACTGCAGCAACGCACACTCAAAACAGTCATTGTTAGGAATTTTTTCACCAAATTTTCAACATTGCCATTTTAAAACCTGTGCTAATGAACAGTGTCACTGTGATTTTCTTACTGTGTCCCATACATTGATTTCATGACTGACTGGCGCCCACTGTGCACCACATTGGCGGAAACATGTTTTGGGCACGAGTGACTGTGAAATCACCCTTTGGGCCCGGCCACCGCCATGACAGTGACATCATTCATGAGAAGGGTCCCAAAACCCCATGTTGAAAGTTTGGTGCAAAATTCAAAAATGCCTGAGATATGCAATAAAGTTGAAATCCCCTATCTAGCCCATTATACAGCTTACGGCATTTCCTCAGTTCGCGGTTGGCTTTGAAAGAGTGCAGGCGTGTTCGGTCCACCTAAGATCATCGTGCCGAGCTCCGGAGGTAAGTATGGAGTGAGGGGAGGTGGGGAGGAAGGGTGCGAGTGGGTGGATGCAGGTTGTGGGAGGGGCAGGGAGACTGCGTGGGGCAGTTTTACTTTACAGGTTTTTTCATTGATGACGTGGGAAGTTTGCCATGCTGGGGTGGGCTCCCAGTGCGGCACAAGGATGGCTGGGGGCCAAGGAGCCGATGGGGATTGGGCACCCCATCAGTAAACAACGGGGATGTTTGCCATGCTGGGTGGGCCTTGCATGGCTGAAGATGGCTGGGGGTAGAGGAGCTGACGGGGATTGGGTACCCTGTCTGCTGACAACGTGGGACGCTTGCCTTGCTGGGTGGGCTCCCAGTGTGGCTGAAGATGGCTGGGGCCAAGGAGCCCACGGTGGATTGGGCACCCCGCCGGCAAACAGAGACCTTTGCCATGCTGAGGTGGGCTCCCAGCATGGCACCAAAGTTTGGGGGCGGCGGCGATGGTGGGGCAGCGGACATGCCTATATGACAGCAGTGGTTTTGAAGCAAAGACCACTGCTGTCATACACAGCCCCGCGACCATTGGTGCAGGATCACTCACGCCTGCTCAACAGAGCAGTGGATTGCATGAGAGGCAACACCCAAAGTGTGCTATTCCAAACGTTCCTGCACATGCCGCAAGTGAACGTAAAAACGTGTTGCTGCTTACTTATACAATGCATTAAGACTTATGATTTTTTTAAACCCACCAAGTGTTACAGAGAAGGTCATAAGTCTGAGGGCAAAGATAATGTTGCATAACCAAAATTGCCACATTAATTAAATAAAAGCAAAGTAGTATGTATTTTATAAGACAAAACACAATTGAGACAACTAACAGTGGCAATAGAAAAATGCATAGAAAATTACTCTGGCTTTGTGGAGAAAAAATGTATCCTAGATTAGTCTCAGTGATTTATTAACACCATTGAGACAATGAAGGAGTTTGCCCTGTAGTGATAGGGAATCCTTTCACACATCCTTCCAACTGAACGCACTGAAGGCATATGTGTGTGTGTGTGTGTAGGCTCAATGGGAGGATGAATGCAGTCCTGAATAGTGTAGCAAAGGAAGAGGTTTTATTTTTGTTCACAAGTGATGGTCTCTCTTGAGGGCTCTGGTGTAAACCAGTTAATGAATCATCCAGGCTGTGTGTATTGGTGTTGATGCGTGATGTGGCCATCAGTACACATTCAGTCACTTCACTACCAGTCTAGCATTTTGTAAAGCGCTTTGGGATACACTATATGAAATGCGCTATATTAATGCTGATTCTTCTTCTGCTTCTTCTGAAGCTGATCTTACAACCAAGTAAGTGGTAATCTGCTCATAATGGAGTGGTGCTATCTTCTGCTGCTAGGTTACTGTGTTAGGCATTGGAACCTGCCCCTGAACATCTTACCTCTGATGTACAGAAATTCCTCACCGCAAGTGCAGTAAACCGTCACTGTAAAAACAAAACCAGTATGTAATCAAGCAAATAAAAGTACATTGTTATACATAGGTGTTTTTATGTTCCTGTGCTTAACTTATGACTTTGAAACACATTATAATTCAGTGAATGAGACAAGGGAAGGCTGGTATTTGTTCCTGTGCAGAGCAGAAAGGAAAAATAAAAGCACTAGACCACTAGAAAAGAATACAGTAAAGAAGCACCCATTTGTGCTCAGGTGGACAACCTGAAAATGGGGCACTACAGAAAGAGAAAAAAGAGAAAAGACAGATATGCTACTGCAGTAGACTTTTTTAGAAAACAGTGAGCATATGAACTCAAATACCAGGCACCCTTCCACAGTGTTCTACAAGCATCAGTTCTTGGTTCTATCCTCTTCTCCCTCTTCATAAACAACCTCCCTCCTCTTCTTGATCCAGCATACACATGTATGCGGATGACAAAATGGGAGGATCATTTAGTTATGATTTGATGTCTGGCAGGAAGTGGGAGCAAGTCCTAAGCCAGTAGAGCATACCAAGTTTGGGGCATAGTTTAGAGATGGCTGCATCTATGTGGGAAAGCTAAGTGGTGGTCTATTCTTTTACCTTGGGGCCCATTTGTAAGAGATGCTCGCTACCTTGCAATGTGATTTCAATAGTACTCATCACTGCTTCAGACAAAGCCAACTAAAATAAACACTTCAAAAACTGTATCCATGTTACTTGGCACAGTACAGAAGAATAGCAGATCCCCCATTCTGCCATTGGGTTCTGCGATGCCAAGTCAACAACTAACTTGTTGACCAGCATCACAGCGCCAGGCTTCCTGTCGACTGTGAGCTGCAGTTGGCAGAAAGCCATGCACAGCAAGGGCTGTTTTTCTTCAGAGGGCTTTGCCCCTTTATCCTCCATGTGGGAGCACTTCCCTGCATGCCCTGTTATTTACTCACCAACCCAAGTTGGAGTTGGTTCGGTAAGGGTGCAGGACAGGAAAGTGTTGCCTGATCCTGTGTACCACCCTAAAGTGACATGGTGTTGTTGTCAGCAGTGATGTATGTCACTGTAGAGGGTTCACCCGGAGGTGCATACCCTCCCAATGTCTCATAAGATGGTACCCTACTAGACCTGGTCAGTAAATACAAGCATCTGGGTGTCTAGCTTCACCCTATTTATCTTTCTCAACTCACATAGATGCAGTCGCCTAAATTATGCCCAAACTTGATATGCTCTACTGGCTTAGGGACTTTCTCCCACTTCCTGCCAGACATCAAATCATTTTATTTATGTATGTATGTATGTCTTTGATTACTGAAGGTGCACTGGTCTGAGGGACCATTTTTAAGCACAACCTGAGCCATAAAAGATGGTATGAGTTAAGCAACAATACCAAATCACAAGGCACAGGGATGTTACAGGTTAAACAGAGGTCAAGAACATTTTTACATACAGGAAATAAAGAATACAGGAACAAATGATGGAAATCATGGTACAGTAGGTGAGACAATAAGAGGGTACAAGCAAACCTTACTTTTCCCCTGATTCCTTTCACAATTGAAAGTCACATCTGGACAGAGGCAGGCGGGAGAGAACAGGAGCCAGAAACAAGTTTGGGGAGAGCAGCTAAGGAACTCCCAGAGGAGTCAGGCTAGTGCAGGATAGAGATCGTTAGGTGTGAGGGGGTCTACCCTAACTAAAATGATTCTCCCATTTTTGAATATGTGGATGTAGTTTACGGCACTGCCCCAGAAACCACTCTATCCAAGCTAGACACCCTTCTAAACTCTTTTTGTCGCTTTGCTACCAACTCTCCCACAGAACTCATCATTGTAGAAACACAGAAACAGAGACTTTGATGGCTGAAAAGGACAGCTTGGCCCACCTACTCTGCCCATTTTCCTACCTACTGGGTAAGCTGCAGATCCTAGTTAACCAACAGCCTGTTTCTTCCTACCCACCTCAAGAATTGCCTTATGTCTGCCTCATGCATTCTTGAATTCTCCCACAGTTTTAGACCCCACAACCTCCTCAGGAAGGCGGTTCCATGCATTCACCACCCTCTCTGTGAGATACTTCCTCACATTGCCCCTGAGCCATCTCCTCTATCTTCAAATTGTGTTCCTTGTTCTTGCACATTTATTTTTCTGAAAGATGCTACCTCTTGGACTTAGTTGATTCCACTGAGGTACTTAAAGTTTCTATCATGTCCCCCCTCCTCCTTTCCTCAAGGTTATACATATAACTATAGCACACTTACCATTTAATGATGCACCATTACTACATATTTCACATTTATACTTACACATAGAACGTACTCTCTTGATCTGTACTCCTCCTAGGCATATCTCTGCTGTTCCACAGGCACTATATCCACTCACTAAACTTGTATCTAAATACTAGTTCACAAGTTTCTCTCCCACATTGTGAACAGTCTCTCCTTGGCTCCAGACACCCCTTATACACTGAGGCACAGAAATGAAAGATCTTTCATATACCTCGTCCATCCTTGTCATCTGGTAAAGCTGCTGTCTCCTACTGGCTCCCAGCCGATGGAACAAACTTGCCCTCCATTAGAAATGCTCCTCTCACTCACTTGCCAGACTCAACTATGCCTACTGCCATCTCCTCCTGCTGCTGTCTCAGGTAATCCATACCACAGCACTTACAAAACCTTAGTCCGTGCTGCATGCACTTTCTCTTGCAATCTGGTTTTCCCAATTGTCTCATGTCCAGGGAATGTTTTCCAAGCTTGCCTGTTCTGTTAAATCTGACTTATTTGCTATAAAATTATGTCTTCTTTCATGTGACCCAAAATGTTGTCTAACTCTGCTTGATCTGCTTGTCTTGAACTACTGTTTGTAACTGAAAGTCTTTTGCAATAATTTGTATACTCTTACTTCCTCCCCTCCTGGGTCACACCTGGAAGCGAGCCTCAGGTCAGTGTGCCTATCCCGGTCAACAAATGTTTAATTAAATCTGTCTTACTTGCTGGGCTATTTTGTACTGCTTTTGAGCGTGTTTGCATGGTTTCATTTGCACACTATATTCAACTGATTTAGTCCCTGGGTTATTCCTTTGAATATAGCGTGAAAATGGTTCTGGGCTAGTTTTGCATACCATGTATTGCTAATTTTGCCCCAGGCTAAGTTTTGAATATCTGGCCCTAGAAGTAATTAACAAAGTTTTTAGCAGACCATCTAACACTCCAAAACTGATATTTCACAACAGGAAATTATTCACAAACAGATAACAAGTCATCTAGTCTTGGTTACTGAGTTCAACAGATTGAGCCATGAAGTGGTTCGTGTTATTAATAGTACTGGAGAGTCTTAGAAGCAGAGCAGAGATGGAGGGGTACACAGAAAACAAGCCCTTAATTAGTTAGAGCAGAAGCAGAGCAAACACTGAGGGAGTACACAGAAACAGATCCTTGATTAGTTACAGCAGAAGCAGAGCAAACACAGAGGGAGTACACAGAAACAAGTCCTTGATTAGTTACAGCAGAAGCAGAGCAAACACTGAGGGAGTACACAGAAACAAGTCCTTGATTAGTTGTAGCAGAAGCAGAGCAAACACTGAGAGAGTACACAGAAACAAGTCCTTGATTAGTTACAGAAGCAGAACATACACTGAGGAGTACACAGAAGAAAATCCTTGATTAGTTACAGCAGAAGCAGTGAAAACACTGACAGAGTACACAGAAACAAGTCCTTGATTAGTTACAGCAGAAGCAGAGCAAACACTGAGGAGTACACAGAAAACAAGTCCTTGATTAGTTACAACAGAAGCAGAGCAAACACTGAGGAGTACATATAAACAAGTCCTTGATTAGTTACAGCAGAAGCAGTAATATACGGATGACTTACAGTAGTCCACAGCTTCTACAAAGACAAAAGAAACAACAGCACATGACTAGGACCCCCACCTCAAGAAATGTTTTTCTATATGTACTTTGTGCTTTTCCCTGTTTTTCTCCCCGTAGTTCCTGGACACTGGCAACATGGTAGTGCATGCACATGCGCTCTGGGCACCGGCTCAGCCCCATTTGCACCACCCTTGGATATGGCCCAGCTCAATGTAGACAAACTGCCATTTGTCCTCCACCTGGTGGTAGTCAAGGGCCAGGCAGACCTCTCATCCCTCCCCAGGAGAGAAGAACTGCCTCATGGCAGCTCAGTCCACTTGTTCACCCCTCCACTGCTAACTTCTGATAACTTGGACTTGTTCCTAAATCTGGGTCACTGGCATAATGCGAGATGTAAGGCCCAGTTCCTTAACCTTCAGTGCCACTGAGACGGCTGACTCGAGGAAATTTTAAATGTGGAAACTATGTCTGTTATAGCAATACTACATACACACCAACATTTGGACATCCAAGGTCAGGCAAAACTGCAAGATAAATGAATTCATTACATTTAACTTGTGGATTTTATACATGCTTACATGCACATGTAGCATGAACTAAGTAGGCAAACAAAAAGACCATTGAAAGCAAGTATAAGGGAACGTAAAACTACAATCTGACTAAGAACAAAAGTTATGCAATGGCACAACATTCGGAGGAAGCAGCACATGGATTTGCAGCCAGATCTCTTAGTTGGTATAGAGAAATGACTTTCCTTTCAGGGTACATAATACAGTGGCATATACTGTGGCTTTGGGACAGCAGAGGCATTTGCCTGTGTATGCTATCCCACATCTCAGTGGTTATAACTACAATGCTCCTCTTTAGGTATGTGTCAAATTTCTTTTAAACCCATTAAAGGTTGGCTGGTTTAGTATATCTAAGGGGAGCTTATTCCAGAGTCTGATTGCCCTTGAAAGGAAGGCACTATTCCTAATATTAGTCCTAGTAACACAACACTGAGTTTGTTTGTTATGCATTCTTAAATTACAGATGTTGGGCAGGATTCACAAAGCAGATGCACTGGGTGCAAATGAGATGCACCAACGCAACCTGAAAATGCACCATGGAGCCATTCACAGACAGCACAGATGCCAGGTGCAGTCCAGATGCACTGCCCTCTAGGATGCCCGTGGATGCATGTAAGTGATATGCGATGCAGATCGAGGGGCATACACAGTGCAAAATGACCGTGAGCTATGGCGCATTCACACGGTGCATGTACCAAATGCGCCATGGAAAGATAAGTCTAAAAAGTAGACTTAACTGCAAGCCCCAGCAGACCAACAGAAAGATCGCAAGAGCTAGCAGGATGTGAGGGGCTGAAAATTCAGTATGGATGGAGCACCATTCCCTGATGGTGGACACGATAATGGAGATGAGGAGATGGGTGGAACACCAATGTGGTCACGGAAGGTACCATAGGTGGCCACCCCAAGGCAGTATCATGCCAGACTAACAGTCAAACAGCTCACTGACATGGAAACAGTAGGCCGATACCACCTAAACAAGGCTATTCTGAGGAAGCCCTGTGAACTGTGCCATGAGGAGATGCAGGCACCCACTGGATGAAGTCATGTCATAGCTGTGGAGACCAAGGTGACAACAGTAATGTGCTTACAACCAAGAGAACCTTCCAGAGGCCAGCCGGGGACACCACAGGTATCTCTCAGGCATCCACCTCTCATCTCCTCACATAATTCTTCACCCCACTGCTACCACATGCTTTGGAGTCCATCCACTTCCCAGGCACACAAGTAGAGCTGACAGCAGCAGTGCAGCAGTTCCACAGGGTGGCATGCATGCCAGGCATCACGAGGGCCATTGACTGCCTATGTGGCAATCCACGCACCGCCTGGTGATGATGTGTTAACATGCATCAACTATAAGGGTACCATTCAGTGACCTGCCAGGTGATATGCAATGTCACAGGGTGCATCAGCAATGTCTGTGCCACACACCTGACAGCACATGATGCCTTCATTTGGCACCAGTCAGCCTTCTGCCACAGATGTGAGGTAGGAGACATAACAAGCAGATACATAGTAGGTGTGTGGGACAAGCAGACCCCCTGAATAACAGGACACCATGTCACAGGATAGGAAGGGTGGGGCAGCTGTGCAGGTAGCACAATGTACAATGGGCATGGGGCAGTGGAGGGGAGAGTGCCACAGGTGTGCAAAACTAGTACAGTGCGGCACAGGTATAATGCATAGAAGGAGGTGCAGTGTCATGGGGGGCATGTGTTGCAGGGCCAAGTGTGCCAAAAGCATGCATGTGGGTACAACTACTGGGCACACTAGGCTGGAGAAAGGGGCCATGGCATGAGTAGAATACAATGGCATGGGCAGCCAGGGGCAGACAACAGCAGCAGGGCCAGACACCATCAGGAGGGAGGGGCAGGTAGGAAGACAGGGAAATGCAGAACACAGGCAGTGGGACACCAATGCCAAACACAGCAGTGCACCACTGTGCAGGGGCATAGCTGCATGTGATCAGTGGACTAAAAGCCACCTTTGCTTTCCACAGGTGTTGCAACATCCCCACTCAGACCCTGGCTATGCATCCCCTTCAGACAACCTGGAACAGAGGTGGAGGAGTGATACAGTGAGGCACACACCCAACCATGCCACTCTCATAGAGCGTGTCTTGGCATGTTGATGCACTTCCAGTGCTTGGATAGGTCAGGTGGGGCCCTACAGTACAGTCCTGAGAAGGCCCGTAGCCTGTTGTATACTACACAGTATAGCCATGGACCATGGAATAGCTTTCAGGATGTGGAGGTGAACAGTACTGGGGAGGAGGAGGAGGTGGGATGAGGATGCAGTGCCACAGGGTCCACAGGTAGGACTGCCAGTGGTGCAGTGTGACCCACACCTGGCTGTGAGGGCTAGGTGGTACAGGGACACACTGGTAGAAGAGCACTTGGTGACTACAGGAGAGTAGCACAGGTTTGTATTGAGGAGGAGCACAATGGTGAGCGTGGGCCAGTAACACAGGTGTGTAGCGCAAAGTGGGCACACCACACCACACATGCAGCCCCACCCAGCCACAGAGCACAGGCCATGCAGCAGTGCTGATGCCACAGTAGAATGAAGATATGCCAGTGTCCATGACAGACACACACACCCCAGTCAGCAGGCCATGTGCCACAGTGTTGCTGCCAGGGATGGCATGGATCAGTGTGCAGCTGCTGGCACATGTGCACAACAGACGACCGCACTCTCATCATGCCCATGCCACATGGTACAGCAATGGCGTACGGACATGCAGGTGGCACTGCACAAGGGAGTCCATGATGGCAATACACTTGGGCAGGCCATGCCACCCACACCACCCCATTCAGCAAGTGCCGGCAGTGGACACACAGCTGGCAGGTGCCATGGCTGTTGGATCGCGAATCTGGACATCATAGGGCACCATGGCCACTACAGACACATGGAGACTTTGCCTGTGACTGGTGGATGCTGCTTCAGCACCACCAGCCACAGGGTGTGTGCCCTGTAGGGGACGGCAGTGAGACTGTGAATGAGTGCTCACTGGGCTGGAGGCCCCTGCGAGCCATGTCGGTCCGGGATGCTGGGCATAGTGAGTTGTGGTGATGGCATCATCAGCAATGGATCCACCTGATGCAACTGCCAGGGCATATGAGAGGCACTACTGGGTGTGCGCTGTAGGCCATGGCACCACAGTGTGCCTCAGATGCACATGTTGCCTCAGCAGTAGCTGCAATCTGCTCAGAGCTTTGGTCATTCCACCTGCAGTAGGCATGCCTCTACCAACGTTTGGGCATGCCACGTGACTGCCAACTCATGCTTAAGGGCCATCAGCATCCAGAGGCCCCTTAATTTTGCCCGTAGGAATGCCTGCTCCTCCATGGTGTCCTGCAGAAGGCAGGCATAGCCTTCAATGTTGTCAGCAGCTAAGGGCTCCTAGTGACATCACCAATGGACAGGTGGTGAGCCAGCCTGCTGCATAGCATCCATGGACAGTGATTGCACCATGACAGACTGCAGCATGGGTGTGTCATGGGCATGCACAACCCCATCACATCTAGGAATGATGGAATCACAGTCCAGTGCCGCCTGCATATGCCCCACAGCACCTGGATGAGACATGCTGGCTGACCCCACTTCACAGCAGGACCAAGTGCAGAGGGCACAGCACCCACCACTGTGTGGACCCTGTGTGTGTGCCATGTGCAGCAGGGCCACCAACGGTGTCAGGTGCCACCTGTGCGTGGTGCACCACTGTGAACCATGTCGCCCAGTATCTGTGTGGCATCTGGATCACCAAGGGTATCACTGTACACCACCTGTGTGCCAGATGCCGGCGCACCAGCAGGGCATCAGTGTTGTTCACTGCATTCCTGGGTCATCACCAGCCAAACCCAGGAAATCCTTCAGCCATGAGATGTCATGCCCACCAGCAATGGCAACACTGGCTGCAGGGTTTGATGGGCCCTGCAACAGCAGGTGCTGCAGCTGGAGCAACTGGTGCATTGGAGAGCCAGGGATGACACCATCCCCACAGCCCACAGTCCTGTGGGACAGGGTGGCAACATCACCTGCTGAGGATCCATGCAGCCATGGGCATGGCTGCACCAATGAGGCATGATGGAGCTGTGAAAAGAAATGAGAGAAACATGATCAATGCCATTTGAAAGCACAGTGGCAAACATACAAGTACAGTGTGTCATTGTGGTGTGCCATGGGTGTACGTGACAGTCCTTGACACCGCCGGGCAATGCTCATCCCGCCACTGTTGCCATGCACCAGATGTGAATGGGGATGCTCAGTGCCATTACACACCCACGTGGCACCTTGTGTGTCTGTGCTGCTACACCATGCCCATCCAACAGTGGGATAGAACCACTAGCTTGGTGGGCAACAGTACAACACAGGTGCCCCTGCTGGCATGGCCAGATAGACACAGCTGTGCACAGGCGGTCCATGGCCACCCAAGATACTGCAACAGGCACACGTGCAGTCTGTAGCACCCAGTGGTCTGCCATGGCACACACATGTGGCTCTGACAGGTGTCAGGGCATGGATACTCCTCTCACAGTGCTGTGATGGCTATCACCTGTCTGGACACCCTGTACAGCTGACGGGCAATGCTGGCCATGAGCAGCTTTTCATTCAGGGTGAGATGAACACCTGACTGCGGACTACTCCTTGTCCTGCTCAGTGAGGCCTCGATGTGTGTCACCTTCTCCTTAGCCCTCCTGTTCCCTCTCATTAAGATGCTTCCTACCCTAGGTGGTCCAGTTGTACTTCCCCACCGCATTGATGTGGCCTGCCACTGCCTCCCAGGCCTCATTCCTCACTGCATGGCTGCCACCCTTGACAGACAGGACATCCCTGCACAGGTTGTACACCTTTATGAGGGCTCTCTCCTCATCAGTTGTAAAGTTTGGCCACCTACAACTGGCGGCATTGTCTTCTACAGACATCACAACTATTATGGGATAGGTGACACAGACATTAGACATGTACATGCAGGTCCCTGTGTGACCTGTATTAGCACATAGTGGCCACTGTTTGTAGGCACATCACCTGCCTAACAATGACCTGCCTTCAGAGCGCATCTGGGATGGTGTCCCGTCTGTCAAGGCAGTTTGTGCTGTCACCATCGTGTCCTGGTGCACTGTCATGGACAGCTGCATGTCCCTCGGCATGCCACACTGTATGCATGGCATGGTGCATAGGCTGGTGGCCTGGCCTACAAAGACACTCTGCACCTGGCACTGTATGTGCATGTACTACACCCTCCCCCATGCCCCCAACCTTGCTTAAGGTGGGCTGTGGAACAGTGTGTGGCACACACCAGGATGCAAGTGGTATCCTGCACATGTCTGGATGGTACCATGCTGTCAGTGGCTATTATCAGCATTTGCAGTAGCTACAATGGTACTGGAAATGTAAACAGAACTTACCTTCTTGCTCACTGGATGAGAGAAGACAGCAGGGGACATGATTGAAACTTTCCAAGTACCTTAAGGGCATAAACAAGGTGCAGGTGGGGGCCCTTTCCAATGTAGAAAAGGTACTAGAACAAGGAGACACAATATGAAATTGGAGGGCTAGATTAAGAGGTAATGTGAAGACATTTTTCTACACAGAAAGGATAGTCGATACATGGAATAGTCTGCCACACGAGGTAGTGGGGGCAAGCACAGTGGAGGGTTTAAGCATGCTTGGGACAGGCACAAGGGAAGCCTGAGAGGGAGGGAGTGATGACAAGCCATTGATTACATTGGGTGAGTGGCCACATACAATATATAGGGCCTACGGGCAGACTGATGGGCCTAGCAGTCCTTATCTGCCGACAATTTCTATGTTTCCATGTTTCTTCATGGCTGTGAAACCTCTTCAGTAACCTATGCTCAGTGTGGGCTGAGTTGGAAGCATTTATGGCTCAAGGCATGCAAATGAGGTTTGGAGCAAGTATAATGAGATGCTAAATAGCTGAGATTCGGTAATGGGCTGATTTGGGAGCAATCTCTGTGACTTGCATAATTGCCCTCAGCTCATTCCAATCAGCATGGTGCATCTGCTGTTCGAGTGCATATTTACATACCGCAATTGTCCGTGCATACTGCTACATCTGTGGGATGTTCTTGAATGTGCTGCAAGTCCATGGATGCAGTGTTTACGCATGTGCAGTGTGTTCTGACCCCTGAGGCACATCCCTGTGGCTGTGTGATTAGCATGACAGTTGCATCGGCAACATGCAGCTTGCACATGACACACGGTGCTGTAGGTACACTTTGCACATTCATATACGCCATGCACGCCATGCCTCCTGCTCCCAGGCATGCCCCTGATTGTGTGACTCTGTCTTGAGCACACGTGGGCTACTGCACAGCACTGTTGCTATGCATGACATTGTGTGACACACACAACATGGCAGACATGCATGACCTGCACATGTGCGACTCCAGCCATGGCCCCTGAACCCACTTTCACACCATGACACCGCACATTGTGCATGCATGTGTATGTGCCACTGGACCAATCCGCATCAGCGTGCTGTGCATGGTGATTTGCCCCATCACCAGAAAGGTGAATTGCATTTTGAGCAATGCAGAGGTTTTGAGTGTGCTTTTGGTTGTCTTGTGGTTGTACATATATGAGGACCTGCAATGCCGGGACAGGGTACAGCTGCACTATTTGTGGGAGCATGCACGCAGAAGGGCACTGCCCAACCAGGTATGTTACACTCATATATGTGTGGTGCAGTGCATGGGGTTGGGCCTGCTGTGCAACACAACAGCACACTCACAGGAGCATACACAGACACACACAAACACACTCACTCACTCTTGGGCATGGCTGCACCTGGCGCACTGTGGTGCTGTGTACTGCTTGTCACATGGGGTGGGACTGTCTGCAGTAGTGTGTGGGTGGGCCAGGGCCACTGTGCCATGCATGGGGTAGGACTGGCATTTGCATTAGATGCTTACAGATGGGCACAGGCCAGGTGCTGTGCGTTGCTGCGCACCGCAGGGCTGTTCACCAGTGGTGCACTGTTTGTTGGCACCTTCACTGCATGCCCACACTGGTGTTGGGGCGGTCATGCCATGTCGCATCTACTCATGATGTTCTTTCCTTTTCTGTGACCTGTAGGGCTGGAGAGCAGACAAGCCATTGAGTTGCGGGGAGCAGAGGGTCATTGAAGGTGCACAGTGTGGTGCAGGGAAGGTACCATGTCATGCATGCATTGTTTGTTAGATGAGGTGGGTGTCTGGTTGGGTAGGTGTTGCCAGCACACTATGCCTGCCTGTGTATCGCTTGTTATGCGGGCCTTTTGCTGGTGTGGGTGCAGCTGTGCCTGTGCCATGGTGGGCATGGCCCTTGCATCGGCAACATTCATGTGTGCATGCCGTGTACACTGTGGCCACTCATTGGTGCACCAGTGTTGTCCTGTCAGGGGCCACACAGTTGTGTAGGCCACTGCCTTGTGCTTGTGTTGCATGTGGCTTGCCTCTCTGCCCCCTGCACAGGCCACTGTCTTTACACATGGGTCATGTGCCCACATGGTTCCTGTTCACATTTGCAAGGTACCTTATGCCTGCATTGTGCATTGTGCCCGTGGCCTCTGTGCCATCTCCATGGTGGATGCCACCAGCCCACGCACGGGTGGTGGGGGTGGTGTTTGGTACATGGTACTTAGTATCTGTTCTCTGTGTTCCACCCAGGTCCTCAGGATGTGCATGCTGGTGGCTATGGCCATGTGGGATGTCGGCAGGAGGCTCTACAGGATGTAGGACCACATGCACAGTGTGCCATCTGTGAATCCCTGAGGCCACTGTTCAGGATGCATGGGGTGTTTGCTGTGGACACTGGGTGATGTGGCCCAGCTACTGATGGCACGGGTCGGTGCCCTGTGCGCCATCCCGCCATGCCCCATGGCTTGATGTTGGTCTCTATTTTCTTTGTTTGACCTCCTTCAGTTGTTTGCTGTCCTCCCATCTCCTATATCTGTTCCCACTGCCAGTCTCCTCCCTGCTTTGCCCAGTTTCTGGTTTTGTAAATAGTCCTACAATCCCCATCCCTTGTTCACTTTCTAATTGTACTTAGTTATTCCTGTTGATGTTGGTGTTCTCCTTTATTAAATTATTTATCTGACCCATTGTCTGTGGCCCCTCACTGTGCCATGTCTGTGGGTTAGGTGTCATTTACAGCCTGCCACTGTCCCTGTGGTGCTGTACTCCTGTCTATAGCTGTATTTGTACAGACTGCTACATTCTGCCCCATCCCGCCCACTGGTAGCCTCTATGTTGCCTGTGGCTTGTGTGGGGCCTACTGTTCCGCTGCTCATGTGTCTGCCCTGGTCTGTGCGTGTTGCCTGGAATGCACCCATTGCACTGCTGCACTATCCATCATTGGCCCTGTGTGGTCTCCTGTGGTTGGTGGTCTGGCATGCCTGTGTGGAGCAGTGGTATCACCATGTGCCACCTGGCCTATGCACCGGTGTTGCCTTATGTGGCTTCATCACACTGCCATGGCCCTGGGATGTGTTGTGGTGGCCTTGTCCATTGCCTGCCACCTTGCTGCATGTTGTCCCCTGTTGGCCTATGGCACCTTGCCGGCGGCAGTGTGCCTGTCCTGTATGCCTGCCGTGGGCTTATGTAAGTTGAGTCATGTGGTTATGGGTGTTGTTCTGTATGCCCTGTCTCTGCATTTCATCTGCTGTGGCACTGTTGGGCCCTTGGCCACTCTGCCTTGTTCCTTTGGGCACGTGTTCCTAAAATCCTTTTTCCCACAGCATTGTCCCCTATTGCTCCCACATTCCTGCTGGGTTTGCTTCGTATTCACTCTTCTCCTCCCTGGGTGGTTGTGCGCATCACGGATGCACTGGGGCATCTACCCTTGTGCCATGCACAACATGCGCCATTCACAGTGGGGTTGCGCGATGACATCCCTTTGTGCATCACTTGGCTTTGGTGGGCATATCCTGTGTGTGTTGGCAATCTAATTTGCGCTTAGCACATCGCTTGAATACTGCCTGTTATCTTTATATTTAAAGTCAAGATCTGATGATAATTTTATATCTTCAAGATTTTGAATAGATTCAAAAGGTCACCCGTTTGTCGTCCTTAGATCAAGGGCCACAATTTAAGTATTTCTAGCCTATGTTTACATATTGCATGTTTGAGATTAAATATCTACTTTGGGTGGGATATTCAGACTGTGCCAGGCTGTGACGCAAGCCTGGGCGCAGCTGCAACTGGGATGTGCCAAGGCACTGACATTGAGATATTCAATGGTGCTGCACCATGGCCCAGCACCATTGAATATTGCTCTGTGGCCACCCACAATGTGCATGGCCAGTGGCACTGCACCAGCGCCAAGTGGCCAGAGAGTGGCAGGGGATGTGCTAGCACAAGTGCCGTTGTGCTAGGGCGATCAACCGCGATATTCAAAGGTGCACATGCAGATAGGCCATTTGCATGTCATTATGGGCGCATTTGGATGCAGGTGTGCCCATCCCTGGCGACTTGCACCTGGCGCCCTGCTAGGCTGCAGCCTTCGGGACCGACGCCCCTGCACAAACAGCAAAGTTCCCCACAGCCTGATCGCGAGCATAAGTATAGAAATATGTAACTCCATATCCCTGGTGGTCCAGTGGACTGCTTGCAGCTCAATCACGGCATAAGTATAGAAATATGAAACTCTATATCCCTGGTGGTCCAATGGACCGCTGCAGCCTGATCATAGGCATAAGTATAGATATATGAAACTCTTATATCCCTGTTATCAGCCTGAGCAAATGGGCATGCAGACCATACACCGTACTACACAGTCCAGATATGTGAATGAATCAATTCACATATCTGGACTGTATAATACAATCTGCAAGCCCATTGTTACGCTGTGGACCAATGGGCGTACAGCTGTACTGTATGTGGTCAGTCGGTGGGGGCCAGGCAGCATGTGGATGGGGAACTGCCACCCGCTGCTGACCGGGGAAGTGGGTGGCGGGGCTCAGTGGGATGGTGGGGAGGGGGGTACCGCTGAACCACCAGAGATGGGATCTAATCTTGTTTTAGACATCTGCCCACAATCAGGCTGCGATAGGTCCACTGACCACCTGGATACAGGAGTTACATATAATTGTACTTATTTTATTTTATTTATTTATTTAAGAGTTTAACCAGGCAGGCATACTGAGCGGAGTACCACTCATTTTCAGACGTGATCTGGGGAGATGGGGTTAGAGAAACATTGGTTGGTACATACATTTTTTATACAGTATGGGTAGAATACATGGTGAGACGAAAGATGCATTACAACATACAGCAGGTATTACAATAGTGTAGTAGAGTTTGTTGTCAGAGGGCTGCAGGGCATCTGACAAGAGGACAAATTATTTGTTAGTTATGCATTTAATACAGACAAGTAGTAAGCAGACCCTACAGTGTAGCAACTGAGATTTGTCATGTCTGCTGGTTATCAGGAAAATTGTGGGCTTGTTCATTATGGCTACTGCAAGATGTGCATGTGGTCGGAAGTGAGCGTGAGACAGTGGGTTAAGATGCCCGGGTTTGTGGAGCTCCTGATATCAGCAGGCAGGTCATTCCATAGTTTAGGCATGCGATATTTGAAAGCCGATTGACCCTTGGAGGTATGCATGAAAGGGACTTGAAGAAGCCTTGAGTCAGAGCTTCTGAATGAGTAGGTAGGGAGGGCTGAGCTGATATGGCAGATGCAGAAAGGGGAAGGGACTGTGACCAAAATTTGGGGATGACTCTGGAGCAGTGGATCTGTCTGTAGGTTGTGAGTGATGTCAGGGCTAGGTCCCTGTACAATTCACAGTGGTGGGTCATTGGGGGAGTCAAGGACGAAAAGGCAGTAGGAGTGGAAAAGAGTGTCTATGTTGGTCAGGTTAGATTGCAGTACGGCACCATATACTACGTCCGCCATAGTCAAGTATAGGGAGGCTAATTTTTGAACAATTTCCCTCCGGACCTGTTTGGGCATGCAATCCTTATTGCGATATAGAGCACCAAGTTTCAGGTACATCTTATTGTGTAAGGATTCGATATGGGTAGAGAAATCCAGGTATTGGTCAAGCCAGACTCCCAGGTATCTGAAAGAAATGCAGGACTCGGGGGGGGTCCCATCTAGGGTAGGAATGAGAGTGTGATGCTAGGCAGGAGAGTCGAGAATGCGACCCGAGGTGAGTGTGACTTTTTTTCATATTTAGGGATAGCTGGTTTGGCGTAAACCAATTCTGTATGGCATTGAAAACCTGCTGAAGCACATTTGATACTGCTCTGGTGGACAGTCCGAGGCGATAGTGCGGTGTTATCCACGTACATTTGGATGGATGACAATGCAGGCCTGCGAGGTCATTTAGGAATATTGAAAAAGTAGAGGTCCCAGGACTGAGCCTTTGGGGACCCCATAGTGACTGGTAGAGGGAAGAAGATGGGGCCAATTTCACCAATTGATATCTGCCTTACAGGTAGGCATGAAACCAGCAGAGGCCAGCCTCATTTAATTTTGCTAGTAGCTTTGGGTGGGAGACAGTATCAAAAGCCTTGGCCAGGTCAATGAAAATGGCCGAGGTGATATGCCCTTTGTCCATTCAGATAGGATGTCATCGGTGAGTCTTAGTAGGGAGGTGATGGTAGAGTGAGACTTTCGGAAAACAGACTGATAAGGGGAAAAAAAGAGGTTGTGTCTAGGAATTGGGAAAGTTGGGCGAGTGTGAAGTGTTTCTAGCATGCTCCTAGGTGACAGGTTTAAAGGCTTCCTTGGCAAGCTTTTAAACTAGCCAAGGGAGGTGCTGATAGGAAACAGGAAAGTTCAAGTCTCCCCCACAACACATGGCAGGTAGTAGGGTAAACACTGAGGTACAGAACTTGACAGAGGGCAGGACAGGGGTGAATGAAAAATGGACAAGGGCAATAAGAGCAGGGATGGGGATAAAAGGATAAAGCCAACAGTAAATGGAGGGCAAGAGTACCAATGCCTGTAGTCTTGGAAACAAGCTTCCAGAGCTAGTAGCCTGATGGAAGAGGAACACTTGGATATTGTGGCAGTCACAGAAACATGATGTCAACATACCAGGGTACACAATCTACAGAAGGGACAGAGAGGAAAACAGTGAAAAGCAGATATACTGAATGAATACTTTGCTCAGTATTCACAAAAGAAGAAGAGGAGGAGCTACCTAAACCAAACAGTAGAAGCACTCTGGATAATGGGGTTGACACCAGTCCATTTTCAGAAGAAAGAGTACTGAAAGAACTCCTAAAACTCAAGGTGGACAAAGCAATGGGGCCTGATGGGATTCACCCTAGAATCCTAAAAGAGCTAAGGGAGACCTAGTGACACCACTAACCACACTTTTTAACAAATCATGGGAAGATGAGGTGGTACCTGAGGACTTGAGGAGGGCAGATGTGATTCTCCTTCACAAAAGTGGGAGCAAGGCAGAAGCAGGAAACTACAGACCTGTTAGTTTGACTCAGTGGTGGGAAAATACATAGATACATAGATACATAGACAGTGTCGGCAGATAAGGGCCTATGGCCCACCCAGTCTACCCATTTGAGCTTGTAAGTTCAGTTTGTTTTCCTAGAAGTCTGTTTCCCTTACCCGGACCTCTAGAATTCCTTTATGTCTATCCCATGCATTCTTAAATCCTGTGATTGTTTCAGCCCCCACCACTTCCTCTGGCAGGGTGTTCCACTTGTCCACCACCCATTCTGTGAAGAAATTCTTTCTCATGTTTCCTCTGAATCGTCCTCCCTCCAACTTCATCCCATGCCTTCTAGTCCTGGAACATCTTTTTCACTTAAAAATAGTGTTTTACTGCACCCTGTTCCTCCCTGTAAGATACTTGTATGTCTCTATCATATCCCTCTCCCTCCTCTCCTCCAGGGAGTACATGTTCAGTTCCTTCAACCTGTCTTCATAGGACTTGTTATACAATCCATGCACCATCTTTGTTGCCCTCCTCTGAACCTTCTCTACCCTGTCTATGTCCTACGTGAGATATGGTCTCCAGTACTGTACACTGTACTCCAGGTGGGGCCTCACTAGTGTCTTGTATAGCAGAATTATGACCTCCCTTTTCCTGCTGGTGATGCCCCTGCCTATACATCCCAGCATCTATTTGCTTTACCTGCTGCCTTGTCACACTGTTTCCCTACCTTGAGGTCATCAGAGATGACAACCCCAAGATCCCTTTCCTGCTTGGTGCATGCTATATCCTCACCCCCAACTGATATATTGTGCCAGGGTTTTGTGCCCCATATGCATTATCTTGCACTTCTTTGCATTGAATTTCAACTGCAAATCCTGACCATTCTTCAAGTTTCTGCAGGTCCCTTCTCATTCTGTCTACACCCTCTGGTGTGTCTACTCTGTTACAGAGCTTTGTGTCATCAGCGAACAGTGAAATTCTGCCTTCTAGATCCTGCTAATGTCACTGATGAAGATGTTGAATAGGACCGGGTCCCAACACTGATCCCTGTGGTACCCCACTGGTCACTCTTTCCTCTGTGGAGTGACAGCCATTTACCACCACCCTCTGTGTCCTGCCACCCAGCCAGTTACCTAGCCACCACACTACTGTCCTGCCCACACCCATATTCCCCAGTTTGTGTAATAGTCTTCTATGTGGCACAGTGTCAAAGGCCTTGCTGAAGTCCAGATAGGCCATGTCCACTGCCCTCCCCTGATCCACCCTCACTAGTCACCCAGTCAAAAATTCAATGAGGTTGGTCTGACATGACCTCCCCTGGTGAAACCATGCTGCCTTGGGTCCTGTAGTCCATTGACAACCAGATGTTCCACCAATCTCTCCTTCAGTAGTGCTTCCATGATCTTTCCCACTACCGAGGTGAGGCTGACTGGTCTGTAGTTCCCTGCTTCCTCTTTGTTCCCATTTTTGTATAAGGGGACTACATCTGCTGTCCTCCAGTCTTTGGGTACCTCCCTGTTTCCAGTGATTGGCTAAACAGGATAGCCAGAGGTTCAGCCACTGCCTCTCTTAGTTCTTTAGGACCCTGGGGTGCACCCGTCTGGCCCCATTGCTTTATCAACTCTTATTACTTCCAGTTCCTTCAGGACCCTTTCTCGAGTAAAGGGACTTGCGTCCATTTCTGCACCATTCTCACCCCTTGTACTCCTTCAGACCCATTTCCCCTCTTCCTCAGTAAAGAGCTGAGCAGAAATACCTGTTCAATATGTCAGCTTTACTGTTGTCATCCTCCACACGGCTCCCATCCTCCCCTTCAGTCTCACTATCCCTCCCTTTGTCTTTCTTTTTTCACTTATGTACCTGTAAAGGTTTTGTCCCTTTACCCACTGATTTTGCAATGTGTTCTTTTGTCTGAGCTTTGGCTTCCTTACTGACTTCCCTGCCTCCCTTTGTTTCTCCTGGTACTTCTCCTATCCCTTCTGCCTGTGTCTTTTGTATTGCCTGAATGCAATCTTTTGGCTTTCACTTTCTTTGCTACCTCTTTGGAAACCATAATGGTCTCCTGTTCCTTTTCCTCTTGCTAACCTGCTTAATGCATAATTCTGTTGTTTTTATAATCCCCATTTTAAATACTGCCCACTGTTCCTCAACCCCTGATTCCTGTCCCATTCCCCTTAATGCCTCTTTCAAGTATCTCCCCATTTTCCCAAAGTCTGCGCCTAAAATCCAGGATCGTGTTTTGTGTGGTTTGGTTCTGCTCTTTCTGTGATTTCAAACCACAGTGACTGGTGGTCACTGTTACCCAGATGCTCCCCACTGTTACCCCATCACACTGTCCATGTTTGTGAGCACAAGGTCCAGTATTGCCTTCTGCCGAGTTGGTTCCATGACCAGTTGCTTGAGGAAGGCACCCTGAAGGAAGTCCAGGATAAATCTGCTCCTAGTTGATGCTGCTGCTGGAATGCTCCAGTCCGCGTCTGGAATATTGAAGTCTCCAACGGTACTACCTCACCCTTGTCTGACATCCTTTGGATGGCTAGCATCAGCTCCCTGTCTGTTTCTTCCTCCTGGGCTGGTGGTCTATAGACCACACCTGTCTTGGATGGCTGGCCCCATTTTCCTTTCCAGCTTAACCCACAGTATCTCTCCCCATTTTGTTCCTCCTGGATCTCTGTGGCCCTTATGTCATTTTTCACATACAGTGCCACTCCTCCTCCCTTCCTGCCTGCTCTGTCTCTTCTGAATATGTTGTAGCCAGGTTTGGCCATCTCCCAGTCATGGTTATCATTACACCAGGTTTCAGTGATGGCCACAATGTCCAGGTCTGACTGTGCCATAACAGCCTCCAGATCTTCCATCATGTTGCTAAGGCTCCTGGCATTTGCACACATGGCTTTCCATGATTTGACCTCCTAGACTGCTTCACTGTTCTACCCAGCCCTTCCTTGGTTGTCATTTATCCCTGGTTCTCCTTGCTGTCTGCCCTTCTGCTGAATTTGCCCTTTTGCTTATCCACCTCTTGGGCACTAATCTCCATCTTTTTGCACACTGCTTTGCAGAGATAGCCTCCTCTGGTTCACTGGTTCCACTGCTAGCTGTGGGGGTGAGACAAGTAGGTACCCTCCTTGCTGGCCTGCCACCCCTTTGCTAGTTTAAATGATGGAATCACTTCTGAAAGAAAGAGTTGTTGAGTACCTAGAGGCCAGTTGGGCAGGGACCCAAAGCAGCATGGATTCACAGCAGGAAGGTCATGTCAGATGAATCTAATCAATTTCTTTGACTGGGTGACTAAAGTAATAGACTAGGGAGGGGCTGTGGATATGGCCTACCTAGACTTTAGCAAGGCATTTGACACAGTCCCGCACAAAAGATTAAAAATCAAGTTAGCCAGCCTGGGAGTGGATCCCAGGGTGGTAGCCTGAGTAGAAAACTGGCTGCACAACAGGACACAGAAGGTAATAGTGAATGGAACACATTCTGAAGAAAGGGATTTACCAGTGGAGTATCTCAGGGCTCAGTACTGGGTCCAGTCCTCTTTAACATCTTTATAGGTGACATTGCAGAGAGTCTGGAAGGAAAGGTATGCCTCTTTGTGGATGACACAAAGATCTGTAACAGAATTGATACATAAGGGGTAGAAAGGATGAGAAGGGACTTGGCAAGATTGGAGGAATGGTCAGACATATGGCAACTTAGATTCAATGCAAATAAGTGCAAGTAATGCACCTGGGAAATAAAAATCCAGGGAGAAAGAGTACACAATAGCAGGGAAGATACTAACAACAACAATAATGGAAAGGGATCTGGGTGTAGTCATATCAGATGACCTAAAGGTGGGTAAGCAATGTGAGAAGTCAGTAAGGGGATACTGGGATGGATAGGAGGGGCCTCACAAGTAGAAAAGGGAAGTGGTTATCCTCTGTACAGACAGTTGGTGAGACCCCATCTGGAGTACTGCATGCAGTTTTGGAGACCTCATCTACGCAAGGACATAGACAGGATGGAAGCAGTCGAGAGGAGGGCAACTAAAATGGTGCAGGGTCTACATCAGAAACCATGTGAAGAGAGACTGAGAGAGCTTAATATGTATACCCTTGATGAAAGGAGGGACGGGGGACATGATAGAAACTTTTAAGTACCTCAAGGAATCAACAAAGTCCAGGAGGGTAGCATCTTTCAGAAGAAGAGATGTGTAAGAACAAGGGGCACAATTTAAAGTTAGAGTGGGGACGGCTCAGGGTAATGTGAGGAAATTCTTTTTCACGGAGAGGGTAGTGGATGCATGGAACCGCCTTCCTGAAGAGGTTGTGGGGTCTAAAACAGTGGGGAATTCAAACATGCATGGGACAGACATAAGGCAATTATAGTGGGGGTTGCAGGAATTAGGCTGTTGGTTAACTAGAATCTGCAGCTTATCCAATAGGTAGGGAAATGGGCAGACTGGGTAGGCCAAGTGGTCCTTTTCTGCCATCAAAGTCTATGTTTCTATGTTTCCTGTATTTTAGCCAGAATTGGAAGAAGGGAGATGGGTTGATAATTGCCCAGCATAGAGGATTTCCTGCCTTAGGGAAGGGGATAACAGTCGCATGCTTCCAATCGGCTGGGATTTTGGCCATGGAGAAGGAGAGGTTGAGAAGATCGGCTAGTGGAGCGGCTATGGCAGGAGCAGATGGGTGAAGCAATTTGGCGCCAGGCCAGATGGACATTTACCTTTGTTAGGGTTGAGTGAAATCAGTAGTTGCAGCACTTCAGCTAGGGTGACTGGATGGATAGAGAAACTGGGGTGTGTGTGGAGTTCAGAGATTGCAGTGGGGTGCGTGGTGTGAATGAGGTGTGCGGGTGATTGGATAGGAGAGAGGCTGCACAGCTAGCAAAGAAAATGATAAGCGGGCAGACTACTTCTCCAGGGTCGGTGACGGTCTAACCTTGGATGGATAGGGTCAGGGTTGGAGGTTGGATGGGAGGGAGAGGAGGGATTTGAGAGTTTTCCAGAAATGTGTGGGGTAGTTGAGGTTTGAGTTTAAAGCGGACGTGAAGTAGCTCTTTTGCCCAATGAATCATTTTGGTGCAGGAGTTGTGGAGGGTCCGGTATGTTTGTAGGGATTCTTGGGAGCATGACAGCTTATGTTTGAGCCATGCCTGATCTCTGAGTCGGCAGCTGCTAATGAGATCGGCTGAGACCCAGGGAAGGTGGGAGCCCTTGCTCGTGTGCTTCTTTGCGGGGCAGATTATCCCAAACTGTGAGAAACCTGATCTTAAAAGTTTCATAAGCGTAGTCAATCGATGGTGCTTTAGGTATGAAGGATCAGTCAATATGAGCCAGGTCATATAGGGGCACAGGTAGAACTAAGGGTTGTCGACTGCATGAGAATCGTCCTGGGGGGTTGCGGGTCTGTGCACTTTCTTGACCATGTGTATCATGTGGTGGTCACTTAGGGAGTCAGGAGGAGACCAGCACTAATGATTCTGTGAGGGTGGGTAGTGAGGTCCCAGTCCAGGAGGGAGTGGTTAGGAGTTTTAGGGTTTAGCCAGGTGGGTTGTGAGATTTGCTGGGAGAGGTTTAGTGCATTTATTTTGGTGCATAGTTTGGCCCTGTCTTTGGCTAGCAAGTTGAAATTGAAATCGCCAAAGATATGGAGCTCCCCAGCTGTGGCTGTTCATTTTAGCAAGGCCAGGTGTTCTAGGGACGCTGGGCAGGGGGGTACTAGGGGCGCAGTAGAGCCTGCAATGTAGAGGCGGGAGTGAGGCAGTGCAAGTTTGATTACTACAGACTCTATTTGGTGTGATGGTGTGAGGATTTGGACCAGGGTGAACTGTAGCCTGGAGGAGATAAACATGGCAATATCTCCCCCTTTTCTTGCCTAGATGGTCTTGACTGATCACTGCATAGCCAGGGATGGCAATAGCAGAGTCCATGTGTGTGGCTTTAGCCATATCTCTGATAGTATGAGGATGTCTGGGTGCAGAGATAGGGCAGTGAGTTGTAGTTCTGGTAATTTTTTCAGGAGGCTGCAGATGTTGAGATGCAGTAGTCGGAGGCCCTTGGGGAGGCTCGTTTGAGTGTGTGGAGTGTACCTGTGATCGGGCTGCAAGCGGTCCACTGGACCACCAGGGATATAGGAGTTACATATTTCTAATTTATGCCCATAATCGGGCATGAGAGCGCTACCCAGTGGAGGAATTATGCCAGAGCTCGGTGCCACCATAGCTGGCAGCTGCCGTGTTGCGCCTGCAACATGGCAGCTCACCTGTGGGTGGCCGGCTGTTGCTCCTTTATTTTTGGAACAACTGTATGCAAGCGCATGTAGGGGTTGTGCCTGCATGAGCTTCACACATCCGTGATGAACATCGGGATGTCGAGGAGTCTCTTTCGTGCTGCATCGTTATGATGTGCCCTGGCACATCAGGATTTGATATACGCACTTTCCCTTTTGAATATAGCATCAGGGCACATCAGTGGGTTGTGCATGGCACAACTGTGTTGCGCATGCACAATCCTTCTGAATATCCCACCCTTGATGTACTGATGTTGAGCTTTTCCAATATTTCTATATCCTGTTTTAGGCCTGGTCCCCATACTCGAAAGCAAAAATCACTGTGTGGTCGTACATGTGATTTATATAGCGGCATCAACACTGCTTGGGATTTAGTAAAGATCTTTTAATACAGCTGGTTAGATGGTTTACTTTTCTGGCTACATTCCTGCATTGGCTACTGTGTTTCATATTACTGGAAATTATAACCCCCAGGTCTTTAACTTTGTCTACATCTTCTAGGTTCTTATCATGAATCTTACACTGTTTGTGGTTCTTTTTCCACAGTACTGAACCACGCATTTATTGTGACTGAAACTCATATTATTTTTAGCAGCCCATCCAATGATATGTTTGAGGTACTTTGTCATGTTGTTGTGGTCTGAGTCAATACTGACCTTGCCTCCCAGTTTCAGATCATCGGCCAATTTGATAAGAATATTATTACATTTTATTTGTAAATCATGTACAAAAGATGATATAGTAATGGTCCCAAGACAGATCCATGGGAATACCACTCGTCACCTGTCCTCTGATGATAGATAGCCATTCACATGTACCATCTGAGACCTGCTTGTAAGTCTTGCTACTATCCATGAAGTTGTGTGTTTATCTTTACCGAATTTCATGTTTATCTATTACTCCAGAATGCAGGAGGTATCAGAAGCCTTCTGGAAGTCAAACAATATCACATCTATTGGTTCATTCTCATCCGGGTTTTGCTAACCTTATCATAGAAAGTCAGAAGATTTGTGTTACAACTTCTTTTTCAGTAAAGCCATGTTCGGTGCTATCCATTTGTCCTTGGTCTTTTAAGTATTTTGTTATCTCATCTTTTATTATTTCCTTTATTTGTTTAATAATAATAATAGAGGCCAGACTGATAGGTCTGTAGTTAGATGGTATATTTTAGTTTCCTTTTTTATAGCTAGGAACTACAGTGGTCCTTTTTCAATCTTTGGTACACCTCCTTCTGTAAGACTCAAGTTTTATTTACTATGATAGATAAAGGGTATTGCTAAAATATCTGCTAATTCTTTTAGTAAACATAGATTGTAAGCATCAGGTCCCTGTGATCTGTTACTCTCTAATTTGCTAAGTTTATTCTTTATTAGATTGTTTCTGTTTTAAGGGTGTTGATATTTTTATTAATATGTGTCTCCTCAGATTGTCTCTGTGGTTAATTGTGCTCTGGATGTAGTTGAGCAGAAGTATTCATTAAATACACAAGCCATTTCTTCTGGTTTACTATACGTTATGATGTTTTGGATTATTGAACCCATCTCACTTGATGTACCTCTTTTAGTGTTTATCTAAGAGTAGAAGCTGTAAGTTGTCTTTTAGTGGGCTAGTATAAATCTGATATCCTCGTGCATTAGTTAGTGTAGCTTTTAATTGTTTTAATATTGATTTATATTTCCTCACATTAGGGCCAGGTATTTAAAATTTTGCGCTGGGTGCAAACCGGTTGCACTGAGTTTAGTGTGGGATTAGCGTGGGTCCGCTGTATTTAAAAGGGCAGATAAGCGCACACAATCAGCATTTGCACCGAGCAAAATCATAACATATGCAAGGGGCAAACTGAGGGAGCATGTCGAACAATGCTATATTCAGCGACTGGCACCATGCAAGGTGGTTTTGCGTGACTTGGCATGACACTTTGCGTGGTGCAAATTATCGCCTAGGAAAAGGTATTCTTAACCTAGGACAATCCAGCTTTGTGCAACATTGTGACTTTGCATGTCTTTGCACAACCTTAACCATTAAGTATGACACATGGAAAAAGCAAGACATAGAGAAACATGCTGCTCACTAGATGGCGTCACAATGATGCCATCATCTGCCTCCAGTCCCAGCCATGCCAGACAGTAAGTGGTGACCCAGCCCCAGTGGACACCATGGTTCTGTGGCCATACAACACACACCTGCAGGCCACCTTTGTGGGCGCCAACAGATGCCAGCACACGCTGCAGCACTGTGGGTGAGGAGGGAAAGGTGTATGGGTGGTCAGGCTTCACCACAGACTGGGTGCAGTCACATGGCTAGGACAATCACACAGTGCATAGGGGGCCAGTACTGGAATACCCCAACACCAGTGTACCTGTCTGATCATATGTGCCCCCAGCCACATTCCGCACAGCTGTGCACACACCACCACACACACAGCTAGCCATGTATATGTCACTGTGAGCATCCCATGCCAGAGGTGCAGCATCTGTGAGTCACACAACAGTGTAACAGTAAAGTACACTGTCAGTAAACACCTGCAAGTTGGGCCTGTCACTATGTACAGTGCAGTGGTCATCACTGCCTTACACACCATAGGCATTGCTGTGTCCCTCACACTACCAGTTTTGTTGCTACTGTAGCATCTGCTGTGCACTGCAGCATGACCTACAGTGTGACAGTTCCATGCAGTACCACCACCACCTGTGCCTCTGCTGTGTTGTCCCTGCTGCACAATATGCTGTGCTGTACTGTATACATGTAGCTTGCAGCTACCATCATGCACTGCCAGACTGACCTACAGGTGGAGCTGCAGGCAGACCCGCCAGCCCTTGTACTTCCTGACTGACCTACAGGTGGAGCTGTGGGACCCTGCAGTAACGCTGGGCAAACTGCATGCAAATCAGGGCATAATGAGATACTAATCTGGATGTTTGCCCAGAGACTACCTAAGTAGGCTCATTTGTATGTCACTGTTAAATATGGCAAAGTTTAGCCCAGGCAAACAGCTTAGCTCTGTATTAGTATTTTACTATTGAACTATATTGGTTTCTTACCCTTTTATTAGAAACTTTTCTTAAGTCTTCGGGTTTTTTTTATTATTATTTCAGTGAATAAAGCCCAAGCTTCATCGATTTCATAGGTAGAATTTTGTTGGGAAGATCTACATCCTGAAGTTGTTGCCTAATTGACATCCAGTCTGCTTTATTATAATTAATGAAGTTTGAGTTGCCCTAGGTGTAATGTTTTGTTTTTATCCAGACTGAAACTGACTGTATTATGGTGCCGTTTGGCATGGTTGCATTTATTCTAATGTTTGTGACATCATTTGGGGTGTTTGTTACTATAACATCCAGTATGTTGTTACCCTTGGTAGATTCTAATACCATTTGATGTAGCTCTAGGTTTTGCAGGAAATCAACAATGTTTTGGTCATGAGTACCTGTTGCCTGGTCTGTTGTCCAGTTAACATTTGGCAAGTTCAAATCTCCCACTATTATAACATCCCTTTAGTTGTTCTATATTTGTTTCAACAATAAATTGGTTGAATTTGTACTGTTGTTAGGTGGCCTATATCATTCTCCCTAGGAAGAAACATTTCCCTATCATCCCTGTTACATTTAGCCATATAGCTTCTACTTCAGATTCTACTGTAGTATTTACTTCAACCATATGGCATCCGATATCTTTCTTGTATATATGGCAACACACCCCTCCCAGCCAGACCTAGGTCCATTAAACAGCTTGTAACCCTGTATCTCCTTATTCTGTTGGCTGTTGTTGTCCCACAGGCCCTGAAATACAGATGAAAGCCATCTTGTTTGATGCTGACTGGCATTCGGTTGTGCAAGCTTTTCACTATTTAAGTTTCTTGATTTAAGGAACATCATGTTTGCCTTTTGTACTCCTTAATCTCTCATTTGTTTGTTTTATTATTTGGTTGGTGTGAATTTCCTTTCACCCTAGGTTAGCCAGTTTAAACTGGCCATTGCTTCCCTCAGTGTACTCGACCCCACACTTTTGGTGCCCTTTCTACTAAGATGCAAACCATCTTTTCAATACATTTCTGGTTTGTCACAAAACTGTCCCAGTGTCTTATGAACATGCATTTTTTTCCTTAGCCCAGTTCCTCATCCATTGATTGATGTGTTAATTTCTTCTTGTCTCCTTCCTCTCATTTGCTCTGGTATTGATAGTATTTCAAAATACTACCTCACATCCTTACCTTCAGTTTACCAACTAATTTCATGAAGTCACTTTTTACCTCCCCTCCCTTTCCTCAACATCATTTACACCTACATATATTACTGCTGAGTCTCCTGCCCCTTTAAATATTTTATCAGTCATTTTGTGATGTACCTTGCCCTGCACCTGAGTAGCTACATACCATAATATGTTCTTTGTCATACTAACAGATGTAACTATCTGTATATTTTACTATAGAGCCTCCCAAACTACTAGTTATAACTTATTTGGGTTGGGGTGTGGGAGTCTCTTTTCACTGACTGATGTTTCATGGTGGATTGACCTTCAGTTTTTATGATGTTGTTATTTTCATTATTGTTTAGTAATGAGGTATATCTATTTGTCAGGAGAACATCCTCTCTTTGTAATGGATTACTACTAGGGCTTTTGTCTCAGACATTGTATTTAGCTCTCTTGAAATTCTGTTTGGTGATTTGGTTTAGTGAACCTCTCTTCCCCTTTTTTTTTTTTAATAGTTTGGACTTCACACCATTCATTGTCTGTGTTGCTTATTTCAAATGTTGCTTTCATTTTGTGATATGAAGTACTAGGAACAGTTAGTTTGGCTGCCTGGTTTGTTTTAGTTAAAGTAGGATATGCCCTCAGTTTGTTTGTCAGACCTTGAGTTTTCTCAGTGCCTCTACAGTAGTTGCTTAGAAAACAGCAAGAGTTGTTGTATTATGTGTTGTCAATGCACTTGGTACATCGTAGTTGTTCACTAGCTGCTCCTTTGTGAATCAAAGAATACAGTAGACATAGATTACATTGATAACCAATGTCACCATCTAGTGTCATGATTTTGTTTGCCATTTTGTTAGTTAGTAGGACTCAAACTTTGTTGTTATCTTGTCCTACCTTGTACTGACTTTGCTAAATAAGGTTGGCCTCCTTTCACACCAGACATGCCTGCCAACATGCTCCCTGTTCAAAGAGGGCGTGCTTCATATTCATTCATGACCTGGAAGTTCTCTCAGGGTCAAATTAAAAGTTCTAGCTGTTTAAGTTAACCATGGCTGAAATCATCAGCAACAGCCTACCAAGTAATCCCACTAGATCTTGTAATGCAGAGAAAACTCTTGGAACAGGAGTTATTGGATACATTGACTCCAAACAGTCAAGCCAAAGGGACAAAGTGATGGCTTGGGTCTTTCTTGTTTTCTTTGAAACTTAAATGACTATCTTTCTCGACTGATAAGCTTGATATAGCAATATGATGTAATTCCATCTCTAACCTTCTTCATCCTCATAGGAATTGTTATCTGGGTGGTGATGATTTATGCTTGTGTGTAATTTGTGCATGATTGTGCAGCGTAACCTATGTTGGTTATTTGTATTCTTGTCTGTCTTGTAAGTGATTTTTTTATGGTTTAGACCTCTCCTATGTAGTGTTTTGTTAGGACCTGCAAAGGTGGTAATATTAATTAATCTGTATGAGAGTGTTGAAAGCTTGGTAGCAAAGCGTAATTTAAAGTGGTCTATATGTGAAGTAAATGGGACAGTCCAGTGTATGAACAGGATGAAAATAAAGATAAAGTGCTATTTTGCACATAATAAAAGCTCAAGGTGAAGCACTGCTGTGCACACATTTTATTCAGTATGTTATACGTATAAACCACTAACAGTACAATGCCACCAAGCGCAATATACATTTTAATTCACAGTGCTGCTATGCATTCACAAGGGAGATAGGAACCTGATGACTGATGGCATTATCCAATAAGAACTGGTGGCAGATTAGGGTACTTGGTGACTCCAGGTATTTAAGCAACACAGTTGTCGTGGTACGATAGCTCTGACAAGGCTGTGACATCATATAAAAATGTTTGCACATCTGTGCATGCACTCATGCCTGCTTGTCCGTCATTCTCCCAGGCTGGATATCCTTGACATGAACTTTGACATTGCTATAGACTCTGCAAAACTGGATGAACTTGCAGTGAAACTAATCTCTGTTGTGCTTCTTGTTACATGTGGGGCTTAATGTTTAGCGTTTGCATTTACCATTAAGCGTATGCTTTTTTTACACCTACCTCAGAGTGCGAGTTTTGCTTTTGTAAACTAATCTAGCAGCCTAGAAGGTGCAGATAAAATGGAAACATGCAACTAACTAACTAGTTGGAAACAGAGGAGAAGGATCCAGAAGGGCTATAGCTGATGGTACGTGCAGTGTATGTGCAATGTGTGACTTTCTACTATGCCAAGCGTCATTTATCTGATGGTGTTGGACAATACATTTATTTGATTTTTGCACAATAATATAAAGTAAAAAGCAGTTTCTTTTTAAAATTGTAAACAGCATTTAATAAGCCAGAACACAAGTGCTCTGGCAGTGCACAACACCCTCGGACTGTACTTTCCCTGCACAGGTAACCACAAAACCAGGGGTGAAAACAGCTGATTTAAAAAGCGTAGAGCACTTGCCTCTGTACAGTACTTGTTTTCAAGCTGCTGTTCTATGCCAGTACTATCCCAGCATGAATCCATGTTCAAAATATCAACGATGTCCTCTCCAACAGCCAAATATACTAACTGACAAAATCATACAGGAGAGCCACTCACAGAGCAAGAAAGAAGGAACTGTTACCTATTTACAGTAGGCTGCAAAAGTATATTTTATTTAAACATTAGAGCAAGAGAAAGTTGAAGCTAGAGGTGCTGGCCAGACCAAATGGCATTGCATGACTAGAGACACTTTGTGTGGACCTTTATTGCACTCTGTGTCTGCTCACTGCCTACATTTAAAATGTAAACTTGTTTTTGTATGGGGAGGGTACTGCAGTTGTTATTCACCCTGCCAAGCTTTTGCCTGTTTTTGCAAGGGTGAACACTAGAGAAGGAGCACAGCCATAGTTATATTTATCTCTGTGCGGCAGTGTGCCTGCTGTTTGAAAGTGTGATTTTACTTAGGGGACTTTCCATTTGTACTCCTCTCTATGTCAGGCTACTATCTGCATTTTAGAAAGTTAAACTTCTTTGTTTTAACTAAAAAATAGCTGCAGTTGTATTTTTCTCTGTGAGGCTCTAGCAACTGTCTGCATTTTAAAAATGGGAATTTGAAAGTTTCCTCATGGGGAGGAGAACTTGTCATGTGATTGTTTATTTTCCATTTTAATCTTTTGTCTTTTGGGTACTGCTTTTGGTTACTATAACACTCCTGCCATGTTTCTGTACCTGTTGATAATACCCTCTGACTGTGATCAAGTTCTGGCAAATGAAGATCCAGAACTGGTCAGATCTGTTTTATAAATATTATCATTAAAAATAAGAAACTGAACATCACAGAAAGAATAATTCAATGTTAAAAAAACACATACATTCTTGTGGCAAAATCTAGATGAAGTTATTGTAAACATAGATTAGGTAAAAATATCTGACATATTTGTTACCTTGCTGTTATAAAATACAAACTTAATTTCTATTTTAGTCAGCAGAAGCACTGAGGGCAGTGGGAGATGGCGCCAGCAATCATCGCTTTGGAAAAACCAGCTGTGCCACACAGCAGAGCGCTCTATCAATATTCTCAGTGTGGAGGAGTTATCATGAGCTTCTTCTCATCCCTGAACAACAACAGAGTCATGAAGGAGAAAGGCCATATAACTGTTATGAATGTGACAAGAGTTTTACAGCACAGAGAAGCCTCAAAATACATCAGAAAATTCACACAAGACTATATAAATGTGCTAAATGTAACAGGGGTTTACCCAAAAACATAAGCTAGTTATACATCATTGGGTTCACAAGGACAGAAACCATATAAATGTACTGAATGCAGCAAGAGGTTTACTAGAAAGAGCTATCAGATTATTCATAGCTTGACTCACACAGGAGAAACCATATAAGTGTGCTGAATGCAACAAGAGGTTTGCCCAGAAACAGTGTCTAAGAGCACATCGGTGGGCTCATATAGAAGAGAAACCATACAAATGTGCTGAATGCAACCAGGGTTTTATACAACAAAGTAGCCTAATAACACATCAGAGAATTCATACAGGAGAAAAACCATATACATGTACTGCATGCAATAAGAGGTTTACCCGTAAACATCATCTAATAACACATCAGCGGGTTACACAGGAGAGAAACCATATAAATGTGCTGAATGTAACAAGATGTTTGCCCATAAACAGAATCTAGTAATACATCAGCAAGTTCACATGGGGCAAACCATATAAATGTGCTGAATGCAACAGGCGGTTTGCCCGTAAACACTATCTCATAACACATCGGCAGGTTCACACGGGACAGAAACCATATAAATGTGCTGAATGCAACAAGTGCTTTGCCCTGAAACATAATCTAATAACACATCGTGATTCACGGGAGAGAAACCATATAAATGTGCTGAATGCCACAAGTGGTTTTCCAGAAACAGAATCTAACAACACATCAGAGGGTTCACACAGGGCAGAAACCATATAAGTGTACTGAATGCAACAAGAGTTTTCCTGGAAACATAGTCTAAAACACATCAGCGGATTCACACAGGAGAGAAACCATATAAATGTGCTGAATGCAATAAGTGGTTTGCCGGAAACATTATCTAATAACACATCAGCGGGTTCACACGGAGAGAAACCATATAAATGTGTTGAATGCAACAAGACGTTTGCCCAGAAACATCATCTAATAACACATCAGCGGGTTCACACAGGGCAGAAACCATATTAGTGTACTGAATGCAACAAGAGTTTTGCTCAGAAACAGGAGCTAATAAAGCATCAGCAACTTCACACAGGGCAGCCCAAAATAGTGGGCTATACAAAGATGGTTCACAAAATCCATAGAAAAAACAGGAGAAACAGACAAGTGCAGGTTCTGTAGTACAATATTAGAAACAGTTGCACATCTGGCTGGATGTGAAGTACTCATGGCAGAAGGCTTGTATACCGAAAGACACAACAATGTAGCAGGACTGATGCATTGGAAACTGCTAAACACTATAACATACAGGTAGCAGAGAGACACTGGAAACATGAACCACAAAGAATCATAGAGAATGAAGAAGTAATGATCACATGGGATCACCCAATACCAGCAGACAAGAAAGTGGAAGCAAGAAAACCTGACATTGTAATACAAAAAAGAGAACAAAGGTAGCATTACTGATTGAAATAGCCACCCCTAGTGACTACAGTGTGCTGCGTACAGAGACACAAAATCATGGAATACCAAGATATGCAGTCAGAAACCAAACTGATGTGGAATAAGGGCACCAAATTGTTCCAGTAGTGCTTGGAGCAATGGGACTAATCAAAAGAACTTTCAGGCACATTTAAATATGCTACCAATACTTGTAACACCTTATGAACTTCAAAAGAAGCCATTTTGGGAACATTGCATGTGCTGAGAAGGCGCTCTCAGCAAACATCAAATATTAATACAGTACTAATTTCTTGAGTTTTGAATATGCCCTGGCTAAAGAATGGGGTCCATTATGCCCACAGTATTAGAAATCCTAAACATCTGGAGACACTAACCCGGTAGAGACCATATACTGTAAATGTGCTGCACATAACATGGCATTTGCCCAAACACAGCATCTAATGACACACCAGTGGGGTCACACAAGGCAGAAACCATAGAAATGTGTTGAATATAGCAAGAGTGTTACTGCAGAAGTGATCTCATGAGCCATCAGCATGATTATCTGGGGAGAAACCACATAAATGCACTGAATGGCACAAGCATTGTGCATCACAGAATAGCTCACTAAAACTTCCTGATTTTTTAAATATATGCCCTGGCCTAAGAATGAGGTCTAGTCTCATCTTGGCATGAGAAATCCCTAGTATTTGGAGACACTTACCTCGGAGGAGACCCAGTATAAATCAGTTGAATATAAGAGGATATTTGCCCAACAGCTTAACCTAATAACATATCATTTGGTTTACACTCTGGAGAAATGGGGTCCATTCTTGTCACGGTACCAGAAGTCCATGAACATTTGTAGACACTAACCCTGGGAGAAACCATATAGATGTGACAAATGCAACAGGAAGTTCCCAGAACCGCACCTATTTAAACATCAGTGGATTTGGGAGATAATAATATAAATGTACTGAATGGAACATGAAGCATCACAGAATCTCTTCACCAAATAACAGGCACACACAGGGAGAAAGCAGAGAAATGTGCAGAATATAAAAGAGTTTACATACTAAAATAGCTTCATAAAACAGTGGGTTCACAGTGATATGCCCTGGTTTAAGAATTGGGTCCATTCTTGTCCCAACACTTGACATCCCTGAACATTTAGGGACTGTAACCATGGATATGTAAATGTGCTAAATGTAACAGGAGTTGTACATTACAGAAAAGGCTTATAAAATGTCTGTGGGTTCACACAGGGGAGAGACCATATCAATCTGCAGAATATAACGAGATTTGTACAGAAGAGTAGCAAGTCCTGCTCTCATGGCCACCTAACTTTAAAGGTAACAAAACAGAAGTGAAGAATCATGTTCCCACAAATCCATATATCTGTCCAGAAGGTAAGAACAGTGATCTACTCAAGCCATTGATGGATCCATATTCCCAGTGTGATTCATGTGTCCAAACAGTAAGTCCAAACAAGGGTATGCCAGCGACACACAGTGCAGGGCGGTGCTAGCGATAGAAGGTTAGCCAGCCCTGAATCAGTGTAGAACCAAGGAAAGCAGCAGCTCTCAAGATAAATTAGTACTAGCAGTAATTCAAACTGGAATCATAAACATGCAGTGTTTGGCTACATGCATTTATCAGTAGTCTGCTGTGCAGGTGTAACACCAGCACTTGAACTCAAATCAGAGTCTTCATCAGGAAGTGAGACTGTGTGGCGCCATCAAACTTAAATAACAAAAGCAACAGGTGCAAACAATTCTTCAATTGAACATTAAGGGCAAGATTCACAAAGGAGATGCACTGGGCACAAATAACAGAAAGTACATCATTATGAGTTAATATAAAAGCATCAAAATCTGCTTGTAATTAACAGCTTTGTCATTCACGTAATATTTTAGTGGCTGCATTGTAATCACAATTTAATTATAGAGATTCATACTACAGACTGAAAACAGGGCAGAAAAGAATATAAAGAGAAATTAGACAGGGACTGTAGGCCAGACAATACACTATATGGTTGCAAGGCATCAATGTGAAGGACCCTATATATTAAGTTAAATTCCAAGGCAATCCATTTTAGGTAGTTCAAGGCAACCAATGTCCCGGAGAAGCACAACTCCTAAAGTAGTTGAAAAGTGGACCTGAAAAGAAAAATGGACATTTCCTTTCATATATATGAAATCTTTCACAAAATGTAATAACTTTGTATTTTTGTAATAACTCAGTGCCCTGGGGTTACTAGAATCCCATCAGTGGCAGTGCTAGGTAGGGAAGGCAGCTGGTCAATAACTAGTTAAATGGGTTTTCACCTACTCACTCTCTTGTTTACCTGGTCTCAGCTGAGATGAGAGATGAGGTCATTTAGAACTTTCACAGCAGCATAAGCCACAGCAGCTGACTGTAGTGGGGAGTTTTAGAATCTTGAGTAGTTCTGTGTAGAGATGTGTGAAACTGGAGAATTTCACCTAGTGAAATATTTGCATAATTTCATTATACGAAAATTGTTCCCCTCGTGAAACATAATTTCACCTCTGATTTCACTTCACATAATACAAAAGGCACCCAATGTCACTGATTTCACATAAGGCAAACTTTTGCCAAATTACTTGAATTGCACCAATTTTTTTAATTTTGCCAGTGGAATTGTAATGCATTTTGGTTAAATAGCTGAACTATCACATGCAGGCTGCTTCCTGCACAATATATTGTCTGTTGAGTCGGAGAGCAGTTCAGTGTGGTGCATCACAGCCAATAAACCCTTCACAAACCTCTGCATTTGTGATTTTTGAGAGTTAATTGCTCCCAGAATCTCAATTTAGCTCCTGGTGCTGCTAGCGAACCTTTTTATTTGTTTAGTATCTTTGGATAATACTTAGTTAAGCTTGGGTAGTGTTTTCAGCTTTCCCTGTGTCTTGTGTTTGTGAGGGAGTTGAGTGAGGGAGGGTCAACCGTGTGGCGTCACGTGTGTGTGTGTGTGTGTGTGTGTGTGTGCACATGCTTCTGTACGTCCCACTGGATGCTTTCCTACTCAGGGAGTGAGTTTTCCCAGTTTCTACTACTTAACCCCTCCCCAGATGATGGTGCAGTTAAAGCTTGGACACATCACTGCTAGAAATACTCACTGCAGAACTGATGGTTCAGAACTGCTGCCAGTCATCCTCACTTTGTGAATGACTATTACAGTATGCATTGCAAGCCCACTGGTCCACAGTGTGGACTAAGGGACTGCAGCGCATACTATGCTGTCATTCAGTGGGCAGCCACAGAGGTATGTGGGTGGGTTTGCCGCTGCCCACTGATGATGGGGAGGAGCTGGATGGGCATGGAGTCCTGTGTGGGTGGAGGAGTAAGGGTACCACTGGACCACCAGGAATTTATTGCCATCTGGTTTATGGGCAATTGGAGCTACAGGAGTGGTGTGAGTTACCACTAGACTACCAGAGACTGACTTATACATAATTTGGGCAGTCAGAGGGTCAGGAGGGGTGGGGGGTTCACTAGACTACCAGGTAATTATACATCGCTCTATTTTGAGTAATCAGGGTTACAGGGTGGGGGACCACTGGACAGCCAGGGCAGTATTTGTATATTAAGATCAGTGTTTAGAGCTATGGGAGGGATGGGGGGTACCACTAGACTACCAGCATGTATAACATTCTGTGCTGCTGCAGTGGTGGCACAGGATGGGGCAGGGGTTGTATTGCAGTGTTGCTCCCAGCTCCTAGGACATGCTGTGCAGGGCGCCATGTGCATTTCACTGCCCTGCCCTGCAAAACTCATGCAAATGAGGCCATAATGGCATGCAAATTGCCCCATTTTCCCTTGCATACATTAAAGCCCCATTTCATACTGCTAGCCGAATATCAGGAGTTTGCACACAACCTAACTCTGTTATTCTGCTATAGTCCCCTTTCCTGTTATTCAGCCTATTGTGAGGGGATGCACCAGTGCATCATATTTGTGCAGGCTGCATTACCTGATCCATTTAGAGGAGATCGCCATCGCTCATCTCTTTTGAATATATCCCTGAGTTGGACCAGTGCAACTGAGTTGCCCTGCACCATCACATGCACCATTGCAAAGTGCAGTTCTGAATATCGGGACCAAAGTTAATTGACCCAGAATTCCGAGAATTTATTGAAGAATGGATAGATTAATGTTCCAGGAAACATGGTATGATGAGGAACAAATAGATAAGATAACAATTAGTGGTTACAGTACAATTTAATCACCATCAGTAAAACAAAAGAAAATTGGGAGCTATATTCCGGGTTGGTAACATATATTAAAATTAATGTGAAAATGAGCATCTTAGGACAAATAGTTGAATAAATTTACATTTTGGTAAAAGTATAGATAGAAAGCAAGTTAACGATACTGGCAAATATTTACAATCCTCCAATAAAAGCACCATTGTATGACAGAGAATTCACTAATAAAACCATACAAGATGTTAAGAGACATCTGGGGGATAAGAAAAATGACTCCCCTTAGTAATGTTGTTTCTTCTAATGAGTCTTGCTATATTATCACATATGCAGTGAGTCCCAACCTTTGAACTGCTCAGAGGTGAAAAGTTAACTTTCCACGCCAGGCATGGGCAGCTGAGCTCAGAGCTCAGTTGAAACTCTGTCTGTTGTTCTTCAAACTCAAACTGTCAGATCTTTGAGCTAAACTCACTGAGATCCTGTGTAGAAACTGTAAACCTACACTAGCCAACTGGCTACTAAACATAAGAACACATTTTGGACCCAAAACAAAGACTCAAGTCAGGAGACCCAAAAATGAAAACACAACACCAAGTCACCCCAAAAAGGAGGGGTGAAACAAAAGGTGGGCATCTACTAAGTGCCAACACTGCACTGCCCACCCACATCCCAAAAACAGAGGTTCTGAGAGGGCAGCTGGGGAAGGAGGTCATAATATAGCAAGACTCCATTAGAAGAAACAACATTACTAAGGTGAGTAATTTTTCTTCAAACAACATGAAGTCTTGCTATATTATGACATATCTGACTACACAGCAGTACCTCCATGGAGGAGGGACAGAACCTACTTAGGAAATAGGCTCTGAAGCACAGCTGTGCGAACTGAGCATCACTCCTAGCCTGGATGACCAGGGAGTAATGCTTGGTAAAGTGTGAACTGTTTTCCAGGTAGCTGCTTGACATATCTGTAGAATAGGTATGTCCCTGGCAGCAGCCAGGAAAGCAGCTGTACCTCTGGTAGAGTGAGCCCCAGGCCTGAGGAGGAACCTTACCCAGCTTTTCATAACAGAATTGGATACAAGAGACAATCCACCTGGCAATGGATCTTTTAGTGGCAGGTTTCCTTTACCAACCTCACCATAAGTGAGGAACAGTTGGAGAGAGTCAAACCTGTGACCCTTGATACGCTCTATGTAGTAACTAAGGGCTCTCTTCACATCTAAGCTGTGCAGCCTCCTCTCACCAGAGGAGGAATGATCAGTGAAGTACACTGGAAGAGATATAGATTGATTAAGGTGGAAATCTTAAACCACCTTAGGCAAGAACTTCCTGTTAGTCCTGAGGACTACCTTATCTCTATGAAAGGAGATAAAATCAGGCTCCACTGACAAAGTTTGTAATTCACTTATGCGTCTGGCAGAAGTGATGGCTACAAAACACAGTCTTAAATACTTAAGCTCTGCTGAAGACAAAGGCTCAAAGGGGTTGCATAAGCTGAGCAATGCAAACATTAAGATCCCAGGCAGGGCAGGGCCCTGAATGGAGGGTTGGTGTGAAGCAACCCCTTAAAAACTTGGAGAATACAGGATGAGCTGAAAGAGAAGAGGTTTACCTGCTGAAATAAAGCAGACACAGCTGCCAAATGTACTTTTAGGCAGCTGGTCTCAGCCCAAGGTATTAAAATGGATCATATAATCCAGGACTGTGGGTAAATCAGCAGATTCTGGGAAATATACTTCCCAGGGCACCATATGGAAAACCTCTTCCATTTGGAAGTATAGGTAGCCCTGGTGGAAGGTTTCTAGAAGCTTTCAGTATATCCATTACACCTTGGGAGAGGTGTAGATCAGCAAACTCTAACTCTTCAAAAGCCAGGCCTTGAGGCTGAGAGATTTGAGGTTCAGGTACCAAACCCTCCCCTGAGCACAGGTTAACAGGTTGTGATTCCTGGGAAGACACAAGGGAAGATGGACTGCTAAGGACAGTAGGAGTGGATACCAGGGTTGTCTGGCCCAATCTGGAGCAATCAGGATCATCTTGCAGGGTTGAGATCTGATTTTGACTAGCACTTTGAACAGGAGAGGAAAGGGGAAGCATTGAGAAACTTCCCTTCCCAGTTGAGAACTAAGGCATCCAGAGGACTGAGCCCAATGCTGGGGCCTACAGCAAAAAGGTGAAGTTGGTGATTGTCTGGGGCTGCAAAATATTTATCTGCAGGGTGCCCCATCTGGCAAATATCACCTCCAAGACCAGGGGTCCAGTGACCATTCATTATGGCCCTGGGAAATCCTGCTGAGAGCATCTGCCAGGACATTGTCCTTGCCTGGGAAGTGAACTGCCGTAAGGGAGGTGTTCAGGGAGTAAGCCAGAGACCACAACTTCATTGCTTCGGTGAACAAGGCTGTAGACCGAGTGCCCCTTGCTTGTTGATGTACCACATTGTGATGGTGTTGTCTGTTCTGACCTGTACAACTTTGTTCTGAACAGATTTGGAAAAAACTTGAAGTGCTAGAAAACTGCTGTGAGTTCCAACAGATTGATGTGGAGCAGAGATTCCTGAGGGACCACAATCCCTGGGTAGTGAGTCGCCCATGTGAGCTCCCCACCCCAAGAGGATGCATCTGTAGTAAGGATTAAGGAGTGAGACTGGTGACAGGGAACCCCTTGTCTCAGATTGCTCTGATCCTGCCACATCTGTAGGGCCTGGATCAGGGTTCGAGTTACTGGGATCAATTTGGTTAGAGGGTCTTTCCTTTGAGACCAAAAGGCTCTCAGATGGAACTGGATGTCCCTCATCTGAAATCTTGCTCCCTGCACTACTGTTGTAGAAGCAGCCATGTGCCCCAGGAGCTGTGAAAATGCCTTGCTGGTCGAGAGACCTGCAGGGTGAAGGAGGAGGCAGAGAGACCAGGTCCAAAGGAAGGAAGGCTCTGGTTTTTCTCTGTGTTCAGCTCTGCACCTATGAAGGTGAAGAGCTGGACAGGCTCTAGAACTGACTTAGAAAGATTCGGAAGGAAACCTAGAGAGGTGAGCAGTTGCTGGAGTTATCTGTAGATGTAACTTGACTTGGTCTGAAGACTGACCTACTATGAGCAGTCATCCAGGTAAGGAAGATGGCAATTGTTTGCCTTCTTAGGGAAGCAACTGCTACTGCCAGGCATTTTGTGAAACCCTTGGAGCAGAGGTGAGGCCAAAGGGCATTGCTGTGAACTGGTAATGGCCTGAGGGCAGCTCGAACCTGAGGTACTTTTGATGGGAGCTTCTGATGAGAATATGGAAGTAGGCATCCTTGAGGTCCAGGGATGCTAGCCAGTCCCCTGGCCTTAGAGAGGGTAGAATAATTCCCAGAGTCACCATTTGAATTTTGGTTTAAAAGGTGCTTGTTTAAATATCTGAGATCCAGGATGAGCCACCATTCTCCTGTCTTTTTGGGGTAAGGAAGTACCTGAGTACAACCCTTTGCCCTGGTGTAGGGTGGATCTCTTTCCACAGCTCTGAGAGCCAGGAGGAAGAGACCTCTGCCTCTAGGGCAAGTGCCTCTGGTGGATTTGCAGGTGGAAAGGATCTGATTCTCATCTTTGGAAATTTTTGATGCTGAGAACCAGTCCCTGGATTACTACTTCCAGGACCCACTTGTCTGATGTCAGAGACTTCCAGTCCTGGACAAAGTTAGCCAGCCTGCCCCCTACAGGTAGCTGAGAATCGGCCCTGGCAACCCCATCAGGATGCCTGCTTGGCAGGGGCTTTGGGCTGAGGGATGGAAGCAGGCATGCTTGTACTCCGTCTGCCTCTCCCTCTAAATAACCCCCTCTGGGCATAAGCAGAAGAGGAGGCATGGGCTTGGTAAAAGGCCTATGAAAGGCCTGCCCCTGCCACTGGAAAGCTGCCTTTGAGGAGTAGCCTGTCTTTCCTTGGCCTGTTCACTCCTATTGGTGGTCCTATACTCATCCATTTTCTTCATGTAATTCTCTGTCTGCTCCCCAAACAGAGAATTACTCACAACAGGAAAATCCATGGCCTTAGTCTGGGTATCCTGTGACAGGCTAGTACATCTGAGCAATGCCATTCTGCAAAGTGCCACAGATGTAGCCATGACTCTGATGATACATCATTAGAGTCCACTGCAGCATGGAATTGCACCTTGGATGCCTCAGTACCATCAGCAGCCACCTGCTTCAGCTCCTTGGCAAGCTGGCCAGGGACCTGTTTTGCTAGAGCCATAACAGTATCCCATCTGGTTTCTGATATCTAGCAACATAAGCCATTTAATTTGCCTGTCTGAGTCCCAAGGATGCTGCCATGTACTGTTTCTTTGCCATGGCATCAATCCTCCTGGAGTCCTTGTCAGGGGTGTGAAGCCAAGGAAATATTTGCCTTGTCACAGGCTGCTGCCTGCACTACCCCAACATGGCTGTATTGTTGCATAAAGAACCCATCAGAGCCTGACAATGTGTACCTCTTTGTCCATTCTTTTATCCACAGCAGGTATAGTGTGAGAGTTTTTAGAATTTTAACCTCTGTTTCCCAAAAGATTTATGCAAAGGAATAGACAGTCTCCCAGACTCTGGGATATCCATCATTTCCACATAGTCAGGCTCCTCTTGATCATCCACAGCTTCCTCCATGGGGAGCTGGAGGGTTTCAACCACTTTCTTATAAAACATAAAATGAGAAGGGGACTCGGGAAAGCTGGAGGAGACACTCCTGAAGGTCTGTCTGGGAGATGTCTGGGTCAGTGGGCACATACAGACTTTGAAATCCAAATTCACTCTCCTCATACTCCTCTTCCCCTCCTCTGGTTCATAATATTCCTCTAAATCATACTCTTGAACCAGTGGAACCAGCCGAACTGGACACTTACTTGATGGTGCCGGTTCGGTCGGAACCGGGAAGCGACTGGACAATTTTAATCACTTTGGCTATTTCTTCAGCGGTTGGAGAGGAAAGTTTTGACTCCGCCAGCTGATTTCCTAGTCCTTTTGCTGGAACCGACTCCTCAGAGTCGGATCTCGTTGCCAGATCTCGTCCTGGTCAGAGGCACTCCTCCGGTTCGGTTGGAACTGAACGGGCTGCCATCAGTTCAGCTGACTTTTGGCCTCCCTTTCCTGAGCCTACCAACTCTGTTTTCCAGGGTAGCTGCAGGAAAATTTTATAAATCTGGCAGTCTGCATTGAGGTGGTCAAACCCCAGACAATAAACACAGGTGGTGACTTCCCTACAGACACTGCAGTGTTGAAACCCAGTGGGCACAGTTTTTCTTTTGGGTTTCTCAGACATAGTGCCAGTCCTAACCAAACTTACCCATTTATGGCAATCCACCAGGTAAGCACTCTAAATGACAGGTTAATATATTTTAAACAACCTGATCAGTTCAAACCAACCGATAAACCGTTTACAAGTTCCACACAAAATAGAAATTAATGTAAAACCTATCTAGTACTCACAGATACCACAGACAGAGTCTGAACCGACCAGTTGCGATTTAAATTCGAGTCGAAAACTGAGAAAAACAATACTTTAACCGACAAAATGAACCGAGCAGAAGGAGAACTCTCTGGAGCGACTGTTCAGTGAGGCAGAGTAAAGAATCTGATGGTTTGAGTTTGAAGAACAACAGACAGAGTTTCAACCGAGCTCGAGCTCAGCGTTCCATGCCTGGCATGGAAAGTTAACTCTTTCACCTCGGAGCAGTGAAGGTTGGGACTCACTGCATATGTCATAATATAGCAAGACTTCATGTTGTTTGAATCAACAGAGATCTTAATAATGGGAGATATGAATATTAGATATGGGGGTAAAGGAATCTGAAATTAAATGATTCACTGTGTCAGGCCTTAAATATTCGATAGAAGCTCTAAGGATAAAAAAAACACAGATACACATAAACAGTTGTAACATTTAGTAGAGGCAGTGCAATTAATCATACTAAATGGGAGATTACCATCAGATAACTTGGAAACTATAACTTGTACAAATGTAAAGAGGGCAACAAAATTGATTATGCATTTATTTCAGTATTTGGTTATCACAACTATAGAGATATGAAAGTTTTAGATAGAACAGAAAGTGGTCATTGCCTCTTAGTAGTTTACAAAAATGGAACATCTAGGGCTTTTTCATTAACAGAAGATAATACTGAAATTGTGAATAAAAGAATTAGATGGGACCCAGGAAAAACAGTAATGTTAGTGATCAAATTGTTCAAACTCTCAATATAAACCTTTAGAACATCTGGCAGTCAGAGGAGATATATAAAGTAATTAGTATACATTTCTGTTATTATCCATGGAGCAAACAAAGGAAAAAACTAATAAGGATAAAACACAGTACCAGAGCTTGTTTCATAAAAACTGTAGAACTGAAAAGAGGAAAGTAGCTAAATTTTTTAGGAAAAAACATGTACCCAATAAAAGAGAGTATTAGAGAACTAAATCTGGTGAGGAAAAGGTATAACCAATACATAAATGTACATGGAATGCAACATCAAAGGGCACCGTGGGAGACAATGATCGAAGGCCATAGAGGAAAAGGATGACAGGAAATTCTGGACCCTTGTAGCTAGAGGAACTTGTAATTATAAAACTCAGATTGATACATATATTGAGACATTAACTAGGGAAAAATATTATTTAGGATTTTCCACAATATAAATGCACCAAAGAAAGAAGGACTGGGTGAGCCAAGTGAGGATTTTGGATGGTTCACAGCAGTAGAGGTTAAGAAAGCTGAGACATAAATATATTGGCCAATACCTGAGGGGGATGAATTTTCCTGCCAGGTTTATCCTAGATGAATTATTTAACTTAGAGAGTGGTGATGTTTTGAATAATTTAGCAGTGTTTTTGATTAAAATTGCTAATGTTAGGAAGAAATGTGTGCAATATTTCCTCCCTCCTTAATCAGAGGATAGAACACTGACCTTTGTGCAATGGTATCAACATTAAATTAATGGAAAATAAAGTAATACTCCTCGCTCTTTTTAATTTTCATTAGAGGTAGTTTTAGAGCTAATGGGTCTACTCTTGGAAGCTCTCTAGTCTTTAGGAAAACAATGTGAGGTATACAGTGGCTGAATATGTGTATGGGCATGTATGCATTGTTATGTCATGATTACCTTGTATTTTTGTATTGTGATATAAGTATGAATTAATGTGTCATGACTATTTTGTACTGTGATGAATATTGTTTTAAGTTTTTATTCTGTAATGACAATTGGATTTGTCAAATAATAAATGAACACACTATTGTAATGCAGATGTCCATTATGATTTTTAGTGATCTACTCCATGGCATTTTACTCAGTGTACCTATGATCTACATGCTGTTGTATTTAATTTCTAGCCCCTTAGTGTGTTGCTGTTTTCTATGTTGAATGATGCAATTCTCTTTTCCAGACTGATGCACCTTGCCTACTCTAACATTTCTATCATGACCACAACCAGTAATATTCGGAAAATGGCTAAAGTAGGGAATATTAAAATGTTTCTGGACAACTGACAATTCAGTTTCAGCATATGTCAGACCCTTAGGCAACCAGCCAGTTTCATGGCATTTGCCCACTTTTGCTAGCCACTGGCAGGAACATTTGCAAATAACCAGTTTGAGGCAACTGATTATTTATAGGGTGTACTACAATTAGCAGTTTAAAATAACTAGGTTTTGGCATTTGACTAGCAATATGTAAACAAAGTTAGAAATATGCGTATAACCCAATTTTGGTGTAATGGAACAGTTATGGGTGCCCAATTCCAGAATGATGGGTGAATTGCCAGTTTCTGGTGCATTTGAGCAGTTCCGCTAACATAAAAGCCGAAGACCCTACTTGATCTCGGCTTCACCTCCTTGTTCCTACTGCTAGAGTTCCCCTCGCTAGTTCCATGCATGTTTGAATCCCCACACTGTGTTTGTCCCCACCACCTCCACTTGGAGTCTATTCCATGCATCTACCACTCTTTCTATGAAGAAATACTTCCTCGCTACCCCTTAGTCTACCATCTTGCAACCTTATATCACCCCCTCATTCATGGCAATCTCCTTTTCTGAAAGATATTACCTTCTGGTACTCTATTTATGCCTTTTAGATGTTTGATGGTTTCTATCATATCCCTGTCTCTTCACTCTTTCAAGGATACACATTGAGGCCTCTGAGTCTCTCCTCATATGCCATTTGATACAGGCCCTGCACCATCTTTGTTGCCCTTCTTTGAACTTCCTCCACCCTGTCTACATCCTTATGAAAAGGTGGCCTCCAGAACTGTACACTGTATTGTAAATTAGGCCTCACCAATGTCTGTACAGTGACATCACCAGCTCCTTAATTCTACTGGTGATATCTCTCCCTAAGCACTCCTGCATACCCCTAGCTCTCCCACAACCATGGCACATTGTTTGGCCACTTTTAGGTCATCAATATGCTCTGCCCTCCTCTTGCTGCAAACTCTGCTACACTCCACAAATGGGACACTGTCTACAACAACATCTGTAGATCGCATACTGCCCCTACGTCTTACCCATCATTGTTTCCTTTACACTGGCTTAAATTGGCTATCACCTAAGGATATTCGAGCCTACTCCTGGGCTGCTTTATCGACTCCCTGTCTAGACCTCCCTGCCCTGTCTATCTTGCCAACCTCCTGACTCCTGCCTCACACACCATACCCTCAGGTCTTCCTCTGTCCCCATGCTCTCCACTAGACCTTGCATGACAAAATGGGTGAACAGGCATTTGCCCATTTGCTCCCAAATTCTGGAACTCACTCCCCTTATGGTGAAAACTTCAGCCTCCCATCGAGAATTCAAAACTCTGTTCACCCACCTCCTAGCCTCTGGCCAATGCAAATGCTCTTAATTTGCTTTGTCCCACTGCAGGATGTCGGGTCTGACCCTGAGTACTACACTAATGTTCTCCCATGTATACGCTTGTCTAGGTGGCTATGAACCTTGATGTCTTTACTGTCCTTAGCTGTCTTATGGTTTACCCTAATTGTTTTATTTTACATCCTTATTATGATCTATGCCTAAAATGTACCCTTATGTAACTATTACTGTGCTACCCAATGTATATCTTGTTTTGCTCCTGTACACCTGTATTATGTCTCTGCATTTCTGCATATTTTAACCAGTGTCCTGTGCTCTCCCGGTCGTGCCTGAAAATAAGCAGGTCTGTTGCCTAGTGCACTTACCCGGTTACCAAAAGCTAATAATAAATAAATATAACTATCCTCAAATTCCTTTCCTGTTTGGTGAGCATCAGTTTCCACTGCCCTAGTCATCTAATCATCCCCTTTGTTCTTGTGCTCCGAATGCATGCTTTGCACTTGTTCTCATTAAATCTCAGCTTCCACACTCTGGACCATTCCTCCAGTTTACATAAGTTCATCCTCATTTTCTCAATCATTCCCAGAGTGTACACTTTGTTTGCAGATCTTAGTATCATCCATAAAGAGGCACACCTTCCCCTCAGCCACTCTGCAATGTCATTTATGAAGATATTAAAAGGACTGGGGCCAGGACTGATCCTTTGGCACCCCACTGGTTACCCTCTTTTCCTCAGATTGAGCACCATTTACCATGGCCCTCTGTCTTCTATCACTTAACCAGTTACTATCACAGTTTCACCACCATGTGATCCACTCTCAGGCTGTCCAGCTTGTTACCAAGTCTTCCATGTGGAATGGTATCAAAGGCCTTACTAAAATCCAGATAGCCCATCCACCACTCTCCCTGATCCATGACCTTAGTCACCCAGTGAAAGAAATCTGTTAGATTTGTTTGACATGACCTTCCTGCTGTGAACCTGTGCAGTCTAGGTTCCTGTGTTCCAGGCATCAAGATGTTCATTTAGCCTTTAAGTAGGGATTCCATAATCTATCCCACTATTGAGGTGAGGCTGACTGATCTATGGTTTCCAGCAACAACCTCCCATGGAGCACACAATACCAGGAACAAATCACTTCATGGGGGCAGAGGGACCACAGGAGCCTTTATAAGGCCACAGGACCCCATTCACACAAGCACACAATGCCAGGGAACAGCTCACTTCATGGCAGACAGAAGACTTCTTGGAGCACATTTTCTGGACCTGGAAGGACACTACTTCTTTATTCAACTGCAGGCTGTGTGAGAAATTCTATATTGCACTTGATATCTGCAACAATGTGCACTTTTGTTAATTCTGTAGGAGGTGAAACTAACTACCCTTGGTAATTGCTTTTATTCACATATTTATTGATGTTTAACCAAGAAGGGCTTGCAAACTCTGTTTATCTTGTTAGTAACTTCAGAAGGATTTAAATACTGCATTTGGGTAGATCCTTAGGGTAGCTAGATTGTCTCTAAGATTTTCTGACAGTTAAACTATTTTAAATAAATTACAGGTGGCTGAGGAGTTGAAAAGAAGCTTGCAAACTCTGCTTATCTTGGAAGTAACTTCATAAGTGTTTGAATACTGCATTTTGGTTGTCCCTTGGGGTAGCTGGATTGACTACTAGGATTTTGGGACAGAAACTATATTTAAATAATTTACTGGTGCGTGGGAGTTTGTGATAGTTAAACTATTTTAAAAAAGTTACTGTGGTTAGGGTGGTCATAGAAAAACCTGCAGTGTGAAACAGGAAAAAGTCTTTCAAGCAACAGAGGGGATCTAGGTTTACATTTGTTTGTTACAATTCTTAACATTTTCAGTGCAGAAAGAGTTTAAAGTACAGCTAACTTATTTTGGGGCTGACAGCTTTCAGAGCACAGACCACTAGGCCTGTTTTGGGGCTGGGGAGGTTTACCTGTGTCTGACTTGGATGTGTGGATTTTTCTCTGTTTGATTAGCAGGGTAATTTCTCTGTCAAATTGTTGTGTAGGGCATCTTGCTGACAGGAAGGCACTCATTGCAGTGGTGGGTCAGAGCTTTTAGCTGATTGTTTTGTGAGGGCACAGTTTACACCCAACCCATTCCCACCCTCACCCACCCACCCCTGGAAATAGTTCCTTTATACCTGGGGTTCTGACATCATTTCCTCAAGAGTGCAAGGTGCATATCACTGTCATATCCTCTCTAGCACACTGCACTGACAATATAAGCATACACATTGTATAATATAAATATATATATATTCTATATTACAAATCAATCACACACACACAAAAAAAATGTGGGGAGTAGTGCAATGTAATGGCTGTGGGGCAGCAGTCTTCCAGGAATCTTTCTGGAGGCTGAGATGCTGCCCTATTTGCAGACAACTCTCTGCCCTGAGGAGGAAGTTGCCCATCTTCAGGCCACACTGGACAGTAGTAAAGGGACCTTCCCAGGCCACACTGGACAGTAGGAAGGGACCTCATCCATCCAGGGAGCACCAGAGCCACCACCACTGCCTCAGAGGCTTGAAAGCACAGCAGCTGGACCACAGTGGGCTCAGCGAGGGTGAGGGCCGGTGGAACAGAAGCACATCAGTCAGTTGTTCCACACCACAATCCATACACCATTCTGGGGAGCATAGCCCCCATGGATGCACCGGCAGAGGAAACTAAGGAGGCTGAGGACAACTGGCTCAAGGGAGGCCCACAGGAAGGAGGCAGAGGACACCACAAGGAAAGGAAGCAGCTCTAGTGGGGACTCAATTATTAGGGGATAGAACTAGGGGAGCAGGAAAACTAAAGTAAGGTGCCTGCCTGGTGCCATGGCTTGGAGAGACAGGAGCATTCTCAGGATCACGAGAACAGCTGCACAGGAGTCTGAGCTGGACGTCATTGTCCACCTAGGGACAAATGACTTGGCTAATCATGAGATTAGAGCAGTGCAGAAGGACTTTGTAGAATTGGGAGGGGCCTAAGACAAGTAGCACACACAATATCCTTCTCTGAGGTGCTGCCTGTCAATGGCATGAGTGAGGCGAGGTACTTGCACCATGCAGTTTAATGAATGGTTGAAAAATGGTGTGGAGCACAGGGTTTAGCTTCATTGGGGACTGGGGTTCCACCTGGAGGGACACCAGCCTATACTGGGCAGGATGGTCTGCAACTGTCCAAGAAGGAACAAGTCTTTTGAGCAATTGGTTTAAATGCTTCATTGGCAAGCTTTTAAACTAGTCAAGGGAGGCACTGATAAGCAGCAGGAAAATCCAGCCTCCCTTCTCAATATGCACCTTTTGTAGTTGTGAATCCCAAGAGGGAGTGTGGGGGGCAGCCCCCTGTAAGCTACTTTTAAATTCCAGAAGTTGGGTTGCCACAGTTCCTCTCTAGACAGTGTAAACTGTCAGCTAGTGAGTGCTTGACCTGAGTGAAGTGGTGCTTAATGCACAGAAGTACTTTTATATTTGGCAGTGTGTAGGTAGTAAAGGAGTGATTAGTGCACCTTTCCAATGTGTGTGGCCACAGTTCCTTTCTAGACAGTGTAAACTGTCATTTAGTGGCTTACCTGAGTGAAGCGGTGCTTAATGTATAGAAGTACTTTTATATTTTGGCAGCGTGTAGGTAGTAAAGGAGTGATTAGTGCACCTTTCTGATGTGTATGGCCACAGTTCCTTTCTAGACAGTGTAAACTGTCATTTAGTGGCGACCTGAGTGACGGTGCTTAACGACAGAAGTACTTTTATATTTTGGCAGTGTGTTGATAGTATAGGAGTGATTAATGCACCTTTCCGATGTGTGGGGGCATTGCATAGTACTAGGAGGGAAGTTGCAGTGTGGGATGATGAGGAGGCCATAGTGTTCAAATACCATGTGACTGAACCAGACCATTTGGGCTTGGTGGTTATGTACTTCTCAAGGTGGCCAAATAAACACAATGCGAGACTGCCATGGAGCAGTAGTGTGGCATATGAGTAGGTTGCATTTGTATGGCTTCTGTGGTGGGGGGCACATGCTTCAGGTTATAATGAGGCAGTACAGGTTAGGGGAGCAAGGAGAGGCCAGGAAACTGAAGCATCCAGGATAGTTCAGATGCAGGGAAGGGTGGCCTTATGTGACATTAGTTGCTTTACCTGATAAATACTGTTATATATTTTTGGGGTGAGGTTGTAGCACAACACTAAGAAAGCTGATGAAATGAGCACTGACAGAGATTTAGAGGCTGTGTTAGCAATGATTGATATGAGCAGCAACCATGATATATTCAGCTCAGATACCATGGATTACTGTGATGCTGGGACATGCATGGAAAGTGATGAAATGAATGCACCCAATAAGAATTAACTCAAACACAATGGCACATATTCACTGTCAAGTAATGAGACCTAGCGAAGGTAATACTGGATACTGGTTATTGAGATGCTGGGGAGCAGGGTATAATTCCAGTTCCCTTGTACCAAAGTGGGGCCCAATTCAACTGGCATGCTGATGTCTGCAGCTGCAAGCACACTCAGTATCTGAGGTTTTCAAGTGTCTACAATTCTTCTCCAGTCCTGTTCCAGGTTATAAGGTTTTCAGTGTCGGTGTGCTCACCTGCAGAAGGGTCCTTTTTCTCATGGATCTTGACTGAGACCCTCACAATTCCTGATCAGTATGGGACAGTAAACAAGTATAAAGATCTGCTCAACCATCTATTGTTTCACAGTGCTGTCAATGTATTCTGTATCGATATATTTTGAAACTGACCTGTGCCACAGCAGGATGTGAGATAATGGTGATGCCTCCCACAAATAAGTAAACAAACCTCACTCCTTATAACTGCACCCAGGCTGTGCTGTAAAATATGGTTTACATTCACCTTTGTGCCTTATTAGTATGTATTACATTTAGACAGGTGGGTGTTCTTATTATCCAACGACATAAGATGCCAAAATGTGCATTTGTCTTGGAAACAAAATGATGCAAGTGGCACCATCAACCTAAAGAAGCACTCCAGGCTACCCTCACAAGCGAACTTACAAACAAATGCTTCTTGTAACTATGGGGACTTGCACCATCCTTGTGCTCAAAATGTTTGCCTCTCTTGAATCTTTTTGAGTAAGATGATTAATTTTTTTAATTAAATATACTTTATTGAATTTTTAGCAAAACAGCACAGTTAAATTAAAACCACAAGAAAAAATATAAAACAAGTTAAATATGTTACCAACAAGGAAGATATATAGAATAATAAAAAGTGAGGTACTGAACAATGTGAATGTAAACATTAGGTATGAATAATATCCACTTGCCATCCCTTCAGAAAACAGCACTTGGCCAGCGGTCATTTGCATAGAAGGCTCCTTCTTGGCTAAATGAGATCCCACATGCCTTTTACTCATTAACAGCCTCCTCTTCAAGGTGGCACTAAGACATCACCTGGCTAAGGTCTGTAGCTGCAGATAACCTGTAGCACTATCACCCGATAGGTTAGAGTCAGTCACTCCTGGGCTGCATTCTCTGATTTGTTACCCTACTTGCCCAGTAACCCTGAGTTTATGCTCCTACTACTTGCCAGCCTCAAACATGAGCCTTCCATAGCCACAGCCTGTCAATGAGCCTTCTACCTACTGTCCTTAACTCTGCACTCTGTTTGAAGTACCTCCTGTCATTGACCCTGCACAAATGTGATTGTCTCAAAGCACCTGTCTTCCCCAGCTTATTCTGTGTATGGTCCTCCCTCTGTTGCTCCTGGTGTGTTCCTACTAGGTCAGTCCTGCACAGAAACTGATCCCCCACCCTTGACTAAATTAATGAGTCTGTGATGATAATAAAGGTTACCAGGTTCCCAGTCTATTATAATGTTAACAGGATGTGGAAGGTTTTCCAAATCTGCTGGTAGGTGCAAAGACAGCTCGACAAACTGGCAATTGTCCTTTCTGCTTATAGAACAAAAAATTTCCAGAAACCAATTGTTAGCTGATGGAATATGTTGATCAAGTAGTGTCTCATTATTGCCTTTTTGCTCAGACCGAGATCAGAGCCATGTATCATCATTGGTTGCCGATCAAGATATCCCAGTATTCCCCAAGTATGCAAATCTCTGGACGGAAGGCATCATATAAGCCTAAAAGTGGATCTAATCTGGAACGAATCACCTCCCAAAATGGAGGAACTTTCTCACATCTCCAGAGGATGTGATATAATGTGCCGGGCTTTATTGCATCTGAAACAAATAATTGAGAGAAGTCTACACATTCTATATAATTTTTCAGGAGTGAGATAGAGGTTATACAGTATCTGAAACTGGAGAAACAATGTGAGTCCCATTTAATATGTTTTATAAATGTCTCCAGAGCCATGGGCAATTATGGAAGTAGTCAGTGGGAAGCAAAACCTGGTCCCAGTAATAACGTGGTAGCCTCCAAGTAACCACAAAGGAGCATAACTGGCAATAATAGGAAATGGTATGAGAGAAAAGGGCCAAAAGTGCCATTGAGAGAACCTGAGTGTTGTAGCAATTGTCCCAGTGTCCCGAACCACAATGATTTAACAGCATATGTGTAAGCTGGAGATATTTAAAACAAGCAGTGGAAGCAATTGAAATTTGACCTGTGCTTCTCTGAAGCAGAGTAGCTTCTGATCTTTGATCAAGTCCGCTGCCGTGTCTACCATAGTGAAAGGCCAAAATGATGAACTAAGTAAACTGCCCCAATCCTGAAATTAGGATTTCATACAGGGTTGAGATATTTCCTTCAATGGAGAGGAACATAGTGTAGAGTACAACTGTGTATGTGTCCATATACATTCTGTGATGGGGTGTTCGTGAGTGACTGGGGGCTTTTTTGAGAGGGATATAGAGCAGAGCACATGCATCCAAGCCCAGCTGAGAGCATAGACACCACTACATCTCTAGCCACAAGTGGACATAGGGTGAGAGATATGTTGTGATGGAGGCTGGAGCCATTGGTAAAATCTGGTGCAGTTAATGGACAAGTGATAAAGTATAAATTGGACTTGCACACCACCACAGTCTCTGGTATGCTGAAGTCTGAAAAGGGCCTTATAGGGTTTTACTGCATCACAAAAAAGATATAAGTCTGTCCACTTGAAGAAACCAGGATTTTGGAAGAAAGTAGCTGTATATCTGTAATGGGTATAAAAGGTGGGGTAGGATATTCATTTTCACAATATTCAGACAGCCCCAGATAGGGATCAACAGTTCAAATCTAGCTTGAGTCGGTAACAACAGATTCCATATTATACTGTTTTGTCTTCGTTGGGAATGGAGTGAGGTACATGCCCAGATATTTAAATATATCTCAGACCCAGACAAGGCTTAAATGTTCAGTGTCAGACTGTAAGGTGACTGAGTTGAGTGGCATGACTTCAATTTTAGATAAATTAAGTTTATAATTAGAGAACTGTCCAAAATCCCCAATAATTTCCAGGGCAGCAGGCAAGGCCATAGCCAGAGAGGTAACATGTAAGAGGATGTCATCTGCATAAACAGAGAGTCTATATCGATGAGGTCCCAGAGGAATACCGAAACCTGAGGAGAGGTATTGATTTTCCTGATCAGTGATTCTAGAAACAAGTTAAAAAGAAAGGGTGAGAGTGAACAGCCTTGCCTAGTGCCCTGATGAAAAGTGAAGGGTGGACAAAATACCATTGCAAAAATACAGGCTGAAGGCCGAATATCGAAGTACTTTCATCCATTGAATAAATGTGAGGAGAATATGAAATTTGGGTACTAGATTAAACAGATAGCCCATGAGACCCTGTCAAAGGCTTTCTCTGCATCCAGGGATGCCAGGACTGAAGGGACATGGGAGTCCCTAGACACAGAGAATAGGTGAGCTGATTTATGCAAGTGATCTACTGAGGACCTACCATTCATGAATCCAACTGGCTCCTGGCTAATGAGAGTGCCAAACCTTGTTCATCCTGCCAGCCAGCACCTTTGCAAGAATCTTAAGATCAACATTTATAAGGGATATTGGCCAGTAATTAGTAGAGATGCAGCAAATTTTAATTTTGCCGGTGAAGTATCCGCAAAAGTGGGCATTTCGCACACTGTCAGTTCACTATGTAGAGTGGCCAGTGTGAGATAGCTCACTTAGCCTTGTAATTATGACATTGCATAGTCATTCTGCCTTAGCATGAAGTAAGGTGAGGTGACAATAATATAGGCAGTCCCCCACACACACATCTCATGGCTTGCAGTACTGCAAATCACATGCTTTAGCAGCCAGGTAGGAAGGAAGTGACTCATGCAAGCAGAACTTTCACTTTCTCCTGTGCAGAGAGAGAGGCAGTTTGTCTTAGCGGAGCAGAGAGAGGTCATTTTATTATAAAATAAACCCCCAACAGCTTTTTAAAAGCTATTTTGTTGACTATTTAGTGTTTTTTGTACTGTTGTTGTAGACAGTTCATTTTTCTTTCTGTGATTTCTTTGTTTTTCTTTTATAAGTTTTGTCTGTGTGTGCACCTGTTTTGTGCATGTGAGTGTTTAGTTGATTGTCTCAACTTGCCATCATTGCTCGGACAGAGGGAAAGGGGAGGGCATGTCTGGGACAGTGCCAGAGCAGTGGGACTGTGTCCATGTGGCAGCATGGTTGGCAGAGGAGGAGTCTGCACCCATAGGGTGGCATGGCTGGGTGCTGTTGGACCATTCTAAAATCTTGTGTCCCCTGAAACAGCAGCAAAACCACCACCACTGCCTCCCCTAGAAGCAGCAGTAGCACCAGCAGCAGCAGCACCTCATCCATAGCAGGATGTGCTGGAGGTTGATCACCACCATGTCCAGGCTGCTAGTGCATTTGGCCCTCCATGCCTGCCCCCCACAGCTCCCCAGTTTGGAATTTCTTTGACTTTGTGCAGCCTAGTATGTTGCCACATCTGCGGTGTAGATGTGCACCATAACCCCAGGGGACACACTGGGGACAGGGGCCAGTGCACCCACATGATAAATCACTACAAGGTGAAGTGACAGGCTGCCACAGAATGGGCCAGGCCTCCATATATGTTATATATTCTTATCTGTATTTTTACATACTGCAACAAGTCACACCATATACATGTTCTAGAGGAAGCTGGACAGTGTCTGATCTGCACACAGGAAAGAACACTGACTGAAAACATGCAGTTTACCACAGTATACCTGCACTGCTCAGTCAGTCCTGCTTTTGGATAAACACTTCATGACAGAAAGTAAACAATACTGAGGCTCCAAAATATTTATTTTTGAAATAGACATTAATTTATAATTCATGACATTATGTGCTCACACACAGTTTCCAGATGTTTGTGCTTCTCCAAAATGCAACTTTCTTGTGTCCAGAAAATTCCCATGTGATGAAGTGAAAAGGAGCATTACACCAAATGCAAAGTGTCGCAGAATTAATGGTGCACTCAGTTATGCACGCATGCTCACACACATTCCCCAGAAGTTGTGTGCATCCACAAAATGTAACTGTCTTGTGTCCAGAAAATTCCACAGTGCTGACAAAATGTGAAATGGGAGCATTACAAAATGCTGCTGCTGCAATTACATGTAATGCTGCTGTGTACTGACCTTACTGTGATGATGATGATGATGTGAATCTGATGATGCCCAGTGTCGTATGAAGGAGGAGTGACATGAATGACCATTCAGGATACCGAGTCCATCACAAATGATGACACTAAGAGAACTGTTGGTTGCCCAAAGTGTGCTGTGATCGCCTCAAAGGAAGGCCCTTTGTGTGTACACCAATAGTAACCTTGGTGAGCTGATATATACATATATGTATTTTCTTGGGGGAGTTGACATAACTATACATGTACTCATTGTATTGTTTTCTTTTCACAGGTCACATATGGTTGGTGTGCATTCCGCACTTGAGAAATGGTGGCATTGAAACTGGAAATGGAATACTATCAAGCCAATGCAGGTAAGTATTTTTTTGGGGCAGGAGGATTATCATATTTGCAAGTAGGTCTCATTAATGCTTTGTTGTTTGGTTACTTCTTCACAGATTTTATCTGCATCTTTCTCCAGTCCGGCGATGATGAGCATGGTCATCATCAGTTCATATGACTTCTACTTGTTGCATGTCTGCCAGCCTGTGATCACTGGTGATGAGACTTAGGATTTGTAAGGATATTTTTGCAACATTTTAGAATTGTCCTGCTGGCTAATAATTGACTCATTTTTATCCCTGGGTTCAGTAGAGTGTTTTTGTAGGTCACGGTGGTCTAGTAAATTGTGGTGTGGGTTAGATTATTGTAAAGAAGAACAGTACTCACCAGGGTGGTGGGGCAGTGGTGTAGTTAATTTTTTTTGAGCGGTCACCAGTGGCTGGGGACACTCACTCGCCCTCCCTCACCCCACCCACCCAACTCAGGTGCATTATTTCCTTTGTACCCAAGGTTCTGACATTGCTTCCTTAACAGGTCAGGGGCAGAACTCTGTCATATTCTTAATAACCCAGCACAGTGCATAAAGGTTAAGCACACATACCAAAGGGGTTCAGTACCTCATTTAAAAGTAAATCTCAAATGTTGCACCTTAATAACTTTGACACCATACAACGGATTGCCTGAAGGTTGGCAGGTGTGATCTGGTATCATAGATCTCTGGATCTGCCAAGTTGCATTGTGGTCAGATGTATGGTTGCAGAGTTACAGTGTGTCAAAATGCATAAATTATGGATTTTGCATGATTCTTTGCTTGCACCTACAGCCCGCACAGTTTGCTAATCAGTCTGAAAAATTCAGGAAAACATTTATTTTATTTAGCTTTTGTTGACCAGGTGAGTGCACTAGACAAATCCTGTCTATTTTCAGACATGACCGGGGAGATGAACTGCCAACTGACCTTGAACCAGATTAAGCTGTCGGTGGTATTTTAGTGAATGAGGGAAATTTGCACAGGACACCGGAAAATTCCCCTACTCTTTTCAATAAGTGCCATGGGATCTTTAACATCCACCTGAACTACCACCAATCCAGGCAGATGGGACCTCGGTTTAACATCTCATCTGAAACGGCACCTCAGAGTGCAACACCCCTCTCATGCTGCACTACAGTGTCAGTACTCGGATATTAACTCAAGTGCCAGATGTGGGAACTGAACCCACAGCCCTCTGATCTCCTGGCCTCAGAGGTGAGGTGTTACCTACTGAGCCACTGACACTGTGCTAGACATGCAGCCATGGTCCCCAATATGCCTTTTGAAGATTTTGTGAAAAATAGTGAAGGTCTCAAAAGTTATAAAAAACTGAATCCCATTATGGGCTATAGAAAAAGTTAAACTATGAAAGTGTCACAAATGCAGTTTTACTGTTGTAAATTACCCTTTTACTTTACATGATTCAGACATTTTTTTTCAGTTGGTGGTCAGAAAATGCTTGCCATTTAAATCAGGGACCCTTTAGGGACACAGATCTTGTTGTGTTCACCTAGTCGAGTCCTGAGGATGCTAGCCATGTCTTTTTTGGGGGGTAAACACCCCAGAAATCTGTTTTAAATTTTTGTAAAAAGTAGTGTGCAAAATACTTTTGCAAATGCAACACTTTCATGATTTGTTTTGCAAAGTGTTGTGATTTGTGGCAGTACTTTGAGACACTATGGCCAAAACAACAGGAAATTTTGCCACCCTGCTGCAAAACAACAGTTTGGTCTTTTGGGCTGAAATTTGCAGGAAGAGAGCCAACATCACACAGATGTGTCTTTTGGTGGTTTGGTGCTAAAATATACAGGGTTGCAAAGCTATGGCACTCCAAAGTTGATATGTTTTCCAATAGGATAACATTATGGCGTCCGCTGCTCCTTTCAGGTCCTGTTAGGGTTATTAGCACAAATAAGAAGCATGGTGGAAGAGCAGGCCCTTTGACCCCATGCTCTACTACCACATACCATTCATTATTTATAGTGCATTCTCAAAAGAAGGAAATTCATGGCAAAAATCCATTTAATGCATCAGTTAGGGTTGTTGTACAGCGACAAAAGTGAGGAAATTGATGTTAGGGTTGCCACCCCTGTTTTTGGAAAATCTTTTATTAAGAATATAGATAAGCTACATAACAGCCAGACCAGAATATTAGCTATACAATACAGAAACGTCCAGTAATTTTGTTACAGTACTTGGATGTTACTACAGATAATGCAGCAAGGTTATAATGTATAGCGTCAGGGTCAACCTTTAGTATATTCAGTCTAATACCCATACAGAGAATTTACTCCATGTTGTTAACATCTTGACTAGCAAACAAACATTTCCCTCTTTGGCAATCTGGACCTCCCAAGTTTCAGTCTGGGATATGACCATCCTCTACTGCTGATAACCAAGGATCCCCAGATTTCCCAGGATTTAAGTAACTTGTCTTGAGCACTCATCTGAGCCCGTTCAAGCATCATGCAGGACTTTACATTTTGTACCCAACTGGCAACTGATGGTGGGTTGATGACATCCAGAGCTGTGCATTTGGTTCTCCTGGCATTATATCGGTTTCAGATTCAACTTGTAGATGGCCCCTACAGAGGCAGAGATTTGGACCCCCAGATACTGTAACTTAAGAACCAACTGTAGACCACCCAGATGGGCAATGAGCTGTGCTCGATGTAAAGAACACACTGGCAACAACTCACTTTTAGACCAGTTGACCTTATGCCCGGCGATAGCTCCAAATGCCTGCATTAATTTATGGACTGCTAGTAAATCCTCAGCAGGGTTTTGCAGATAATGTAAGTGATCATCTGTGTATATAGCAATTTTGTGTTCCCTGCACCTCAGAAACCTCTTATCCCTTATGTGCCCTTAAAGCTGCTCCCAGATGTTCCAAGCTAGTACATACAACAGTGGGGACAGTGGGCAACCTGGTGTGTACCCCTGCCCAGTTTGAAGGGACTAGACAACTCCTCATTGACCAATACTTGCCCCAGAGGGCCTTGATATGAACTTGGACCCAGGAGCAAAAGGACAGACTCACCCCAGTCTCCCAGAGTGCTGAACAAATACCCCATTCCACATGGTCATAAGCTTTCTCAGTATCAAGAGCCACTGCCGCTGCTCCAAGAGATTTTTAGTGTGAGCCCATCTAAGTATGATATTAAGTGTGCACCTGATGTTTTGCTTCCCCATACAACCCTTTACAAAGCCTGATTGGTCCAGGTGAATAATGTCCAGTAGTACCACCTCTAATCAAGATGCAAGAGCCTTTGTCACAATTTTATAGTCTGCAGTGAGCAATGAAGTTGGCCTATAGGAGGCAAATTTTTGCATCTTTACCCAGTTTTGGTAATACTGTGATTGTTGCAGACCATGTGGATGGAAGCAACTCACCTTTCAATAGACCTTCCTCAACTGCATCAAACAGGAGTTCAGAAGGTGGTCCTCAAAGGCTTTATAAAATCGATAGGGAGGCCGTTGGGCCCTGGGGTTTCCACTCTTCAAAGACTTCATGGCTATCTGGATCTCTTGTTTGGTCAGGGAGTCTAACCTCTCAGCATCCTCCCCACTATCTTGTTGAGGGTACCTCTTCAAAAGGTGTCATAGTCCTCCTGAGAAGGGTTGCATTTAGAGGTGTAAAGGGATTTATAAAATGCACCTATCTCCTTGGAACCCTGCACCAAATTCTACAGTCTTGAATCTGGCTCACTATTTTTGCCATCTCTTTCATTTCAGCTGCTAGGCTAAATACTTCCCTGCCCTATCCCCATCAAAGTAGGCTCCTGCATTGGACAGGAGGATGGTTCTTTCAACTGCACACTAGACAGAGTGTTAAACTTCCATTTCAACTTTGAACAGTCACATGTAAGGTTGCCATGGGATTGAACATGCGGCTCTTTGCAGAGCTGCAATTTTGGCTTAAGGAATTCTAGTTCTCTATTCACGTTTCATCTAGCATGCGAGGCAAAGAGATGGTTTGCCCTCTCACATAAGCCTTTAAGGCCTCCCAAAGGGGTACAATAGAGGTATCCCTCAACAGTTAAATGTTAGGAATTCTTGCAAGCTTTTCCTCATGTCTGAAAATATTCCTGATTATTCAGAAGGAGGAGTCAAGCTTCCAAGCTCTAGAACAAACAGGGTCCCAGAACCTCAGATAGTGATATAGTATATCTTATGAACTGATACCAGAATAGGCAAATAACCCATGTCCCCAGATCCACTATTAGGGCACTAGAAACCAGTAACCTATCAGTACGTGCATATGAATTGTGGTCATGTGAATAAAAGCTATAGTCCCTCCCTGTAGGATGGAGGTGCCACCAAGCATCAGATAAGTCAAGGTCAGCTTGTGGAGCCTCCAAGACTTTTGCATTATGGCACTTAGGCAGGGGGTTTATTTGACAGTCCAATACTGTATCCAAAACACAATTATAATCACCCCAAAATCCAAGGGCCTTCTGAGCTGGCTATGTCCAAAGCCAGTTTCTGAAAGAATCCGGACACTTCACATTCGGATATATATTGAGCCGATCAAAACACTCCATTACAGGGACATTGACCTTAGCAAAGGCATAATGGCCAAATTGGTCTACCATTTTATCCAAGATCAGTATTGATGACCCCTGGAATCCAAATAGAGACCCTCAAGCTTTTGAGGACAATGTTGGGAGACCCATATGCCCCCCATAAAGTCAGCTGTTTTCTGTGATTCGGTGTGAGTGAAGTGTGTTTCCTGCAATAAAACAATTGACCCCTTATGCCTTGAAACTCTGCAGTAACCTTGTACGTTTTATAAAAGACTTGAGACCACTGATGTTCCTGGCACACATCTGAGATCACCCCCATCATTAAACATCCACCTTAAGCTGTTTTCCATCAGGCACACAGTAAGTAAGCATCCACATTCTTTTCCCATATGTCCCCGCCCCCTCCTCCAAGAACTGAACTGGTATCCCCATGTATAACCCCAACATTTAAGCCAGACTTGGCGATCATGCAATGGAGCTCTAGTGAGGCCACAACTCAGCACTCACCAGTGACAGCAGCATTAGGTTGGTTGCCCTCCTTCCTTCAAGCTCATAGAGCAACCGTTTGAGACCCCCATTATCAAAGCCCCATCCCCACATTGTACATCACCCCCAGAAAATTGTACAGTACCTCCCTGCCTTAGTCCAAACTGGACTAGTGTCCTCCCCGTGAGTTAAACCCACCAGTATTCCCACTGCAAACAAAAGGCAGATACAGAACATCCTGGCTATGTCGATAGCCATAAGTGGAGGGGCAATGGCCCAAATATGTCAAAGAAATTGTGAAACTGCTGAATACATTGTAAACAAAATAGAACACAACATTTGATCTAGTTATAAAACCAACTGGTGATAGATAACAGAGCAACATAAAGAGTCAATGTTGCTGAAGCAGATATACAGCACATGAGCGAATGCCTGCAGACCTTAAAGTTAATAGGCAGTCCACAAAGTAGATAGGCTCTTCTCCACAGTAGCAAGTGAGAATAGAAACTGAGCACCCAAACTGGGTAAATGTGCATGCCCCTGCTACCCGTGCCCCCCAGACATGGTTGGGCATAGTAAAAAGAGCCCATTGCAAACTCAGGAAGGCTCACAACTCAAAACAGATAAGGCTCCCTCAAGTCCCTCATCTCAGTAGGGAATGCACAATGCAATTCTATCTGCCTAGACACCTTGATCGGATGGTCACATGAGGTGGTTGATACAGGAAAGAAAAATGAAATTCTCCTCGCTAAGCTTCCTAGTCCAAAGATGGCAGGTGTCCTCATCTCCCCACAATATGAGGTAAAACTGTGGAGGGCATGCAAGCCCAAGTTTCTTGGAAGCTTAGTGAGCCAAGACCAGGTTAGCCACTCTCTTCTGGAACCACAGTTCCCCAGACACAGTCGGGTGCTACCAGAGGGCACTCAGCTGCTAGACATAGGCCTCTGATTACCAAAGCATCTGTTCAGGTCCTCCATGGACACCTTTAGTATTTGAAGAGGAAATGAGATCACCTGGCACAATGTAAAGGTCGGGAGAAGGAATAACATGGACCTAGACCAGTAAAAGATATCAAAGCATTTTTATTTTATAATAGCAAAACTCACTCCACATCAGGCTGCACTCTTTCCTCCTGGCCTCCTCCTCTTTGATTCATTTTCCACCATCTTGTGGCATGTGAAATACCGAGGGTTTTGTCCGGCATGTCCACCAACAACCGCTGGATAGGAAAGAAAATTTCCAACCAAGCTTATAGAGCTTGTTTTTGGCTTGTTTAACTTTTGGCGCTTGGTTTGAAGTTCCGGCTGAAGTCCTGGTAGACATGAACTTTGAGTGTTCCCAAGTTTTATCTGACCTAGCAGTTGACTTTTGCAGCACAGTCTCTTTGTCTCTGTATCGCAGTTACTTAGGTGGGCAGTGCTGGGTCAATCTTCTGAATTCAGTAGTAGGCCTACCTGTGAGTGCTCCATCTCAAAGTTCGCCACCTCCTCAGGGAGGCCTAGTTGCTTTACTAGCCAGTGGTTAATCTCTACATTGGGAGTTCTCCTTCTGTCCCTTCAGGTAGCCCAATGATACAATGTTGGAGTGTCAGGAGCAATTCTCTTGATCATCGTTCACGCTCTCAGAGTTCAGCTATAGTGGATAGCAAGCCATTCCTTTCCGCTGTAACCCCAGCATAAGACTCTTCCATATCACTCATCATTTCCTCCAGTTCACAGATTTGCAGGTATGTGTTAGAACATAGAAACATAGACTTTGTGGCAGATAGAGACCACTTGGCCCACCCAGTCTGCCCATTTCCCTACCTACTGGATAAGCTGCAGATTCTAGTTAACCAATGGCCTACTTCCTGCCACCCCCACTACAATTGTCTTGTGTCTGTCCCATGCATGTTTGAATTCCCCACTGTTTTAGCCCAACAACCTCCCCAGGAAGGCAGTTCCATGCATCCACCACTCTCTCTGTGAAAAAAAATGTCCTCACATTACCCCTGAGCCATCCTCTATCTTTAAATTGTGTCCGCTTGTTCTTACGCATCTCTTTTTCTGAAAGATGCTACACTCCTAGATTTTGTTGATTCCCTTGAGGTACTTGAACATTTCTATCATGTCCCCTGTCCCTCCTTTCATCAAGGGTATACATATTAAGCTCTCTCAGTCTCTCTTCATATGGTTTCTGATGCAGACCATGCACCATTTTAGTTCTCCTCCCTGGACTGCTTCCATACTGTCTATGTCCTTGCATAGATGAGGTCTCCAAAACTTCACACAGTACTCAGATGGGGTCTCACCAACTGTCTGTACAGAGGGATAACCACTTCCCTTTTTCTACTTGTGATGCCCTTTCTATGTATCCCAGTATCCCCTGGCTCTCCTTACTGACTTCTCACATTGCTTACCAACCTTTAGATCATCTAATATGACTACCCCCAAGTCCTGCTCCATTTTGTTGTTGTCAGTACTCTCCCAGCTATTGTGTACTCTTCTCCTGGATTTTTGTTTCCCAGGTGCATTGCTTTGCACTTCTTTGCACTGAATCTAAGTTGCCATATGTCTGACCATTCCTCCAACCTTGCCAAGTCCTTCTCATCCTTTCTGCACCCACTTTTGTATCAACTCTGTTACAGATCTTTGTATCATCTGCAAAAGGCATACATTTCCTCCAGACCCTCTGCAGTGTCACCTATAAAGGCGTTAAAGAGGCTGGACTAATACTGAACCTAGGGTACTCCACTAGTGACCCCTTTCTTGAATGTGTTCCTCACTATTACCTTCTGTGTCCTGTTGTACAGCCAGTTTGCAACCCAGGCTACCACCCTGGGACCAACTCCCAGGCTGTTCAACTGTTTGTTAATGCTGCCAACTGTCTTGCTAAAGTCTAGGTAGGCCATATCCACAGCCCTCCCTGGTCTATTACTTTGGTCACCAGTCAAAGAAATCAGTTAGATTTCAGTGGTAGTTTCAGTAAAGCTAGTGACCACCAAGTGGAGATGAGCAAACTGAGCATTTAGGTTATTAAATCCAGATTTCATATCTTGTTGCATTTGTAATAAGCGTATCTGGGACCCAACCAAGAGTTTTAGTCAGCTCCATCATACTGGTATCTGGTAGTGTGCCTTCAGGACTGGTGCCCAGGAAGAAGGTCCAAGACCGTGTGAGTCACCCTCACCACCCTTTGATTGTCGTCAGGCATCAGACTGTAACTTAGCTTGCTTGTTTTTGATTTCCCAGATGCCATCTGCTCAGGGACTCAAAATATCACAAAGTATAACCACGAATCACTAATTCAGCTGTAAAGACATTTTAAAATATATTTGCCCAGGGCTCTATTAGCAAGTGTCTGCCATGCTTGCCACTAACCACCCCGGTTGCCCCTCTTGTACCCCACACCCACCCTGCCCCCAACAATAGGCATTGAGGTGTGCATTGGGGTTGTTGGGCCCACCTCACCCCATTCTCCTATACTGCAACACCTCAGCTTATTTACACATGGAATGGGTGAGAGCTAGGCCCGATGACCACAATGTGCACCCAATGGCTGGTTGGTGCTGGTAGGGTGGGCATGGGGTCAAGGCAACCTAACACCTAATTTCCTCACTTTTGTTGCTGTGGAACAATCCTAACTGATGCAATAAATTGAATATTTTGCCTTGTGCAAATATATATATATATATATATATAGCTATTATAGTGGCTTGTAGTGCCACTGTAGTTTGAGTTGAATATACAAAACCTCAAATTCTGCAATCTAATAACTTTGCAACTGTATGACCGATTTGCCTGAAATTTGGAGCATGATCTGGTACCATAGGTCTCTTGATCTGCCAAATTGCGTTATGGTTGGATATACAATGTGGAGCTACAGTGCAAAGAAAATGCATAAATTACTGATTTTTGCATGTTTCTTTGCTCACGCTTACAGCCACTAAGGTTAGCATGATCGGCCCGAACGTCAGCATCCCGATGTGTCTTCAAGATTTTGTGACAAAATATTAAATAGTTCTAAAGTTATTCAAAAGATCGACTCCCATTATAGTCTATTATTAACAACAAATTACACTTTCACAAATGCAGTTTTTACTGCTGCAAATGAGTCTGTTACTTTCATGAGTCAGCAATCTTTTTTCAGTTGGTGGTCAGAAAAATGCTTGGCATTTAAATGTGGGACCCTCTAACAAAAGTTGACAGCAGATAAGGACTGCAAGACTCATCTAGTCTTCCCATTTCTGTTTCTACATTATGAATGTACCATCAGCCTTTGCTCTGTCAATGGCCTGTTTATTCATACTCATCTGTATTGCTCCTTTATGCCTATCCCATGCCTGTTTGAAGCTCTGGACTGTATTCATATTCACCACTTCGTGAGGTAGGCTGTTCATGCATCCACCACCCTTTCTGTGAAAAGAACTTCCTCACATTACTCCTTTATCGGCCTCCCTCTAATCTCATGCTCTGTCCTCTTGTCCTGCTATTTTCTTATATTTAAACATGTTAGACTCTTTCATCTTGTTTATGCCCTTAAGGTGTTTGAATGCCTCGATCATATCACCTCTCTCCCTCCTTTGCTCTAGGGTATACATATTGAGCTCCGTTAATCTGTCCTCATATGTTTTCTGATTGCAGTCCCTGCACCATTTTGGTTGCCCTTCTGTGGACTGCCTCAATTTGGTTAATATCCTTGTGAAGGTGTGGCCTCCAGTATTGCGCAGTGATACTCCAGCTGGGAGCTAACTACCGTCTTGTAAAGAGGGATGATTACTTCCTCTTCTGACTTGTCATACCCTACTAATACACCCCAACATCCCTCTAGCCTTACCTACTGCTTTAGTGGTCTGCTTGGATGATTTTATGTCATTGGTGATGGTGACACCCAAGTCTGTTTCTTCCTTGTGATTGCCAGCAACTCCTCCCAGTCTATAGGTGCTTCAGGGTTTCTCTTCCCTATGTGCATGATCTTGCACTTCTTTGCATTAAACCCCAGTTGCCACTCTTCTTACCATTTTGCTAGTTTATCAGATCTCTTCTCATTCTGCCCACCCCATCTGGATCATCTACTGTGTTGCAGATAATGGAGTCATCTGCAAACAGACAACCTTACCCTCAGTCCATCTGCAATGTCACTGATGAAGATATTGAAGGACTGGCCCCAGGACTGATCCCTGGGTACCCTACTTGTGACATGCATCTCTTCTGACTATACCGTTTACCACCACTTTCTGTTTTCTGCCTGTCAACCAGTTTGCCACACAGTTGACCAACTTCGACCCACCCCAAGCCTACCAAGCTTATTAATCAATCTTACATGTGGAACAGTATTGAAAGCTTTGCTGAAGTCAAGATAGGTGACATCAACTGCTCCCCTTGGTCCACCACTCTGGTTACCCAGTCAAAGAAACCTATGAGATTAGTTTGACAGGACCTTCCTTTTGTAAACCCATGCTGTCTTGGATCCTGTGCCTATGGATTCCAGATGTTGCACTATCCTGTCCTTAAGGGTGCCTCCATAATCTTGCCCACTACTGAGGTAAGATTTACTGGTCTGTAATTCTGTAATTCCCTGCCTCCTCCCTGCTACCACCTCTTGTGGAGCAGGATCTCATAAACCCTTCTCCAGTCATCTGGGACCTCTCCTGTGCTCAGAGACTCACTACACAGTTCTGATAATGGCTCTGTTGGTTCCACCCTTAGCTCCTTTAGAACCCTAGGAAGAATACCATCAGGTCCCATTGCCTCATCCACCCTGAGCTTATCGAGCTGTCCACCTTCTAGGGACACAGTTCCTGCTGTGTTCACCATTTTGAGTCTTAGGATGCTAGCCATGTACTTTTGGGGAGTTAAACACCCAGAAATATGTTTTTAAAATGTTTGTAGTAGTGTTGCAAAGTACTTTCCAAGATGCAACACATTTGTGATTCTTTTTGCAAAGTGTCATGATTTGCGAAAGTAATTTGTGAAAGTATAGCTAAAACAACAGAAATCTTTGCCACCTGCTGCAAAACAACAGTTTGGTTCTTTGGACTGAAATTTGCAGGAAGAGGCCAACATCACAAATATGTGCCTTTTGGTGGTTGGTGCCAAAATATAACAGGGCTGCAAAGCTACGGCACTCCGAAGTTGACCATTTTTCCATAGGATAACATTACAGCATCCCCTGAGCTTTTCAGCTCCTTATTTTGAAAACAGTTTGAGTTACAGACTTTTGTTACAAAAATACTTAGGAGGGCTAAGCACAAAATTAGACTGGAATGTCATAAATAATACAAGATTTAAATTTTTTCTCATTAAATGCGGTTCCTGAGATATAAGCAATTTAGTATTCCAAGTGCTCACTTTCTGGTCTGAGGGCCATTATTATGCCCATTCTTTGTATTCACTGTGCTTCTGAATGCACCTTTTAGGGCACAAAGAGTGTGCATTTGCATTACTGTTACCATTAGCATCACCACGTGCATTGCCATTTGCACTTGCATTTGCATTACCGTTTGTGTTACTGTTTCCTTTGCATCACCATTGGTGAACCATTTGTATTACCATTACCATTTGTATTTCCATTACCGTTTTCATTAGTATTTCTGTTTGTGTCACCGTGTACTACAGTTTGTGTTTGTGTTTCTGTTTGCATTAACCTTACCATTTGCATTTCTGTTATCATTTGTGTTTCCATTTGCACTTGCGTTTCCATTACCGTTTGCGTTAGCATTTCTGTTTGCATCACTGTTAGTGTTACAGTTTGCGTTTGCATTACTGTTTGCATTTCTATTTACATTTGGTTCACTGTCACCGTTATCATTACGTTTGTTTCCATCACCATTTGCACTTCTGTTACCATTTGCATTTGTGTTTGCGTTACCCTTACCATTACAGTTGCCATTTGCATCTGTGTTTATGATTCGTTTGCATTACCATTAGCATTCACGTTTGCATTTGTGTCACTATTAGCGTTCCCATTAGTGTTTGCATTTACGTTACTGTTACCATTACTATTTGTGTTTGCATTTATGTTACCATTACTGTCTGCTTTTATGTTACCGTTATCATTTGTGCTTGCGTTACCATTTGTGTTTGCGTTTGCATTGCCATTACCATTATCGTTACCGTTTGCATTTACTTTACCATTTGCATTTATATTAATGTTTCATCACTATTAGCGTTACCATTAGCACTTACATTTATGTTACTGTTATTGTTTGCATTTGCATTGCCTTGTGTTTACATTACCATTGCCATTTTCGTTTACATTACCATTTTAAACTGTATTTACCATTTGCATTACCATTACCGTTAACGTTACTGTTTGTATTTCTGCTTCAATTTATGTTACCATTTGTGTTTACATTAACGTTTGCATCACCATTAGTATTTGCATTTGTCCTTCTGTTTACATTACCATTGTCATATGCATTTGCAGTACCATTACCATTTGCATTGTGTTTGCGCTTGTGTTTGCATTACCATTTGCGTTTGCATTTACATTTGCATCACTGTTAGCATTACCATTAGGCGTGTGCATTTACATTAACGTTACCACTTGCATTTGCATTCATTCTTGAATTTGCATATCAATCTGCGTTATCATTTGCATTACCATAACCGTTAGCATTTGCGTTTCTGTTCACATTTGCATTGATGTTACTATTACCATCAATGTTTGTGTTTTCATTGCCGTTACCATTAGCATTTGCATTAATGTTTTGCGTTCGTTTCCTTAACCATTACTGTTACCTTTAGCATTTCTTTTAAGTTACCATTACCGTTTTACATTTAGCTTGTGTTAGCATTGCCATTTATGTTTGCGTTTACATTGTGTCACTGTTACTATTACCATTTCTTGTTCTGTTTGAGCTTGCATTTCCATAACCATTTGCGCTTTTGCGTTACCGTAACTGTTAGCATTTGCATCTGCATTCATGTTTGCATTGGCGTTACCGTTACCATTATTGTTTGCATTTGCATCACCTTTATTGTTATCATTATTGTTACTGTTGGTGTTATTATGCACAAGTGGCCAGCATGTGGTGGGGCACAGGGCCCACCACATTCCATTAACTATTTATATTGCACATTCTCAAAAGAAGGGAAATTCATGGCAAAACTCCATTATTGCATCAGTTAGGGGTTTCCACAGTGACATAAGCAGGAAATTTGGTGTTAGGGTTCAAAATCCTAACTGCACATTCCCTCACCTCCCACACACATACGTGCAAATAGGGAAGGACCAAGGCAACACAACCAATCACACACAACCAGCAGCAGGTAACAGAAATAACATACAATTATCTAAACCCTGAAACCACACACCCATGCTCCCATCTTCCACACACCAACAGATGTTGGGTTGTGCAAGGGTTGTCACTGCTAACTCTGATCCCAGATGTTCCACGCACCACAAAACACACATCACTATGGACAACTGGGCATGTTGGGCCACATGCTGCCACCAACGCATAACACAGACTACACATATGGTATTTTGGGGTTACAAGACCCAGAACAGGATTTTGACATTCGCAAATGCAACAGCGTTGTGCTATGCATTTGTGACACTTCTGTGTTTGTGACAGTATTTTGCGAAAGTGTGTTTCATGCTTTTAACAAATGCGAAAGTGTTGTGTCTTCCATTTGTGACACTTTTGTGTTAGCAAAACTATGCTCCTGATAACTGTACATCTTTGCCATCCTCCTGCAAGCAAACAGTTGGGTCCTTTGGGCTGAAATTTGCAAGGTGGCAAGCCCTGGTCCCATAGATCTGCCTTTTCCGCTTTGGCAGTAAAATAGTTAAGGATCACAAAGTTACAGTGTTTCAAAACTGACCAGTGTTTCATAGGTTAACGTTGTGGTGACTTTCACCACCCACATGTCGAAAATGAAGCGAGGTATACAGTTTTCACTACTGCAGGCTTGGTTCACCTTTAGGTGAACTAACCTCATAGAACAAATTTTAAAATACTGTATGATACCTAAAGTTGGATTTTCTCTCTACTTGCTATGGTAACATGGGTATACACCTCATGCTGGTTGTGTGTGATTGGTTCTGTTGCCATGGTCCTTCCCCTACTTGCATGTATGTGTGTGTGGCAGGGTGGGGTGGAAACATGCAGTTAGGGTTTGAATCCTAACATTGAATTTCCCTGCTTTTGTCGCATTGGAACAACCTAACTGATGCATCAATGGAGTTTTTTGCCTTGAATATATATATATATATATATATATGTATTACATATTATATATTATAAGGAAGAGGGACGTGTTGGGAGTGGTGCAATGCACTGGTTATGGGGCAGCAGTTTTCCAAGAGACATTCTGGAAACTGCATTGTGCCCTATTTGCAGGCAGCTGTAAGCTCTGAGGGAGGAAGTTGCCCATCTCCAGGCTGAACTGGCAAGGACTAGGGAAGCCTTCTCCACCCAAAGAGCACCAGTACCATAACTTCTGCTTCAGAGGTTGCCAAGTATGAGGAGCAATTGGACCACAGAGGACTCTGGGAAGGTGAGGGTGGTGGAACAGAGGTGCATCCCTTTGTTGTACCTCTGCAATTCCTATGCTATTCTGGCAGAGCAAGGTTCCTTCTGATGACACCCTCAGTGGAGGACAAGAAGAATGCTGGGGACATCCACAGGAGGCCCACAAAGGGTGGCAATGGACACACGGAAACTTCTGGTGGGGACTCAAATGTTGGGGATAGAACTGGGGAAAGGAGGAGAGAGGCAAGGTGCTTGCCTGGTGCCATGGCTTGAAGGGACAGGAAATGAATCCTCAGGGTTACAGAAGCACCATCTCAGAAGAGAGAACTAAATATTATTGTCCACCTTGGGACAAATGACCTTGCCGGAAATGAGATCAGTGCAGTGCAGGATGCGTTTATGGAGTTGGGGAGGGGCCTCAGACAGAGAAAACACGGTAACCTTCTCAGAGGTGCTGCCAGTCTGTGGCATGGGTGAGGCTAGGGTACTGCACACCAAGCAGTTCAATGAATGGATGAAAACTGGTGCAGAGTACAGGGCTTTGGCTTCATTGGGGACTGGGGATCCACCTGGAGAGATGTAGCTCTCTATTGGCATGATGGTCTGCATCTGTCCAGGAAGGAACCAAGCACCTAGGTGATAGGTTTAAATGCTTCCTTGCTAGCTTTTAAACCAGCCAAGGTGGGAGGTGCTGATAGGAAGCAGGAAATGCTCAAGCCTCCCACAAAACATGGCAGGTAGTAAGGTAAACACTGAGGTACAGAGTCTGACAGAGGGTGGGACAGAGGTAAGTGGAAAATAGACAAAGACAATAAGGGCAGGGATAGGGAAAAGGCTAATGCCAACATTAATTTGAAGGCAATGAACACCAATGCCCACAGTCTGAGAAACAAGTTTCCTGAGCAAGTAGCCCTGATGGAATAGGAACACTTGGCTATTGTGGCAGTCATGGAAACATGGTACACGGAGAACCATGACTGGATGTCAACATACCAGTGTACACAATCTACAGAAGGGACAGGGAGGGTAAAGAGGAGGTGGAGTAGCTCTCTACATATGGGAAAGGATTAAAGCTACAGAACTGAAAGGTAAAGGGAGGACAAGAGGCACCTTGGGTCACCTTGGAGACAGAGTGGCACCACAATCCGCACTGGGGTTGAATATAGACCCCCATCTCAGGGAGAAATGGACAAGGAAATGTTATAAGGCATTTTCAGAATGGCTGAAAGGGAGATATTTGATGTGGGACCTGAATATGCCAGATCTTAACTGGACAACATGTAATGCAACTACATCCAAGAGCAGGGTCATTCTCAATGCCCTACAGAGGGTACCTTAGACAGCTAGTATTGGAACTCACTCGAGACGGAGCAATATTAGACCTGGTACTCTCAAATGGAGAGAGGATCACAGATTTAAGTGGATAGCCATCTTGAACAAGTGACCACCACACAGTGTGGTTCACAATAGGCACAACCATGGAGTTAAGCTATACAAAAACAAGGATATTGGACTTTAGAAGTGCTGACTTTGGCAAAATGGAGGAATACCTAAGGAATGCACTAGCAAATGGCCAGAAAGGAGGTAAGAACAATGGAGACAAATCAAAACTGCCATCATGGAGGCAACAAGCCTTTGTGTAAAACAAATAAAAAACAAAATGGAGTAAAAAAAACAATATGGTTCTAAAAGAGGTGGCAAGGAAGCTTAGGGAGAAAAAGGTAGCAATCAAGAAATATGAGAAATCACAGAGGAACTGTATCAGTTAAAGCAGAAGGAAGTGGGAAGGCAGTCAGAGTAGCAAAGGCCCAAACTGAGGAAAAGAGAGCCAACCTAGTTAAGAAGGGGATAAAACCTTTATAGGTATATTAGGAGCAAAGAAAGGTTAAAGGAGGATAGTGAAGATTAATAAAGGGAGGGAGGTGGGCAGAGGAAGATAATGAAAAGGCAGAGATACTGAAGAAATACTTTGCTCAGTATTCACAAAAGAAGAAGAGGAGGAGTTACCTAAGCCAAACAATAGAAGCACTCTGGCCAGGGGGTTGACACCAGTCCATTTACAGAAGAAAAGGTCCTGACAGAGCTCCTAAAACTCAAGGTGGACAAAGCAGTGGGGTCTGATGGGATTCACCCCAGAATCCTAAAAGGAAGAGGCAACTAAAATGGTGCAGGGTCTGCATCAGAAACTGTATGAAGAGAGAATGAGAGAATTTAATATGTATACCCTGGATGAAAGGAGGGATGGGGACATGACAAAAACCTTCAAGTACCTCAAGGGAATCAACAGAGTCCAGGATGGTAGCATCTTTCAGAAATAGAGGTGTGCAAGAACAAGGGGCACAATTCAAAGATAGAGGGGACAGCTCAGGGGCAATGTGAGGAAATATTTTTCACGGAGAGAGTGGTGGACACATGGAACTGCCTTCCTGGGGAGGTTGTGGGGTCTAAAACAGTGGGTGAATTCAGATTTGCATGAGACAGACATAAGGCAATTATAGTGGCGGTATGGCAGTATAGCACAGTGGTTTAAGGCTCTGAGCTGCAAATCTGGAGACCTGGGTTTGAATCCCAGAGCCCCCACTTGCATATACTGTGTGACCCTGAGCAAGTCACTAACTTCCCTGTGCTCCCAGGTTGCACCTGTAAAAACTTTCAGCTTAGTGTGTCTCACCTGGTTAAACAATTGGAAAAATAAAATAGTGGGGGTTGCAGGAAGTAGGCTGTTAGTTAACTAGAATCTGCAGTTTATCTAATAGGTAGGAAATGGGCAGATTGGATGGGCCAAGCAGTCCTTATTTGCCATCAAAGTCTGTGTTTCTATGTTTCAGCCAGTCCGGGGGTATGATGTTCTTTGCATAAGGCAATTATGACACAATAAAGCATCTTGAAGTTTCCTAAAAAAAGAAATGAAGGACTTATTACAACGTGATTGCAGCAATAACACATTATAGCCGTGGCTGTTCCACCATGGGTATATGGATTAACACAGATAGCAAGCTGTGAAGCCACAAGAATACCAAATCATCAGATCACAGTTAAATTTAGTACCAGGCTGTAAGAAATACATTGTGTCAGTGCCCCTGCATCTTAACTCAAGTTACATTTAAAATCACATCTTTTCAAGTCGCACGACCTGGGTCAAACTTTTTCAAACTGTCATGGCTGCAGCTGCAAACTTGGAATACAGTGTATGAACCATGATGAGTTGGGCAAATATTTTGAGAGGTACATGTCACCTACTTTAAGAATCATCAGTCAGATTTTTGCAGTCTTATGAAAATAAAAAGGAACAGATTAAATAAAATTGATAAACTTACCAGTATGGAAATGGATATCCCATAGGTTGATGTACACAGTAATGCTGTACCATTGATACAGACCTTCAGCACAGGAGAGTCGTTTGTTAACCTGTAAAAAACAATATAAGTTGATCATATTTGTTTGACCATTGCAGCTTGGAAAAGCAACAGGAAACAAAACACACAGCTACAGGAAGTTGAATAGCATGAAAACATTAGTACACATATTCACTTCATAATATTCATTGTAAGAAGCCTTGTGCCTGTGTTTGATGGATGTGGTCTCCTGTTCGACTCCTCTGTCTTGGCATGGTCAAGACATGTAATGGAAAACATCATCAGAATGGTAGTGGTAGGTGTTGGTGGTCATACCTAAGGCACATGACGACAGTCCGCTCACATCTTCCTGCATCTGGCAGTGGCTGTAGTGGCTAACAGCAGTCTTATGGTGGTGATACAGGGGCATACAAAGTCATTCCCCTGGTGGCAGTGACTAATAGCAGTCTTTTGGTGGTGGTGGTCCAGGGACCACATGATGACATTATCTATGATGATGGCAGTTGCTAACAACAATCTTATGGTGGTGGTCTGGGGCACACAGAGTCATTCCCCTGGTGGCAGTGGCTAACAGCAGTCTTATGGTAGTGGTCCGGGGAGCACACAAAGTCAATCCCCTGGTGGCAGTGGCTAACAGTGGTCTTATGGTGGTGGTAGTCCGGGGCGGCGGTGACATTCCCCATAGTGGCAGTGGCTAACAGCAGTCTTATGGTGGTAGTACAGGGCGAGGATATATTGTACTCTTTGTTACAAATGTGATGTGCCATATGGAATCTGAGTCACTCTGGTGGGACATTGATTTAATTTTATAAAAAGAAAATGTGTATTACACAACAAATGTGACAGTCTTTTAACCACTTAAGTTGAAACCTGTCAACATTAACCTCATCATCATCCTCATAAAAGCTGCCCTCACAGTCAGCTATGTCTGAATTCTGACCACTTGAAATTCTTCTCCATTGTGTCATCATCTACGTCAGCAGTAGGCGTTTCATGCTACCACTGCCAGTGCCACCAGGATGGTCCATTTCTACATCAGTAAAACCATGGCTAGGCCGGAATCGAATACTGAGGTTGCAGTCTGAGCTGGTATGTGCCTCTCATTCATTTTTATGAATGTCAGAAAACTGTCATTTGCAGGAGAGAGGTTTGTGTGAAGATCCCGAACTATTGCACCTGCTGAGCTGAATTCCTCTTGACACTTGCACTGGAGGGTGGGCATGTCAGGTACTTCAGTGCCACTGCGGTCAGCTCTGGTTATTCGTTGACTGTTCCACTCCAGTATAAAGAGGATCATCAGTTGTTGACAGATGCTTGTTTTCAGACAAATATGACTCAACCATTCTTTGTGCTACACTAAGTCCAGTGGTTGATGCATCACCCTGTTCTCCAGAATCATTTATGTCACAATCCCACTTGGGACAAAGCCTCCCAATGTGGGTTAATGCCAACCACTTTTGAAGACAGACCTGGAACTGCCGTCCCCTTCCCTACAGGATATGCTTAATACTGCTCCAGGTTCACCTTCAGCCTGATTATCTGAAGTTTGCTGACCTTGGCACGTGACTTCTGTGCCCCATGAACCAAGCGCACCAGTTGCCCACTGACAGTTTTTATCTGTTCAGGCCCACCCTCAAGTACTGAGGCATTCCATGTTTGCATCGTGGGTCCAGCGTTGTTGCTATAGCAAAGTTGTCACTATGCTGAGTGCTCTAGATGTGCGATTCTGGTCGAATACTGTCATCATGTGTTTCAGTAACACACTGCTAGCACTGTCTCCAGTAACATCAAGGCTATGCTGTACATTCACCGATGTCTGCCTCAGCACCCGCAGCAGCGGAATTGATGGGCTAATGGAGGAAGACTCACCAGTCATTGTTATTACAGAGTCCATGAGGTGTCACTGTTCTGTCATCATAGACATGGAGGCCCCAGAACTGTCACGGCTAGTGTACAAGACAAGATATTCTGAGATGGCTTTGTATTGCCAATACAACCTCTCTGCCATGTATAAAGGGAGGTCCACTGTGTGATGACTTCCAGCTTCAAGCGGTGCTGCGAGAGGCAGTTTGGATCTGCAACTGAAGAAGTTGGTCACAGGACTTTGCAGAGCGTGAAGGTGAGAACAGAAATGGCATGCAACTGTCAACAGTTCCTTTATATCAGGATGCTGCAGAAACTCCTGCACCACAAGATTTAAACAGTGGGCCATGCAAGGAACCCGAACAAAGCCACCATTCATGATGCATTTAACCACATTTGACCCATTGTCATTTGCTATGAACCCAGCTCTCAGGGACGGGGTTCAGCCACTTGTCAGTTTCTTTCAGTACCAAGTTCAGCATGTTTTGACCAGTGTGTGAACAGGTCACATTGCGCATGGCAATCATTGCATTCTGTCGAATTCCTGGAAGATTACTACCACAACACTCCACCTTACTACACTGATTAGTCACACTACCAACAGCACAAGCAAACACCCAGCACCTGTGCCCGATGTGCAGTTATACAGATTAACACCCAGCACCTGCTGCCCGATGTACAATTATACACAGATAAACACCCAGCACCTGCACCTGATGTACAATTATACACAAACACCAGCACCTGCGCCCAGTGTACACTTATACACAGATAAACACCCAGCACCTGCACCCAGTGTATAATTATACACAGATAAACACCCAGCACCTGCACCCAGTGTACAATTATACACAGATAAACACCCAGCACCTGCGCCCAATGTACAATTATACACAGATAAACACCCAGCACCTCGCCCAATGTACAATTATACACAGATAAACACCAGCACATGCGCCCAATGTACAATTATACACAGATAAACACCCAGCACCTGTGCCTAGTGTATAATTATATACAGATAAACACCCAGCACCTGCGCCCAGTGTATAATTATATACAGATAAACACCCAGCACCTGTGCCAGTGTATAATTATACACAAATATGAACTCCCTGTTTTGCTATTTGTCCACATATCAATACATAAATGAATGAATGGAGAGGAGGAATATTGAAGAGCATGTCTTACAGAGTCGGACACAGTATGGTACAACTCTGGGACAGCACATGTGGAAAAGTATGGCCTAGATGGGACTTTCCATTTGGACAGGCACAAAGGAGAAGGGCAAAAGATCAATTCCTAGTATTTCAGCTACAGCAGCATTAAGTTCACGTGACACTGTAGTGATTGGGTGGGTACTTCAGCTTACACGCAAAAACACTCTGTAACATGCGCTGACTTAAACGCTTTTACGGGGTATGATGACAATGGTTCTGCTCTGCAAATGGCAGAGGGTGGAGTGTGGACGTGTGATGAAGATAGTTTCACAGGTGGTGAAAAATCCACAAATGAAGTTATTTTCCCAGATTTACAAACCGGGTTGATGTACCACTTGCACTAGACATGCTGCATTCACCACTACCACCACAAAACTACTACTCTCACCGCCATTGGACAAGATTTCAAAATAATTATGCTCCTCTACCTCATCATGCCTGTAGCAATCCTCTGCTGTTATTTCATTGCTACTGTACACATTTAATTTGCTATGTAACCCCTACAAATGGGGGTTCCTGAAAACCTTCCTTGGGTGTGCCAAAATGCCTTCTGCCAGGCAGCTGTCCGGTATTTATGCTGTTTAAAAGAAATTGCATGAGAGTGTCTAATCACCTCTGCATCTGTTGCTTTAAGAGCTGCCTATTTTGCAGTAATAATTAATCTGGGATGGGGCTGAGTGTTTCTATGCTTGAGTCCCACCTGGCTGCCAGATAAATCGCTTTTCTACCATCGCTATTAGAGCAGAGGAGCTCTGTTAGATGCTGTACTTATTTGCTGAAAATCTATTATAGTGATAATGATTATGTAGTTTGTCTCACCCACCTTCTTTGCAGCAAGGACTGTTTTGTTTAGCTCCACCATCTTGGTCCTGGACTGTCTAACTAGACCAATCAGTACTCTTGGGACTCTAAAATGGAGCCTGCCTATGGGGGCTTGGTGAGTCAAAATCTGTAGACATTGTAGTTTTGGGCTTTTGGCACCTAAACAGCCCTGGAGGGAGCTCTGGTTGTGACTGACAGAGGAATCAGCCAACTGATCCTTTTGGATCAGAGGGAAATTCCCAAGCTGCCTGCAGAGGGCAGAACTGAGTTGGAGCTCAAAGAGTGAGCAGCTCCAGCTCGAGGAACCGCTGCCTCGAGGCAGCGTGAGAGACTGGCGGGAAGGCTGAGTCTGGCCTACCTGCCTTCAGCTCTCCCATAATGAGGGAGATAAGAAGCTTAATTTCAGACTGCACCTCGAATCCATTTCATTGTGCCTGACCTATGGGCACAATGGCGAAATCAGATCTAAGTTGGGAAGTGAAGAAGCAACAGCTCATGACAGTCGAGCAGTTGGTCTACATAGTTTTGCATGGGAGAGCTATGTAAGGGCCTGAGTTTTGGCCTGCATGCCTGCCTGTTGTCCCGAGGGGAGAAGAGTGTGTATCGGACTGAATCCAAGTTGTGAGAGTTAAATCTGCCACTAAACGTGACCAGGCTCCAACCTGAGGGAAGACCAAAGATGTGCAAATGCGATCAGCCTGTCACGACTTTCAGTTACCTCTGAACTCCCAGATTGTGCAGAAATTCTGTAACTGTGACTGGAGAGCCATTTGCCTAGTACAGTGGAGTTTCCTTACATGTAAATGTGCTGTGTGTGCAGATAGTGGGTCATGATTTGGTTCCCCACTGGGTGACTGGACTGTGTTTTGCTTGCTGGAGGCAGCATCCAGCACCACAGACTGAAATCCGTTTTCATCTTCATTTGGCCGGGCCTTGCCACACTGATCCGCCAGAATACCTGCTACAGAGAAAGTAATCAACAAGAGACCTGCCTCGGATCAGCCCCTGCTCAAAGCTTTGAGCAGAAATGTCCCTTGGTGATTCGTGTGGGACCTGCTCCTCCTGGCACTCCAGATCAACCATCTGCAATCTCGATTTCATCCTGCCTGTGTCCAGCATTGAGTATCGTGAGTAAACATCAGGGTAGTTCCCTGCAACATATAGCTAAATCTAAAGTGTGTCATCTGATTGCCTTGTTGGGTTTCATGAAACATAGAAACACAGACTTTGATCAAGAGATAAGGACCGCTAGGCCCATCTAGTCTGCCCATTTCCTGGCCTACAGGATAGGCCACAGGTCCTAGTTAACCAACAGCCTATTTCTTCCTACCCCCACAAGAATTGCCTTATGTCTGTCCCATGCATTCTTGAATTCTCCCACAGTTTTAGACCCCACAACCTCCTCAGGAAGGCTGTTCCATGCATCCACTACCCTCTCTATGAAATAATACTTCCTCACATTGCCCTGAAGCCCCTCCTTCTATCTTTAAATTGTGTCCCTTGTTCTTGCAAGTCTCTTTTTCTGAAAAATGCTACCCTCTTGGACTTTGTTGATTCCACTGAGGTACTTAACGTTTCTATCATGTCTCCCTCTCCTTCTTACCTCAAGGGTATACATATTAATCCTTTAGTTTCTCCTCATACGCTTCTCTTGCAGACCCTGCACCATTTTAGTTGCCCTCCTCTGGACTGCCTCTATCCTGTCTATGTCCTTGCGAGATGGGGTCTCCAGAACTGGACACAGTACTCCAGATGGGGTCTCACCAACTGTCTGTACAGAGGGATAACAACTTCCTGTTTTCTGCTGCTGATGCCTTTCCTATACATCCCAGTATACCCCAGCCCTCCTACTGCCTTCTCACATTGCTTGCTAACCTTAAGGTCATCTAATATGATTACCCCAGGTCCCTTTCCTTTTTGTTGTTGTTACTACCTCCCACCCATTGTGTATTCTTCCCTGGGTTCTTGTTTCCCAGGTGCATTATTTGCACTTCTTTGCATTGAATCCTAGCTGCCATACTTCTGACCATTCCTCCAACCTTGCCAAGTCCTTTTCATCCTTTCCACGCCTCCTTGTGTATCAACCCTGTTGTAGATTTTGTGTCATCTGCAAAAGGCATACTTTTCTTCAGTCCCCTGCAATGTCACTGATGAAGACATTAAAAGGACTGGACCCAATACTGAACCCTCGGTGCCCACTAGTAACCCCCTTTCTTCAGAATGGACTCCATTTACAATTATCTTCTGTGTCCTGTTGTCCAGCCAATGTTTTACCCAGGCTACCACCCTGGGTCCCACTTCCAGGCTGGTTAATTTGACTATTAATCTTTTGTGTGGGACTGTGTCAAATGCCTTGCTAAAGTCTAGGTAGGCCATGTCCACAGCCCCTCCCTGGTCTACTACTTTGGGCACCCAGTCAAAGAAATCTATTAGATTCATCTGACATGACCTTCCCACTGTGAACCCATGCTGCCTTGGGTCCTGTGCTCCACTGGCCTCTAGGTACTTGACTTTTCTTTCCTTCAGAAGTGACTCCATCACTTTCCCTACCACAGAGGTCAGACTGACAGGTCTGTAGTTTCCTGCCTCTGTCTTGGACCCACTTCTGTGAAGGGAATCACATCTGCCTTCCTCCAGTCCTCGGGTACCACACCATCCTCCCATGATTTATTAAAAGAGTAGCCAGTGGTTTCACTAGTTCCTCCCTTAATTCTTTTAGAATTCTGGGGTGAATTCCATCAGGACCCATTGCTTTGTCCACCTTCAGTTTTAGGAGTTCTTGCAGAACCCTTTCTTCTGTGAAAGGACTGGGATCGACCCCCATCAAAGTGCTTCTGTTAATTGGATTAGGCACTTCCCCTCCTCTTTTGTGGATACTGAGCAGAAATATTTGTTCAGTATTCCTGCTTTTCACTGTCCCCTCTGCCCACCCACTGTTCATTCTATTCAGCCTCACTATCCCTCCCTTTGTCTTTCTATGCTCGCTGATGTACCTATAAAGGTTTTATCCCCTTCTTAACTGAGTTGGCTATCTTTTCCTCAGTTTGGGCCTTTGCTATTCTGACTTCCCTCCCTACTTCTTCTGCCTTAACTGGTACAGCTGTCTGTCCTGCTCCTTCTGTGTTTCCTTATACTTCCGAATGCTATCTTTTCTTCCTGACTTTCACAGCCACCTCTTTTGAGAACCACAGTGCCTTTTTCTTTCATTTTGATTTGTTCATTTGCTTCACACAAAGGCTTGTTGCCTCTGTGATGGCAGTTTTATAATTCCCATTGTTGCTCCACACCTCCTTCTAGCCTATTTGCTAGTGCTTTTCTGAGGCACTCTCCCATCTTGCCAAAGTCAGCCCTCCTAAAGTCTAGTACCCTCACTTTTGTATGGCTTGACTCTGTAGCTGAGTTTATGAACCACACTGTTTGATGGTCACTTGTCCCCAGATGGCAACCCACTTCTAGATCTGAGATCCTCTCACTGCCCCCATTTGAGAGTACGCGGTCTAAGATTGCTCCCTCACGAGTGGGTTCTGAAACTAAGCTGTCTAATGCCTGCCACCTGTAGGGCATCAAGAATGGCCCTGCTCTTGGATGTGGCTGCAGCAAATGTGCTTCAGTTAACATCTGGCATATTCATGTCTCCATCAACAGTATCTCTCATTTCTCTGCCATTCTAAGAATGCCTTCTATCATATCCTTGTCCATTCCTTCCCCTGACATGGGGGTCTGTACCTAATCCTTTGTGGATTGTGGTGCCCTTCCAGTCTCAAGGTCACCCACAGTGCCTCCTCTCCTCCTGTTTACTCTTTTTGTTCAGTTGCTTTTATCCTTCCTTTAGATGAGAGCTACTCCTCCCCTCTTCTCCCTGCCTGTCTCTCCTGTAGGTTATGTACCCTGGTATGTTAACATCCCAGTCATGGTTCTCTGTGTACCATGTTTCTGTGACTGCTATGATATCAGGCATCCCTCTTCCATTAAGGCCATCAGCTCAGGGGCTTGTTGCCCAGACTATGGGCATTGGTACTCATTACCCTCCATTTCCTGATGGCCTTACTCCCTTTTGCCCCATCCCTGTCCTTCTTGCCTTTGTCACTTTCTTCATTTACCCTGCCCTTCTCCTATTGACATCTCTATGTTGGTGTTTGCCACTTACTACCGTGATTATTTGGGGGCTAGGATTTTTCTGCTCCTTTCCAGTGCCTCCCCTTGGCTAGTTTAAAAGCTTGCAATGAAGCATTTGAACCTATCACCTAGGATCCTGGTTCCCTCCCTGACAGATGCAGCCCATCATGCCAGTATAGGCTTGCATCACTCCAGGTGGACCCCCAGTCCCCAATGAAGCCAAATCCTGAGCTCCACACCAGTTTTCAACCACTGATTGAATCCCATGGTGCAGAACAGCCTAGCCTCTCCTATACCATAGATGGGTAGCACCTCCGAGAAGGTTACCGTGCATGCTACTTGACTAAGGCCACTCCCCAATTCCACAAACTCTTCCGGCACTTCTCTAATCCTTTCTTAGCCAGGTCATTTGTCCCTGGGTGGACAATGACGTCCAGCTCCCTCCCTGTGCAGCCGCTCGGCAATCCTGAGATTCACCTCCTGTCCCTGCAAGCCATGGTGCCAGGCAGGCACCTTATCCCTCTCTCCCTTCCTCCCCCAGTTCTACCTCTAACAATGGAGTCCCCACCAGGAGTTGTTTCCTTCCTGCAGGGTCCCCTGCCACCCTCCTGTGGGTCTCCTTTGTGGAGGTTCCAGCATCCTCCTTGGTCTCCACTGTGGGTGCCTCCATAGAGGAACCACACTTTGCCAGAATGGCATAGGAATTGTGGAGAGGTACAATGGGAGGGATGTGCCTCTGTTCCACCACCCCACCCTCCCTGAGCCCACTGTGGTCTGACCGCTCCTCTTCTTGGCAACCTCTGAGGCAACGCAGAGGCACTGGTGGTCCCTGGATGGAAGAGGAGGTCCCACAAATCCTAGCCAACTCAGCCTGGAGATGTGCAACCTCCTCCCTCAGCCCAGAGAAGTGCCTGCAGATGGGACAGCACCACATCCTCCAGAACATCTCCCGGAAGACTGCTGCTCCACAGCCACTGCACCTCACCACTCCAATCATGTCTTATTTCTGGTCCCTTAACTGTTTGCAATCCTTACTCTTTCCTCTGTTTTTCTCTCTCCTTACTTTCTGCCTGTGTGCCCTTTAAGCTCCTGATTGTCCTGTTCTGAGACAAGAATATCCTATATTTCTGCAGTAGACCACTTACTTGCTCAGAGGCAGACCTCCAGCAGCTAGAGGGCTGGAGAGCTACTCTTGCCCTTCTAGGATGGTGGATCCTTCATGATTCTGTGATCACTCACCTCCTGCCCCTAAACAGGAAGTTCCTGTTGTCAGTCAAATTCTGTGCTATAAAATAGAACTAGCTTTGGGTGGAGGGGAGGGAAGGAGCAATATAGTCCCAGCAGAGAAGTTCAGTCACACTGCAGTCCTTTCTCCTGGTGTCTTCTGCCAAGCTATTTGTAGAAACTTTCAAGGCAGTCTTTAAATGTAGCTTCCTTCTAGCTAGCCACTCCCCTAGTTACCAGATCTTTCTACAAGTAATTTAAACCTCACAGCAGTTAAGTCCTTTCAGTCACCTGAGATTTACACCTAGATAACTCTTCAGATACCCATTCAGTTCAGTTAACCAAGCACACACTTTTGTTTTGTATGTTAGTTTTTACCCTAAATTAAAAGTCAAATACAAAGTTCTTCTACTAGTCCCAGCAGAGAAGTTCAGTCACACAGCAGTCCTTTCTCCTGGTGTCTTCTGCCAAGCTATTAGTAAAAGTTTCCTTTCATGAACTGAGCCCTCTGGCTCTGGATTACAATTAGAGTGTGTCGTGCATATTTTTTCTTCCATCACGGCCCACCCCAACCAGCTGCGATGCCGCCTAACCCATGCAATGGTCCTGGCTAGCCCATCGTCTTCCTACCTGGGTACTCAGAGTTGTGACTGCGTGGGGACTATTGCTCATGCACAACTGTTTGATTGATATAGCCATTAAGCCAATCAACCTGATTACACCCTCCCTTGTTCAAGTCTCCTTAATAAATCAGATCTGACTTTTCTGCTTTGAACTGACTGGGTTCCAGTTTGTGTCAAAAGTACTGTACTTTTGCTATTTGCTGTGCATAACCTTGTTTTTACAGGGGTCCCCAGGGTTGAGCCAGAGGAACCAGTCTTGGTGGTAAGTGCACATGTGTGGGTACTTGTATAGTGTACAAGGGTATTGTAAGGTGATTATTGTATATTGCTCAGGCCACTAGCAGGAAAGAGAGGGTTACAGTGTCCCAGAGGGCTGTGTTCAGGTTAGCTTGACCACTGCCAACCCTGACCTCCGGGTGGAGGCATCCATTACAGAACTTAGGCCCTTAACCTGCTACTAGCCAAGCAGGCAGGGGTAGTAGCCCTTGGGATAGCACCACCAGGGGTTACACCTACATGATTTTACAGTCATGGAGGGGATAACATGCTCATTATCCCTGATGACAAGGGTGAACGCCCACTGTGGCATTAGCTGCCATCTTGTGCTAGGTCCACAGTGCCATGTGCCTGTTTTAAGATATGTGTGCTGTCCTCTGTGTCCAGATGGCTCCCCTTTACGCCTCACATGCACATGGCAAACCTGGCAGATTGCAACTGACTCATCATTTGCATCTTGCACAAAAAATCCCAAACAAGGGATTGCTGTGATCCCTACTTTTAACATGTCAATGATGCGCTTGTTGGACTCTCTTTTTAAGCCCGAAGTGGGGAGGGATGCTACATGATTTTCAGGCTGGAAACACTTGGACTGCAACTGACCACCACGACTGCCTATCATTATTCCCAGATCATCATCATCATCATCAATTGAAACTGGTAAATCACAATTTTTACCGGAGAGGGTGTTAATGCAAACAAACCCAGACACAGCCACCTTGAATTTCTTTTTCTGGTTCCCAACAGGGTCACTGACATCATCATCATATTCATCAACATCATCTACATCTTCTGCTTGGATGCTGGCATATGGACTGCAAGTTGCAACCACAACAACATCAGCATCATCAGATCCATCAACACCACAATCACCCGATATTTTTCTCCACAGTGTCAATCATTGCATGGCAAATGCATGACCTGAACTGTAGTGGAAAAAATGTGGCACTATATGTTATCACTGCCATGATGATCAGAATCCTCGTGTTCAGTTAACAATGGGATGTTACTGGGGAGTATGACATCATCTACACTGACACTCATTGCTTTACACTCAACTATGTTTTTGGACATGGTCAACTGGTCAGAGGTGGAACTTGAGGCAGAAATACTCATACCACTACCAGCAACTGCACTAACATCACCAGCTGGCACAACATCATCTCCTCCAGCTATGAGTGAAGCTACTGATTGCACTGTAAAACTCCGAAGGAGAAATACCTTTCCTCACATCAACAATGCACTTATGTGACTCGTGACTGCCACGCCCACAGACAGTCTTACTACTGGCAGCAGTGCCATGGTGAGAAATGGTTTTGCACATTTCTTTGTGGACATTTTGGGGATCAACAAGAATATTCTAAACAAATTTAGATTTGGAACATCACTCTGGGCCACTGGATGTGAAGTCAAAAAACACAACTGTGGCTTCAACAAGAGATATAGATGCAAAGTCACAACAACTTCAACAACACCTTAACTAACCAGTGGTGTTCAAGGCACAATACAATCTGGAAAATAATACCTTTTGCCAGCTGGGGGCACTGTGACTGCAGATTACAGTAGCAGTGCAAAACCAAGATACCACAATGGCAGTACAAAATCACGCAGGTGCAGTGAATAGCAGGTTCACACTGCTGCAATTACACTATGGCACAATAAAGGTGCATTATTTGATGTCACGCACTGCACACACTCACATACACACACTTTGTCTAAGCAAGTTGCAAACTTCAGTAATATACCACGTATTTTAAACAACGTGAAATTATGCACTGTTGCACCAGGTCCACAACACAATCAGCAAAAAATGTCAATAATTACTGAAAATATTACTGCGTGTACAGCAACACAATTATACAAGAAAAATATAACCAAAATACAAATAACTCCCTATTTCTTCAACTTAATTCTACCTACACCACAGATATGCCCTCCCCAAAACACATGTCCACTGTCTGTCAGTACACAGACTGAATGTTGTACATTAACATTCAAAATCCACACACAAATAAACACTCGATGATCTGGGCACAGAAGGGTTTCCTACAAGAGATGCACTAAAGTTTCAGCAAAAACAATTACTCAAAAATACTTTTTAACAGATTTTAGAGGTTTGAATCACAGAGACTCTCAGAACCAGCTGTCTCCTACAGCTGCCTACACACACTACCCTGAACTGAAGGTGTGCAGAACAATCTAGAGCCCATGTGGCCTGCAATCCAGTGAATCACTGCAAAATTCACCTTTGGAGCTCACCAACAAAGGCGAAGTGATCGAGTACATTAATTTCAGTGTACTTCACTTTAAAATTAGTGGAGTAGTGGTTTGGGAAGGCAGAATAACGCAAAGTCATTGCTTTCAACAGACTTCGTGTTCCTCATTGTAATATAAAGTACTCCACTTCACATTGCGGGTACTTTTACTCTGCAAATCACTTTGTGGAGCAAATTGGGCCACTTCACCCACCACTAGTAATTAGATGCAAGCAAGGGATCCTGCCAATTTTAGAAGTACCACTATGATGGATTCTGTGAAGGAAAAGTTCAAAAGACCCTGTTGGAAAATATAATTAAAGGTGTTAAGAAGGAAAGGGGCTGACAATTGTTTAAAGGCTTTGTAAAAATAAAGGAGTATCCATCTGGGCCCAGGGATTTGTCCAGAGGGAGGCATCAATGGCTGCCAAGATGTCTGATAAGGCCAGGGAGCTTGTAATACTGCAATTTGGGATGTGTCCAGGGTGGCAGGTGAATACTATGCAGGAACATTTTGAGGTGGTCTATGCAGAAAGGGAAGAGGGAGGGTTATACAGTGCCTGGTAATATTCCTGAAAACAGGAAGTGATTTCCCAAGGAATGTGATAATTTGACCAGAGGAACTGTGGGGAAAGGAAACTATTCTGTCTGAGGTCTGGGCTTGCAAGCACAAGGCAAGAAGCTTCCCAGCTTTTTTCCTTGGTCAAAGCATTTGATCTTAATTAGAGATGCAGCGAGATTTAATTTTCGGGTGAAATTCTGGTGAAATCACCAATTTCGCCCCATGAAACATTTGCTTAATTGTGCCCTTACGGCAAAAATTTCATTGGTAAATTTTGGCAAAATTTTTACTGTCAGTTTGCCTTTTACCTGCACATTTCACCTCATGTTCGTATCAGGCAAAATTGGAGAAAAATGCTTATCACATGACTTTTTCTAGCAAACTGCTGGTCACATAGATGACTGCACTTAGGCAGGAAGCCAGACAAAATGTACTTGCTTTAGAGATGTTTCAGCCTAGTAATAGGAAGTAGCCTACAGCAGAAGAGCAAAAAGTTAGATTTGTGAAAATAGTGTTTGTGTGTGTGCTTGCTTGCTTGTGATCTGTTCCTATTAGTTTAAAAAGCTAATATTTTCTATTAATGTTTTCTCTGCATTTTATAATCTGTCTTTATAGTTTGTGTGTGTGTGTTTGACTCCCATCCCTAGTCCTCCCTGTATCTCTTTTTTTTTTGCTTTGGTTTTACAGTAAAGACAAATGTTCTTTATGATGGAGAAGGAGAGGGTAGTTCACCACCAGCAGCAGGAGGATCTGTGGTCTGCCTTAACAGGTGAGCATTTTCCACCAAGCACCCCCCAAGAGAAAGATGTGCCCATGGCCCCTGCCAGCAGTAGCAGCCCCCCACCGCCAGCAGCAGCAGGAGCAACTTGCACCCTACCCCAGCAGCATGTGCCCCTCCAGGACAGCAACAGCAGCAGGAGCAACTTGCACCCCCCAGCAGCATGTGCCCCTCCAGGACAGCAACAGCAGCAGGAGCCCAATTACACCCCCCAGGAACATGTGCAGCCTTTGCCCACCCCTTCAGCAAGAGGAGCAGCAGCAGGTCTTAGAAGAGGCAGCAGCTGCAGACGCAGCAGAGAGACCAGCTGATGAGCCCCCAAGGTCTCTCCATTTCCAGTTTGGACATTTTTTCACAAAGGTTGGAGATGACAGCATTATGATCTGCAACCTTGGTGGCAAAGATGTGTGGCGGAAAATGAGGGTCCCACTTTGAGACAGGTGGACAGAGGAGCCACCTGCAGTATCACCATGCCACAGAGTGGCTTCAAGTTGCAAGAAGCTGCAGCAGGAGGCAGTGATGGGTCTGAGCATCAGGGCATCCAGCATCCCAGGGGTGCTGCAGTAGCCACAGCATGAGGAGTGATGAAACACCCCACACCTGCCAGTGCAGGCGTGCTTCAACTGTTCCTGGTTTGGCATAATGCCTGCAGCAGCTCCTCCACCAGGACTAGGTAACATCAGGATAGAGGACCTTGAGGCCATGTGCCAAGATGTGGTAGCAGTACACACAGAGGTGTAAGCTCTCCAGCAGAAGTGTTGAGACACCCCACACCCACCAGTGTAGGCATGCTTCAACTGTTCCTCATTTGACATCACAGCCTGCAGCAGCTCCTCCACCAGGACCAGGTAACATCAGGATGGAGGACCTTGAGGCCATGCGCAGTTGTGGTAGCAGTACGCACCAAGGTGCAAGGTCTCCAGCAGAAGGTGGAGCATTTCCACCAAGAGGTCAGAGGAGAACTAAAGAAAATAAGGAGGACCAAAAGGCCTGAACCTCCTGACAGAGCTGCGTCATGGAGGGGTGGTGGTGGTGGTGCTGTCGTGAAAGTGGCACTGGTGCAAGTGATTAAACCAATATGTATGCACCAATTTGTTTCTGTCCTTTTTCTTTTGGAAGGTGCACTTTTTCTCTTTGCCCCCTAAAAATAAGGAAAACACCAGAAAAATAAAAAGGAAAAACCCACAAAAATCTTTTCTGTCCTCTTTCTCTTCCATCATATGTCCTCTTTGTTATTTTTCTTGTCTTGTGGTTTTCTTACATGTTATGTTTTGTGTAATGTTTATTCTCCTCCATTTCCCTATGTCTCACAATTTAATACCCTCACCCTCAGTCTTACTCTGCCTGTCCCCCAAGTACTATGCCCGTAAACGTTGTACCTTCTTGCTTGTTTTGTGTTACTCCTTTATTTGTTTCCTCCTATCCACAAATGTCAAGTATTGTAATTTGTTTGTATGAACAAACATTTTTCCCAAAACCATGTGATGTTTTTGTCTGTTGTGTGTGTGCTAAGGGCTGGCTGTGTGCAGCATCAGTCCAAATACAGTACATACAACAGCCATAGAATGAAACAGTTAAATGAACACTATTACTCGAAGTTAAATTTGAATTTTTTTTTTATGCTAAACAACACATGTCCCTCCAACCTTGCCACCTTCAGAAATGTTAACTCTGTGTCCCTCCTCCTCCAGTCATCATGATAATGTTTTATTAGCACCTCACCACAACAACCATCACCACCACCACACGTTCACGGCCCCACTGAGTGACCTGGTTCACAATGTGGACTTGACCACAGTTTAACACAACCTGTTGCTGCCATACTCTCTGCAGACTAGAGCAGGAATGGTAAAAGGAGAAATCGACAGGAAACAAGTTTGGTAACATTCAGATTGAAATAGGGTCTGAGTGAGGATGTGAATGATGCCCCCCACACAACACCACCATCACCACCCATACATTAAATAGTTGTTTTCGGGTTTGTTTGCAAAGTATTTCAGCCAGAATCTCAGGCAGTGCTGATCATGCCAAACAGGGCCTACAAGTCCAGAAATGTCTCCCAAAAAATGTTACATTAAACTCAAACAGAAATCTAGACCCAGCCATGATGTTTTATGACACCAGCCCCCATCCGGACCAAACAATGGTCTTTGGTCCACTGTTTACAATTGTCTTTAGGCCACACCTTGTTTCTGTAACTGCAGCTCATGCAATAATTAAATGTCCAGAAATGTTACAGCAAAATGGTACATCAAATTGAGACTGAAATGTAAAGTCAGTCCTGATGTTTTACAGTGCCCCCAGCAACCAGACTTTAAAATGCTGTTTTGGCCACTGTTTACAATTCTTCTTAGGTCACATCTTGTTTCTGTGTCTGCAGCTCAGGCAGTAAATGTGCTGAAATGTTACAGGAAAAATTGTACATTAAATTCAGACAGAAATCTGGTCTCAGCCATGATGTTTTAGGGTGCCCCGACCACCCAGACATTAAATAGCTGTTTTAGGGCCTGTTTGCCAAATATTTCTGCCTGAAACTCTCTGCTGCTGGTGCCAAACTGGGCCTACAAGTCCAGAAATGTTTACTACAAAATGATACATCAAATTGAGACTGAAATGTGGAATCAGTCCTGATGTTTTAGGAGCCCTAAACACGCAGATATTAGAATGCTGTTTTGGACACTGTTTATCATTGTTTTTAGGCCACATCTTGTTTTCTTGAGTGCAGCAAAGGCAGTAAATGTCCATAAATGTTTCCCAAAATTGCACAGTACATTCAGACAGAAATCACGTGTTGGACAAGACAAAGGCTTGGCCTATTCTTCAAGATCAAACATTTTCTAAACAGAGATCTAAGCAGAGACTAATCCAGGCTTCATTTCTATCCCTCCTCGACTATGCAGACTTCCTATATGGCCACTGCTCCCTGTCCTACTTAAATAAACTGGATACTTTGTACCATAGATCTCTAAGGTTCATCACTGACCTTCCTTTCAGCACCACCACTGTTCTCTCTATGCTGCAGTTGGCTGGACATCCCTACATCACAGAAGGAACAAAAATGCTGCTCTTGGATCTACAAAGCTCTGACAAATAAACTACCATCCTACATCTTAGATTGCTTCTCTCTTGCTACTCCAAGGCCATATGCCCTAAAAGCAATAGCCTCATCATGTTGAATTTACAAAGGCCAGTACCCGGCATGGAAGGGCTGCAATCAACTACTTTCTAGCACTCATCTGGAATTCTCTGCAAAAGACCCTGAAGCTGAACACTTTCATTCCTATAGCCTCCTTCAAAAGCTGTACCTAAATCTTTTCCCAGAGATATGCAACTGCTTCCACAGTTCCTAGCCCCTTCAGACCCCTTTTCACCCTGCCCCATTAGATTCCTCCCTTATCTGTTTAAGTATTCATCCATTAACATTGTTACTATTTGTCTCCTAAACCCCTATACCTTACCTTTTTTCTATACTTGCTTTGGTGCCCAATATCACTGGTTAATCGCCTTGTATATATGTGCATATTATTGTATCTGCTCATTTTTTTTAAAGTCTTTGTTATTGCACTCAATCTGTATTTGTATATATGTGAGTTTATACCCTTATGTTGTTTATGACCAATCAGGTCCATCTTGTAAATGAGCTATGCTCAATGATGTTACGCCTGAATAAATAAAGATTTTGATTGATTGATTGATTGATTGACATGCTACAGTTACAGGGTTCACATTCATCATGAGGACACAAATGTGCTGTTTTCTGCACTGTTTAAATGCTTTTCAGGCCTAACTGTGGATCTGCCACTGCCTAAGATTGCCAGAAGTTCAGAAATGTTTCCAGAACAATTGCACAGTACATTCAGACAGAAATCAGGTGTCAGACATGCAGTTACATGGTTCACATCCACTGTGAGGACCCAAATGTATTGTTTTCTGCACAGTTTAAATACTTTTCAAGCCTAACTGTGGTGCTGCCCCTGTCTAACATGGCCAAGAAGTCCAGAAATGTTTCCCAAAACTGTTACAGTAACTTTAGGCTGAAATCAGGTTCCAGCCATGATGTTTTATGGCAGCTAACCCCCACCTGGACCAAATGATGATCTTTGGTCCACTGTTTACCATTGATTTTAACCCACATCTTCTTTCTGCAAGTACAGCGAAGTCAGTACATGTCCAGAAATGCTTCCCCAGAAATGGTACCTTAAATTTAGACTGAAATCTGGTCTGAGCCATGATGTTTATGGTCCCCCACCACCAAGACATTAAAATGCAAGTGTTGGCAACTGTTTACAGTTGATTTTAGGTCACACCTTGTTTCTGCAAGTGTAGCACAGGCAGTACATGTCCACAAATATTTCCTAAAAAGGTACATTAAATTCAGACTGAAATCTGGTGTCAGACATGCAGTTACATGGTTCCCATACACGAAGGACCCTAATCTTCTGTTCTCTGCACCATTTAATATGGGTTGCAGAACTAACCATGAGTACCGCCACTGCCTGACATGCAACATGAGCCAGTATGCCAAGATGAGAAAAATAAATCCTCCTGCGAAATGGTCCTGCGACTTAAAGTTGCACTTACTTCATCCTGCTGATGCTTTTTCAGTTGATTGAGAACTGCAGAATTATCATCACACAACGATGATGCCCTGGTTAGCTGTGTTGTCTCTGTGGTTTTAAGTCAGTGGGAATTGAATGACATTTTGAGTGCTGCTGCTGTTGCCTGTAGCTGCTGCCTGCTGCTCTGACTCGTTGCCACAAGAGTAATGCTTTGTCTGCTTCATGGGGCTCCTCTTCACATAGTCGATCGCTGCTGCCGCTGCTGCTGCTGCACGTAAGTATCTGTATTTATTTTTCAGGTGCAAGAGAAGGCGGATGGTGGGTTGGTACTGGGACATCTTGAGTGGACATCTTGAGTTCTTATATGGTCGCACTTATTTTATATTTATCTAGTGTGCTGAGGAGTACATCGTCATGACAACATGCATGCCAGCCCAGGATTTGGATAGGATGTTGGAATGCACCACATTTCATGTTGCACAAGGACAAGGTAAGTACTGAATTTTTCATTACTGGAGGGATGGGTGACTGCAGCTTGGATATCTGAGTCAGACTGTAATTGTATTATTTTTTCTTTACTCAACACTTGCAGGAATTCAGGAGCTGTTTACTCAGGTGCACTGCTGCTGTGGTTCAATATGTGTGCAATTCATTAACTGGTGGTAAGTATTTCTTAGTTTGTGATGATCTTTGGTGGGCAGGTGGTGGTGGAGGAGGTGGTAGAGGCCAGGTTGTGTGGGTTGGTGGATATGGTTAAGTATTAAGTTTGTGGTTACTGCAGGACAAAAATGTCCGACTTCAACAGAACTATCTTCTATATGAGTCTGTCAATATTCAGGATTTCCACTGCTAGGGTGCTTCTGTTACCTCCCTCCCAATTGGGGTGCTAGCTGTGCTCATCAGACATAGTCTGTTCATGTCAAGTGTTCAGTTTAACAGCTATTCCCTGATGCAAGAATAGCTTCGTGTAATGATGGGGTGGGGGCACCCAGTTGTAACAATGTTAAAAATGTCTTTTTTTCTTATTGCCAGCCAGTACAAAGTACTTCAGCTAGAATGGTGGCTAATTTTTCTGGTGGACCTTTGTCAATGCATCCCATCTCTGTACAGCATTGGTGACTAAATAGAAGTCTTCCGTCCTGGTGTGTGGGTGCTGGATCAAGGTGCTGCACCTGAGAGGTGTGGAAGTTTTCTTTTTGTGCCACTTGCATGATATCCCCCATGCTATGTTTGGGAGGGAGGGTGACTGGACTGCATGTTGTTGGCTTGCATGATATCCATGGGAGGTGGGGTGACTGGACTGCATGTTGTTGGCTTGCATGATATCCATGGGAGGTGGGGTGACTGGACCTGCATGTTGTTGGCTTGCATGATATCCATGGGAGGTGGGGTGACTGGACTGCATGTTGTTGGCTTGCATGATATCCATGGGAGGTGGGGTGACTGGACTGCATGTTGTTGGTTTGCATGTATATCCATGGGAGGTGGGGTGACTGGACTGCATGTTGTTGGCTTGCATGATATCCATGGGAGGTGGGGTGACTGGACTGCATGTTGTTGGCTTGCATGATATCCATGGGAGGTGGGGTGACTGGACCTGCATGTTGTTGGCTTGCATGATATCCATGGGAGGTGGGGTGACTGGACCTGCATGTTGTTGGCTTGCATGATATCCATGGGAGGTGGGGTGACTGGACCTGCATGTTGTTGGCTTGCATGATATCCATGGGAGGTGGGGTGACTGGACCTGCATGTTGTTGGCTTGCATGATATCCATGGGAGGTGGGGTGACTGGACCTGCATGTTGTTGGCTTGCATGATATCCATGGGAGGTGGGGTGACTGGACCTGCATGTTGTTGGCTTGCATGATATCCATGGGAGGTGGGGTGACTGGACCTGCATGTTGTTGGCTTGCATGATATACATGGGAGGTGGGGTGACTGGACCTGCATGTTGTTGGCTTGCATGATATCCATGGGAGGTGGGGTGACTGGACCTGCATGTTGTTGGCTTGCATGATATCCATGGGAGGTGGGGTGACTGGACCTGCATGTTGTTGGCTTGCATGATATCCATGGGAAGTGGTGACTGGACTGCATGTTGTTGGCTTGCATGATATCCATGGGAGGTGGGGTGACTGGACCTGCATGTTGTTGCTTGCATGATATCCATGGAGTTGGGGTGACTGGACTGCATGTTGTTGGCTTGCATGATATCCATGGGAGGTGGGGTGACTGGACTGCATGTTGTTGGCTTGCATGATATCCATGGGAGGTGGGGTGACTGGACCTGCATGTTGTCGGCTTGCATGATATCCATGGGAGGTGGGGTGACTGGACCTGCATGTTGTTGGCTTGCTGATGTTCTCACCATCAGTCTTGTCCTCTAAATGGGCTACATTATCACCCTTCATCTTTTTCTTGGGATCCAACACCTCATCATGATGTGTACCAAAACATATTAAATCCTCCTCCTCATTCCTATCACTGTCTACTGCCAGACAAACTTTTCCTTCTCTGGCATCTCCTCACTATGGGGTGGGCTGACTTTACTTACCTCTTCTCCAGGAAAACAGACTGAAGCTGGACACTATCACCCTCACCACCATCAGCTCCTCCTGAGTGGGAACAACAGTCACATTGACAACTTTTCCACCTCCTCCTGGACCGCTGTGCCACCACTGGTGTGAGTGTTTCCCTTATTCCCAGTATCAACCCCAACAAGCATACTAGCTACAGACTGGGCACTAAAAAATGAGTCACAGACTTGACACCACTTCTAACTTCAGTTTTGCTGCTACTGGCTGTCACAGAAGCAGCAGCAGAGGCCACAGAGTGCACTGATTCAGAAATAAATTTGCTTTTTCCAACAGACTTCTTTGAGCCACCTTCCACCCTGGCACCTTTACCAAGTTGAACATCTCTTGACAGGCATATTTATATGTTTGTTTCATTTGGCTTCCTCAGGAACGATATTATTATGTATTTCTATTAAATAAGTATGGTTTAACACCTGCAGTGCTATCTACAAAGGAAAACAGAAATCAGAACAGGTAGCTCCACTGTAGTGTATATTGCTACCTACAATTGCTTATTCAAGTGTGAGAACACTGTTTATTTTTCAATTACAAAACACAAGTTAAGCAACATGGGGTAACAGGAGAACAGAAGTAAGAGACTTTCAATACAAAGCTAACAGTGAACACTAGCACAACAAGGTTGTGCAGTATATCTGAGAAGAATTCTTATGTAGTTCTTAATCAAATGTCAGTTTTAAATGGCATGATTGTTATACAACTTAATAATAACCGGTAGATGCTGGCAGGTTCACAAAAAACAACTAAAGCAACTGCACAGAACACCTCTCAGTCAAAATATGAACTACAGTCTGGATAAGTGTCATCAGGATAAGGTGAGTAGTGCAGTGTGTTAGTGCTTACTAAATACAATTTGGGCTTAAAGATATATCACACGGAAGGACAACAAGATTTGAAATGAACAAAGTCACCTCAAAACTCATGCAGGACCACCACTATCTAGTTAAAAACTAGATAGTTTTTTTATATTAGCCTAGGTCAGGAAGTAAACAACAGTGGTGTAAAAGGAGGAAAGGGGTTAATACAGTAAGCAAATTCAATAGAAAAACAGGAATGCTGCAATGCAGAGGCTAGATCATAATTTTAATTTCTGTGAGTAATTCAACAATGCAGTGTACCTGGATATGGACAAGTTAAGTGGTCAATGTACACAAATACTTTCAATAAAAAATCACAGAAGTGATTAAACAAAGGGAAACAGGAACAGAACTACTTAATCAGAATCTAGTAACTGTTCAGATAAAGTTACTGCAAAAAGGGTCACTATGTAAGAAAAATATAACAAATAAGTAGCACACAAACAAAAATATTAAGACTTAAATTACTGAAATGAATTTACAGCTTGTGAGAAATATGTCAAATATTAAGAACTAGCCTGCTGTACTTTCACATACAAACACACACACACACACACACACATATGCACACCACGGTCAACCTTCCCCACTCAACTCCCTCACAGATAGATACACAGAGAAAACTGAAAACACAAAGTTTAACTAAGTATTATCCAAAGATACTAAAACAAGAAAATATTCACTAGCAGCTCTAGGAACTAAACTTGAGATTTTGGGAGCTATTAATGCTCAAAAATCACAAATAAAGAGGATTTGAAGGTTTATGGCTGTGATGCACCACGCTGAGTTGCTCTCTCGACTCAAAGACAAGATGCTGTGCAGGAAACAGCCTGCACATCATATTTCAGCTATTTATTTATTTTTTATTTTATTTGTGAGAATCAGTATACAACCTTTGAGCCAGAGGCTCGTTTCGCAGGTACCTCGTCACATTGAGACATACATAGCATTTAGATTACATAGTACAGGTTTTCTTCAAGTAGGCATTTGTTAGAGGTGTCACGTCACACTGTGGTCAAACAACATAAATTTTAGTTACATGGTACATGTAATAGAAATAGGTCTGACACAATTGGTTTCACTAGCTGAGCAATCAACTGTCATGAGACAGCAGGCTCTGGCCAGGATATACTTAGGAATGGTGCACTGGATAAGGGATGGGGTGGGCTAGGTGGGGAGCTGCCCGGTCGCATTGTCATGAGTGGAGAGGTTGAGGTGGGGCCTCAGTCAGAGACAGGAACAGCTATGAGTGTTGAGGAGTTGGCTGGAAGGGTGGTTTTGAATTTGGAGATTGTGGTGGCATTGGAGATGGTGGCAGGAGAGAGTTAAACCAGAGTGGGGCTCTGTACCAGAAGGACCTCTGACCATGAGTGGTTCTTGATCTGGGGACCAGTAGAGCAGTCTTGTAGGAGGACCATGTAAAAACAGTAGGTAGGATCCGTGGATGGGTGCAGTCACCCCTGCTGGAGAGAGCCCAAGTAGGGTTTTTTTTTGTGAGTAGGCAGGTATAGTGAAGCTGTTCATCTAGGGTCAGGAGTTTAGCATCGTTATACAGTTGACAGGTGTGTGAGCCTGGGGCACCAGTAATCAGTCTGAAAGCCTTATTTAGGGTTACGTGAATTTTTGAAGGCAGTAGTGCTAGCAGCACCATAGATTGGTAGGCCATAGTCTACCAGGGACAGTACTGAGGATGTGACAGCGAGCCGGAGAGCATTTGGGGAGGCAGTTTCGATGATGGAAGAGGATACCAAGCTGTATGTTGGTGGCGGAGGCAAGGGCATCAATGTGTTCATGGAATGTGAGTGCTGAGTCAAGGTAATCCCGAGGTATTTGTAGGAGCAGACTTGTTCCAGAGGTTGTTTGGTACTAGGAAGAATATGGAGAGGGTGGTTGCTAGCTTTGTTTTGGTGGGCAAAAGCATAGCTTTGGTTTTTAAGATTAATGTTGAGTCTGTGCTCCTTAAACCAGGCATCTGCCTAACTGAAGGATTGTTGTAGGAACTGAAGGAGATGGGGTTGCGGTGGTGGCAAAAATGACAGCATCGTCCAGCATACAGAAGCATTGTGCCAGAGCAAGCACTGGGAAGGGTGTTCAGATAGAGTGAGAAGAGGAGGGGCCAGGATGGAGCCTTGGGGAACTCTGAATGTATGGGATGGGTAGCAGTGGTGTTCCATGATTTTAACACACTGCGACGGGCTTAGGTAGCTTAAGCACCATGCTAGTGGGCCAGCCACGAGACCAGTGTGGCAGAGGGTGTTCAGCAGAAGAGGGTGGAGACAGTGTCAAAAGCCTTTGATAGGTCAATGAACAATGCACCAGCTAGTGAGCTGGTGTCCAGGGAGGAGGAAGGAAATTGGAGAATTCAATTAGTGCAGTGTTGGTACTGTGGACAGCATGGAAGCTGCTCAGGACATAAGATGTCATGCTTGGATAGATAATCAGTGATTTGAATGGACACAACTTTTCCAGGGCTTTTGAGAGGGAGGGAGGATGGAGATTGGTCGGTAGTTGTTGGTTGCAGACCTGTCACCACCTTTATGAATGGGTGTGACTATGGCTGTTTTCCAGGCAGAAGAAAATTGTCCCAGACAGAGCGATTGGTCTAGCAGGCTGGTGAGCGGGGTTAGGACTTCATCTAGCACCAACCTGAGGATGCTGGGGTCCAGTGAGTCACTGCGGGATTGTTGCCATTTTAAGCTTTGATAAGGATGGGTCTGGCTTCCGAGCAGATACCTTGTGCAGATGGAAGCTGGGGTGGTGGCGGATGGATGGGGGTTGTTTTGGGGGTTCAAAGAAATTACTGGGGAGGACTGAGCTAAGGTTGGTGAAAGTGGTGTTGAGGCAGTTAGCTATGAAGGCAGAATCGGTGGAGGTAGTACCATCACTAGAGAGCTGAAATGGGGAGGGACTGTGACTTTCCATTTAATTGTTTAATATTATCCCAGAACTTGCGGGCGAGGCCCCAGGAAGAGGTGAGGGTGGCCTGGTAGTGGTTAGCCTTGCTTTATGGACCGCCCAAGAGCACTTATTCCGGGCTGCATTGTGGCTTGTTCATCAGCCAGCTGGCCTGTTTCAGTGGCATGGTGCCAGAGGTTATCCCGATCTCTAAGTAATTGTAGGAGGGCAGGGCTGACCCAGGGTGCATTCTGTTTTTGGATCGGTTTTTGTGAAGGGTGTAAAGAGATCACAGGCATTGTTGAACGCTCGGGAGAAGAAAGCGAGGCAGTGTCAATGTCAGGTGCATGCTGAATGGGGACCAGTTTATCTGGGTAAGAAACTGCCTAAGTTTAATATAGGCACTGCAATTTTGCTGGCAAAATTGAAAACATTGGTGAAATTTCACCTTACAAAACAAAATTGGGCAAATTTTGCATTACACAAAAGCGGTACCAAAGGTGTAATTACATTTTGCCTAGGTGAGAAATGTCACTTAATGCAGGACTTATGCAAAATATTTCACTAGGCAAAATCTTTCAGTTTTGCACATCTCTAATCTTAGCATGTAAAATAAGGTGTTTCACCTTCTCACCCAGTAAGGAAGAATAGCATGTCCAAAGAATTTCTAACTGTTCCCATTCCAAGGGAGGAGGCGGAAGAGATATTCCCTTCCAGGGTTTTAATCTGGTCCAGGATAGTGGACATCTCTTGGGAGGCTGCATTTTTCCTGATAGAGGCTAAACAGATTATTTCACCACTTAGGGAACATTTCAGAGCACCCTATAGGAAAACCAGCCTGACATCAAGGGGAATTAGTGTCCAAAAAGAAGAGATAAAGGTCTGGAAATGTTTGACCAAGTAATCAGATTTGAGTATATGAGAACTGAATCTCCTGACTTTATCCTCTCTGGTGAAGAAGAAAGGGACAAATGAAGTAGAGTAGGGTGATGGTCGGAAATCACCTTAGCCAGGTAATGACAAGACAAGATTCCAGAAAGGTGTTCAATCCACAAGAAGAAGTAGTCAGTTCTAGAGAATATGTTAGGAGAATGAAAAGGAAACTCCTTCTGGGAAGGATAGAGGGTCTGCCAGAGATCCAAAAGACCCAGGGAGCACTTCATATCATGAGGGGCTAACTGGGCAAGGAGAGGGATTAGCAGGTGGAACTAGATCAATCAAGATTATTGCAATAGACCAAGACCAATCACCCCCAAGAAGTGCAGGAACTGATGACCAAGGTGCTGAATCAAAATAACTAAAACATAGTAAGACTGAGTAATGAATGACTGCGCTGAGTCATGTAGTTATGATTTTATTTTACATTCATTCTTCAATGGGATAATGAATACTTCATTACTTTAGAACTATGTGATCTTGATGCATTAAAGTAACCTCAAGTTTATCTGAAAAAGACCAGACTAATTTGCTCTCAAACGACTAAGGAGAAAGTGTCCTCAACGCAGCACACTTAAATCAGCAGGAACTCCATCGGTAAGTTATAGTTACCTATGTCGCCATTCATTTTTTAAGTGTGGTGTGCCTGAGATATAGAACATAGTATACTGTTTAATAGACAAGTATTGAACTTTTGCTTTGTTATCTGACATGTCAGTGACTGGTTGTTATGACAACTGGTCATAACCTAGGAAACTAATTAGCATACATTAATAGTGTGTCTTTCCATAGACTCTGAGTTGAGTTACATAGAGACATAAAAACAACAAAAGGAGAAATGGAAGCTGCGTTACACAAATCAAAATATTATGGGGGGCAGGGCTTAAAGCTCCTTGCCATGAGATTGAGAAGGGAACAAGTGGGCAGATATGTCTCATCCCTCCAAAGTGAAAAGGAACACATCCCAGATAGAGAAACCTAGAGAAATAGCTAAGGCTTTTAAAAATTATTATAGGGAGTTATACAGGGAAGGGAGGGATCCAAAAGATGTACAAACAAATGCAGAATCCTTTCTGAAGACCCTGAAGCAACCCAAGCTGTCCCCAAGGAATGCAGCAAGAGCCTTCTGCCTCATCACAGAAAAGGAAATAGCAGCAGTAATAGATAAACTTCCTCAGGCAAGTCCTCGGTCCTGATGGCTACCCAGCCGAAGTTCTATAAAAATTAAAAACACTAGCACCCAAACTGGCTATGGTGCTGAATGCCATCCTAGAGAATAATGAACCCCAATTTCCTGGAGTGAAGCTATAATCACGGTCATTCGAAGCAGGAAATCCCGAGCTTTGTGAAACATACAGGCCCATCTCCCTGTTAAACCAATATTATAAAATCCTTACAAAAATCCTAGCTAATCGACTACAAAAGCATATTGAAAATGTGATACATCTGGATCAAACCGGATTCATACCAAACAGACATATGTCTGATAATATCAGCATTTGCTAAATATCTTGGACCACAAGAATGCCTCCCAGAACATCCAGATTGCTATTTTTTGACGCAGAAAAGGCCTTTGATAGGCTAAACTGGTCATACTTAAAAGCGGTTCTCACAAAGATGGGGTTTGAAGGTGCCTTTCTATATTGGGCCACCTTGGCCTATCAGAACCCTCGGCTAGGGTCAGGGTTAATGGGACTTTGTCAGAGGCCTTCCATTAGGGAGGGGCACCAGGCAGGATGTCCCTGTCATGCTTGCTTTTCACACTTGCTATGGAGCCCTTGCCCAGGCCATAAGGGAGGAATAAAAATACAGGGCATTAATATAGTGCAGGCCCAGAACAAAGTGTCACTTTATGCAGACGACATGGTGATATATATGCAGGACCTGGGAGTCAATCTCACCACTGATGGCCCTTTGGACCAGTTTGGGATGATCTTGGGCTTTAAAATTAATAGGGATAAATCTGAGGTCCTACCAATAAAGGGAGAATTACATAGAGTCTGTATGAGCTGATTCCGTTTAACTGGGTTAGAGACAAGGTAAGGTACTTGAGGATTCATATTCGATTAAATTATCAAGACTACATCAAGTTGATTATGGTGCACTCAGAAAGCTGTTTTGCAGACATAAATAGACGGCACTCTTACTTTTATTCACAGGATAGATACAGTGAAGGTGAACGTGCTCCCTAGATACCTTTTTGTTCACTAACTTGCCCCAGGCTTTTCCAGAAGAGATTGGAAAGAACTAAAACAAAATAATTTCAAGATTCATTTGGGTGGGAAGGAAACCTAGAAAGCGGTGGGATCTCCTCATAGAGACAATGACAAGGGGGCAGGGGAGTCCCTGATTTATATAATTATTATAAAGCTGCTCAAGTGGTGCCTATCCTAAGCATATTAAACCCAGGCCAGGGGATGGTCTCTGATGGAGCAAGGATCACATCAAAACATACCATTGAGGTTGCTGCCCTGGGTTGCCAAGCACTTGGATCTTAAACTAATCAATAATAAATGGACCAAACATATCCTCAAAATATGGCTGGAGGTACGGCAATACTGGGGGCTGGTGATCCTAGTCTGGAAGTATATTCCCTTTGCTCTCTGCCGATTTCCAGCCTCCTCAGGAGACCCCTGCTTCAAGAGATGGCACTAAAATGACTGTTTTCCTTACCCAATTCTTTCAAAGGGACACACTGAAATCATTTTTGGAACTGCAAGGTGAATATAACCTTCCAAGAAAGGACTTTATAGATACCTACAGTGCCGACATTACATCCTAACAAACGTGGGAGTGGGGTTATTCTTGCAGACCCTCCTGTCCCAGTGAGAACCACCTTCCTCAAAAGCAAGGGATAGACTCGAGGGCTATATATTGTTTATTTACAAGTCACTTCAGGAGGAGGTAGGTAAAGTACTGACTCAACAAATTGAACAAAATGGGAGGAGGAGCTAGGTTTACATCTTGCAGAAGAGGATTGGGTAAGAGTTTGGGCAGGGTTTCCCAGCACTTCTAGCCCTCCAAGTTGGGGGATTTTAGGTGGAGAGTGGTTACCAGGTACTTTATTTCCCCAGTTGTCTCAGCACACTATTCAAAGGGTAAGTCCCAGGAGTGTTGGAGGAGATGTGGAGGAGTCCGTTCTTATACCCACATATTTTGTGACTGCCCCCAGATAAATGATTACTGGAAGCTGGTGGCACAGGCATTACAGAACATCTTCATCATCATCTTCATCATCAAATCTTTATTTATTCAGGTGAACATCATTGATCAAGGCTCATTTACAAGATGGACCCGATAAGGCCATGGTTCAACAGTTGATACACAGCAGATACATCAATACACTTATATAAACAGTTATACATACGGGGAAAACATTTATAAACACAGTGATGTATAGCAAATTTGCATGATAAAAACGATTACAGGAAAGTTAAGCTAATATTTACAGTATATACAGTATATACATATCCCAGTGGAGGGGCATGGCAAACACACAATATAATGTAATACTAGGATGGTGAAGGTATTACTGGGTGTCATAAGATGGAGTGTCTGGGAGGATTATGCCATATATGGTTAATTTTTGGGAGGGAGATTGTAAGATGACAAAGCTAGCTCTATTGGTAGCAACTGCATTTCTTTGTGAAGAAGACTGTACAGTGCTGTTTAAAGGATGCAAATGGAATGATATTGGAAAGTTTTAGGGATTTTGTAGTGCAGTAGTCTTTCAATGGAGTTGTGCGCTAACTAGCTGTCATTTGATCCTGGGTCTTCTACCTAGTGAGGGAGAACCACAAATCAGAGATATTTGTACTATAAATTAGTGGCAGCTGCATTAAAAGTGATTACTCAACACTGGTTAAGTTCTGACCAGTTATCTATCTCAATGTGGAGGGCCAATATTAGCAGAATTAAATAGATGGAAGCCATAACGGCCTGGTTAAGAACACAAACAGATCAATTCAATGTTAAATGGCTTCCATTTTATGAATACATTGAGAATCTGGAGGGCACTTCCATATTAGATCAATATCTGCTACCTTGAGACACTTTGCACTCACATCGACCAGAAAGTAAATTTTTTTTTGGTTCTCTTTATCTTTGTTTTGGCTATATTGTTTCTGTGAGAATATGACTAGAGCACTTATGAAAAATCAAATAATTAAGATTTGATCATTATAAATATGGTTAATCGAAGCAGGCCTATGTAATTGTTATATAGTTTATAGCAGTTTGTACAATGAAGGATTTAAAGGGCAGGGTAATGGGATTGTATTTCCCATGGTACTTTTTAGTGCCACTGGGACAGCTGTACCTTTATTTATGGTAGCAATAAGGGAAAATATTCTTGGGAGTCATATTGAAACTTGTATACTGCAAAGAGTTTGAAGTGCTTTTAAGTAGTAATCCTTCAAAGGAACGTACACTGTACACTGAATTCATAAAAAGTTCTTTTAAACTCCTAATAAAAAATTATGCAAATTTAAAAAATTAAAAAGCAAGCTGGCACCCTTACTGATGCTGAGTGGGAATCTAATTTGAATTCAATGCAAAACAATCTGGTTGATCCAGTATTGTTTTAGTTTATGTTTTCAATAAGGTGCCTCATTCATTAACTCTATTAATGGCAAAGGAATAATGATGAATGTCCGCATTTTCCTATAATTGGGTCTAATAAGATTTGAGCAAGTATTCCACGTTTCTTTTTTAGTCAAAATCTCAACAAACTATATATTTTGAATTCCTAACTTATTATTCTTTTAATTTAGCCATGGATTGATAGTATGGAAACAATTTAATTGTCACATGATCAAATCCAAGATGGCCACCATGATACCCTCTAATACTACTAGCTCACTGACCAAGATCCCCAGCGAATACTGGTGTAACACCTAAATTTCAAAATACAGGTTTAGTGGCAAAATATGTGTTTTATAAAAAAAAAAATGCAAGTATGACAATAAATTATGCCCTTTCATGGATTGTTGCTTTTATTCAAATATCTGTGTTGGGCCCAATTCAGGCTTGTGGAGAACCACCTATATCACTGTGTTCTGTATGTCATTAAATCCATGAAGTAATGCTAAGAAATAGACAAAAAAACTTGTCAGGGTGCTTGAGGAGTAAAACAAGCCATAGAATGGACAATTATTTGATGCTTTGGGTCACATGACCAAAACAAGATGGTGGCCACTCTTTAGTCACTTACAGTAACAAACACACCCTTTCCATAGTTACATGAATACATACATGTGAAATGTTGAATAGGTGTGACGTTTAGCTGTGTGTTACAGATACAGGTGCCTGGGTATAATTTCTGATCTGAAATATTACATTGCACCACCAGTTTATCACAAATACGGTACCATGCCTCACTACCAGGGTGGTGACCAGTTCAGGCCTGGGTGTAACACCCAAGGCACTATGTGCTATATGCCACTAAATCAATGAAGCAATGGCAGGAAATGGGCAGAAATACTTGTCAGGGTAGTCGAGGAGTAAAATAAGCCAAGACTGGTCAAATGACTTGATGCCTCAGGTCACATGACCCAAAAATAAGATGGCGCCACTTTTAGTCACTTACAGTAACAAAACACACCTTTTACTTGTTTGCATGCATACATACATGTGAATTATTGAATAGATGTGATGTTCAGCTATTTGTTATAGATACAGGTGCCTGGATATAATTTCTGGTCTGGAATATTACACTGCACCCCCACTTTGTCTCAACTAGGATACCTACTCACTACCAGGGCTGTGACTAATTCAAGCCTGGGGTGTACCACCTATGTCACTATGCGCTATATGTCACTAAATCAATAAAGTAATGGCAATAGATAGGCAGAAATACTTGTCAGGGTTGTTGAGGAGTAAAATAAGCTATAGAATGTGCAATGACTTGATGTCATGGGTCACAAGACCCAAAACAAGATGGCGGCCATTTTATAGTCATTTACAGTGACAAAACACACCTTTCGCTTATTTACATGGATGAATACAAGTGAAATGCTGAATAGATATGTTGTTTAGCTGTTTGTTATAGATACATGTGTCTGGACATAATTACTGATCTGGAATGTTACACTGCACCCCGATTATCTCAAATAACATACCATACCTCACTATCAGGGCTGTGACCTCTTCAGCCATGGGTTATGCTACCTATGGCACTATGTGCTATATGTCACTAAATCAATGAAGTAATGGTAGGAAAAGGCAGAGATATATGTCAGGGTAGTGGAGTAGAACAAGACATGGAATGGGCCAATGACTCGATGCCTAGGGTCACATGACTGAAAACAAGATGGCAGCAGCATTCTTATCATTTATAGTAACAAACACACTTTTGCTTACTTACATGGATAAATACATGTGAAACATTGAACAAGTGTGATGTTCAGCTATTTGTTATAGATACAGGTGCCTGGATATAATTACTAACCTAGAATATATTTCAATGCACCCTATTTTATCTCAGCTATGGTACCATACCTCATTACCAGGGCCATGACCAATTCAGGCCTGGTGTGTACTAACTATGTCACTATGTGCTATATGTCACTAAATCAAAGAAGTCATGACAGTAAATAGGCAGAAATACTTGTCAGGGCAGTTGAGTAGTAAAATAAGCCACAGAATGGGCAAATGACTTGATGCCTCAGGTCACATGACCCAAAACAAGATGGCAGCCACTTTATAGTCATTTACAGTAACAAAACACACTGTTTGCTTATTTACATGTGTAACCCCTGCTACCCATGGTTACTAGAATCCCAGTAAGAGGAACACAGAAACTGGTTGTTGAAGTGGTGGAGACCACTGTTATTGGTCCAAGGGCCCCATGCCTGAGGGGAATGGGGAAAGGGTTGCCTGTCTTCCAGGGGCAACCCTCCTGGTTCCAGCTCAGGGAAGAAGCTGCCTATTTCAAGTTGTGCTGTGGCATCAGAAGCTCTGAGAGAGAAATTCCTGTGAAGGAATCACCTATGGGGCACCTGCAACCAAAGGGTGAGTTCACTCTGAAAGAGGGCCATGTGTGTTTCCACCTTAACAGAAGGAAACTAAAGGGACTGTTACTGTGGGTCATGAAAAGACAGCCAAGTACAGTTGTAATGTGGGGACCGGACTGCTTAATCAGTGAGGGGCCTAGAGCAATGGGCTATGCCAATTAAAAGTATGTCCAAGTCCAGCACAAAGGGAAAGTAAGACAAGTAAGGAAATGTGACATACATTTAGCAATAATCTACATTGCCAACCTTTACAGTATGAGGTGTTTACTGTCCAGAAAAATAGCTGAGTATGAATTGTGGGAGCAAGAGGTGGAGACTCCCATCAGTAGTAACCAAATTCACCTCTATGGATTTGCTCTGAGACACCTTTTGCTTTCTTTCAGGTATTTGGTCAGTGCCGAGGAAAGTACCTAGACATGGGATTAAAAGGAAAATTCCTGATAGAGATGAGGTGCTCTTAGGTGGTTTAGGGAACCACCAGTAAATGTTTCCATGACATATGGAAGGTGTCTGAGTGGCCAGCAAGGAGCGGAGCCTGGGAAAACCCAGAACAGTGTAAAAGTTTGGGCTGTGTACCTAAAGCAGCGTGCAAGTCCAGGCTGTGTGCACGGTGGGTTCAGAGCCTGAGGGCTAAAGTGTAGAAGAAGTGTTCTTGATTCTTTTAATCTGCATTATCAGGAGTGTAGTCCCATGGGGGTCCACCTATGCTTTGTTTATTCTGTTTGGATGTGAATGAAAGCCACACTTTAGAATCCCATTTCTGGTATTGGACATTACAGTTATTGCTTCCTGTTTTCAGAGTTACTTGGGTACCCTGTGCACAGTAGCCAAACCTACCCTTGTGCTGAGTGACCTATTCTCCCGAACCCATCTCACCTAGTATTGCTGTCAGATTCAAACAGCATACCGAATGTCATTGCAAAATGAAGGGGTGGGGTTTACAAATGGAGGCACAGCTTTGGATTTGAATTTTAGGGAGGAAAGGTGCTCGGGCAAAGGGCTAGCATTTTGGTTATCTGGCAGTGGGTAGCCCAAAAGCTGAAGCAGGGTTAACTAATGTGTCACTGTGTGCTGTTGTCCACGTGCTGCTGTTAAATGCCAACTGTTTACCAAGGAGCAGTAAAGCCTGAGAGAGTATGCCCTTGTCTTGCATCCAAAATTACAGCATTTTGCCAGCTTTTAAAAACTGTTGTGACAAAGAAATGTGTGGAAGACTAGGGTAGCAAAAGGAAAATTGTGCCCTGGACGTTGGAAATGCTTTCTAGTGAACTAGAGACTTGCTGTGTTAATGGCCATGAAAAATGGTTGAAATGGGCTCCCGCCTTGAAGTCAATTAGAAAAAAAAGTGGGTTTGCAGTTTAAATTTGCCTGATCGACGGTCGCTATGAGGAGAAGAGCACTCGCCAGGAAAGAGGCTCATTTGCATGGCGTCGTGTGATTAGTGAGACTGCAATCAGTCCTGCCCCAAACCAGCTCCACAGCAACTGCCCAGCATTCGAGAGGGACTGTGGTAGAGTGCATGTACTGGCTTACGGAGGAGTGTCGGTGACTAAAGTGCGTAAAGTTTAAAAAACAGACTTTTCTGTCTAACTGGCTCAACCTGCATCTCGATCGACTGGACTGTGAGTGTGGTGTTCAGAGGGACAATCGGCAGGACTGCCAACCTGCTTCTATCCAGAGGCCTCCAAGAATGGCTGCAGGCCATTTTCCATTGCAGCAAACAGCTACTGATAACAGTGAGTACCAACAGAAATAATTGCTCAAATCAGGATTTTGCCAAATGCCAGCTGAATTTGTGTGCAGCAGAGTAGTAACTTGCAAACAAAGACTGTGTTAAGTTTTACCAGCAAAAGCAAGCCTGTTAAGCCATCGACTGTGAGCATAGTTATGGGTTCAGCATCAGAGTAAGTTTCAAAATCATAGAGAGACTGTGAGTTGTATCAAGTTATGCAGCAAGAGTTATAGGCAATCCTGTGCTTGAAGTACTGAGGCTTTAAGGGACTGTGCTACAGCAATGTTTTCAGACAAGTGAAAAGTCTGTGGTAAATCATATAAATGTGCTAGGAAAAGAACAGTGCACGTTTGTACAGTTTTAGCAAGTTATCAGTAGATTGTGTAAATCGGATGCGCAGTGGCTTGACCCAATTTCAGAATGTTAATGCACAGGAGTGCTGCCGCCGCCATGACAGGGTGGGTAGTAATGTAAACAGAGCAGCAGAGGAGCCATTTTGAAAGTTAAAGAAGGTGTTCAGTGATGTGGAACTTTCAATAACAGTGAGCATTTGCTTTTCTCTGCAGTCATGGCCTCAGGACCAGCCCGCTACCTGGATCATGCCCGGCTGCGGTAGCAGCAGAAGTAAACGAGTTAAGGGACATTCAGAGGTATTACTATGGAGGATAACTGCTCCTCATGTGGCATTTCCTGGATACCCAGTGCAAGTGTGCTTAATATGTTTAAATGCTGGAAGGGCGTCTTCATGGTACCTCACTGTTTGGAGTGCTTAGAGAAATACGGCTTGTTTAAAGCGCCCAAGATTCGTTTGGCTCCACGTGGACAAAAGTTCAAGAATCTGCAATTGGCAGCACACAGCACCAGGTGGAGCTTGTTGGAGAAGGCCACTGGGGAGTGTGGCACAAAGCTAGGGTGCAGATTTATAGACAGAACAATGTGCTGATGGTTTGATTCAGGATCATAGAGAGACAATCCAGACAGAGCATCAGCAGACCCTTGGAGAGGGGGGCCTAGCCCAAGTCTTATAGCAGAAGACAAGATGAAGGAGGCCTTTGAATGGGAGGTTTCAACCTCCACGCCCAGCAAAGAGTGGATAGTCTCAGGAGTGAGGATGACTGCTCACCTCAGACATATCTGTGAGGAAGAAGAAGAGGAGAACCTATGTGGCCTTGTGAAAAAGGAACTGGTACACAGCCTCAAGGTCTTGCCTCAGCGAATGCATGGAAGAGAGTGGTGATTCCACTACCCTGGCTGTGCAAGAAGAAGTCAGGATCCATTTTTGTCTCTTTGAGAATGTGTAGCTGGCAGAACCAGGACTGGCCACCCCAAGCCAGGCCAGAGGTTTCAGGTTGACCAAAGCTAGTAAAGAGAGAGACTGGTTTGTGGAAGGCGAATGAAATCTATGGGATGTCCTTTCCTACCTTTTCTCAGAGAGTCTGGGAGGAGATTGAGAACAGCAGGAAATCCTGGATTTGGGCTGAAGCAATGAAATATGTGCATCCTGGGGCAAACAAGCATGTCAGAAACAGAATGTTTCATGAAAATACAGCCAGTGGAAAAAGACAGGACACAGTTAATGGGCACTGTTTGAATAGTGGATGGAGAGGATGTGAAACCTTTCACTGTGTGAATTATGTGTGCCCAGACGGGGTAATAATTCAAGCTCCTGACCCTTTGTGCTATTGGCCTGCAATGCAAAGATCTCCCTGTGAACGTGCCCATGCCTACCAAATGGAAAGCAGAGCAGTGGTAGCAAGTGCTGCCATTCCAGCCATTGCAGTGCCTTTGTTGTTCCAATGTATGGATGCTCAGGACTCAGGTGCCCCACATTCATCAGTTCTACAGTGTTCTGACTTTCTAGAATCCATCAACTGGCCCACCAGATGACTTCAGATCCAGAGGACACCAGCCCAGCTGTATCCTGATTCATTGCCTTGTAATCGGATAACATTAGGCCAGCTGTTTTCCTTTTGTTTCTGTTCCAAGGTTCCATCTCCAGAGATGACATAATCCCAGCAGTTTCCAGATGTGCCCTCCTGTCATTCCCGGAAGATGTCCGCCAGCTGTATCGGAAGAATGCTGCTCGAGAGTCTTCTGCTGAGGACCAGGTCTGTCTTTGTTCATTCTACAAGGGACTGGTAAGTTCAAACTCTTCTATTCTTATGACATTGCAGTACACACCCTACACTAGCAGACTCCAGATGTTTGAACTGTCCTTAAAGACTCTCCCTTTGGGACTTTGGCCTGCTAGAACTGTGTTTTCTGGGCTCTGCCCAGGAGAGATCCTTAATGGGCTTACCTTCTGGCACTGTGGTCACTAGATGGGACTTTTAGGCACCCTCATCCCAAATATGTATTGTAAATAATGTCATTGTTTTCACTGTTTTCTAGTGCTTATACTGTTTTTCTACCTTTTCTAAAAAAAAAAAAAATCGTTTTGGGATTCTCCAGTGTTTTGATAGTAGGGGTTTAGATAGACTGTATGCAGATTAGAGTGTGTGTTGTCTTTGTTTTTTTTTTGCAGCTGTTCCTGAAGAAGATGGAAGAGAAGATAAGAAGAGGAGGAGGGACTCATCGGAGTTCCTCACTAGTACTTTAGTGTGTAGTATTTAAAGTATTGTTGTTGCTACTGTTTGTAACCTTTTTCTTCCACAGGTACGGTTGTGGGGAGTTAGGAAGTAATGTAATGGTATGGCATTAGCTCCTGTGTGGTTGTATGATGTCCAAGGTTGGGAGCTCCCTGTTTGTTTTGTTTTGGGATTTGAGTTAAAGGCAGATAAGTTTTCCTAGAGGACTAGGGGATAGGTAGGCTGTGGCCCTGATCTGCAGTAGGGTTGCAGTGCTGATCTATTAGGGCTATGCTCTGGACAGTTCTACCAGAGCCACTAGACACCCATAGTTAGCAGGTAGAGTAGAGGCTGATATGTAAGCCAAAGGCCTCTAGGCCCTTAGTGTTGCCTGCCTGTGCTAGTACATGGTAGGAGGGGGGCCTGATCACCTTGCTTCTCAGGTAGCACATAGGGTGAGATGGCCTGTTGGGTAAATAATGACTGTGACAGTCATTTTCTGGCCCAGGGTGAGTGTAACCCCCATTACCAGGGGTTACTAGAATCCCAGTAAGACCTAGTGGTAGGCAGGGAAGGCAGCTTGAAACTCCAGTTAAATGGATTTCATAGTGTCTCATTCTGTTCTCAGTCTCAGCTGAGACTGAGGGATGACATCACCAAGAACTTTCACAGCTGCATATGCCACACTGGAATGTTGCAGTTGGAAGTTAGCATAGAACATTGGGGATTTTGAAGTCGGTCTGTGTGCAGTCTTGGTGAGAGACAGTAGTCACAGTCTGTGTGCAGGCTCTCAGAGCTTTGCTCTGTTTTAGAGCCACTGTTAAGAAGGTGTGTTTTCCACCATAAGAGGAACACAGAAACTGGTTGTTGAAGTGGTGGAGACCACTGTTACTGGTCCAAGGGTCCCATCCCTGAGGTGATGGGGGAGGTTTGCCTGTCTTCCAGGGGCAACCCTCTTGGTTCAGTTCAGGGAAGAAGCTGCCTATTTCAAGTTGTGCTGTGGCATCAGAAGCTCTGAGAGAGAAATTCCTGTGGAGGACTCACCTGTGGGGCACCTGTAACCAAAGGTGAGTTCACTCTGAAAGACGGCTACGGTGTTTCACCTTAACAGAAGGAAACTAAAGGATTGTTACTGTGAGGTCATGAAAAAAAGCCAAGTACATTTGTAATGAGGGACTGGACTGCTTAATCAGTGAGGGGCCTAGAGCAATGAGCTATGCCAATTAAAAGTATGTTCAAGTCCAGCACAAAGGGAAAGCAAGACAAGTAGAGAAATGTGACATACATTTGTAATAATCTACATTGCCAACCTTTACAGTTTGAGGTGCTTACTGTCCAGAGAAATGGCCAGTATGAATTGTGGGAGCGAGAGGGAGGCCTCCCCATCAGTAGTAACCAAATTCACCTCTATGGATTTGCTCTTGTGGCACCTTTACTTTCTTTCAAGTACTTGGCCAGTGCCTGAGGAAAGTACCTATATGTGGGATTAGAAGGAAAATTCTCTTGTAGAGCTGAGGTGCTCTCAGGTGGTTTAGGGAGCCATCAGCAAATGTTTCCATGACATATGGAAGGTGTCCATGTGACCAGCAAGGGAGCTGAGCCTGGGAAAGCCCAGAACAGTGTACAAGTTCGGGCTGTACCCAAAGCAGCATGCAGGTCCAGGCTGTGTGCCTGGTAGATTCAGAGCCTGGAGGGCTAAAGTGTAGATGAAGTGTTCTTGATTCTTTTAATCTGCATTACCAGGAGTGTAGCCCTGTGGGGGTCCATCTGTGCTTTGTTTATTCTGTTTGATGTGAATAAAAGCCACACTTTAGAATCCCATTTCTGGTATTGGACATTACAGTTATTGCTTCCTGTGTTTGGAGTTACTTGGTGCCCTGTGCAGAGTAGCCATACCTAGCCTTTGTGCCGAGTGACCTATTCCTCCGAACCCAGTCCACCTGGTATTGCTGTCAGATTCAAATAGCAAACCGCCTGTCATTGCAAAATGAAGGGGTGGGGGTTTACACATGGATAAATACAAGTGAAATGTTGAATAGGTATGATGTTCAGCTATTTGTTATAGATGCAGGTGCCTGGATATAATGTCTGATTTGGAATATTACACTGCACCCCAGTTTATCACAAATAGTGTGCCATACTTCACTTCCGGGGCTGTGACCAATTCAGGCCTGGGGTGTACCTACCTATGGCACTATGTGATATATGTCACTAAATCGATGAACTAATGGCAGGTAATAGGCAGAAATACGTGTCAGTATTGAGGAGTAGAAAGAGAAATAGAATGGGCTAATGATTTGATGCCTTGGGTCACATGACCCAAAATAAGATGGTGGCCACTTTCTTGTCATTTACAGTAACAAAACACACCATTTGCTAATTTACATGGATAAATACAAGTGACATATTGAATAGGTGTGATGTTTGCTATTTGTTAATGAACAGGTGCCTGGATATAATTTCTGATCTGGATTATTATACTGCACCTCAGTTTATCTTAAATAGAGTACCATACCTCACTACTAGGGCTGTGACCAATTCAGGCCTGGGTGTACCACCTATGGCACTATGTGCTATATGTCACTAAATCAATGAAGTAATATCAGTAATTAGGCAGAAATACTTGTCAGGGAAGTTGAGGGTAAAATAAGTCATAGAATGTTCAAATGACTTGATGCCTTGGGTCACATGACTCAACACATGATGGTGGCCACTTTACTGTCATTTACAGTAACAAAACACACATTTGCTTCTTTACATGGATAAATATAAGTGAAATCTTGAATAGGTGTGATGTTTCAATGTTTATTATAGATATGGTGCCTGGATGTGATTTCTGATCTGGAACATTACACTGCACCCCAGTTTATCTCAAATAAGGAACAAACCTCACTACCAGGGCTGTGACTAATTCAAGCTTAGGGTATACCATCTATGGTACTATGTGCTATATGTCACTAAATCAATGAAGTAATGGCAGAAAATAGGCAACAATACTTGTCAAGGTTAATCAAGGAGCAAAATAAGCCATAGAATGGACAATGACTTGATGCTTTGGGTCACATGACCCACAACAAGACGACTGCCACTTTATAGTCACTTACAGTAACAAAACACACCTTTCACTTGTTTACATGGATAAATACATGTGAAATGGTGAAAAGGTGTGAAGTGTCAATGTTTGTAATAGAGATAGGTGTCTGGATGTGATTTCTGATCTGGAACATTACACTGCACCCCCAGTTTATGTCAAATAGGGTACCATACCTCACTACCACGGATGTGACCAATTTAGGCCTAGGGTGTACTACCTATGGCAGTATGTGTTATATCTCACTAAATTCATGAAGTAATGGCAATAAATGGACAGAAATATTTGTCAGCATTGTTAAAGTGTCAACAAGCCATAGAATAGGCAAATTTCATGATGCTTTGGGTCGCATGACCTAAAACAATGTGGCTGGCTTTCTCATAATTTACAGTAACAAACCACACCTGTTGCTTATTTACATGAATAAATACTTGTGAAATGTTGAATAGGTGTGAAGTTTAACTGTTTGTTGTGAGATACAGATGCCAGGAAGAGCAGCATCTAGGTAGAGTGCATGCCTGGCATGACAGCAGGTAGGTGCAGCACCACACTGGTAGGTGTGGACAGAAGATGGTGGGAACCACACATCATTGTTCTCCTGAAACAAATGATCTGGAAGGAAAGCAGATAGAGGAGGTTCAGGATAGCTTCAGAGAAATGGAAGCTATACAGAGAGGAGGAAAGCACAATGGCAGTCTCAGAGTTCTGCTTGTGCCAAGAGGCAATATGGGCAGAAAAAGTAGACTTGTGGACTTCAACAAGTGGCTGAGAATGGTGTGAGTCCATGGGGTATGGCTGGATGGAAGGTAGAGGCAACACATGGGAGAACCCAGAAATATATGCAGGGACAGGCTAAAAGCTAAGTAAGGAGGGTTTGGGGTGTTAAAGCAGAGACTGAGGAATTTATCTCCAAAAGTATAATTTAAACTTGCAGTGGGGCTGAGGAGATGGAGTGAATCAGGAGAAAGGTCCAGAGGACCTCCCCAATAGCAATGATAGAGGCCTACATTGTCTAGGATGGGGGAGAGTAAGGGGCATCTGGGAGAGAGTCAAGGTGGAGGTGGTATCACTGAATGCTAAGAGCCTGGGGAATAAGATGGCAGAGCTGCAGGTACTGCTGGCAGAAGGAGAGGTGGACATATCAGCCATCACTGAGATGCGGACAACCCAAAACCATGACTGGTACTTGGCCATCCAGGATTTAAATTATTCAGAAGGTACAGAGAAAAAGGTAAGGGGAGTAGCCATTTACAAAAGGCAAAGGATTGGCTGCATCAGGAATGAGGGGAAGAAGGTAGGTTAGAAGTCATTTGGATACAACTGCATGCCCCAAAGGGGCTGTAGTCCAATTGAGGGGTTGTTTAGAGGCCCCTAACCCAGAGGTTTGCAGGACATCCATCTTCTGTTCCAATAGGTTGGCCTTTAGGCATCTGATGTGAGTCCTGCTGGTGAAGCCTCTGCAGATCTTGCAGGCAGCACTGTCATGGTCAGGCCCCAGGTAGAAGACACACTTCTGGTGCTTGTCCTTGGATGGAATTTGGCAGCCACAGGTTCACTTCATCTTCTTGGGCTGGAGGAGGAGACTGAAGACGGTGGAAGACATATGCAGGAAAGGAGATCAGAAGAAAGGAGAAAAGACATAAAACAGTTTGAATGAGAAGAAAAAATTGAAAATAATCTGACAAAATTTACTGGAACTGCAATGTACGCACTAGGGCTTTCCCAACAAGGGCGGGTCTGCAGCGGGAAAAGAACTAAGGTGGAGTTGGGTCCACCTTTTATAGTGTGACCTACATCAGGGCAGAGAGACATTAGGGGTGGTTTCCCACTGGGTACTCTAGCTGCATTTTTCCAGTGGGTTCTAATGCCTGCAGCATTAGTCCTAATGGTTGTAGCCTGCTGCAAGAGTTCCCCTTGAAGTAAGATCTGTAAAGTCACAGAAGTGTCAGCTAAACAAGCTAGCTCACCATGATCACTATGGGAATCCAGTCTATTGACTCTGGCAACAATGATGTCTGTCATGGCGCAAGCTGCTATGGCAGAAGGCCCTCTTCTGACCACACTTAGACAGTCCACTTTGACCCGGCACCAAGGATGTCTGAGATGGGACCAACTGATACAGTGGAGGCCCTCTTCTGACCACCCTAGATGGTCCACTCTTAATCCGGCACCAGAGATGTTTGTCACCCCACTCCCAGACCTGAGTAGTGGTCACCTGCCCACCCTCCTGGATCTGGTAAAACATTCACCAGTCCCCCTGACACAGGTACAACCATCACCAGTCCTCCCTTCCTAGCCCAAGTACAGCAGTCACCAGCCTCCCCTGCTCAGTTACAAACATCACCAGCCCTTCCAGTCTAGGCCCAAGTACAGCTGTTTATTACCCTTCTTCCCTCCCCAGCCTGAGTACAACAGTCACCAGCAACTCACCCACAGCCCAGGTACAACAGTCACCAGCCTTCCACGCTGGCCTGAGTTCGAAGTCACCTGCCTTCTATCCTCTGACCAGGTACAACAGTCAGGTAAGTCCCTTCCATTTTAACTGACCCTAGCTGGACTAGCGCCCTCCCACACTTGCTGCAGCCTTTTCTGCTTCTGCTCTACCAGCGAAACATGAACAGCTCTTGCCATTCAAAAGGGCTGAGAATTCTGTCTCAGAATCCTCACAGGCCCATCCTGCCTGCCTCCCTCATGACCGGCCCACAAGAGCAGGTGCCCGGCATGAGTAGCGAGGCTGCAGGCAGAGAAAATGAACAGGGAAACATTCTTTATTTTTAAAACGGAGCACTGCTGGGGCTTCAAGTTGTTTGGGGGTGGGGATACCTGGCTGGGGCCTCCCTACACCCTGGGGCACTTTTCTGTCACCCCAGCCCCAAAGCACCTGGCTGCCCCTATCTGGATGGCACCAGGACTCTGGGGCACTACACAGTCAGCAGCTCTCCTCCCGGCCTGGGTCAGCACTCACCTGACTTCCCTCCCTGGCTATAGCAGTCACCTGCCCTCCACCCCAGACCAGATTCAAAGTCACCAGCCCCCCAGCCAGAGTATAGCCATCATCAGCCTCCCTTCTTTGCCCAGGTACAACAGTTAACAGTACTCACTTCCTGTTAATTTGTTGAATTTACACTTTGCATGAGTGCCACATTTGCATAACCTGATTGGAGTGTTTATCAGTGAAGGTAACAACTGTCTTATTGGTCCTTAGGAGGTGGTCCAGTCCAGTGTGGGAAGGTGGGTAGATATTGCATCTGAGGAGGTGTTGCTGCACACAATATCTGCCCACTTATTTTCTCTGGCAAGAGCCACTTCACCATTTCTTGTATGATCTGGGCTAATCCCTTCCACAGAGAAAGAATGAAACCTACACCCTCATCCAGATAGTCCCTATACAGTCACCAGGCAGTAACATGATGATGTGGGGGTCACACAAATTTATTGGAAATGTTAAGTTGTGCTGGTTGGCAGATAGTTGGAATCTTACAGGATGATTTGATTATGTCAGTGTTTTCTTTCATGTTTTATTTGTATGCATAATCAAACTTGGCTCACATAACTAACTGTGCATAAAAATACTCGCCACTCATGATTATTCACTACTTAGGAGTTAGTTGTATATACATCTTTTGATAAATTGAAATCAGTAAGTCTGTTAGCTTTGTCTGAGAACACAAAAGTATAACACTAATTTAAAAGTTCGAGCAGAAATTTGTTCAGCTCAACAGTACACATGAAGTAACACCTCAGATCAGATGAGAAAGAGGTTAAAAAAGTTCACACTGGCAGTTAGAAGCAAATGCCAGCTAGTCTAATATTGGATACAATGTTTAGCATAACATTCTTAGCCTGCAGTTTTGGAAGTACAGTTACCATAGCAATTAAAGATAAGGATACAAAACTATGCAAAAGGAATACTGAGTCCTTACAGAGTTTGTCTAAGTTCAAGTAAGCATTAAGCCATGACGGAGGAGGCATCTAATGCTGGATTGATGCATGGGGGGCAGTGGGTGCCCGGGGCCCAGGGCCGAGGGCTACCACCCACCCCAGCCATCAGTCACGATGAGATGCTGACCGGTGGCTATCTTCTTCTGCTGAGCCGCTTGGTCAGTGGAGGCATCTGGAGGGTCCCAGTGTGCAGGGACTAACAGTGGCACACGGAGGGGCTGCGCCGACCTGTCACCCTGTGCTGTGTTTCCCGAAAGTGCGCGCACACGACTAGATAGGTACTGATGTGGTCATTACCTGCTTTCCCTGGAGTGGTGCAGATGTCTGCACCCAACATCTCTGTCCCACTCCTGTGCGAATCGGTGCAGCTGTTCCCATCATGACTGCTCCAGGAGGTCTCCGTGAGGACTGTCAGCACCGCCTGTCACGCTGTGCATGCCGGGGGGGCTTCCCTTCCTCTTGCCTCCCGACACTGCTCGGTGGTGCCCTACTCCAGCTCGGCTCTCCTGCTGCACCTGAGTCTGGCTGGCTGCCTGTCGCGGATGCCCGCCGCGAGTAGTGTTCCCCTTGCTCATTTCACGGCGGATGCCTCGCGGTGCTGGCGCTCCTCTCCTGCTGAGCTTGCTCTCAGTGCTGCTAACCTGGGGATCTGGCGGTCATGGTACTACCTGAGCAGGCACGGCATATAACATAGGTTAATACCGCTCCGGCTGCCGTCTCTGACCCTCTTACACTATCGCGTGGATTCCTACACACTATTAATGCCATGTTAAAGCTTCTTTGTAAAACACAAATATTTTTCTGGCCTGAAAAGACACACTGAGCTGAAGCTTGCTTTCTGATATTCGGTTAGTAACTAAGGCCGGTACACATTAAATCTGAAGATTTGAACCGTTTTAAATAATGGTTTCAAAGCGGTTTCAAACTCACAGAAGCCCGTCCACAGTATTGTTCACGAGTTTGAACTAGGTTTGTAACACGGTAAACTCCCATCTGCATCAGCAGCGAGTAACGTTTTTAAACCTGGTAACCTCTGCGATTGTAGCATCGTTATGTTGGCACCGTAATAGACTGAAAATCGCATACCCATCCACACCACAAGGCAACACGCTTTCTCCCTTCAAACCATTTTTAAAGCGGACTTGAGACTAGCTCGCAGCAGGGTTTAAGCACAGTTTCTTAACATGCTTAAATGCGGACGGCACTGCAGTTTGCTCCAGTTAAAACGCTTTAAGCACCTAAAAATGTTTTAACTAGCCTGATGTGTACAGGGCCTTGCGTGAGTGGCCAAAAGCTCACATGAGTTGAAATGCTACTCATACAATAAATGCTATTGCACTTGTATACCAATAATTTTTATTGTGTGGCTGCTCCTGCTGTCTTGATGGCCCTCTTCTGGATGGGCGCTCCCCAGCTTAGTCACCTGCCATCTCTGGAATTAACCTCCAGATACCACCAGCGTTGGAGGGACTAGGAAGTTTCCCAAAGCAGGATCAAGCCTGGCCTTCTCAGACAGTGGTGCCAAGCCTGTGAAGGGCCATGCATCATCCACCTGGCAAGTTGTTTTCCTTACAGTTTTCTCTCCTGGGGCATCTAAGTAAAATGGTGCATTTGCTGGTGTCACATTATTGTGTCGTTCTCTGCTGGGAGACAGGCATACTGCAAATGATCCACATAGAAACATACAATTTGTTGGCAGAAAAAAATACTGAATCTGCCCTTCTTTTCTATGCTTATTTGCTCTCCTTATTACCTACCTGGTCTCAACCCCACCCCACACACACACGCTCTTTGATAGCCGTTCTCCTTTACACCTATCTCATGCATGCTTTTAGCCTACCACAATTTTATTCCTATACACCTGCTGGAAGATTGTTCCATACATCCACCACCCTCTCAGTGAAGAAAATGGTTCCTCCATGCCAACCCCTAGGGAGCTATCCCAGGGCCACTACCCCTGCCTGCTTGGCTAGTAGCAGGTTAAGGGGGCCTGGGTACTGAAATAGTGTGCCTCCACACGGAGGACAGGGTTGTTAGTAGCAAGGCTAACTTGGGTACAGCCCTCTGGGACACTGTAACTCACCCTCTTTTCCCTCTGGTGGCCAAGACAATATGCAACAAACACATTCACAGTAGCCCCTATTCAGCATACAAATCCCCACACTGTTTGCACTTGCCACTAGGGCTGGTTCCACCAGTTTGACCCTGGAGAACCCCTGTAAAACAAGTTTAGGCACAGCAAATAAGAACAGTACAGTGCTTTTGGTACAAACTGGAACCACAGTCAGATTAAATGCAAAAGAGTTAGATCTGACTTATTTAAAGGAATTGAATAATGGAGGGCATAATCAGGTGGATTGATTCTAAAACTTATCTAGTCAGGCAGTTATGCATGCACTTTTAGTCCCTGCACAGTCACATGTCTAACCCCAGGGGCGCCATCCTAAGGGCTACTACCCTGCCTGCCCTAACGGTGACAGGTTGAGGGGTCTAGATCCGTTGGCGGGTGCCTGCACCAGAGGTCGGGGTAGGAACAGTCAAGGTTGACTCGGTCGCAGCCCTCTGGGTTGCTGCAACCCCTTCTCCCACTAGTGGCTCACGCAATTCAATTTCAGTGCCTCTACCATACACTTACCCCCGCTCAAACCAGTCAGCTCACTTTGGGGACCTCCTGGAAAATAAGATACAGTTACACCACAGTCACCGTGCAGTATTTCACCATTAATACACACACTAGCCAGTGTACTTTTACAAAACAAGCAATCTGATTTATTAGAGGGAGATAACAAGGACCGGGGAAAATTAGGTTGATTGGCTTATTACTACAGTATATAGAAATCTACCTATGGCTCTGTGCACAGGCCTAACCTATTAAGTACTATCTATGGGTACCCAAGCCCTAATGGCTAGTTCCTCGATGCAGCTGGTTGGGGCCCTGACACAAGCGAGCATTTGATCCCTGAGCAGATCAGATGGAGCCAGAAAGCTCAATTAGTGCAGCCTGCAATACAACAAAATGATTTTTTTTTTGTCTGTAACCTTTAGCAGAGAGCTACCCTGATTCAGTACTCACAACTCCAGTAGAGAATCACGCTTTCACCACTCGCAGGGCTGAGCCTGAGCTTCAAGGCCTCTTCAAACATTTATATGGAAAACACAGAAGGGTACCATACCAGGCAGCTGCTTCCAGGACCCGACTGAACTCAGCTATACAGGGCAATTCACTGCAGCTTCACTGTCCCGACAGACTGAGCACGATTCAGCAGATTCTTCAGTCCTCTTCAGGTGAAGCCTGGTAGGTACAATAGCTGTGCTTGTACACAGCCTCCTCTGACCGCAAGCCTGCGGATTTTGTCCGTGGAATGCTGGCAATGCAAGCGGCTGCCTCAGGCCTTTCACGCGCTTCCCGCATGAACACTCAACAGCACAGGAGCTCAGAGCTCCCTTCTCCTTCACAGTTACAACTCATCTGCCCCTAACAACATGGGGCAATCCTCACAGCTCGGTGCCACCCGATTCCATTAGCTGACTACAAATGCCAGTCACTTGATTTGGCCCTCAGTGGTGCGAAAAAGCACCATGGCCCAGAATGCCAGTTCCAAGAATTACAAACTGTGTCCCCTTTGGTCAGCCAGTTCCAGCCAGAGTTTTGATTCCTGGTTGGTCACCTTCACGCCAATTCCGATGCCCCCTTAGCTACTATTGGACCCCTTCAGCACAGTCCGGGTCCAGTATGGAGAGGCACAACACAAAGTCCCAGCTGCAATAAAAAGAGTTAGACAAAGTGCAATTTTACCAATACTATATATGTTTTAAGGGGACAACTATATATATTAGATAGGCTCCCTCAGCGCTCCTAGCGACCACAGAAACAGAGCGATCAGACAGCAGTTCAGAGCAGAACTCGAGCAGGAAACCCCAGTCCCCCTATCTGTACCACTAAAACTTGTGAGCAGGCAGTACTGAAGGCTTTAAAAGCACTCATAATGCCCACATTTAACAAGACCTTATGCCGAACACCAGTCAGGCATGGAGCATTTAGGAAAGCTCCGAAAGTGTTCTAGAACCCCATTTCAGGGGGGGCTACACATGCTCTGGGTACCCAGTTGGAAGTAAGGTGGGCTAGCCTGGAACATTGTCCAGGGTAAGCTGGCATTGCAGCTGGTCAGGGCCCTGTGATGAAAAGGCATGCACAACCACACACAATTTGTAATCTGGAGCCAGGAGGCTCAGTTTGTGAAAAGGAAAAAAAACAGCTATGCAATCAGATGACAACACTTGTGATTTAGCTGATGTTTCAGTGAGCTACCCTGATTGTTACTCAAGCTACACACACGAGACACAGTAGGGAAGAAATGGAGACTGCAGGTTGACAACTGGTATGCCAGGAGAAGCAGGGCCCACCACGATTCACGAGGTCTCGTTCCTTTTCGAGATGTTGAGCAGGGGTCTGATCCCGGTGCGTCTCTCTCAATGGTATTTCTACACCCCAAGTAGCTGGCCAGGTAGAACAGTTCGGCTATCAGTCTGGGAAGGTTGGATGCAGCTTCCAGCAAGCGTGGCACAATTAAATAGTGGGGAACCAAATTGTGACCCACTAACAGCATACACACATTTATGGCAAAGCAATCACCATACCACAAAGTGGATAGCAGTCCGGCAGCAATATCAGTGTCTCTGAGCAAAACTGGGAGTTCTGTGGTGAATGAATGTCCTGACAGTCCGATCGCATACAGCAAATCTTGGGCTTCCTCGGGTTCAGATCTGGTCACAATTCAGTGGCTTTGTCACACTCAGTTTCGGATATAATCCGGTTTCTTCAAATGCTCCCTCTCGAGGGACAGCAGGCAAACAGGCCAAACTCAGCCTTTTCACCAGTCTCCGCGAGAACTGCATAGGAGCCCTGCTCGAATCACTCGTGCTGTTCACTGTCCAGGCTGACTTCTGCTGCTGGCAGCACCAGGACTTCCTTAGACATCAAAAGGTTCAGTTGGCTGATCCATCTGTCTGTCACAGTTAGAGCTCCCCTCCAGGTTCATTTAGGTGACAAAGTGCAAGAACTATAATTCCTACAGAAATTCACTCCCACAAGACCCTGGTGACAGACAGCATTTTAGGTCCCCAAAGGTACTGATTGGTCCCAATACACAGTCGAGAACCAAGATGGTGGTGCAATACTGAAATGTCCAGGCTGCAAAGAAAGGCAGGTTAGACAAACCACAATATTATTATTATCAAAACAGATAAACCGTGAAGTCACAGTTCCTGCCAGGGCTCCTCTGCATAAACAGCGATAGCAGAATGGAACAATAACACAGCAGCCCAGGTGGGACTCAAGCCTGACACTAATCGGCCCCTACCCAAATTAATTTTATACCACAAAATAGGCAACTCTTAAACAGACAGGCATGTAGGTTAATAGGGCACTCACATGCAAACACTTTTAAATCACTAGGACACAGAACACTAGCCTGGCAGTGGGCATTTAGGCAAGCCAAGGAAGACTTTTGGAACCCCCATTTTAGGGGGTTACAACTATATCCCTCCTAAACATTCCCTCCAGTGTCGTTACATGTAATGAAGTACCTGTACACCTTCTTTTCTTAAAAATGTTCTCCATAATAACACCCCACCCTCTTCTCTTCCAGGAGTATGTGCACACAATTCTTTAAAACTGGGGACCCGGAGGCAAACTGCCAGCTTTTCCACACTGAAGATGCTCTCTTCCTGTACGTTATTTATAACTGTATGGTATTAGACTCTTTCAATCATATCCCCTCTTTCCCTCCTTCCTTCTAGGAACTACATATTTGGCTACCTAAGGCTTTCTTCATAAGGCTTCTGGTGCAGGCCCTTCACCATTTTGGTTGCCTTCCTCTGTACCATTTCCACCCTGTCAGTGTCCTTTCGGACTCAGGATCTCCAGGATTGTATACAGAACTCGGGCGGGTCTCACCACCAATGATCTAAATATGGGTATTGCCACCTCCTCCTTCCACTGGTATTTCCCATACCTATGCATCCAAGTATCCCACTAGGCTTTCCACTGCCTTGTCACACTGTTTAGCTGTCTTTATGTCATCAGTAATGATTATCACCAGGTCATTTTACGTTAAAGCTTGCATGTGCAAGGGCGTTTTGGAGAAACTACACTTTGGAGGTGTGCCTCTCCATTGCAATCCACTGCTCAGTTAAGCAGGTGTGGCGGTCCTGCACTAATGGGTGTAGGAGCTGTGTGACAGCGGTGGTCTTCGCTTGAAAACCACACGCTGTCATACAGAGCAACCGTGTCTCGCCCGCCGCGCGTCACGCCGCCCAAAGCAGATGTGCCACGCTGGGAGCCCACCCCAGCGTGGCAAACATCCAGTGTTGTTTGCCAACAGGGGTGCCCAATCCCCATCGGCTCCATGGCCCCAAGCTATCCTTCTGCTATGCTGGGGCCCACCCCAGTGTGGCAAATGTCCTTTTTTCACCTGTAAAGCGAAAGCGGTCCACGGCACTTCTCTCAGTCCCCCCTCCACAACCCGCACCACCCTGCGCGCAGCCTCCCCCACCCCCCCTCACCCCATACTACCTCCGAGCTTGGCGCAACAATCTTGGTGGACCGGGAACACGTCTGCACTCTTCAAAGCCAACCGCAAACTGAGGAAATGCCAGTAAGCTGTATAATGAGCTAGATAGGGGTTTTCAACTTCATTGCATATCTCAGGCATTTTTGGAATTTTTGCACCAAATCTTCAACATGGGTTTGTGACCCCTTCTCATGAATGATGTCACTGTCATGACATTATTCCGGCCGAAGGGTGATTATGATCACTGCGCAATCACTGCGCAAAATCACCCTTTGGGCCTGAATAACGCCATGACAGTGACATCATTCATAAGAAGGGTCCGAAAACTCCATGTTGAAAATTTGGTGCAAAATTCAAAAAGTGACTGTTTTATGAGTTGCGGCATTGCGCAGTTCCTACGCAGGCTTGTAAGTTCGTGAATTTTCAATATTTCCACCCAGATTTTCAACATTGCCATTTTACCACACCTTCTTATGAGATGTACAGCTGTCATTTTTCACATCTCACCCAAAACGTGTTTCCGCCATGTAGCGCACAATGGCACTGTTGGTGTCTGCGAAATCAATGTATGGACACATTAAGAAAATCACAGTGACACTGTTCATGAGCAGAGGTCTTAAAATGGCTATGTTGAAAATTTGGTGAAAAATTCCTAAAATGACTGTTTTACGAGTGTGTGTTATGCGGTTCCTCCATGCCTTCGTAAGTTTTGAATTTTCAATATTTTCACTCCAGATTTTCTACATTGCCATTTTACCACACCTCCTCATGAGCAGTACAACTGTCATTTTTCACATCCTGCCCAAAACATGTTTCTGCCCAATCTAGCGCACAGTGGCGCAGTCGGTGTGTGAACTCAATGTATGGGACACATTAAGAAAATCACAGTGACACTGTTCATGAGCAGAGGTCTTAAAATGGCTGTGTTGAAAATTTGGTGTAAAAATTCCTAAAAATGACTGTTTTATGAGTGTTCATCGCGCAGCTCCTAACACGCCGTAAGTTTGCAATTTTCAATATTTTCACTCCACATTTTCAACATTGCCATTTTACCACACCTCCTTATGAGCAGTGCAGCTGTCATTTTCACATCTTGCCCAAAACGTGTTTCCACCCATGTAGAGCACAATGGCACAGTCGCTGTGTGAACTCAGTGTATGGGACACATTAAGAAAATCACAGTGTCACTGTTCATGAGCAGAGATCTTAAAATGGCTCGTTGAAATTTGGTGAAAAATTCTTACAAATAACTGTTTCTGACGTCGTTGCACAGTTCCATGCCTTCGTAGGTTTGCGAATTTTCAATATTTCTACTCCAGATTTTCAACATTGGCATTTATTGAACCTCCTCATGAGCAGTACAGCTGTTATTTTCACATCCTGCCCAAAACGTGGCTCACGATGTAGCGCACAGTGGCGCAGTCGGTGTGCGAAATCAATGTATGGGACACATTAAGAAAACACAGTGGGACTGATCATGAGCAGAGGTCTTAAATGGCTGTGTTGAAAATTTGGTGAACAAATTCTAAAATGACTGTTTTCACGGTGTCGTTGCACAGTTCCATGCACGCTGTAAGTTTGCGAATTTCAATATTTTCACTCCAGATTTTCAACATTGCCATTTTACCACCTCCTCATGAACAGTACAGCTGTCATTTTCACATCTTGCCCAAAACATGTTTCCGCCATGTAGCGCACAATGGCGCAGTCAGTGTGCGAACTCAATGTATGGGACACATTAAGAAAATCACAGTGACACTGTTCATGAGCAGAGGTTTTAAAATGCCAATGTTGAAAATTTGGTGAAAAATTCCTAACAATGACTGTTTTACGGCGTGCGTTGCACAGTTCCCATGCGCTCATAGGTTTGCAAATTTTCAATATTTCCACTCCAGGTTTTCAACATTGCCATTTTACCACACTTCCTTATGAGCAGTACAGCTGTCATTTTCACATCCTGCCCAAAATGTGTTTCCGCCATGTAGTGCAATGGAGGTAACAAAAGGTCATGCTGAAAATTTACTGTGCAAATGCCAGCAATCACACAGGGCATTAGAGTAAAGCACCATACATGCCAAACACCACTGCAAATACCTGCAAGCGAACATTCGGCATTGACAAATGCTTGTCTTATTCTGTGACTGCTACTACTTTGTGTCCTTATTTGGAGCGTTGCATCGGGTTTCTGAGCCCCAAGTGCATCATTTTGCACTTTATTGCTTTAAACCCAGCTGCCACGCTTGTGACCATTCTTTCAGCTTTTTACATGATCCATCGTTCTTTACCCCTCCATGTGTTAACCATGTTGTACGTGTTTGTGTTATCTGCAGACAGGCATTCCTTCCCTTCCAGTCCTTCTGCAATATCGGTAATTAGGGCATTGAAGAGGACTGAGCCTAGTACAGACCCTTTTGGCACCCCACTGGTCACTTTACTTTCTCCAGAGTGGATGCCATTTACCATCACCCTCTGACTCCTATTGCCTAGCAAGATCCTACCAATCTTATTATTTAAGGCCTACTGCTAGGATTCTCAGCTTGCTCACCCAGCCTTCAGTGTGGAATGGCATCGAAGGTCTTTCTGAAATCCAGGTGGGCCACATCAAGTCTCCCCTTATCCACTTACTTGGTTACTAATCAAAGAATTTGGGTCATGTTTGTCTGGCAAGACCCCTCCCCAGTGAAACCACATTTCTTGGATCATTGCCTTTGTAAACCCCTGTGTCAGCTTTCTTGACGGCCCCACGATTGGGTTTGATGGCAGCAGCACCACCTCTAGCACCTATCATGAGTAAAGGTAGCAGCATCACATTCCCCTTGGGTGTGATGGTATCAGCACAGCATCCACCCCAATGGTGTATTGGCAGCAACACTGCAATCCACACATATTGGGTTTGATGGCAGCAGCACCATTCTCCCCACCTCTCAGGGATGGAGGCAGCCTTCAAATCCCCCATGTGTGATGGCAGCCGGACTACAGCATCCACCCCAATGGTGTATTAGCAGCAACATTGCACCACACATATTGGGTTTGATGGCAGCAGCACCACTCTCCCCACCTCTCAGGGGTGGAAGTAGCAGCTTCACAGCCCCCATGTATGATGGCAGCCACACTACAGCATCCACCCAATGGTGTATTAGCAGCAACACTGCAATCCACACATATTGGGTTTGATGGCAGCAGCACACTTCCCCACCTCTCAGGTTGATGGTAGGAGAATTAGAGTTACAGCCCTCCGGGTGTGATGGCAGCAACACTACAGCACCTTCCCTCTGATGTATTGGCACATGCATTGCAATCCCTGGCTCCTCTCATGGGTGAAGGTAGCATCATCACAGCACCCCTCCCACCTCCATTGGATCTGTCCTCTGGTGTATGGCAGCAGCACTGCAATCCCCACATGTTGGGTTTGATGGCAGCAACACCACTTCCCCCACCTCTCAGGCTGAAGGCAGCAACTTTACATTACAGCCCCATCCCCCATCGGGTGTGATGGCAAGAGTGCTCTAGCACCTTCTCCTCTAGTGTATTGGCAAGCACTACAATCCCACATATTGGGTTTGATGGCAGTAACACCACTCCCAGCACTTACCATGGGTGATGTAACAGCATCACATCCCCTCAGGTGTGAAGGCAGCAACACTACAGCACCTTACCCTCTGGTGTATTAGCGTGGCACTTGTCCCCATATATTGGGTTATACTTCATTAAGCAGGACCATTTCCAACACATCTCAGGGGTGAACCATACCCCATGCATGCTGTCGCAACACCTGACCACATACGGCACGCATGCTATCACACCACTGAATATCATACCATCATGCACTCTGACACACAAACTAACACCATACTCCCATGCACTCTGTCATGTCACCCGACACAGTACGTGCTGCCACACCACCCAACACCATACCACCATGCACTCTGGTACACAAACCAAAATCATACCCCATGCACTGTGACATTCACAGTGACACTACACAGAAATGTGCTTGATGCACCTAATTACCCCATACCCCATGCATGCTGGTACACCACCCAACAACATACTCCCATGCACTCTGACACACCTCACAGCCCCACAGCTCATGCAGGGTGATCAAGCATCCAAACCTATACCACCATGCATGCTGTCTCACAAACCAGCATCATACTACCATGCAAGCTGAACTACCTCTCCACCCCATTCCACTATGCACTGTGTCACAACATCTAACACCATACCCAAAGACTGCTGGCACACAACCCACCACTATACCCCATTCACGCTGTCACACCAGTTGACACCATACACCCATGCACTCTGACACACTGAAAACACAACACTGTATGCACACTGTTGCACCAACCAACACCATAAACACACACCCTCTGACGCACATCATGACCCCATAACCACATGCAATCTGACACACACCTGACACCATACACCATTCACCATGCCGCGGTCAGAGCAATGAGCATCATTCCATCATGCGTGTTGATACTCCTAATGACCCCATACCCCTATGCATGCTGGCATACCAACTAACAGAATACTGCATGCGCACTATCACACCACTCAATATAATACCCTTTGCACTCTGACAATAATCCAACACCATACCCCTATGCACTCTGTCACATCACTCTACACCATACACACTGTCACACCATTTGACACCATACCACCATGAACACTGTAACACAAACCAACATTATATCTCCATGTATGCTGATACACCTCACAGCCTCATACCCATATTCACGCTGCCACACCACTCAACTCCATACCCCATGCATGCTGTCACACCACCCAACACCATACCTCATGTATGCTGTCACAACATCCCACACCATACCGCCATGCAGTTTGACACATCTCACAAGCCCACGCCACTATGCATGCTGACACAGCACCTGACATCACACTCCATGCAGATTGCCACACAAACAAACATGATACTAGTCAAGCATGTGGACACACCTAAAGACCCAATACCCCATGCACTTTGTCACATCAACCAACACCATACTCATGCATTCTGACAATGCATGCTGTCACGCCACCCAGGTTCATACTACCATGCACCCTTACACACAAACCAACATAATACCTTCATGCGATGTAACATACACTGCAACACCGTACAGCTATGCACACTGAGAGACAACACAAACCCACAGCCCCATGTGACACTGTCACTCCACTCGACACCACGCACCATACACGCTGTCACACCACATAGTACCATACCACTGCAGTCTGATAAACTAGCTAACATCATACCCCAGTGCACTATGACACACACACAGCATCACCAAACTCCCAAGCACATTGATACACTCACAGCCCCATACCCCAATGCATGCTGTCACTCCACTCAAAACCATACTCCATGCACGCTGCCACACAGCTCTGCACTATACCACTATGTATGCTGCCACACAGCCCTGCACTATACCTCTATGTATGCTGCCACACAGCCCTGCACTATACCTCCATGTATGTTGACACAGCCCTGCACTATACCTCTATGTATGCTGCCACATGGCCCTGCACTATACCTCTATCTATGCTGCCACAGCCCTGCACTACACCTCCATGTATGCTGACACACAGCCCTGCACTATACCGCTATCTATGCTGCCACACAGCCCTGCACTATACCTCTATGTATGCTGCCACATGGCCCTGCACTATACCTCTATCTATGCTGCCACACAGCCCTGCACTACACCTCCATGTATGCTGACACACAGCCCTGCACTATACCGCTATCTATGCTGCCACACGCCCTGCACTATACCTCCATGTATGTTGACACACAGCCCTGCACACACCTCTATGTATGCCACATGGCCCTGCACTACACCTCTATGTATGCTGACACGCAGTGACACTATGCCACATGCACATTGTCAAGCCAACTGACACCACACCCCGTGCTCTCTGATAGAGATGCAGTGACATTTTATTTCACGGGTGAAATTATGGTGAGAAGCGCAATTTCACCCTGAGTGAAACATTTTGTGAGAGGCGGCATGTTGGCAAAATTTCACCGTGAAATTTCACCGCCAATTTCACCTGCACATCTGAGGCAAGATTAGGCAAAACTGTGCACTTCACTTTGCTGGTGGTCACATGGTTGAGTCTAAACAGGCAGTAAGTGAGTGGTTCATTCCTGTACTATGCATCTTGAGGAAGCAGGCAACATTTATACTCCCTGTGACTGCCGAGTGCACTTTAACACCTAAATTGTTTATTTTGTGCTATTTTTTTTGTTTTGTTCCTCTTTGTCATAGTTCTTATTTTAGTACCTGGTGATTGTGTTTATGTGTGTGTGATCCCCCGTCTGTCTCTGAGTCTCTGTTTCTTTTTGTTAGTTTATTTGAATTGGTGGTGTTTGTGGATTGTGGACACAATGGAGTAGGTGAAGACAGTGGGGCACTTGTACGCTGCATTTCAGCTTAACCATCACAAATGAAATGCCACAGCAGGGGCTTTTTGCTCCACACCAGCACCAGCAGCAAACTGTGCCTCCTCACCAGCAGCAGTTGGAGACAGTGCCCTCCCAGTACCAGGAGGATACTGTTCCTCCACTCAGGTAGCAGGAGACTGTGCCTCCTCCAAGCAGCCAGAGGAGACAGTGCATGAGGCATTATCTGCGACACCCCCATGGCTGAGGTCCTCTCACCCTCCGTGACTTGAATCATGTCTCCTCCGGGAGTATACCCCTGGCCTGGACTTCTGACTCCCAGGTGCAGAACCTTGCACTTCCCACATTGAATTTAGTTCCGTTTCCGACCACCTTTCCAGAGCCTCCAGGTCCTCCTGCAAGGCCACCCTCCCTCCTCCCCATCTACCACTGAACCCAGCTTTGAGGTCATCTGCAAAGAGACTCATCTCACTCCTTATCCCCTCCTGATGTCTGAGATATGGCGTTGAACAGGAGTGGTCCCAGCACTGACCCCTGGGGAATCCCACTAGTAACCCACCTTGGGGATGAGGCTAACCCTCCAACCACCACCTTCTGAGTATGCTCAGAGAGCCAATTTCCTGTCCATCTTAACAACTGTCTCTCTACCCCCATTTCCTTTAGCTTAGCCAGCAGGCCACTGTTGGGTACCGAATCAACCTTGCTAAAATCCAGAAAGAAGAGTCATCTGATTGCCTTGTTGTCTTTTCCTTCTCGAACTGAGCCCTCCAGCTCGGATTACAAATAGTGTGTGTTGTGCATGTTTCTTTCTTTCATCACAGGGCCCCAACTAGCTACAATGCCGGCCTACCCCAGGCGGCGTTCCTGGCTAGCCCACCTTACTCCCACCTGGGTACTCAGAGTGTGTGACTGTGTAGGGACTCGGAAGTGTATGCATGACTGTCTGATCAATCTAGCCCTTAAGCCAATCAACCTGATTCGCCTTCCTTGTTCAAGCCCCTTAATAAATCAGATCTAATTCTGTTTGCATTTAACCTGACTGTGATTTCAGTTTGTACCAGAGCACTGTACTGTTGTTGTTTGCTGTGCTAACCTTGTTTTACAAGGGGTCTCCAGGGTCAAACTGGTGGAACCAGCCCTGGTGGCAAGTGTAAACTGTGTGGGTAATTGCATGATGAATAGGGTCATTGCAAAACTGATTATTACTGTATATTGTTCAGGCCACAAAAGGGAAAGGGGCATTACAGTGTCCGGAGGGAGTACCCAGGTTAGCTTGACCACTATCAACCCCAGCCTCAGGTGGAGGCACCCATTTCAGTACCCTGGCCCCTTAACCTGCAATTCAGCCAAGCAGGCGGGTAGTAGCTCTGGGGTAGCGCCACCTAGGGGTTACATTTGTATGATTTTACTGTACATGTTTACGCCCTACTGCGGTCACCTTCTTATTACTGTTTCACTCCCTGTTGTACCCTTTGAAGGCTTCAGTGCCCCCCACACACAGATGCACCTGTAAACCAGCCTTGACTCACTGTGCCTAGCATAGAATCATAGAAGCACAGAAGCTTGATGGCAGAAAAGGACCTCCCGGCCCATCAAGTCTTCCCATCCCTCCCTTTCACATACCCCCTACCCACCTGCCCCTGCCCTCCACCACAATACTCAGACCCACATGCCTGTCCCATACCCTCTTAATTCCACCACTGTTTTAGCTCCCACCACTCTGTCTGGCAGTCTGTTCCAAGGCACCACCACCCACTCTGTGAAGAAGTGCCCTCACATTGCCCTGAATCTATTTCCTTGCAATCTGAGGCTGGTGCCCTCTAGTTCTAGTTCACTCCCTTCCTCTTTAGCAGATCCTTCTTCTACTTTATTTAGCCATTTTACATATTTAAAGGTATTACTCATGTCACCCTTTCCTCCTTGTTTCCAGTGTGTACAGATTCAGCTCCTTACACCTCTGCTTGTGTGGCTTCCCTGCATACCCTGCACCATTTTGTTGCCCTTCTCTGAACCCTCTCCAATGCAGCTATATCCTTGTGGAGATTTGGTCTCCAGAACTAAGCCCTGTACTCTAGTTGCAGCTTCACCATAGCTTTGTAGAGGTGCATTATTATCTCCCTCCTTCTGCTAGTAATGTCCCTGCCTATGCATGCCAACATTCCACTGGCCCTTCCCTCCACCCTGCTACATTGGAACCCTACTTTAAGGTTTCAGGGGACTATGATCCCAGATCCCTTTCCTGTTCTGATTTTTTGATTTCCTCCCACCCAGCGTGTACCCTGCATGCATGTTTTTACTCCCTAGGTACATCACAGCGCATTTCTTGGCATTAAATATCAGCTGGCACTTCCAAGTCAAGGTCCTTCCTCATGTCCTCCACCCCATCCTGGGTGTCCACCCTATTGCTGATTTTTGTATCATCAGCAAATAGGCACACCCTCCCTTTCAACCTCTGCAATATCACTAATGTAGATGTTGAAGAGGAGGGACCTAAAACTTAGCCCTGTGGCACTCCACTTCTTGCCCTTGCCATCTCGGAGTTCAACCCGTTTAGTAACACTCTCTAAGTTCTCCCTGCTACCCATGCCTCCACCCAGGTTGCTATTTTCCTCCCAACCCCATGCTTTCCATCTTGCTCACCAACCTCCTGTGGGGATGGTGTCAAAGACCTTTCTGAAGTCTAAACAGGCCATGTCCACTGCCCCTCCCAGTCAATTATCTGAGTCATCCAATCAAAGAACTCAGTTAGGCTGGTCATGCATGATTTCCCTTGGTGAAGCCATCCTGTCCACTGTCCTGCACACCACATTCCTCCCAGGTAATCCACCACCCTCTCCTTGATTAATGCCTCCATTACCTTCCCCACCACAGACATGAGGCTGACTGGGCAGTAGTTCTCCTTCAGCTCCCTGTTACCTCCCTTGTGCAAGGGTACCATGTCCACCTTCCTCCAGTCCTCTGGCACCCTCCCTGTATCCAGGGACAGATTGAAGAGCTTGTGACGGTGTGGTGAGCTTATGCCTCAATTCCTGACCACTCTGGGGTGTAACCTATAGAGCCCCATTGCCTTGTCCACCTTACTCTATCTAGCTCCGCCCTGACCCTATCCACAGTGAACGGCTCTGATCTACTTATTTGTCCTCCTCCCTCCCTTAGAGTTTAGCTCCAGGCCCCTGCCTTCCTCTTCCTCCATGAATACCGAGATAAAGTACTTATTTAATGCATCTGCTTTTACGTAGTCCTGCTCCAAGCTTATCCCTCCTCCCCTCAGTCTGCAATACCCTGTCCAGTCCTTCTCCTCTCCCTCATGTATCTGAAAATGTTTTATCCTCCTCTTAGGGTTTTAGCTATTTTCTCCTCAGTGGCTGCTTTGCCCTTCTGATCTTCCTCCTGCCAAACTTCTTTTCTTCCTGTACTCCTCCCTATCTTCCTCTCAGTGTGTCCTCTTAAATTTTCAAAGCCTCCTCCTTTCCCTGACTGCCCCTCACCTCCCTAGTGAACCAGAGTCGTCTCCTCCCCTCTTGCTCTTCCTGACCTTTTATGCACATTCAGCCCGTTCACTGTGGATAGGGCCAGGGCGGAGCTAGATTGGGTGACCAAAGTAGTAGACCAGGGAGGGGCTGTGGACATGGCCTACCTAGACTTTAGCAAGGCATTTGACACAGTCCCACACAACAGATTAATAGTCAAATTAACCAACCTGGGAGTGGGTCCCAGGGTGGTAGCCTAGGTAAAACATTGGCTGGACAACAGGACACAGAAGGTAATTGTAAATGGAGTCCACTCTGAAGAAAGAGGGTTACTAGTGGGGTACCGCAGGGGTTCAGTACTGGTCCAGTCCTTTTAATGTCTTATAAGTGACATTGCAGAGGGACTGGAAGGAAAAGTATGCCTCTTTGCAGATGACACAAAGATCTGCAACAGGGTTGATACACAGGAGTCGTGGAAAGGATGAGAGGGACTTGAGAAGGTTGGAGGAATGGTCAGAAAGTATGGCAGCTAGGATTCAATGCAAAGTGCAAAATAATGCACCTGGGAAACAAGAACCCAGGGAAGATTACACAATGGGGAAGGCAGTAACAACAACAAAAATGGAAAGGAACCTGGGGGTAAACATATCAGATGACCTTAAGGTTAGCAAGCAATGTGAAAAGGCAGTAGGGAGGGCTGGGTGTACACTGGATGCATAGGGAAAGACATCATCAGCAGAAAACAGGAAGTTGTTATCCCTCTGTACAGACAGTTGGTGAGACCCCATCTGGAGTACTGTGTCCAGTTCTGGAGACCCCACCGCGCAGAACATAGACAGGATAGAGACAGTCCAGAGGAAGGCAACTAAAATGGTGCAGGGTATGCAAGAGAAGCCGTCTGAGGAAAGACTAAAGAGCTTAATATGTATACCCTTGAGGAAAAGAAGGAGGGGACATGATGAAACTTTAAGTACCTCAGTGGAATCAACAAAGTCCAAGAGGTAGCATCTTTCAGAAAAGAGACATGCAAGAACAAGGGGACACAATTTAAAGATAGAGTGGGGCGGTTCCGGGCAATGTGAGGAAGTATTTTTCACAGAGAGGGTAGTGGATGCATGGAACAGCCTTCCTGAGGAGGTTGTGGAGTCACAAACAGTGGGAGAATTCAAGAATGCATGGGACAGACATAAGGCAATTCTTGTAGGGGGTAGGAAGAAATAGGCTGTTGGTTAACTAGGATCTGCGGCCTATCCTGTAGGTAGGAAAATGGGCAGACTAGGTGGGCAAGCGGTCCTTATCTGTCGTCAAAGTCTACGTTTCTATGTTTCATTTCCACTGCTTCCTGAATCCCTCCCGATAGCTTTCCATAATTCCTCCACTGTTTCTATATTCACCTTACCTTCCATTTTTCTCTATCTTACTCATCTTATCAAAGTTCATGTGTCTGGCGTTCATGACTGACGTACTGGTTTTGCTTGTCTTCCTCCTTACCCTGACCCTGAACCATAGCGTGCTGTGGTGGCCTGTTGCCAAGACTTCTCCACCTGCCTCCTCCACACTCTCCCGTTAGTCAGGACCACGTCTAACAAGTTGCTTCCCATCATTGGCTCCCTGACCAGCTGTTGAAGAATACCCTGCAGTTCATCTAATATGTCTCTGTTCCTTGCCAGTGCTGCATCTGGGATTTCCTAGTTAACATCTGGGAAGTTCAGGTCACCCACCAGTAGCAGTTCTCCTTTCTGGGCCAGCCTCATGATTGCCTGATTTAGCATTTATTATCCACCTCCCTTTTGCAGGAGGCCTGTATACCACCCCAGCCACAGGATTCATCCCTCTTCCTAACTAGTGTTACCACAGAAGCTCAGTCTCCCTTCTTCCTTCTGCCCTTGAGTTACACAAATGATTTCCCTGAAGTATAAGGCAGCCCCTCTTGCCCTCCCTGTCCCTTCTGGGCAGTCTGTATCCTGGAATGGTTGTTCCCCAGGTGTGATGCTCTGCTCACAAGTCTTACTCACTGCAACTAGATCTAGTCCTCATCCCTCATGATGGCCTCCAGGTTCACACTTTTATTTCCCAAACTTCTGGCATTTGCTGCTGATCCTTCCTCCAGCCTCCCCATTGTTCCCCTTCACTTGTTTCCCTCTTGCCCAACAATGTAGACTATCCTGGGGGCTTGTAGCACCCCAAACTTTCTTCCTTGTGGAGCAGATTCCCCAACCTAGTTTTAATTATAGGTATCTGATATCAATTTTTCTAGTTTGCTTTTTAGTACTGCCACCCCATCCATATTCAGGTGCAGTCTGTCTGGTGAAACAAGCTCTCCCCACATAGAGCCCCAGTCCCCTACTAACCCTTACCCCATTTTCTCACCCCCAGCTACTCACTGAACTCCTTATCCTCATCTGCCTATCAGTGCTTGCCCCTGGTAATAGTAGTACCTCTGAAAAAGTCACTAATTTGAACCCCTACAGTATCTAGCAAGAGCTCTGAATCTTGCCTGTTCCTCCATCAGGTGATTTTTCGCCAGGTCATTCATTCCCAGGTAGAGACAGCAGGTGCGTTTTCTCATCCTGTTGCTTCCCCTTGAGGGATATAGTGAAAGACCTTAGCTGCCATCATGCCAGGCAGACAATCCACCCACAATGTGCTTTTGTCCCCCTAATTAATTTTATTATAGAGTTCCCCAACCAGTAGAACCCTGCTCTCCATCTACTTCTGCTACATCTCCTTCCATCCTACCCCCAACCCCTGTATCCTATTTACTACCCTATTTTCCATACCACCTTTGCCCATGTCACCTCCCAAAGTACTGTCTTCACTCTGTGCCCCTCCAGCTTTGTGACACTGACAGGAGCTTTCTGCCAGGCTTCCTGCTTCCACCTCTCTATCTGTGAACTTTTCTCCTCAGTGTCTTTCTGCCCCTGCCTGTGCCCTGACTGATTTTTCCTGGTGGCCCTCACCCTTCCCTGCCCCATCTAGCTTTTGCACATCTGGACCCAAGCGCACTGCCCCACATCCTTTTAGGCTTTCCGTTGTTCTTACCTGATTGGGCATCCTCCTTTCCAATTTTATGAGCCTTCATTTGTGCCTTTCTCTTCTATTTCCCGTGTGCACTTTCAACTCAATTTTCCTGCTCTTCTCTCACATTTTACACCCCTAGTGGGCAAATCTATTTTTTGTTCTAGGCCCACTGCCTGTATCTCTGGTGGATGGTCCTCCATTGCTCTCTTCTCCCTTGTCCTCTGTGCAGGCTTTGGACTTTATACTTGATCACCTGCCATCCCCTGGTTACTCTTGTTCCCTTTTCTGCCACTATCTGGGATTCTTGTATCCCTCTGGAGCCTTCCTCCTTCCCCTAATTACTTTCATGCTCCTGTATTTTCCTCCATACCCCATCCCATCTTTTCCTTCCTGTGCCCATGTTTGCTCCTAGTCCCTCTGCAGCCCACCTTTTAACTGCACCTAGGCCCTCTAGCTGCAATAGTTCCTTCTGCGGGATGACTCCTGTCCTCTCTGCTACTCCTCTACCTTTCCCATCTTAGTGTCCACCTCAGCAATTCCACCTCCTCCTTAGCTGTGCAATTTGCCTACATACCATGCACCCCCATTTTCTAGACTACTGTATATCCAGTACCATGGATGACCCACAACCAGTACACCCTACCAGCCTCCCAGAGATGACCCCAGCCCTTGTAGCCTGGGTGGGACCCTGCTCTGGATCCAACCTCACCCTGCTCCACTGGCCCTCTAATGTGGTTGCCCCATTTTCCCCTCTGGCCTATGATAAGCTTTTGCATTTAGGCCCAAGGTAACGTGTGCCACATTTCTAGAAATGTTTTGCATTGACATTTTTGATCACATGCTTATTTAGACCATAACCATTGTTTTTGTACTTCTTCAAAATTCCTCACTTGTATGATTTTACAGTACAAGTTTACATTACTACTTCTATCACTTTGTTATTACTGTTTCACTCCCTGTTGTACCCTTGAAGGATTCCTGACACATGCCACCCACCCACGGATGCCCTGTAAACCAGTCCAGGCTTTCTGTGCCTATACTGGTGACCACATCTTTAATAAATAAAATTAATGTACAGTTTCCATTTAACCCCTTCAAACCATTTTTGTAGTGGAGGTGCTTTTGGTACTAAATCTTAAAACTTTCCAAGTTTTTCCAAGGACTTCTGTTTTTAGGTCCAGTTCTGTTGGTCCCAGGGTTCGTGGCAGAAAATCCTAGGAAAAACATGCTTGCACTTTGAAATCAGTAAAAGCACTGGGGCAGGATTTACAAAAGCCCAAACTGCAGCACAAAGGTTTGTGCTGAGCCTTTCAGTTGTGCATGGTCCAAAAGCTGCAACCAGGCAACAGTCAAGAACAAATGGGGAAAAAATGATTTATGTATACTGTACTACTACAATCAAATGCAGGTTATATGCAAATAGCCATGAAGGCACTTATTGTAACTGCCTGGACATGACATCCTCAGTTGTTTTTCAGCCTTTCAAAACAGTACCCTAAAGAAAACCATCATAATGAAGACAAAACACAGCTTGATATCCTCAATAAAGCATTCATGTTTACATGAAAAGCAAGATTGGTAGCCTAGTTTCACTCCTTCCTTCACCTCTCATTTACTCACACTACAGTCAGCATCAAGGAATGCAAATAGGAAGCGGGGGTAGAAATACAACAGTTTTGCTAAATGATGAAAAAATAGATAACATAAACAAAATAAAACTCACTCCCTCTTCTTACCATTCAGAACAAAAACAAAATCAGATCAATTTCTTGCTAGAAGATGCTGATCATTAGCAAAACAAAAGTGACAAATGGACTGCAGCCACATCCAAGAGCGGGTCATTCTCGATGCCCTACAGGGGGCATGCCTTATACAGCTAGTGGTGGAACCCACTCGGGAGGAGCAATATTAGACCTGGTACTCTCAAATGGAGAGAGGATCACAAATTTAGAAGTCAATAGACATCTGGGAACAAGTGACCACTGCACAGTGTGCTTCACAATAAACACAACCATGGAGACAAGCCATACAAAGACAAGGATACTGGACTTTAGAAGGGCTGATTTTGGCATAATGGGTGAATACCTGAGGAATGCATTAGCAAATGGCCAGAAAGGAGGGTGGAAGAACAATGGAGAAAAATCAAAACTGCCATCATGGAGGCAACAAGCCTTTGTGTGAAACAAATAAAGAAAACAAAGTGGAATAAAAAACACTATGGTTCTCAAAGAGGTGTCAGGAAGGTTAAGGAGAAAAAGCTGCATTCAAAAGTATAAGGAATCACAGAAGGAGCACGACAGGGAACTGTATCAATTAAAGCAGAAAGAAGTGGGAAGGCAGTCAGAAAAGCAAAGAACTCGAGCAGAAAGGTAGCCAACTCAGTTAGAAGGGGATAAAACCTTTATAGGTACATTAGGAAGCATAGAAAGGTTAAGGGAGGGATAGTGAAGATTAATAAAGGAGAGAGGAGGTGGGCAGAGGGAGACAGTGAAAAAGCAGAGATACTGAATGAATACTTTGCTCAGTATTCACAAAAGAAGAGAGGAGTTACCTAAACCAAACAGTAGAAGCACTCTGGGTAGTGGGGTTGGCCGCCAGTCCATTTACAGAAGAAAGAGTCCTGAAAGAACTCCTAAAACTCAAGGTGGACAAAGCAATGGGGCCTGACGGATTCACCCTAGAATCCTAAAAGAGCTAAGGAGGACCTAGTGACACCACTAACCACACTTTTAATAAATCATGGGAAGATGGGTGGTACCTGAGGACTGGAGGAGGGCAGATGTGATTCCCCTTCACGAAAGTGGGAGCAAGGCAGAAGCAGAAACTACAGACCTGTTAGTTTGATCTCAGTGGTGGGAAAATGATGGAATCACTTCTGAAAGAAAAATTATTCAGTACCTAGAGGCCAGTGGGACACAGGACCCAAAGCAGCAGGGATTCACAGCAGGAAGGTCATGTCAGACGAATCTAATCAATTTCTTTGACTGGGTGAGCAAAGTAATAGACCAGGGAGGGCTGTGGATATGGCCTACCTAGACTTTAGCAAGGCATTTGACACAGTCCTGCACAAAAGATTAATAATCAAGTTAGCCAGCCTGGGAGTGGTCCCAGGGTGGTAGCCTGGGTAGCAGACTGGCTGCACAACAGGACACAGAAGGTAATAGTGAATGGAACACATTCCAAAGATGTGGGGTTACTAGTGGAGTACCTCAGGGCTCAGTACTGGGTCCAGTCCTCTTTAACGCCTTTATAGATGACATTGCAGAGGGTCTGAAGGAAAGGTATGCCTCTTTGCAGATGACACAAAGATCTGTAACAGAGTCGATACAAGGGGGTAGAAAGGATGAGAAGGGACTTGGCAAGGTTGGAGGAATGGTCAGACATATGGCAACTTGGATTCAATGCAAAGAAGTGCAACGTAATGCACCTGGGAAATAAAAATCCAGGAGAAGAGTACACAGTAGCAGGGAGGTACTAATGACAACAATAATGGAAGGGATCTGGGTGTAGTCATATCAGATGACCTAAAGGTGGGTAAGCAATGTGAGAAGTCAGTAAGGAGAGCCAGGAGATAATGGGATGCAGGGAGAGGCATCACAAGTAGAACAAGCATTTGTCAATGCCGAACATTGCTGCCGGTATTTGCAATGGTATTTGGCACTTGGACATGGCTTAAAAATCAGTGACAAAGAAGTACAAGCATTTGTCAATGCCAAATATTGCTTGCTTCTATGTGCTGTTTAGGTATTTGGAAGTCATTGGAGTGCAAATATTAAAATTTGCGAACTTACTGACGTGTATAGGAACTACGCAACCTGCGCTTGTAAAACAGTCATTTTCAGGAATATTTTCACCAAATTTCAACATAGCCATTTAAGACCTCTGCTCATGAACAGTGTCACTGTGACTTTCTTAATGTGTCCCATACATTGATTTCAGCACACCGACTGCCATTATGTGCGCTACATAGGCGGAAACACATTTTGGGCAGGATGTGAAAATGACAGCAGTACTGCTCATAAGGAGGTGTGGTAAAATGGCAATGCTGAAAATCTGGGTGAAAATATTGAAAATACGAACTTACGAGTGTGCATAGGAACTGCAACACACACCATAAAACAGTCATTTTTAGAATTTTTCACCACATTTCAACACAGCCATTTTAAGACCTCTGCTCATGAACAGTGTCACTGTGATTTTCTTAATGTGTCCCATACATTGATTTCACACCGACTGTGCCATTGTTAGCTACATGGGCGGAAACATGTTTTGGGCAGGATGTGAAAAATGACAGCTGTACTGCTCATGAGAAGATGTGGTAAAATGGCAATGTTGAAAATCCGGATGAAAATATTGAAAATTCATAAGCGTCTGAGCATGCGTAGGAACTGTACAGCATGCCTTTCGTAAACACTCATTTTAGAATTTTTTCACCAAATTTCAACATTGCCATTTAAGACCTCTGCTCATGAACAGTGTCACTGTGATTTTCTTAATGTGTCCCATACATTGATTTCGCACAGACTGCGCCATTGTGTACGCTGCATGAGGCGGAAACACGTTTGGGTAGATGTGAAAATGACGGCTGTGCTACTCATGAAGGAAGGTGTGGTAAAATGGCAATGTTGAAAATCTGAGTGGAAATATTGAAAATTCGTAAACTTACAGCGTGCATAGGAACTGCGCCAGCACGCTCGTAAAATAGTCATTTTAGGAATTTTTCACCACATTTTCAACTACAGCCATTTTAAGACCTCTGCTCATGAACAGTGTCACTGTGATTTTCTTAATTTGTCCCAAACATTGATTTTTACACCGACTGCGCCATTGTTCGCTACATAGGCGAGAAACATGTTTTGGGCAGGATTTGAAAAATGACAGCTATACTGCTCATGAGGAGGTGTAGTAAAATAGCAATGTTGAAAATCTGGAGTAAAAATATTGAAAATTGCAAATGTGCGAGCATGTGTAGGAACTGTGCAGCGCATGCTCGTAAAACAGTCATTTTAGGAATTTTTCACCAAATTTTCAACATTGCCATTTTAAGACCTCTGCTCATGAACAGTGTCATGGTGATTTTCTTAATGTGTCCCATACATTGATTTTGCACACCGACTGCGCCATTATGCGCTACATGGGCAGGCAAATGTTTGGGCAGGATGTGAAAATGACAGCTGTACTGCTCATAAGGAGGTGTGGTAAAATGGCAATGTTGAAAATCTGGAGTGAAAATATTGAAAATTAAGCTAACTTACAGTGTGCGTAGGAACTGCGCAATGCGCTCATAAAACAGTCATTTGCTGAATTTTTGCGCAAATTTTTTCAACATGGGGTTTGGGACCCCTTCTCATGAATGATGTCACTGTCATGGCATTATTCGGGCCTGAAGGTGATTTCACTCGTGACTGTGCAATCACCGCCCGGACGATAACGCTGAACTGAGTGACATCGTGAAGAATCCGCTTCATGTTAGTGGTGCATCAAATACATGAGATATGCAACAAAGTTGAAAACCCCTATCTGGCCCATTATACAGCTTACCGGCATTTCCTCAGTTCGTGGTCGGCTTTGAAGGTGCAGGCGTGTTCCGGTCCACAGATCGTCGCTCCGAGCTCGGAGGTAAGTATGGGGTGAGGGGTGTGGGGAGGTAGGTGTGCAGTGGATGAGTGCGGGTTGTGGGAGGGGTCTGGGAGAAGTGCCGTGGCACCGTTTTCAATTACAGGTTTAAAAAAAAAAGATGATGTGGGATGTTTGCCACGCTGAGGTGGAGCTCCCAGCATGAGAAGGATGGCTGGGGGTCTGGAGCTGACGGGGAATTGGGCACCCGTTGGCAGACGACGCGGATGTTGGCCATGCTGGGGTGGGCTCCTGGCGTGGCAGCAAAGATTTGGGGTGGGTGACGCGGTGCTGTGTATGACAGCAGTGGTTTTTGAAGAGAAGACCACCGTGCTGTCATACACAGCACGTCTAATTGGTGCAGGACTGCCACGCCTGCTCAATGGAGCAGGGATTGCAGGGGCACACCTCCAAAGTGTCCTGTTCTCCCAAGACATTCCTTGTGCATGCGGCGCAAGTGAGCGTAAAAGGGAAGTGGTTATTCCTCTGTACCAACAGTTGGTGAGACCCCATCTGGAGTACTGCATGCAGTTTTGGAGACCTCATCTCACAGGACATAGACAAGATGGAAGCAGTCCAGAGGAAGGCAACTAAAATGGTGCCGGGCTACATCAGAAACCATATGAAGAGAGACTGAGAGAGCTTCATATGTATACCCTTGATGAAAGGAGGGACAGGAAGACATGATAGAAACTTTTAAGTACCTCAAGGGAATCAACAAAGTCCAGGAGGGTAGCATCTTTCAGAAAAAGAGATATGTAAGAATAAGGGGCACAATTCAAAGTTAGAGGGGATGGCTCAGGGGTAATGTGAGGAAATTCTTTTCACAGAGAGTGGTGAACGATGGAACCACCTTCCTGGAGAGGTTGTGGGGTCTAAAACAGTGGGGAATTCAAACATGGACGGGACAGACATAAGGCAATTATAGTGGGGGTTGCAGGAAGTAGGCTGTTGGCTAACTAGAATCTGCAGCTTATCCAATATGTAGGGAAATGGGCAGACTGGGTGGTAAGTGGTCCTTATCTGCTGTCAAAGTCAAAGTCTATGCCTAGACACTGAATTTCAAGCCCTTCATAAAGAATGAATAACCAAAACAGCAAATAAATAAATAATGAGGAACTGAAATATGATATATCAATCATGACAAGAACCTTGCATTGAAGTTCTAATACAGTCACACACAAAAACACCACATTAGTTTTAGTGAACTTGCTTTCAAAAAGTTCCTTATTGCCAAGTAAATCCTTTGGTCCACTTATCAACAGCACAGTAAAAGTGTGTGCTGCCACACAGGTGCTGGGCTGATCAAAAGTTGTTATTTTGTATCAAAATTCAACTGTGAAAGAGGCTGAGCTACTTCTGGTGCTGAGCAGATTTGAAATTGTAATTTTGTATCAAAACTCAAGCGAGAAACTGGCAGAGCTTTAGGTCCCACAAGCTAGAAAGAACTGCAGTGTTTAGCACAGAGAAAGCTGAGGTATGAATTGATACATCAATTGGAAAGCAAAATAGTGTGGTTTGTTTTATATCAAATTAAAATAAACAGCACACAAGCATTTTATTCCTATACCTCACTGTACACATAAAGCGTAAAAGTAAATGTCTCTCCTTATTAGAGAGAAAGCATGTCTCTTAGCTCAGAGTGGATTTCTCTGTTCTGAGCTGAGAATCATTCCAAGCATCACAAAGGTGCTGTTTCAGGTATTCTGAGTGAGCATTCTGCAGAGCAAAAAAAAAAATAATCTGTGCTCATTTTAAATTGTCAGTACTTTATCATGCATTAAGCTACAGAGTTAAAATTTTAACAGCAGACTGGGGAAGGGGTCTAGTTACTAATAAACCATTATTTGTTTATCAAGATTAATGGGATTTAAAATAATCAGTTAAAAAGTAAACAGTGTACACTTGGGCTACTAGACGCCTGCCATTTAAGAAACATACCAGCCACTGGCAGGGTTAATAAGTAATTTAGTTTTTTCTATGCTGGTGAAACTGCAAAACAAAATATTTATTTCACTAAAAAGGCAACATAAGCCATTTTTGTTGGGAAATATATAACATATCAACACCAAATTAAGCAATCAGACATGAGATGTAGTTTAATATTATGTTTGTAAAAAAGCTATATTTGTAGTATGAAACATTATTGTTCCCATTTTAGTCAAGGTGCTTTGTGAGGTTTGAGGGATGAATCTCAACCATACACACATACCATAAACAAATGCATATAACTCCTAATGTGTAGATGATACACACACAAAGTATCAGCAGCAAAGTTGTTCAGCACAAAATTACCTTTTCAATGTAAGCTATGCAATCAATTGTAATCAATTCGGTTTTTGTTTTATACTGACTGAGATATCCAAAAAGTGTGTCTTATTCAAGGTGCTTAGATGAATCTTGATGGACAAAATTTCAGCAATACACAGCATACCATAAAAATTTTAATAACTCTAAATTATACATGACAGACACAAAATATCAGTGGCAAAGTTGTTCAGCACAAAATTACCTTTCCAGTGGGGCTATGCAATTATATTTCCACCTATTTACTCTCTAGAACTGTGGATCCTTTGTGACCCCTTTTTATATTTTATTTTACAGATCCATTGGACATCCTCCCTTAAAGACCCGCCTCTGGCTCCATAGTACTCAGGTAAGAGTCTCTCGATGTCTACCTATACATGGGTTGACTGTAAGTGGGTCCGCACCCATTACAGTGTGAGTCAGAGTTGGGCATGTGGAGGGAGCTGAGAGAGAGGTATGTGTGTCTGTGTCAGAGGCCTTGGAGGGAGGTTCGTATTGCAGCTGTGGAGGAAGCAGAGTAGTTTTAAGGACTGGAGGTGGGATATTGGTGGTGGTCATAGAGGAGGATGCTGTGTGGGGCAGTGGAGGAAGGTGGCTTGTGTAGGGTGCTGTGGAGAATGGGGGCTAGTGTCTGGTCTGTGAGGTGCAACTGTCTTGTGCTGTGGAGGAGGGCTAGTGTAAGGGTGTGGTGGGAGGGAGGCTAATATTGAGAGCTATGGATGGAGGGTTAGTATGGAGGAGGGGTTAGTATGGGGCTGAGTGGGAGGGGCCAGTATCATGTGGGCTGTGGAGGGAGAGGCTAGTATCATGGGGCAATTGAGAGAGGTGGCAGGTGTTGGGTGCTTTGGACAGTGGTGCCTGGTGTTGGGTGCTGTGGACAGAGGTGGCTGGTGTTGGGTGCTGTTGATGAAGGTGGGCTGGTGTAGGGTACTGTGAAGACAGATGTGCTAGTGCCGTGTGCTGTAGAGGGAAGGAGTTAGTGTCTGGTGCTGTGGATGGAGAGGCTAGTGTTGGGTGCTGTGGAGGCAGGTGGCATAGTTTCAGGTGCTGTGGGTGATGGGGCTCGTGCTGGGTACATCAACACTGTGGGATGATTAAACACCAAAAGCATGAGTGAATAAAGTTTTGAGGCCCTGCTTAACTCATTGTTTCCTAGCAGACACCTGTAGTCATCAGTAAAATACACAGGTGTGTCCTGAGGACACCTACAGAAGTCAACTACTGACTTCCTGTGTGCCTTGCAACGTCTGAGGCATCATTTATATATTTTAATATATAATATAACAGAATATAATATATATTTGATTACATAGCACTGTTGGAAAGGTAATTTTGTGCTGAACAACTTTGCCACTGATATTTTGTGTATATCTCGTATACTTTAGGAGTTATTTGCATTTGTTTATGGTAAGGTATGTATGGCTTATGTTGCCTATTTTAGTGAAAAATATATTTTTTGCTGTTTCAACTAACATAGAAAAAAACAAAATTACATATTATTTGCATACCACCATTGGAAAGGTAATTTTGTGCTGAATAACTTTGCCGCATGTACTTTGTGTCTAGCACTTACAGTTCTTGAGCTATTACGATTTGTTTGTGGCATGCTGACTATAGCTTGATTTTGCTTAGAAAGGCCCAGGATTCATTGTTAACAGTACACAGGAGACAAGTGGTGCAACTTCAGAGGCTCCTGTGGAGGCAATGAGTTAAGGCCTCTACCCTGGAATACAATGCACCACCTCTTGGTAGTGTGGTGTTAGACCCACTTCCCTCCCTCCCTGTGCCCCTCATTAGGAAATCCCTTGAAAGGAATAAACAAGGTGAACTGTCAGGAACTATTTAGCCTGAGCAACAATTAAGAGATGAGTGGTATGGTGGAAACATGATGAAAAAGAGGTTCAAGAGGATATGAGAAAGATTCATTTTATTGAAAGGGTAGTATAGTCTGCCAGCCAAGGTGGTGGGTGCCAAAACCAGAAATGATTTCAAATACGGCTGGGATCGAGTGAAGGATGTAGTGGTTACTCATGATGGCTGTAGAATGTAGGGTTACAGTGGCGAGATAGTGATGGCTAGTCCCTGTATGGGCAGTTGGTCCTGGGGTTTAATATGAAACTATTGGACCTTCAGTCTTTTCTGTCATCTTTGTCCAAGCTGATATTGCATCACATGTATTTTCCTGTTACCCACTATGTGAATCTCCCCATGTTTATATTGCATCACATGTATTTTCCTGTTACCAACTATGTGAATCTCCTCCATGTTTATATTGCATCACATGTATTTCCCTGTTACCTACTATGTGAATCTCCTACATCTTTGGTCTGTGTCCCAATGTCCTCCATGATTCTAGTGGTGTAATTTTATTTATTTTTTTATTTTTGAGGGGGTCCTGAATTTGTGCCCTGCACCTTGATGTGGAATGCATGCTGACTGCAGGCCCAACCCCCAAAGAAAGGACAGGGAATTAACTGTACCTTTACAGGTATTATACAGGGTTTGTACTAGATATCCTTTTTGCAGGTATGCTACAAGTATAAGACAGGCACTAAGCAGGCAAAGAACAGACAATGTGCAGACATTGGACAGCACTGCTTTTTTCAGCATGGACTCTTCCTCAGCCTTTTAGTCAACCCTACTTGACTGCTGATTGGTGCTTCAAGTTGTTAAGGCCCCTGGCAGCCAATCAGGGTAATCCCTCTCCCAAGGTGGGAACCTGTCAGATTAGCATCTCCCGACTACTGCCCTTGCCTCTTTTAGACCCCTTGTTTCCCTTTGTAAGGTAAACACTGCCAGATTATGGTGTGGGTGGATAGGTTAGTGATTCCCTAGACACCCTACCTTATACTTTTCAAGATATATCCTCTAGTTGTCAGGAACAGCCAAATAACAGGCCCCACCACCAACATTCATTTACTATCTTGCTGATCCTGCCTCCTGCTGCCAATGCCAAGATGTCCTAATGATGTCAGTGCCAGCCTGCATGCTCTAAACATGGTCTGCCTGGAGTTAACCTGAGGATTGCTTGTGCCCCGTCCCAGTAGCCAAATAACTGAATCTATATTTTTGTAATTGTGTTATTTTTATGCCTTTTGGGCTTCTGCTGTGGCTGCTGTGGCTCTCTCTGGGCTTTCTAGCCCTAGTGTGCACTCCCATCCCCAACCGTTCACACACTGATCCTCTTGGGCTTGATTGCAGCTGCAGGTGGCTTGTCTGTTACTTCCCTAAGGTCATGCTCAATCATGCCTGCATCCTGCAGACCTTTACAATGAAATTTAGCCCCTGGCATTCCTAAAGCCACAGTATGGCTTGAGTATACAACACCTGCCACTGCTACTGCTTCCATCCTCTCTTCTTCTATTCTTATACCACCACCACCACCCCAGGGTTTAGTATTGGGAGTTTTCAGCATTATTGTGGGGTGGTTTCACTATAATAGCTCCTTCCCTTCAGTCCCGACTTCCAAAACTGCTGTTGCAGCTGGGAGATGTGGCTCTTCCATGGCTTCCACCTTGCTGTTGCTTTTGCCCTTAGGGCATAAACAAACTCTGCCACGGAAGTGGTGGTTTGGGAAGGTGGAGGGGTGCTTCTATTATTGCCTCCGCCACTTCCCTCTGGCTCCTTTCTCTTCTCTCTCTCTATCCCCATCTGTGAAGAGTGGGCCACAACCTGAGCTCTGTGAGGGCTGGGAGTTACAAGTGCCTGCAGATATTTTCACTGTAGTATGATTGCACTATGTGACTGGCTGCAGGTGCAACCCAAGCATATCCTCCTCCTGCTACTATTCCACATCAGCAGCACCCCACACAATAATAGGGCTCAAAGAGCCCCACTAGATCAGAGAAGGGTACCAATTCATTTCAAAGGAAAATTGGCCTTCGTGATAGGGTACTAGACAATCAGGGCTACCATTTTACTTAGTAGCTCCCCATGCTATTCCTAGCCCACAAGACCACCAGTACCTTTCTTTTATTTATCACAGGCCTACTAGACCCTGAAGGGCCTCCACTAGCCCACCTGGCTACCAGGTACAATACTGGTCACTGGGCCACCAATTGGAGCACAGGGGTTTTGGGCTGAGCCCCACCCTCCCAAACCACACTTCCTTTCCTCTCTGTTTCTGCTTCGCTATTTTTCTCCCAGCTAACCTAATTTTATTTTATTAGATGTGTCTGACAGGACATGGACTCCTAACCACCAAATAAGTATATGGTTATCCCTAACCTGTCCTTTCCATCCTTACTGTACCCTCTAAGAGCTATGAGTCCTTAGTGACCCCTTTTCTGTTTTTTACAGGTGTGGTGGACAACATCCCTTTGAGACTCCTATCTCTGTCTCCTATAGTGCTCAGGTAAGACCCACTACTTGATCTGTATTGGGTGGGTTGACTGTAATGGTGTGCTCAGACCCACTACATGCTGAAGGTGGGGCCACTAGGTCTGAGCCCCTCAGCCATGGTGTCATATTCCCTGTCATACCCCTCTTAGCCCTGGCAGCAGGCTTTCAAGCCTCATCCCAAGCTTCAGGCTTCCCCACTCCCATAGTCATGTTTTAGGCATCTGACTGTCCCCAGTCATGGCCATAGGTTTCAATCCCCAGTATCCTGGGTGGGTGCAGCGTGGGCCCCTAGGACAGTGGTCCAGATGGGAGAAGAGGGTGAACTTATGTGGAAGAGTCTATTATGTGGGTGCCCTAGGAGGTCCAGGTAGGGGAAGAGGGGTCATAGCTCAGGAAGCCTTGTTGGGGGCTCCCTTTGGTGATTCAGATGAGTAAATAGGCTCAGCAGGGCCTATAAGTGGTCTATGGGGCAGAGTATGGTGGTTATTAAATCCTGGTTCTGGAGTTCTAGGAATGGTGTGAAAGAAGGTGCAGGTGGTGTCAGAATCCTGGTATGATGACCGTAAGGGTAGTTTGAGTGGAAGATGAAGGGGAGTATTATGGCATACCAAACTGTCAAATCCTGATACCCAGGGGCCCAAAATTATAGCCCAACAGTCGGTATACCACCAGTTTGGAACTACCCGCAGCAGAGTTGGCAATCATAAATAAGGGGGTGCAGTTGGTAAAGCCCCAAAACACAGAAAAACTCCTGCAGGCAATTCCAGACTGTCAGGATACTGACGATTGGGCTATATTGAGAGCTCCTGGATTCAGGATTCGCATTTGGTAATAATAATAATAATAATAATTTATTTAGTTGAGCGCCTTTCAAAATTTCAAGGCGCTGTACAGCAAGAACAAACATAAAACATATTCAATGCATTCAATAAAATCAAATATGAACATATATTTCAATACAACAATAAAATCAAAACAAAGACGGAAGCGTCTTTTACCATAAAAAGGTCTTTAGTAAGCTGTAGTAAATCTGATGACGGTGCATGTAGGTATCTGGCCCTTTGTTTCAGGGTCCTAAAGAAGGTGGGAAATCCCAGTTTGAGATTCAGAGCTGGTCTGGGTGGGGAAAAGGAGGGACTTAAATGAGGGAAGGCAGTACAGTGGTCTCAGGGCTGGTCCAGGTGCAGGAACATTAGCTGTTCAAGCTGTGGACCCTGCAATACGAGCAGACTTGATAGACCAAATGGCCTTCTTCTGCTGGCTTCTTCGATATGTTAGTATATTCATATGATATTTGAACATAGGTGGGAAAAAGCTGGTCCAGTGGTCCATGGCAGGTCTGGGTGGGCAGGTATGGGGTCATAGATTTCAAACCAAGAGACTGTTCAAAAGCACTGTGCACTGGTAGTGAGGTGGTGCAGACAAGGGTGGGCAACCCCAAACATTAACATTCAAGACTCACAGTACTGTTGCACTCTGAAGCTTGCAGTAGATGTTGACACTTAGTTCCAACAGGAATTCACCAGGACACATCCATCAAAAAATCAAACAGTTTTATTTGTGAAGGTTGACAAACATTATCACACAGATACAGCAGAAAACCAGGTTACTCTGTGAGGGGCAGTAATTCCAGCACTTCACTCTGGAGCTTCCTCAGAGGTGATTAACTGCATCAAGCCTCTCTTAAATAGAAAATAAAAAAGGCAGTGCCATTAATTACAACATGTTCTCCCATAATGCATTGTCATTTGTGACATCACAATAGTTCAGTGACAAAATACTTTGTTTTGATTTTGAAAATACAATAATAGGTACAGACTTAGGTGTAGACTTAATTTTTAGAGGTCAGCAGTAGATCTAAAGCAGCTTTGTAAACAAAAGCATAATGATCAAATGTATATCAGAAATTAAAAATAAGAAATATATGTAAGGGCAAAGATTCAAAAAATTATTTAATGCTACCTATGCTTTTTATTTATTTTGTTTTTAATTTTGTAACCAGGAGAGACACATTAAGCTGAAAGCTTGTTTACATGTGTGACCTGGGAGCACAAGAAAGTTAAGTAACTTGCTCAGGGTCACACAGTATGCAAGTGGGGGCTATGGGATTCAAACCCAGGTCTCTAGGTTTGCAGCTCAGAGCCTTAAACCACTGCACTACTGCCTCCTTAAATATGCATTTCTTTTACCAATAATTATCATTCTTCTGAGTATATTTATTTATTTATTGAAATGTTTCACCAGGATGGCACACTGGCGACAAATCGCTCATCCCCAGTGCGTCCTGGGGAAGGGTACAATAAATTGAGACATTAAACATTCGAATTACAAGATCAACATTAACATACAGTTGTAAGGCCAGGTGCTACATGCAGTGTTACAACATTGCTCGCATAATAGGTAGAAAGAGTGGACAATAACAGGTGCGTGGTTAATAAGTAAACAAGTGCTTACATGAAAGAAGGGGAAGGAGGAGAGTAAGGTGGGGGAGGAAGAGTCATGACCCTGGAGACCCCTTTGGGATGTGAGGAACCTTGCAAGGGGACTAGGGGACCAGAGAGAATGGGATAAGGCAGTGTCCCAGAAAGACTCCTTCAGGATGTGGGACCCTGCAAGGGTGCTGTGGATCTAGATAGAAAGGTGGATAAGGCTGTAGGGATTTAAAAAGGGGAGAGTGAAGGAGGGTGTGTGACTTAATGCTGGGAGGAAATAGGAACTAGCAACAGAGGACCCTTCAGGATGAAGTACCCTTCAAGAGGTTGGCTAGGAGAAAAGGTAGAATTTGGGAGGGAAAGAAAAGGAGACATGCCATGGTGCAGTAGGGGGCCCTTCAGGATGCTGAGAACCCTGAAAGGGAACCACAAATGCTAGGGGACAGGTAGATGGGGAGGGGAAGGAAAGAAGACAAGCCTAGAGTCAGTAGGGACCCCTTCAGTATGCTAAGAATCCTGCAAGAGTACTGGTGGAGGTTCCAGTGGGGATCACCAGCTCCTTTGAATGTATCCTAGGCAAGGGTGTAGGGTGCAGGATTCTTCTCATCTTCTGTCCACCAGGAGATGGGAAAGTTTTCCTGCAGGAAGTAGTGGACTTCATTGTCAACCTGGCATTGGGATCCCCTGGATGGCTGATCCCGGGAATTTCAATGCTTGGGTCGACAATGAACTTTCACAGTTTGGTCAAGACTTCCTCCAGCTAAGGAGCTCACTGGGCCTTACACAGGTTATTACCTCCTCAACCCATATTTGAGGTCATTCATTGGACTTGGTGTTCCTCCTGGGGATGGAGATATCCGATTTGGTGGTGGAGCCAGTCGGGTGGTCTGATCATCACACCATCGGGTTCAGTTTCATGGCTCCCCAGTAGGCCTGCCCTACACAGATGAGTCCAGTACCGCCCTTTGAGGGGTGTTACCCCAGATGGCCTAATGGTGGTGCTGGAACTATCAAGTGTACCAAGTGAATGCATGGCTCAGGGATCTAGTACTTGCCTATAATAAGGCGGTGGTGGTGGCCCTGGATTCCATAATGCCTGCTCATGTTCACCCTCACTTTCCATTCAAGATCTCCTTGGTTTGATGAGACCTTGAAGGAGTTGAGGACAGCCGGGCGAAGGCTAAGCGGAGCTGGCAGAAATCAGGTCTGGAGTGTGACAGACTTCAGTAGATGGACCTTATGTGGTCTATTAATCAGCAATCACCCATAAGAAGGCAGAATTTCTGTCCAGGGAGACTGCTGCTGTGCAGAACTGACCAGCTCAGCTTTTCCGACTGTGGACAGATTGTGCAATCCAATCTGTCTCTAACGGGGAGCTTTGTCACAAGAACGGTGTGATGAGTTTGCTCGTTCTTCACAGATAAGGTTGCCACAATCAGGTCCACCATCTGTATGGCTCCATCTAACGGTGGTCAGCATGAGATGTCGGGCATCCAGTTTACCTGGTCTGACTTTAGCTGACCACAATCACTGACATTGTGATGATCATCCAGACATTGTGACCAATCAGCTGTAGTTTGGACCCAGGCCCTACACGCCTCCTGGTAAGATGCGTAGATGAGATTGGCCCAGTCCTAGCCGAGATAGTCTGGAGGTCATTGGAGAGGGATCTTCCCAGATCCCTGAAGGAGGCGGTTTTCGGCTCCTCTTTTAAAAGCCCTCCTTGACATGGACTGCTTGGTGAACTACAGACCTATCTGTAACCTACCATTTGTGGGTAAGGTTATTGAGAAGGTGATTGCGTCAGAATTAGATGATCATTTGACCAACCACAATGTCTATGATTCTCTCAGTCAGGCTTTAGGAAGAGGCATAGTACTGAGACGGCCTTTGTCTGGGTACTAAATGACCTACTAATGGCAAGAGATCAGAAGACCCATTCCATCTTAGTCCTCCTTGATCTGTCTGCAGCATTTGACACTGTAGACCATGGTGTGCTGTTGGATCTCCTGCAGTTTATTTGTGGACTGCTGGTAATGTCCTCAGATGGTTTTGATCTTTCCTTAAGGGTAGGACTCAGAGTGGTGTCCGGTTTATTCCTCGACCCCTCCCTATCCTGGGGTGCCGTGGGGCTCCATCTTCTTGCCCATGTTGTTTGCAGTGTATATATGCTGCCATTGGGAAAGATCATTAGGTGGTATGGTCTGAGTTTTCACTGCTATGTAGATGATGCACAGCTGTACATGTCCTTTGTATCTGGTCAGGATGTGTTTCTCTCTGTATTTAACAACTGTCTAGCCAAGATCCAGATTGGATGAGTGCGAGCTGGCTGCAGTTGAACCCAGCTAAAACTGAGTTGCTGATTGTGGACCCAGATCATCAGGAGGTGGGTCTGTCAGCAGGACTACCCTCAGACTATAGCTCAGGGGTGCTCAGCTGACTTTCTCAGACTGGGTGCAGAATCTGGGCATTATAGTTGACAATGACTTGACCTTGAAATCACAGGTGTTGGCAGTCATCAAGGCTTCTTTTACCATCTGAGAAATATCGCCTGGATGAAACACCTGGTTCCTCCTGAAGATCTTCCAACACTGGTCCATGCCCTCGTTTTCCGCCTAACTACTGCAATGCCCTTTACCTAGGGCTACCAGGGGTTGATATCTGCCACCTCTAGCTAGCGCAGAATGCGGCAGCCAGGCTATTGACTGGTACCTCCAGGGCCACTCATATAATACCTATGCTCCACGGACTGCACTGGCTGCCAGTTCAGTGGCGGATCACCTTCAAGGTCGGTTTGCTGACCTATAAAGCCCTACACAATCAGGGACCCAGTTACTTGCAAGATCTCTTTGCCCTTACTGTTTCTCCACCCTATCTGATCCACCGACGAGGATTGCTAGAGATTCCCAGGGTCTGTTTAAAGACATCTGGGGCCTGGTCTTGGTTTTGTGGCCTCAGACCTGTGGAATTCTCTACCTCATTGAGTGCGAGATTGCCTGACCATCCAGGGATTTAAAACTGCACTTAAGGCCTATTTATTTGATCTGGCGTATCCAGACTTTTAGTATTACTGTACTTGACAGAGTTTTCAATTGTAGGATTTTATTAATGTATTGTTGGCTGTGATTGTTTATTGTATTTGTTTTAGTTTGTACACACCTTGGTTGCAAGAAAGGTACTTTTATAAATAAAGTTTGATTTGATTTGATTTGCAAGTCTAGGAGATGGAAGGAATGGTAGTGGAAGGAGTAGATGAGAGATACAAGCCCTGGGTAGGAGAGGGACCCATTGAGAGCATTCAGGGTCCCTTATATTCTGTGAGAGATCAAGGGAGGTCAGTAAGAGGGGAGCAATTTTGGGGAAGGGAGGAGAGCTAGACATTTGGGGGTGGGGGTTCACAGGGTAAAATGAAGATGATGGTAGAGGGGTAGTGTTTGTCCAGGGCTTAGAGGAATTTGGGAGGGACATGGCAGGAGCAGTTAGGTGCAAGGTAATTATTGAGGGCAGAGCTGATGAAGTAGGAGGAGGATGAGTGCGGATTTGAGGGGAGGAATTTCAAATTTTGGAAGGCAGTGTGAGTAACTGGATTGGCTGATTTGGGCGGATCTGTGGGGAACTACCAAGGTGTAGGAGTTGGTAGATCTAAGGGAATGGGAGGATGGGGGTGTTATAAAGGAGGTGAGGTAGGAAAGGAGCTCACCCAATCAGTGCTGGAATTGAGTTAGCACAGTGGGACAGTTGCCTATTTGTAAGCGGGGAAGGATGGGCACGATAAAGATTGCAGTGGTGGGTGCGAGGTGGGGCATCCAGGGCAAAGTGGCAGAAGGAATTGAAGAGGGTGACCGGTCTGGCCAGGGATGACTTAGGGGCAGCACCATAGATTGTGTCACAGTAGTCGAAAATGGGCAGTATAATCTTCTGAACAAGTTCACACCTAGCTGTAGGAGGATGCAATTATGGTTCCTGAACAAGCACCAAGCTTAGTGTATAGTTTTTTATGGATGGCATCAATATGTCCAGAGAAGTTTAGGTGTTGTTCCAACCAAACACCTAAGTACCTGAAGGAGGATGTGTCCTCAAGTAAAGTCCCATCAAGGGTGTGGAAAGTGGTTAGGGAGGGTAGATTAGAGAGTCTCTGCCTTGTGCCAAAGGTCATCGAGACAGTCTTCTTGGCATTGAGGAAAAGATGATGGTTAGCAAACCAGAGTTGAACCTTGTTGAAGTCTTGGTGTAAGCTGGTTGTAACCTCAGCAGGACAGGAGCCAGGTGCATACAGGACTGTATCATCAGCATACATACAGTATGTGTAGCGGAGGAAGGGCAGCAAACAGTGGGAACATCATTTAAGAAGATGAAGAATAGGAGGCCCTAATACAGAGCCCTGGGGATGCCAGTGCTAATCAGGAGGGAGTGGCATCCAAGATTAGCAATGTGTATATCACATTGTATCAGTATCTATTTCTAATAACTAAATTATGCAAAAATTAATCTTAAGGAATACATGATAAGGAGGGAGTGATGAAAAGCCATTGATCACATAGGGTCAGTGGCCACATGCAGTGTATAGGTCCCTACGGGCAGACTGGATTGGCCTAGCGGTCCTTATCTGCCAACAATTTCTATGCTTCATAAGTGTTAATGCAAACATCATAGGCATTACGTATACATTCTTAGCACAAAACGACTCATTAACTTTTAGTTCATAGTTACATAAAGATTTTTAAAGTTCACAGACAGACGATAAAAACAGGTGAAATTGAAGCTTAACGGTGTCCATTGTTAGTGCAATTTCTGCACTCACGTGGGCTGGATTCAGCAAGAGAGTCAGCATTTCCATAGTTGTGGAAAAATGGGTTCTTTAACACTAAATCTAGTTGTACTATATTCAAGAAAATTTCCGCAGTTGCAGAAATCCATAAAATAGGCAAGTTACGGAAGCCACACATGCTGAAATCTCCTAACATTCTTTCCTTAGCAGAGGAAAAAGCTGAGCACAACAGCAGGTGATCCAGATTAACTGGAGCTGCAGACTTTGACAGTCTTGCCGTAGATGCAGCAGTAAGTACTCACAGAGACCAGCAGCCAGCCCCTCAACTGCGGCTACTCCAGCATGACTGGTACCAGCAGGGCACCACAGTGGCTGTCTGTAACTGTTGGTGGAACTGATGGCTGTGTCTCTCCTTGGACTGTTTATTTTGTCTTCTTCAGTAGCTCTCACTGCAGGCTGTTACCAGCTCTGCCTCTACTGCCTGTGGGGTTTCTTTGTGGGCTGCACAGGGTCTAGTGGTTGTAGTTTGTTGTATTTCAATGAAAATGTGTGCTATTTTTGTTGTAATACCTGACACTACTATAGGTTTACTATTACTTGTGCCTGCACCTTCACTATAATTGTATTTCAATTGTTGGTACACTGCACTTTGCTCAGGAGTTATGCCTCACTCTTTGTGGTGCAGCATGTGTGCAACATTTGCCCTCAACTGTGGAAAAATACTGGCTGTGAATAGCCACTAAGGGGATATGCCATACTTTTCAATGGCTTTTGTCCCTCGAGAACTTCCGTAGCTGCACTTTTTCCACAGTCCTCAGTGTTTGAGTTTTTTGCAGCTGAGGATGTTTTGTATAGCATTCAGAGCAAGTTCCTCTTTTTTTCCACAGCTACAGAACTTTTAGGACTTAAGGAAGGATTACACCTTCAGATTGTTTTGTGAATCCCCACCACCACCTTCTCACAACTGTAAAGGGAAGAAAAACAGAAAACTGCTAGAATTGTTTATTACATGAGGGATGTACAAATATAAACATACAAACATACGAAGAAGCTAGCAGAAGAAGGCCCTTTGGTCTATCAAGTCTGCTCGTATTGCAGGGTCCACAGCTTGAGCTTGAGCTTGAGGAGGCAGGATAGCGCAGTGGCTTAAGGCTTTGAGCTGCAAATCTGGTGACATCCTGCAGACCAGTCCTGGGTTTGAATCCACAGCTTCCACTTGCATACTGTGTGACCCTGAGCAAGTCACTTAACTTCCCTGTGCTCCCAGGTTCACCTGTAAAAAGCTTTCAGCTTAGTGTGCTACTGCTGCTTAAACAACTAAAAAAAAAAAAATAAATAATGTCCCTGCCCAACTCCTCCCATCCTCCCTACCCATGATTCTTACTTCCTCTGTGCCTATCCCAACCTCTCCTAAAGCTGCCCACTGTATTCAATGAGATGACCTCTTCTGGCAGTGCATTCCAAGTGTCCACCACCTCCCTCTCTGTGATGACTATTTGCCTGATGAAATCTGATGCTTGTAAAGTCCCTGTTGTGCTAATTCTATGTAGTGTAATCCTCCACTTGTATCTGCCTGATGTTCATGTATGTACCTTGTAATCTCCCAGGTCGCACCTGAAAATAGGCACTTGGCTGTCTAGTGTGCTTACCTGGTTAACAAAAGCAAATAAATAAAGAAGTGCTTTCTGACCTCCCTCCTAAACCTCCCACCCTCCAGCTTAAGACTGTGCCCCCTAGTGTTATGGTTGCTGCTCAGCTTAAAGAGACTCTCCTTATCATCCCTATTTACCCCCTTTCTAGTATTTGAAGGTCCCAATCACGCCCCCCTTCTCTCCTGTCTTTCAGGAGTACATGTTCAATACCCTCAACCTCTCTCCTATATGCCTTATCCTGCTGACCTGCTATCATTTTTGTAGACCTCCTCTGGACCTTCTCCAGCAGGTTAGTGTCCTTTTGAGGTGTAGGCACCAGTACTGAACTCCGCCTTACCAGTGAACTGTACAAGGGCAGTATAGCCTCCTCTCTCCTACTACTGATCAACCTAGATATGCATTTCAGCATCTTGTTTGCTTTGCTGCTGCTTTCTTGTACTGCATGGAGTGCTTCAGGTCACTAGTGATCATCACTTCCAGGTCCTTCCCTTATCTGATGCAGATACTCGGACTCCACCCAAGTAGTACTCTGTCTTATACACCATAAAGACAAAGAGTGAAACTGTATAGTAGACAAAGAAAAGTGAACATGTGAAAAATCATTTTTTGTTTTTGAAAACACAATAATAGGTAGAGACTTATGTGTAGATTTAACCTTTCTTGGCACAATCACAGCACTTCAGTCTGTATTTCTTTCTTCCATTCTTTATTTAACACTGTTTTGCACACCCACCTCTCCCCCAACCTTTTTATTCACTTTTTCACATGTTCACTTTTCTTTGTCTATTTACAGCTTTCACTCTTTGTCTTTATTACATATTTGTACATCCTTCAGCTAATAAACAATTCTAACAGTTTTCTGGTTTTTCTTCCCTTTACAGTTGTGAGAATAGTGAGCATAGAAATTGCACTAACAATGGCCACTGTTAAGCTCCTGATTTCACCTGTTTTCATCTTCCGTCTGGGATCTTTAAAATCTCTGTTAACTATAAACTAAAAGTTGAAGAGTCAGGTTTTGTGCTAAGAATGTAATGACTAATGCCTATGCTAGCTGCACTGGCACTGATCATGTATTGCTTGAGATAATTCTTGAGATGTATTTTTGCATAACTTAGTTGTTAGAAATAAATACTGATATAATGCATATGAAATACTTAAAGGAATGATTACTTGATTATTGATAAAAGAAATGCATATAAAGGCATAGGCAGCATTAAATAACTTCTTTTGAATCTTTGTCCTTACATACAGGGCCAGATATTCAAAGGGTTGCACCTGGCGCAACTGAGTTGCACCAGTGCAACCCCAGAAATGTCCCTGGGGCAATATTCAAAAGGCGGCATTAATAAGCGCAATTCCCAATGCACCGGGGTGCAAAGATAATGTATGCAGCACATCTCCAGGGGCGTACCCATGCATATGTGGCACATCCTGATATTCAGCCGGGATTGGCGGGCGCATATGCTGGCACAGCCCTGAGATGTGCTGCATACTGGTGCACAAGGTTGAGCCTGAAAATGTGGCTCAAATGGTGGCCACCCACAGGTGAGCTGCCATAATGTAATCTGCATCACAGCAGCCACCAGCCGTGGATGGCCTCCCCCAGAACACTGTGCACAAGCACCCAAACATATCCCTGGTGGTCTAGTGGTACCCGCTACCCTGTCTGTCACCCTGATTGCCAACAATAATAGCTGAAAACATCCCTGGTAGTCCAGTGGTACCCCTCACCCCACCCATCACTCATATAGCTGACAATAAAAGCTGAAAACATCCCTGGTAGTCCAGTGGTACCCTCACCCCACCAGTCACTCATATAACTGGCAATAAAAGCTGAAAACATCCCTGGTAGTCCAGTGGTACCCTCACCCCACCCATCACTCATATAGCTGACAATAAAAGCTGAAAACATCCCTGGTAGTCCAGTGGTACCCCTCACCCCACCAATCACTCATATAACTGGCAAAAAAGCTGAAAACATCCCTGGTAGTCCAGTGGTACCTTCACCCCACCCATCACTCATATAGCTGACAATAAAAGCTGAATAAATCCCTGGTAGTCTAGTGGTAACCCCAACCTGCCCGTAACCCTGATCACCTGTAAACCGGAAAATACATCCCTGGTGGCCCAAGTGGCACCCCCACCACCACAGGACCCTTGCCCACCCAACTCCTCCCCAGTCATGCGGCGAGCAGCAGCACACTTACCGTATACCTCCGCGGCTGCCTGCCGAATGACGGCTTCTGATATCAGCTGAGCCCTTCGGTCACACTGTGGACGATGAGGCTACGGTCATACTGTAATAATCATTCACAAATATGTGAATGAAGACTTGCTGTGGTGGCTGTGCTGCTGCCCGCCGATGATGGGGGAGTAGGGTGGGTAGGGGGTCCGTGTGGGTGGGGATGGGGGTGACACTGACCACCAGGGATGTATCTTTGGGTTTACGGATGTTCGAGGGGTGGTGGGGTGAGGTTACCACTAGACTACCAGGAATTTATTCAGCTATTATTGTCAGTGATCAAGCAACAAGCAGGGTGGGTGGGGGTACTGTTGGACTGCCTGGGATGTTTCAGCTATTATTGTCAGCAATCGGAGTGATGAGAGGGTGGGGTACCACTGACTACGAGAGACTATAAGAGACATGTATGTCAGGCAATCGGGTATGGGGAGGTTGGGGATACCACTAGACTGCCAGGGATTTGACAGGCTATGCCGATCAGATTAATTGATGTACAGGATGGGGGTACCACTTCACATCCTCTGACAGCACCACATGCTGTGTAGGGTGCTAAGCTCATTTCACTGGCCAGCCCTGCACAACCCATGCAAATGGGGCCATAATGACATGCAAATTGCCCCATTTATGCCTTGCATGTATTATGGCTCCATTTGCATACTGCAGGCTGAATATCAGGAATTTGCACACAGCATAACTCTGTTGTGCTGGCGCAGTTCAATTCCTGGTATTCAGCCGTGTCTCGAGGATCGCCAAGCGCATCCCTATTTGTGCAGTGTGCATTACCTGATATATTCGAGATGCAGCGCATCGTATTTGTGCAGTGTGCATTACCTGATATATTCAGAGATGTGCCATGACTCATGGCTGTGATCATCCATGTATTGCAAACATTGTTATTTTGAACTGTATTGAGATCCTATTATGGTATGTTTCCTGCTGTGCCGGGACTATATATGTACTATAAAATTGTTACATTGTATTATGTTGTGAACCCATGCCCACCCTGTGAATGAGTTCTCCTCAACGGTGCTGCACCTGGCTAAATAAAGGTTGATTGATCTCTTTTGAATATATCCCTTAGTTGCACCAGCACAACTCAGTTGTGCTGAGCATCACATGCTCCATTGCCAAGCACATTTCTGAATATTGGGGCCACAGTATATTTCTTAATTTTGAATTTCTGACATACATTTTATTATTATGTGTTTCTTTACAAAGCTGTTTTAGATTGATCACTAACCTCTAGCAATTTAAGTCTACACATAAATCTATTGTGTTTTCAAAAACAAAAAAATGATTTTGTCACTGGACAATTGTGATGTCATAAATGGCAATGCATTAGCATAAATGACAATCCTTAGCTGCTGGCCTTAGCTGGGCTAGCGCCCCAGAGCAGCTCCCCTGCCGACTCGCTGACTCATCTAAAGCTGCTGACCTTAGCTGGGCTAGCTGCCACGGACAGCTCCCTGCTGACTTCGCCGACTCATCTAAAGCTGCTGGCCTTAGCTGGGCTAGGCCCCCTGGAGCAGCCCCTGCCGACTTGCCGACTCATCTAAAGCTGCTGGCCTTAGCTGGGCTAGCCGCCCCAGACACCCTGCTGACTTGCTGACTCATCTAAAGGTACTCATTCGGACACCGCGGAGGACCCAGCATTTCTTTATTGCATCCCTGCTGTGGGATTTTGAACTTGGCGCCTTTTTGCTCAGCTGTTTGCTCCGCTGCTAAGCGGGACCGAGTGCTCCTCAGTTGCTTGCTCCACTGCACTAGATCAGGAAGCTGCTGGCCTATTTATTGCTAAAATCTAAAACTGCTCTCAATGCTTGTCCAAATCATTTATTTATTTATTTTTTAACCCATGGCTTGCCTACCTAGCATTGTTCTCGATCGGGGAACTGCTGACTAAAGTACTTCTAAAAGCTAAACGGGCTGCCTAAATTTAGTTCTAAAGCAGAACTGCTCTCAGTGCTTGTCCGTATTTTATTACTTCTCTAACTCGGCTTGCTTATCTGACAGGAGTGTATCCCAACAACGCAAATGGGGCTGAATCGACTAGCCTTCTGGATGATCCTGGCAGCAGCTAGTTTAACTGATTAGATCAACCCTGCAGCCGCTGAGCTGTTCCCCACCACCACCCTTAGCCGGTGTTAAATATATAGCCACAATTTATCACGTGAGCTGCCTAGGAGGTACAAAATGTATCTCCTTAAGTTCTCATCTGCAGGTTATATCTTACTGCCACTAGAGGTCCTCATTTCATTGTTCAGCCTTATGTACGTATAATAGCCTGCTGTAAGCTGTACTTCCTTGTGCTGGCTGTGCTCTGGTCCTTTTGCTCTCTGTGCACACCCTCTACCTCCTCTCCTCTCTCAGTGTCCCCACTTGAGTTAAGGATGATGGCACTGTTTAAATGCCTCTTCACCTTTCTCTCCTTACTGGCTCTAGACTCATTGACACTAATTTTGGGACCTACCCTACCTACACTGATGCCTCCCTTAATAACTTTGCATACTCAAATATGTTACTGCTGAAATCCTCTGCCGGGTACCTCCATTGGGTCTCAGTAACCAACCCATAGGATCAATTATTAAGCTCCTGATCTGGAAGAAAATCATTAACCCTGGCTTTGCTTCCCATGTGATCGTCGTGCCACAATTTGGATTATTACTCTAGCCCTCTCTCTATCGGACGACACTGAGCCCAACCCTGGCCCCATGGGCATTACCAAACAACATCATCTTCTCTTCTCGCCTGTCTTGCCCCAGTCTCAGGACTATCTTTGCCCACCTCCAATATCCGAAGCAACAGCCAACTTACCTGAGCTTGAGCTTGGGTACAAGTTAATAACCTGATATCCTAGCCTTATCCAAGCGTGGCGAAAGTCATCAGTCCCTAACTCCATGTACTCTCACAGGGTATAACATGCTTCATGCTGTTAGTCCCACCTCCAAGAGAGGGTGGCCTAGCACTGTGTTACAAATCTCACCTCAATGTGTCTCTTGTACCTGGCCAGCCACTTAGCCATAGTGAAGTTCTGCATTCTCTCCTACTTATGGGAGGCACAAAAAACTTCACATTTTTAACGTCTACATACCACCGAGAAACAGCAAACTTGGTCTTGATAAGGTCACTGACCTAATACCTATGGTATCCTTGAAAATTACATCATCTGTCTAGGGATTTCAACCTGGACTGTCTTGGCCCAAATGCCTCTCACCTAAAATCTACCATCAGTAAGGCCAAGCTGACCCAACTTATCATATCTCCACTAGGATTCCTCCCAATGGTACCAGCTGCATGCTCATAGACTGGATAGTTACTAACAGGATGGACCGGATCAACTCATCTGGAGTCCTAGCTGCGCTATCAGTGACCACTGTCCTGTATACTGCGTGTGGGATGCCTCTCCCCATCTTATCCCCTAAAGTACTATCCTTCTCAAATTTTGCCCTCCTGGACCCAGTCACCCTTCTTCAAGACCTGTGTCTTGTTGACTGATCCCATATTTTCACCACTAACAATGTCAACAGGGCTACTGAATACTTTACCAACTCCTTACTCTCCCTACAGAGGACATATCCCCCTCTGTACCCGTGAGGTTAAGGGCAAACCTACTAAGTGGCTTAGAGCACCCTCTACTCCAGCGTCTAAAGCAGAGGGATAAGTTATAGGTGAAATGGAAATCCCGCACTGCCCTCCGACTAACGAAGAATAGTCGCTTTGAGGAATACCTGCAATAATGAGATTTGGTTGGCAAAAGCATCTACTACCGGAACTACTGCCTCCACTTCCAATCCAAGACATATTGGTCCCGACTAATGAGATCCTGGGGAATAGCAGGCTGCAGACTCCGAGGAAATGCTGGTGAACTATGCCAGTGGTAACCACCCTCTACTATGCCAAGGCCTTTAACTCTCTCTTCAATAAGCTTCCCAATATCCTCTGGCCTCACCTCATGGCCCACTGACAACATCAGGATACCATTGGTGCACCTGCACCTTGATGCTAGCTCCTGTCATGAGATTGGAAGTCCTAAAACTACTCAGATCAATTCCCATACATGGTAGTACAGGTCCTGATGGTCTTGAGACAAGAATTCTTTGTCTGGCTGCATCCTTCTAGCTACCCCCATAACCAGGCTATTTAACCTTTCCATTTCCACCTCTACTGTTCCTCTTTTATGGAAATCTGCCAGGATTATTCCGTGTTCAAAAAGGCGACCCTAAGATATTAACAAACTATAGTCCCATTGCTATACTGCCCACCTTAGCAAACTGCTGGAAAAATTAATCCATGGACAGATCTCTTCTCATCTAACTGAGTTCAATTTTCAGTCCTAAATCCAGCATGGCTTTAGGCCTGGGCATAGTACTATTACTGCTCTCATGCTGTTTACTAGCGATGTTAAGACTAACATGGACAATGGACGACTCACGGGGCTATATTCATTGACCTCACTAAAGTATTTGACCTGGTTGATCATCCTCTGCTACTAAGCAAACTATAGTGTCTAGGTGCTACTGGTCCCACCTTATCCTGGATTGAAAGCTATCTCGTCAGTCATTTGCAGTCTGTTTCCTTCAGTAAAGTCCACTCAGCCACTACTTCCACATCCTGTGGTGTCCCTCAGGGCTCAGTACTTGGCCCTTGCTCTTTCCATTATTGTTAATAATATTCCTGCCTCCACACCCCACTGTCAGTCTATCATATATGTGGATGATCTGCTCCTCTATGCCACTTCAACATCTGTCAACGATATCAGTGATCACCTATCATCCTCCTTTCTACAGATCCAGTCCTGGCTCTCCTCAAACCATCTCATTCTTAATCTATCCAAGACTCAGGCTATGCTCTTTGGGACCTTAAGAAATGTCAGAACCGAGTCCCCCATCTGCAGGTCCAATGCCCTGATGGGTGTGCAATAACTAATATAAACTCATTTAAATACCTGGGTGTGACTCCTGACCTCCAACTCCACTTCACCTTGCATATTAATGAGGTTTGTAGACACGCCAACCCAAGATAGGAGCCGAGCAGAATACCGCCACTCTCACCCCTTTGGCCAGGATCTCTGTAGCCATGGGTGTTCTGCCCTGGGCTTAAATATGCTCTACCTGTCTTCTCTCATGCAAGGTTGCTGATCTACATAAATGGGATACCACTTACAACAACATCTGCAGATTTGCCCTGTCGGCCCCGTCGCACCCACCACTGTCTGCTCTACTCAGCCTTGAACTGGCTGTCTCCCAATGACCTCCGCTCCTACACTCTTGGATGCTTCATTGATTCCTTAACCCATCTGCCCATCCCGACTCACTTGCTGCTATGTTAAACCCTGTGATCCACTCTCGCCCCTCTAAGGTCTTCCACCTCTCCCCTGCTCTCCATTCCTCTCTGCTCTACTAAGATGGGTGACAAGCTTTCACTCACTTTGCTCCCAAATTCTGGAACTCCATCTCCCCAACATCAAGCACTCACCTTCTCACAATACTTTCAAAAAGCACTTTTCTCCTACTTGAACATACTTGGTGCTTGCAACTGCCCTAACTCTCACTCTGGTTTTCCTGTTTACTACTTGCGGCCATGTCTGCAGTATACTGCTACCCTGTGTATTGTTGACCTGTTTAGAGTTTTACTCCTACATGAGTGTTCATTTCACCTGAAGCTATGTTTCTGACCTCCCTGCTCGGGGTCCTTTTTACCTGGATTGGATTATACCTGTCTTGTCCTCTGTAAATTTGTACCATTGTTGTTTTGTACACTCCGGGTCTGCTTGAAAATAGGCAGGTCTTTTGCCTAATGTACTTACCTGGTTACAAAAGCTAATAAATAAATAAATATTATAGGAGAAAAATGATGTACTTGATGGCACTGCCTTTGTTTTTGTTATTTAAGAGTGGCTTCAGATGCAGTTAATCACTCCTGAATAAGCTCCAGAAGCAAGTGCTGGAGTTACTGCCCTCACAGGGTAACCTGGTTTCCATTCTGCTGTATCTGTGTGATACTGTTTGTCAACCTTGACAAATAAAAACCTTGATTTATTGATGGATGTGTCTTGGGTGAATTTCTGTTGGAACTAAGTGTCAGCATCTGCTGCAGTTGCAACAATACTGTGAGTCTTGAGAGTCATAGATGTGGACAGCTAGTCTAGTGGTCCAGAGATTATCTGGGTGAAGGAACACGGTGACATACATGGGGACAGCAAGTATGGGTTCCCAGGGATAGTCAAAGTGGAAAAGGGAGATTTTCCCAGGAAAGCTAGACCTTGGATCCCAACACTAATCTAGATTGAGGAACATGGAGGACGTACAGGGAAGCCGCTGGGATGAGCGCAGTGCCACAGTTTCCTGCATGACGAAAGGGACTGTCTACCATTGAAATTGCATTGTTTACTGTAGTAACGCAGCTGCAGCATGCTACAGAACTGGGTTTAATCCTGGCAAGCTTCTCGTGCAGGTGGAGGCAGATCCAGTGCTCCCAGGGCTGATCGAGTGGGTGGACAATAGACATGGTGGCCAGTCATCCTAAGGCTGATCCATTTGAGCATACCATAGGGAGGCAGGTGAGGCAGGCCAGCCCACCAGTCCCGTGGCTGGATCAGGATGGGGACAGGGAGAATGTGGGGGAGACTGGTCTGGGTTCCAGCTGCTAATCAGAGTGCGGCAGAGAGGGGCATGTAAATAGGGATGCTGGCCAGAGGTCCTAGGGCTGGTCTGGGTGGAGAAACAGGGGTCCACAGGTGGGAGAGAGCTTTTCTGATCTGATGGCCACTTGATTCATGTGTTTCAAGACTGTTGCATTTTAAAAGGTATTTCAGGTGCAGTTGAAGGTCTTGCTCATAACATTTTATTACCATTATTTCAGTTTTTTTTGAAGGCTAATCTGCATTTTCCATGATTTTGAAGGGCATTTGAGAATACATCGAGAGTTTTTCAATGGATAGAAACTGGTGTTGAGGTATAATTGAAGTCAATTTGAATTACTTCAAAAACTGAAGTATATTTGAAGGGCTTCATTTTAGCTAGAAAAGAAAGGTGTTCTGGGTGCAACTGAAGGGCTTTTCATACCAGTTTTTTATCAGTCTTAACTTTCTTTTGAAGGTTAAATTTGCATTTTCATGATTCTTGAAGCGCATTTGAGAACAAATTGAGAAGTTTTCAATGGATAAAAGCTGGTGTTGCGGTACAAAGTCTTTTTTTAATTACTTCAAAAACATAAAAATATCTGGATAATACTTGAACTGAATTTGAAGGCCTTCTTTTGTGTGTGGGACAGCCTCTGCTTCTTGCTGTCTCTCATGACCGACCTGGAGGAGCAAGAATGAATAAATCCAAGATTAGCAGCTCAACCCAAGCATTTTCTCAGACTTCATAAGTTAAAACTAAAGACCTAGAGCTCAATTAAAAGGTTCATCTGGTAACGACTTGCACCACAAAAATGGTGCAAGAGTGGCAAGTACGCCTAGTAGTTATGTATAAAATGGCTCTAAGCCAACAGTTACACCCATAAACCCCTTGCAACATGGCGCTAGGGGATTGAGGAATTAGTTGCGCCCTATTCTGGAAGGATAGCTCCAAGTCCATGAAAGCGCAATTTAAACAACTTCTCTGAAGACATCCGCCAGAGTACAGTTACACCAGCAAATAGCTGGTAAGGGTACTTTGCATCCACCTGGGATTGTGCCAAAGTGCCACCATCGCAATCCCCCAGTATATGCAACCCCCAGCCCAATCCCCAAACCAGTTGTAAAAGCCTTGAGGGCTATTGAACCCCTCAGCCCCCAAAGTTGTGCACACAGAAGCCCCATAAGGGCTAACCCCATAACCCGATCCCCAAACAATTCCCTGTGCCTAGCAGGGCTATCACACCCCTCCATGCCTGTTCCTGCATAAATAGTAAATGTCCCACAGGGCTAGGCCTCCTCCTCGAACCCCAGAATTGAGATATGCTCAGTAATTAAATAACATAGACCCTGATCTCCCTGGCACTCTAGTGACCTCCCATCACCCACCTAGCAGTGCCAGAGTCCACCCCACCTGTCCCTCAGCCCGGCTGACTGGCACCAGCTCACCTCTCACACGCCGTGGCCATCCACTGGCTGAGCTCAGTTTGAGCATGTACTATATATATGTGCTCAATGTATGAATGACAGCTCATTCATTGAGTGCGTAAATACAGTACACGCTCAGATGGAGCTCAGTCGGCAGCTGGCTGGGGTGGTGAGAGGTGGGCTGTGCCAGTCCCAGCTGGGTGGGGGCTATGTGGTGGCCTAGCAATACTGGGGGGATAGGGACACTAGGCTACCAGGGATTTGTTGCAGATTAGACACTACGAGGATCAGGTCAGGTGGGGCTGCAACTTGCAGGGATCTGGGTGCAGGCAAGCATAACTTACAGGATAGGGGTTGGAGGCACATTCCAGCCCTGTGGGGCATAATCTTCAAGATCGGGGTCAGGGGCACATTCCAGCCCTACGGGGCTTAATCTGCAGGATCAGGGGCTGTTGTGTTGGTACTGGGGGTCAGGGCACTGTCAAACCCTGTGAGGCCTGGGGACCGTGTCAAGGAGCAGCACTTGCCGCTACACATCCAGGGCTGTGGCTTGCAACATACCCTGCAAGTACACCCTTTGTTGGGTGTACCTGGGGGAATGTCGCAAGTTGTAGAACATAGCATGGGGACCCTGCCCCTTGCAAAATCAGGTACAGGGTCCTTGCACAATGGAGTTTGGTGCAAGTTGCCTTGGAGGGCAGCTTGTACCATTCTTCTAGAATCAGACCCTAGTGCACACCCCACAAATAAATTGGCACATCATTAAGTTGTTACACTGTCTTGGTTTGTGTGTGTGGCTGTCACTCTAGAAACTCAACAGCCCACAGGACACAGAAAAGGCACCAGAACCTGATGTCCTCCTTTCCACAGAAACCTCCAGGTCCCTTTCACTGCTAGGTTTCTGAGTGCAGAGATGGGCCCACCTGAGCAGGTCCAATACAGTACTCTGTCAGCCTTTCCTTTAATGGTGTTTCAATTAACTTCCCACCACTGAGTGATGTTCATCAGCCTATAGTTCTATCCTCTTCCCTGCTGCCTCTCTTATGTAGAGGGCCACATTCGCTCTCCTCCAATCCTTTGGAACCATACCTGATTCCAGTGAGCTGCTGAATAAGGCCATCACGGACAGCCAGCATCCTCCTTACTTCAGGACTCTTTCCTCCGAAAATGAACTTGAATCTGCCTCTCCCCTTTCCTGCTGCTCCTAGTGGTCACACCCAGCATTTATTTAGGAAAAATAAGTTTGGGGTAATGGACATCTTGGATGAACAACATGGTGGCACTGGATGCTGGATCATACTGTGCATAAAGCTGGATTGGGCTGCTCAGTGGGCCCGCTGACCGGGTGGTGTCAGACATGCTGCCACACTTGAGTTGGTGCCATGTCCTAGAACCTAAGGTCATCTAGTGGGCATAGAGCTAACTTGAATAAGGACATGTGTAATTTTATACGCTGGACAGCTTGGCACATTTATACGCTGGACAGGCAGTTCAGCTGTGATCCACAAGGGAAAAATCTGACATCAGAGGAACAAAATCCACCTGGCACATCAGATCCAACATAATCAATCTCTCTGTGTAGAATGTGCTAGAATCCGTCATGTATTGGAAAGTGCAGCCAGTTTTGAGGATGACAAGGAGGTTTGGATGGTGGGATAGAGGACATACAGGAGTTTTCTTTTGCTGCCCCTGTGGCAGGTAAGACTGATTCATCCCGGAGGCCCAAAGCGGTGGAGCTTTGGGTTGGAAAGACAGGATGGAGGAGGTGGATACCACGTCCTGTCAGGGGTGAGGGGTGCAGCTGGAGGAAGCATGTATAATCTTCACAGGTGGTGGAGGTGGGAGGCCTCCAGAGCCAGTGGCCCCAGTTTATTTATTTATTTGGATTTTGCTTACCCAGTAGGGTACACTAGGCAAATAAATGTCTATTTACAGGTATGAACTGGGAGGTACAGTAGGCAAAAACAAGCCCGTACATGAAACAAACAACAAGCAATGTAGCAGGGTCATTCCCTGTCCCTAGGGTTTATCCCATCCACTTGGAAAATGGCACATGTCATTCCTCTGTTTAAGTCAGGGGACTCTAGTGATCTAAAAACTACAGACCAATTTCAGTGCTTCCAGTACTGGCAAAACTACTGGAAAAATTGTAAGCAATCAGTTGCGACTATACCTAGAATCTAAGAATCTCCTAAATCCAGTCCAATCAGGTTTCAGAGCGAAACATAGTACTATTACATCACTTGCAAAGGTGACTGATGATTGGCAAAGAGAACTGGACAATAGGAACTACGTTTGCACTGTCTTTTTAGATTTAAATAAGGCCTTTGACACCATCGACCATAGACTGCTTCTGTCCTGTCTGCATGCAATAGGGTTGGACTCACTGTCCTTGCAGTGGTTTATAGCTATCTCTCTGACTGCCTCCAGCAGGTGAAGGCTGAAGATGAATTCTCAACCCTCAAACCTCTCCTGAGAGGGGTCCCCAGGGATCTATATTAGGCCCTTATTGTTTGCCATCTACATCAACAACATTGATGATTGTATAACCAGGGCCAACATCCATCTGTTCGCAGATACAGCACTCTACCTAAGCCGCCCAACCCCAGAAGCTGCATGCAGTGATCTGCAAGCCAAATTCAACTTATTACAAAACCAGCTCCTAAACAAAAACTTTTACTTAATGCTAAGAAAATCAAAGCCATGCTTTGCTCTCTGCTGGTACATACAATGAACCCAGCTTATGCAGGTTAATACCGCAAATTTCTACAATTCTCAGAGAAAATTGGAATTTGTCAATAAATTCAAATACCTGGGAGTGTGGCTGGATCATAGGCTATCCTACATAGACCATATAGAGAGCTTAAAAACTACAACAAAGATTGTGTCTTTCCTTTAGGATCAGCGCTTTCTAACAAGAGATGCTAAAGTCGTCTGGTCCAAACAACGTTCCTCTCTCTGATAGACTATGCAGATTTCCTGTACAGTCAATGTCCTGCTTCCTGTCTCATAAAACTGGACACGCTGTACCATAGAGCTCTGAGATTCATCACAGGTCTCCTTTTCTACCCACCACTGCTCCTATATACAGCCGTGGGCTGGTCTTCCCTCAATATAGACGGAACAGAAATGCTGCCCTATGGACACTGAGAACAATTTCAAACAAACTTCCATAATACATCGCTGACTGCCTCCTTTAAACCAAATAGGCAAGTATGCCCTGAGAAGCCTTACATCCATCTTATTGAGAGTCCCCAAAGTCAAGTCTCACTTTGGTAGTCCAGCTATAAGCACCGTGTTGCCCTCTTTGGAACAAACTTCAGAAAACACTGAAGCTGAGTACTCGGTCAGTGACTCTACCTTTAAGACCCTTTACTCTCATCTCTTCAAGGAACCCTGCATCTGCTTTCCTGATCCCAGCATAAGTTCTTCTATCCTACCCACTTCTAACCCTCAATCCTCTGTAATCTCACTCATCCTGTTTATTTCTTTCCTACCTTTGTCCTCCTATATGTATTCATGGCCCATTGTCATACTCCTACTGCTCAAGCACCTAATACCCATCTTAGTCCTCTTTGGCAACCCAGTCCATATGCCAGCTCTTCTACCACCTTTTGCTTCCCTTACCCTGACTCCTGAAGCGACCCTGGATCCTAACAATATACACTTTATTGGGTCCTGACCCCCCACCTGGTTCTTCTCTTCCTGTTCACCACTGTACCATCCGCAGTTTCTAAATTTGTCCCCAAGTTTAGCGCCAGAACTATAACTGCACTTGGGGCTGAATGGACTCATCACTTATCACTTACGCAACTGTATATGGTTCTCTTGTAATATGCCATTCAGGTATTCTACCTATGTATCATTATTGCCTCTGTTTATATATGTAAATTGTATAGTGTATATATAATTGTGTATGTACATATATATTTTATATGTAATGATCTTCCTTGTGTACCTGACCCTATTATCCCCAGGTCCATCTTGCAAATGAGCCTTGCTCAATGATGTCCGCCTGGATAAATAAAGATTTTGATTGATTGATTGATTCTCATATCAGTATACAGAGCTAAACTAGGACAAAACTACATGGTTTAAAATCGTTATGGGCAACAAAGAAAAAGGCTTCCAACAGCGCACAGTAGTATTATATAAATAAGGTTACCATCCCAGGAGATTGGTGTTAAACAGGCTAACCACTGGTGTGCAAAGGTACAGAATACAAAATACAGAATACAGGCACATTTTGGGTGAATTGGCTCAAAGGTGCATCTGTCTCTTAGGTTTCCTGTCATTGAGTTGGATTTCCAATGCATTATGGTAAAAAGGCTGCTATGAAAATAATCTGCTGTGCATCTAATTTAGTGGATTGATTTCTGAAAAACATTGTTCTGCAGTCTTTAGAACCCAAATGTTGGTGGGTGTCTTTCTTTCCACAAAGTGCAGACTTGGGGAGGTGGTGGTACTGAAGCCTCCATGACCAAAGAGACACAACCACGTTTCTCTAACATTACGTGTGGTCCTGCCACTTTAAGGGATTACCATGTGAGAACCCTTTCTGGCCCCTCCCCTGCTGCATCACACTATGAATATTAACAAGCTGGTATGACTGGTGGGAGACATTTCAGAGGCGGACAGGAAGAATAGTTTAGTTTCCAGAGCAGCTGAGACAAGCAAAGAACCTGAGCACAAAGGGAACTTTTTTTTGAGAATAGTAATTATAAGTCCAAAGGCTTCCACATGCTGAAGAATTACATCTGCTCACAATTCTAAACAGTGCAGTTTTATATCGTGAGGAGGTGTTGGAAACTGAAACAGAGGATCATGAAGCTGGAGGTAGGAAGTTACTGTATATGATTGTTCTTAAAATAGAACAAATTGGGCACATGGGTTCGTTTTATATTGTTACTTTTATGTACGCTGCTTGTTATACATTGTGTTGTCATATATTACAGAATCACCTTGAAAACAGGGCTTATGGTCTTAATGGTGTGTTGTTAACATCTTCCTGTTTAAAAATGAAGCTTTTTGTTACTACTACTACTACTACTATTTCACATCAAACTGAATTAATTTATATAGAAACAGTGGCATTTCAAAGCTGTGCGTTCTTTTTCAAATCTTTAACTATGTTTTCATTTCTGTGTCCTGACGATTGACCTTGTACCTTTTTCTTCCTGCATCTTTTCTTATTTGAGTATTCCATACCAAAACATATCCAGTGGTAATACAAAGGATAAATAAACATAATTTCATTATTAAACATACATTAGGTTGTCAAATTAGTCAACAAATGCTTGTTAAATAGGTACACTTTGAAATAATAAATATGAGTTTAATCCCCACACACACACACACGCAGTTGGAGGCTCACTAATAGACTGACTGGTCCAAGTTATCCATCCAAGCCTAAGAAGTTAATGTGCATGACTCTGGTCTAGGCCCTTGAAGGACACCTAAACAAGGAATGTGTGGTCTCCTGTGTTTTACAAACCCTCCCATATAAATGTAGCCTACAGACAGCTGTAATAGATGATTTTAGTACTTACCTTAGCTTTTTGGCTGCGGTGTTAGTGCCCTTGCAGTCACCATGTCCCCTTCTAGTTCATCTTCCCAGCCCTGTCACCCAGCATCTCACTGGCTTACCAGTATTCCATCTCTGAATGCTTGTCCCTGTGACTGGGGTGGCAGAGCTCCCAACATCAAGTACAATTTGGGATCTAACTTGGAGGAGAGCCACTTTACTGGACTAAGACCTGTTGGTGGCCAAATCCTCATCCTGCTACCAGCCAGGGCTTTCCTTTTCTCATCCCTTTCCCTTGAGATGCAAGAGTGCATAGTCTGGCAATCAGTCCTCTAAACTGCTCCAGATTCACTGCCACCTGTGATCACCTGGAGGTGATAGTATAGCAATGGGCTGCCCTGAGAGCATCCTCTGGGATGCTTGGTCCCCTCCCTGATGCTAGCCCCTGACTGTCCAGGCACATTCCTAACCTGGATCATGGGTATTGCAAGCAGAAGCCCTCCTGCTGCACTGGTAGGACAGCTCTTTTATGCAAGGTTTGATGTTTCACATTATTTTGTCCAGTTTCAGTCCATTTAAAACTTTGTGAAGAGTGTAAATGCAGCCCTCCTTGCAGGCAGCACTGGAATCAACCTGCATCACTACCTTGTATGGGGGTTGGTATGGCCCAGGGACCTTTCCTGTCTAGAGATATATGTTGGAGCTGCTCACTGCAAACCTCTTGCACTCAGCAGCATAGGTTGCTTGACTATCTATGGGAGTTGGTGGATGTGGGCACCTTAGCTAGTGGGGCAAAATAACACTGGACCCTTGGACTTCAGAACTTGACTTTACTGGAGAGCTTCAGGTCAAAGTTCATTTGTACAAGAAGTAGCCATGGGCATAAGACCTTCACCTCCTGCACTGTTCATTACAGCAACTCTGTTTTACTCATTAGTTGTTTTAACTATTGTCTGACTATGAGGCATGCTAGAGGCATACCAGCCTCCTGCTGCAGGGCATTCTGCCCATTCCTTGCCTCCAATAGTTCACCCTTAGAACATGGTCTCATGATATGCAAGGCTCCTTTGTACTGCCTTTCCATGCTTCTTATGTAACAGGGTGCCTGGGGATTTCTTCTCCACCTTCTGTACTAAAACATGGTTTCTCAGCTCTTTCTTCTAGTGGTGCTACCTGCACACATGGCACATTAGTTCACTAGGCTCATTCATTAGTTCATTAGGCTCATTGACTCCATTCTCTCAGGCATGGATCAGGGACGCATCACTTCTACCATCTTTGCCAACTTGGCCAAAGCCTTCAACACTGTCTCCACTCCCTACTTCTCAGCAAGCTGACTGCGGCCGGCCTCTCTGATTCAGCCACTAACTAGTTCCTGTCCTACCTAGTAGACCGGTCTCAGTCCATCAGACTAGGCAACTCCCTCTCCCTGCCAATCTCAATCAACACAGGTGTCCTCCAAGGCTCAGTGCATGGTCCTATACTATGTAATCTTCCTAAATGACCTCCCTAATGCCTGCATCTTCATGGATCCACATGTAGCAGACAACACTGTGCTGTTCTCCTCCTGGGAACTCCCCATCAGAGGTGGCTACTAGCCTTCAGCTAGAGTTTAACAATGTCCAATGCTGATTTAATGCAAATCAACTCGTTATGAATGTTAAACTCAGTTTCTGTTACCTTTGGCTCCAGGCAAAACTGGCCTGGCTCAATTCCCTCCCCCACCTTCCACACCCTCTGGCTCACAACATTGGATGATGTAGCCTCATTCAAGCACTTTGTCCTATGGCTAGATAAACATCTAGACTTCAGGGTACACATTGACGCCACCCACAAAAAATTACTCCCTAGGCTCAGTGCTGCCTGCCACAGCAAACCAGGTGAGGTATCATTCAAAAGAAGATTCTCCCAGTCCTCGACTTTTGGGACATTGTCTACAGCTCCACCCCAAAACCACCATATTGAGACTGGAAATTCTCTTCAATTCTTTCTGCTGCTTCATACTTGGTTGCCCCCCTGTACCCACCACTGTGACCTTATTCTCTCTCTCCTTCCTTCACTCCATGCCAGGCATCTGTCTCACATCACCAACTTAGTTGGGAAGTTCTGGCATGGTTCTTTCTGCCCTGTCTCTCATCCTCCTATCACCCCCCATTCTACTATCTCCTTTGTGCCTCCACACATAAAACACTTGTTGTCCCTTCACGGCACACCTCCTTTGGCTGTGCCACCTTTTCATATAAGTTCCCTGATATCTGGACCTCCCTCCCATAGAAATTAACTCTGCTGCATCCCACCTCTCACTCTCACTTCTCCTCCATAAGCATACTGTTCACTGCTGTAACGAATACCTTCCTGTGATCACTAATTTCTCATCGCTATCCTCACCCCACCTCATGCCTTCTAAGAGGTGTGCCTTCCATCTTCAGCTCTAGACTACCACCTGGTGGCCCCTCCTCCCATGTCTTCCCCTCACCTCCCATTTGCAGGCCCTTTCCCTTGCAGGGTTCTCAGCAACCTGAAGGGTATAGTTCCTGACTTGCCTCTCTTCCTCCCTCCTTGCTTCCCTTTTCTTCCCTCTGACCCCCCCACTAGCTGCTGGGTCCTTTCCCATTGTAGGGTTCTCAGCATCATGAAGAGATATAGTTCTGGCATGCTGCTCTTCCTCCTCCTTCCTTCTCTCCATCTCCTATACTATCCCCTGAGTCTGCCCCCTTTCTGTTCACCTTCAATCCTACCACATCCCAACCTCTTGCAGGGTTCTCTGCTTCCTGAAGGGTTTGGTTCCTTGCCTCTCTTCCTCCACCTCCTGCCAACTATCACTTAGTAACCTGGTGCTCAACCTGCTACTTCTTCCACCTTAGGTTTACTCCATCTTCTGCCTATACTTCCACTGGGTTGCCTGTTCTAGGTTTTATCACTATGTATGTCATATATAATTTTTGCTCACCTCGGTATGTCTCCTCCTATATCAGCTCCTCTAGCTTAGTTACTCTACCATAATTTGTATGCAATACTATCTGTTGTCCTTTGATCATAATGGATTTTGTCTACACTATATGTTTTTTTTGCCAACTCTGCACGTTATGTATCTAAATTGTATCTGAACTGAACTGTGTTGTATTTTATATTGTCAGAGTTTTTTGCCTGCTCTCCTACTGTTTGTAACCCCTGTCCCCAGGACGCTCTGGAAATTAGCTGTTCTCAGCTCATGTTGTGTTTCCTGGTGAAATATTTTCAAATATTGTAAATAAAAATAGAAAGTCGTTGTTACAGAACACAACACGCTGGCAAGGCACCCAAAAATACCAGGGTGAACTCTTTTAGCAATTAGTTATTACTTGCCCCAGTACTCCCAGAATGGCCAAACATTCCCAAACCTATTTCCTAGTTTCCACCAGGACTTGTGAACATGCATTCTGCAGTGTGGTGATCGCTGTTAGCAGGTGCAGGACCTTTGAGTGGCTGGGATGGCCAGCTGAATTGGGAACAACCCCCACTTTATTGTTTTCTCCACTTAGGGTAGCAGACACACCACCTAAGATGGTCTCGGGCATGCTTCTGTGTACAGGACATCAGCACCGTTGCCCAGATACACTATGTAATGGTTCGCAGCTACAATCCTTCCAGTCATCACTAGGGGCCAGACTTGAACTGGGCTCCATTTCCTCCCTCCCTAGGAGAGGGGCTGTCCCCTGGATGCTCAAGACTCTCCCTCCCAGGCAACTCCAGCAACTGAACCAGGTTTGCCAGTGTGGCAATCAGCACCTCAACCCTCTGCACCACTGGGCTGGCTGTCAGGGTGAACTCTTGGCCTAAGGAACATATCAGGCTGTCACATCCTCATCAGGTCTCTAGAACTAGTGGACATTAGCCACACCACTTTCTCAGTTCATAAGGAGGACCTGTGATGCCCCTCTGCGGGATGGCATTCTGATGACACAGGCCACAGGATGCCCTAATGCTGCTTGGCAGCTTCCCCTCCTCACAGAAGTTATGGAGATGAGTGCTCTACCTGGCTTCTGCTGTCTCTGTGCAGTACCTGATTCATCTGTTTCTCAACTTCAAGATGGTATCAGAAGGCCGGCCTGATGGCACTGAGGGTTGAGGTGATGGTCGCCACACCTCACGCCATGCTGGCGACCCAGTTTCGGGAACAAACCCTGGTCATCGGGGGTTGGCAGGGATGGGGAAGGATTGGCGTCCCTAGGACTGCTCTCCTTCCTCGGGAGGGGATTCCACCTGCCGATGCACTAGTGATCGCTAGTGGAGGCTGGCAGCACTACAGTGTACGGCCACAGAACGGTGGGCTGGGAAGCCATGGACATGTTTTGGGGTGCATGGAGCATGCACCAGCCTAGCTGATGTCATTGCATGTCTGAGCTCGGGGAAAATAAGTGAAAAAAAAAAAAATACCACTACCCGGGTAGCAACAGAACCTCCTGTGGACTGGGCCCACATGTCCAATGTCGGCTGGCAACCCCAACTTCACCTTAGGGATCTCAGGTCTCTCCTAAGGGGCCTAGGGGCCGAGATCCTGAACCCAATTACACAGTCAGAGGTGGCGGTTCAGATGGGCAGTCAGGAGCACCAGCGCCGTGAGGATTCTGAGAGATGCCCTGTCAGGTAGGAGCATAAAAAGAGTCTACAAAAAAAAGATGGTATCAAGATGCAGGTCTTGGGGTCCCCCAAGATGGTCACATCGAGCTTTAGGGAACCTGCCTTTGGCCTGATAGCCTTGAGATGTCCCTTGAAGACAACCTAGGATTCCTGCACTCTCTTGGTGGTTCTTGTGCAGGGGTCATGGGATAACAGATGGATCAGACACCGAACTTCAGGTTCAACACACAATTTCTGTATGATGTTTATTCAAAATACAGGAAATACACTTCTGCAATGCCATATTCCTTCTTCAGTACATCAGTTTGCAGCAACAGACTATGTATGTCCTTTCTCTGCTGCGTATCAGCACCTACTGATTCTGATCTCTGATCTAACATACTAACATGCCAGCAGAATAGGCCTAACGGTCTTCGTGTCTGCTCGTTTGGTCAGCCCACCCTGGGTGCTGACCTTGCTTCCTAACGCCTTCTCTGGCTTCTCCCTTCCCAGTTCCGGATATTCTTGCTGCATTGGATTTTGCTTCCTGAACCCTTCCCTGTACCTGTCACCCCCTCTTGAACCCCTCCACTGTCTCTGCCTCCACCAGCCCTAGGCAGTGCATTCCATGGCTCCACCACCCTCTCAGTAAGTAGCACCTCCTCTTTCTCCCTGAATCTTCCCCCTCCAGCTTCCAGCCATGCCTCTAGTGGCCCTTCCTCCTTCCTTGAGCACCCGACTGTTCCTCCCCTATTTGCCTCTTCGTACCTAAGACTCTATCATGTCCCCTGGTCCTTCTCTCTTCCAATGTGTACATATTTAGCTCTTGAGCCTCTCCTCATAGGTCCTGTCCCCCAAGCCCCAAATCATTTTGGTTGCCCTCCTCTGGACCCTCTCCAGGAGGTTAATGTCCCGCTTTAAGTGTGGCTCCAAACTGCACGCAGTACTCAAGGTGTGGCCTCACCAAGCAGTTATACAGAGGGAGTATCACTCCTCCTCTGGAGGTGATCCTAGCGATGCATCCCAGCATCCTGTTGGCCTTAGCTGCTGCCCTCCTACAAGTCTCAGAGTTGTTCATCTTGACATCCACCACCACCCCCAGGTCCCTCTCAGCCATCGAGACTTGTAGTATTCCCCCACAGGGTGTACACTTGGCCTGGGTTGCCCCCAGGTGAGTACCTTGCATTTCCTGCATTGAACCTCAGCTTTCACTTTCTAGACCATCTTTCCAGAGCCTCCAGGTCCCCTTGTGGGCCACCCTCCCTCCTCCCCATTCACCACCGCCCCAGTTTTGAGTCATCTGCAAAGAGACTCATCTCACTCCTGATTCCTGTCCTTATGTCAGATACGTGGCGTTGAACAAGAAGGGCCCAAGGACTGATCCCTGTGGGACCCCACTAATGACCCTCCTTGGGGATGAGACTATCCCACCAACTCGACCCTCTGGTCCGGTCCTGGAGCCAATTGCCTATCCATCTGATCATCTGGTTCCCCACCCCATTTCTCCCAGCTTATCCAACAGGCCCACGTGAGGAACAGAGTCAAATGCCTTGCTGAAGTCTAGAAAGAGGACATCCACTGGTCTACCCAGGTCCAAGGCACTTGTCACCCAGTCATAGAACTCCACCAGGTTTGTCTGACATGATTTCCTGGGATGAATCCATGCTGTCTATCGTCCAGGCACCTGACTTATCCAGGTCCCCCAGCCTCTCCTTGACAATGCCCTCCATCACTTGCCCACCACTGAGGTCAGGCTGACAGGCCTGTGGTTCTGCCACCTCCCTTGATCCCCCCTTGTGGATGAGGCACTATATGCGCCACCTTCCAGTCTTGGGGCACCCACCCCGTCCTCAGAGAGATGGTGAAAAGCTCTGCCAGGGGTTTTGCCAGGACATCTGCAAGTTCCTTCAGCACTCTGGGATGTAATTTATCCGCCCCAGTGCTTTCTCCGTCTTAAGGGGCTGAGGCCTCCCTCACTCTCTCTGCTGTGATTTCCACTTCCGGTACCCTTCTCCTGCTAGCCCTCCCCCACCTGCCAGTGATGCCTCCCCTCTCCCCAGACCTGCCCGATCAGTAGGGTCCCCCCTCCTCAGTATCTCTGTCTCCTCCACATGTATGATGCAGCACCCCATTTCCCTGGTGAAAACTGAGGTGAAGTACTCATTTAGTACCTCAGCCTGCTCCCCGGGTCTTGTGCCCATTCTCCCCTGATTTAATCCTGCTAATCTGCCCTTCACCCTTCGTTTTCCCCAATGTATCTAAAGAACCCCTTGTTCCCTCTCCTAATTTCCTAGCCAGGTTCTGCTCCTTCCTTGCCTTAGCCGCCCTCACCACTCTAGTGGCCCTTCAGCCATCAGCTCGTACTCCCCTCGTCCCTTTCACTCCTTGAGCACTTGAATTGCTTATAGGCTGCTTTCTTTCCCGCACCACCTCCTGGACCTCCTGGTCCACCAACAGAGTTTTTGGGCCCGCATTTTCGTCTTACTCTTGCACAGGTGCTGGTAGCATCCTGCACCCCTCCCTGATGATTTCCCACCTACTATCAGCGTCCATGTCTGACCCAATCCCATCCAAATGCTCATGAGGATCCTTCCCATTTCCTAAAATCCGCCCCCTGAAGTCGGTTACTTCCGTCTTTGTGCAGCCTTCTACCCTCCTAGGTCCAGGCAGAACCAGACAGTGGCATGGTCACTCCGCCAATGGGTCCCTTACCTCCAGGCCCCCAATCTGGTCACTGTCTGCCAGGACCACATCCAGTACCCGTGCCTCCCTGGTCAGTTCCCTCACCTGCTGAGTTAGGCAGCGTCTTGAAAGACATCCAACAACCTCTGTTCCCTGGTCACAGAGGATGTCATAGTCTCCAGTCTGTTCCTGGCATGTTTAAGTCCCCAACACCACCACCGTTCCTCTGCCCAGTCTGCAGTGTCTCCTAACATCTGCCACCAGACTGTCCTCCAGCTCCTCCGCCAGGGCAGGGGTCTACACCACTCCTATTTTACTCTTTTGCCCCCCAGTTATCAAGGTGACCCAAATCGCCTCCACGGTTCCCTCCGCCTCCTCTACTCCCCTATGCCAATGCAGTTTTGACTATCATTGCTACCCTCCTCCCTTCCCTCCCCCTGTCCTTCCTGAACATAGTGTATCCCTCCAGGTTCAGGTCCCAGTCATGTCTTGCAGTGGCCCCAGTCTCCGTGACCGCTGCCACATCCACTGCTCCCTCAGTTAACATCGCCTGGGCTCAGGCATTTTATTGCCCAAGCTCCTGGCATTTAGCAGGACTACCTTCCACCCTTCCCTATAGTTCCATTTCCCTGCTCGTGTTCCCATGGGATTCTGTTTTCCCTGGTCTGCACTTTGCCAGTTGGCCTTTTCCTGCAATCCTCCTGGTCCCCAGGGGTGGAGACAGAGTCCTCCTTTATCTGCACCCCTGACAGCCTTTTCTCCCATCCACCCCTTCACAAGTTTAAACCCACTTTTCACCAATGAACCCTCTATTTTCAACAGGATTCCTCCCTCCAATTGAGATGTAGTCTATCTCAGTATACAGCTCCTTATCCTCCCAGGTCTCCCCAATCCCCATCAACTCATACCCTCTGGTCGCACACCACTCCCTGAGCCACTGGTTTATCTCCCTAATTTTCCATTTGTGTTCCCCACTAGCCCTTGGCACTGGCAGGATTTCTGAGAAGGAAACTGTGCATCCTATGTCATGACAGACCCTGGCGAGCTCCTGAATCTTGCCTGTATCTCTAGCTCGCTATTTCCCTCAATGTCATTTGTACCCAGGTGGACCAGTATGTCTGGGGAACCCCCACAATCCTTTGCCAGCTGATATACCTCATGCTTAGCCTGTGCACCATTAGTCCAGGGAAGCATCTTGTTCTAACTGGCCAGGCTTCTCCCTCCCTATCCCATTTGATACCCCTGATCATAGAATCCCCAGCAGGAGCACTCTGACCACTCCTTTTCCTCCATTCCCCCTTCCATGTCCCTCATCCTTTCTACAGGCCCCTCCACCCAGCTGGCTCCATGTTCCTCCCTCTCTCTGGGTGCCACATGCCACCCCTCCTATTTACCATGGCCACCCCCTCCCTCCATTCCTATGCCTCCTCCTCCTGAGTATCCTTCTGTACCTTGCTAATTCCCCTCACTGCCGCCAACTGGTCCTTCTCCCCATCTGCTAAACTGTGCTGGCTCATCCTCCTTCCTTCCTGTCTCCATTTAGTTCCTCTTTGCTCGTCGTGCTCCCTGGCCTAAACCCTCAGCTCCTTTACTGAATCCTCCTTGTACTTGGTCCTTCTCCTTTACCTTTCCTCCCAACTGGTCCTTCTCCTTGCGCTTTCCTCCTCTTCCCCTGCCCCTCCTGCTCTGATTCCTGCTCCCCATTCTCCTGCATTCCAGGTCCCCCCTGTTCTTCCTGCTATCTGGCCCTGCCTCCACTCCTTTCCATCTCTAACTACCCTGTCGTGCTACATCACCCCTCATCCTTGAGCAGAAGAAGAGATTGAGCGTTACTGAGTGTAAGGTCTGATCCACCTCCCTGCCTTGCTTCCTTCTGTCCAGCCCTGGCCATCTGCCTACTTCCCTGAGAATGTTGTCCCTCCATCCCCTTTGTGAGGCCCCAGTTACCTGCCTGCTTCCTTGGTAGTGTCCTTTTGGACCCCTCTGCCAGGTCTCCTATGTGACCCTTGAGTATTCTCCTGCACCTCTTCCCCATGCCCCACACCCCAGTGCTTGGTGCAACCCTGTGGAGATTCACAGCCCCTTCCCCAACCATACCAGCCCCTTCCCCAGCTTTCTCCTAATCCCCGCAACCTCCTCCCTAAGCTGTGCTGCTTGGTAGCACACTGGGCAACAACGAACTTCAAGCCCAGTCCAGTATCATGGCTGCTCCACCCTGCACCCCACTACCCTCCCAAAGATGCGGCCCTAATGATGTGTGGTTCCATCCCCTTCCAATAGGTTTCCTTGGGTGAGCCACCAGGTTCCCCCTAGTCCAAGATACCCCTACTGCCTAATCAGGTCACCCACTAATCTAACCACTTTTCAGTGAAAACCCTTCATCCCTATGTGAGCCCCATTTGCTTGTGTAGTGGGAGCTCAAAGAAAAAAAACAAACAAAATAAGCTAAAGACAAAGAACCTCAATGCAGAATCACTGAAAAAGGGTTACCCCAAAGGGCATTGGCAACAAATCAAGTTTCAAGAAATACATCATCATACATACTTCCATAATGCAAAGCATCATGGGATACATGTAAATACTAACATACTAACATACTATTTGCCAGCAGATTAGGCCTTACGGTCTATCGAGTCTGCTGGAACCTTAAATCCTTAGTTGGGTGCCGAGGCCCTCCCATCCCTTGTGCTCCAGAAACCCCTATCATCCATCCCCCACCCCTTGGGACGGGCCATCATCTGATTCATCCACTTCCTGTGTCTGTCCCACCCTCTCTTGAAGCCTCCACTGTGGATCTCTGAACCAGCTCGCCAGGCAGTGCATTCCAAGGGTCCACCACCTCTCAGTGAAAACCTCCTCCTCTTTCCCCTCACCCTTCCACCTTCCAACTTCAAACCATGCCCTCTGGTGATACCTCCTGCTTTAGTCTAAAGATCCTCCATGTTTACCCTATTTATTCCCTTGAGGTACTTGAAGACCCCAATCATGTCCCCCTGCCTCCTCTCCTCCAATGAAAACAGGAGAGCTCCTCAAGTCTGTCCTCATACGTCATATCCCTAGCCCTCTTATCATCTTAGTTGCCCTCCTCTGTACCCTCTCCAGGAGCTGTATGTCCTCTTTAAGTGTGGTCTCCAGTACTGTACACAGTACTCAAGGTGTGGTCTAACCAGTCCATTGTACAGTGGCAGAATCACTTCCTTGCTCCTAGAGGTGATCCCCTTATGATGCATCCCAACATCCTGTTTGCCTTGCTAGCGCTCTCCTGCACTGCTCAGAGTTATTCATACATGCATCCACCATGACCCTAGGTCTTTCCCCCTATTGAGGCCTCCAGCACCTCCCTTCCCAGGATGTTCCTGTGTTTAGGATTTCCCGACCAAGATGCAACACCTTGCACTTGGTGATGTTGAAATTTAATTTCCATGTGAGCCCAGCTTTCCAGGGTGTCCAGGTCCTTGCAGGGCCAACCTCCTCTTCTCCTCCAACTACTGCTCCCATCTTGAGTCATCATGAAGAGACTAATTTCACACCCTATACCCTCCTGATGTCTGATATGCATGCATTAAACAGGATTGGACCCTGGACGAGCCCTGCAGTTACCCCCTACCAACCTCTCTAGGGTTTGAGAGCTCCCCACAGACCGCTACTCTCTGGGTGCATCCAGCTAGCCAGTTTTCATTCCATCTGACCATCAAGAGCCTACTCCTAACCCCATCAGTTTCTCCACCAGACCATTGTGGGGACAGAGTCAAATGCCTTGCTGAGGTCCAAGAATAATACATCCACAGGCTTTCCCCTGTCACCATGACATTTCAGACTTGTTTAATTTAAAGCAATTTACATGCATTTTAAACAGCACAACTAGCTTTATTTCTGTAATAGTCACCTAGTATTTTTACCATTATCAAAAACACCTAGTGGCATGCTATTTTCAACATTTACAGGTTTCATAAACATAAGGTATATACATTAATGTATTTTATGACATAGTGTTATTACATACTAAATCCAACAATGATAAACACAACCTGTTGTACATATGCTTGGAGGTCACCACAATAACCTCCTGTATGAGGACCTGAGAGGGAAAAGGAATATTAAAGAGGACACTATAGCATAGTCAAGAAAGGGAAGCGGGTGCCCATAGGTGGCTAACCTTATGGATTAGAATTGGTAAAGGATAGATTAGGCTAGAAATTGAAGAACTGTTGCAACAGATTTAAGAAAAGGTTGGTCCTCAAGAGTGGCAGGAGCTCTATATCACAGTCCTTTGACACTCCCAAACTGTGGCAAACCCCAAATCCTTACCCCCAGTCCCAGTGATTCGAGACACATTCCAGGTACCTGAGGTCCCTCCAGGGTCCCATTTAATGCTGCATTAATGCCAATTCTGTGGTGAGATGTCCAGGACCTCCTGCCACTCTCAGGATCAGACTTTCAGATGGCAGCATACAATGAGGGCCTCCTGTACCCCCTGCCCAAGTCCTTCAGCCAGGCTCATGGTGGGCATGGTGTGTACACTCTGAGCCAGGAACATATTCCTGACTGCCCAGCACATTGATAACAGTGTCTGGTTACCCTTTCCACATGGAACTCGTGCCTTGAATGTCCCAGATGACCCCTCACGCACACCCCTAGGGCGCATACCCAGTGAGGACACTTGGAGTGTCCAGCTTTACCTGCACTCTGGCACCTAGCTGTTTCTTCAGCTCCCCCACAAAGCACCAACTGCTAGCCCCAAGAACACAGAACATCAAGAATGCTGGTACCTTGAGGCACCCCATCTATATACCCACGGTAGCTCCTTCCACATCAGCTTTTCCACAGAGGGTGATGTCACGGCACCATTCCCTTCTGGCCATATGTGGTAACAACCTCTTCTCCCTTCTATTAGGAGGAGTTTGTTATGTACAGTAAATAAAGTTACAAAGTCCAGTATTGCTAAGCCACCAAGCCGCGTTCCTTTTGTATTAGTGCTACTAAAATAAAGAACTTCCATCTTGCTTGTTAGCTCACCCTCTGATCACTGAACTCCTTGTCAGTCTATCACACTTGCATGAAAGGCAGAATTGATTAATTTCCTGGTGAATAGGTGACCAATTCATGCTTCTACTTTGGGTTGCAAATTGTAGGCTTTCTTGTTGAAAAGTTGCAGATTTCTCAATATGTGCAGTGAAACCAAGATCAGTTAAACATGTCTCATGTCCTTTCAGGTACCAGAAACCTTTGAAGATGTTGCTGTCACTTTTCAGAAGAAGAGTGGAAGATATTAAGTAAACAAGAGAAGGAGCTTCACAGGGAAGTGATGGTGCAGAATTATGAGAACATGGTTTCAGTAGGTAAGGTTACTCACAGTCTGTGAAGTGGGACATTTATTCTGATTGTGGTCTTACTTTTAACATGTCAAGCCTAGAAAAATAGAAACATAGGGTCTGTTGGTAAAAGGACCACTTGGCCACACAGTTTGACGACGTGGTCTCTGTCTAGTTTGTCTCTGCAGACCCTAACTAGTCTCCAAGTGACCCTCCCACCTCCCTTCCTGTTTACTAAAATACCCCCATGTGTATCACATGCAAGTCAGAAGTCACCAAATGTTTTACCTCTGTCACTTGTGCTGGCATCTGTTCCAAGCGCCCATCACTGTTTCAGTGAAGTAGTACTCGTATCCTCTGAATCTTCTCTCCCTTCAGCGCCATCCCATTTCTTGTGGTCTTGGTGCTCTTTTTATGAGAAAGGGACTTCCTCCTGCACCCTTTTCACTGTTGTGAGGTACTTTGTAGGTCTCTAGCATACACCTCTTGCTCTCCTGTCTTCAGTGGTCTCGTGTTGTGATCTCCAGTGTCTCATTTCATAGGGCATATAATGCAACCCTTGCACCATTTTAGTTGCCCTTCTCTGGACTGCCTGCACTCAGTTTATGTCCTTTTGAGGTTCAGCCCAGAACCGCACACAATACTCAGATGGGGTTTTAGAGAGGATACAAGGCAACACCACCTCCCTCCATCTTAGCATCCCACTGGCCCTACCCACTGCTTTTTCACACTCTGTTGCCTCTTTGAGGTTACTAGATGTGATAACCCCACGTCCAGAGGGGTGGGAAGTGGATCATAGATCAGCAGGACATAGAGACATAGAATTTGATGGCAATATGGTCAGCAGCAAAGGAGGAGAGCTGGATGTCATTGTCCACCTGGGGACTAATGACTTTGCTATGGGTGGGCTGGAATAGTGCAGGGAGGTTTAGGGAACTGGAGGGGACTTTGACAAGTAGCTCACTCAGTGGCTTTCATTGAGGTGCTTCCTGTCTGGGATAGGATAGGATCTCCACATCAGGAGCTTCAACTCATGGCTGAAGGTGCAGAGAGGAAAGATTCAGCTACATTGGGGACTGGTGACCCACCTGGGAGGGTGAGGGCCTATACAGTGGTGATGGCCTCCATCCATCCGGAAGAGAATCACAATCCTCATTGAATGGATTAAATATTACTTTGATGGACATTATGTAAATTAGCAAAGAGAGGTGACAGAAGGAATCACAGTCCTCATTAAATGTGTCAAATATTACTTTGATGGACATTATGTAAACTAGCAAAGAGAGGTGACAGAAGGAATTGGGGAGTCAGAAACTGCCCCCCATGCATGTTGAAGTAGATAATAAGGAGAATGCAAAGGAGAGGAATCACCCAGGATGTAAATCAAGAAGGAAGAAGGGTGGTAGAGATAAAGGGGAAGGAACTGGGGCATTAAAAAGAAAGAGAGGAAAGGAGAGAGGGCAAGAAGGAAAAGGGAGCAACCAGCAGAGTGGAAACAGAATCTGGAAGGTATGTAAATGCTTGAAGTCTAGGAAATAAGATTCTGGACCTAGAGGCCATCATGGCAGAGGCGGACCTGGATATTGTGATCATTACTGATTCACAGTGCACTGAAAACAATGACTGGAACATGGCCATACTGGGCTGTACTCTGTTCAGAAAGGACCAGGTGGGAAGGAAAGGGTGTGGTGCTTTTATATGAGGGAAAGCATAAAAGCCATGGAGACGCACAGAATACAGGGGAGGCTGAGGTACTATGGTTCACCCTGAAGATGGGGAATAGAGCTACTATTTGGACTGGAGTGATCTACAGACCAGCAGCACAGAGAGAGGAATTTGATAAGGTACTGTGGAGCCATTGGCACAGGGAATGCCGGGGAGGCTGAGGTACTGTGGGTCACCCTGGATATGGAGAATGGAGCTACTATTTGGACTGGAGTGATCTATAGACCAGCAGCACAGAGAGGAATTTGATAAGGTACTGGTGGAAATCATTGATAAGATGGCTGAAAAGGGAGGTGCTGGTGGTGGGGACTTCAATCTGCCAGATGTGGACTGGAGCCTCACAGCAGCAGCTTCAGCTAGAAGCAAGGACATCATGGACTTTCTGCAGAGGGTGTTTCCCAGGCAAATAGTCAGTGATCCCTATTGTGATGGGGCAATACTGGACCTGGTACCCCTAAATAGTGAACTCACATTTACTGGCGCAATACTAGAGCTCCAATCTCCAGCGCCCCCCAATGTTTCTTTCACCTGTTGGATTCTCTACCCTTACATAATCGTTTCCACTAGATGTCTATTCCATCTCTCCCCTGTCTCTCCTGGCTTAGTAGTTACCGTCCCAGGGTTCTCCCTCCCGATACTCCTCTGATCCCTCTTACACTCCTCTTTCAGCTGTCCTCATCAGGATATCCTTGGACAAAAATTTAAATATCCACTACTCGCACAGTACAAGTCGCATTAAACTGTTCCACCAATGAGTTGGTTTAGCATTGTTTTTCATAGTTGACAATGCACTGGCTACTCACGTTGCATTATTTTTCAGTGCTTAACCAACTCAAGAGCAATGTTTATAAAATGTTTTTCAACTCATTTGGAATGTATCTATAGTCCAGTCACAGTGCAATGCAAATCTGAGTTTTAGCTTTTAAGAAACTGTTTTTGCAGAGCTTTGTGCTGGAACCAGCAACACTTATGCAATTCAGTCAGAAATGCTACAGCAACTCATTGAAGGGACAGTTTAATGTGATTTGTACTGTACCCTTACCAACTAGCTGATGATGGCTAGGCAAATCCTAGTAGTGCTGCCTCTCACTCTACTTGGTGTTCTTGAGCAGTCGTGGAAACCGCTGCTAGATATAGCTGCCACCAGTTTGGGAATGCAGACCCTAATGATTTCACCTGCTCTAATATGCTAGTCCTACTGGAGAGATGCATTGATGTTACCCCTTCACTGATCCCTGGACTCTCCGTGCCCGCCACAGCATCTGTTGCCAAGCGGTGTCATCTATTTATCTACAATATCCGTGCTCACATCCCGTAAGTTATGGTACCTAATACTCTAGTGCTCATACTTTCTGGTGATATTGAGCTAAACCCAGGTCCTCTGACTAATCAAGTAGCCATGAACTGTGCTGGTTATGACATGAAGGGTCTGGCGCCTTGTCCACCTCAACATCAGGAGTCTACTCCACAACCATGCAGAACTCAAGCATGGATGACAAACTACCGCCTGATGTTATCTGTGAATCAGAGACCTGGCTGAAGCACTCAGTCCCAGACTCCTGTTGCCTGATACCAAACTATAACATACTCAGATGTGACAGGCCACCCCAAAGCGTGCTGGTGGTGTGGCAATTAACTTTAAAAATAACCTTAACCTATCCTTAGTAACTGAAAATGTAACTCTTCGTGTGAGTCTCTCCATGCTATACTCAGTCTAGGAGCCAAGAAGCTTCATATCATCTGTGCCTATAATTCCCCAAATGTGGGCACTCTGGCCTAGTGGAATTGCTGGACCACATGACCACTATTGCTGGGGAAAAATGAACTCCTAAACCTCGGGGATATGAATGTAAATTGGTTGAGCAAATCCAGTGATGTTCTGCAGTCCCTGTGCAGCGTTACAACCTGCATCAGGTCATTACTGACCCTATGAGGAGAATCAACAAATGCTAGTTCCAGCACCCTCATTGATTGGGTCCTAACAAATTGTATGGACAGAGTTGTGGCAGCAGGAACTTTGCCTGGCGCTATAAGTGATCATTCCCGTATTCTGTATATGGGTCCTCTACAGTCTCCTTGTCTCCTCCAGGCTACATATCTCTCAGGAACTACGCCAACGTGAATCATACCCATTTTCTCTATGATGTCTGTCAGAGTGACTGGTCCCCTGTTTTCAGCCCCTAAGTACGGAAGATGCCCTCCACTCTTTACCTGAGTGAATCTGTATTGCTTCAAGAAAACACACCCCTCCTCACTCGCTGTGTGTACGAGGTAAGCAAACCAGATGGCTGCATAAGGACCTCCTCACATCCTTCAAGGATAGGGATAGATGCTGGAAAAGCACAAAATAACTGGACTCCAAGCTGACTATCATGCCTATAGGGAACAGTGCAAAAGTGCAAAAAGCTGATTAGGCATGCAAAAGCCAGTACTGTAAGGCCAATTAGTAGATACAGCCGGTGACCCCAGAAAATTTTGGCCACATATTAAAGCGTTCCTCAGCTGTAAGCAAATACACAGTGACAGTGACATGATACTGAAAGGAGTGCACTGTACGGACTCATACACAATTGCTAATGCATTCAATACTCACTTCTCAGACCTCTCCAATTATACATTTGCTTTCCCACCTGTGGACTTAAAGCCTGAATCCCCACCCCGCAGAATATACCAGAGAGGCCATCATTCTACTTTAAAGCCATCTTCAAAAAGTATGTCCTAAATCTTCTCAACACAATATCAGATAGTACTGCTGTTGGGTCCGACTGCCTGGAACCAAAACTCTTAAAACTGGATGCCCTTCATTGTGGAACCTCTAACCAGAATATTATTCAATGTGTCCCTTGGCGAGGCACCGTGCCTAATGTATGGAAACTGACCAAAATGATGCCAGTTTTAAAAGGGTGACAAGAAACACATTGTAAAGTACTTGAGAACTCGTTGCAGTGCAGGTGACTGACTACCTCGCCAGATATGACCTCCTTCTCTACAAATCAACATGGCTTCAGAAGAGGCCACAGTACCCAGACTGCCTTACTACAACTAACCAATGACACACTTCATACCATGGATCAAGGACTCCTAACTGGTGCAGTATTCATTGACCTAACAAAGGCTTTTGATCTAGTTGATCATACATTTCTGCTAGCTAACCTCCTTTCCTGGGTTTCTCCTCTAAATCTGTAAGCTGGTTTCATGGCTATTTCGCCTAATAGGACACAAGTTGTTAAATTCAATTTGGCTATCTTAGATAAAACAATCGTCAGTGTTGGTGTACGCGGGATCTATCCTTGGACCTCTTCTCTTCTCGATCTATATGAATAACATAACATAAAACACTTCCTGTTCATCGTTGCTGTATGCTGATGACCCGTTCTGTATACCAGCTCAACTGATGTCCGAATCTCAACCATAAGCTTTCCGTGGATTATCCTAAATATCCAATTCTGATCACCAGCAACGGCTTGTTCTCAATATTGGGAAAACTCAGGCTATGCTTTTGGATCACCTACCAAGCTAAAAAATACTCAGGATCTATTCAGAATTTCCTGTGATGATGGTACCCCTTTGGAGGTGGTAAACTCTTTAAATACCTGGGTGTCCTACTTGATGAATCCCTTAGCTATGAGCCCCATATCACCACTACATGTAAGACTGTTAATGCCAAACTGGTGTTAGCCTATAAAGCGAGCCATACTCTGACCTCCGCTGCACGGTTGGCCATTGCCAGTGGCATCCTACTCCCGTCACTCACTTACGGAGCCGTAGTCTACTGCAGTACATCAAAATCTTCCCTTCGCAGATGGGATACAACTTACAATAATACATGTCAATATGCCTCTGCATACTCTAGGCTAAAACATCACTGCCTGCTATACGCTGACCTAAAATGGCCCCTCCTATGGTCCACCAGCTCCTATCTCTTGGGAATCTTCTGGACTGTATACTTAGGTCCAACACGCCAAGCTCCCTTGCCTCCACGCTAACCTCAGTCTACCTCCTATGTCCTCCGATCTTTTGACCTCTCCTTGCTCCACATTCCTAGATACAAAACCTCCAAAGATAAATCAGGATTCTCACATGTGGCCCCAGTTACTGGAACTCACTGCCCCCTGATATGCGCATGGCCCTAGTCATGCCACTTTTAGGAAAAGCCAGCTCACTCCTCAATGTACATGCCCAGTGCACCTGTTTCAACCCACCCTAGGTCTTGGCTACCCTCGCTATGCCACTGTGAATTTTCTCTTGTATTTCTGCTACCCTGCATCTATCTGCCTCCTTACCTCTTTCTACCATGCCTCCTCTCCCATTCCTTCTCTCTCCTCATCTCTCTTCGTCCATCTCTTTCTACAGTTTCATATTTCCATTTCCTGCCTCCTGCTCCTCCTTCCTTTTTATTTTGTAGGAAGTTAGCTGATTGTATGACATACTCGATCCAAACCTTACTCCTTGGCACTTCTGTACTTTAATTTGTATACGACCTCACTGTAAACATGTGCACTTACCATATGTTTGTATAATATTCTTACTGTGCCGTGAGACTGATACTGTGAAAGCTGTTATCCGCTCCTCCTGTAATTCCTATGTTGTATATTTTGACACTGTATCTTGCTTTGTACCCATGTACTTGTACCTCCTATATTGTGACCTCCCAGGTCGTTCCTGACAATAGTCATGTCTGTGTCTAGTGCACCTACCCAATAACCAAAACCAAATAAATAAATACAAGACCTGGTACTCACTAACAGAGACAGTGTTGCAGACGTCAAGGTGTCAGGTCACACACGGACCAGTGATCACTGTACACTGAGATTCAGTATCAGGATGGCTGCAGAATTGAATGACACAAGTGTGAGGTCCTGGACTTCAGGAGGCAGATTTTAAAAGGTGGGTGAATGCCTCAGGGATGACCTAGTGTGAGGGTGACTTAGATGGGGTGGAGAACATACTAACATACTATTTGCCAGCAGATTAGGCCTTACGGTCTACTCGAGTCTGCTCGAACCTTAGATCCTTAGTTGGGTGCCGAGGTCCTCCCAACCCTTGTGCTCCAGAAACCCCTATCATCCATCCCCACCCCTGGGACAGGCTATCATCTGATACATCCACTTTCTGTGTCTGTCCCACCTCTCTTGAAGCCCTCCACTGTGGATCTTTGAACCAGCTCGCCAGGCAGTGCATTCCAAGGGTCCACCACCCTCTCAGTGAAAAACCTCCTCCTGTTTTCCCCTCACCCTTCCACCTTCCAACTTCAAACCATGCCCTCTGGTGATACCTCCCTGCTTTAGTCTAAAGATCCTCCATGTTTACCCTATTTATTCCCTGGTACTTGAAGACCTCAATCATGCCCCCGCTCTCCTCTCCTCCAACGAAAACAGGCAGAGCTCCTCAAGTCTGTCCTCATCGTCAAATCCCTAGCCCTCTTATCATCTTAGTTGCCCTCCTCTGTACCCTCTCCAGGAGCTGTATGTCCCTCTTCAAGTGTGGTCTCCAGTACTGTACACAGTACTCAAGGTGTGGTCTAACGAGTTCATTGTACAGCGGCAGAATCACTTCCTTGCTCCTAGAGGTGATCCCTCACGATGCATCCCAACATCCTGTTTGCCTTGCTAGCCGCCTCCTGCACTACTCAGAGTTATTCATACATGCATCCACCATTACCTCTAGGTCTTTTCCCTTCCAGGGTGTACTGTGTTTAGGTGCTTCTGACCAAGATGCAACACCTTGCACTTGGTGATATTGAAATTAATTTCCATGTGTGAGCCCAGCTTTCCAGGGTGTCCAGGTCCCTGCAGGCCAACCTCCCTCTTCTCCTCAACTACTGCTCTCATCTTGGAGTCATCCATGAAGAGACTCATTTCACACCCTATACCCTCCTGATGTCCGATATGTATGCATTAAACAGAATCGGACCCAGGACCTGAGCCCAAGTGTACCTCTACTACCAACCTCTAGGGTTCGAGAGCTCCCCACAGACCACTACTCTCTGGGTGCGCCCAGCTAGCCAGTTTTCAACCGCCTGACCATCAAAGGCCTACTCCTAACCCCACCAGTTTCTCCACCAGACCATTGTGGGGACAGAGTCAGACCTTGCTGAAGTCCAAGAATAATACATCCACAGGCTTTCCCCTGTCCAGTTCTGATGTTACCCATTCGTAGAACTCCACAAGATTGGTTTGACATGCTCTACCTGGCACAAACCCATGTTGCCGACTATCTAGACCTCCCACCTCCTCCAAGTACACCCCAATCGTTCCTTTAGTATACTCTCCATTAATTTTCACACCACCAAGGTCAAACTGATGGGTCTATAGTTACCTGGTACTTCCTCGACCCCATTTATGGATTGGCACCACATGTGCCTCTCGCCAATCCCTAGGTACCCTCCCTGTCTCAAGTGACCTGTTGAAGAGCTCCGCCAGGTGCAGCCACTATGTCTGCCAATTCCCTTAGTACTCTCGGATGAATACCATCCGCCCAGGAGATTTGTCTTTCTTTAGAGCCTTGAGGGCTAACCACACCCTTTTGGCGGGTAGCATCATCCGTCCACCTCCACCTTACTGGCCTTTTTATCCTTATCCAGATGTGACACGCCTGAGGTACCTCTCCTCCCTCTTGCTCCATTTCTGTTGCTCCCCTGATCCTGCTCACTGCCTCTTCTATCCCCTTTATGCCTTGCTTTGTAGATATCCCATCCCTCCCTAGTGAACACAGAGGCAAAGTACTCATTAAATACCTCTGCCTGGTCCCTGCCTCTTCCACCCACCCTCCTCCTGATCTCAATCTGCTGAGCTGGCCCTTAGTTTTCTCCGCTCCCCAATGTCGGAAGAACCCTTTTCCCTCCATGTGTCCCCTGTGCCAGCCGCTGCTCTTACTGGACTTTGCTCCCCTCACCATCCAGGTGACTTTTCTAGATGCAAGATGGTACATTTCTTTATCTCTATCCCCTCTTGTTGTTTTATATTTTTGTAGGCCGCCTTCTTTTCTCTGACTGCTACCTGTACCTCACTGGACTACCAGCATGGTTTATGTGACCTTGCTCCTTTATGTGTCAACTTAGTGCAGATCCTGACTGCCTCATGAAGTCCCGTTTATGATCTCCATCTCCTTTCCACACTTGTCATTGATGTAATCCTTCAAGTGATCCTTGAGAATATTTCCCATGCCCACAAAGTCTGCTCCCTGAAGTCCACTGCCAGTGTCCTAGATCTCCCCATGCTTATTTGAAACTAGACAGTATTGTGGTCACTCCCAGTCAGGGGTCCTGTACAACCAGGTCCCTTACCAGATCCCCATCTGCCAGAACCACGTCCAGGACATGCCCCTCCCTTGTGGACTCCATCACATGCTGTGTTAAGAACACATCCTGGAAGCCGCTCCAGCAGCCTCTGCTCCTTGGCCACCTTTAGAGGACATGGTTCCCCAGTTTGTACCTGGCATATTAAGGTCCCCATCAGCACCACTCCTTCCCTTTTGTCCACACTGGACAATGATGTCCAGCAAACCATCCTCTAGAACATCACTCATCCCGGGGCCTATATTCTACACCCAGCTGGACCTTATCTCCTGCTGGGGATCGTGAGGTGACCCATAAGGCCTCCACGTTTCCTCTGCCTCTTCTACCCTAGCAATTTCTATGTCATCTCTAATGATCATAGCCACTCCACCCCTCTGCCCTCCTTTCTGTCCTTCCTAAGCATAGTGTACCCCATCGTTTAGGTCCCAGTCATGGTTTTGTTGGCCCACATCTCCATGGACCGCCACCACATCAACCCCCCTCCTCGAACTGCATGGCTTGGAATTCTGGCAACTTGTTTCCAAGCTCCTGGCATTTACTAACACCAACCCCACCCTTATCCCTGATCCTTTTTGTTGAACCCTACCCAGATTCCTTATAGTTTCATCCTCCTCTGTCCTCCTGAAACCTCCACCCCAGTCTGTTTCCTCCCCTTGGGCTTGAAGGCTACTCCTCATCTGGAGGAGAGGGCTTCTGTCAGCCCTCCTTATCCCTTCCCTCCTCACAAGTTTAAACCCCACCTTTCTTGAATGTAGTCAGCCATCCCCTGTTTAAGGACTTCCTTCCCTAATGGAGCAAGATGAAGCCTGTCCTTGGCATATAGTCCCTTATCCTCCCAAACTCCATTCCAGTTCCCTAACACCCCAACCCACTCTCTCTCCCACTTCCTGAGCCAGTCATTAACCTCTGTGAGCTTCATTTTTTTCTCCACTGAGGCCTTTGGTACTGCAATATCTCTGAAAAGGAAATGTTGCATCCATTATCCAGACAGACTCTGGCAAGTTCTTGGAACCATGCTTGGATTTCCAAGACGCTATTTCCTCTGGATCGTTAGTTCCCAAATGCACCAGGAAACCGGTTTCCCACAATCCCTAACCATTTCATACACATGAACTTTGCCTGTGCACTGTCAGCCCAGAGATACTCACTACCTTCACCTGGCTATGGCATCCACCCCCTGTCCCTCCCACTGGATACCCCTAATCATCGAGTCTCCCAGTAACAGAACCTTAACACCGCCATCATCCTTATGGTTACCTCACTATGCCCTCTCAGCCCCCATCCCCCTTTATTCATGATCTCAATTCCATGGGAGTCTTCCTGCCTTATTAGAGACCCCTTGTCACCCTCCACTTTCTGCCTCCTCGTTATTTTGCCCACTTAACTCAAGCCCCTCTGAATAGGTGTCCCTTTAACCCTCTTTATCTGAACCATTTATCCTGGCCCTGATGGTTTCCCCTTCCCCACACCGCCATCCTCCCCTTGTAATAGTACCCCTGCCTCCAGAGGCTCTCTGTGGGTCCCCTTTAGCTAGGGCCTCATCTTGGTACTGACCCCCTGCTGAAGGGGCTCTTCCCACCTCCTTGTCTCCCAGTTTCTCTGCAGTCATGCTCTCCTCCCTCATGTCTGCAATATGTTGCATCTTCCCATTTGCTTAACATTTATGTTTCCTTCTCCTCTGGGGCTATTTCTATCCTTTCCATTGCCAGTCTGTGATGCCCTGTGGGTATCCGACTCCCTCCTCACGGCCTCTGTATAAGTTTCCTCATTTCCACCAACCCTTCCTCCCCTCTAGGTTGCTTAGTAGCTCAAATTTATTGTGACACTCTATGTAAGCCTCTACCAAGTAACCCGAGTTTCCCTGACTGCACCGCTAACTGCCCTCTTCTTCCCTCTTCCTCTGTTCACCTTAGAGCTCCTTCCCACAGTCTGCTGTTTTAGGCTTCCCCACAACAGCCCTCCTGACTCTTCCTCCTCCACTCTCTTTGAATTCAGAATGTTCACCCTGTAAGCTTTTCCTTAGCGCCAACATCCCTATCTAAGAGTCCTCTGTCCCCATATCCCCCTCCTGCTTGCTAAAATAGTACCACCTGTAATTTCAGAGCGCTTCCCAGCCTCCCCTCAGCCGCAACCTTCTGCTGCCCATATCCACACCCTTATCCTTGGACACCCCCAGCTTACTCCTTAACCAATATACCTCACTCCTGATACAAGACAACTGTCTACAGAGTGGGCAGCCTCCCTCTCCAGGCCCAATTGAGCATTATTGCCATCCCACAGCCTGTGCAGCCTACAACCCTTCCAAGATGCCTGCTATGGTGGAATATGGTCACCCTGTTTATCCCCTCTGTTTATAATGGCACACCCCTTTTCCCAGTCCTTTTCCCTGAATACAGTTTCTCTCTATACTGACTGCAGTTATTTACAAACCCAATTTCAACCCCACCAATAAAGTTCCTAAGTCTCTCAAACACATACAGTCCAGTGTGTGTGTAAACATCAGGTACCGTATGATGTCACAGGTCCATCAGTTCCTGTTGCTTCAATTTCAGTCCCAAACAGAAATACTCAGCCTTTCAATCCCAACCCCAGTGGCTTTTCAGTATTTAAGAAAGCCTACAAAACAGGGTGCATGGGAGGCTTTTACCAACACCAGGCAAACAACACATTTAAATTTCACTCTAATTATCACTGCCAAACAAGTGTTCCCAAGCCTCAAATGCTACAATATCACAGCCCAAGTAACAGTTCTAACTCAAGGTAATAATTTTAACACACAGAACTAATTTCACGTACAAAACTATTCAAATATTTCAGTTAAAACAGAATATAACCCCAGACCTCTGTCCTTACCAGCCTCCTGCTTATGACAGTGCATGAAGACAAAAGGAGCTTAGCAAAAGCAACAAACCTCTGCATCAAACAAGTGAGCAAATGCAAGAGAAAAAGTAACTGCTGTGGTTCCCAAAGATGTGGCTGAAAAGGTAAAAGCTAAAGAGTAGCATTTAGAATGTATAAGGGATGCAGAGGAAGAAGATAGGAAGGTGTATTGGGGAAGCGGAAGGTCTGAGGGAAAGCAGTAAAGGCGCAAATGCAAAAGACACAAACTGACAAGAGGACAGCTTGAAGGAAATGAAAGAGGACAAGGCATTTTTGGTATGTAAGGAAAAAGAGGAAGACAAAGGTGCAATTGTAAGGTTAAAAGGTGAAGTGGGGTACTGTGCAAAAGGGCATCAGGGAAAGGCAGACATCCTGAACAAATACATTTATTCAGTATTCACAGAGGAAGGAGAAGGGAGAGGCCCCAAAAAAGCAAAAACGTTGGAGGAGGGAAATGGAGACTAGTCTTTTTAGGAGGTGAGAGTACTGAAAGGACTTGCTAATCTGAAGTTGGATAAATCAATGGGATCCGATGGTGTGCATCCAACGGTATTTAGGGAGCTCAGAGAAATACTGGCTACACCCTGGCAATTCCATTTAACAGCTCACTGGAAACAGAAGTGGTTCTTGAGGATTGGAGGATGAAAGCTGTAGTACCACTACACAAAAGTGGTAGCAGGGAGAAGTTGGCAATTATAGATCAGTCAGCCTGACATCGTGGTGGGAAGGTTAATGGAATCATTACTGGAGGAAAGGACTGTGAAATATTTTGAATCCAGCGGTTACAATACCCAAGACAGCATGGTTTCACAGGAGGAGGTCTTGTCAAATGAATCTGATATATTTATTTGACTGGGTGATGAAGGAACTAGAGCAGGGTGGAGCAGTAGACATGGCCTACCTAGATTTCAATAAGGTGTTCAACACCATTCCACATAGGAGACTAGTAAGCAGGCTGGGTAGCTTAGGAATGGGTCCAAAGGTGGTAAACTGATAAGAAATTGATTAGGATAGGCTACAGAGAGTGATGGTAAACAGAGTTTACCCCAAATAAGGCAACGTGACCAGCAGGGTGCCGTGAGGATCAGTGCTGGCCTGCTCCTCTTTAATGTCTTTATAAGTGACATTTCAGAGGAGGTTTAAGGGAAGGTCTGCCTTTGAGAATGACACCAAAATCTGCAATAGGATGGACACTCCGAGGAGGTGGAAAGGATGAGCAGAGGCCTGAGAAAACTAGAGGAGTGGTTAAGGTATGGCAGTCAGATTTCACTGCAAAAAGGGCAAAATAATGCACTTAAGGCACAAAACCCAGGGATGGAATATAAAATGAATGAAGCAGTAAAACATAGCATTTGAAGGCAGATATCGTTTGTCCTATCCAGTCTACCCATTTCGCAACCTACACTGTTGCCATAAACGTGCCAATCTACAGCTCCTTCCTCCACCCTCCCTTCCTTTCCATTATAATTCTCTTTACTTATCTCTATGCATTCTGGAACCCCATTACTTTTGCTGGACGGCTGTTGTTGAGTTGTGGATTCTTGAAACAACCTTCCTAGGAAGGGTTTGAGCCAAAACAGTGGTGGGGTTCAAGAATGCATGGATAAGCATAAGGAATCACAGTGGATTGAATGAGGGAGGGAGAAGGAGGTGTAGATTGTGCATTGTCTTTGGTAACTGGGTGTAGGGAAAACTGGGCAGGCTGGATGGGCCAAGCAATCTTTTTTCTGCCATTAAATTCTATATTTCTGGTACTGATGACCACCAGTAGCAAAACAAGACCTGAAGGTTATCATATCTGATGACCTAATGGTAACCAGGCAGTGAGATGAGGCAGTAGGGAGAATGAGTGGGATGATGGGGTATAGGAGGGTATCACCAGCAGAAGGAGGAGGTGGTGTTGCCTCTGTGTAGATTGCTGGTAAGATCCCACCTAGAGCATTGTGTCTAGTTCTGAAGACCACATATCCAGAAGGACATAGAGTGGAGGCGATCCAAAGGAGGGCAACAAAAATGGTGTAAGTCTGCATCTAAAGCCCTACAAAGAGAGACTAAGGGCCTCAATATGTACACCTTGGAACAGAGGAGGGAGAGGGGTGGGATATGATACGGACCTTTAAATACCTCATGCAGGTAAATAAGGTACAAGACAGTAGGATTTTTTAGAAGAGAATGTGCTCAAGAACAAGGGGCATGCTGTGAAGCTGGAGGGAGTAAATTCAGGAGAGATGCAGGAGAGGAAGAACGTCTTCAAAGAAAGAGTAGGATTCCTGGAACAGTCTTCCAACAGAGGTGGGGTAAAAACAGTGGTAGGGTTCAAGAATGCCTTGATAAGCACAAGGAATCTTAGCGGAAAGGAAGGGGAGAAAGCTATAGATCAGGCATGGTCTGCAGTAATAGTGTAGGTAGGAGAACTGTGCAGACTGAATGGGCCAAGCAGTCATTACCTGCCATCAAATTCTGTGTTTCTTGTATGATTTTGAAAACTGAAACAGTATGTGAAGTACATTGAGCTTACCTCCCTTCCCTCTTCTGACGCTGTGTGTTGTTGAAGAACAGTAAGACTTTGCAGGAGATGGGAGATGTTAAGCACATTTATGTTTGTAAACTGAACAAATACAATGATTAATTTAATTGAAAGATGGTAAACATGCCAGGTTCTTCCCATTTGGAAGTCAATGAAGAGATCTTCCATAAGAGGTAATGATCTTACCTTTTGATGTTAGAAGTCCACAGATATCAGTATGTGAGCTATCCATAAATTAAATCAAAGCTAGCCATTTCATGGAATCATGAGATAGAAATGGTGTCACTGAGGGCAAGCTTACATAACATACAACTTGCCCATCCTGTCCATGGACATCATTTTCTGACTCAGGAGTCCTTAAAATGTTTCTGGTATTAAAATATCTACACTACCTTATGAGGTAATATCATGTGACCCTGATGTTGTGTGACCTCCACTGGTTGTTTATGAAGTGGAGAATCTCCTTCAAGCTTGGTCTTCTCACCTGTAAAGTCCTATATGGTGTGGGTCCTAGCTATCTGAGCAATCTCCTGACTTTGATCACCTTCTCCAGTCCTCTAAGAAAGGCATCCTTGCAATCTCATGGCCGGCTACAAACATCTGTGGCCAGGTTCACAAAACCAGCACGGCACAGCACAAAAGCTTGTGCTATGTTTTGCTGTTGTACAGGTGTGAATTCACTATTCACAGTCAGATAGCACCCCGCTAACTGACTTTGAATAATGCCAGGCAGGTCAGCACTAACCTCTAAATCCACTGCTAATCCCACTAGCACTGCCCCGACATCTAGCCAGTAGAACGCCCAACAATGAATAGTGCAGGCTTCTATTTTCTATTCACAAATGTGCCTATTGCATGCAAGGTACTATGTGGCTATTTGCATGCCCATTATGGGCTGATTTACATAGACTGCAACAGGAACTAAAGGCACCTTTCCCATCGCCAACTTGAGAGTAAATAAATGCACAAGCAGTGATGGCTAGTGGTCCCCTCCATCGCTGATCAGCAGCCAGGTAAAAACATTTGACTTTCTGGTGGTAGTGGTCCACCTCCCAGTCTCTGACCACCATCCCTTTCATAATAAAACAAGTATCTCTGGTGGTCTAGTGGTCCTTCCTTGTCCCTGCTCATCAACTGCAGTGCCTTTTATTAAAACAAAATCTCCCTGGTGGACCAGTGGTCCCTCCCTACCCGAACCACCATCCCTTTGTAATAAAACAAATGTCCCTTGTGATCTAGTGGTCCCTCCTGTCCCCGCTCACTGATTGCCATCCCTTTCATGATAAAAATCCCTCTAGCAGTCTCTCCTTCCCAGTTGCTGATTCCCAGCTTGGGAAATACAAGTGAAGGTGCCCTGGTGGTGGTGTGCCTCCGATTGCTGAGCATCAATTGCTTGCCTGAGTCAAGTGACAGAAGGTGCCCTGGTGGTCAGTGGTCCCTTCACCCACTGATCACCATTCCTACACAGAAATAAAGTAAAGCAGTTCCCTCTAGCAGTAAATGTCCTGTCCCCCACACTTTCACCTCTGCAAGATATAAAAATTGTTTCTGTGGTTGCTAGTGGTCCCTTCTCCCACACTATCAACCACACAATATGGACAAAAGTGTCCCTGGTGCCCATTGTAACCCCCATCCTGATTCCCTGTATGGGAAAGTGACCATTTCCCTGGTGGTCTAGCGGACCCTCCCTATTCCTGATCCCCTGTAAAGAAATTATCAACCCACCCCTGGTAGTCTAGTGGAACCCCCAAGCCAGGCAGGCAGTGTCCTACAACCTCGCTCCCCACCTCATCCCATACCTGAGCCAGCGACTGGCACAGCTCTCTCTCTCTCTCCCTCTACAATGGATGACCCTGACTCAGATACAGGATGAGGGGATTGGGTACTCAAAAGGCTGAGAAGGTTGGAGTAAATAAGGCATCAGGGCCAGATGGGCTTCACCCCAGGGCACTGAGATGAATGTTGGGGCACTACCAGGGCATCAGAAAATCTTTGAACTAGTCTTTGCTGCTAGGTGTTAATGGAAGACTGAGAGTTGCACATGTAGCCCCCCGCCTTTACAAGGGAGAGAACAAGGGGACTTGTAGAATTACAGGCCAGTTAGTCTGATCTCTATCATGGTGAAGTTGCTTGTGCTCAAGGAACAGAGCATGGAATTTCTTGAAGCTAATGACCTACATGATAAAGACAGCATCGCTTTGTTAAGGGGAGACAGTGCCACACAATCCTCATTGACTATGTTAACTTAGTGTTGCGGGCAGTGGACAAGGGACATGCTTTGGATGTCATCTACTAGGACATCAGCAGTGTCTTTGACTTGGTGCTGCACAGGGATTTGCGAAAGAAGCTGAGGGACCTTGGATTAGGAAAGAGCCTATCTGATTGGATACAAAGTTGGATGAGGGAGTGAACACAGAGGGTAGTGGCAAATGGAACTCATTCAGGGTTTAGGAAGGAGGCCAGTGGTGGGCCACAGCTTTCAGTACCTTGACCAGTACTTTTCAGTATGTCCACCTGTCACTCTGAAAAGGGCACACAAAAGGTCAACATATTCAAAAATTAAACAACATTATGTAGCAGAGGTGGATGTGGAGGAGAGGATTAAAACAATGAGAAAGAACCTGCAAAAGTTAGAAATGTACCCAAATTCAGTGCGGAAAATGCAATTCATATTGACAAAAAGAACCCCAAAATGGAGAACTGGACATGAGGTGTCAGACTGTACCAGACAAGAAAGGAAAGAAACCTTTTGGTAATCATTAGCAAGTTTCTGCAAGACATTACCCAATTGCAACAAAGGATATGCTTACATAGAAACATAGAACATAGACTTTGACGGCAGATAAGGAGTGCTAGGCCCATCTAGTCTGCCCATTTCTACCTACAGGATAGGCCAGATCCTAGTTAACCAACAGTCTATTTCTTCCTATCCCCCACAAGAATTGCCTTATGTCTGTCCCATGCATTCTTGAATTCTCCCACAGTTTTAGACCCCACAACCTCCTCAGGAAGACAATCCACTACCATCTCTGTGAAAAATAATTCCTCACATTGCCCTTGATCTGCCCCCCATCTGTAAATTGTGTCCCTTCGCTCTTGCACGCCTCTTTTCTGAAAGATGCTACCTCTTGGACTTTGTTGATTCCACTGAGGTACTTAAAGTTTCTGTCATGTCCCCTCTCCCTTTTTCCTCAAGGGTATACATATTAAGCTCCTTTAATCTCTCCTCATACGGCTTCTTTGCAGACCCTGCACCATTTTAGTTGCCCTCCTCTGACTGCCTCTATCCTGTCTGTGTCCTTGCGGAGATGGGGTCTCTAGAACTGGACACAGTACTCAGATGGGGTCTCACCAACTGTCTGTACAGAGGGATAACAACTTTCTGTTTTCTGCTGCTGATGCCTCCCTATACATCCCAGTACACCCCAGCCCTCCCTACTGCCTTCTCACATTGCTTGTTAACCTTAAGGTCATCTGATATGATTACCCCAGGTCCTTTTCCTTTTTGTTGTTGTTACTACCTCTCCACCCATTGTGTATTCTTCCCTGGGTTCTTGTTTCCCAGGTGCATTATTTTGCACTTCTTTGCATTGAATCTTAGCTGCCATACTGACCATTCCTCCAACCTTGCCAACCTTTTCATCCTTTCCGCCCTCCTTGTGTATCAACCCTGTTGCAGATCTTTGTGTCATCTGCAAAAGGCATTTTTCCTTCCAGTCCCTCTGCAATGTCACTGATAAAGACATTAAAAGGACTGGACCCATACTGAACCCTCAGGTACCCCACTAGTAACCCCTCTTCTTCAGAGTGGACTCCATTATAATTACCTTCTGTGTCCTGTTGTCCAGCCAATATTTTACCTAGGGCTACCATCCTGGGACCCACTCCCAGGCTGGTTAATTTGACTATTAATCTTTTGGGGTGGGACTGTGTCAAATGCCTTGCTAAAGTCTAGGTAGGCCATGTCCACAGCCCCTCCCTGGTCTACTACTTTGGTCACCCAGTCAAAGAAATCTATTAGATTCGCTGACATGACCGTCCCACTGTGAACCCATGCTGCCTTGGGTCCTGTGCTCCACTGGCCTCTAAGTACTCAACTATTCTTTCCTTCAGAAGTGACTCCATCACTTTCTTACCACAGAGGTCAGACTGACAGGTCTTTAGCTTCCTGCCTCTGTCTTGGTCCCACTTTTGTGAAAGGGAATCACATCCCCTCCTCCAGTCCTCGGGTACCACACCATCCTCCCATGATTTATTAAAAGAGTAACCAGTGGTTTCACTAGTTCCTCCTTAATTTTTTAGAATTCTGGGTGAATCCCATCAGGACCCATTGTTTTGTCCACCTTTAGTTTTAGGAGTTCTTGCAGAACCTTTCTTCTGTGAAAGGACTAGGATCGACCTCCTATCAAGAGTGCTTCTGTTAATTGGATTAGGTACTTCCCTCCTCTTTTGTGAATACTGAGCAGAAATATTCATTCAGTATTCCTGCTTTTTCACTGTCCCCTCTGCCCACCCACTGTTCATTCTATTCAGCCTCACTATCCCTCCCTTTGTCTTTCTACGCTCGCTGATGTACCTATAAAAGGTTTTATCCCTCTTAACTGAGTTGGCTATCTTTTCCTCAGTTTGGGCCTTTGCTATTCTGACTTCCCTCCTGCTTCCTTCTGCCTTAACTGGTACAGCTTTCTGTCCTGCTCCTTCTGTGTTTCCTTATACTTCCGAATGCTATCTTTTTCTTCCTGACTTTCACAGCCACCTCTTTTGAGAACCATAGTGGCTTTTCTTTCATTTTGATTTGTTTATTGCCTACACAAAGGCTTGTTGCCTCTGTGATGGCAGTTTTGATAATTCCCCATTGTTGCTCTACACCTCCTTCTAGCCTGTTTGCTAGTGCTTTTCTGAGGCACTCCTCCCATCTTGCAAAGTCAGCCCTCCTAAAGTCCAGTACCTTCACTTTTGTGGCTTGACTCTGTAGCTGAGTTTAACGTGAACCACACTGTTTGATGGTCACTTGTCCCAGATGGCAACCCACTTCTAGATCTGAGATCCTCTCACTGCCTCCGCTTGAGAGCACGAGGTCTAAGATTGCTCCTCATGAGTGGGTTCCAAACTAGCTGTCTAATGCCTGCCACCTGTAGGGCATCAAGAATGGCCCTGCTCTGGATGTGGCTGCAGCAGATGTGCTCCAGTTAACATCTGGCATATTCAGATCTCCCATCAACAGTATCTCCTTTCTCTGCCATTCTAAGAATGCCTTCTATCATATCCTTGTCCATTCCTTCCCCTGACATGGGGGTCTGTACACAACCCCTGTGCGGATTGTGGTGCCCTTTCCAGTCTCCAAGGTGACCCACAGTGCCTCCTCTGCTCCTGTTTACTCTTTTGTTCAATTGCTTTTATCCCTTCCTTTACATAGAGAGCTACTCCTCCCCTCTTCTACCCTGCCTGTCTCTCCTGTAGGTTATGTACCCTGGTATGTTAACATCCCAGTCATGGTTCTCTGTGTACCATGTTTCTGTGACTGCTACGATTTCCAGGCATCCTCTTACATTAAGGCCACCAGCTCAGGGAGCTTATTGCCCAGACTACGGGCATTGGTACTCATTACCCTCCATTTCCTGATGGTCTTACTCCCTTTTTGCCCCATCCTGTCCTTCTTGCCTTTGTCACTTTCTCCATTTACCCCTGCCTTCTCCTACTCGACACCTCTATGTTGGTGTTTGCTGCACTTACTACTGTGATTATTTGGGGCTAGGATTTTCCTGCTCTTTTCCAGTGCCCTCCCCTTGGCTAGTTTAAAAGCTTGCCAATGAAGCAGTTAAACCTATCACCTAGGATCCTGGTTCCTCCTGGACAGATGCAGCCCATCATGCCAGTATAGGCTTTCATCACTCCAGGTGGACCCCAGTCCCCAATGAAGCCAATCCCTGAGCTCCTCACCAGTTTTTCAACCACTGATTGAATCCCATGGTGTGGAACACCCTAGCCTCTCCTATGTAATAGATGGGTAGCACCTCCGAGAAGGTTACCATGTGGCTACTTGACTAAGGCCCCTCCCAATTCCACAAACTCTTCCTGCACTTCTCTAATCCCTTTTAGCCAGGTCATTTGTCCCTAGGTGGACAATGACATCCAACTCCCTCCCTGTGCAGCTGCTCCAGCAGCAGAATGCAGTGTCAGGGATTTACCAGTAGGAGGGAGGAGCATGATCATGCCTCTCTACAGATCCCTGGTAAGGTTACACCTACAGTACTTCATGCGAGGGTTTTGGGACCCCATCTCACGAGATGACCACTCAAACTGATACACAGTATGCACAACAGAGCTCGTGAGGAAAGGCTGAGGTAGCTGAAGTGCTCACATGATGCCAAAAGGGAAAGAGCTAAAATGATACAGAGACTGCCTGGAAACAGTCCAGATGAAGGCAACCAAATGATACATGGTATGCAGAGAAACCCTTATGAGAAAAGGTCCAGGCAACTGAAGTACTCGTGACAAGGCTACTAGGAAAGGCTGAAATAAGACCAAGACTGCCTGGAAACAGTGCATAGGACGGCCACCAAAATGATACATGATATGCAGAGAATACTTTATAAAGAAAGACTGACTAGACTTAAGTACTCACTTGAGGCTTGAACAGAAAAGAGAGAACTGATAGAAACATTTACCTACCTCAAAGGCATCAGTACGGTGGATTGTCAACAACTGTTCAAACTCAGCATAGGGACCCATGCAAGGGACAAAGACACAAATTGTCTGGGATTAAGTTCAGCAGAGATTTAAGGATATAATTCTCCGTGGAGAGGACAGTGGACAACTGGAATAACTTGAGAAGGAAAATGCTTGAGTCAGAGATAGCACAGGGATTCAGAGCAAGGTGATAGGTATAAGGAGTTGTGAGAGCGGATAAAGCAGAGATAGTACAGGGATTCAGGGCAAGGTGAGACAGGTATAAGGAGTTGTGAGAGTGGGTAAAGCAGAGATAGCACAGGGATTCAAGGCAAGGTGAGATGGGTATAAGGAGCTGTGAGAGTGGGTAAAGCAGAGAGCACAGAGATTCAGGGCAAGGTGAGACAGGCATAAGGAGTTGTGAGAGTGGGTAAAGCAGAGATAGTAGGGATTCAGGGCAAGGTGAGACAGGTATAAGGAGCTATGAGAGGGATAAAGCAGAGATAATGCAGGGATTCAGGGCAAGGTGAGACAGGTATAAGGAACTGTGAGAGTGGATAAAGTTGCAAATAGTCTAATCTGCTAAAAGAAGATGTAGATTAAGACCACCCAGTGATAGGCTGGAGTGAAAATAAGCTGGGCCAGGTCAGAGTAGACAAACCTTCAGTGTATTTCTGTCTGTAATTGTTTCTGTGCTTCTCATTTTGTAAAGAACAGGGGTACAGAAATATGAAAGTATGGAGAGAACAGATGCAAAAAGTGCAATTATGGACAGAACACAGTGTGTAGGAATAATATGCAAGTCCGAGAGAACAAGGTGTGTATCATAGTATCATAGGTGTTACAAGCCAATGAAGACATTGAGTTCATAATACTTGCCAGAGTTAATTATTTTATGCAAAATTTAACTGTGTCTTCCATTACCAAATCCAAGTTATGCTTAAAGGAGTCAATGTTAGGGCTACTTACAACCTCTTCTGGGAGATGATTCCTTATGGGGACAATCCTATAACTAAACCAGTTCTTCCTTCTTAGAGTATTCCATTTGCCTAGATGTAATTGTTGGAATGACTTCTGTTACTAACTCTACAGTCACTAATGGCTATTCCAAGATCATTACTAAGAGTGGGTTCACTTCGTGCTTTATAGATGAGACACATGTCTCCTCTCAATCTTCTATATTATAAGGTATACATGTTCAGGAGTCTCAGTCTATCCTCATATGGCTTGTCACCCATCCCTAAGATGGCTTTTGTGAATCTTCATTGGACTCTTTCAACTCTCATGATGTCCTCGCGTAATAAGGAGACCACACCTGGGCACAGTATTCACAGCGGCCTTACTAAAGCTATGTTCAAGGGGGACATCACTCTCTAGTTCGACTATGTGTACTAAAATACAATTAATGGTATGATTAGCTTTATTAATTTGGGTTCTCAGTGTGATCTGAATTTTAGGTCAGGGCTGACAGTTATTCCTAAGTCTTTCTCTTGATTTGTTATGAGTAGGGTATCAATCCCCAATTTGTAGGTATAGCATTTTTTTTCTCAGGTGCATCATTTTACATTTGGAAATGTTCAAAGTTAGCCTGTTTTTTCTGGACCAATTTAATATATTATCTAAGACTAACTGAAGGGCAGAACTGTCAGATGTATTATTTACCACAATACCTATCAGACAGTCGTCTAGAATTTTAGCATCCAAATGCTGGGGTTATCAATAGTAAGGAGGAAATACATATATATATATATAGATATAGATATATAGATATATAGATATATATATATATATATATATATAGATATAGCAAGGGCCCAAAACAGACCCCTGGGGACCCCACTTGTAACAGGAGCCCAATTAGAATATTCTCCATTGATGATGACTCTGTTTTCTTCCTTCCAACCAGTTGACAATCCAATTTACAATGTTGGTTTTATTTTAAATGCTGTAGGAATACATAAGTATGGAGAAAACAGGGTGTATAGGAATATGTTATAGAGAGAACACCATGTTCAGGTGCAGGAATATGTAAGTATGGAAAGAACGGTGTGCATAGTCATACATACATCTGAGGGTCCAATGTTAAAATCATGCAACAAGATGAGCATGAGTCATTTCAGCGCTTACATGTTAGCACACATTCACGTTAGCATACTTATATGATAGCACTGTACAAAATAGTGCTAAGAACTTTCATAGTCATTTTACTTACTGACTCCCAATCAGTGTCCCATGTTTTGGGTCTATCTGTGTCAGCTGATGATATGTATGAGTCATTAAACAAAAAACCTCTCCTTTATGGATGACATCAAAAATTAAAAAGGAAATAAAGAAAAAAATAGAATGTATAGAACAGCAAAATTAAGCGGTGATGAGGGAAGTTGGGTGAAATATAAAGAATGTTTAAGGGTTACAAAAAACACATCGAGCAAGCGAAAAGAATTATGAATTTAAGCTAGCTACCAAAGTAAAGGATAACTATAAATCATTCTATTCATGATATAAATAACGAAAAGGTAATATAAAAATATTGGCCCCTAAGTAATCAAGATGGAACTATCATATTGGACAACCAGTTAATGGCAGAACATTACAATTACTTTGCTTCAGTTTTTAATCACCCTACAATTACTACACCTCAATGCAGTATGGCATCTTGCAAGCTGATTATTACCCTAAGGGAATGTGATGTGGAAAAAATTAAAGTTTGAATCAGAATAAAGCCCAAGGTCCTGATCAATTGCATCCTAGGGTAATAAAGGAATTAGCTGAACAACTGGCAGGTCCTATAACCTACCTTTTTCAACAATCTATAAAAGAGGGGATGTACCAGAAGCATGGAAACAGGCAGTGGTTATCCCTGTACATAAAAAGGGATCTATGCAGGATGTGGAAAATTACAGGCCAAGTAGCCTAACTTCAATTTTGGGCAAGGTACTGGAGGGAATTATAAAAGATTATATTATAGATTTTCAACAGCAGACTGGGAAAACGGATAATACACAGCATGGTTTTGTAAAGGGCAGATCATGTCAGACAAATCTTGTTGAATTTTATGGTAAAGTAAATAAGGCCTTGGAGCGATGGGAGCTCAGTGGATGTGATTTTCCGGACTTCACTAAGGCCTTTGATAAAGTGCCACATGATAAACTGATTGATGCACTTAGCACGTTGAGGATACATTCTGATATTGTTCACTGGATTTGGTCTTGGCTTATGGGTAGACGGCAGAGGTTTGTATAAAGGAAGAGTACTCAGGATGGACAGATGTAACCAGCGGGTTCCACAGGGCTCGTGTTGGGTCCCTGTATGTTTCGATATATCGGGTCTATGCGTTCTGCACGGATGTATGGCTTTCAAAATTTGCTGATGATACCAGATTGGGTAAGGTAATAAATGATAAAGAAGATGCAAATGTACTTCAGGCCACTTTAAAAACTTGGAAGAATGGGCACTAAGACAAGGGTCAACTTTCAATGTGACAAAATGTACTGTTCTGCATATTGGTAAGAATAATACAATGTTCCAGTATAGGTTGGGAAATAAGTTATTAAAGGTCGTCACTGAAGAAAGAGATTTGGGAATTAAAATATGCAATAACTTAAGTTTAGGCCACATTATAATCAAATAATAAAAAGGCTAGTAATATACAATATTGCATAAAAAAGCACATTAGGAGTAATAAAAAAGAAGTTCTTTACCACTTTACACATCATTGGATGCCCTCATATGGAATACTGTGCCCAGTTTTGGGCTCCAGGGGCAGGGCGATATAAGATCTTTGGAAAGGGTGCAAAGGAGAGCAACACGGAGGATAGCTGGGGTCCAGGGGCAGGAGTATAAACAGAGGTTGTCAGTCTTAGGCCTGTATACTTTGGAGTATCATAGAATGCGAGGTGATCTATGTTTAATATATAGGGCACTTAATGACCCCACACTCTGGGAACAGCTAAATCTTGTATTAAGGGATCAACGCTACAGTACTAGAGCTCATTCACTACAGATTAAACCAGATAGGTTTAATACACTTAGGAGGAAGCATTGGTTAACTGTGAGAGTGGTTAAGATCTGGAATAAGCTTCCAATTGAAATAATAGTTTGTAGAATGTTGGAATCTTTTAAGATGCAAATTGATCAATATATGATCAGTAATAATATTTTGGTTATACATAAGACAATGGCGAGTATATGGACTATAGTCTTTCAAAACTCTGTAAACCTATGAAACCTATGAAATATGTATGGCACCAGGCAATGGGGGAGGGTCATATACAGCAGTGCAATACTGTCCTCCCAAATAATAATTTCCTGCCAATCTCAATCCAAACATCAGTTTCCATCTAATTGTACTGAGCTAATAGACTAGTTGGACACTGCATTCTGGAGAAAAGGTAGTCTTTATTGACAACGTTTTACAACTGATTTCATGCTTCATTAAAATGTTAATCTTTTGGGAAATAAAATGAAAATGACAGCATGTGGTAAGGGGGCAGTGGCTCTTGATTTTGATGAACAGTCTGTTTCAGCAGTGACAATACAGGCAGCAGTGATGACACTGAGGGACACAGTTCTGTTACACCAGCAGCAGCAATCTGGTGTGTTCTTTTGCAAGTGGAGGCTGCACGGTCTTTCATGCCTGCTACAGCTTCTTTGACTGCCACAATTGCTGGGTCAGGGACATGATTGTGCTCTACAGATTTTTAAGTCCCTCTCCCATTCAGATGAAGTCATGCAGTTCAGTGCCCTTATATTATAGGGTTGCAAAATATATGAGTATGGCAAGAAGAGAGTGTGTAGGAATGTGTAAGTCTGAAGAGAACATGGTGTGTATGGATACGTAAGTATGGAGACAACAAAGTGGTAGGAATATATAAGTAAGGAGAGAACACAGGGTACAGGAAAATGCAAGTGTGGAAAGTAATAATTTGGCTTCAGAGGTGCCAGTCTTTACCCATAGTTTGTGATGGTATAGCCATTCCACTGGCACAAGCAGTAGCGATGCAGCTAGTGGTGCCAAAGAACCTGGTTCAGGAATGAGCCCAGAGAATTGGAGGATCGGCCATGGGGTGGAGGATGAGCTTCTAGAGACTGCTCACCTCCTTAGAGGTCTGAGGGTCAGGCAGTCAGCAGTAGTCTGACTCATAGCAGCGACTAGGGGTCCGTGCACCTGACACCCTGTGCACATGTGGCCTTGGAGCCACTGACACACACATACACAGGGAGACTGCTTGACGTGCTCTGATGCCAATCCATGATTGAGTTGCAGGGGAAACTTCAAAGGATAACCTTTCTTATCAGGCTGCAGCTTGACACCAGGACCCTGTACCGCCTGCATACAGAAATGACCTGAATTGTAAGTCCCAGCCAAGGCTTATAGGGTGACATGGTCACTGTCTACAGGAGCCCCTTGTGAGGGCAAGTCATTTTCCCCTGGACTGGGCAGCTGGGAAGGAAGTGTTTGGGTGAAAGGAGGTTCCAGAGATCCGTATTTGATATATGGTACATGCCTGCTATGAAACAGAGTTAAAAAAGAAAAAGAAAAAATGTGATGATATTCTGGTGGGGTTATGAATCATCTGTCAGCTGTCATGTAAGAGCAACTACAGGTACAATTCATAAATTCCTTGGAGGGTCTTCACCTTCATTTAACTCTTATCAATAAAATCTGTATTATTAAGTTTCTGCTCTTTTTATGTACAGGATACAAAATCCCAAAAAGAAACTGTTATTGCTATTTAAGGGGAGAAGGAATGCCCACCAGGTGATGTGGAGGGTGACAAGACTGCAAAGCAGAAGGATCATCTTGAAGACACTCTTACCAGTAAGTGGATGACTAGATAATAAGTTTATATAGGATTTTGCAACTGTTGATGACTGGTGGTTAGTAGGAATAGTGAAAAGTGTAGAGTTGGATGATCAGGAGTATGGAATTATGAGGAGGTAACAACATAGAAATATAGAATTTGACAGCAGATAAGGACTGCTTGGCCCAACTAGTCTTTCCATTTTCCTATTTACTATAATACCATAAACCCTACTTAATCTCCGCCTTCCCTTCACTTCGCCTTCTCACATGCCTACCCTTTGTATTCTTGAAACCCATCATGGTTTTTGCCCCTACCTTAAGTGGAAATCTGTTCAAAGAATCCACCACTCTTTCTGTGAAAAGTTTGTTTTGCCCAGGGTTTTGTATGACTTCGGCCTGGCTTTAGCCCCTCATGACTGTTGGGAGGGACATCCTATCTAACAATTCAGTTAGGTTAAGATAAAGCCTCATTGGGGTAGCAATACATAAGGCTAGTAATTTGTGATGTTCAGAGTCTGCTATTTCTCCTGCTATGATTATATCAGCATTTATTTGGCTTATTAGTAGAATTTTGTTTTTGTGTATAAATACATCATACTCATCATAATCTCCCTGATGAATTTGGTCTTGAGTGAGAGGTGCAGGACAGTGTTCTTTACCTATTTGAGCAAATACTCTTACTACTACACAGGTTGTATTTTTCATTGTGATGTCTAGGACAGTTGTAAATATTGCATGCTGCAGTGGCAGTGGCATTTAATTCTGGGTTGCACCAACCCAGATGTTTGTAATTGGTATGGGACAACATGAGCTTTGACATGATAATATGTGTTTATAACCTTCTACAGTAAGCTTTACTGTTCTTGTATGCCAATATAGCAATAATCATATCTGCTCTCGTCTTCAGTTTCTAAATCAGAAACTGTATGATCTAAAATATTAATGTGGGACTCTAAATCCATGATCAGATAAAACGCTTTATTGAATCACAGTTTTCACTGACAGCATGTTATGCCGTATGACAAGCAAAAATATACCGGATGGGAGAATGAATATGTATTCCTAACCATAGATGCAATGAAATAAGAATAAATAAATGAAACCATTGCACATCCTGTCCCTATTCCTTATTGTTAGGGATTTAATAGCAATTCCACCACCAGCAGGACAAACCTGATCCACATATTGGAGGTTCTAGGAGGAGTCTTCCCAAGATCAGCTTGTCCGTAATGTCTAGCCAAACTTCAGAATGGAGATCTTTCTTTATTTCAGTATTTTTGAGGTTGTTTTTTATAGACAAACACTAGTTAGATTCTTTTCGTGCAATCTTGCTCCTTACTGACAGTCATTTTTAAAGATACAGTGAGCATCAGATCTTGGCCTGTTGTTGGAATTTTAGCTAGCCTAGGTGTGGAGTAACAAGCATAAAAAACTACGCTTAGGGCTAACACTCTATCTTAATTGCGAACTGCATTGATATAAAATAACTGATAAATTATAAATATACTTTAAAATGATTGCAGAGATACAGGTTAAGCAAGGAACAAAAGTTAAAAATATTAAAGAGCTAGTGTAGTTCAGAAACTGCCTAAATTAATCATAACTTTCAGATGTAATTAGCTATCACTTCTTGTAGCTCAAGTATTTTTCTTTTCTGTTTGCTAATTAGAAGATTTTCCACCTGGCAGTACTATGGTGATGTGTGGAGCAGCACTCTGTCTGGAAAAAGAAAAAAGTAAGTTCTGTTCCTCCCACTACATCAACACTGAGACAACACCCACTGTGACATCAATAGTAACCAATGAGAAGCATTTTACTGCCAGGTTTTACTTTCACATGAAGCAGCAGGGACAGGCTCTTCTTGATGTCTAGAGATGTCACAATTTCCTGCATTTTGATTGGTAACTTATGAAAGCCACTGCTCAGACTGCAAGGACAATATTGCTCCAAGGTGTTTGGTCTCATTTCCCATGATGTAGAAGTAGGAACAGAACTGACTTAATTTTTTTTTTTTTTTTTCGTCTTTATCCTCCTTACTGCCTCCGTGCCCCTCCTTCCGTCGCTCATGTCCCCCCGGTACCTACCTTAGGGATCTGCCCCTAGAGTGCCCATCCTCCTCTCCTCGCCATTACTGGGGTCTGTCCTGTAGGTGGTCCGTAGGACTTAGGGCGGACTTCATCTAGACTACCGGAGGGTGTTTTCTGGTTTTTCTCCCGACGTCCCCACTCCCCGGGACGCCTTGAGCTAGGGACGTCGTCCCTGAGTAGTGGCGATGCTTGCACACACAGACCCTCATGCACCACGCGTTCCCCTCCCGGCTCCGACGCGAAGCCGCCTCCGCCTCTTTCCTCTGCCGTGCTTCCACCGCTATGGAGGAGTGCAGAGCGCAATGCGCCTTGGTAACTCCACCCTGAGGGAGGAGAGCATCCGACTGGGACGCCGATCCTCCCTCCCGCCGACCTCTCGGCCACCCGAGTCCGCCTCGACCCGGTCGCCGCGCAGCGCGAGGTGTGGCATCCAGCGCCTCAACCTCAGCGCCACCGGCCGGCTGACTTAATTTTTTAGCCTCTGAACAGAGTGCTGCTCCACACGTCAGCCCAGTACTACTGACAGGTGGAAAATCTTCCAATTAGCAAACAGAAAATAAAAACATACCTTAGGTATAGGAAGTGATAGCTGACTGCATCTGAAAATTACTGTTAATTCCAGGTAGTACACTAGCTCTTTAGTGACACAAATGTCTTCTGACCACAAGCTTGGGTCCTGACCTTTAAAATGAAATGCATACAGTAGAGGTGTCAAGAAGCTAAGACATAAACAACAGAGGTGTGAAAACTGGTAAAGGCAGAGATGTATTTTATGTAAAATAGTCTGAGCAGGATTCTCAAATCGATGTGGCAGCATATCCGAGATGCACCAGCGCATCCCCACTTGTGCACTGGTGCAATTCTGGCAGAGGACCTATGTGCTGGCACATCCCTGATGCTCCAATGCATCGCAGATGCGCTGCACACCACCCAGAAGGATGTGCGACACATCTGGAGGGGCTGTGCAGTGGATGTGCCATGCATATGGTGCGCAGCCCCACTTACAGCCTGACTTGGAGAGGCATCCCGGGAAGTCTGGAGATGTGCTTCCCAAAGATAAGTCTAAGCTAAGTAGACTTATGGGATTGCCACCCACAGGCAGGCTGCCATACTGCAGACAGCATCATGGCTGCCTGCCCACCCTGGCAATCCACTGTGCCCTCTGCCTGCATCCCTGTAAGACTGCCGCCCCTGCAGAAAAATTGTAGAAACAACAGAACCCACCCGCATCCCCGTAAGACTGCTGCTCCCTGTGGTGAAATTGTAGAAACAGCAGAAACCCCTCCCTGCTTGCATCCCCATAAGTCTACTGCTCCCTGCAATGATATTGTAGGAATAGCAGAACCCACCCTCCCCACCATGATCCAGATGCACCAGTGTCTGCCTCCAAATGACCCCCAGTAGCCCAACAGACCTCCACCCACGCAGGCACTCCCAACCCACCCTGCTCCTCCCATCCCAGTATAGTCCCACCATTGGCAGGCAGCTCAACCCACCCTCATACCACCACGGCTGCCCACCGACAGTGCTGTCTGTGAGCGACAGCTACTGTACAACTGTACGTCCGTTGGTTGACCTGTCTCTGGCTGTGAATGGCATCTTCGGCTCAGTGCATTGGGAGATGCACTGCCCCATTAGTACCCAGCCCGATCACGGGGTTCACCGACATCCGGGCTGGGCACAACAGTGGTATGCACAGAGGTAGTTAGCCAGAGCATCCCTGGTGCATCTTCTGTGACTACCACTGTTTGTGCTTGGCGATCTCATTTGCGCCAGGGCATCTGAGATGTGCAGAGCGCAAGTCCTTTGAGAATCCTGCCTTTTGTATTTTACTGGAAAGTTCTGACCTTTATAACTTCTTTTATGGGTCCAGCCCAGTGGTGCTGAGGGTTGAGGTGCTGGACACCACACCTCGCACCATGCCGGCGACCCATATTTGGGAACAAGCATGGGCCATTGTAGTAGGCGGGAGGAGATGGATTGAGCATCTGATGGACTGCTCTCCATCTCCGTGAGGGGGATCAACAGCCGGTGCACACCTGCCCCTAGTGGAGGCTGGGGCTCAATGGCACAGAGCCATACAAACACAGGGGCAGGGACATGGCAGATGCTTAAAGGGGTGCGCACGGAACAGCGATGAACCCCCATCGCAGGCGCCACTGCACGCCGTGATCTCGCAAGAGGGGAAAAGTGGAAATAGTGGCCCAGATCACGTGGCTTGATGGCGCTCTCCGCACACACGCCTCTCAGGCACCACCTGATCCATATCTGTGCCAGGCGGAAGATTAGGGGGTCCCCGCCTCCCCAACATGGGGAGCTAAGGTGGTGGCTGCAAGGAGCTCATTGTGGGTGGACAGCAGCCGGAGGAAGGAGAGGAGGAGGAGAGCTGACCAGGGTCACGGTGGAAAAAGTACAAGTAAATAAAAACATAAATAACTTCCTTTATGACTTCTTACTACTTAAAATCTTTTATGTTTTGAACAGTAAACTCTTTCATACTTTGTGACTCCTAACTTCTTAGAACCTTTCACACTCTATAACTCTAATTCTTAACAAGTAAGCAGTAAGATATGTAACATGTTTTATGCTTCATTTAGTTCATATTCTGCAGCAATTCCAGTACTATTGCATATATCTCATGTTCGTTCATTGGTTCAGCCAAGATACTGTCAATGTTTTATCCCAATTACTGGATAACTTCAAGAGGGGTGCTAGGCTATGTTCGGGCCTGAGATGTGTTTCAGGCAGTGCAAGTACTACTTTACATTTCCTGAGTCTCCCTCCAGCTTCATAACATGCCCCTTGTTTTCTAACATCTTTTTTCCTGAAAACGGTTCGCTTTTGTACCTTATTCATACCCATTAGGCATTTAAAAGTCTCTGTCATATCCCTCCTTTCCTCCCGGTGTACATGTTGAGGTCTTTCAATGTCTCCTCATGGGGTCTCTGACCCTGCACCATTTTAGTTGCCCTCATCTGGCACACCTCTACTCTGTCAATGTTCTTTTGGAGATGTCATCTCCAGAGTTGGACACAGTGCACTAGGTGATGTCTTGCAAAGATTTATACAGTGGTATCACCACTTCCCTTTTCTGCTGGTGATACCCCAGCACTCCCTATGCACCCTAGCATCCCACTGGCTTTCCTAACAACATTGTCACATTGTTTGACCACCTGTAGGTCACCAGATAGATTAACCTTGACCTTATCAGGTCCATCTTGTAAATGAGCTTTGCTCAATGATGTCCGCCTGAATAAATAAAGATTTTGATTGATTGATTGATTGATTGAACCCATGTCTGTTCCTGTTTCGTGGTAGCAGTACCACTTCCCCATCTCGCACTCCACCCCTGGTTTTCTGTGCCCTAAGTCATCAACTTCATCAACTAAAATCTGGAATGATTTTAGCATTCAAACAAAAATGTATGTGGCAATGAAGCTTAATTTAACCTGGCTCTAAAGCAAGAACATACAACTAGATGTGGATGCTGTGACTAAAGATCCATTGTAAACTTTGTACATGTTGTTACCAACAAATATCTATTTTGCACATGTCAGAGCATGTTTAAAATGTCTATATGTATTCTGTTTTTGCACAGGTTAATGTATTTGTCATCTTGTGTGTTGAAATTAATTGTTTATTGTGCTATTGGATTGACTCTCTGTGACTAGAAGTTTGTATCATTATAAGGAGCACCTTGTAAATAGCACTTCGTCTGATGGTGTTGTCATACTTTCCTGACTGAAAATAAAGATTTGAATACTTTCTAAGTGTATGATTTGACCCTTTTCACATTGAAACTTTGTTGCCAAACTCTTGACCACTGCTCAGGCTTTCTTAAATACCCATTCATTTTTTCCACACACACCTGGAGTGTCTACACGCTTGCAGATTTAAGTGTCACCTGCAAAAGGCATACCTTTCTTTCTAGCCCCTCTGCAATGTTGCTATAAAAGACATTAAAATGGACTTGTCCCAGTATGATCCTTGTGGCACCCTACTGATCACCCTCCCTTACTCGGAGTGAACTCCATTTACAACTACCCTCTTGCCAACCCAAAACCAATTCCTACCCAGTTTACCACTTTCAACCCACTCCCAGGCTGCTCAACTTGTTTATGAGTCCCCATGTGGAACAGTGTTGAAGGTCTTACTGAAATCTAGGTAACTCACATCCACCACTCCACCCTAATCTACTTTCCTGGTCACCCAGTTAAAGAAGTCTATCAGATTTGTTGGACATGACTTCTCCATACTGCTTCAGATCTTGTAAGCCCTGGTTTCAAGGTATTATATAATCCTTTCCTTTAGCACTGATTCCATTAATTTCTCCACCACAGAAGTCACGCTGGCTGGCCAGTAATTTAGATTCCTCCTGCTACCATGTTTGTGAAGTGGCACAACATCAGGTTTCCTAATGTCCTCCAGGACCACTCCTGTCTCCAGTGAATGGTTCAACAGGACTGTCAGAGGTGCAGCCAGCACCTCTCTGAGCTTCTTCAGTATCTTTGGATGTATCCTGTCTGGCCATTTTGCTCTGTAAATGGACAAGTGCCCCTCACTTCCATCTATGCTCCTGTCTCTATCTGTGGCCCTCGCCTTCCTTCATCTGCAAACACGAACAAAAATATTTGATCAGGATGTCTGCCTTTTCTTGTCCTCCTCCAAACATTTCTCCCTTCCTTCTTAGCCTTACAATCCTCCCTGGTTTTTCTCCTTTTGCTTACACATCTGAAAATGCCTTGTCCCCTGTCTTTCCTGCCTGGACTATTTTCTCCTCTCTTTGTGCCTTTACACTCCTAACTGCTTTCTCTGTCTCCCACTGCTTCTTGCGATACACCTTCCTATCCTCTAATCTCTGTGTCTCCTTATACCGCTTATTTATTTATTTAATTTTGGTAACTAGGTAAGCCCACTGAGACCATGTCAGTCCCCTTTTCAGAGGTGACCCCGGTTATTATACTTACATACAATAGAAATGTGATTATGGTATACAAAGGTATATCCAGTTTCTCTCTCTCTCACTATACAATGTTCACTTATAGTAATTATTTACAGGTCATTGAATACAGTCATCATTCCTGATGTGTTAATCCATATAAGACATCAATGGTTACAGGTTAACACATAATTTCCATCAAGTGCTAAGGGGTGCTGGAAGAGGTGTCACACAGCAACTGCATTGATTGAGCTCTGAGGGTGCACCTGAGCCTTTTAAAAGCCAAAAGGGATGTGCATTCCTGTAAATTACTGGAAGTGCATTCCAGAGGGTGGAATGCTAGCAGGAAATGATCTTAGCCCCGGGATGTTCAGACTTTTGGCACATCAAGGAATTTGTGGCTCGTTGATCCAAGGGACCTTCTGTCTAGTTTATTCAATAGTGATCTGGTCGGGCTTGTGGGAGCATTTCCTGCCTCAGTTTGAAGGCCAGACATAGCAATGGGTACTGTAATCTCCCTTCAAGTGATGACCATGAAAGGGCATAGAGCACCTGGCAGTGATGTTGACCGGTGGGCTCCTGATGCAAGTCATCTCACCCAGTGATATAATGTTCTAATCTTTGCATTTCCCCATTTGACAGTTTGCACACCGTGCACCATAGAACAGGATGGGTAATAAGGTACCTGTTACCACCTAAAGCCAGAATTCTTGTGTAAGGAGGGTTTAATCGATACAACAGACCGCTGCTCCTGTCTACAGTCTTGATCAGTTGGTCGATGTGAGCCTTGAAATGCAATTTTGATCTAAAGTTATGCCTAGATACTTGATGGATTTGGCCACCTCAGCATTAGATCTGCTGGTGAGAGTAGGTGTCAGGATCGATGAACTGTGGGCTCTAATTTTGTTGGACCAAACAACAGTGCCATGGCTTTCTTGCTATTCAGCATGAGGTTGTTTCTTCCCAGCCATCCTCAAGGAGTTGTAGGTCATTTGTCAGCTCAGTATTTAGTGTCATTACGCCTTTGGAGGACCTATATAGTACTGTGTCGCTTACATAAGGTAATGTTTGCCTCACTGCAGTTTATAGGCATCCTGTTCATAAATAGGGAGGACAGTAGGGGCTCTAAGGTGGACCCCTGGGGACCTCTTCCAGTATCTGTCATGTGCTAGAATGAATTTTCTTCGTCTAACAATTTGGGTCCTTCCCTGGAGGTAGTCAGTGAGCCAGTGCACTGCCAGGCAATCTGGGCCTATTAATTTAAGGTTCTCAATGAGCAGTTTGTGATCAACCAGGTCTAAGGCCTTGGTAAGGTTAATGAAGAACACATCAATTAATTGGCCTTGTCAAGAGCTGTGAATATGTCAGAGGTGAGATTGACTAGGGCAGTGTTTGTTCTGTGGTTTTCCTGAAACCATGTTGTCTAGGTGTGACTATATTGTGACTGTATCAATGTAGACTATTAGTTGATTATAAACAATTATCTCTAGTACCTTGCTCAGGTTGGAGAGAAATGAGATGGGCTGGTAATTCCCAGCTTTTCTGAGAGGGCAACCTTATGTATTGGTGTAACTAGGGCCACTTTCTAGAGTGTTGGGACTTTCCTGTCTAGGATGGCTGTATTAATCAGCCATTTGATTGGAGCTGCTATAGCTGGGGCAGTGATTTGAGCAAGCTAAGTTCTAACTTGCGTCAGCAGATCAATAGGTTTTGATTTTCCCAGAGTAATTTAAGTGTCTCTTGTTTTGATGTGATCTTGAAATGGAAGTTTGGTGAGTTGGGGTTATGTTGGACTCTGTTTGTGTGGGTAAGGGTGACCCTGGGTGGTGGGTCTTGAATTTGTTCAGGTGGATGAAGAAAAAGTTAAAAGCATTGGTGGCCTCGGCTGGGTTCTTTAGAAAAGAGTAATTTTGTTGTTATATCACATTCGCCCTGGGCTGAATGACCTTTGATAAGGGTATTGATTTGCGACCAAATTTTGGGGTCTGAGAGATTGTCTCTTGTAGGTTTCTAAGGTATTGTGTTTGCTGCTCTTAGCTCATTTTGCATTTGTTTTCAGTTCCTTGAATGCTAATATTTTCACCCATACATTTCCAGCAACCTATTTTGAGAACTATAGCACTCTTTTTTTCCTCTTGCTTTTAGCTTATTTGCCAGAGGCAGAGGTTTGTTGACTTCACTATTGCCCTTTTGGTTTAGCCCAATGTACTCAGTTCCATCCATGTCCCTACCCCTGCCAGGACATCCCTGAGGCATTACATGTGTTTGTAAAAAAATGTTGTAGGTGCCGTATTGGTCCTTTAAGAACAGATCCAGAAACAAATGATTTGATACCTTTATTGGAGCAACATGGATGTTGCAGAAAAGAACAAAGTGCTCTAGCTCGAACCAACCAGGTCCTTCTTCAGAAGCTTTGTGGCAGTTATTTCAATTATCCCATACTATTAGCACCAGATTATATTGAAAAACAGAAATAATTCTCATTAGTTTAACATATACATTTAAAACATAACAGAATATTATGTCAGAGAAGCTAATTAACACCAGTATGCCTTTAATTGAGGAACCTCAGAAGGGCAAGGTTATCAAGAATTCTCTACAGCCAGAGAGTTCTTGTCACATAAATTTTAAAATGTCTCAGTATGCCAAGAAAGCATTCTAGTGATAAAAAACCTTGGGTGGCATTTCTTTAATACATGTAAGATGAGCTTGCAACTTACATTCCAATTGTCCTGGTATATTAAAGAACGGATAATGAGAGACAAAATCCTGAAATTAGGTCTAACTGCAAGTTGAAAACAAGCCTCAAATTAACATACACATATATACATGATGCATAATAGTATCACTTGTAAGTGTAAGTGCCAAATAAAAAATTTTCAAGGACCCCCAAGAAATGGAGACCATGAGCCTGATAAGTGCAGATTTCAACACAGAGTCCGTGTATAACTAAAATGCACAGAATCAGTCTAAGGAATCTAAATGAAAACCCAAAGGAATTACACTCTTATGAACCCCCAAGTAAATGAGATATGCATCTTAATATGAGCAGATTTAAAAATGTGACAGTGTGTAATCCAACCACTGACAACTAGTAGAAGGAAGTAAATGTACACTTTATGTGAAAACTAAGTGTCCTAGCCACATAACAATTGCCCCATGCCACGCACCCCCACACATTTGTGTGTACATACACCACACCACACCCCCACACACACATATACCTGCACACCCACACAACAAATATAACAAACACAATCCACACACACCACACTGCGGACAACAAACAAAACACACACACACACATACCCACAACACACAAAAATACAACACATACCAAACACACACACACGTATACACACACACACACACACACATATATATATATATATATATATATACACATCAGTATACACACACACACTCAAACGCACTCACCACAGTGTTAATGTGAGAAGTCAACATGTAGATAACCATAAACTTACAAAATCAAAGGCCCACTGAAGAACTAAAGTATTTATGTCCATCTTTTAAAGTAAAGGTCTGTGTAAGTTTAAGTGGAATAATGCTATCATACAACCAACATCAATGTTCAGTCCATCCGCCATCACAAAACAGACTATTCAGTATACAGGGAATTATACTTGTACATCAAGTAATGTGGTCTACTTTATCCAATGCAAGAAATGTCCTCACACAGGTTATGTAGGGAGACAATGCCGACAACTCCGCACTAGAATGTTGGTTGTATGGCGGGCCTTTGATTTTGTAAGTTTATCATCTGATTTCTTTACTGATGCTGACCCTCCAATTTGTACTTCTACTACTGCCTCTCCAACCAAAACCACCCTTCCATTTCAAACTAGTAAAGGCACAAGAAGTCTATAAGTATGTAAAGAAGGCCATTTCTAAGTCCCGAGCAAACAGCGACACTATTGACCTTAAACTTCTGTCCTCACTCTGGAGAAAGTACTGCTCCCCTCACAAAATTTTCAATCTCTCCTCTGCTACAGCCAATTCCCTAGGAAATGGAAGGCTGCAGTTGTCACTCCGTGCACAAAAGTGGTGATAAGTCACTGCCTGGTAACTATCGCCCAATATCAAAACTACCACCTCTCTAAGGCCCTTGAACGCTTGGTGGCGGACCAACTTTCAGACTACCTGAAAAGCACAACATCCTATGCACTCAGCAGCATGGATTTAGGAAAGGGCACAGTATATTGACTGCCCTACTTGAATTCTCAGGAGCAATCCACAATGCCATGGACAAAGGAAACCTAACTGGAGCAGTCTACATTGATTAACCAAGGCATTTGATACAGTTCACCATGGCCTACTTATCAAACAACTTCTATCCCTAGGGCTCTCGAGGTCCTGGTGACTGGGTAAAAATTACCTTGCTCAGCGCCTCAATCTGTAAAGTAGCTGGAGTTCTGTCAGACTCAAAACCGTTCGCTTCAGGAGTTCCCCAGGGATCCATCCTGGGCCCCTCCTTTTCAGCCTTTTCCTAAACTCCCTCCTCAAATCCTGCCCTGAACAATTAATCCCTATGCCGATGATGCCATGATTCTTGCCACTCATAAAGATCCGAACCTCTTCTCTCAACCTTCTGCATGCTTTTTCCAAAGTTGAGATGTGGTTCCTTGAACATAAGCTGGTTCTAAACCACAAAAACTAAATCCATGCTCTTCTCTAACCCAAGAACAAGAAACGCAAGTCCCACTCACCATTAATACATACCTGGGAAATACCCTTGAACAAGTGCCAATTTTCAAATATCTTGGAATCAACTTTGATCAAGGCCTAACCTTTGCAACTCACATTGATAGTACAGCAAAACTATTAATCAGTGAATTGGGATTCTGTATCGAACCGACAGCTTCTTACCCATTCTGCACTGAGGATTGCCATCCAATCTTCTATCATCTCGAGTCGTTGACTATGGCTTAGTTATATACGGATCTGCCACTAGTACAGCACTTAGTCGCATTACAACGCCCCTAAATCAGGCCTGTCGGCTGCTCACTGGTGCACATCGACGTATCCACACATGTGAACTCTATGCTGACTCAGGTTGGTTGCAACCTGAAACCGGATAAAGTACCTTACCTGCCTGATGGCGTAAAAATCCACTCTGGGCCTCACTCCACCCTGTATCCAAGACCTGTTATGCCCGAGCGCTAGCAATCTGCTTTACCAGAAGATCAGAACACCAGCCTCTCCAAGTCCCCCGATGCCGGACTTCTCAGGGACAAAGATCATTTGCCATCGTGGCTCCCAGCTGGCTAAATGCCCTCAGCACTCATATTACTGCCTCCACCTCTAGGTATTTTCAAATCAAGGCTTTTCTCTCTCACCTTGCCACCTCCAGCTCCTGTGACTGCCCTGATTAAACCTCCTATTTTCTCACTACCCACCCTGTTCCGTTATTTGACAAAGACATGTTTGGGAACCTTTTCTCCTACTATTGTCTGCTCCCTGTACCTTCACTTAACCTCTCTGTTCTGGACTTTTTCCTATTTGTTTCTCCTAATCTGGCATGACCTCTTGTAATAATAATGTGATTATTGATATCTCATGTCCTTTTGCACAAGTGATTTGGTATGTATTTGTATATGTTTCTTGCTCTTGACACAACACAAATTGTTGTGTTATCTATGTAACCTTTTGTACTGTACCTAATTGACGTGGAACCTCTTGTACAAGAGCCTCTGGCTCAAAGGTAGTAATTCCTAGAACAATAAACTAAACTAAACTAGAATGAATTCACACAGACATTCTATTAATCACAAGATGATTGAGAAACCAGTAGCCCAGCACTTCTCCCAGGATGACCACTCAATATCAGAAATGTCTGTGATGATCTTAAAAGGACATTTCAACAGTACACAACTGAGACGGGCTTCTGAAATTAACCTTATTTTACTTCTCAATATGGTGGTGGACGATTGAACATTGATGTTGGGTACATGACACATTATTCCACTTAAACTTACACAGACCTTTACTTTAAAAGATGGACATAAACACTTTAGTTCTTCAGCAGGCCTTTGATTTTGTAAGTTTATGGTTATCTCATGTTGACTTCTCACATTAACACTGTGGTGAGTGCGTTTGAGTGTGTGTGTGTGTATACTGATGTATGTATGTATGTATGTGTGTGTTTGGTATGTTGTGGGTATGGGGTGTGTGTGTTTGTTTGTCGTTGAGTGTGGTGTGTGTGGATTGTGTTTGTTATATTTGTTGTGTGTTGTGGTTGTGTTGGTGTGCAGGGTGTGTGTGTGTGTGTGTGTGGTATGGTATATGTACACATATGTGTGGGGAGCGTGGCATGGGGCAATTGTTATGTGGCTAGGACACTTAGTTTTCACATATAGTGTACATTTACTTCCTTCTACTAGTTGTCAGTGGTTGGATTACACTGTCACATTTTAAATCTGCTCATATTAAGATGCATATCTCATTTACTTGGGGTTCATAAAAGTGTAATTCCTTTGGGTTTTCATTTAGATTCCTTAGACTGATTCTGTGCATTTTGTTATACAGACTCTGTGTTGAAATCTGCACTTATCAGGCTCATGGTCTAATTTTCTTGGGGGTCCTTGACAAGTATTTTTATTTGGCACTTACATCTTACAAGTGATACTATCATGCATCATGTATATATATGTGTATGTCAATTTGAGGCTTGTTTTCAACTTGCAGTTATACCTAATTTCAGGATTTTGTCTCTCATTATCTGTTCTTTAATATACCAGGACAATTGGAATGTAAGTTGTAAGCTCATCTTACATGTATTAGAGAGAATGCCACCCAAGGTTTTTTTTTACTAGAATGCTTTCTTGGCATACTGAGACATTTTAAAATTTATGTGACAACTCTCTGGCTGTAGAGAATTCTTGATAACCTTTGCCTTCTGAGGCTCCTCAGTTAAAGGCATACTGGTGTTAATTAGCTTCTCTGACGTAATTTTCTGTTATGTTTAAATGTATATGTTAAACCAATGAGAATTATTTCTGTTTTTTCAATATAATCTGGTGATAGTAGTATGGGATATTTGAAATAACTGCCACAAAGCTTCTGAAGAACGACCTGGTTGGTTCTAAAGCTTGAGCACTTTGTTCTTTCTGTAACATCCATGTTGGTCCAATAAAAGATATCAAATCATTTGTTTCTGGACCATATTTGTAAAGTCAGCCCTCCTGAAGTCCAGGGTAGTGATGATATCAAAAGACTCAAATGAGTAAAGCCAAGAAGAGTTTTTAAAGTAACAGGTTACATTTTATAGTGGCTATCAAACTTCTGGGCCTCTCTTCTCTCTCTCTGGTCGTTAACTCCCGCCTGACATCTGCACCACCTCCAAACTCATTCTCTGTGCTGATGATGCAGCCCTTTTCTGTTAGGACAAAACCCCAAACACTCTCATTAATAAACATCAGTTTGCTTTCAGCAGACTTCACACTTGGTTCACATCAAAAGTTCTTGTGCTTAACTCCAAAAAACTAAGTTCATGGTTTTCTCCAGCCCCGCAAGCCCCTTGGCTTTGACCTCTCCTCTATGACAACCTTAGTAACTCCACTGAAAGAGTCAGTGAATTCAAGTACCTTGGCTTACTCCTGGATAGTCACCTCAATTTTAAGGCTAACACTAGGCTCACAATCAAAAAGCCCACCAATGCCTCTGTATCCTCCACAGAACCAAGCATTGCCTTAACAAGGAATCCAGATCCCTCTTAGTCTCCAGCTTCCTTTTCCTGTCTTCAGCTATGGTTCACTTGTTTCTTCCTGCCTCTCCATCACAAATTTCTTCAGACGTCAAGCTCTACCACAATACTATCAACTTTGCCTCTGATCTCCCTAAACGCACACCACTGTGACCTTTATAAGCTCACCAGTCGCCTCTCCCTTGAGGCCCGCCTCAACTGCAAGATGGCCACCTTCTTCTTCAAACTCTCCCATGGTCTGCTTCCTGATTGCCCTCACCTCTCTCTCTTCCAGACAACCACCACCACCAGGACCATTAGACTGTCCGCCACTCTCTCTATCACTGTTCCTTTCTGCTGGACCACTCAAGGCCAGAAAACATTTTCTTTATGGGACCCAAGCTCTTCAACTCTTTTCTTCCGGAACTAAAACTCTGTCCCTCCACAAATGCATTCAAACACAATATCAGAAAACATTTCTGTCCCACCTGCACCTGCTCGTAGTCCTACTCTGTCTCCCCTTCTGCACTTTTTTCCCACAGTCTGATTATCCACCTCAGGCACTTACCTCTCTTTCTAGCATTACTGTTAATCCATCTAGGCTAGTTTTGGATTCCACTTAAATTTTTGTTTCTCACTGTTTATATTGTTAAACCCTCACTGAATGCTTAACGTCACATTTTATTTGTTAATTCATCAAGGCTTATTCATGGTTTGCCCTTTAATCTAAGTTATATTGATTTTAAGTACCATTGTATTAACCTCGCTGTAAGTTAAATGTTTTAGCCTATGTCATGTCTCATGATTGTTGTATGTAACTAGATGCTTGTGTAAATTGTCAGCAATGTTCACATGCCTTTCCAGTATAACCAATAAAAATGAAATGAAATGAAAATGAACTGTACTAAGAGTTAGTGGATACAACAGAAGACTGACTTCATGGCATCTTTATTCTACGAGGAGGGTGTTCACAGGTATCTGCATTGTAAACATTTTATTCTTTAAAATGAAGGACTTGTAAAGTTCAGAGGACTGAACTACTGTAGTTCAGAATACAATGAAAGCAAGGAAAAGAGTTTCAGCAGAAGAGGGGTCTGAGAAATGATGATTCTAGAACTCTGAGCTGAGTGGCTGTGTTTGAGAAGAGCTCCCAAAGCTAAGTGCTTTTTGTTATAATTTTCAGTTTAAAAATTGTTTTGTTTTATGTAAGTTTAGGTGATTGTGAAAGACAACCCTGTAGGCTCCAGGAAGATATAAAATTTGAAGTGTAGATATTCGTTGAAGTCAGAAGGATCAACACATTTATTTAGTGTGATCTTTTCTACTCTGATGTGGTTAGTTTTAATACTATTTTAATACTATAGTTTAAACCCTTTCTGAATGTGCCTTTGGTGGTGTCTGATATTGAGAACCTAAGTGTCATTTGTGGGTATCCTGTCTGTTTTGGTAGGTACTTTATTTTCTCTGTTAAACAACTGAGTATACCTATTGCCTAATACTTTATAGTACATTGTATCTTTTGCTCAGTCTCTAATTTTCTATTCTTTCTCCAATGTTTTAGAACTGTTTAGTTATTGTGGCAGAGGTGTGGTACTGTGTTCTTTCTTGTAGTTCAAGGTGCTTTTGGAACTGCTGATTTCTATTGGTTTAAACAATTACATTTTTTCTTTTCTATTTTAAAAAGCTACATCAACTTGGTATGTTGTCACCTGTTTGTTGTTGCTAAGTAGCAGTTGTTTTTGCATTGTGCTCTGATTCTGTGATAGAATCTGTATTAGTAGAAGGTAGATTATTGTGATTGTAGTGACCTTTTGATGGTAAGGATAAAGAGGTGAGATAGAAGTGTATGTATTTTCATATATTATAGGGGAACAGTGGCAGGATTTTTAAGACAGTAAATTAATAAAAGGGAACTAGGAGAGCTTCAGTAGCAGACAAGTAGTGGAATTGCAGTATAATGTGGGATGGTGGCAATGCAGTGGCTGTGGGCAGCCATATTCAGGCAGACCTTCTGGACACTGAGGTGCTGCCCTATCTGCATGCATCTCTGGACTGTGGGATGAGGTAGCCAGACTCAGAGCGAAGTAAACTGGATCAGGAGTACCATCACCCCTATCCAGGGACCACCCAGTCCAATGCAACTGCCTCAAAGGATGCTGAGAACGAGGAGCACTTGGATGACAGTGGGCTCAGGGAGGGTTAGAGCAGTCAGGCAGAGGCACATCCCAGATCCTATTCCACTCAAGAACTCATATGCCACACTGGCAAGCGAGGACAACCAAATACAGGTACCCAGAGAAGTGGAAGGAAAGGATGTGGAGGTTAGCCAAGGAGGTGACCTCACGGGAAAGCAGTGGACCCCAGAGGAGGAGGAAGCGAATCCTGGTGGGGACTCCATCATAAGAGGGATCCAGCTAGGAACACAGGAGGGGAGGACAGGGAGGTGAGGTGCCTACCAGGTGCCACGGCATGGAGGGATGGAAGGAAGATACTGGGATCACTGGGAAGGCAAGATGGGAGGGTGAGCTGGATGTCATTATCCACCTAGGTACTAATGACCTGGCAAATGGGGAGCCAAAGGAAGTTCAGGAAGAGTTTAGGAAACTGGGGAGGGTCTCAAGCAAGTAGCTACTTCTGTCACTTTCTCAGAAGTACTACCTGTGAGAGGCAAGGAGAGCATAGAGTGCATGCACCAGGAACTTTAACTCATGGTTGAAGAACTGGTGCTGTGAGAAGGGTTTGGATTCATTGGTGACTGGGGACCCACCTGGAGGGATGGAGGTTTGTTCAAGCCTGACGGCCTGCATCCATCCTGGAGGAATCCAAGCACTCAATGATAAGTTTAAATGCTACATTGACAAGCACTTTAAACTAGCAAAGGGGGTGGCAGGCCAGCAAGGAGGGTACCTCCTTGCTCACCCCACAGCTAGCAGTGGAACCATTGAACCAGAGGAGGCTATCTCTGCAAAGCAGTGTGCAAAGATGGAGATTAGTGCCCAAAAGGTGGATAAGCAGAAAAGGGCAACATTCAGCAGGCGGGCAGACAGCAAGGAGAACCAGGATAAATGACAACCAAGGAAGGGCTGGAGTAGAACAGTGAGACAGTCTAGGGAGGTCAAATCATGGAAAGCTATGTGTGCAAATGCCAGGAGCCTTAGCAACAAGATGGAAGATCTGGAGGCTGTCATGGTGCAGTCAGACCTGGACATTGTGGCCATCACTGAAACCTGGTGTAATGATAACCACGACTGGGAGATGGCCATACCTGGCTACAACATATTCAGAAGAGACAGTGCAGGCAGGAAGGGAGGAGGAGTGGCACTCTATGTGAAAAATGACATAAGGGCCACAGAGATCCAGGAGGAACAAAATGGGGAGAGATACTGTGGGTTAAGCTGGAAAGGAAAATGGGACAGCCATCCACACAGGTGTGGTCTATAGACCACCAGCCCAGGAGGAAGAAACAGATGAGGAGCTGATGCTAGCCATCCAAGGATGGCAGACAAGGGTGAGGTAGTACTGGTTGGAGACTTCAATATTCCAGGCGTGGACTGGAGCATCCCAGCAGCAGCATCAACTAGGAGCAGATTTATCCTGGACTCCTTCAGGTGCCTTCCTCAAGCAACTGGTCATGGAACCAACTTGGCAGAAGGCAGTACTGGACCTTGTGCTCACAAACAGGGACAGTGTGATGGGGGTAATAGTGGGGGAGCACCTGGGAAACAGTGACCACCAGTCATTGTGGTTTGAAATCACAGAAAGAGCAGAACCAAACCACACAAAACACGTATCCTGGATTTTAGGGGGCAGACTTTGGGAAAATGGGAGATACTTGAAAGAGGCATTAAGGGGAATGGGACAGGAATCAGGGTTGAGGAACAGTGGGCAGTATTTAAAATGGGATTACAAGAACAACAGAATTATGTATTAAGCAGGTTAGCAAGAGGAAAAGAAGAGGAGACCATTATGGTTTTCCAAAGAGGTAGCAAAGAAAGTGAAAGCCAAAAGATTGCATTCAGGCAATACAAAAGGCACAGGCAGAAGGGGATAGGGAGAAGTACCAGGAGAAGCAAAGGAGGCAGGAGGTCAGTAAGGAAGCCAAAGCTCAGACAGAACACCACATTGCAAAATCAGTGGGTAGAGGGACAAAACCTTTACAGGTACATAAGTGAAAAAGAAAGACAAAGGGAGGGATAGTGAGACTGAAGGGGAGGATGGGGGCCACGTGGAGGATGACAACAGTAAAGCTGACATACTGAACAGGTATTTCTGCTCAGTCTTTACTGAGGAAGAGGAGGTAATGGGTCTGAAGGAGTACAAGGGGTGAGAATGGTGCAGAAATGGACACAAGTCCCTTACAGAGAAAGGGTCCTGAAGGAACTGGAAGTAATAAGAGTTGATAAAGCAATGGGGCCAGATGGGGTGCACCCCAGGGTCCTTAAAGAACTAAGAGAGGTGGTGGCTGAACCTCTGGCTATCCTGTTTAGCTGATCACTGGAAACAGGGAGGTACCCAAAGACTGGAGGACAGCAGATGTAGTCCCTTTATACAAAGTGGGAACAAGAGGGAAGCAGGAACTACAGACCAGTCAGCCTCACCTCGGTAGTGGGAAGATCATGGAAGCACTACTGAAGGAGAGATTGGTGGAACATCTGGTTGTCAATGGACTACAGGACCCAAGGCAGCATGGTTTCACCAGGGAGGTCATGTCAGACCAACCTCACTGAATTTTTGACTGGGTGACTAGGGAGGTGGATCAGGGAGGCAGTGGACATGGCCTATCTGGACTTCAGCAAGGCCTTTGACACTGTGCCACAGAAGACTATTACACAAACTGGGGAATATGGGTGTGGGCAGGACAGTAGTATGGTGGGTAGGTAACTGGCTGGGTGGCAGGACACAGAGGGTGGTGGTAAATGGCTGTCACTCCACAGAGGAAGAGTGACCAGTGGGGTACCACAGGGATCAGTGCTGGGCCGGTCCTATTCAACATCTTCATCAGTGACATGGCGCAGGACCTAGAAGGCAGAATTTCACTGTACGCTGATGACACAAAGCTCTGTAACAGAGTAGACACACCAGAGGTGTAGACAGAATGAGAAGCGACCTGCAGAAACTTGAAGAATGGTCAGGGGTTTGGCAGTTGAAATTCAATGCAAAGAAGTGCAAGATAATGCATATGGGGCACAAAACCCTGGCACAATATATCAGTTGGGGGTGAGGATATAGCATGCACCAAGCAGGGAAGGGATCTTGGGGTTATCATCTCTGATGACTTCAAGGTGGAAACAGTGTGACAAGGCAGCAGGTAAAGCAAATAGGATGCTGAGATGTATAGGCAGGGCATTACCAGCAGGAAAGGGAGGTCATAATTCAGCTATACAAGACACTAGTGAGGCCCCACCTGGAGTACAGTGTACAGTTCTGGAGACCATACCTACATAAGGACATAGACAGGGTAGAGAAGGTTCAGAGGAGGGCAACAAAGATGGTGCATGGATTGCAACACAAGTCCTATGAAGACAGGTTGAAGGAACTGAACATGTACTCCCTGGAGGAGAGGAGAGAGAGGATATGATAAAGACATACAAGTATCTTACAGGGAGGAACAGGGTGCAGGAAAACACTATTTTAAGCAAAAAGATGTTCCAGGACTTGAGGGTATGGGATGAAGTTGGAGGAGGGCGATTCAGAGGAAACATGAGAAAGATTTCTTCACAGAGCGGGTGGTGGACAAGTGGAACACCCTGCCAGAGGAAGTGGTGGGGCTGAAACAATCACAGGATTTAAGAATGCATGGGATAGACATAAAGGAATTCTGGAGGTCAGGGGTAAGGTGCAACAGACTTCTAGGAAAACAGACTGAACTTACAAGCTCAAATGGGCAGACTGGGTGGGCCATAGGCCCTTATCTGCCGACACTGTCTATGTATCTATGTATCTATGATGCGGCAGGATTGCACAGATTATAGTAAATCAGACAAGGATTCACTTTATGGTGGTGTTACTCAGTCATGTCTGGCTTGGGAGCCGTAGTAGTATTAATATTTCCCGGGAGCCACAACAGGAATAGGCGTCATACATGTCTCTCTCCCATCCTCATCCCTGCCCATTGTTCACCCCACTGTACCCCCATGCCTCCTTCTCTCTCTGCCCAGTCACACCTGGTCAGGTGCTAAGAATACTGCAGACACTCAGCCCAACCAAATGTAAATGTCCATCGGGTCTTGATTCCAAAATGCTTCTGCTCTCAGCACCTGCCATAGCCCACCCGCTAACATTGCTCTATAACCTGTCTTTTAAACTCGGGCGGTCCCAACTTATGGAAACAAGCCATCGTGATTCCCCCAAAGGAGGGACCTCTCCCCATCCAACTACCGTCCTTTATCCTGCTCCCATCCTAGCCAAAATTCAAGAGCGCCTTGTACTCTCCCAGCTCCACCACTATCTAGATACTGTATCATTTTTTCACCCCTACCAGGTCGGCTTCAGGAGGAAATCACCCACCACCACCTTCCTCCCGCGCCTCACAGATGCCATCCTTACGTGCATGGACAAAGGAAATAACAGCAGCCATATTTTTATCGACCTGGCGAAGCCTTCGACATGGACTTCCATCCCCTGTTGCTGGCTAAACTGGCGCAAGCTGGACTGTCTGACAACACAAATAACTGGTTCCACTCTTACTTGACAGGTAGGGCCCAATCAGTCCACATTAGCTCGGCTAGATCCACCTCCCTCCTGTCACCAGTGGATTCCCCAAGGGTCTGTTCTTGGCCCGCTGTCTTCTCAATTTTTAAATGACCTGCCTGCCACCTGCCCACAAATGGCTATCCATATGTACACTGATGATACGGTACTGTTTGCCTCTGGCCCAGCCACTAGTGCCATGACAGCCCGCCTACAGAAGATTTGACTCCATCCAACATTGGTTCATCTCTAACCAACTATTCTTAAACTCAAACAAAACAGTCTCCCTCACCTTCGGCTCCCGGTCCAAACTAACCCGGCTTGCGGCTCCACCACGTTCTATACTCTGGATAGCTCACCTATAGAGGCCTGCACCACATATCGCTATCTTGGTGTCTGGTTAGATCAATATCTTGACTTCTCAGCACATATAGATGCTCTGCATAAAAATTACACCCCATGTTGGGAGCCCTCTACCAGAACAAAATTGCATACCCTTCCAACCAGACAGGCAATAGTCCAAAAATGATCCTCCCTATTATTGACTATGGCGATGTTGTCTACTGTACTGCCACCCTCCATACTTCCCTAGCCAGGCTAGATCCTTTTTAACTCCTTCTGCCATTTCTCATTGGACCGTCCTCCAAACACCCATCACTGTGTCCTCTACCAATCCTTGGACCTCCCTCTCTACATAACCCTTGATTGCTCCACTGCGTTAGAACCACTGCTAAATTCTGGTCACAGACACTCCCCTCCTGCCTGTCCTCCTCCTAACGCCCTCTCACCTACCTACGCTCTCAGAAACATAGGACGCCAGGCTTCTGCACATTCCTCACAGATCCACCGGTCTGGCCAGGCTGCTTTCAGCTTCAGGTTGCCCAAATTGTGGAATTTCCTGGCAGCCGATATAAGACACTCCACTAGTACTCCTGGCAAAATGCCCTTCTCAAAACGCACTTCTCTACCTACTGCTCCTGTTATTACCACCTCCTTAGCTTCACCTCAGTCCGCCTCCTTCCAACTGTTAGCCCAGTCTGGCTGTCCATTTATTCAGGCTGCTCCTTTGTAGTAAAGTAAAAAAAATATATAATATCCTGTACCTACTAACTATGTTATAACTGCTTCATCCATTGCTTGTCCTAATCGCTGTATGTATGTTTTGTTTCCCGCTGTATTTACTGTACTACTGTAACTCTCTCCCCAGGCACATCTGGAATCGGCGGTACTCCGCTCAGCATGCCTTCCTGGTAAATCTCTTAAATAAATAAATAAAATGTGAGATGAAAATGACAGACGGACATCAAAAGTATCATTTAAAACACATTTCATTTCAGTGGATGACAATTATTTGCTATTACTGTAAGTAAATTTAAAACGTTTAAAAAAAAAACTTGAAAAGGCTTTTCACCTTATATTAACTATAATGGTAGTCAATTAGATATATGACATTCCTTCTTTGAAATAAAAATCTCCACACAAAATCAAACAAAAAGCTAACCTAGCATACCCCCACACTGACAGTATTCTTAGACTGCCCAGCAAAACTAAATGAATGCAGTGTGTCACACAGCCAGTACATTTTAAAATGCCAAGCCCAGCAAAAGCAAATATAAATGTAACTTAGCACCACACACATTCACATGCACACCTGAATAAAATGTGTCACACTATTAGTGCTTTTACACTGCCGAGCCCAGCCAGCAAAATGAAACATCACTACACTTCAAAAAAATCTCACTGTGTACTCCAGGTAGCTGGGTTACATTGAAGAACAATGTTACACAGCTGAAATACACATCTCAGAAATGTATCTGCATGTATACATATCAAGTAATGTTCCCGTATCTGAACAGACATCTGGTAGATGTCAGCTGCATTATCCACACCAAGAGAAGTCTGGAGAAATCGGTAAATCTTCCATCAGCGACTGGAGGGCTTGTGAGATCAGCACAGCAGCACTGGCAGGAAGCGTCAGTAAATCTTGTTTATGTGAGCGGAGGGCAGGTAGAAGTCTGCAGCATTATCCACAGAAGGAGAACTTAGTAAATCTTGTTTCTGTGACTGGAGGGTAGTAGGAGTCAGCGAGCATGAATCTCACCACGACTGAGCTCTCTGTATTTATTCAGATGCTAGCATGCCAGTGGAAACCAATAATTATTATCAAATCATTTATGAGTGAATTGCAAATTATCTCTCACCGAGACAGTGATCATTAGCCATAAATTCATTACCAACTCCTCCAGTGTGAGATAGCTAAGCAGTTGATGTTAATTTCAGTTTAGGCTATCTCTGATAACAACTGATCAAAGCACTAAGCAAGTGATCGCTTGGGTGGCATTTAAAGAGCCACAATGACATTACAAATCTAGCAAGTGTTAATGAGCCACATGAAAAGTCAGAAGAGCTGCTTTCTGCGGCTCGCAAGCCACGGAGTGAGTACTACTGCTTTATGTAGGATATTCTCAGCAGTGCTTATTGCACTACAGAGTACATTAAAATGCAATAAAGTCTAACAGATGCATAGCATCACAGCACATACATATTCATGTAGCACAGGATCACATCAGTGTACAACTCTTGATAACATAGTAACCTTGATAACAAGGTAGGTGCGGTGGTGGATGACCTAGGGGGATGGCAGGGGTTGCAGGATGATCTGACAAAGCTTGAAACCTGGTCAGACACCTGGCAATCTGGGCTTTAATGCCAAAAGTGCAAGGTGCTCCATTTTGGGATGAAGAACCCAAGGAGGAGTTACCAGCTCGGGAGAGTGCAGCTAGCCCAGACAGAGGAGGAGAAGGATCTGGGTGTGCTCATTACAGGATCAATGAACAACTCGGCACAATGTGGAAGGCAGCTGCAAAGGCCAACAAAATGCTGGGTTGTATTGCAAGGGTATATCCTCAAGGAGGAAGAGGTGATTCTGCTGCTGTATAGGTCATTAGTTAGACCACACCTGGAGTACTGTGTGCAGTACTGGCATCCGTATCTGAAGAGGGACATTAAGTTATTGGAGGGAGTACAGTGCAGGGTGACAAAGATGATCAAGGGACTGGGGACTTATCATATGAGAGGAGGTTGAAGGAGTTGAACATGTAGTCACTGGAGGAGAGAGAGACAGGGTGACATGATTGAAACCTTTAAATACATGAAAGGAATAAACAAGATGGGTACAGAGGGCTGTTCAAAGTAAGGAGGAGGGCCACCAGGGCCATGATATGAGACTGGAGGCGAGGAAGGTTCAGGAGGGAGATGAGGAGACACTTTTACAGAGAGGGGTGGTGGCTGGGTGGAATCGTTACCTGCTGAAGTGGTATGCAGTAGAACAGTGGACTGCTTCAAGCGAGGTTGGGACAGGACAAGGGGAGGGTTAATGAAGGGGAAGGGTGGAAGGGAGGGCAGCTGCAGAATAAGGGTGCTAGCTGAACATTTGAGCAGACTTGATAGACCTCTAGGCCTTTATCTGCTGGCAAATTTTATATGTTCAGATACAAAATGCATCATACACTGAGTCATCATCAGCAATTTTGAATAAAATGATCTTCCTAAATCAGTTTCTCCATTGATTCAAGACTGATGAGGAAATGAAAACTATAAATGAAGCAAACAGAACAGATAGGCAGAGGACAGTGGAAACTATCGGAACTGAATAGGGTAATTTGCAAACTAGGGAGTGCATAAAGGGAAGAGGTAACAGCAGAACCTAGACAGCCATATGTATGAATGCTCGAAGTCTAAGCAACAGGTTTGCTGAGTTAAAGGCTACCATGGTGGAAGCAGACCTAGACGTGAGACTCCATAAATGAGACCTGATGTAATGAAAATCAGGACTGGGAAAGGGTCATTCAGGTACACTCTATTTAGGAGGTCGGGGTGGGTAGGAAGGGGGAGGAGTGGCTTTTGTGTAAAGGACAGCATAACACTTCTGGTATGTGATGTATTTATATTTTTGATAACGTATGCCATGTACCTGTGTCTCTCTGTGTTGTGATCTCCCAGGTCGTGCCTGAAAATAGTCACTTCTGTGTCTAGTGCACCTACTCGGTTATCAATAAATAAATAAATAAATAAAAGCCATGTAAATACAGGGGAAGTGGGTGGGGGAGGCAGTGTAGGTCACACTAGAGAGGAAGAATAGGGTCACATAGGAGTGATCTATGGACCTCCATCTTGGGAGCAATGATATGATGCTAACAATTGAAAAAAATGGCTTGCAGGAGAGGAATTGCTAGCAAAGGATTTCTGTCTACGGATGTGGATTGAGCCTCCCTGCAGCTGCATCACCCAGGAGTAGGAACATACTCAACTCCCTGGGGGGCATTCCTGAGGAATTAGTTATTGAACCCGCTTGAAAGGAGGCCTTACTGAACCTGGTACTGTCCAATGGGGACAGTGTCATGGAAGTCCCAGTGGGGAATAATCTGGGAATAGTGATAATTGTTTGGTGTGGTTTGATATAAAACTGGATCACAATCAAATCAGCAAAGGATGAGGGTCCTGGACATCAGGAGGGCCGACTTCAAGAAAATAGGTGAATGCCTGAGGGCCAACTTGGTGGGGTTAGTGAAAGTGGGAAGAGTTAGAAGAGAAGTGGACAAAAATAAAGGAGGGCATTAGACATAGACTTTGACGGCAGAAAAGGACCACTAGGCCCATCTAGTCTGCCCATTTCCCTACCTACAGGATAGGGCCGTAGATCCTAGTTAACCAACAGCCTATATCTTCCTGCCCCCACAAGAATTGCCTTATGTCTGTCCCATGCATTCTTGAATTCTCCCACAGTTTTAGACCCCACAACTTCCTCAGGAAGGCTGTTCCATGCATCCACTACCCTCTCTGTAAAATAATACTTCCTCACATTGCCCCTGAACGCCTCCTTCTATCTTTAAATTGTGTCCACTTGTTCTTGCAAGTCTCTTTTTCTGAAAGATGCTACCCTCTTGGACTTTGTTGATTCCTTGAGGTACTTGAAAGTTTCTATCATGTCCCCCTCTCCCTTCTTTCCTCAAGGGTATACATATTAAGATCCTTTAGTCTCTCCTCATATGGCTTCTCTTGCAGACCCTGCACCATTTTAGTTGCCCTCCTCTGGACTGCCTCTATCCTGTCTATTTCCTTGTGGAGATGGGGTCTCCAGAACTGGACACAGTATTCCAGATGGGGTCTCACCAACTGTCTGTACAGAGGGATAACAACTTCCTGTTTTCTGCTGCTGATGCCTCTCCCTATACATCCCAGTATACCCCCAGCCCTCCCTACTGCCTTCTCCACATTGCTTGCTAACCTTAAGGTCATCTGATATGATTACCCCAGGTCCCTTTCCTGTTTGTTGTTGTTACTACCTCCCCACCCATTGTGTATTCTTCCCTGGGTTCTTGTTTCCAGGTGCATTATTTTGCACTTTTGCATTGAATCCTAGCTGCCATACGTCTGACCATTCCTCCAACCTTGCCAAGTCCCTTTTCATCCTTTCCACGCCTCCTTGTGTATCAACCCTGTTGCAGATCTTTGTGTCATCTGCAAAAGGCATACTTTTCCTTCCAGTCCCTGGTTAATTTGACTATTAATCTTTGTGTGGGACTGTGTCAAATGCCTTGCTAAAGTCTAGGTAGGCCATGTCCACAGCCCTCCCTGGTCTACTACTTTGGTCACCCAGTCAAAGAAATCTATTAGATTTGTCTGACATGACCTTCCCGCTGTGAACCCATGCTGCCTTGGATCCTGTGCCCCACTGACCTCTAGGTACTCAATTGAGTGCGCATTGAGAAGGCTGCAAATATGGATCAGGCAGGTCAGCAGGGCAAGCGGAAAGAAGAGACTTTGTTTAACCAGGAGTAGCACACTAAGCTGAAGCTTGCTTCCAGATGTGACTTGGGAGCACAAGGAAGTTAAGTGACTTGCTCAGAATCACTCACTATGCACCTAGGTGGCTGTGGGACTGAAACCCAGGTCTTGAATTTGCAGTTCAGAGCCTTAACTACTCTGTACTGTCTCTGAAGAAAAAGAGATCACTGTGGTTCTCCAAGGAGATAGCAGAAAAATTAAAAGCAAAAACCTGGCATTTATAAGATACAAACTGACACGGATTGAAGGGTGATAGGGAAAGTTGTCAGAAGAAGCAAAGGAGCAGGAAAAGTAGTTAGGCATGCAGTGGTGCAAACAGAAGAAAAGACTGCCAAATCAGCAAAAGAGGATTAATCATTTGAAGTTATGTAAAGTGAAGAAAGACAAAACAAAGGGAATGAATGGTAAAGCTGAGGGATCAAGGAGGGGTAGGTTGGAGGTGATCCACCTAAATGCCGACCTGTTGCACAGATACTTTTGTTCAGTGTTCCCAGAGAAGGCGGCAGGAAGGAAGGGAATGGGCCACAGTTAAAGGACAGGGGATGGTGCTAGAGGACTTGAGGAGGGCCGATATGGTCCAGCTACACAAGAGTGGGAACGTGGAGTAGGCAGGAAGCTACAGGCCAGTCAGCTTGACTTTAGTAGTGGGCAAGGTAATTGAATCTCTGTTAAGGGAATGCATTAGAGAATACCTTGTTACCAGTGAGCTACAGGATCTGAAGCAACATGGCTTCACAGGGGAGGTCATGCCCGACTAGCAGTTGATTGATTTTCAATTGGGTAACCAGGAAGTGGATCAGGGAGGAGCCATGGACATGCCTACCTAGATTTAAGCAAGGCCTTTGACAGGGTTCCACATAGAAGACTGATGAACGAGCTCAGGAGAATGAGGGTGGGTACTTTGGTTGTTAAATGGGGTAGAGAGTTGGCTGAGCAATAGGACTCAGAGGGTGGGGATAAATGGGTCCCAGTCTGAAGTAGGCAAAGTGACCAATAGTGTGCCAGTGCCAGAATGTACCATTGTTTGATATATCAAAAGCTAAATTGGTTAAAAATGAGTGAAAGGAGGGACTTGCATATTTCACTGTTCATGGTAAAGGTATTAAAGGGACTGTCCCCAGTATGTTACTGACCTTTCTTCACTCAGGTCAGTACCATCGAATCTGAGGTCTGCTGCTGGTTTGAATTCAATATATCCAAAGTGAGATTAGACATAGGGAGACATTCAATTAAATGTAGTGGTGTGACAGTATGGATCACCTTCCTATTGAACTTAGAGATCCTTTCACAACAAATTAAAAAACCTATTAAGTCATAGTTTAACAACCAAAGTCATATTCCTGCACTATGTGGTCTGGCAGCAACATCTAGGAATTCCTAAATATAGTCTTATGGTTCGATGGGATTACTGACTCAATGTATACATTATATTTATTGATTATATGTAAAATGTTTCTTTTTGTACTTGTGTATTATGTGAATATGTAAGGCAACTGTATGAATGTGTAACTGATCACCTTGAAAATGAGCTTGCTCTATGGTGTTTTATCCATTTCATGGCATTGTCCTGAATAAAATATATTACTACTACTATTACTACTACTACTACTATGACCTCACCTGTACACAGTCCATCAAGTTATCTTCTACTGTACTATCAGTACAGTAATATACTATAGTTCACCAAAATACCTGTTTACAAGGTGTGAGTCAGTTTCTGTTCTACTGTGCTGTCAGTACACTAATGTACTGTATTTTAATGCAGTGATGTACTCTAGTTTCACAAAGCACCTGTTTATATGGATATATGTTCAATCAGTTCCTGTTTATCTGTGTTATCAGTAAGTGATGTTCTGTAGTTCTAAAGTACTTACCTGTTTACATGGGGTGGTGCATGGGTCAGTTCCTGTTCTACTGTGCTATCAGTATGCTAATACTGTAGTTTAGTTAAGCAATAATGCACAAGAGGGTGTGGGTTGTGCTGGGATAACCTCACACCTGGGTGGTTGGGCACAAGGCTGCAGGTCGAGTGCATCCAGCATCCCAGTAGTGAGGTTATCCTAGCACAACCCACACCCTGATGCATTATTGCTATTATACAATGGTTCATTGTTCTACAAAATAAAATAAATAAAAAAATGTTTTTAGTAGATTTTTAATGTGGCAATATATCTGTTTCTGAAGAGAAGAGCAAATAACAGTCAAGCAAATCAATACAGTGAGGTTGTGCTGGATAACCTCACTGTGCCAGGATACATTGACCAATCAGTGTCCAGGAAATGTTCTTGCCATTGTATAATACAGTGATGTACTCTAGTTTCACAAAGCACATGTTTATATGGAGCTATGTTTGGTTAGTTCCTGTCTATCTGTGCTATCAGTAAACATAGAAACATAGACTTTGATGGCAGATAAGGACCTTGGCCCGCCTAGACTGCCTATTTCCCTAACTAGAGGATAAGCTGCAGATCCTATTTAACCAACAGCCCATTTCTTCCTACCCCTCGACAAAAATTGCCTTATGTCTGTCCCATGCATTCTTGAATTCTCCCACATTTTTAGACCCCACAACCTTCTCAGGAAGGCTGTTCCATGTGTCCACCACCTTCTCTGTGGAAAAATACTTCCTCACATTGCCGTGAGCTGTCCCCCTCAATCTTCAATTTGTGTCCCTTGTTCTTGCACATCTCTTTTCTGAAAGATGCTACCCTCTTGGACTTTGTTGATTCCACTGAGGTACTTAAATGTTTCTATCATGTTCCCCTCCTCCTTTCCTCAAGGGTATACATATTAAGCTCCTTTAGTCTCTCCTCTATGGCTTCTCTTGCAGATCTTGCACCATTTTAGTTGTCCTCCTCTGAACTGCCTCCACCCTATGTCCTTGCGGAGATGGGGTCTCCAGAACTGGATGCAGTACTCAGATGGGGTCTCACCAACTGTCTGTACAGGGGATAACAACTTCCTGTTTTCTGCTGGTGATGCCTCTCCTACATCATGCAGTATCTCCCCAGCCCTCCCTACTGCCTTCTCACCATGATGTACTGTAGTTCCACAAAGTACCTGTTTACATGGGTGATGCATGGGTCAGTTCCTGTTCTACTGTGCTATCAGTACCTTAATGTACTGTAGTTTAATACAGTGGACGTATTCTAGTTTCACAAAGCACATGTTTATTTGGAGACATGTTTGGTCAGTTCCTGTTCTACTGTGCTATCAGTACAGTGGTGTACTATAGTTCCACAAGTACCTGTTTACATGGGTGATACATGGGTCAGTTCCTGTGCTACTGTGCTGTCAGTACAGTGATGTAGATTAATTCCACAAAGTGCCCATTTACTAGAGATGGGTGAAGTAGCTAATTAGCTCCACAAAGTGATTCGCTTAGTGAGGCGGTCGCAGAGTCTCTGCAGTGCGGCGGAGTACTTCACGATAAAATGGGTAATATGAAGTCCATTGAAAACAATGACTTTGCATTACTCCGCCTTTCCCAAACCACTACTCCATCAATTCTTAAGGCAAAGTACCTTGAAAACAATGTACTTCGCTTCACTATGTGTTTTTAAGCTCCAAAGGTGAATTTTGCAGTGATTCTTGGTATTTCAGGTCATGTGGGCTCTAGATTGTTCTCCACAGCCTCAGTTTGGGGTAATGTGTGTAGGAAGCTCTAGGAGACAATCTGCTCTGAGATCTCTCTGTGATTCAAACCTTCTAAAATCTGTTAAAAAGCCTTTTTGAGTCTTTTTTCGCTGAAACTTTAGTTCATCGATCGTGGGAAACCCTCCTGCACACATATCATCAAGCATTTTTGTTTGTGTGTGGATTTTGAATGTTAATGTACAACATTCAGTCTGTGTATGAGAGATAGTGGAAGTGTGCTATGAGGGTGGGGCGTTTCTGTGGTGTAGGTAGATTAACCTGGAGAAAAGCGACAGCTCTTTCTCTTTTGGTGATATTTTTCTTGTACAACTGTGTTAATGTACACACAGTAATATTTTCAATAATTCTTGCCATTTCTGCTGACTGTTGTGGTGCAGCAGTGCATTTTCACGCATTACTTAGTGTGTGTTTGAGTATGTGTGTGACCGTGTCATCAAATCAGACACCTTTTATTGTGCCACATAATAATTTCAGCAATGTGAACCTGCTATCCACTGCAGCTGTGTGATTTTGTACTTCTTTGTGGTATCTTTACTGATACTAGTACTACTGACTGTTACTGCAGCAGTGCAGTACACTGCCCCCAAAGCCCACCCCAACTGGCAAAGGTATTCTTTCCCAGATTTGAATTTCTGATGGTGAGCACTGGTTAGAGTTGTGCCTTTGCATCTGCATATCTTCAGTGCAGTGCAATCTTAATCTGTCTGTGCATTTGCATCTCTTTAGGGCCCAATCTCCATCTCTAAGTCACAGTTGTTTCTTTGGCTTCCTTCAGAGTACTGGACAGGTGTGGTGCATAATTCTGCATGAACATTGTACTCATTAATATGCATTTTTAAGTCAGGGCCATCATCATGAGTCACTCGTGATACAAATCACGTTGTAGTATCTCTCCATGCTTCACCACCCCACCATTATACTCATTAATGAGCATTTTTAAGTTTGGGAGTTTTGTGCTACAGCTCATCGGGGAAGTACAGCCATAGTCATTCGGTTCCTTCCTGTACAGCATGTGAGTTACAGTACTGTAAGCAGTGGTGGGTGAAGTGGCCCCAATTTGCTCTGTGAAGTGATTCACTGAGTAACACAGAATCCACGGAGAACTCCACAATATCAAGCAGAGTACTTCGCTTCATAATGAGGAATGCTAAGTCCATTGAAACCAATGACTTTGCATTGTTCTGCCTTCCCAAACTACTTCTCCACCAATTTTAAGGTGAAATACATTGAAATCAATATAATTTGCCTCACTTCACCCTGTAATTGAGCTCCAAATGAAATTCTGCAGTTATTCATGGGATTGCTGGTCACATGGGCTCTAGATTGTTTGGCACAGCCTCAGTTCTGGTCGGGTAGTGTGTGTGCAGTGGTAGCTGGAGACAGTTCGCTCTCATAGCTCTGCAATTCAGAACCTCTAAAAGCTGTTTAAAATGCCTTTTTGAGTAATATCTTTTGCTCAAAATTTAGAACATCGATTATAGGAAACCCTTCTGTGCTCATATCATCGGTGTTTATTGTTAATGGGTGGATTTGAATCTTAATTTAGAACAGTCAGTCTGTGTACTGTGAAGTGTGCTTTAGGGTGGGCATATTTGTAGTGTTGGTAGATTAACTTTCGGAGAAAAAGGCAGTCTTTCTATGTTGGTTAAATTTTCTTGTATAACTGCGTTAATGTCCACACTAATATTTTCAGTAATTCTTGACTTTTTTGCTGATTGTTGTGGTGCAGCAGTGTACAATTTGTCTGTTTAAAACATTTGGTTATACTACTAAAGGTTTTCAATTTGCTACACATTACTTGAGTGTGCGTGGCAGTGTATGTGCAATGTGTGCCATTAAATCAGACACATTTTATTACGTTAGAGTAACTGCAGCAGTGTGAACCTGCTATCCACCGCACCTGCATGAATTTGTTATACTGCTTTGTGGTATCTTTACTGGTAGTGGATTGTTAGTGCTGTGCACTAATCCCCAACTGGAAAATGTATTCCTTTCCTGATTTGGATTTGTGACTTGTGAGCACTGGTTAGGTGTTGTTTTCCTTTTGCATGCATCCCTTGAGTGTGCAGCGCAATCTTAATCTGTGCGTTTACATGGCACCATTAATTCTTGGACACTGAATTTCTTGTTACACTCTCATTTCCTTCATCAGCACTGGGAAATTTTCTGGACACAAGACAATAGTATTTTGGGATGCACATTAATTCAGGTGACTCTTGTGTGACCTGACCACTGTCGTATGACTGAGTCGCCATTAATTCTGGAGACTTTGCATTTCTTGTTACACTCTCATTTCACTTCATCAGCACTGGGGAGTTTTCTAGACACAAGGCAGTAGCACCTTGCGGATGCTGTTATTCTGGTGACTGTGTGGGTGGGATGCTGCCAGTACTGTTGTAACTCCGCCTTACCTCGCGTTTAAAGCGGAATGACAAACAAAGTAGTAATAACAAGGTGAAGTGAGCCTTTCTGTGGGGCACTCCGCGTGAGTGAAATGCCACCGCCGGCGGCTACTTTGGCGCTCACTCTCACGGCAGAGATTTTTAATTGCTGCATCTCTACTGTTTACATGGGGCTATGCATGGTCAGTTCATGTTCTACTGTGCTATCAGTACAGTGATGTCCTGCAGATATACAAAGTACCTGTTTACACATTGCTATGCATGGGTCAGTTCCTGTGCTACTGTGTTGTCAGTACAGTGATGTAGATTAATTACACAAAGTGCCCGTTTACATGGTGCTATGCATGGGTCAGTTCCTGTTCTACTGTGCTGTCAGTACAGTGATGTACTGTAGTTCCACAAAGTGCCTGTTTATATTGGGTGATGCATGGGTCGTCCCTGTTCTACTGTGCTGTGAGTGCAGTGATGAACTGTAGTTCCACAAAGTGCCTGTTACACAGGGCTATGCATGGGTCAGTTCCTGTTCTACTGTATCCAGTGCAGTGATATATTATAGTTCCACAAAGTACCTGTTTATATGGGGCTGTCGTGGGTCAGTTCCTGTTCTACTGTGCTATCAGTACAGTGATGTGTTATAGTTCCACAAAGTACCTGTTTACATGGGGCGGTCGTGGTCAGTTCATGTTCTACTGTGCTGTCAGTACAGTGATGTACTGAAGTTCCACAAAGTAGCTGTTTATGTGGGTTATACATGGGTCAGTTCTGTTCTACTGTCCTATCAGTTCAGTGATGTAATCTAGTTCCACAAAAGTACCTGTTACACAGAGCATTGCATAGGTCTTTCCCAAAGAGTGTCAGGCCTCCATGTAATGCAAGGAGCAAAGGTTTGCCATTTTGAGGTAGTATGAGGTGACAAGAGATGTGGTCCAGAATTTGGCAGTTGAAATTTGATGCCAAAAGAGCAAGGTGATGGCACATAGAAGGAAAGCTTTGAAAACCGTGTGCCATTATAGGACACAGGTTGTGGGCAAAGAGAGGAGGAGAAAACGTGTAGTTAAGATCAGCTGTAATGTAAAGCAAGCTGCTCAGTGTAATTGAGTGTACAGGAGGGTCAACAGAATTCGGGGAGCATAGGAAAGAGATTACTAGAAGCAAAGGAGGGATACTGTAAAACTATGTATTTTCATACAAAGTAATTTTAGCTCAACCCAAATGCAACTATAATTCCACAAGTTTAATTTAGCCCTGACATTAGTGACACATTCACATCAATGGGAAAAGTGCTAATAGCACTAATTAGCACACATTTATTTTAGTGCAGATTACTGTTTCAGTGAATAAAGCAAATGTATTTTACAGTGAAAATAATTTTATAGTATTACCTCTGCATATGTCACTGATGAGACCACGTCCAAAGTACTATGTGTAGTTCTTGGCTCTCACTTATGGGAGGGTAGATATAGATTACAGACAGAGCAACAATGAGCTACAGAGATGATCCCTGGCCAGCAGGGCATGGCGTTGATGAGAGACAGAAATGTTTCAACATGTATTCATGGGAGGGTAGATATAGATTACAGACAGAGCAACAATGAGCTACAGAGATGATCCCTGGCCATCAGGGCATGGCGTTTGATGAGAGACAGAAATGTCTCAACATGTATTCATGGGAAGTAGATATAGATTACAGGCAGAGCAACAATGAGCTACAGAGATGATCCCTGGCCAGCAGGGCATGGCGTTTGATGAGACAGAAATGTCTCAACATGTATTCATGGGAGGGTAGATATAGATTACAGGCAGAGCAACAATGAGCTACAGAGATGATCCCTTTCCAGCAGGGCATGGGCGTGTGATGAGCGAAAAAATGTCTCAACATGTATTCATGGGAGGGTAGAACGGAGGCGAGATATGGTAGAAACTTAAACATTGATGAATGTGTTAAACAGAGTGGTCACATAAAGTCAGTTCAAATAACGAAATGATGCCCCCATTATGGAGACATGTGCTCAAGATGGAGGGTGGAAATAGTTCAAATAAGACATTTGAAAGTACTATGTAAAACCTCTATACCAGCTTCCTCTACCATATGCCCAGAGAAGAGGAGGGTGGGCAATAATCAGGGGTGAATTCTGTTTTTACCTTCCAGTCATCTGTGTGCCAGTCCCAGTACGCCCATCAATAGGTGCAAAAATGTAAAACACTGCCTCTTCCCAAGGTCCATCCCCATTGAGTTCGAAATATAGCAGCCCCTGCATATATTCGGGCAGTAAAATTAAATTTGTGATGTTTTTAATGACGGATATGCTGGACGGCCATGTTCTCGATGGTAGAACTCTGTTTTAGGAGTGTACAGATACAAGTTCTTGCTAGGAGTCACCCTCTGTTAGTTTTCCCAGTCTGGCTTCTTCACACTCTGTAAGCATGACCAACACCTATGAAAGTCTCTGTGCCACTCCAGTGTCACTGCTCCAGCCATGCTACACAGTGCCCCTCAGAAGGAGACAACCTACCATTTTCTTCTTTTTCCATTTGATCTTCACCACCTTGCCCTTTTACCGTGCCCGCCAGCTACTTTCAGCACCTCAAAGTGGTTCCCAGACCACGGTCACTACTTCTTACACTTGACTGTAAATGGAGCCAACCTGATTGACTGATTGATTGATTGAATTTGTTGACCAGATAGGCCCACTGAGACTGAACCTTTTTCAGACCAACCAGGTTTAATTACAAAGAGACATATCAGAACAGACTTAATGCATTCAGACAACAGTGAGTTACAATGTATTATATACAATTCATGACTCAACAGCACAATTGCATACATTCTGTGTTAATAAGTACAACAGTGGTCTGACAGATCATACAAGCAGTTGAATGAGCAGACCAGTTACAAAAATATCATTCATAAAAACAAGTAAATATATTTGCAATAGTAAATCATGTTTAAGGGGAAAAACATATCAATGGAGCCAAATACATTGCTTACAGACATAAGAGCAATTCTTGTGGTGGGGGGCATAGGAATAAATAGGCTATTGGTTAACTAGGATCTGCAGCTTAACCGTTAGGCAGGGAAATGAACAGACAAAGTGGGCCAAGTGGCCCTTATCTGCTATCCAAAGTTCGTTCTATGTTACTTCCATTAATAAAGCCTTTAATCGTTACATGAAGGCCCCAAAGGAGAGGATCACTCTTGGAGGGTGTGGGAGGTTGTTCCATAAAGATGAGGCAGTAGTGGCAAAGGACCTTGCCCCACGTTGGATCTCACCTTAGGTACTTCTAGAGTGTACAGTTTGAGGAACAGATAGTCCTCTGAGGTTTAACAATCAGTACAGTACATCCTTCAAACCAGGAGTAGTAGTGCCTTGTATTAATTTAAATACCAGCTTGTGCAGCGGTACTCCAGTGTAGCGATGTTAGAACAACGATGCTGTCAGAGCTGGGTCCCAGCTACAAAGTGACCAGTTCTGTGGTACAGCATTTTGAGTTTTGCATTTCTGCAATTCTTAGCTAAACAGAAAATAGATTGCATATCACGCAGCACTTTGCACAATCCTGCAAGGCAACTTGGGATGGAAATAATTTAACTTTATTTATATGTTCATTATTCAGGTTGATATCCTTCACCTTGCTGTGTTACACTTCTTTTGAAACAGAGAGATGAACCAAGTAAATGATCTGATACCTGTCAGTGGACTAGTCTACAAATCACAACAGGTGGAATTCCACAGAAATACCAGTGAAATTCCAATGGAAATTCTGCCAGTGAGTGGTCATGTCACACTAATTCCTCCATTGGAATTCTGCATTCCACACAGCACTGGCACTGACACAGTGCATTTTGTCAGTTTTTATTTGTTGCAAATATCTTGATAAGAAATATTTCACAGCACATTGATTAGGACTATGGTACCTTTGAGAATGGCTGTGAGGTTTTAACAACATCATTGATGAAGAAATTACTCAATCTGTCATCATGGGTGAACAAAGGAAGATTTCATATTAGATGCATGGGTTTGCGTCTAACATTATTTTACTTGTCCAGGGAAAAGTGCATATTGACCTGGACTAGTGCAGCTAATCCTCTACCTGTTCTTCTTAACTAGTGCAGGTCTTCCATAACTGTCAATTAAGTTAAAAAAGTCTCTACTTTAGAAGACTGTAGTCCTCATTGTTTCAAATGACCAGGTATGATAAACAGCTCTTTAAAAGTCAAAATTACCTGCCACCTGGCAATACAAGGCTGGGACCACAAAAATACTCAGTGTGACTCATTGTCACCCCATTATTAGGGTTTCCAACATACATCCAAGCTGTGATCAGGGATAGAATGTTGTTAAGTCACTGACTCCCAGTGTTCTGAGTTTGTGCCTCTTTGTGAGTTGATGTGCCCCACAATACTGGGCCAGTATCCCTCCTTTTCCTAAATTTTGAGTAACATCGCCGAAATATAAGCGACATGTTAAGAGGTATATAGTGTCTCACATGCATGTGGTGTTTTCCCAACCTCCACATAGTCAGTCCATCTCCCTTTCCAGGATGGGAAGGAGGAAATGGGTCTGTAATTATTGAAGTCTGAGGTGACTCCTTATTTGAAGAGTGGTACGACCTGTGCAGTTTCCTCCCATTAGGAGAGTGCCTTGTGACATGTTAAATAAGTAAGTAATGGGGCTGTAAGTGCGTGGTAACCAAGCTTTAAGAAAAGGGATCGAGGTGGCCTGCTCCAGCATGTCTCTTAGTGTCTAGTGCTAACAGTAGATCTTCAACCTCCTTGAAGGTCACTGGACTAAAGCTGAACTTGTTATGCAGAGTAGGGTTTGTACTAGCTTGGTCATGAGTATCTGAGTTACCGTATTGGTGGAGTAGCTTACTGGCTGGGATAGTATCAAAGGCAAGACCTGCTGTTGCAAGTGCTTGTTGAATAGGTGTCTTGTTGGTGGTAGTTAGATCCCCAGACATGATCTTAGAGGGAAGGGACGTAGGGGTGGTGCCCTCAATGTCTCGTAGAGTATTCGAAATGGGCAGGACTGCTAGAGGAGGTGTCCAGTTTGGATTTGAAAAAATTAGATTTGTTAGTCTTGATTAGTTTGGTACACTGATTTCTTGCTTTTTTCAAGCTGCCTATCAGTTGGTAATTTGATTTGTGGCACCCTTCCAGAAGAAGTCCCTATTTCAAGGCAGTTTTAATGTGGTCACGGAACCATGGGTAGGACCTTTTCTTTGTTCTTACTTTAACTAGGGGGCATGTTTCTTTATTATCCCAAGTACTAAGTCCTGAAAGGTGTTATAAGTAGCCAACACCTTTTTGCAAGGTAAAAGTCTTGCCATCGTATGCTGCTTAGGTCCTTGAGAAACAAAGGTGTCAAAGTCCCTCCAGTTCCTTTTGTAGGTATATGTAGAAGAGAAGAGGATTTTAGCGTACTGCATACACAGGCTATGGTGTGATTGTCACTTAGGTCTTTAAAGAAGACTACGGAGTGGGAGACGTTGTGGGGTTTACTAGCCAGGATCAGGCTAAGGAGCATGCTACGTGATGGGTTTTGTCATTTGACGGTATGTTCAGAGATTAGTTGGGTAAGGCTACACTTATCGAAAAATCTTTTAGGGGAACAGAACGCAAGATAGCCAGTCGAGGTTTAGGTCTCCCAAGATAATTATCTTTGAGGTCTGATTGCATAGCAGTTTGTGGAGGTGACCAATTTGCTCAAGCCCCACCCCGAAGAAGGTCTGTAGCAGCCAGAAAGGATTGGGGATTCAGATGTTTTGACTGTAACCTTAGAGAAAGACATTCAAATTGCTTGTGGACTGACATGAAATCGATAAGGGAGTCTGAGAATTTGTACTTGGTGTAAATTGCAACACCCCTACCTCCTGATAGCCTCTCTGTTCTATAGACATTGTGGGAGGGAGGTTTAGTTCATGGTCCAAGGTAGCACTTCTCAAACAAGTATTGCATATGGCCAGCACATCTGGTTTGGTGTGACAGAGCCAAGCTTGTATGGTGCCTAGCTTATTGAGCAGGCTACATAGATAACATAGACACTGTTGGCAGATAAAGGGCTATGGGCCACCCAGTCTGCCTATTTGAGCTTGTGAGTTCCTTTATGTATTTCTAGAAGTCTGTTGCTCTTACCCCTGACCTCCAGAATTCCTTATGTCTATCCCATGCATTCTTAAATCCCATGATCGTTTCAGCCCCCACTACTTCCTCTGGCAGGGTGTTCCACTTGTCCATTACCCTTTCTGTGAAGAAATTCTTCCTCATGTTTCCTCTGAATCACCCTCCTCAACTTCATCCCATGCCCTCTGGTCTGGGACATCTTTTCAGCTGGAAAACAGTGTTTTTCTGCACCCTGTTCCTCCCTGTAAGGTACTTGTATGTCTCATCATATCCTCTCTCTCCTACTCTCCTCCAGGAAGTACATATTCAAGTCCTTCAACCTGTCCTCATAGGACTTGTGATGCAATTCCTGTACCACTTTGTTGCTGTCCTCTGAACCTTCTCTACCTTATGTCCTTATGTAGGTAAGATCTTCAGAACTGTACACTGTACTGCAGGTTGAGCCTCAATAGTGTCTTGTATAGTGGAATTATGACCTCCCTTTTCCTGTTGGTGATGCCCTGCCTATGCATCCCAGCATCCTATTTGCTTTACCTGCTGCCTTGTTGCACTGTTTCCACCTTGAGGTCATCAGAGATGACAACCCCAAGATCCCTTTCCTGCTTGGTGCATGCTATATCTTCAACCCCCAACTGATAAGTTGTTCTAGGTTTTTGTGCCTCACATAGTGGAGACAGTATAACACAGTGGTTGAAGACTCTGAGCTGCAAACCTGGAGACCTGAGTTTGAATCCCACAGCCCCACTTGCATAATGTGACCCTGAGCAAGTCATTTAACTTCCTTGTGCCCCAGGTCACACCTTATAAATAAGCTCTCAGCTTAGTGTATCTCTCCTGGTAAAACAAAAATATGCATTATCATGCACTTCTTTGCATTGAATTTAACTGCCAAACCCTTGACCATTCTTCAAGCTTCTGTAGGATCCCGCTTCATTCTGTCTACACCTTCTGTCAAGTCCAGAGCTTTGTGTCATTAGTGAACAGAGAAATTCCAGCTTTAAGGTCCTGCTCAGTGTCACTGATGAAGATGTTGAATAGGACTGGTTCAGGCACTGATCCTGTGGTACCCACTGATCACTGTTCCCTCTGTGGAGTGACAGCCATTTAACACCACCTTCTGTGTCCTGCCACCCAGCCAATTCACCACCCACCATACTACTGTCCTGCCCACCCCATATTCCCAGTTTGTTTAATAGCCTTCTATGTGGTACAGTGTCAAAGACCTTGCTGAAGTCCAGATAGGCCATGTCCACTGCCCTCCCTGATCCACCTCCCTTGTCACCCAGACAAAAAATTCAATGAGGTTGGTATGGCATGATCTTCCTCCGGTGAAATCATGCTGTCTTGGTCCTGTAGTTCATTGGTAACAAGATGTTTCACCAATCTCCTTCAGTAGGATTCCATGATCTTCCCACTACTGAGGTCAGGCTGACTGGTCTGTAGTTCCTGCTTCCTCTTTGTTCCCTCTTTTGTATAAGGGGACTTCATCTGCTGTCTTCCAGTCTTTGGGTATCTCTCATTTTTCCTTTTTCCAGAGACTGGCTAAACAGGATTGCCAGAGGTTCAGCCACCAGCACTCTTAGTTATTTTCGGACCCTAGGGTGGCCCCATTGCTTTATCAACTCTGAGTCCTTCCATTTCCTGTAGGACTCTTTCCCATGTAAAGGACTTGTATCCATTTCTACACCATTCCCAACCCTTGTACTCCCTTCAGGCCCATTACCCTCCTCTTTCTCAGTAAAGAATGAGCAGACATATTTGTTCAGTATGTCAGCTTTACTGCTGTCCTCCTCCTCCTCATGGCACCTGTCCTCCCTTCAGTCTCACTAACCCTCCCTTTGCCTTCTTTTTCACTTATTTACCTGAAAGGTTTTGTCCCCTTACCCACTGATTTTGTGATGCACCACTTTCTGAGTTTTGCTTCCTTACTGACCTCCCTGCCCTTTGCCCTCCTGGTACCCTCCCTATCCCCTTCTGCCTGTGTCTTTTGTATTGCCTGAATGCTGTCTTTTGGCTTTTACTTTCTCTACCTCCTTGAAACCATAATGGCCTCCTCTTCCTTTTCCCTTGCTAACCTGTTTAATGCACAATCATGTTGCTCTTATAATCCCTGTTTTAAAGATTGCTCACTGTTTCTCCACCCTGATTCCCACCCCATTCCCATTAGTGCCTCTTTCAAGCATCTCCCATTTTCCCAAAGTCTGCCCTTCTAAAATCCAGAATACATGTTTTTATGTGGTTTGGTTCTGCTTCTTCTGTGATTCAAACCACAGTGACCAGTGGTCACTGTTCCCCAGGTGCTCCCCCACTGTTACCCCATCACATTGTCCCCATTTGTAAGCATGAGGTCCAGTATTGCCTTCTGCCAAGTTGGTTCCATGAGCAGTTACTTAAGGAAGGCTCCTTGAAGGAGTCCAGGATAAATCTGCTCCTGGTTGATGCTGCTGCTGGGAGGCTCCAGTCCACATCTGGAATATTGAAGTCTCCAACTAGTACCACCTCTCCCTTGTCTGCTATCCTTTGGATGGCTAACACCAACTCCTATCTGTTTCTCCCTCTTGGGCTGGTGGTCTGTAGACCACCCCTGTGCGAGATGGCAGTATCCTGTGAACAAGGTGACCGCAATGAGTACTTACAAAAATAGTGACTCAGTTATGGTGCCTGTGTTCAGGGCTACCTGGGCAGGGTAGCGACTGGATACCTGGGTGGGCGAGGTAGGGTGACTGAAGTACATGTGTGCACACGGTGGGGGGGAAGCAAAGGGAAGGAATGTGGAGGGGTGTGGTGGGCAGCTGCCGAGCTGGTCTGCTAGTGTTGTGGGGAGGGTGGTTGGTTAAGAGGTGCATGGTGCAGTGTTGGTCCAGCACACAGGTTTTTTTTTTTCTTTTTTTTTTTTTTTTTTTGCCAGCAGGTGGCTTATTCAAATTTTTTTACGCTTTCACCCCCACTATGCATCCCTTGGAGTTGAGAATTCTTTAGTAGGGTGGTGCTGGGGAATGCCCCCACATGAAAAGGAAACCCATAGATCCCAGGTGCCCTTTTCTCATTCACTGAGAGTGTGCATCATAGAAATTCATTTTCAGCAATGTGTACTCACCCTAATGCAATTGCTATTCCACAATTATGACATAGAATGACTGACCCCATTTTCCTTTCCAGCTTAACCCACAGTATCTCTTCCCTATTTTGTTCGTCCTGGATCTCTGTGGCCTTTCTGCCATCCTTTACATAAAGTGCCTCCTCCTCCTTTTCTGCCTGCCCTGTCTCTCTGAATATGTTAGCTGGGTATGGCCATCTCCCAGTAGTTTTATCATTACACCAGGTCTCTGTGATGGCCACAATATCCAGGTCCGATTACACCATGGCAGCCTCCAGATCCTCCATCTTGTTACTAAGGCTCCTTGCATTGGCACACATGGCTTTCCATGATGTAAACTCCCTGGACTGCTTAGCTGTTCTACTCCAGCCCCTCATCGGTTATCCTTTATCCCTGGTTCTCAGCTGTCTGCCTTTCTGTTGAATTTTGCCCACTTTTGCCTTTCCACCCCTTGGGTGCTTATCTCCATCTTTTGCACACTGCTTGGTAGAGATATTCCATCCTCAAGTTCACTAGTTTCACTACTAGCTGTGAGGATGGGCAATTAATAACCTAGAAGTAGAATTTGACAGCAGATAAGGACGCTGGTCTGCCCATTTCCCTGCCTAATGGATAAGCTGCAGAAACTAGTTAACCAGTAGCCTCGTCTTCCTACCCCACCCCTAGAATTGCCTTATGACTGTCCCATGCATGCTCAGATTCCACCACTATTTTTGACTCCACAACCTTCCTCCGGAAGGCCGCTCCTGCATCCACAACCCTCTCTGTGAAAAATACTTCCTTACATTACCTCTGAGCTGCCCCGCTTCTATCTTCAAATTGTGCCCTTGTTCTTGCACACTTTTTCTGAAAGATGCTACCTCTTGGACTTTGTTGATTCCTTGAGGTACTTGAAAGTTTCTATCATGTCCTCCCTCCCTCCTTTCCTCAAGGCTATACATATTAAGCTCCTTAAGTCTCTCTTCATATGTCTTCTGGTGCAGACCCTGCACCATTTTAGTTGCCTCCTCATGACAGCTTCCATCCTGTCTGTGTCTTTGGAGATTGGGTCTCCAGAACTGCATGCAATACTCCAGATGGGGTCTCACCAGCTCTCTGTACAGAGGGATAACAACTTCCTGTTTTCTACTGGTGATGCCTCTCCTATGCATCCCAGTATCCCCCAGCCCTCCTTACTGCCCTGTCACATTGCTTGACCTCCTTTAGGTCATCTGATATGACTGTCCCCAGGTTCCTTTCCATTTTTGTTGTTAGTATGTCACCCTCCATAGTGTATTGTTCCCTGGGTTTTGTTTCACAGGTGCATTACCTTGCACTTCTTAGCATTGAATCTAAGCTGCCATACATTTGACCATTCCTATAACCTTGTCAAGTCCCTTCATCCTTTCCACCACATCTTGTGCATCAACTGTGTTGCAGATCTTTGTGTCATCTGCAAAGAGACATACTTTTCCTTCCTGTCCCTCTGCGTGTCACTTATAAAGACATTGAGAGGACCGGTCTAATACTGAACCCTCGCGGTACCTCACTTAACCCCCTTTCTTCAGTGGACTCCATTTACTGTCACCCTCTGTGTACTATTCTCCAGCCAATTCTTTACCCAGGCTATCATCTTGGGACCCACTTCCAGGCTGGCTAACTTGTATATTAATCTTTTGTGTGAGACTGTGCCAAATGCTTTCCTAAAGTCTAGGTAGGCCATGTTCACAGCCCCTCCCTGATCTACTACTTTGGTCACCCAATCAAAGAAATCTATTAAATTCATCTGGCATGACCTTCCAGCTGTGAATCCATGCTGCCTTGGGTCCTGTGCCCTCTGGCCTCTAGATACCCGACAGTTATTTCCTTCAGAAGTGATTCCATCATTTTCCCTATCACTGAGGTTTAACTAACAGGTCTTTAGTTTTCTGCTTCTGCCCTGCTCCCACTTTTGTGAAGTGGAATCACATCTGCCCTCCTCCAGTCCTTAGGTACCACCCCATCCTCCCATGATTTGTTAAAGAGGGTAGTCAGTGGTGTCACTAGTTCTACCCTTAGTTCTTTTAGAATTCTGGGATGAATCCCATCAGACCCACTGCTTTGTCCACCTTCGGTTTAAGAGTTTTTCAGAACCCTTTCTTCTGTTAATGGGCTGGTATCAACTTCTGTATCCAGAGTGTTTCTATTGTTTGTTTTAGTTACCTCCCCTTTTCATTTGTAAATACTGAGCAAAAATATTTGTTTAGTATCTCTGCCTTTTCACAATCACCGCTGCCCACCCTCCCCTTTATTAAGCCTCACTATCCCTCCCATGGTCTTCCTTCGCTCCTGATGTACCTATAAAGGTTTTATCCCTCTTCTTAACTGAGTTGGCTATCTTTTCCTCGGTTTGGTGCTTTGCTGTTCTGACTGCCTTCCCAGCTTCCTTTTGCTTTGACTGATACAATTCTCTGTCCTGCTCCTTCTTTGATTCCTTGTACTTCCTGAATGCTTTCTTTTCTCTTGAACCTTCACTGCCACCTCCTTTGAGAACCATAGTGGTTTCTTACATCGTTTGTTTATTTGCTTCACACAAAGGCTTGTTACCTCTGTGATGGCAGTTTTACTATTTCCCATTGTTCTTCCACCCCTCCTTCCTGCCCATTTGCTAGTGCATTCCTTAGACACTCACCCATTTTGCAAAGTCAGCCCTCCTAAAGTCCAGTACTTTTGCCTTTGTATGGCTTGACTCTACAGCTGTGTTTATTGTGAACCATACTGTTCAATGGTCGCTAGTTCCCAGATGCTACCCACTTCTACATCTGTGATCCTCTCCATCTCCATTTGAGAGGACCAGGTCTAGATTGCCCCTCTCGAGTGGGTTCCAGTACTAGTTGTCTAAGGCATGCCCCCTGTGGGCATCTAGAATAACCCCACTCTTTAAAGTGGCTGCTTCAGCTGCACTCCAGTTAACATCTGGCACATTCAGATCACCCATCAGCAATATCTCCCTTTGTCTGCCATTCTGAGTATACTTTCTATCATTTCCTTGTCCATTTCCTCCCCTGAGAAGGGGTCTGTATCTAACCCTATATGGATTGTGGTGCCATTGGCTGTCTCCAAATTGACCCACAGTGCTTCCTCTCCTCCCTGTTTATCCTTTTATTCTGTTGCTTTGATTCCTTCCCTTATGTAGAGAGCTACTCCTCCTCTTTTACCTCCCTGTCACTCCTGTAGATAGTGTATCCTGGTATGTTTATGTCCCAGTCATGGTTCTGTGTACCATGTTTCTGTGACTTCCACAATATCCAGATGTTCCTCCTCCATCAAGGCCACTAATTCAGGAAGCTTGTTATCCAGACTGTGGGCATTGGTACTCATTGCTTTCCATTTTTGATGGCTTTACCTTTTGTAGCAGCATCCCCACTGACATTTCTATCTTGGCCTTTTCTCATTTAGTACCCTGTTTTGTAGGGGAGGCTGGAATTTCCTGCTGCTTATCAGTGCATCCCCCTTGACTAGTTTAAAAGCTTGCCAATGAGGCATTTAAGCCGATTGGCCAAAATACTTGTTCCCTTCCCGGACAGATGCAGACCATCCTGCCAGTATAGGCTGGTGTTCCTCCAGGTGGAACCCCAGTCCCCAATGAAGCCAAACCCTGTGCTCCACACCATTTTTCAACCATTCATTAAATCGCATTAGACAGGCAGCACCTCTGAGAAGGATACTGTGTGTGCTACTGTCTTAGCCCCTTCCAACTCTACAGAGTCCACCTGCACTGCTGTAATCTCATGATGAGCCAAGTCATTTGTCTCTAGGTGGACAATGACATCCAGCTCACACTCCCATGCAGCTGTTCTTGTGATCCTGAGGATGTGTTCCTGCCTCTCAAGCCATGGCACCAGGCAGACACCTTACTTCAGTTTCCCTGCTCCCCAGTTCTGTCCTCTAATAATTGAGTCCCCACCAGGAGCTGCTTCCTTTCCTGTGGTGTCCTCTGCCTCCTTCCTGTGGGCCTTCTTTGTGACAGTTGTCCAGAACCTTCTTAGTCTCCAACTGTGTTCCCCAGAATGATGTATGGATTGTGGAGTGGAACAACTGACTGGTGTGCCTCTGTTCTACCACCCTCACCCTCCTGGAGCCCACTGTGGTTCAATTGCTGTGCTTTCTTCGCTACCTCTGAGGTAGTGGTGTTGGCTCTGGTGCTCCCTGGATGGGGAGGTTCCTTACTACTGTCCACTGTGGCCTGAAGATGGGCAACTTCTTCCCTCAGGGCAGAGAGTTGTCTGCAAATAGAGCAGCATCTCAGCCTCCTGAAAGACTCCCAGAAGACTGCTGCCCACAGCCATTACATTGCACTGCTCCCCACATGTCTATCTACCTTCTTGTTTATCCTGTTTATAATTTGTGTGTGTGTGTGATTGGTTTGTTATATAGAAATATATTTATTATGCAATGTGTATGCTAATAATGTCAGTGCAGTGTGCTAGAAAGGATATGACAGTGATATGACCTTGCCCTCTTGAGAAATAGTGTCAGAACCCCAGGTATAAAGAAACTATTTCCAGGGTGGGTGGGGTGAGGGAATGGGCAGGGTTTGGGCCTAAACTGTGCTCTCACGAAACAATCGGCTAAAGCTCTGACCCACCCGCCATGGGTGAGTGCCTTACTGTCTGCAAGATGCCCTACACGGCAATTTGACAGAAAATACCCTGCTAATCAAACAGAAAGAATCCAGACATCCAAGTCAGACACAGGTAAACCTCCCCAGCCCCACATCAGCCTGGTGATTTGTGCTCTGAAAGCAGTCAGCCCCAAAACTGCCTTTTAAGGCACACTGAGATAAACAAAAAAACAGTTCCCATCCCCTGGGGCACTGTCTGGGTCAAATACACAGCCTGTAACCTGCACTCACTTCAGGACTTATGACAAATTCTTAGCCCAGTGAATAACTCACAGTATTACAAATATTGCAATGCAAACAGTCAATCAATAATTCCAATCAAGTCAGCTGTGCAGAGGACAGACACAATAAACATTATTCAATCTCTCTGGGCTTAAACTCTTCCTGCACTGAAAATATTAACAATTGCAACAAAAGTAAAGCAAGGTTCACCTCCTCTGTTGATTGAAAGACTGTCTTTCCTGATAATTCAAAGTTCCTAATTTCACCTTTTAGTTAGAAGTAGCCTCCACCTGTAGACTATTAGCTTTTCTGATGAATCTGCTACAAACCAAAGACAATTGTAAATTGTAAGGTACCCTTCTTGTTGGCCTGACAATCCCTCTGGCTAGTATAAATACTTGTCCATATAGCATTTAAACTTATCATTGAGTACCTGAATTTCCCTCTAGGACAGAAGCAGGACATTAGACTTGAACAAGCCCCTATCCTTCCAGGTGGGTCCCCATTTACCAATGAATCAAATCCTTCCTCACAGCACCAGTTCTTCAACCATGAGTTAAAGTCCCTGGTCTGTATGCTCCTACTCTCCCATGCCTCTCACAGGTAGTACTTCTGAGAAGGTGACATTACTTGCTTGAGGCCCTCCCAATTTCATAAACTCTTCCTGAACTTCCTTAGGCTCCACATTTGCCAGGTCACTAGTACCTAGGTGGATAATGACATCCAGCTCAATCTCCCATTTTGCCTTCCGGAGTTCCTAGGATCTTCCTCCCATCCCTTCATGCCATGGCACCTGATAGGCACCTCACCTCCTTGTCCTCCCTCTCCTGCTTTCCTAGCCTGATCCTGCTTATGATAGAGTCCCCACCAGAATTCGCTTTTCCTCCTCTGTGGTCCACTGATCTCCCCACTGAAGTCACCTCCATGGTTGACCTCCACATCCTTCCCTTACACTTCTCTGGGCACATATGTTTGGTTATACCCATTTGCCAGTGTGGCATATGAGTTCTGGAGTGGAATAGGATTTGGGATGTGCCTCTGTCTGATTACCTAACCCTCCTTGAGCCCACTGTCATCTAAGTGCTCCTCATTCTTGGCATTGTTTGAGGCAGTAGCATTGGTCTGGGTGATCGCTGGATAGGAGAAGATACTCCTGACCCAGTTTTCTTCTGTTGTGGAATGTGGGACAAGGTAGCCAGACTCAGACAGCTGAGCATCCAGAAGTTCTCCTCAATCGGCTTCCCACATCCACTGCATTGCACCACTCCCCACATTATGCTGCACTTATACTGCTATTCCAGTAGTTGCCTGTTACTGAAGATCTCCTTGTAGTTACCTCTTTATTAATGTACTGTCCTGAAAATCCTGCCACCGATCATCAGCTACTTTGTTCAAGGAAGGAAAACAACAACCAAAAGAATGAATCCTTGTGCAGAGGGTGGGTTTCTTCCCCTTATGCCTCCCGCCTACTCCCAACCCCGCTATTCCTGTGCTTGACTCCTGTCAATCAGATCTAACAGGGCATATAATTAAGAGTGGGGATGAGGGAGGAGGGTGAGCAAATTGCAACAAGTAAAGACAGCAAAGGAAAAAAGCACCACTAAAACACACCAAACTAGGGTTCAAATGTTCAACAGCCCCAAAACAATTCTAAGTAAAGACAGCAAAGAAATTACAGTACCACTAAAAGCCCACAATTCAAGGTTGAAAACAGAAACAGCAACTAAAGACAGCAAAGGAAAACAGCACCACCAAAAAGCATACCAAACTAGGTTTCAGTTTTTCAACAGCCCCCAAAGCAATTCTAAGTAAGGACAGCAACGGAATTACAGTACCACTAAAAGCTCACAAGTCTAGGTTTAGACCAAAACAGCAATAAGCAGTTACTGCACTGCACTGAAATTAATATGGATCCTTCCCTTCTAGCTAATACCCTTTAGTATTGCTAATTTAGAAGGTGTGTTTATAGGCAGCTGTGAACCAGGGCTAAGTTCAGTGTTACCTGAGCATGTTAATAGTATAAAGATTAGTTTTGTGAGGGAGGTTAGTAAAAGCCTGTGTAGCCAAGTCTTTCCCATTTTGGTTGTGGTTGGAGAGGGGCATACATTGACTTCAGCTTGGTGATAAGACAAAGAAGAGGAAGGAGAAGTATTCTGGTGGTGAGTTTAAGTGGAGAGGTAGTAGGAGATGGCAGAGGTTGGTTACAGGGAGGTACACATGTTGGTTTATTATTCCCCTTGAGGTGCAGTGAGTTAGTTTTACTGACACTTTTCCCATATGTTCAGTTACCTTGGTGACACTTACAAAATATTAAGTTAACTCAGGGACCTTTTTCTGGTATGGTCAGTTACTTTTGTGACTCTCTTCTCATATGGTTAGCTACTACAGTGACCCTTTCCCCACATGGTCAGTTACTTCAGTGACCCTTTTCCACATGGTCAGTTACTTTTGTGACTCTCTTCCCATATGGTTAGCTACTGTAGTGATCATTTTCTCACATGGTCAGTTACTTCAGTGACATGTTTCCCACATGGTTAGTTACTTTTGTGACTCTCTTCTCATATGGTTAGCTACTGTAGTGACCCTTTTCCCACATGGTCAGTTACTTCAGTGACCTTTCTCCCACATGGTCAATTACTTTGGCAACCCTTTTCCCATATTGGCGGTTACTTCCATGACCCTTTTCAAATATAGTCAGTAACTTCTGTGTCCCTTTCATATAAGACCAGTTAATCAGTGACCCTTTTGCTATGTAGTCAGTTACAACGGTGACGCTACAGAGATAAATGAAATGCAAAGCTTGACTGTGAGCCTCCATTTAAATCCATGGAATCAGAGACCCAGAAATTACTTTTAAGATGTGCTTTTGTGGGTATGTGGATTCTGTATTTCTGTTTGCATTTGTATTCAAAATGTGCTAATGCAGTATTTCTATAATAAAAACAGAGGTTTGCAAAACTGTCTTTTTAACCCTGTACCCTTCTGAACTTTAGCCCTCCAGGCTTTCTTGCATGTTCCAAGACCCATGTGAGCAACCATCAGAGAGAAGAAAGGAATGAAAGAAAAAAGAAAGTCCAAAGGTAGTAAGAAGATGTCTTCAAAGAGACAAAATGAGGACAAAACACTTGACAGCAGGCCAGACAAGGTGGGGAAAAGGACAGCGATCAGAGAAGACACCAGGGACAAAGCAGTCAAAGGCCAAAGAAGGTGAGAATCTAGATACACTACCGGACAAAGTTTTAGAACACCCCATTTTCCAGTTTTATTGAAATGTACGCAGTTTAATGTCTCAATGTACTCTGAAATTAAAGCATAGAACAAATAAACAACTGGAGATAAAAAGAAATCATAGAATCATTTTGTTTAACAAAATTTAATCTAAATTTTGACTCATCAAAGTAGCCACCTTTTGCAGATATAACACGCGGACACACTGTATGGCATTCTTCCTACAATGGACATCAAATATTGTTAGGAAGTTCTTCTCAACACTGTTGCAGAAGTTCCCACAAATGTGTTGCACTTGTAGGCTGCTTTTTCACCCTTCTGTCCAGTTCATCCCAAACCAGCTCGATGGGGTTTAAGTCTGGAGACTGTGCTGGCCATTCCATGATTTGAAGCCTACCGTCTTGTTCTTTTCCTCGAAGGTAGTTCTGACATAGCCTGGAGGTATGTTTTGGGTCATTATATTGCTGTAGGATGAACCCCTGACCAACTAGGCGTAGACCAGAGGGTATTGCATGGCGCTGCAAAATGCTCGGTAACCCTTTTGGTTCAGGGTGCCAGTCACTCTGTGCAAGTCGCCGACTCTGGATCCAGCAAAGAGCCCCAGACCATCACGCTTCCTCCTCCATGTTTGACAGTTGGTGTCACACACTGAGGAACCATCCTTTCGCCTACTCGAGCGAACAAAAACCCCTGCGTGATGAACGAAGATTTCAAATTTTGATTCATCGGTCCATAAGACCTTCTTCCAGTCTTCAGTAGTCCACTGGCGGTGCTTCATGGCCCAGGCAAGCCTCTTTTCTTATTTTGCCATCTTAGCAATGGCTTGCCACTCGACCTGTCAAACCTGCAGCTCGAAGTCTTCTCTTCACAGTTGAAACTGGGACTTGCCTGCCGACCAGTGTTAAGCTGTGCTTGAAGCTGTTGTCCTGTGAGCTGCCTATCACGCAAGCTGTTGACTCTCAGAAACTTGTCTTCTGATTCTGTTGTGGCTTTGGTCTGCAGACCTCTTCCTGTCAGAGTTTCCTCCAGTTTCCAAGTGCCTTTTGATGGTGTAGGAAACTGTACTCACTGACACCTTGGCTTTCTTTGCAATTTCTCTAAAGGAAAGACCTACACTTTTAAGGGTTATAATGGTCTGTCTGTCTTCCTTTGTTAATTGCCTTTTCTTGCCATTATGATAGCAATATACTACTTCCTGCAGTGCAATATTGTACAAATAATGCTTCAGAGGTGTAATAACAGTCTGTTCAACACTGCTTTTATACATACAGGGGTTTGTAATCAAGTAATCAACAAAAGTTGGGACACCTGTAGAATTGTTTGCATCAACTTTCAAGGCTTAATTTACTTCCATTGCTGCAGAACAGCTGTAAGTTGTTAACCCATTACTTGTTCCCTGAAAAGGCCTTTTTATAACTCTGAAATTTACATTATTTTTCAGTTTTTGCTAACCTAAACTTTTTATTTAACCTCTAGCAGTTTACGCTTACCTTTGTACCATTTCAGGTTATTTACTGGACTTGAATTGCTTAAATTTCAATAAAAACTGGAAAGATGGGGTGTTCTAAAACTTTTGTCTGGTAGTGTACATAGAAACACAGACTTTGATGGTAGATTAGGACCTCATGGCCCACCCAGTCTGCCTATTTCCATACCAATTAGAAAAGCTGCAGATCCTAGTTAACCAACAGCCTATTTCCTCCTGCCCCTCTCCAGAATTGCTTCAAGTCTGTCCCATGCATTTTGAATTTCCCCACTGTTTTGACCACACAACCTCCTCAGGAAGGCTGTTCCATGTGTCCACCACCCTCTCTGTGAAAAATGCTTCCTCACATTGCTGCTGAGCATCCCTCTTCTTCAAATTGTGCCTGTGCCCTTGTTCTTGCACATCTCTTTTCGGAATATACTATCCCCTTGGACTTTGTTGATTCCCTTGAGGTAGTTGAAGGCATCTATCATGCCCCCTTCCTCTTTTCTTTTAGGGTGTGCATATTTAGTTCCTTTAGTCTCTCCTCATATGGTTTATGGTGCAGACCCGCCACCATTTTAATTGCCCCTCCTCACACTGCCTCCATCCTGTCTATGTCCTTGCAGAGATGGGGTCTCCAGAACTGCATGCAGTACTCCAGATGGGGTCTCACCAATGTCTGTACAGAGAAATAACAACCTCTTGTTTTCTACTGGTGATGCCTTTCCCTATACATCCCAGTATCACCCCAGCCCTCCTTACTTCCTTCTCACATTGCTTGCCTACTTAGGTCATCCAACATGACTACCCCCAGGTCCCTTTTCATTTTAGTTGTTGTTAGTACCACATCCTCCATTGTGTATTATTCCCTGGTTTTGTGTCCCAGGTGCATTCCTTGCACTTCTTTGCATTGAATCTAAGCTGCCATACTTTGACCATTCCTCCAACCTTGCCAAGTCCCTTCTCATCTTTTCCACCCCTCTTGTGTATCAATCCTGTTGCAGATCTTTGTGCCATCTGCAAAGATGCATACTTAGCTTCCAGTCCTTCTGCAATGTCACTTGTAAAGACATTAAAGAGGACCGTCCTAGTACTGAATACTACAGTACCCCACTAGTAACCCCTTTCTTCGGAGTGACTCCATTTACTATTACCCTATGTCTTGTTGTCCATCCAGTTTTTTACCCAGGCTACCACCTTGGGACACATTCCAAGGCTGGCTAACTTGTTTATATATTTTTGTGGGGGACTGTGTAAATACCTTGCTAAAGTCTAGGTAGGTCACATCCACAGCCCTTCCTTGGTCTACTACCTTGGTCACCCAGTCAAAGAAATCTATTATATTTGTCTGGCTGACCTTCCCACTGTGAATCTATGCTGCTTTGGATCCTGTGCCCCTCTGACCTCTAGGTACTCAACAATTTCTTCTTTCAGAAGTGATTCCATCATTTTTCCTACCACTGGGGTCAAACTAACAGGTCTATAGTTTCCTGCCTATGCCTTGCTCCCATGTTTTGGAGGGAATAACATCGGCCTTCTTCCAGTCCTCAGGTGCCACACCATCCTCCTATGATTTGTTAAAAGGTTAGTCAGTGATGTCACTAGTTCTCCCTTAGTTCTTTTAGAATTCTGAGGTGAATCCCATCAGGCCCCATTGCTTTGTCCACCTTGAGTTTCAGGAGTTCTTTCAGGACCATTTCTTCTGTGAAAGGACTGGTATAGACTCCCTATACAAGTGCTTCTTTTGTTTGGTTTAAGTATCTCTCCTCCTCTTTTTGTGAATAATGAGCAGAAGTATTTGTTCAGTATCTCTGCCTTTTCACTGTCACCCTTTGGACCCGCCTGTTTATTATGGCTCACTATCCCTCCTTTGTCTTTTTGTCCCAAACATACCTATAAAGGTTTTATTCCCTTCTTAACCAAGCTGGCTATCTTTTATTCTGCTTGGGCCTTTTTGCTCTTCTGACTGCCTTCCATGCTTCCTTCTGCTTTAACTGATACAGTTCCCTGTCTTGCTATTTCTGTGAATCCTTATATGTCCTGAATGCTATCTTTTTCTCTTTAACCTTCACTGCCACCTCTTTTGAGAACCGTAGTGTCTCTAACTGTCTATATAGGAAATTCAGTGTCGTTTGGATGTGTACTTTTATAATTAAAGCAAAATAACTGAACTATGCAGTAACAATGATTCGGATGTGGTAGACTAGGGCTGTACAGGATATAACATTCTACCAGTGGAATGCCAATGGAAGTTCATGGAATTTGATGAAAATTCCACAGAATTTTGCCAAATTTTAAATTTCAGTTATTTTGCTTTAATTATAAAAGTACACTTCCAAATTACACCTAATTTGATATATAGACAGTTAGTGATGGTCTATATACATTTACCAAATTTCAGAGTGTAGATTGAAAGGAGATAGAGTTTTAGGTGGTCTCACATATGATGAAAATTTAATGTTCAGGTATTTTGATCTAATTTTAACATTTCTAATCCAGATTTCTCCGGTGTCAGTCAGTAGAGCAAAAGACATCATTGGTATGTGCACCAGCCATGGTGTCCCCAAGGCTCCATCCTAGGTCTGATACTGTTCTCACTATTTATCAACGACCTACCCAACTTCTGTGGAGGAGCATCAGTTCACTTATATGCAGATGATGCAGTCACTACCACTCCTGTCCTGACACTGACTGGATTAACCTTACCTTGGCTTCAACTTCTCCTCCTGCAGAGTTGGTTTCATGGAAAACATCTTGTCCTGAACTCAAAAACCAAAACAAAGTGTATGTTCTTCTCCCATCTCACACCTTCCCAGTGCACTCACTCACCCCTCACTATCACCTCCCTAAGTGGTGATATCCTAAAAGTGCCCACTCCTTTAAATATCTAGGTATCCTCTAGACCCTTCTCTATCCCTTAAGTCACATGCCTCCAATGTATCTAAAGCTATCAACCAGTGTCTAGGCCTCCTGCACAGGAAACATCCATTCCTGTACCGGTCTTCTGCCTCAAGATTGCTTCTTCTTCCTTATACCTCTGCTAACTTATGGTGCTCCTTTGCTGGTTCCTGTGAACTCTTTGACCCTTTCTATACTCTCCCAGGCCTACCATAGCATGGGTAGATTAAGCTCTGGGGTCGACTCGGCATCATCACTGTAGTATCCTCTCCCCTTAGGTTGGTTACTGAGGCACCTTGCTTTTAGTAGGCGCCTTTTATAATCAAAACTGATGATGATGATGATGATGTGTCTAAGTTAAGGTACTCTCCCTTAGCCTTTTGTTTAAACTGGTCAATATATTTACCCCTCCTTCCTTAGGTGAGTTAATACATCTAAAACAAGCCCTGCATTCTCTCAGATCTGCATCACTTCCTTTCCTCTCCTTATCAAGCCTAACATGCACCTTGCTGCTGCTCATTAGTCCTTCTCTTATGCTGGACCTTCTGATTGGAACTCACTTCCTCCACTGTCCTGTCCTGTCCTGCTCCTCTCTCCATAAGTTCCAATCCTCCTTGTATGCCTCACTTGCTGCCTCTGTAGCATGTTCATGCTGGTTAAAGTCAAACTACTCTGCCTCCAGTACCTCTGGCTGAAGTTTCTTTCTGTCTGTCTGTATGTCCTGTAATGTCCTATGTTTACTACAAAAATGTTTACATATATATATTTGCCTTGCTTATGCTCTGTATAAAAAGTTTTGTTACATTGTGCTGAACACCTGTATATTTACCAATTGTATATAATATTTATATATCCTATCTGCCTACCTTGTTTTGTATCTGATGTGGGTCACTCTGTATATTTTGTATGTATCTTACTTGTTTTGATGTTTAATTCTCCTATAATTCTTGTTACCTGGGTCAACCCTGAAAAGGGACTGTGCTTGTCTCAGTGGATTTACCTGGTTACTAAAACTCAAATACATAAATAAATAATTCAAAAGCTTCAAAGGGACTGAGTTTTAGGTAGCCAAACATTTGCCAAAATGTAGATTGTTATTTTTAGTATAATTTTGATATAATTCACTGAAATGTTATAAAAGTTTACAGTTACACAGGTCACCACTACATTGACCTATGTACATAGCTTCCGATTTCTAGCTTCAAATGTGACTGAGTTATAGCCTGCCAACAAGTTGCCAAATGTTAAATTTCAGTTATTTTCCACTAATTTTAAAACAGCATATCAAATTTAACAGATTTGAAATATTTAAACTACTATACCACATGATCATTTTGTAACAAAGTTCATATTTACAGCTTTAAACTGGGCTGAATTCATGGACACAGCATTTTGAACTTAAAACTGCAAAGTTATAAACCCTGAAACTTTAAACTGGACAATGCAATGCCATTAACATTAGCAGTTTTTAGACCTTAAAGGAGACAGTGGCCCAGATATTCAAAGCTTTGCCCGGTGCACAAACCGTTTGCATGGGTTTAGTGCAGGATTAGCAGGGGTCTGCCATATTCTAAATGCCAAATAGAGTCGCCAAACCACGGCATTAGAGCTGGGCAAACCATAATTATATGCAAGGGGCAAAGTGAACATGAATACAGGTGCTAGGAGATATTCAACGACTAGAGCCGCACTAAGGTGTTTGCATGACTTAAGCGTGACCCTTAGCATGGTACATATTACCGCCCAGGAAAAGTTGGTCTTAATCCTGCGCCAAACAGTTTTGCGCAACAATTTCTTTGCACAGTGTTTGGGTGGCTTTACATGTCTTGCACAACCCTAACAGACATGGAGGACACATGCTGCTCACTGATGGCACCACCGTGATGCCAACAGCTGCCACCAGTCAGCCAAGCACAGGCAGTAAGGGGTGATCCGACCCACAGGGATATCATGGTAGTGTGGCCATACAGCACACACCTGCAAACCATCGACTGTGGTGACCAACAGATGCCAGCTCACATACGCGCACTGTGGGCATGGTGGCCATTGAAGGGAGGGTTTACAGGTGGCCAGACCTCACCACAGCCAAGGTGTGGCCACAAGGCTGGGACACATCACACAGTGCACATGGGCCAGTGGTGGGAGTACCCCACAACCTGTGTGCCTGTTGGAGCTTACATGCCCCCAGCCACATACCCATAACTATACAGATGCCACAGCACACACAGCCGCCATGTATGTGTCATTGTGAGCATCCCTGCCACAGGTGCAGCATCTGTGGCTCATACAACAGCATAATATTACTGTCCACTGTCAGTAATCACCTGCAAGTTGGGCCTGTCACTGTGTACAGTGCAGTGGTCATCACTGCCCTACATACCATAGGCATTGCTGTGTCCCTCACACTACTGGTCCCCTTGCTACTGTAGTGTCTGTTGTGCACTGTAGCATGACCTACAGTGTGACGGTTGCATGCAGCACCACCACCACCTGTGCCTATGCTGTGATGTTCCGGGGTATGATATGCTGTGCTATGCTGCACTGTTCACCTGTAGTCTGCAGGTATCATCATGTACTACCAGACTGACCTACAGGTGGAGCTGTGGGACCCTGCAGTAACGCTGGGCAAATTGCATGCAAATCAGGGCATAATGGGAAAAATACATCTTTTTAGCCTTGCATATAATGATTTTAATGTTGCTGCCTGGATTAATTTTAATTTTGTTTTAATTATTTATTGATTGTATTGTGTTATGTACAGGTGCCTTGGTTTTGGAAAGGCGCCTTTACAAATAAAGTTTGATTTGATAATGTGGCTTTTGCCCAGAGACTACCTAAGTAGGCTCATTTGCATGTCATGTTTGAATATGGCAAAGTTTAGCACCGGGCAAACATATTTGCACCAGGCAAACAGCTTAGCTCCATGCTAATCCTGTACCAATCGTTAGCTCCGTGCAAATGGTTAGGAGAATATTATATTGTTTTACACTTTACTTTCCATAGGCTGCTCCCTGCAGCTGTACTGGGTCAACATATTTGCTGGAACACACATTGGCCATATAGGTTGCCTCTATCTACCTTCACGTCACTGTGTACTGTGTTGCTGTTGTGGTCTGCACTTCCTGGTTGCTATATTCAGAGCTGTCTCATTACAGGGCTATGTTTTCCTTGCACTCGCAGCCCAGTTTGCCTGGCCTCATTCCCATGCTATATTCAGAGGCTGTTTGCCCTGGGCTATTCCTTTTGAATATAGCTTGCTTTGGTCTCCAGGATAACTTTGCCCACCGAGCAGTGCTAATTTAGCCCGAGCAAAGTTTTGAATATCTGTCCCAGTGTATTTCATATGAATCTCTGTTAATTTTATTACAGTGTATGCCGCTTGTAACAGACTAATTTATCCACTACAAGTTTGTCCATAACATGTGGCATCCGCTATAACCATTTAACATTAATTTTAATATAAGATTCACATTGGAGCATAGCGGCAGCATTGCACAAGGTAGTGATTTTTACAGCTCTTTTAAGCCTTTAGTTAGCTTTGAGATTATCCTGACAAGCCACACCAGTGTACTTTATTGAAAACTAAATTTCTAAAACAAAAGCAAAAAGCAAAGACAAACCCAAAAAAGTGCTGTGAACTGTGCATGCTGTAGGACGTTTAGTGTTCGACCTGGGAACCCTGAGAGGGGCTAAAGAAATCACTAATGCTCGTTTGCTTACTGGCAGTTTTGTGTACCTCCTCCACATCTAGCGGCTGCATTATGCTGGTTGTGTGAGGAGGAAGGAAATAACCTAATGTTCGTAGCACAGTTACAGGAGGGTGGGAGCTACAGTTGTCCAGGAGAAGTGCGATTTTGCGTGACCGTAGACTGCGGTCAACTTCTCAATCAGGCAGTGAATATTTCACGGTCATCCTTGCGGTCTTGTTGTTTCGGTAGATGACTGGTAGATGCTGAACACCATGAAAGCAATGTGGCTGTGCACTCTTGCCTATCACCACAGGGATCCATTTTTCAGAATCTGACATGTCAAAAGCACGTAGTCGTTCCTTGGCTTTCTTTAAACTGGTGGTGCTTCAGAGCGAAATGCTAGGTGTCATAACCAACACATCGATAGTACAGCCAGGTCTCATCGGTGTTAAAATGTTGTCGGACTGTAACCTGAAAGAAGCTGTGGCACATCTCTAAGTCAGGCATCAGCTGCACAGCTGTCAGCATCTAATTTCTCCCCATGAATTCAACGGAAGCATATGTTGTTACTTTGCTTCCATTGACTGAACCAGCTGTTTGTTGCCTTAAACCCAGTTTTCCCAAAGGGCTGCAGCAAGGCTTTCTGCTTTCTGAAGCAGAAGAGATCCACTAATTAAGCCTCCTGCCACCGAGCATTGCTGAACCGCCTTAGCAGTGCTTCCTCTACATCTGTATCTTTCCCCCTTTGGCGCTTCCTCTCTGGGTTCTGGTTGCTGTGCCAGTCGGCAAGCAATGTTTCCCTATTCTTCAACAAGTCAGGGATTGAGGATTTAGGAATTGAAAATGTTTGCTCAAATCTCTAACACTAAGTTTGGGAAGTTTGTCAATGGCTTTCAATAACTCTCTTTTCTTAGAAAGGGTAGACAGGTTCGCTTACCAGACAGGATTTCAAAGAACAGCAATGCACAGTTCACAATGAAAAAAATGGACAAAGATTTTGGTAGAATGAGGGTTTTAAGTAGGAATGCTAATTGTTTAATCATTTAATTGAATTGCAAGTGAAAAGTACCTCTTTAGCATCACCAAGTGGCGTTACAAATGGAAGCACAGGTCCGTTTAACGTTGCTTTTAACATTAAAGTAATAGAAAAAGGCATTTGGCTGAATGAATTTGTCTGTTACATCCGAATGTCTACTTAATCAGAGTCCGTTAAAACTGGAGTATACTGTAATTACTTGTTGCCAGAAATTGCAAACTGACATCTGTACCTAAAGCAGCAGTGCAACAAAAAAAACGTTATTCAAAAAGCTAATTTTCTGCTATGGTTATGAAAAATATTGGCAGACCAGAACTGTTGATTTGGGTTTTCTGGATGCCTTCTATGCTGTATACTGTACATCTGAATTTATGTCTGATTCTTACTGTTCTCAGGCCCTCAACATTCATTCTGTTCAGAAATGAGGCAGCCATCTTTTTCTTGAGAAATAATTATTTTAAACCATTCATAACGTTGTTAAACAATAATGGAAATGGAAAATGTCACCACTAAAATAAACTGGGAGACATCTGACATTGATTAGGAAGAAAAACTGTGGTTTCAAGTTTAGCTTATTTTGTTGCACTGATGCTTTAAAGTCAGATTCCATGAGTCTTTATGAAAACTGTGGAATTTCATGAACATTTGCTAGTTTTAGTCATCCTTATCTGGGGATTCTAATTAACAGATAGTGCAAGGGGTCACCAGGTTCTGGAGTTAGGTACATAGTTTCACAAAGAGATAAACATGTGAGCTGTGTAGCAGACTAGTAGTAGAACCTCCCCCAACTGCAGCAAGGAAGCATGTGCACGTCTGGTACTTAGAGGTGCTCAAAAGATGTAATGGGGAAGGTGATGTCTAGGGCACCAGGAAGGAAGAATTCTGGCTATACCTAAAGAGTAAGTTGATAGGAAAGGAGTTTGATGACTTGCATTTTATGAGATTGTGTCTCTGTAAAGAACAAATAGGGTGTCAGTGGTATCAGTAGCTTAACTAAATCAGTCTGGCTATCCCAGTAGTGAAGAGGGTGCAAAATAGTAACCCACAGAGGAACAGCAGTACTGCAAAAAGCTCAGCCCAGCTTACCAATGAAGTAATGTCAGTGCATTGTGGATGTTAAATTACACAAAAGAATTATGGATGCTTCATCTATATGCTGACATAAATATTTGAAAATGTTACCAATATTTTTTCAGTTTTTCCTAGTGTAAATTAAAAACTGCTAAACCATTATATCCAGTTGTATTAGACACCGGGGTAAGGTATTCTAAACTTAGCCCCAGGAAATTATTTTGCACAGCTTGCAGAATTAGCCTGGAACCATGGCCATGCTATATTCAAAGGAATAGTGCCGGGGCTAAATCAGATGCCTATAGGGTGCAAATAAAGCTGTGCAAATGGGGCTAAGAGTGAAGTGCAAAAATAGTCTGGCAAAACAGCTCAGAATATAGCAATAAGGAAGGCCAAACTGCAACAGCAGCCCAGTGCACATAGAAGTGGAGTAAGGCAGAGTTGCAGTAGGTGGCCAATGTGGGTAATAGCAATGAAGAGGTGCATGACATCTGCAAACAACACTGCAGGCCAAACACAGAAGAACTGTGCAGATCTAAGCTAGTTAGACAGCTATGTTGTTGATTGGCATCACAGCGACAGAATCCATGTTGACCACAGTTTGCAGTCAGCAGGGAGCCATGCAAGTTGGACACTGTTTTTCTTTGGGGTTGCTCCTTGCACCCCACGTGGGGGTCTGCCCTCACACTCCATACTTATGGATTCCAACTCCAAGTTGGAGTTGGCTTAGGGAGGGATGCAGGATGGGAGAAAGTGTTACCAAGTCCTGGGTGGTCTTTACAGTGACATGTCAATGTTGTCGGTATCGATGTATGTTGCTGTAGAAGTGTTGCTGTATGGGAGGCATACCAAACTGTGCTATGGTTTTGACAGGTTTGCCCAGGGTGAACACATTTGTCTGGCTTTAACACATTAGCCTGGTGCTAAATCTTGCTATATTCAAAGTTCATATACAGATGAGTCTACTTAGGCAACACATGGGCAACAGCCACATTAGCATCTCATTATGGCCTGCTTTACATGCATTACCATGTAGACTTCCCAGTGGTATTGCATGGTGCACTCAGGCCACCTGTATTTCAGACTGTAACTATGGATGGGTGCGCTCACAGCTTCACCTGTATGTCAGACATGATAAACAGTATAGTAGCAGCACAGAAACACAGACAATTGTGACCCAGGGGACTAGCACCACAGGAATGGGTGGTTGTGCGTCATGCCATAGAAATACTGTTATACTGCTATAGTGTGTATCAGATGGTACAGTTTCAAAGTAGCTCGTATTGTGAGGGACATGGCATTGCTTATGGTGTGTCAGGCAACAATGACTGCTGCTAGCCACACAGTGACATGCACAACTGGCAGGTATGTTCTGACAGGATACCACAGTCATACTAACCTGTGACCCAGATATGCTGCACATGGGATGGCATGGAAGTCCCACACTACCATACACATGGCTGGCCATGCATGGCTGGGAGCCTGGACAGGTGTGTGGTATGTGCCCTGGGGAGGGGCAACACATACCATCATACAGGCACACTAATGTGAAGAGCATTCCTATCACTGGCACATGTACACTGTGTAGATGGCCCTAGCCATGTGGCAGCACCTACTATGTGGTGCAGTCAGGCCACCAGTATTCTCTCCCTCAGTACCCTCCATTCCCCAGTGCTGCGTGGGTGTGCGGACTGTGGTGGTCTACCCCTATGAGGAGACTGGAGGTGTGTGTTGTATGGATGCACTAACAAGGTGTTCACTGGGCACTGGGGCACACAAATGTGCCAGATGATGATGATGAATGCGTTGCCATCTGTTGGCAGCATGTCTCTTCCGCAGCATATGGAGTAGCCAGGATGGTCATCTGCCCTCTCTGCCTCCTCATTGGCTACAGTCATCAGGTGCACCATGGTGATGATTTTGCTCACAGACATGTTGCCTGTTGCTGCTGTGTCCACACCCCTATCTTTGTTGTGCTCAGTGTTAAGACCAACTTTTATGGATGGTAATTTGCACCGCACAAAGTCTTGCAGACACTTTTGCACAGTACTATTACTCTGAATGTAGCATAGTGCCTGTATTCATGTCTACCCCTATGGGGAGACTGGGTGTGTGGTATGAACACACTAACAAGGTGTCCACTGGGCACTTGCTCACCCACAAATGCCTGGCAGGTTTTGGACCAGTGCCAGATGATGACGATGAGGTCCCTGTATCTTTGAAATCTCTAATCCAAGTCTCTCCATATTTACAAGATTTTATAACCATTGTAAAATGGTTATTCCTGATAGTTTACCCATATCTAGCCTAGGATACATAAACTCATTCTGAACTATAAAAAAACAAAACCTTGTTGTTTTCAGTCCCCAAAGTAGGCATCATTCACATCCACTCAATATAACAAACCAATTTTGGACTACACTGGAACTCGTCCAGCATGTCAAATATTTCATCCCCTCCTCCTCCCAGGCCTCCTTTAAATGCACATAGTATCCGCCCTCCTATCTAATGTTTCAATTTATTGGTTTCTCACTGTCAACAGCTGCAATTCCTCCATCACCTTTTTGCAACTAAGCCTTCTAGCAGCTTTATCTCATTCTGTCTTGCTGAGTCATACCATTTTGGTACTTTAGGCTTGCTTATTGCTTACTAGCATATCCTGCCTTGCTAAGGCAGTTGATTTAGGTCAGGTGATCTCTCTAGTACTTAGTCTGCTCCAGAGTAGTAGCTAAGAAATTTGCTTCTAGCCTTCTGCCCCTAGTACTACTCTATAGTCAGGTGAACTCTTCTCTTATTAGCCTGACTAGGAGTTGTACTTAAGGATTAGTGCTTCAGGCTCCGCTGCCTATAGTGGTATTCTGCAGGGATTAAAATTCTCCTCCATTGAGAATCCCTTCTCTTGCCTGCACTTGTAGTGCCCATTGGGTGATAGTCTCATAATGAGGGCATATTACCTGCTTCTATGCTTGTCTTTGCTCATCTTACATGTATTAGACCCGAGCGTGAATCAAAAATAACTCCTAGAGTAGAGTGGCTCTCTTTTACATTGTCCGACCAGGACTTTTCCTATCAAGTAGAAGAACTTATATGTGCTCTAACTTCCCTAGCCCTGCTGGTCCTTCACCTGCACCGATATACAGGAACTCTCCTAGAGCCTGCCCACAGGGCTACACCACCTTCTGCATCTGCCCCTACTCCCATTGACTCTCTCAGTCAGGGTATTATGTATGCAGCATCAGGAAAACTGGGAACTAGCCTCAGAACTCCCTATACTGCCCAGACAAGTCACATAACCGAAAAGAAGACCCAGCCACCCACACTTCTCCTAGGACTCTGCAGGAAACTCTTGTTCCTGCTTTTACTATGCTCAGGGAATGTTGAGCTTAATCCTGCCTTCTGGCACCCATGGAATCCCAGCAGAGCTACAAAGCCTCAAGGGGCTTGCATTCTTGCATGTTAATGTATGTAGCCTATTAAAAAAATCACTTCTGTTCAGGCCTGGGTAATGTCATACTGCTTCAGATGTGCTGGTGATTCTGAGTCCTGGTTCTGACCGCGACCAGTAACAATGAAGTTAACATCCCTCCTTCTCTTTGTTCAGAGCAGACAGGCAAACCAGAGGTAGTGGGGTAGCTATTTACATCAAGGATAAATTCCCTGCCTCCATAATTGCTCAACCTCTGTCCCAAAAGAATTTGAAAGTTTGTCATTAAAGATTGAAATTCGACCGGTGTCTCATTATGTATAATAGGGTGCTACAGACCCCATCAGCTGGACTACAGTTGTTAAAACATCTCGGAAACATCCTGGGTTCAGCATCTTCAGAGTGTATCATACTAGGGGACTTCAACTGGCTGCTCTAGTGCATCCACCCACTTAAAATGTTCTGTGATTCCTTGGGTTGTCACAGCTAATAAACAAATCTACTCATCCTAACAAGCTCAACCCTAATAACAGTACTGTCTTGGATATCATTTTAGTTAACAAACCCCATTTATTCTCCCATGCTGGTGTCTTTTTTCTGATATTAGCGACCACTGCTTCATCCGTGTATAAGATAAACTTTTAAATCCACAACTGCACCAAAATTCTCCTTTAAAAGGTGCATACGCAACTTTGATCTCCATGGGTATATATCAGACCTAAGAGACTCCATGCGATGGCAGGACTTCTATCTAGCCAAGTCCCTGACTGTGGCTTATGATGTTTTCTCAGAAACATGCTAGGGGCTCCCAACAGGTATGCTCCCATAGTAAATGTTCGTGCAGAAACAAATCCTGTCGGTGGTTTACAGAAGACCTGAAAGATGCTTTATGGAGTAGGGCTGTACTATGGTGAACTGCTAGGAAAACTAAGTTAATAAATAACTGAATTCTTTCCAGTGGGTGAGGAACCTCTGCACCAAAATGGTCAGAGAAGCCAAAGCTAATTTCTACCGCTCTCAGCTGGAGAGCTCCTTAAGAAATGCCTCCGCATTCTGGAGGACTATCAAAGACATTGAAGATCACACCACAGTAAATTCCTACCTACTAAATTATTGATCGACAATACTGTCATCTCCGACAGACCATCTATCCTCTATGCTCTCAATAATCATTTTGCCACTGCAGGGCTAGCTTTTGACTCCTCTTCTGTGAATATCCTCCACCAACAACTTAGATTGGATACACAAGAAAAACATCCTCAGTCCATCCTTCTCTCTGCAGCCTACCTTCCTGAAAGAAGTGAAGATCTTCTCCTTCAGCTGGACACTAGGAAAAGTGCTGGGGTTGACCTCATTGACCTGTACTTTTTAAAGGTCAGCTACCGTGTCTCGCAGTCCCAATTACTCATCTGTTCAACTTATCCTTGTCCCAGGGTGACCTACCGCCCATTTGGAAAAATGCACTTGTGGTCCCTTTGTTTAAGTCAGGAGATCCTAGTGACCTCAATAAATAGAGGCCAATCTCCCTACTTCCAATCCTGTCAAAGATGCTGGAGAAAATAGTGAACTCCCAGCTCGGAAGTACCTGGAATCAGAAAATTGCTCAACCCATTACAATCCGGTTTTAAAGCACAGCACAGTACAATCTCTGCTCTAGCCAATGTGACAAATGACTGGCAGCTTGAATTAGACAAAAAAAGTCTGCACAGTTTTCTTGGACCTAAGCAAGGCGTTCGATACCGTTGATCACAGACTGTTTCTGTCGTCCCTCCGACATTGATTTGGATTCCCTGTCCCTAAATGGTTCTCCAACTACCCTCTCAGGATGACTTCAGCAAGTAAAGGCAGAAGGGAAGTTTCTCCACCAAAACCCTATTGAGGGTGTACCGCAAGGTTCCATTCTTGGTCCCTTGCTCTTCACCATTTATATTAACAACGTAGATGCCCCATCAAAGAAGCACAAATACACCTATTTGAGGATGATACGATACTGTATGCTAGTAGCCCCACACCTGAAGCAGCCTGTAAAGCCCTTCAAATGAATTTAATCTGCTGCAACATCAGCTTATAAACCAGAAACTGCTCTTAAATGCAAAAAAAAAGCAATGTTCCTCTCATCCTTCAAAATGCAATAAATCCTGCAATTGCTGGGACACTCCGCAGATCACTACCATTCTAGGTGAGTGATTGGACTACGTACAAAGTTCAAGTACCTGGGGTCTGGTTAGGCCATAGAATTACTTTCACAGATCACTTAGAAGAACTGGCAAAGAAACTTAGACAAAGACTTGGTCTGTTCTTTAGGATTAATAATCTCCTCACAAGAGATGTTAAACTGAAGCTGGTTCAAACTACCTTTCTTTCCCTATTGGATTATGCAGTCTTTATAGTCAGGGACCTGCAGGTACCCTTGCCAAACTCAATATACTTTATCACAGAGCCATAAGATTTATCTTGGGTCTTCCATACTCAACCCACCACTGTGCATTGTACACGGCAGTGGGATGGTCATCCTTGCTTACAGATGGCAAAAAAATGCTGCGGTTTGGACACACAAAGCTATCTCAAATAAACAGCCCCAGTATATCTGTCTGTTTACCTTTGTGCACTCTGGGAAGTATGCCCTGAGAAGCACCTCATATATCTACCTTTATGTTTATAAAGCAAAATATTGCATTGGCAGAGCAGTCATCAGCTTTCTGCTCCTCAACTGTGGAACAAGCTGCAAAAACTTTGAAATTAACTCACCCCATCAGCCTAGCAGCTTTTAAATCTCTATATCTACATCATAATAAGAGTCCTGTGCCTGTGTACCCTAAATAGTGACTCCTATAAGTCCAAACACACTCTAATTACTACTGTTAAAGACTGATCACATCTATAATCGACTCTTCTCTCCCTTTTCTACCCCATATCTGTCCCTTCCACATTCCTTTGACCCTGGTTTTAGCTCTAAATTCTCCATACCGTATCACTATATATCTTATTATATTAGGATTTATTTGTGTTAGTGCACCTGATATGTATATTTCTTTACTTTTATGAAAATTGTGTCCTACCCAAAACTAGCTGCATCTTCTGTTTCAAACATATACTACTGTCAATGCTACCTGCTGATACTTTTTATATACTGTACTGTATTATTGTATCTCACTTTATTTGTATTATTACTGTTTTCTTGTGTGTTGCATCCCATGTATATTGTCCCTTCTTCCTTGTTAACAAACCCAGATCAACCTTGAAAATGAGCTTGCTCCACGGTGATTGCCTGGTTAAATAAAGACTTTGATTGATTGATTGATATTTGGGAATCACAATAGACAGCACTATGTCATATGCCTACCACATTGAAAATGCTGCAAAGGCTGTGAACATCCATATTGGTTTGCTTCACAGGCATAAGCAAGTTTTACCCAGAGGCCTTAAATTTAGCTATACAGAGTTCAGTGGTCTCTCTTCTTGATTACAGCATCGTAGTCTATGGCTCAGCTACAGACACAGCTGCTCGTTGTATAAAGGTCACCCTAAACAAAGCTTGTCGACTCTTAACTGGTTCCCCATGGCTTACACATACGTGTGACCTATATGACCAGGCTAAATGGCTCCAGTTCAGATAGGCTTAGGTTCCAATCGTGCCTTCTGGTCAAAAAGTGAGTCTGGACCTCATGCCAAAGGGCATACAGAAACTGCTTACTCCCTATGATAACAGCCATTCCACCAGACGCTCAGCTAGCATGGTCTTCAAAATTCCTAGGTGTCAAGAGCTTTTGCCTACCATGCTCCTATTTGGATTAACAATCTTCCTCCTGCCATCTCCTCGATAACAGCATTAAGCCCCTACAAACGTGAGCTCTGAAACCATAACGCTATCTGTTACTGCTTGCCTTAGCCCCCAATGCGCTTTTCCATGTCCCTGAGCAGCTCTCCCGTGACCACATGGACCCTTAAATCCTGCACTTATTTTCCTTCATCATGTGCCTTAATGTAATCTGTCCCTCCTTTCCTTCCTCCTCCGTCCAAACTCCCTCTTACCCAACACCCCTCTTTCTCCTACTATCCTCTTCCATCTGCCTTCAGCCCCAACCCCCAAAAAATAGCTTCAACAAGGCCTTCCTGGGCTGATGCTTTCCGCTTCTTGAGTGGGTGTTGGCCGCCCTGGCCTGCTGTAACCCCAAACCTACCCCTGCATCCTGACAACTCGGTCTGCTGCAGTACCTCCATCTGCCTTACAGGTACCCCCAGTCTGAATTGTCCTCTCTTCCTTAAACTGCCTTAACCCTCTCACAGACTCGTTGTACTTATAATAACCTGCTGACTTAGTTTGTTTATGTTTATATTAATACTTAGTCTCATACTTGTTATTAGCCTGCACTTACAGCTCTATTGTACACCTGTATTTTGTTTTACTTTTTTATTCACTGTCAATTAAATTCTGACGTGGAACCTATGTAATGAGCTTGTTCTCAAAGGTGTTAATCGAGATCACAATAAATAAACAAATAAATGTATATAACCCTTCTTTTTGCATGGTGAATACATTAGAATTTTGCCCAGCTAATGCAGTTTGCCTGTGCTATTTTTCTTTTGAATATGGGGGACCAGCACAAACCTTGCACAGTTGGTTTGCACCCAGCACAATGTTTTGAGTACCTGACCCGGGATACAGCGACAATGGACATGCATGTCCAATGTTAATTATGTGCCTGCAAGGGCAGAGAAGTTACAAACATCCACAGTTCTGAGAGTTTTCACAAAACTTTGCAAATATTTACAGAGTAAAACCGTGAACCCCTGTATCTTTGAAATCTCTAATCCATTTCTTTCCATATTTAGAAGATTTTATAACCATTGTAAAATGGTCATTCCTAATAATATACACATATCTAGTTCCTATGTTGCCTGAGTCATATACAGATAAAATGTTTCATGAAGTTTTCTGCAAAAATAAAATGACAGACTTTAAACGATATAATTTTGAGATGATGCATTGAATGTCATGCAATTTGGCAGATTGTTACAACTCTGTCCATTATGTACTCTTGCTAGATCTAAGATATCTGAGACAATAAACAACTAAGGTATATGCAGATAAAATGTTCATAAAATTTCACACAAAAAATTAAATGACAGACTTTGAGCACCTATAATTTTGAAACAAACCGTCCTAATTTTATAATATTTGGCATGTCATTGCAAGTGCTCCAAGATAGGATGCATGCCACATTTTAAAGCTCTTGCTTAAATGAGGCCAAGTTATGATCAAATTAAGAAATGTTAATACTTACAGTAGAGCCGCCCAGAGGCATGAATGGCTGAAGCATCATGCCTTACCTCCTGCCACACCAGCGACCTGTGTTTGTGGTGCAAGCAGAGGATTGAGTGTCTGGAGGACAGTTCTCCTTTCCTGGGGAGGAAGGGACATGGAGGACTGGGCATTTATGACACTTAATGGTGGCTGAGTGCCAGAGCACCTAGGTCCTCTATGTAGGGAATGGGCAAAGTAGTCATCGGACATGCTGTGGGCGGAAGCACGCACAGCTCAGTCATTGGTGGTATCTACATGCTTTACCTCCAGGAGGGCGGAGGGAGTAAAGAGGAAAAAACCCTGGGCGTGGCTGGATGATACTGACTTCACATGTGCCACTCCCGCAAATGGCAGGCACCTCCTGAACCAGATCCATGTTCAGTGGGTTGAGGGGTCCTCCTGCCCATCCATGGAGGGTAAGTGGTGGAGGAAGAGAGGAGGTGTGCTGCAAGTGGGGACTAAGCTGGGGTCGGCGAGATAGTGGACTGCCAGGGAGTACAAAAAGCAAGTAAAAAATGCCACAAAATCTGATGAAATTCAGCAAAATTTAGCAGAATTTCATAAAATGTCATCAGAATTATGCCTGCCCAATTGTGCTGAGGGTTGAGGCTCTGGATGCCATATCTTGCACCGTGCCAGTGACCAGGGTTCAACGATAAACCTGGGTTGTCGAGGATCAGCGGGGGTTGAGGAGCAGAACTGAGCTGCCATGAGGCGTCTCTCTCTCAGGGAGGGATGAGGGGTTTCTTTGCCCTTGGCTGCCACCCAGTGGAGGACGGTAGCAGTTTGCCTAAAGGGAGCCCTGCAATTGCCAGGGATGGTTGGAAAGAGGTTGTGCCAGCACCTGGAGTGCATGTGCGCCTCATTGCACACACTGCCATGTCTGCCAGGTACATAGCAGGAAGAAAAGAGAGTCATAAATGTCATATAGAATTCTGCAAATTTGAAATGTTCTAATTCTGCACAACTCTACTATCTTGTTCATAAGGTTGGGTCCACTATAGGCCATGTTTCATGTGAATTAGAAAATTGAAAAAGTGATATTATGTGTGAGTGTTAAAATATTGTAATGTCTGCTTGTAACTTCATCACGTTAACATATTTTTTTCACATATTTTCAACACAGTTTTTATACAACCCCAACTCATGAATGCAGTAGGTGAAAATTTTCAAAACCCACCTAAAAGGTGATTTTACTGAACAAATACAAAATTGCCTCTGAGGCCAGATTTTAAATGTTCACCTACATTGTTCCTGAGGTGGGGTACAAAAAAGCTGTGTTGAAAATTTTATAAAATCAATAATAAATGACAAAGTTTTGAGTAAAAGTTCAAAAGACATTGAAAGTACGTTGACTGCACTTACCTCATTACTTAGTTTATTGTTGGCATTGAAGACAAAAGGACATGTTTTCCTTTCAGAGTGGATTTTCAGTGCTGGACATTTTTGGTGAGTGAAGGGCGTGGAGGTTTAGGGTGGTGGGTGCTGAGTGGAGGGGTCATGAGTTTTTCAGGAAATCCAAAAAGACATTGGTGGATGGTTTTCTGCTTTTCATTTTTCAAATAATAAAAAAGACATTGTGATAAGGAAACCCCAGTGCTGCTGGTGGGGAGGTGAAAATATCAGACTTGAGGAGTTTGAGACGGAACTCAGCTGCAAAAGACCTTGATGGATAGTTTTCACTTTTCAAGTTTAAATAAAAAAAATTGTGATGCAAATGTGACACTGAGGTTTGAGCATCTTGGTGTCACAGTAGTTGTGGCAGAGGATGTAAAACATGAGACCGAGGGATCTTTTTAAAGGGTTGCTCAGCTCTGTATGGGTTTATATTATTTATTAATATTCCGCTCAGAGCAGGTCAAAGCCAGGAGGGATTTTCATTAGGTGAATTCCAGCTCCAGCCGGGCTGAGTCTTTATGGGCACTGACCACTAATATCAGGAAGGTGCACATCATCAGTAATTGGCAGGTTCAGAGCAGGTCAAAGCCCAGAAGGGATTTTCATTGTGAAAATTCTCTGCTCTGAGTGGGGCTGAGTGCAGTGTGGGTACTGGCCACTAATTTCAGGATAGGATGCATCTTCAGTGATCAGCAGGCTGATAAAGATGCCACTCAGCGTGCTGCTGGGGACATCTTATAAATGAAAGGATGCAGCCACACTGCAGTAGGTGCAGCTTGGTCCTCTCAACTCGTCAAGTGTCTGCCCATCACCCAGCACAACATCGTTATTAGCCTTACTGATTATGGGCCTGTCACTGTTAAGGAAAACTACACCCTATATCTTCTAAATGTTATTTGTTTCCATGTCAATAATAATAATAATATAATAATAAAACTTTATTTTTTAAGGTGCCTTTCAAAATTAAGGCACCACACAAAATACATAGATGAAATTCCAATCATTACAATAAAAACAAGAAATTAAAATAATACAATTAGACTCTGAATACTTGGGTCCATAAATATGTTTTAGGGCCTTTTTAAACTCCTCCAGAGTCGTGCACTCCTAATCTGGCATTGTAGAAATTCCAGAGGGTGGGGCGCGTACATAATGTCACGAGCCCCAGAAGAGTTCAGGGACACCCTCGGGATCTCTAGCAACCCCTCACCAGCTGAGCGGAGTGATTGCCCAGGGCAATAAGGGACCAGGAGCTCTTTCAGGTAGTCAGGGCTAAGTCCATGTAGAGCTTTGTAAGTCAGAAGACTGACTTTAAGGTGATCCACCACTGTACTGGCAGCCAGTGCAGTCCACATAACACCGGCGAAATATGGCTGGACCGAGAAGTACAAAGTCAAAAGCTGGGCCACTGCATTCTTCACTAGCTGCAGGCGGTGGATTTCAATGCCAGAAAGCCCTAGGTAAAGGAGTTGCAGTAGTCCAATAGACAACTCTTTTCATGTAACTGTTAGATGTATGCAAATGCTTTAGTCAGTTTTACAGTGTATACTAGGCCCTGTTGCTGTTCTGGAAGGCTCCATTTCATGGTTGCTGAAATCTCACTGTCCCTGAGAGCTGCATTAGCATATGAGAACATGGCCCCGATTCTAGTACAGTTACACCTGGCATAACAGCACTTGCACCAAGTAGAATTGCACATGTAGAAACTTACGCCAGCAGTACAGCACCAGTACAGTAATTTCTGAATGCATCTTTTCTGTAAGCGCCCTACTGAACTCAGTCAGTGGCTGGCTGTGGAGGTGAGAGGTGGGCTGTGCCAGTCACTGGCTGGGGATGGGTGGGGGTGCTGGGTGGACTGGCACGCGCTGGGTGGGGGGCCACTAGTCTACCAGGGCTGGGCTGAATATGCCGCATTTGCAGTGGCGACTCGGGTTCATCGGGGGCATGGGGGATGACTGTGCCGCCCTGTGGGGCAATTCTCAATGGGGGATTCTGGCAGCTGGGTGTGATCAGCCCTGCAGGGCTCTTAATGTACACCGGAGGCTGGGGGTGTAGGCAGCCCTGGGCTCTTAATGTACACTTTGGGGGCTGGGGATGTGGGCAGCCCTGTGGGTGCCTGATGTGACTTGCTGGGCATGGGGGGCACTTGCGACCTGCGGTGTACCTGTTGCGACTGCGACATGCTTGCCAGGTGCATCCTCTGTTGGCGTACCTGGCCACATGTCACAAGTCGCAGGACTTAAGACACGGAGACCCTGCTCATTCTAGAATAGGCGCAGGGTCAGTGTCACAGTTGCGTTGGCGCAAGTCGCATTTAGCGGCAGCTTGCACCAACTTTCTAGAATCGGGCCCATGATGCATAATCACCCTTAAACGCCCAGTATGCCTGTCTGTTTAATTAGTTTTAAAAGAAACAAGCTGCAGAAAGGTGTGAAATAGCACATTTACCTTCAGCGAGCTTTGCAAACTATCTGAGTTATAATGTAGTTTTTTTCCCTTTAAACTTGATTCAGATTATGAATTTCCAGAGAGTTTTTGCAGGGTATTTGTTCTTTCAGCATATAAATATATATATATATATATATATATATATACACATAGGTATAAATGGGTGATCTGACATCATGTTCTCATATGCTAATGCAATTCTCAAGAAAAATGAGATTTCAACAACCATGAAATGGAGACTCCCAAGGCAATCACAGGGGCTACCATGAGCAGTGAAAACAAACTAAAGGTAACACATATAGCCCTAACAGCTACAGGAAAGGAGTTGTCTGTTGACATGGAAACAAATAAAATGTTAATGATATGAGAGTGAAGTTTTACTTTAAACCTCCTGTAGACTGAGCTGCATTAGATACAAAAGTGACATGCCTCAAAAGCCCGCTGCTCCAGCAATATGTTTGCTTCATGCATGCATGCGTAAACATAAAAGGATCAAGCTCACTGCTACATCGAGATAACTACAGGAGTTAATGAGATGCTAAGCTTGACTCTAAGCCTCCATTTAAATCCATGGGATCAGAGACTCCAGAAATGACTTTAAGATTTACTTTTGTGGGTACAGGATTCTATATTTCTCTTTGCATTTGTATTCATAATGTATTAATGCAACATTTCTGTATCACTCCACATTGTCAACAGGGAGTTAATGCAAATGGGTAATGAACACGCCAACTGAGATAGTGGCACAGCTCAAAGCTGTCAATCAGAAAAGGACCCTGGTCACATGAGCATTCCAAATAGGAAAGATTCCCAAGTCTTGCTGTGCCACTAAGAGGTAGACAGCATAGAAGATAGTATCTCAGGGAGATTTATAACATTTTATTACATTTACTCAACTGTGGTGCAGGTTGCGACTGCTTGGTGACAGGAGGATCCCCAAATTAAAAATCATGCCTGTTAAGCTGCAGATCTAAACTGAAAAATGCTTTTCCCCAGTTTGCCTGTGCCTTCTGTACATGAACTGGGACCATGTGCTCTACTTTCATTTAGGGTATTTTGCAGGTCTCTGGACCCACTGTCTGGTGCCTCAGGAATGTGCCATAGTATTATTTTCTGGGATTCTGGCAGTTAAACAGAGGTTTGTGAAAACTGTCCTTTTAGACCCATGCCCTTTTGAACATTATCCTTCAACTTTCTTACATATTCCAAGACCCATGTGAACAGTCATCAGAGAAGAAGAAAGAAATGAAGGAAAAGAAAATCCAGAGACATTAAGAAGGAGATGTCATCAAAGAGACAAAAGGAGGACAAACCAGTAGACATTGACCAGGCATACAGGGAGGACAGGAGCAGAGATCAGAGGAGAAGGTGGAAATGGTGCAGCTGAAGACCAAAGCAGGTGAGCATGTAGATATAGAGTAATAATGGGTGAGGCTGTGCCAGACTGGTCTCTCCCAGACTCAGCCTACACACTGTTACCAGTTTTCTCAACCCTTCAGATTCCTGCAAGGGTACTTCAGTAGCTGCTTCCACTCGGCATAGACACTCTCTTGAAGTATCTCTAGGTCTGAATTCCTTCAGAGCCATAGCTCACACAGTGTGGCACTCCTTCTCAAATGACTCAGCCCCTCTGTCACAGCTGAGAACACCTTACTTTAGAAACAAAACATGGTAACTGTAGCCATCTCTTCAGAGGTGGAAACACAGTTTTGTCAGTTATGAACCATTTATATGTACCTCAGAGGACTCACAAAGCATGATTATAAAATTAGTATTTTAATACTTCACAATATTTACACATATAAGATACTACACAAAGTCTATGGGAACAGTAACTCTACAGAGATTAAAAGAAAATGTTTTGAACAGTAGGTAACACAGAAAAACTGTCTCACTGTTCTCTGTCTGTCTCTCTCTCCCCTCTCCCTCTATTAGGCAAAAGTAGAATAGCTTAATACATGGGATACTTTTGTGAATTAGGAAAACTTGAACCTTGGGTGTTAACTATTCAGAATCCCAAACCTAACTTTTTTAGGCTCTGGCAAACCCTCAAAATCCTTTAGCTGCCCGCCCCTATGACATTTCATCCATTATGTAATTCTGACATCATAGCTTTAACATTTCTTTTGTGTCCTGCAAAACCTTCCATCTGGAAAACGATTACAAACTAGAATCTTGTTTATTTGTACATTCAGAAACCTTATTGTTCTGAGGTGTGTCTGCTCCAGCAGGGTGGCTACATCAGTCATTAGCTAGGAGCAATTTCTTGACATGAAAAGACACTTCTTTCCTTTGAAGCTCTTCCATTAACTGTCCAGGGTCCTGACATGACACAGGAGGACAGAGATAACAATTACCCTCAGACCGTTGATCTGTCTGATTAAAATCTTAACTCTTCCAGGAACTGTATTTGTTTATTATTTATTTAAAGTTTAGTAACTGGGAGGGCACACTAGCTGAGGCTTGTTTCTGGGTGCAACCCAGGGAGGGGAATAAGAGAGGCAATAATACAGATAAGCAGGCAGGTTACAATAGCCTGGGTAAAGCTGTACACACAAGTTCATTATACAATTTAAATACAAGTATGTACAATATACATAGACATAGGAGTATGCAAAACATATGGATATGCATGGCAGGATGATGAGGTAAATGTAATGCAGTTACAGATAGCATAATGACCTGTCTAGGGCCTGTGTAAATAAGGGGTTTATGAGTCAGCAGCAGCATGTAAGGTTGGTGGGGACTAGCCTGGATGGTAGCAAGAACAGAGGCGGGGTTGAGTTTTGGATAGAGCATATGTGACGAGGTTTAATGGGGAAGCAACCGGAGGGATGAGGAGGGACATTAATGGTATAAGAAAGTGGTCTGCCCAGAATTAGAGTGGGGTCGAGGAAGGGAAAGGTGAAGGTCTCTGGAACAGAGGTGGTACGATGGGTGGGTGGTAGGGAAATTAGGGAGGTGAGGTGGGGGTGAGAGAACCAAACCAGAATTTGGCTATGATAGTGGAGGTGTGGTGCTGCTGGTGGTGACAGGACACAGGTGGTGGTAAGAGAGGGAGGAGTAAAGGGCACAGTGGTGAGTTTTAGGGGAGTGTGTAGGGTGAAATGGCAAAAGGCACTGAATAGTGAGTCCAACCTGAAGAGGATGGAGGAAGGGACAGACCATATATGATGTCCACATAGTCAAAAATAGGTAAGATGTTTTCCTGAGTAGTATATAGTGGACACGGGGGCATTTTATTTCTAGAAAGAGCACCAAGATTTGGGTAGAACTTTGAGTGGATGTTGTTTATGTGGGTAGTATAGTCTAGGTGGCAGTCCAACCAGATGCTTAGTTACTTGTAGACAGAGACAGTGTCTAGGGTGGAGCCAGCAAGGATAGAGAAGGAAGTGGTGTGGAAATTTTGGAGAGTTTTTGGGAGATGCTGAAGGTCATAGATACTGTTTTTGGCATTGACTTTATGTTGGTTTGATTCTAGCCACTGTAGGATGTGGTAGAAGTCGTGTTTTAGCTGTGTAGTTACCGCACAGGCACAGGAGCCTGTGGAGTAGAGACTGTGTTGTCTGCATAAAGGTGAATTTGAAAGGAGGAGTAGACAGACAGGAGATTTAGAAACTATAATAAGTAGTGCTGTGGCTGCTCTAGCTAACAAATAGCCCAACATAAAAATATTTCCAAATATTCGTTTATTTCTTCAAATCTTTTCAACAACCTAACGTTTCACCTTGCTATATATGGCTTCTTCTGGGGACTGTAAATTATACATAAACGGTTGTAAATATGAAACTTATATATGAGGTTAACCCATCATTTAGCAGATTTCTCATTTACAGATTTCAACTCAATAGACTTTTTCAGTTATATGATAATTATTATTCCATTTTCACATTTCAATATGTATACAATTATAGGTCAGTTCAAGAAATATAACTGGTTTACAGTATTCAATGTGCTATAAGCTACCTGCTTTATCTCTGGGCCGTGGTCTCTGTTTGCTGCCAAGCTAATGTCATTCTGATTAGTGGAGGGAGAAATGCATTGCATTAATTTCACTACCCATAGTATTTCACATATTCAAAGCTTTGCCGGTGCACAAACCGTTTGCGGAGTTTAGTGCAGGATTAGTGTGGGTCTGCCATATTCAAAGGCCAAATAACGTGCGCAAACCGCGTAGCGCTGGGCAAACCATAATTATATGCAAGGGCAAAGTGAACATGAATACAGGTGCTATGAGATATTCAGCAACTAGCCACACTAAGGTGTTTTCCATGACTTAGTGTGACCCTTAGCACGGTACATATTACGCCCAGGAAAAGTTGGTCTTAAGCCTGGGCAAATAGCTGCACAACAATGTTGCTGCGCAGTGTTTGGGCGGCTTTTACATGGCTTGGCGTGGACCCTAACAGACATGGAGGACACATGTTGCTCACTGATGGCATCACCATGATGCCAACAGCTGCCACCAGTCCGAGCCAAGCACAGACAGTGAGGGTGATCCGACCCACAGGGGACATCTTGGTAGTGTGGCCACACAGCACACTTGCGGACCATACATCTGTGGTGACCAACAGATGCTAGCACACATGCAGCACTGTGGGCATGGTGGCCATTGAGGGAGGGTGTACAGGTGGCCAGGCCTCACCACAGCCCAGGTGTGGCCACAAGGCTGGGACACATCATGCAGTGCACATGTAGTGAATGCCCCACCACCTGTGTGCCTGTCGGAGCTACGTGCCTCCCCAGCCACATACCGCACAACTGTACAGATGCCACAGCACACACAGCCGCCAATGTATGTGTCACTGTGAGCATCCCATGCCACAGGTGCAACATCTGTGGCTCATACAACAACATAATAGTACTGTCCACTGTCAGTAATCACCTGCAAGTTGGGCCTGTCACTGTGTACTGTGCAGTGGTCATCACTGCCCTGCATACTATAGGTATTGCTGTGTCCCTCACACTACCGGCCCCTTGCTACTGTAGTGTCTGCTGTGCACTGTAGCATGACCTACAGTGTGACTGTTGCATGCAGCACCACCACCACCTGTGCCTATGCTGTGATGTCCCTGGGGTACAATATGCTATGCTATGCTGTGCTGTGCTGTTCACATGTAGCCTGCAGCTATCATCATGCACTGCCTGACTGACCTACAGGTGGAGTTGCAGTCAGATCTGTCCATCCTCTGTACTTCCAGACTGACCTACAGGTGGAGCTGTGGGACGCTGCAGTAACGCTTGGGCAAATTGCATGCAAATCGGGCATAATGGGGAAAACACATCTTTTAGCCTTGCATATAATGGTTTTAATGTTGCCTGGATTAATTTTAATATTGTTTGAATTATTTATTGATTTTATTATGTTATGTACAGGCGCCTTGGTTTTGAAAGGCACCTTTTACAAATAAAGTTTGATTTGATTTGATAATGTGGCTGTTTGCCCAGAGACTACCTAAGTAGGCTCATTTGCATGTCATGTTTGAATATGGTAAAGTTTAGCATCGGGCAAACAGCTTAGCTCCATGCTAATCCTGTGCAAATGCATTAGCTCCGTGCAGATAGTTATTGGAATATTATATTGTTTTACACACTGTACTTTCCATAGGCAGCTCCCTGCAGCTGTACTGGGTCCACACATTTGCTGGAACACACATTGGCCATATAGGTTGCCTCTACCTACCTTCACGTCACTGTGCACTGTGTTGCTGTTGTGGTCTGCACTTCCTGGTTGCTATATTCAGAGCTGTCTCATTACAGGGCTACGTTTGCCCTGCACTCCCAGCCCAGTTTGCCCAGCCTCATTCCCATGCTATATTCAGAGGCTGTTTGCCCTGGGCTATTCCTTTTAATATAGCTTGCTTTGGTCTCCAGGACTAACTTTGCCCGCCAGGCAGTGCTAATTTAGCCCGAGCAAAGTTTTGAATATCTGTCCCAGTATATTTCATATGAATCTCTGTCAATTTTATTACAGTGTATGCCGCTTGTAACAGACTAATTTGTCAACTACAAGTTTGTCCATTACATGTGGCATCTGCTACACCATTTCATTAACATTAATTTAATATAAGATTCACGTTGGAGCATAGCGCAGGCAGCATTAAGCAAGGTAGTGATTTTTAGTTCTTTAAGCCTTTAGTTAGCTTTGAGATTATCCTGGCAAGCCACACCAGTGTACTTTATTGAAAACTAAATTTCTAAAACAAAGCAAAAGCAAAAACAAACTCCCAAAAGTGCTGTGAACTGTGTGTGCTGTAGGATGCTTTACTGTTCAACCTGGGAACCCTGAGAGGGCTAAAGAAATCACTAATGCTCGTTTGCGTACTGGCAGTCTTTGTGTACCTCCTCCACATCTAGCGGCTGCATTATGCTGGTTGTGTTAGGAGGAAGGAAAATTAACTTAATGTTACGTAGCCCAGTTACAGGAGGGTGGAGCTACAGTTATTCAGGTGAAGTGCGATTTTGCGTGACCGTGACTGCAGTCCCAACTTCTCAACCAGGCAGTGAATATTTCACGGTCATCCATGCGGTCTTGTTGTTTCAGTAGATGACCGGTAGATGCCGAACCATGAAAGCAACGTGGCTGTGCGCTCTTGCCTATCACCACAGGGATCCGTTTTGGAACCTGACATGTTGCAGGTCGAAAGCACCATAATTCGTTCATTGGCTTTCTTTAAACTGAGTGGTGCTTCGAGCAAACGCTAGGGTGCCATAACCAACACATCGAAAGTACAGCCAGGTCTCATCAGTATTAAAATGTTGTCTGGGCTGTAACCTGAAAGAAGCTGTGGCAAAACATCTCAAGCCAGGCATCAGCTGCACAGCTGTCAGCATTTAATTTCTCCCATAGAATTAGATGGAAGCATATGTTGTTACTTTGCTTCCATCGACTGAGCCAACTGTCTGTTGCCTTAAACCCAGTTTTCCCAAGGGCTGCAGCAAGGCTATCTGCTTTCTGAAGCAGAAGAGGTCCACTAATTAGCGCCTCCCTGCCATGAGCATTGCTGAACCACCTTAGCAGTGCTTCCTCTACATCTGTATCTTTCCCTCTTTTTGCTTCCTCTCCGGGTTCTGGTTGCTGTGCCAGTCGGCAAGCAATGTTTCCCTATTCTTCAACAAGTCAGAGATTGAGGATTTAGGAATTGAAAAATGGGTGCTCAAATCTCTAACACTAAGTTTGGGAAGTTTGTCAATGGCTTTCAATAACTGTTTTCTTAGAAAGGGGTAGACAGGTTCGCTTACCAGACAGCATTTCAAACAACAGCAATGCACAGTTCACAGTGAAAAAAAATGGATGAGACTTTGGTAGAGCGAGAGTTTTAAGTAGGAATGCTAATTGTTTAATTATTTAATTGAATTGCAAGTGAAAAGTACTTCTTTAGCATCACCAAGTAGCCTTTACAAGCGGGCATGGGTCCGTTTAACCTTCTTGTAACATTAAAGTATTAGAAAAAGACATTTTGGCTGAATTAATTTGTCCGTTACATCGAATGTCCACTTAATCCGAGTCCGTTTAAACTGGAGTATACTGTAATTACTTGTTGCCAGAAATTGCAAACTGACATCTGTACCTAAAGCAGCAGTGCAACGAAAAAAACGTTATTCAAAAAGCTAATTTTCTGCTATGGTTATGAAAATGTTGGCAGAACCATACCTCTCAACTGTCCCTGATTTTCAGGGATGTCCCTGATTAGCCTCAACATTTTCCTCTGTCCTAGTAAATTTGTGTTTTTGTGATAGAACAGTGGGGATTAAAGCACAAAATAATGTCAAACATTAAAGTTGCAGACTTGTTCTTCTTCAGAAAATGTATTTTATCACAAATTCCTTTATTCTATCAGCTTTCTAAGTGAATAGTACCAGTTTTAAGATGTGTTCCTGATTTGAGGTCTTTGGCCTTGATTTCTTTAAGCCTTGTCCCTGATTCATGAGGCAAGAGGTTGAGAGGTATGGGCAGAACTGTTGATTTGGGGTTTCTGGATGCTTTGTATGCTGTATACTGTACATCTGAATTTATGTCTGGATTCTTCCTATTCTCAGGCCCTCAACATTATTTCTGTTCAAAAATGAGGCAGCCATCTTTTTCTTGAGAAATAATTATTTAAACCATTCATAACGTTCTTAAATGATAATGGAAACTGAAAATGTCACCACTAAAATAAACTGGGAGACATCTGGCATTGATTATGAAGAAAAACTGCGGTTTCAAAGTTTAGCTTATTTTGTTGCACTGCTGCTTAAAGTCAGATTCCATGAGTCTTTACGAAAATTGTGGAATTTCATGAAAATGTGCTAATTTTAGTCATCCTTATCTGGGGATTCTAATTAACAGATATGTGTATGAGAGTCAGATAGTGCAAGGGGTCACCAGGTTCTGGAGTTAGGTACATAGTTTCACAAAGAGATAAACATGTGAGCTGTGTAGCAGACTAGTGGAGACCTCCCCCCAACTGCAGCAAGGAAGCATGTGCATCTGGGACTTAGAGGTACTCAAAAGATGTAGTGGGGAAGGCCATGTCTAGGGCACCAGGAAGGAAGAATTCTGGCTATCCCAACAGGGTAAGTTGACAGGAAAGGAATTGGGTGACTTGCATTTTAAGAGACTGTGTCTCTGTAAAGAGCAAATTGGGTTTCAGTGGTATCAGTAGCCAACTGAATCAGTCTAGCTATCCCAGTCATGAAGGGGTGCAAAATAATAACCCACAGAGGAACAGCAGGACTGCAAAAGCTCAGCCCAGCTTACCAAATGAAGTAGTAATATGTGCATTGTGGATGTTAAATTACACAAAAAGAATTATGGGTGCTTCATCTGTATGCTGCCATAAATATTTGAAAAATGTTGCCAATGTTTTTGTTCAGTTTTCTTTCCCAATGTAAATTAAAACTGCTAAACCAATATATCCAGTTGTATTAGACACCAGGGTAAGATATTCTAAACTTAGCCCCAGGGAAAATTAGCACTGCACAGCTTGCAGAATTAGCCTGGAACCATGGGCATGCTATATTCAAAGGAATAGCCCTGGGGCTAAATCAGATGACTATAGGGTGCAAATAAAGCTGTGCAAATGGGGCTAAGAGTGAAGTGCAAAAATAGTCTGGCAAAACAGCTCAGAATATAGCAATAAGGAAGGCCAAACTGCAACAGCAGCCCAGTGCATGTAGAAGTGGAGTAAGGCAGAGTTGCAGTAGGTGGCCAATGTGGGTAATAGCAATGAAGAGGTGCATGACAACTGCAAACAACATTGCAGGCCAAACACAGAAGAACTGTGCAGATCTCTGACTAGTTTGACAACTATGTTGTTGACTGGCATCACAGCGACAGACTTCATGTTGACCACAATTTGCAGTCAGCAGGGAGCCATGCATGTTGGATACTGTTTTTCTTTGGGGTTGCTCCTCGCACCCCACGTGGAGGGGTCTGACCTCACACTCTCCATACTTATGGATTCCAACTCCGAGTTGAAGTTAGTTTGGGAGGGGATGCAGGATGGGAGAAAGTGTTACCAGGTCCGGTGGTCTTTACAGTGACATGTCGATGTTGTCGGTATGGCGTATGTTGCTGTAGAAGCGTTGCTGTATGGGAGGCATACCAAACTGTGCTATGGTTTGACATGTTTGCCCAGGGTGAACACATTTGTCTGGCTTCAACACATTAGCCTGGTGCTAAATCTTGCTATATTCAAAGCTCATATACAGATGAGTCTACTTAGGCAACCCATGGGCAAACAGCCACATCAGCATCTCATTATGGCCTGCTTTGCATGCATTACCATGTAGACTGCCCAGTGGTATTGCATGGTACACACAGGCCACCTGTATTTCAGACTGTAACTACAGGATGGTGCGCCTCACAGCTCCACCTGTATGTCAGACATGATAAACAGTGTAGTAGCAGCAGGCTGGGTTTGGACACAGAAGCACAGACAATTGTGACCCAGGGGACTAGCACCACAGGAATGGGTGATTGTGCTTCATGCCATAGAAATACTGTTATACTGCTATAGTGTGTATCAGATGGTACAGTTTCAAAGTAGCTGGTATTGTGAAGGACATGGCATTGCTTATGGTGTGTCAGGCAACAATGACTGCTGCTAGCCACACAGTGACATGCACAACTGGCAGGTATGTTCTGACAGGATACCACAGTCATACTATCCTGTGACCCAGATATGCTGCACATGGGATGGCATGGAAGTCCCACACTATCATACACATGGCTGGGAGCCTGGACAGTGTGTGGTATGTGCCCTGGGGAGGGTGAATACATACCATCATACAGGCACACTAATGTGTAGGGCATTCCCATCACAGGCACATGTACACTGTGTGGATGGCCCTAAGCCATGTGGCAGCACCTACTATTGGTGCAGTCTGGCCACCTGTATTCTCTCCCTCAGTACCCTCCATTCCCCCAGTGCTGCATGTGTGTGCTGGACTGTGGTGGTCTACCCTGTGGGAGACTGGAGGTGTGTGCTGTATGGAGCCGCTAACAAGGTGTTCACTGGGCACGGGGCACACACAAATGCCTGTCAGGGTTTGGACCAGTGCCAGATGATGACGGCGAATGCATTGCCATCTGTTGGCAGCATGTCTCTTCCTGGCATATGGAGTAGCCCAGGATGGTCATCTGCCCTCTCTGCCTCCTCATTGGCTGCAGTCATCAGGTGCACCATGATGATGATGTTGCTCACAGACATGTTGCCTGTTGCTGCTGTCCACACCCCATCTTTGTTGGGCTCAATGTTAAGACTAATTTTTATGGGTGGTAATTTGCACTAAAGTCTTGCAACGCATTTTGCACAGAACTGTTGCTCTGAATATAGCATAGTGCCTGTATTCATGTCTACCCCTATGGGGAGACTGGAGGTGTGTGTGTATGGACTCTAACAAGGTGTTCACTGGCCACTTGCTTACCCACAAATGCCTGGCAGGGTTTGGACCAGTGCCAGATGATGACAATGAGGTCCCTGTATCTTTGAAATATCTAATCCAAGTCTCTCCATATTTAGAAGATTTTATAACCATTGTAAAATTGTTATTCCTGATAATTTACACATATCTAGTCTGGGATACATAAACTCATTCTGAACTATAAAAATACAATACTTGTTGTTTTCCAGTCCCCAAAGTAGGCATCGTTCACATCCACTCAATATAACAAGCAATCTTGGACTACATTGGAACTCATCCAGCACTTCAAATATTTCAACCCCTCCCCCAGGCCTCCTTCATACTGTACAGTCTCCGCCCTCCTATCTGATGTTTCAATTTATTGGTTAGTGTCAACAACTGCAATTCCTCCCATCCCTTTTTGTAACTAAGCCTTCTAGCAGCTTTATCTCATTCTGTCTTGCTGAGGCATACCATTTTGGTACTTTAGGTTTGCTTATTGCTCACTAGCATATCCTGTCTTGCTAAGGCAGTTGATTTAGGTCAGGTGATCTCTCTAGTACTTAGTCTGCTCCAGAGTAGTAGCTTAGAAATTTGCTTCAAGCCTCTGCCCCTAGTACTACTCTATAGTCAGGTGAACTCTTCTCTTATTAGCCTGACTAGGAGCTGTACTTAAGGATTACTGCTTCTGGCTCCACTGCCTATAGTAGCATTCTGCAGGGTTTAAGAAATTCTCCTCCATTGAGAATCCTTCTCTTGCCCACACTTGTAGTGCCCATTGGGTGATAGTCTCATAATGAGGGCATATTACCTGCTTCTATGCTTGTCCCTGCTCATCTTACATGTATTAGACCCCACTGAATCAAAAATAACTCCTAGAGTGGAGAATGGCTCTCTTTTACATTGTCCTACCGGGACTTTTCCTATCAAGTAGAAGAACTTGTATGTGCTCTAACTTCCCTAGCCCACTGCTGGTCCTTCACCTGCACCGGCATACAGGAACTCTCCTAGAGCCTGCCCACAGGGCTACACCACCTTCTGCATACTCCCCACTCCCATTGACTCTCTCGGTCAGGGTATTGTTATGCAGCATCAGGAAAACTGGGAACTAGCCTCAGAACTCCCTATACTGCTGCAGACAAATCACATAACCAAGGAAGACCCAGCCACCACACTTCTCCTAGGACTCTGCAGGAAACTCTTGTTCCTGCTTTTACTATCTCGGAAATGTTGAGCTTAATCCAGGCCCTCTGGCACCCATGGAATCCCAGCAGAGCTACAAAGCCTCAAGAGGCTTACATTCTTGCATGTTAATGTATGTAGCCTATTCAAAAAATCACTTCTGTTCAGGCCTGAGTATGTCATTCTGCTCCAGATGTTCTGGTGATTACGAGTCCTGACTCTGACCAGCGACCAGTAACAATGAAGTTAACATCCCCTCCTACTCTTTGTTCAGAGCAGACAGGCAAACCAGAGGTGGTGGGGTAGCTATTTACATCAATGATAAATTCCATGCCTCTATAATTGACTCGACCTCTGTCCCAAAAGAATTCAAAAGCTTGTCATTAAAGATTGAAATTGACACTGGTGTCTCATTATGTATAATAGGATGCTACAGACCCCATCAGCTGGACTACAGTTGTTAAAACATCTCGGAAACATCCTGGGTTTGGCATCTTCAGAGTGTATCATACTAGGGACTTCAACTTAGACTAGCTCTCAGTGCATCCACCCACTTAAAATGTTCTGTGATTCCCTTGGGTTGTCACAGCTAATAAATGAATCTACTCGTCCTAACAAGCTCAACCCTAATAACAGTACTCTCTTGGATATCATTTTAGTTAACAAACCCCATTTATTCTCCCATGCTGGCATCTTTTATCTGATATTAGTGACCATTGCTTCATCACGTATGTAAGATCCACTCTTAAATCCACGACTGTACCAAAATTCTCCTTTAAAGGTGCATATGCAACTTTGATCTCCATGGCATATATCAGACCTAAGAGACTCCATGCGATGGCAGGACTTCTATCTAGCCAAGTCCCTGAGTACAGCTTATGATGTTTTCTCAGAAATGTGCTAGGGGCTCTCAACAAGTATGCTCCCATAGTAAAGTGTGTGCCAGAAACAAATCCTGTTGGTGGTTTACAGAAGACCTGAAAGATGCTTTGGAGTAGGGATGTACTCTGGAGAACTGCTAGAAAAACTAATTTAATAAATGACTGGAATTATTTCGAGGGCGAGGAACCTCTGCACCAAAATGGTCAGAGAAGCCATAGCTAATTTCTACCGCTCTCAGATGGAGAGCTCCTCAAGAAATGCCTCCAAATTCTGGAGGACTATCAAAGACATTGAAGGTCACACACTGTAAATTCCTTACCTACTAAATTATTAATCGACAATACTGTCATCTCCAACAGACCGTCTACCCTCGATGCTCTCAATAATCATTTTGCCACTGCAGAGGCTGCTTTGACTCCTCTCCGCGAATATCCTCCGCCAACAACTTAGATTGGATACACAAGAAAAACCCATCCCCAGTCCATCCTTCTCACCTCCCTGAAAGAAGTTGAAGATCTTCTCCTTCAGCTGTACACTAGGAAAAGTGCTGGGGCCGACCTCATTGACCCGTACTTCTTAAGGTTGGCTACGTGTCCTCCCAGTCCCAATTACTCATCTCTTCAACTTATCATTGTCCCAGGGTGACCTACGCCCATTTGGAAAAATGCACTTGTGGTCCCTTTGTTTAAGTCAGGAGATCCTAGTGACCTCAATAACTACAGGTCAATATCCCTACTTCCAATCCTGTCAAAGATGCTGGAGAAAATAGTGAACTCCCAGCTTCAGAAGTACCTGGAATCAGAAAAATTGCTCAACCCATTACAATCCAGTTTTAGAGCACAGCACAGTACAATCTCTGCTCTAGCCAAGGTGACAAACAACTGGCAGCTTAGAATTAGACAAAAAAAACTATGTCTCAGGTTTTCTTGGACCTAAGCAAGGCGTTCGATACCGTTGATCACAGACTGCTTCTGTCGTCCCTCCGGAACATTGGTTTGGATTCCCTATCCCTTAATGGTTCTCCAACTACCTCTCAGGACGATTTCAACAAGTAAAGGCAGAAGGAAGTTTCTCCTCCAAAACCCTATTGAGGGTGTACCGCAAGGTTCCAATCTTGGTCCCTTGCTCTTCACCATTTATATTAACAACGTAGATGCCCCCATCAAAGAAGCACAAATACACCTATTCACGGATGATACGGTACTCTATGCTAGTAACCCCACACCTGAAGCAGCCTGTAAAGCCCTTCAAAATGAATTTAATCTGCTGCCACATCAGTTTATAAACCAGAAACTGCTCTTAAATGCAAAAACCCCAAAGCAATGTTCCTGTCTCCCTTCAAAATGCAATAAATCCTGCAATTGCTGGGACACTCCACATGATCACTACCATTCTAGGTGAGTGATTGGACTACGTACAAAGTTCAAGTACCTGGGGTCTGGTTAGGCCATAGAATTACTTTCACAGATCACTTAGAAGAACTGGCAAAGAAACTTAGACAAAGACTTGGTCTGTTCTTTAGGATTAATAATCTCCTCACAGAGGCGCTAAACAAACTGGTTCAAACTACCTTTCTTTCCTCTTGGATTACACAGACTTTCTATATAGTCAGGGACCTGCAGGTACCTAGCCAAACTCGATACACTTTATCACAGAGTCAAAAGATTTATCACGGTCTTCCATACTCAACCCACCACTGTGCATTGTACACGGCAGTGGATGGTCATCCTTGCTTACAGACGGCCAAAAAAATGCTGCGGTTTGGACATACAAAGCTATCTCAAATAAACTGCCCCAGTATATCTCTGTCTGTTTACCTTTGTGCACTCTGGGAAGTATGCCCGAGAAGCACCTCATATATGTACCTTTATGTTTACAAAGCAAAATCTCACATTGGCAGAGCAGCCTCAGCTTTGTTCTCCCTCAACTGTGGAACAAGCTGCAAAAACTTTGAAATTAACTCACCCCATCAGCCTAGCAGCTTTTAAATCTCTGTATCTACATCATAATGAGCCCTGTGCCTGTCTACCCTAAGTAGTGACCCCTATAAGTCCAAACACACTCTAATTACTACTGTTAAAAGACTGATCCCATGTATAATCGACTCTTCTCTCTCCTTTTCTACCTCATCTTCCCTTCCACATTCCTTTGACCCTGGTTCCAGCTCTAAATTCTCCATACTGTATCACTATATACATTTTATATTAGGTTTTATTTGTGTTAGGTGCACCTGATATGTATTTCTTTACTTTTATGAAAAATTGTGTCTTACCCAAAACTAGCTGCAGCTTCTGTTCCAAACATATACTACTGTCAATGCTACCTGCTGATACTTTGTATATACTGTATTATTGTATCTCACTTTATTTGTATTATTACTATTTTCTTGTGTGTTGCATCCCATGTATATTGTTCCATGTTAACAAACCCAGGTCCACCTCGAAAATTAGCTTGCTCAACAGTGATCGCCTGGTTAAATAAAGACTTTGATTGATTGATTGATTGCTTGATATTTGGGGATCACAATAGCCAGCACTATGTCATATGCCTACCACATTGAAAATGTTGCAAAGACTGTGAACATCCATATTGGTTTGCTTCATAGGCATAAGCAAAGTTTTACCCCAGAGGCCTTAAATCTCACTATCCAGAGTTCAGTGGTCTCTCTTCTTGATTACAGCATTGGAGTCTATAGCTCAGCTACAGACACAGCTGCTCGTTGTATAAAGGTCACCCTAAATAAAACATTGACTCTTAACTGGTTCCCATTGCTTACACATACATGTGACCTATATGACCAGGCTAAATGGCTCCAGTTCACAGATAGGCTTAGGTTCCAATCGTGCCTTCTGGTCAAAAAGTGAGTCTGGACCTCATGCCAAAGGGCATACAGAAGCTGCTTACTCCCTATGATAACAGCCATTCCACCAGAAGCTCAGCTAGCATGGTCTTTAAAATTCCTAGGTGTCGAAGAGCTTTTGCCTACCATGCTCCTATTTGGATTAACAATCTTCCTCCTGCCATCTCCTCGATAACAGCATTAAGCCCCTACAAACGTGAGCTCTGAAACCATAACGCTTATCTGTTACTGCTTGCCTTAGCCCCTCAATGTGCTTTTTCCATGTCACTAAGCAGTTCTCCCCGTGACCACATGGACCTTAAATCCTGCACTTATTTCCCTTCATCATGTGCCTTAATGTAATCATCCTTCTTCCTACCTCCTTCCTTCCTTACTCCTCCATCAAACTCCCCTCTTACCCAACGCCCCTCTTTCTCCTACTATCCTCTCCATCTGCCTTCAGCCCCAACCCCCCCAAAAGAATAACTTCAACAAGGCCTTCCTGGGCTGATGCTTTCCCACTTCTTGAGTGGGTGTTGGCCGCCCTGGACTGCTGTAACCCCAAACATAGCCCTCCATCCTGACAACTCGGTCTGCTGCAGTACCTTCATCTACTTACAGGCACCCTCCAGTCTGAATTGTCCTCTCTTCCTTAAACTGCCTTAACCCTCTCACAGACTCGTTGTACTTATAATAACCTGCTGACTTAGTCTGTTTATGTTTATATTAATACTTAGTCTCATACTTGTTACTAGCCTGCACTTACAGCTCTATTGATACCTGTATGTTTTTTTCTTTTTATTCACTGTCAGTGTAATTCTGATGTGGAACCTATGTAATGAGCTTGTTCTCAAAGGTGTTAATCCGAGATCACAATAAATAAACAAATAAATGTATATAACCCTTCTTTTGCATGGTGAATACATTAGAATTTTGCCCAGCTAATGCAGTTTGCCTGTGCTATTTTTTCTTTTGAATATGGGGACCAGCACAAACCTTGCACAGTTGGTTTGCACCCGCCAATGTTTTGAGTACCTGGCCCCAGGATACAGTGACAATGGATATGCATGTCCAATGTTAATTCTGTGCCTGCAAGGGCAGAGAAATTACAAACATCCACATTTTTGAGAGTTTTCACAAACTTTGCAAATATTTACAGAGTAAAACCATGAACTCCTGTGTCTTTGAAATCTCTAATCAATTCTTTCCATATTTAGAAGATTTTATAACCATTGTAAAATGGTTATTCCTAATAATATACACATATCTAGCTCCTATGGTGCCTGAGTTATATACAGAAAAAATGTTTCATGAAGTTTTCTGCAAAAATAAAGTGACAGACTTTAACGCATATAATTTTGAGATGACGCATCGAATGTCATGAAATTTAGCAGATTGTTACAACTCTGGCCATTATGTATTCTTGCCAGATCTAAGATATCTGACACAATAAACAACTGAGTATATGCAGATAAAATGTTCATGAAATTTCACACAAAAATTAGACAGACTTTGAGCACCTATAATTTTGAGACAAACCATCCTAATTTTATAATATTTGGCATGTCATTGCAAGTGCTCCAAGACAGGATGCATGCCACATTTTAAAGCTCTTGCTTAAATGATGGCCAAGTTATGATCAAATTAATAAATGTTAATACTTACAGTAGAGCCAGCCCAGTGGCGTGAATGGCTGAGGCATCGTGCCCTTACCTCCTGCCACACCAGCGACCTGTGTTTGTGGTGCAAGCAGAGGATTGAGTGTCTGGAGGACAGTTCTCCTCTCCTGGGAGGGAGGGACATGGAGGACTGGGCATTTATGACACTTAGTGGTAGCTGGGTGCCAGAGCACCTAGGTCCTCTATGTAGGGAATGGGGTAGAGTAGTCATCGGGCATGCTGTGGGTGGAAGCATGCACAGCTCAGTCATTGATGGTATCTACATTGCTCTACCTCCAGGAGGGTGAGAGAGAGTAAAGAAGGAGAAAACCCTGGGCGTGGCTGGATGATGCCGACTTCCACATGTGCCACTCCATAAATGGCAGGCACCTCCTGAACCAGATCCATGTTCAGTGGGTTGAGGGATCCTCGCTGACCAGCCATGGAGGGTAAGTAGTGGAGGAAGAATGGAGGTGTGCTGCAAGTGGGGGACTGAACTGGGGTCGGCGAGATAGTGGGCTGCCAGGGAGTACAAAAGCAAGTTAAAATGCCACAAAATCTGATGAAATTCAGCAAAATTTGAGAATTTCATAAAATGTCATCAGAATTATGCCATCCCAATAGTGCTGAGGGTTGAGGTTCTGGATGCCACATCTTGCACCATGCCAGTGACCAGGGTTCAACAATAAATCTGGGTTGTCGAGGATCAGCAGGGGGTTGAGGAGCAGGATTGAGCTGCCATGAGGTGGCTCTCCTCTCTCAGGGAGGGATGAGGGTTTCTTTGCCCTTGGCTGCCACCCAGTGGAATACAGATGACAGTTTGCCTACAGGTGAGCTTGCAATTGCCAGGGGTGGGTTGGAAGAGGCTGTGCCAGCACCTGGAGTGCATGTGTGCCTCTATGTCACACACTGCCATGTCTGCCAGGGACATACCAGGAAGAAAGGGGGGCATAAATGTCAGATAGAATTCTGCAAATTTGAAATGTTCTAATTCTGCACAACTCTACTATCTTGTTCATGGGGTTGGGTCCACAATAGGCCATGTTGCATGTGCATTAAGAAAATTGAAAAAGTGATATTATGTGTGAATGTTAAAATATTTTAATATCTACTTATAACTTCATCATGTTAACATATTTTTCACATATTTTCAACACAGTTTTATACAACCCCAACTCATGAATGCAGTAGGTGAAAATTTTCAAAACCCACCTGAAAGGTGATTTTGCTGAACAAATAGAAAATTGCCTTTTAGGCCACATTTTAAATGTTCACCTACATTCTTCATGAGGTGGGGTACAAAAGCTGTGTTGAAAATTTGATAAAATCAATAATAAATGACAAAGTTATGAGTAAAGTTCAAAACACATTAAAAGTACGTTGACTGCACTTACCTCATTTACTTAGTTCATGGTCGGCACTGAAGACAAAGGACATGTTTTCCTTTCAGTGTGGATTTTCAGTGCTGGACATTTTTGGTGAGTGAAGGGTGTGGGAGGTTTAGGGTGGTGGGTACTGAGTGGAGGGTTGGATTGTGGTCATGAGTTTGTTCAGGAAATCCACAAAAGATATTGGTGGATGGTTTCTGCTTTTCATTTTAAAATAATAAAAAGACATTGTGATGAGGAAACCCCAGTGTCACTGGTGGGAGGTGACAAATATCAGACTTGAGGGGTTTCAGAAGGTAGTTCAGCTGCAAAAGACCTTGATGGATAGTTTTCTACTTTTCAAGTTTAAATAAAAAAAAACATTGTGATGCAAATGTGACACTGAGGTTTGAGCATCTTGGTGTCACAGTAGTTGTGTGAAGGGATGTAAAACATGAGACTGGGGGTCTCTTTTAAGGATTGCTCAGCTCTGTATGGGTTTATATTATTTATTAATATTCCACTCAGAGCAGGTCAAAGCCAGGAGGGTTTTTCATTATGTGAATTCCCAGTTCCATCTGGGGCTGAGTCTTTATGGACACTGACCACTAATATCAGGAAGGTGCACATCATCAGTAATTGGAAGGTTCAGAGCAGGTCAAAGCCCAGGAGGGATTTTCATTGTGAAACTTCTCTGCTCTGAGTGGGGCTGAGTCCAGTGTGGGTACTGGCCACTATTATCAGGATAGGAGCACATCTTCAGTGATCAGCAGGATGATAAAGATGCCACTCAGCTTGCTGCTGGGGACATCTTATAAATGAAAAGGATGCAGCCACACTGCAGTAGGTGCAGCTTGGTCCTCTCAACTGCATCAAGTTTCTGCCCATCACCCAGCACAACAGCGTTATCAGCCTTACTGATTATGGGCCTGTCACTGTTAAGGAAAACTACACCCTCATATCTTCTAAATGTTATTTGTTTCCATGTCAATAATAATAATAATATAATAATAAAACTTTATTTTTAAGGTGCCTTTCAAAAATTAAGGCACCGCACAAAATACATAGATGAAATTCCAATCATTACAATAAAACAAGAAATTAAAATAATACAATTAGACTCTGAATACTTGGGTCCACAAATATGTTTTAGGGCCTTTTTAAACTCCTCCACAGTCCGCACTCCTTATCTGGCAGGTGTAGAGAATTCCAGAGGGTCGGGGCCGACATAAATGTATGAGCCCAGAAGAGTTCAGGGACACCTCGGGATCTCTAGCAACCCCTCACCAGCTGAGCGGAGCGATTGCCCTGGGCAATAAGGGACCAGGAGCTCTTTCAGGTAGTCAGGGCTAAGTCCATGTAGAGCTTTGTAAGTCAGAAGACTGACTTTAAGGTGATCCACCACTGTACTGGCAGCCAGTGCAGTCCACGCAACACCGGCGAAATATGGCTGGACCGAGAAGTACAAGTCAAAAGCTGGGCCACTGCATTCTTCACTAGCTGCAGGCGGTGGATTTCAATGCCAGAAAGCCCTAGGTAAAGGGGTTGCAGTAGTCCAATAGACAACTCTTCTCATGTAACTGTTAAGGATGTATGCAAATGCTTTAGTCAGTTTTACAGTGTATACTAGGCCTGTTGCTGTTCTGGAAGGCTCCATTTCATGGTTGCTGAAATCTCACTGTCCCTGAGGCTGCATTAGCAAATGAGAACATGAGCCCCGATTCTAGTACAGTTACACCTGGCATAACAGCACTTGCACCAAGTAGAATTGCACATGTAGAAACTCACGCCAGCAGTACAGCACCAGTACAGTAATTTCTGAATGCATCTTTTCTGTAGCGCTCCTACTGAACTCAGTCAGTGGCTGGCTGTGGAGGTGAGAGGTGGGCTGTGCCAGTCACTGGCTGGGGATGGGTGGGGGGTGCTGGGTGGACTGACGCGGCTGGGTGGGGGCCACTAGTCTACCAGGGCTGGGCTGAATATATGCCGCATTGCAGTGGCGACTCGGGGTCATCGGGGCATGGGGAGATGACTGTGCTGCCCTGTGGGCAATTCTCAATGGGGGATTCTGGCAGCTGGGGTGTGATCAGCCCTGTGGGGCTCTTAATGTACACTTGGGGGCTGGGGTGCAGCCCTGCAGGCTCTTAATGTACACTTTGGGGGCTGGGGATGTGGGCAGCCCTGTGGGGTGCCTGATGTGACTTGCTGGGCATGGGGGGCACTTGCGACCTGCAGGTGTACCTGTTGCGGCTGCGACATGCTCACCAGGTGCATCCTCTGTTGGCGTCACCTGGCCACATGTCACAAGTCGCAGGACTTAAGACACGGAGACCCTGCTCATTCTAGAATAGGCGCAGGGTCAGTGTCACAGTTGCGTTGGCGCAAGTCGCATTTACGGCAGCTTGCACCAACTTTCTAGAATCGGCCCATGATGCATAATCACCCTTAAACTCCCAGTATGCCTGTCTGTTTAATTAGTTTTAAAAAAACAAGCTGCAGAAAGGTGTGAAATAGCACATATACCTTCAGCGAGCTTTGCAAACTATCTGAGTTATAATGTTTTTTCCCTTTAAACTTGATTCAGATTATGAATTTCCAGAGAGTTTTTGCAGGGTATTTGTTCTTTCAGCATATATATATATATATATATATATATATATATATATATATACACACACATGGTATAAATGGGTGATCTGACATCATGTTCTCATATGCTAATGCAATTCTCAAGAAAAATGAGATTTCAACAACCATGAAATGGAGACTCCCAAGGCAATCACAGGTGCTACCATGAGCAGTGAAAACAAACTAAAGGTAACACATATAGCCCTAACAGCTACAGGAAAGGAGTTGTCTGTTGACATGGAAACAAATGAAATGTTAATGATATGAGAGTGAAGTTTTACTTAAACCTCCTGCAGACTGAGCTGCATTAGATACAAAAGTGACATGCCTCAAAAGCCCGCTGCTCCAGCAATATGTTTGCTTCATGCATGCATGCGTAAACATAAAAAGGATCAAGCTCACTGCTACATCGAGATAACTACAGGAGTTAATGAGATGCTAAGCTTGACTCTGAGCCTCCATTTAAATCCATGGGATCAGAGACTCCAGAAATGACTTTAAGATTTACTTTTGTGAGTACACGGATTCTATATTTCTCTTTGCATTTGTATTCATAATGTATTAATGCAACATTTCTGTATCACTCCACCTTGTCAACAGGAGTTAATGCAAATGGGTAATGAACACACCAACTGAGATAGTGGCACAGCCCAAAGCTGTCAATCAGAAAAGGACCCTGGTCACATGAGCATTCCAAATAGGAAAGATTCCCAAGTCTTTGCTGTGCCACTAAGAGGTAGACAGCATAGAAGATAGTATCTCAGGAGATTTATAACATTTTATTACATTTACTCAACTGTGGTGCAGGTTGCGACTGTTTGGTGACAGGAGGATCCCCAAATTAAAAATCATGCCTGTTAAGCTGCAGATCTAAACTGAAAAATGCTTTTTCCCCAGTTTGCCTGTGCCTTCTGTACATGAACTGGGGACCATGTGCTCTACTTTCATTTAGGGTATTTTGCAGGTCTCTGGACCCACTGTCTGGTGCCTCAGGAATGTGCCATAGTATTATTTTCTGGGATTCTGGCAGTTAAACAGAGGTTTGTGAAAACTGTCCTTTTAGACCCATGCCCTTTTGAACATTATCCCTTCAACTTTCTTACATATTCCAAGACCCATGTGAACAGTCATCAGAGAAGAAGAAAATGAAGGAAAACAGAAAATCCAGAGACATTAAGAAGGAGATGTCATCAAAGAGACAAAAGGAGGACAAACCAGTAGACATTGGACCAGGCATACAGGAGGACAGGAGCAGAGATCAGAGGAGAAGGTGGAAATGGTGCAGCTGAAGACCAAAGCAGGTGAGCATGTAGATATAGAGTAATAATGGGTGAGCTGTGCCAGACTGGTCTCTCCCAGACTCAGTCTACACACTGTTACCAGTTTTCTCAACCCTTCAGATTCCTGCAAGGGTACTTCAGTAACTGCTTCCACTCAGCATAGACACTCTTTTGAGTATCTCTAGGTCTGAATTCCTTCAGAGCCATAGCTCACCATGTGGCACTCCTTGTCAAATGACTCACCCCTCTGTCACAGCTGAGAACACCTTACTTTAGAAACAAAACATGGTAACTGTAGCCATCTCTTCAGAGGTGGAAACACAGTTTTGTCAGTTATGAACCATTTATATGTACCTCAGAGGACTCACAGAAGCCTGATTATAAAATTTGTATTTTAATACTTCACAATATTTACACATATAAGATACTACACAAAGTCTATGGGGAACAGTAACTCTACAGAGATTAAAAGAAAATGTTTTGAACAGTAGGTAACACAGAAAAACTGTCTCACTGTTCTCTGTCTGTCTCTCTCCCCTCCCTCTATTAGGCAAAGTAGAATAGCTTAATACATGGGATACTTTTGTGAATTAGGAAAACTTGAACCTTGGATGTTAACTATTCAGAATCCCAAACCTAACTTTTTTAGGCTCTGGTAAGCCCTCAAAATCTTTAGCTGCCCGCCCCTATGACATATCATCCATTATGTAATTCTGACATCATAGCTTTAACATTTCTTTTGTGTCCTGCAAAACCTTCCATCTGGAAAACGATTACAGAACTAGAATCTTGTTTATTTGTACATTCAGAAACCTTATTGTTCTGAGGTGTGTCTGCTCCAGCTGGGTGGCTACATCAGTCATTAGCTAGGAGCAATTTCTTGACATGAAAAGACGCTTCTTTCCTTTGAAGCTCTTCCATTAACTGTCCAGGGTCCTGACATGATACAGGAGGACAGAGATAACAATTACCCTCAGACCGTTGATCTGTCTGATTAAAATCTTAACTCTTCCCAGGAACTGTATTTGTTTATTATTTATTTAAAGTTTAGTAACTGGGAGGGCACACTAGCTGAGGCTTGTTTCTGGGTGCAGCCAGGGAGGGAATAAGAGAGGCAATAATACAGATAAGCAGGCAGGTTACAATAGCCTGGGTAAAGCTGTACATACAAGTTCATTATACAATTTAAATACAAGTATGTACAATATACATAGATACAGGAGTATGCAAAACATATGGATATGCATGGCAGAATGATGAGGTAAATGTAATGCAGTTACAAATAGCATAATGACCTGTCTGGCCTGTGTAAATAAGGGGTTTATGAGTCAGACAGCATGTAAGGTTGGTGGGGACTAGCCTGGATAGGTAGCAAGAACAGGGCGGGGTTGAGTTTTGGATAGAGCATATGTGCGAGGTTTAATGAGGGAAGCAACCGGAGGGATGAGGGAGGGACATTAATGGTATAAGAAGTGGCCTGCCCAGAATTAGAGTGGGGTCAAGGAGGGAAAGGTGCGAAGGTCTCTGGAACAGAGGTGGTACAATGGGTGGGTGGTAGGGAAATTAGGGAGGTGAGGTGGGGTGAGAGAACCAAACCAGAATTTGGCTATGATAGTGGAGGTGTGGTGCTGCTGGTGGTGACAGGACACAGGTGGTGGTAGAGAGGGAGGAGTAAAGGGCACAGTGGTGAGTTTTAGGGAGTGTGGGGTGAAATGGCAAAAGGCACTGAATAGTGAGTCCAACCTGAAGAGGATGGAGGAAGGACAGACCCATATATGATGTCCACATAGTCAAAAATAGGTAAGATGTTTTTCTGAGTAGTATACAGTGGACACGGGGGGCATTTTATTTCTATAAAGAGCACCAAGATTTGGGTAGAACTTTGAGTGGATGTTGTTTATGTGGTAGTATAGTCTGTGGCAGTTCAACCAGATGCTTAGTTACTTGTAGACAGAGACAGTGTCTAGGTGGAGCCAGCAAGGATAGAGAAGGAAGTGGGTGTGGAAATTTTGGAGAGTTTTGGGAGATGCTGAAGGTCATAGATACTGTTTTTGGCGTTGACTTTGTGTTGGTTTGATTCTAGCCACTGTAGGATGTGGTAGAAGTCGTGTTTTAGCTGTGAGTTACCGCTGGCACAGGAGCCTGTGGAGTAGAGACTGGTGTTGTCTGCATAAAGGTGAATTTGAAAGGAGGAGTAGACAGACAGGAGATTTAGAAACTATAATAAGTAGTGCTGTGGCTGCTCTAGCTAACAAATAGCCCAACATAAAAATATTTCCAAATATTCGTTTATTTCTACAAATCTTTTCAACAAACCCAACGTTTCACCTTGCTATATAGCTTCTTCTGGGTAATTGTAAATTATACATAAACAGTTGCAAATATGAAACTTATATATGAGGTTAACCCATCATTTAGCAGATTTCTCATTTACAGGTTTCAACTCAATAGACTTTTTCAGTTATATGATAATTATTATTACATTTTCACATTTCAAAATGTATACAATTATAGGTCAGTTCAAGAAATATAACTGGTTTACAGTATTCAATGTGCTATAAGCTACCTGCTTTATCTCTGGGCCGTGGTCTCTGTTTGCTGCAAGCTAATGTCATTCTGATTAGTGGAGGAGAAATGCATTGCATTAATTTCACTACCCATAGTATTTCACATATAACTAAACTCCTGCTGTTCTGTCTGACCCTTTGTGAATCCCTTTATTAATCCTCGCCTCCTTCTCTCCCTCAGCAGGAACTGCCACCCAGGCTCCCAGCTCCTAAGCCGTGGGATTCGGTTACCCGGGGCTGTTGAAGCCTCTGGCTGGCGCTAGAGACTGCAGGCATGGACCCAAGGCCCTACAAGGTACGGACAACTGCCGCACCAACCTGATTACAAAAATCTCTCAGACCATGCTCTGATTGGTCCTAGCGCAAGACTTCTGCTCTTTGATTTTAAACCTAAAAATGTTTATGTTGGGACAAATGTTAAAAAGCTGAAGTGTTAACCCAGTCTGTAATTGAAAGGACTTGAAGTGTGGTTTGGGAAAGAAATCTAGTGTTTACAGCCCTTTCTCTGCATACATGCACTGGCCTTAGACACTTTTGGCGCCAAAGTAATTTCACGTCCTTTGTTCTACAAATTTTGGACTCCGCTGTTCTGTCTAACCCTTTATGTGAATCCCTTTATTAATCCTCCTCTCCTTCTCTCCTCAGCTGAGGAACTGCCACCCAGGCTCCCAGCTCCTAAACTGCGGGATTCCCAGCTACCGGGCTGGTCGCCCTCTGGCTGGCACTCGAGACCGCTGAACATGGACCCAAAGGCCCTACCAGAATGCAGCGGCCTACCGCAACTTTTGACCGCCCCCGCCCCACCTCCGCTGATTATTAAATACAGTAGCTCCGCCTAAAATATTAGTCTGTGTCCCTGGCGCAGTGCCCCACCAATAAAGACTTAGCTCATGAGCCCCCTCTGCTCTGTCCAGCCTCACGGGATCCAGTTCTCAGGGCCTCACCTTACTAAAAGCATAGGCTCTCCTTGGCTGTGCCTTCACCACTAAATATTTTAATGCTATCAAATTCAGGTCGACCTGGATCGGAAAGCTACTGATAAGCTGCATTAATCCAGCAACCCCACTGGCCCCTGGGCTAATTCAGTGGCTCCTTTTTGAGGTACCATCATGTCGAGGCCCTATATGGCTCCTTATACTGCCCTTTTTCTGCTGATACCAGCTGCCCAGCATTGGACACCTGAACTACCATCATGTTTGGTCTACAATGGCACCTTGTGCTGTATACCACATGGCAGCTTGTCCTTTAATTGCCTCCATGATTCCAAGTACCAGTACCTCAAAACCTGCTCTTGGACCACACATACCAGTAGTACTTATAACACTCCCCACCACAAGGCCCACCTCCCACCATGCAGACTTCTATCTCCTCCCGCCTATTGTGGTAGGGTACTAGCTCTTGCTACAACAGATCAGCTCTTCTATGGTGGCTACTTTTCGTCCTTAAAACATCAGATCTACTAGGCGGGAGAAAGGCAGAATTACAAGCTTATAATTAGCGCTTTTAGAAAATCCTACTTATCCTCCTGCTATGTTCAGGCAACGTAGAACTCAACCCTGGCCCTCCAGAAGCTATTGCTTCACCAGCAGAACTAGCAAATTTAAAAGGAATAAGCTTCTTGCATATTAACGTATGTAGCTTCCTTAAAAGATAACCTTAATACAAACCTGGTAATCATACCTCTCCTGACATACTTGTGATTTCGAAACTTGGCTTAGACCCAGCACCACCGATAGAGAAGTAAACATCCCCAACTATGCCTTGTTCAGAGCTGATAGGCATGCCAGAGGAGGAGGGGTAGCTATCTCGTTAAAGACAAATTTTCTGCCTTCTGCTTATCCTCGGTATCTGTACGCAGTGAATTCGAATGCCTAATTCTCAAAGTGGAAATTACACAGACTACTGCACTCTGCGTAGTAGGATGCTACAGATCACCGTCTGCTGGCCTACAGCTTGTGTCATATCTAGTGACAAGTTGGGACAGGGGCTGCCAGAAACTATTATTTTAGGAGACCTCAACTTTGACTGTCTCTGTAACACAGCTGCCCCTTGCATCCTTCTGTGATGAACATGGGCTGATGCAACTATTACTGAACCAACATGCCAAGCGTGAAGAACCCCAGTAAAGTACACTTTTGGATGTGCTAATGGTGAGCAAACCTCATCTCTTCTCCCACGCTGATGTCTTCTTCTCAGGCGCCAGCGACCATTGTTTTATTGTGGGAGTAAGATCCACCAACAACCCAGCACCCATCAGCAAGTTCTCAATGAAGATCGAGGCACAACTTCAGTGAACATGCCTGCCTAAATGAGCTTAAGTATCTCCCTCAGTGGAAAGATTTCTACCTGGCCAAAACAGTTACATTAGCTTACAATATCTTCCACGACATTCTATCGAGGGCCATTAATAAGTGTGCTCCCTGATTAAAGTTTGAACTAGGACCAAAACCTGTAAATGGTTCCCCCTCAGATCAAGTCCTTGCTTCTAGAAAGAGATAAGCTCTGGAAAAAAGCTTCAGACTGAACACTGCAGAGGCGGGAACCAGTTTAGGAGACCTGAAAATTTATGTACAAAACAATCAGAGAATCGAAGGCCACCTTCTTCAAATCTGAACTCGACTCTGACACAAAGAGCCCAATCAAGCTCTGGAACACAATCAATGATCTGCTAGGCCACTCCCAGGAAATTCACTCCCAACCAAGATTACCTCTGGCAACTCGACTATAACGAAAAGATGGATATACTTGACTCATTCAATAACCACTTTGCTACTGCAGACATGGCATTTGATAACTCCCTGCAAACATACTTGGCTCTCAGACTGCCAGCCAACTGTCTGAAACTCCGATAGCTTCACCACCTTTCTCGCTTCAACATGCCTCACTGAAAGAGGTAGAGGACCTCTTGCTTCAGTTGGATACTAGAAAAGTGTTGGGGCCGACCTCCTTGACCCTTACTTCCTAAAAATTGCCTACCACGTACTAGCAATACCCGTCACCCACCTTTTAACTTATCCCTGTCTCAGGGCACCTTACCACCTATATGGAAGACAGCACGTCATACCACTGTTCAAATCAGGTGACCCTGGTGATCTCAATAACTTCAGGCCAATTTCTCTCCTTCGGTCCTCTCCAAGCTCCTAGAAAATTGTAAATGCACAGCTGAGGACTCACCTTGAGTCTAAGGAACTGCTAAACCCTATGCAGTCCAGATTCAGAGCTAAACATAGCACTATCTCAGCCCTTGCCAAAGTTACTAATGACTGGCAGCGTAATCTTGAGAGCAAAAGCTTTATTTGTGCTGTTTTCCTTGATCTAAGCAAGGCTTTCGACACCGTCGACCATAGTCTCTCCTCTCCACCCTTCAAACCATAGGTGTGGACCCCTCCTCTTTGCGCTGGTTTACTGACTATTTTACAGGGTGCCTTTAACAAGTTAAAGCCGAAGGAGGCCTGTCCCCCTTAAAAACTCTGCAAAGAGGGTACCTCAAGGTTCTATATTAGGGCCCTTACTTTTGCAATCTACATTAATAACATCAACTACTGTATAAAGAAGCCAACATCCATCTGTTTGCAGATGATACAGTTCTCTCATGAGTCCTCCAACACCTGAAGCTGCTTGCAATGACCTACAGTCAGAATTCAACCTTTTGCAAAGCCAACTCCTCCAAAAAAGCTACTCCTTAACACCAAAAAACTAAAGCGATGGTCCTCTCCCTTTCATCCATACAGCTAACCCTGTGTCCAGTGGGACAGTTCCCCAAATTACCACAGTTCTAGGTGAAAAACTAGAATTTGTTACAAAATTCAAGTATCTGGGAGTTTGGATAGACCAAAGACTCTCCTTCATTGAACATATCGAAGACTTGCTAAAACGACTTCAGCAGAGGCTTGGCCTGTTTTTAGAATCAACCAGTTTCTCACCAGAGATGCCAAGAAACAACTGGTCCAATCCATTTTCCTATCATTGGTTGATTACGCTGATTTCCTCTATAGCCAATGCCCCAACTCTTGTGGCAAACTGGACACACTCTACCGTCGAGCACAGGGTTTATAATGGGACTTCCCTTGACCGCATCACTGCACCCCTATATGCGGCAGTGGGGTGGACATCACTAAAGTTCAGGCGCCACAGAATGCCACTCTCTGGACCTTTAGAGCCATCTCTAATAAGCTGCCTTACTATATCTCCTGATGTCTTCCCTGAGTATAATTGGGAAATACATGAAGAAGTTACTCAGCTATTACACTTAAAGTACCCAAAGCAAAATCCTGCTTGGCAGGGCAGCCATAAGTTTGTGCTACCTACCTTATGGAATGATCTACAAAAACCCCTCAAATTAAGCACTCTAATCAGTATAAATGCCTTCAAGACACTTTATTTCCATACAATCAGAGAAGTATGTAACTGCTTCACCCTCAGACCCAGTACGGTGTCTGCACTGGTATATAGCCATACCTAGACCCAATTTTAAGTACTGACCCCCAGCTTGCTCCTCACAAGCCTAATTGTTCTCTCTTATCCCCTGTCTTATCAACACTAGGCCCGTCCATCCCTTATCCTTCCTTTCCCAACCTCAGATTGGAGCTCACTACCCCTGGATTGTGACATCCTACCATGCCCTGTACTTTATAGCATTCAATCCGGGGCTCACACATCTCCTTTCTCCATCCACCTTCTCTACATCCCATTTACCAACTCCTGTCTGTGCCATTGCCTCCTAGCCTTTCTCCCCTACCTCCCTCCCGTCCCCCACCTTGCCTCTACCTGGTGTGTGTATATATATATATATATATATTTTTTTTCTTCGTTACTTCCTCCTGCAAACTTAGATAACCAGCTGTATCTTCCTATGGACACTTCTATGTATGTAAATACCCTATAATCTGTACAATATCTGTATAATTCTATGTACGTATGAACTTCGTTTCTACCTCTCTGTAAACAGTATTATCTGTATTGCCTTGTAAATACCTGTGTTGACCTGTATATGCAACTGTTCATGCTCCACCCAGGTCCATCTTGCAAATGAACTTCTGCTCAATGATGAGCGCCTGGTTAAATAAAGACTTGATTGATTGATTGATATGCAGGTAGTGAAGTGAATAACTATGCATCCAGAAGTAATGTGTGTCACAAACCCACTCAGCAGGTCAGCCCTCTACTCCCAAAGTGCCAACCTCCGAGCGCAGTCTTGTGAACAATTAACAGAAACAGGGTAACCCTCCTGTCTGTTTTGTGGGTTTCAATCAACCTTTGGTCTCAAGTCTTGAGGGATTCAAACTGTGAACCTTTTCTTGGCATACCCAATGTACAGGCTCAGATAATTCTGCTCTTGTAGGGGCAGATATCTTTTGCCTATGGGCACCTAACCAGGCGTACAAATGAACCCATATAGCTCTATTAAAGACCTCAGAATAAATTCTTACCTTTTCCCAGTTTAGTAAAACCAGTAAGCTTTGTGCAGTGTCAGCCTTACCCATGTATGCTTCCTTGTCAAGAAAAAGAAATTCAAAGGCCCACCAAGTAGTCTCTAAAGTAGAGGTTTACTTCAAAATAGAAAAAAAAAAATGTAAAATGTAAATACAGAACCATATATCACAAAACATACAAATCACTTAAACAAAACAGGTTTAAAAGTGCAGACCAAGGCCAGATATTCAAAACTTTGCCCTGGGGCTAAATTAGCACTTCCCAGCGGGCAAACTTAGTCTGGCGTACAAAGCAAGCCATATTCAAAAGTAATAGCCGGGGCAAACAGCTTCTGAATTTAGCATGGGAATGAGGCTGGGCAAACTGGGCTGGGAGTGCAGGGCAAACCTAGCCCTGGAATAAGGCGCTCTGAATATGGCAACCAGGAAGTGCAAACCACAACAGCAAAACAGTGCACAGAGGTGAACTATGTGGCCAATGTGTGTGCCAGCAAATGCGTGGACCCAGCACAGCTGTAGGCAGCAGCATATGTGAAAGTACAATGTTCAAACTGTATAATATTCCCTGAACTGTTTGCACAGTGCTAATTTGTTCTTGTGGGTTTAGTGCAGGCTAAATTATTAGCTCTGTGCAAACATGTTTGCCCAGCGCTAAACTTTGCCATATTCAAAAGTGACATGCAAATGAGCCTACTTATGTAGTCTCGGCAAACATCCAGATCAGCATTTCATTATGCCCTGATTTGTGTGCTGTTTGAGCTAGGCTAACGGTATAGACATGCGCTAAACCTGCACAAGCGTGTTAAGCTCGCAAACAGCTTGGGGAATATTATACAGTTTTGAACACTACTTCTACATGTGCTGCCTGCAGCGCTGTACTGAGACAACACAGCATAGGCACAGATGGTGGTGGTGATGCTCATGCAACTGTCACACTGTAGGTCATGCTACAGTGCACAGCAGCTACTACAGTAGCAAGGGGCCAGTAGTGTGTGGACACAGCAGTGCCTATGGTGTGTAGGGCAGTGATGATGACTTCACTATATACAGCAAGAGGCCCAACCTGCAGGTGTTTACTGACAGTGGACATTACTGTTACACTGTTGTGTGACTCACAGATGCTGCCTCTGGCATGGGATGCTCACAGTGACATATATATGTCCGGCTTTGTGTGCTGTGGCAGTTGTACAGCTGTGCGGTATGTGGCGGGGGCATATATTATCAGAAAGGCACACTGGTGTTGGGGTATGCCCAATACTGGCCCATGTGCACTGCATGATGTGTCACAGCCTTATGGCCACACCTGGTCTGTGGCACAGCCTGGCCACCCATACACTCTCTCCTCAACATCCTCCATGCCCACAGTGCTGCATGTGTGTGCTGGCATCTGTTGGTGTCCACAGAAGTGTGGTCCGCAGGTGTGTGCTGTATGGCCACACTGCCATGCTGTCCACTGGTGGCAGGGTCCCCACTTACTGCCTGGCATGGCTGGGACTGGTGGCAGATGATGGCATCATTGTGATGCCATCAGTTAGCAACATGCTTCCTCTATGTTTGGCTTTGTCTATGTGTCATATTTATTTGTTAGGGTCGCAAAAACCACGCCAAACCCATGTGTCGCATAAAGCTGATTGCCCAGGGTTAAGACAAGCTTTTCCTGGGTGATAATGTGCACCACACTAAGTGTCACACTAAGTTCATAAAACCACTTTGTTGCGGTGCTAATCGCTGAATATAGCATTGCGCCTGTATTCATGTCAGTTTGCCCTTGCATACATTATGAGTTTGCCCAGCGCTAATGCAATTTGCCCATGCTATTTGGCCTTTTGAATATAGCGAGACCCGCTAATCCAGCAGTAAAACCTGCACAAACGGTTTTGCTCGGCGCAAAGTTTTGAATATCTGGCCACAAATCTCCTACCACAGTACTCTTAGAATTGTCTTTTCTAAGGTATTCATATCACACAGTACTGTAGATGTTTATTTTTCAGAGTCCAAACATTTGTGTCCAAATGGAAAACAGAATGCTGTTTAAAACTGGCTTTGCCAACCTCTTTGCATGAGGTTACCTAGCTCCTCCCAGTCAGAATATAACAATTATACAACCAGGATGTCGTCACTCAGAAGGTAAATTAAATAAGGTTAATTTCTAAGTCCTTCTTTCATCCAAGAGCAACATCCTGCAGACATCAGAGGAATATTTATGACTTTGCACTGGTGTGACATAACCTGGTTTTCCTCTATGTCATAAAATGGATATATTCTATTCTGTCAACTGGCAAGCTACAATAAAGCTAGATAAACAGGAGATGCTTAATTTAGGCATCTTCTAGCCTGTAATTACCTCTTGGCCTTCCAGGTAACACCTTGTAGCTAAAACCTGGGAAGGGGTGTCATTCCACAGGCTGATTCAGCATGTATCATGAGAGACACTCAATAACACATTTTTATATACAAAATCATAGATTAATCAGAACCAGCTGTCTGAGTGTCACAATTCCTCCCCACCTAGACTGAATTTGGGGCTCTATCCCCTGCATGAGATGAGCTTCCCAAATCAGTTTCACTCCTCGTACACGAGACAGCCCATCGGAGTTCTGATTTTTGCTCCATCCCTATGTAGAATCGTCATATCATATCCTTGCAAAGCAAGACTCCATCTTAGCAATCTACCATTGTTTTTCCCATGTGCATCAGCCAAACCAGGAGGTTGTGGTCAGTCTGCACCACAAAATGCTGCCCATATAAGTATGGCTCCAACTTCTTTAGGGCCCACAGTACGGCAAGACATTCTTTTTCCACAGTAAGTATGCCTGCTCCTGGGAAGTAACTTCCTACTCAGGTACACTACTGGGTGATCTTTTCCTTGGCTGGATGTCTGACTCAGTACTGCCGCAATACCATGTCGGAGGTGTCAGTTTGAACTATAAAGGGTCTGCTATAGTCAGGACTTGTCAAAACAGGAGCACACGCAGTGCCTCCTTTAGTTTGGAAAGAGCTTCCTCACAGGCTGGGCCCCAGGTAATTTTCTTTGGCATCCTTTTCTTTGTTAGGTCAGATAGGGGAGCAGCTAGGGCACTGTATTGGGTACAAATTTCCTGTAGTACCCTACTGTCCCTAGAAAACTCCTGACCTGCTTCTGCATTCTGGTCTGGGCCATGGCTGGATTACCTCTATTTTTATTTGGTTAGGATGGAGCTGTCCCTGCCTACCACATGCCCGAGGTATGCCACTCTCCCATGGCCACCTGGCACCTCGGCTTTGACAGTGAGCCCAGCCTCTGTATCCTGCCCAGCACTTCCCTGAGGTGGGATAGGTGTTCCCTCCCAGCTGGCACTACAGATTGCAATGTCATCTAGGTATGCCACGGCGTACTCCTCAGCACCATTTAACACCTGGTTCACCAACCTTTGAAAAGTGGCTGGGCGTTCTTCATTCCACATATTACTTTAAATTCAGATAAGCCTATCAGAGTGATGAAGGCTGACCTCTCCCAGCTCTGTCCGTCAACTCTGCCTGCCAATACCCTTGGTCAAGTCAATGGTCATAAGGTAGGTTGCCCTTCCAACTTCTCCAGGAGTTCATCCATCTGGGGTATCGGGTGGGCATCTGACTGTGACTATGCTCAGTCCACGATAGTCTACACAGAAATGAGTAGAGCCATCTGGCTTGGGCACAAGGACTATGGTGAGGCCCAGGGCTGTGGGATCTCTGGATTACCCTAAATCCAGCATCTCCTCCACTTCCTCCTAATGTCCCTTTGACAGTCTCTGACACCGATATGCTGTCTGCCATATGGGCGTCTGTGTCTCTGTCTCCACATCGTGAGTAGCTAGGGGTTTGTCCAGGCTTGGCTAAACAATGGGGCAAAGTCTGCTAAAACCTCCCTTACTTTCTGGATCTGGTCCAGGGTCAGATGGGAGACAATTTAACTGCCTCCACAGAGGACTCCTGCTTACTTTCCTCCAGCAAGTCCAGAAGGGGTCTCCTCATCCATCCCCTCCCCAGGACTACACAATGCAAACACCATGTTAGCCCTATTTGCATATGGCTTCATCATGTTCACATGATACATCCTTTCTATCTGTCTTTGGTCAGGTAACTCTACAATATAGTTCACGTCATTTACCTTCTAACCACTTTGTATGGTCCTGCCCAGTCAGCCTGCAGCTTGTCTTTCCGGACGGAATAAGGACCATGACTTCCTCACCCACCATGTACGAGCGAGCTCTGGCTCTGCGGTCATACCACACTTTTGATTCTGCTGGGCAGCTGCCAGGTTGCTCTGGGCTGTCCCCATGAGCTCCTTCAGCCTTTCCCTAAACCTAAGGACATAATCCACTATGGGAGTTCCCTGGGTGGTGTGCTTGCCTTCCCAGTCCTCCCGGATCAAGTCTAGGAGTCCACATACCAGGCGCCCATATAAGAGTTCAAGGGGGAAATCCTGTTGACTCTTGGGGCACTTCCTGTATGCAAACAGGTGGGGAAGGTATTTTCCCAGTCCCTCCCATGCTGTTCAGCAAATGCCGGAGCATTGACTTCAAGGTACCATTGAATTTTCCACAAACCCATTGGCTTGTGGGTGATACGGTGTTGTGCATCTCTGCACCACCCACACTTCTCCCATAAACATTTCATCAGGTCCGACATGAGGAACCCCTTCGATCAGTGATAACCTCCTATGGAAAACCAACACAGGAGAAATCCCAAATAAAGCATCTGCCACTTTGTCTGTCTTCAGTGAGGATAGGGCAACTGCCTCTGGGTACAGGTTGGCATAATCCACCACAGTCAGGATGAATCTCTTCCTTGAGGAGCTGGGGTATTAAAGGCCCCACAATATCCATTCCCACCCTCTGGAATGGCTCCTCCACTATGGGCAAGGAATCAGGCGGCTTGGGTTTCTTGCCCGCCTCCTATTTCTTGGCACTGGTGACAAGACCTGCACTCCTTCACCTGCTGGGTGTAGTTTGGCCAATGGAATTCTGGGCCAACGCTGCATCATGCACATGATTCCAAGATGACCAGAACAAGGGAATATCATGTGCAGTCTTGAACAACTGCTCACGATACCCCTGGGGAACCACAAGCTGCCTGCCTAGCACCCCCTCTGTCTGTACAGCCTGAGTATACATAAGTCCATTCTCCCAATAAACCTTATGTCTTCCATCACCTCCTGTGCGCCGCCCAAGTCTGCCCAAGCCGTCAGCTTCTATAGACTGGATCACTTCTCTGAGCAGCTGCAAACCCCTCCACACATTCCCAAGGCATGGGACAGGTCCCTTCAGTCACTAAACTAGGGTCCCTAGCACTAGCATCAGGGAACGCAGGATCACTGTCAATCCCACCCTCTGACAATAAGTCACACTTCCTCTTCAGAGTAACCTCTGTAGCTGTGTGGTTACTAGCTACTGGGAAATGTCTACCCCTTTCATTAGTCTCCCCATCTGGAGACACAGGCTGGGGAACCAGTCTCTCGGTGGCTTCACAATGGCTTCTCGGGTTCGGGAACTACAATTTTCCCTTGCCGCCAGCTACGGTAACTGCACATACCATCCCTGTTTGAGATTGTTGCCCAGGATCACATCCACTGCTAAGGATTTGGCTACAGCCACCTGTTGCACAGTTCCCCGGTTCACCCCAGTCCAGGAGAACACTAGCCAGTGGCAATGTTTCTCTTCACCAGTAAAATCCTGTACAGTGACGATTTATGGGGTATAAGCTGACTAGGCTCTACTAAATCCCTTTTACCAATGTCAGGATGCCCTGTGTGCCTTAACCCATGCGCCTTTACACCGCTCACCATGACTGGTGCATGTGTTCCCTCATGGTCACATCTAGATTTAGTAGTTCATGTTCACCGGCATGCTCCCAGGGACACACAAACAACCCACTTCTTTCTAGTACCATTCTGCATATTATTGCTCATTCTTTTGGGACACTGTCTGGCAACTGCCCAGTTTCTTTACATGACCAACATTCACTTCTCTTTCAGAGAAATCTTCTCTCTGAAACCTGGGGATAACTGGTTTCGATGGAGCAGTGAGGGTTTTAACTGCCCTGAAGGTGTGCTTTTCCTTTCTGCACTGCCACGCCGCTCCATTCGCTCTCAGAGCAGGTCTGCTCTTGGCATAGCGGTCCGAGTTCAGCAGCCTCTTGCACTGTTTTGGGATCTTGGTCCTCCAGCCAGGTTTTCAGCTCTGCTGGGCATACCCAATAAAACTGTTCTAATAAAATCACATTGCAATTTTATCAACAGAGTTTGCTTCAATTCCTTCCCACCAACGTTTTAAAAACTGATGTCGTTTCGTGGCTAGCTCCTTGTAGCTCATGTCAGGGCTTCTCCTGAGCTTACGAATTTAGCTCTGTATGAGTCGGCAGTTAATTCAAATTTCTTTAACAGTGCAGCTTTAAGTTTGCTGTAATCATCACTGTCCTCATTGTCCATTTGACCCAATGCATCCGAGTTTTCCCAGTAAGTAGCGGGATAGCTGAAACTCCAGGACTCCCTAGAAATTTTAGCCTGAATACAAACTTTTTCAAAAGAATTTAAAAGGCATCCATATCCTCCCCTTTTGGCTATCAATTTGGAATTCAATTTGTAACCCAATCCTGTAGTCCCAGTTAAACCTAAGCCACTTACCTGCTCTGGTGCCGCTGGTTGGAGTCGTAGCTTCTCTAGTTTATGTTGCCTCTGGCACTCATGCTCCTTATGGTCTGCCTGTTGATGTTCTCACTCTGCCTCCTGCTGTTCACAGTCCCTTTCCCTCTGGAACTCCAGCTCCATTCTGCACAACTCAGTTTGCAGCCTGAGTACTCTGGGTCCAGGATACTGGTGACCTCCCCTGCTGCTGTGGTCCTTCGCTGACAGTGGCCCTGTTGTCCTCCTCATAAGATCTGGACACTGCACTGGCCACTAGCCTGCCACACTAGAGGTTTGTTCTTTTTCAGTCATGGTCTGTGACTCACTGCTCTGGGTATCTGCACATCAGGGCATACATGAGGTTCTGTTTGCTGACTTTCACCTCGAGCGGGACTCCTATGTCCCCACCAACTGCTTTAAGTAGTCTACAGTGTGCCTGCTGTAGTTGGAAGCCATCTTCTTCCCTAACTACAGCTACTCTGACTTGCACTTTAGAAAAAAAAAATAAAATGGGTAGGAACGTGACTGTATGCCAAGTGATATAGTTCTGTCTCCTTTTAAAAAATAAATCACTGCCTTTTTCTTTCTTTGCAAGTGAGCTGCTGGTCTCAAGCTGACACACTGAACAATAAAAGCTTGTAATACCAACATTTTTGTACTGCTACCAACCAATCTGTCACAAACCCACTCAGCAGGTCAGCCTCTACTCCCAAAGTGCCAACCTCCGAGTGCAGTCTTGTGAACAGTTAGCAGAAAGAGGGTAAACCTCCTGTTTGTTTTGTGGGTTTGAGTCAACCTTGGTCTCAAGTCTGGAGGGATTCAAACTGTGAACCTCTTGTTAGCATACCCAGTGCACAGGCTCAGATAATTCTGTTCTTCGGGGACAGATTTCTTTTGCCTCACGGGCACCTAACCAGGCATACAAATGAACCCATAAAACTCTATTAAAGACCTCAGAATAAATTCTTACCTTTTCTCCAGTTTGGTAAAACCAGTAAGCTTTATGCAGTGTCAACTTTAACCATGTATGCTTCCCTTGTCAAGAAAAAGAAATTCAAAGGCCCATCAAGTAGTCTCTAAAGTAGAGGTTTATTTCAAAATAGATAAAAATGTAAAATGTAAATACAGAACTATATATCACGAAACATACAAATCACTTAAACAAAACAGGTTTAAAAGTGCAGACCAAATCTCCTACCACAGTACTCTTAGAATTGTCTTCTAAGGTATTGTTATCTCACAGTGCTGTAGCTGTTTATTTTCAGAGTCCAAACATTTGTGTCCAAATGGAAAACATAATGCTGTTTAAAACTGGCTCTTCCAACCTCTTTGCATGAGGTCACCTAGCTCCTCCCTGTCAGAATATAAAATGATACAACCAGCATGTCATCACTCAGAAGGTAAATTAAATAAGGTTAATTTCTAAGTCCTTCTTTCATCCATGAGCAACATCCTGCTTTTACAGACATCAGAGGAACATTTATGACTTTGTACCAGTGTGACATAACCTGGTTTTCTCCTCTAAACGTCATAAAATGAATATATTCTATCCTGTCAGCTGGCAAGCTACAATAAAGCTAGATAAATAGGAGATGTTTAATTTAGGCCTCTTCTAGCCTGTAATTATCTCTTGGCCTTCCAGATAACACCTTGTAGCTAAAACCTGGAAGGGGTGTCATTCCACAGGCTGATTCAGCATGTATCATGACAGACACTCAATAACACATTTTATATACAAAAATCATAGATCAATCAGAACCAGCTGTCTGACTGTCACAATGTGAAGTTCCTATTTTTGTGGGTGCTGCGTTACTCGGGATGCGTAAAAAACTCTCTTTTGTTTTCCTGGTGTCTCATGCCCCCCCACCCTGCTCCCCCAACATCAACTGGAGTGGGCCACCAGCACGTCCCTCCACTCACCTCCACAGCCTGCAGCCCACCCAACTCAGCTCAATGAATGAGCACGTGCTTGTACAAGCACATGTTCATTCATTGACAAATCATGTAATTGACTCAGTCTTGCAGGATTGTACAGAAGAGTAGGGGGCTGCACTATTTGCTGGTGGGACAGTGGGATGGGGAAAGACATTGTGGATACTTCCAGGGTCCACAATGCCATTCCCCATCACACACACCCTGAGAGGCACCTGATCAGCTTCGCCCTTCTGTACACCCCAGCAGGACTGAGTAAATTACCATGACTTGTCAGTGAATGAGCACATGCTTGTATAATCACAAAGTCATTAATTAAGCTTAGTCGGGTGGGCTGCTGGCCATGGAGGTAAGTGGAGAGATGTGCTGGTGGTCTGCACGGTTGGGGTTGGGGAGGAGCAGGTGAGGATATACATGATAGACTGGGGGATGGGGTCCACTAGAACACCAAGGAAAGAATATATTTTTAAATGGATCTGACTTGGGATTGGGGAGTGGGGTGGGGTGCTACTGTACTACTTGACAGTATGGGGTCACTAGACACCAGGGAAAGGAATATATTTTTGCAAACAGATCCATCTCAGGGTTAGGGGAGTGGGGTGGGGGTACTACCATACTACCTGATAGGGTAAGGGTGGTGGAGCCACTACACAGGAGAAAGAATATATTTTTTTAAAATGATCTGACTTGGGTTGGGGGGCGGGGTGGGGTACTATCTGACAGGGTGGTGAGGTGGAAGGCCACTAGACACCAGGGAAAAAATATATTTTTAACTGGATTCGACTCAGGATTGAGGCGGAGCAGGGTGGGGTACTACCTGTCAGGGTGGTGAGCCACTAGACACCATGGAAAATATACTTTTAACTAGATCTGACTCAGGGTTGGGGGAGCAGGGTGGGTGGTACTACCTGACAGGGTGGGGGCCACTAGACACCAGGGATAGATCAGAGGTGGTGTTGGGAGATTGTCCATTTGTGACCTCTGCTTGCTTTGGGGTTTTAAGTGCAAATTGCACTTAAAACCCCTAAACAAACAAAGTCAAAATGGCTGAATTATGGTTATTTGGAAAAAGTTACCACAGTGCAATGTGAGGTGAAATTGCTGACTTCATGGCAATTTCTCCCACATAGTTAAACTTTACTGCATCTCTAACTCTGATATGTGCATATTATCTTAAAAAGTTAAATGTACATTCTTGTTTTATTTTCCTCCTTATTTTAATACATTCATATTTTTTAATTTACTTTCTCTAATTTGTTTTGTTGTGTTGACCCGTAAGCCACTGGACCTAGAAGTCCCTTTTCAGGGGTGACCGGGGATACAGATAGTAAGCAACTGAAATTGAACCAGATTAAGCTGTTGGTGGTATTATTTTAGTGAATGAGAAATTCCCTACTCATCCGTGGGGGCTGCTGTCCGAGTTGTGGGTGGCAGTCCCTGTCTGGATGGCTGGCGTGGAGGTTGTGTCAGTATTGCAGCAGGGGTTCAATCACTGACCTCGGCTGTGGGAACTCGAGGGATTCGAGCCTGGTTTCAGATGGAAAGGAGTTACAGCGGTCCTGATACATATGCCTCATAGGGATAAGGCAAGAGCCAGCGAGCTACCTACAGAGCCCAGGGTCCTTTTGTTGGCAACAGTTCAAATGAGTGATGGCATGGAAATGAATTTGTTGGATGAGGAGGAGGCGGATTGAGTCTTCTACACCAAAGGTTTCCGTGGTGAATCAGCGAGCTGCTGACAGGAGTGAGGGCTGTGTCTGGCGCCGACTGATATGGCGGTGAGTAAAGCGCTAGAGCTAAAAGTCCGTGAGAGACCGGCTGGGATGCTCTCTTCACAGGGGAACACTGGTATAAAGATGACGCTTTGGTTAAAGCAGGATGGGTTCTGTTGGAGAATGGTACATGGGTTCGGGATTCTGCATGGACTGATTTTTCATCCAGGAAGAGATTCTTCCTGGACCCTCCGACCTGCTACTGATGCAATGAGCTGTAGCACTCCTCTGGGGAATGGTGCTTCTCAGGTCGGTTTGCCTGCATTTTCAGATGCTGTTCCTGATTGTGACTTGGGGAACAGGGAGCTGCAGCTGCAGGCGTCTCACGCTTTGCTTCCGGGATGATTTGCTGAGGTCCCCCCTTCCTGATGCATGGACACCATAGGTCTGGGCTTTTCTCGGATTTGTTCAAAAATAATAAAGTAGAACAAGCTCCAAGGCGAAATGCGGTTAAGTCCGAGATATGGGGTGGGTTGCAGGAGTACCCTGACAGGACATATGTGGCTAGGAGACTTTGAAGGAGTCCATGAACTTTCATGTGGCAGATATCTTTGCCCTTATTAATATAAAGGCGAAGACTTCTTTGACATTAGTTTTAAGATGTTCACTAGTTTGGACACATTTTAGATGAAATATGAAACTTTGAAAATGACTGCTCTTTGGTCTCCTTTTGCGATTCCTCTGACTAAACCTCTTTTTAAGACGGTTAATATTATGTTCAGAAATGAAGGGGTTAATGTGGGGATGTTCAATTTTGGTTGGAGAAAAGTGTACTGTTCTAAGCCCATGGAGGCTATTATTGATTCAGAAGGTATATGGACCGGTAATTTGAGGTTTAAGGTTAAATTACAGATGGTTGAGTCGGAGGTTTTGCATATACCTAATAGTTTCTTTCTTGGCAAAGATAGAGGGTCTGTTTTATCCAGGCCAGCCTAAGGCCTGCTATAAGTGTGGAAGCAGTAGACATCTTAGTAGGACCTGTGATAGGTTGTGGTGTGCTTTATGTGGAGGCTATGATCATGTCAGTGCTGTTTGTAGAAACACATTTAGATGTAACCTTTGTGATGAGCAGGGTCACGCTTATCATCAGTACCCCTGGGCAGGTCAGAATAGGGCTGGTGGCCCAGACAAAGATGTCTTTATTAATCAGGCCCAGGATAGATGTAGGAGGCAAGGTCTGACCCCCCAAAGCAGGATCATAATCAGGATAATGCTCAGTTTCCTGACCCCACACTGCACCATCTCATGATCCCCTCCTACATCTCCACAGGCTGCTACTCCGCATGTTAACACTGACCCTTCCACCTCCTGGGCATATTCACAGCCACATGGGAATGGTGAGGATTTGATTTCTAGGACTCTTTGGGTGGGCCCAGATGTCCAGACTATGCCTCCTCCTGAAGTTGATTTTCAGCTTCCTAAAGGGTCACCAGATCAGTCGGTAAACAAAAACCACTACGAAACAGGTTCCTTCACAATCCTTCCATGTTTTTTCAAGAAGGTGATGCTGGGTCTGAATCAGATGTGTCCTCTAGGTCTGAGGTTGTTTCTGAAATGGAATATGAGGAGGAGACTGTGGTAGATGTTAAGGAAGTTAAAAAAGAAACAGGACACAAAAGGAAAAAGATAAGACTTAACTGACATCTTATAGGTCTTGACTACTTTAAGGTTGGCATCTTTAATGTCCGTAGCATTAAATATCCAAAAAAAGTGAGTTGGTTTTTGTCTTTCTGTAAGGATCTGAATGCAGATATAGTGTTTCTATAGGAAACAAGACTGAACTCTCTGCAGGATGTTAACCTAACTAAACGTTTATGGCTTGGGATCTTCCTTCTGGACATTTGGGATGGATGTGGCTGATGGCATTGGGGTTTTGTTTAAAGGTATTCAGGTTAAGGTCCAGAGGACTGTTGATGTTTTACCAGATAGAGCGTTTATAGTGGATTGTTTTATACATGGGTTTGCCTTACGCTTTATTAATACTTATGCTCCCCAAAGTAAGGCAGCTAGGATTGAGTTGTTTGATGCTGTAAAACCTTTTCTTTTATGGAGAAACATGTTTATTTGGGGTGGGATATGAACTGTGGATTGGATGTTAAGATTAAGGATAATATACAATGGAAGGCCTACTGTGATTCTCATGCTCTACTACATACTATCATGGTGGCAGGGTTGAAGGATGCCTATAGATTGCTACATAAAGATAAAGGAGCTACTTAGTTTAGAGTGCCTTTTCCACCAGGATATATTCTTTTTGTGTCTAAATTTTTATATCCCAGCTTATTTCAGTTACATTATTCTGAATTTTTGACCATGTACTGCTGATCTGTGAGCTTTCTTTTAAAAATGTACCCCTAAGTTTCCATCTGTTACTAAGAGATGGAAACTTAATGCCACTTTATGTAGCAGGAGGTACAGCAAAAGTTGGATAGGCTCTTTGCCTCTAGGAAGTCTGTTCTGTTATGCATGATGATTGGTTAGTTAGTGGGTGGATACGAAAAAGGAATTTAGACATTTTTTCTTGATTATAGGAAAGGTATCATTAATATAGAGTATTTAAAGTATTTGGCTTATACAGATCAATTTTATAAGTTGATGTCTCTTCCGAATGTTTCTGATTGTAGAATTAAGGCACAATTGGATGAGATTAAAATTAAAATGTTCTTGTTTTAATATAACTGGGCAGTTTCTTTAAATGCTGAGTTTCGGTATAGTGCGGACAAGCACCCTTACTCGGATCCATATGCAGCTTGTAAGGATAAGTGGACCATAAAGTTATAGTGGTCTCTATGAAAATACAGGTGTTGTAAAACATTGAATGTAGAAATGCTGGATATTTTACATTCAGAGCTCTTTAATATGTTGGGACAGAACAGGTTGTTTTCAGATCATGGGGACATGTTATCCCTTTTCTGTCCCTCAGTTAGATGCATCTCACTGACAGAGATAGCCAGCCAGTTTCTGAAATAGAAGTATGAGATGCTATTGTGCATTTAAAAGCGGGTTCTCCAGGGAGGATGGGTTAACAAACAAATTCTATAAATGTTTTATTGATAAATTGATGGTTATTCTCATGCAAGTCTTTAATGATTTGAGTGAGAGGGGAATTGCAGAATTTTGTCTTGGCTTGGTAGTTCACATTTTAAAAAGGTGATAGGTGTGATTTAAGAAACTGGAGACCAATTAGTCTCCTGAATGCTGATTATAACATTTTGCTTCCATATTGTGTAACAGATTGCAAAGAGTGGCGTCTTTTTCATATACCTGGCCCAGATGTGTTCCATTCTGAAAGGAATATAAAACAAAATGTTTTGCTCTTAAGAGCTGTAACTGAATTTGGGAAGCAAAGTAAAGTATCAGATTTCTTGTTAGCTTTAGAGCAACATAAGGCCTTTGATAGTGTCTCACATAACTTTTATACATGGTTTTGAAGAAGTATGGCTTACCTACTCAGTTAATTGCTTGGATTAAGTTACTGTACAGTATGGCTTCTTTTTTACGCCTTTGGTAAATGGTTTAGTAGGGAATTCTATTTGTCTAAAATGGTGGTTCATCAAGGATGTCCTGTTAGTCCTTTACTTTTAATTTTTGTGCAGGACCCAATTGTTTTCAGGATTCTGTGGATGATTCAGTACAAGGTCTCTCTCCTGCTTCTGGTATTTTACCTCAAAACATTTTGGCATATGTGGATGATGTGTGTCTTATGGTTCAAGACATGGTTTCTGGTTTGCAGGCTTTAAAATTATAAATGATTTTTGGCTTTTGAGGGTTTATTTGAATTATGACAAAAGTATAGGGTTACAAATTGGTAATGGGGGCCAGGTGGCATGGATAGATCCTATAAAAATCTTACATTCTCAGATTATCAATCAATCAATATCTTTATTTATCCAGGTGAACATTATTGAGCAGAGCTCTTTTACAAGATGGACCTGGTTAGAACAGGGTTGGGTAACATCCATCATAAAACATATAAATACATGTAAATAAGTATATAAACACAAACACAATAGTGCAGTAATAGGGAGTCAAATGATAAAAGGAAGACAAGGCAAGCCATAACAGAGGAGGATTCAAATACAAGGGGCAGGTCCACCATTGAACCATGCAACTGTATATAAACCATGTTCTCTGTATAGAAGTACCGGTTAGTTCATTTACCAGGGGCAGTCACTAGTACTAGCCATGAAAATGGCTTGGAGAACCACCAACTAATGGCAGGCAGGGGTACCAGGAGGTATGTAATATGTGCGAAGGATAAACATTGTGAGAAGTGAAGTCCCAAGGATATATGCGGTAGAACTGATGCGGGTTGGGAGCCTCTAGGGGAGAGGAAAGGGAGTTAGGATTTTATAGTATAATTGCATGTAGATTGTGGATGAGTGCAGTATAGAGTTGTGAAAAGAAGGCTGGAGAAAGCGGGAAGATAGCCTGTAATAAAGGGAGGATAGAGGCATCAAGGTGTTACATGAAAGCATGATGACAGACCAGAGACCACGGAGGAGACAAGCACTAGAAGTAATTCATTCATGGTTAAATGGTATAGGTTAGCATGTTGACAATTCATGGTCATGGGAAACAATTGCACTGATCATTTCTGAGACATGAATGTAAGAGCTTGAAAGATGAGATGCTGATGGGTGACCTCAGTTTCAGGTTTTTTTGCAATTTATTCCAAGGAGGACAGTGTAAAGCTTATAGCAGCCCTTCCAAAGTGAGAGTGAACTTTGGGAACTATCAGTAGGAGAGTTTGCAACTTCTCAGGCATAATTGCCTATTGGTTTTATAGGAAGACAGTCTGTAATGTATTGGGGCAGTTTTTGGAGATTGCTCTCAGGGTCCATAAGGCTGCATTTTTATCACACCTAAATTGAAGAGAACTCCACCCACTGATTGATATAGGGAGCAGTGGTGGTGAAATAAGGCAGACCAGATGAGCCTCAAAGCTCTATGATATAATGTGTCAAGTTTGGAGAGGTAGGAAATGGGAGAGTGACTGTAGAGGATGTCAGCATAATCTATTAAGGATAGAAAGGTTGATTGTACCAGCTGTAATTTGGCATCTCTAGTTAAGAAGCGGGCTATCCTAAAGTACAGGCCAAGTCTCTGTCATAATTTTTGAGAAGTTCTTCAACGTGCTCTATAAAGGAGAGCCTATGGTCCAGCCATACTCCAGGTATTTGAATTCAGGGACAGATTCAACTTCTCTACAAATTGTAGTAATCTGGGCACAGGATCTGATAGGGCTGAATTTACCATTTGGGCAGAGGAGAAAGAGCATTTCTTTTGTTTTCTTGGCATTAAGTAATAGTTTTTGTTTAGGAGTTGGTGTTGCAGCAGGTTGAACTCAGATTGAAGGTCATTACATGCAGATTGTAATGATGGGTGGCTTACGTAAAGAACTGTGTGATCTGCAAACAGGTGAATGTTGGCCTTAGTTATGCTTTCATCAATATTGTTGATGTATATTGCAAATAAGATGGGTCCTAAGATAGAACCCTGGGGAACACCTCTAAGGAGAGGTTTGAGGGCCCGAAACCCTGCTGGTGGACCAGGGAGGTCCAGGAGGTGGTGCGGGGAAGAGGCAGCCTATAGGCAATTCAAGTGCTCAAGGAGTGAAAGGATTGAGGGAGTATGAGCTGATGGCTAGAAGGGCCACTAGGGTGGTGAGGGTGGCTAAGGCAAGGAAGGAGCAGAACCTGGCCAGGGAAATTAGGAAGGAACAAGGGTTCTTTAGATACATTGGGGAAAAACGAAGGGTGAAGGGGCATATTAGCAGGATTAAATCAGGGAGAGATGGGTACAAGACCGGGGAGCAGGCTGAGGTACTAAATGAGTACTTCACCTCAGTTTTCACCAAGGAAAATGGGGTGCTGCATCATACATGGGAGGAGACACAGATACTGAGGAGGGACCCTTACCGATTGGCGGGTCTGGGGAAAGGGGCATCACTGGCGGAGGGAGGAGGCTAAGCAGGAGAAGAGGTACTGGAAGTGGATATCACAGCAGAGAGTGAGGAAGCCCTCAGCTCCCTTAAGACAGAAAAGCACGGACCGGATAAATTACATCCCAGAATGCTGAAGGAACTTATGGATGTCCTGGCGAAACCCTGGCGGAGCTTTCACCATCTCTCTGAGGACAGGGTGGGTGCCCCAGGACTGAAAGGTGGCGCATATAGTGCCTATCCACAAGGGGGATCAAGGAGGTGGCAGGAACTACAGGCCTGTCAGCCTGACATCGGTGGTAGGCAAGGTGATGGAGGTATTGTCAAGGAGAGACTAGGGGTGACCTAGAAAAGTCAGGGTGCCTGGATGATAGACAGCATGGATTCGTCCGGGGAATTCTGTCAGACAAACCTTGTGGAGTTCTATGACTGGGTGGACAGTGCCTTGGACCTGGGTAGACCAGTGGACGTCCTCTTTCTAGACTTCAGCAAGGCATTTGACTCTGTTCCTCATGTGGGCCTGTTGGATAAACTGGGAGAAATGGGGCTAGGAACCAAATGATCAGATGGATAGGCAGTTGGCTCCAGGACGGACCCAGAGGGTCGTAGTTGGCAGGATAGTCTCATCCCCAAGGAGGGTCATAATGGGGTCCCACAGGATCAGTCCTTGGGCCCTCCTGTTCAAGCCCTACATCTCTGACATAAGGACAGGAATCAGGAGTGAGATGAGTCTCTTTGCAGATGACTCAAAACTGGGGGCAGCGGTGGATGGGAGGAGGAGGGTGGCCCTACAGGGGACCTGGGGCTCTGGAAAGATGGTCTAGAAAGTGGAAGCTGAGGTTCAGTGTGAGGGAATGCAAGGTACTGCACCTGGGGCCCAGAAACCCGGAGCCAAGTGTACACCGGGGAGAATGCTACAAGTCTCGATGGCTGAGAGAGGGACCTGGGGTGGTGGTGGATGTCAAGATGAACAACTCTGAGACTTGTAGGAGAGCTGCAGCCAAGGCCAACAGGATGCTGGGATGCATCGCTGAGGATCACCTCAGAAGGAGGAAAGTGATACTCCTCTGTATAACTGCTTGGTGAGGCCGCACCTTGAGTACTGCATGCAGTTTTGGAGGCCACACTTATAGAGGGACATTAAACTCCTGGAGAGGGTCCAGAGGAGGGCAACCAAAATGATTTGGGGCTTGGGGACAGGACCTATGAGGAGAGGCTCAAGAGCTAAATATGTACACATTGGAAGAGAGAATGGACTGGGGGACATGATAGAGGTCTTCAGGTACATGAAGAGGGTAAATAGGGAGGAACAGTCGGGTGCTTCAAGGAAGGAGGAGGGGCAACTAGAGGGCATGGGTGGAAGCTGGAGGGGAAGAGTCAGAGGAGAAAGGAGAGCATGCTACTTCACTGAGAGGGTGGTGGAGCCATGGAATCGCTGCCTAGGGGCCGGTGGAGGCAGAGCGGTGGAGGTTCAAGAGGGTGGAACAGGTACAGGGAAGGGTTCTGAAGCAAAATCCAATGCAGCAAGAATATCTGGAACTGGGAAGGGCCAGAGAAGGCGAGGGGGGCAGCAAGGTCAGCACCCAGGGTGGGAGCTGACCAAATGAGCAGACATGAAAGACCGTTAGGCCTATTCTGCTGGCATTTAGTATGTTAGTATGAGAGTTGAGAGAGATCCTTCTGCTTTCACCTGCTGGAAACAATCAGAGAGGCAGTTGAGTTGTTGAACCACTGTAAAGATAGTGGGTCAGCACCAGGGACACTGGTTTACCGGGATTGAGAAAATTCATATTCCATTCTGCACATTGCAAAAATGGTATCGTCACCGGTGTCTGCTAAGCCAAAATCCAGTTTTACCGGTGTTTGGTTTTGTGTACTTTCTTTAACAATTTTGAACTCTGCTAACATGCATTTTAGCAATTTTGACCTCCACTATTACACATCCTTCCATCATTGTACCAATTTAAAGTTATTTTAGGTACAAGATGTGATGACAGCAGCAACACTACAGCCCCAGTCCCTAAGGTGTGATGGAAGCAGCAGCACTATGGCCCCCATCCCATAGGGAGTGATGGCAGCAGTACTATGGTCATCATTCCTCATGTGAGATGGCAGTATCAACACTATGGCCCCATCCCTCAGGTGGAACGGCAGCAGACCACATTCCCCATCCACCAGTGGTGATGGTAGAAGCACTACAGCCCCACCACTTCGCTGTGATGGCAGCAGCAACAATGCAGTACACATCCCTCTGGGGTGATGGCAGTAGTGACAGCACTATGATCTCCTTTCAACACTCACACCCCACATGCACAAGTTACAATGACTTGGTCTCTTTGCTTGTTAGAACTCAGATGTGAATTAATCTGAACCATCACCGCTAAGGTGGACTACCTCTGTTTTTTCCTATCTGTAATTTAACTGCCTGAATTGGATATCTGCCTTTGACACGCTGACCAGGGTTAGGGAACAGACTTGGGAGGCCAGCTGGTGGGTGAAGGTTTGAGTGTCCAACGACCACTCCCCTTCTCCTGAGAGGGAGGGTGGGTTCATGGCTCAGCATTTGCTGGCCCATGATGGAGGCCAGAGGCACAACAACATGTCAGTCCGCACTACAGGAGGAGTGATGGATGTCAGCTTGTGCCTTGACATCATGTAGCCTGTCACTCTCCCCAAAAAGCCGGGAAAACACCTGCTGGCCAGCTGAAGGATGGCTGCTGGTCACGCTTCTTAGAAGCCCCAGGCGTGTGTCGTTCTGACCCCTGACATGCCCAGGATACACAGGAAGCTCTTTGGGCAATTCTCCTCCCTGGTAGCCTCCCACAGGGGTAGGGGCCCTCAATGAAGGGTTACTTTGAATTACCTGGTAACACAGCAGTAAGGGTCAGTGGATAGTGGTCGGGACTCAGCTGCGGTAGTAGGGGCCTGGCAGGCCTGAAGGAGTGAATGGCCAGGGGGTAGGAGGAGCAAAAAAACTGCTTGAATTTGCTTCTTTGAAATAAAGTGTTTTCACCTAAAATCCACAAGTGATTAGTGGAGGACCTTCAGATGGATTCATGCATCTCCCAGACACGTGGATGTTTTTTTTTCCTACTTGGTGTCCATGAAAAGGGTGCCTCCCAGTTTTCATGTCTTTGTTCAGATGTGAATTGAGCACCACTCTGCCCACCAGCATCATACAGCCCTGGAGTCTTGCCTTGCTAAGTACTCTTAAATACTTAACATTTGCTTTTGCTGAAGCAGTCTATCAGAAAACATTTTATTGTCACAGAGACAGAACCAGCAGGTGGGAGAAAAGGTGCAAATGATCCAATTCATCTAAATGGGGTGCTAACTTTGACGTCTTTTCATAAGTAGTAAGGCAGTTTCTTCTTTGTGAACATGTTTTCATTCAAACAACTGAGGATTTTGGATGACCCTGCTGATTATAAACTTGAATAAGTTAGTTGGTAACAGTGATCCTGCATTTAGCAATCTACAACCTAGATGCCTATATGGAAAGAATACAATAAAAACCTGACTAAAATCTAAAACAAGCTTATAAAGCATATCTGAATATTTATCTTTACCTATACAAAATCATTGCAGCCCAAGTAAAACTCAAATTACATGGCACCCTGACTACTATTCTATGATGTAGTAAACATATATTGGTATTTTTTTTATATTCTTTGTAAAACAGGTAAGGCCCACTAGGCAGAACTGTCTGTTTTAAGGAGTGACCTAGAAGCACTTGGGAGGTTAAGTGACTTGCTTGGATACAAGTGGAGGTTGTGGGACTTGAACCCAAGTCTGCTGGATGTACCCAGTTCAATCATCGTTTGTTACTCTAACCACTAGGCATGGATGGTTAAACTGAATGGCTGATTACAACAAAGCAGTGCGGGTGATTTCCTTACTGTTTCTATAAGCAGCAAAGCAGAAAGAGTGCAAGCACAGCAGCATTCATTTAAGATGCTGAAATTTGGGTCGGCCAGCTGGCGCTGCAGTAGCATTATTGCTTGCAATGCCAGTGACCCAGGGTCAAGTAAACTCAGGTTGCTGGAGGTCTGGCCAAGGGAGTAGGATCGAGCGCAGGGACTCTCCTCCTCCTCCAAGGAGGATGGGCTGCAGGTCCTGCTTCTTTACCACCACCCGGTGTGACCACGGTGGTGGTGCAAGGTGCTGCTGAGTGATCAGGAGGAGGGCGTAGCCAGAATCTGGAGCAGTGGCATGTCTTTATGTGACCTACCTCCTTGGGTCTCTAGTGCTGGTGCTCTCAGGGAAAGAGACCAGAAAACCAGGAACAATCACCCCACATCAGCCACAGGTAGGGTTACCACATTTTAGAAGCCCAAAGTGGGACATTTCTTACTAAAACATTTTCTGCAGGACAATATGTAACCTCAACCAATGCAACAGACTTGTTTTTCTATATAATCAGAATTAAGACTAAGTGGTGTAGTTTTTAATTGTTTCTAGCGCTTTATCATTTTAATTTATTTTAGTTAATGTATTATAGTTTTTGCAACATTAAGAGAAAGTCAGAAAATACTTTTTTCTACTATAGTGTCAGGACATGCAATATTTTCATGTTTTTGCAGGACACAGCTGCCCAAATCAGGACAGTCCCGAAGGTTAGGACAGGTGGTAACCCTAGCCACTGGCAGAAGGACCCAGGTGCCCCTGGACTTCATAACCAGGCTCCATGAGGGGACCCACTGGGCTGCCCAACACACACTAAGGGGTGTGGAGGGTGACCTAGGGTCCCCTTCCTTCCCACCTGGGGGTACAACCCAGGCAGGATAGGGGCAGGCCCACAGGAGCTCCTGAGCATTACCTGAGGGTGAAGATAGGGGATACCGATGCTGTGAGAAGGGGACATAGAAAGAGAAATAAAAAATTTTAAAAGATACTGAAATCTTAGAGATTCTGTGCAGTGACATACAATTTCCATGGGGCACTGGTACAAGAATTCAAAATCTGCAAACCAAGCAGGATTCCATGATTGTTACCGGTAAAAATGGAAAACCAGGGTCCCTGGTCAGCACCTAGTGAGGTCAGGGAAGAGAGTAGCAGAGAATGGTCAAAGTGTGAAGGCCTTGCTCAGGTCCAAGAATATGGCGAGGTGTAATTCATGTTGTCTAGCTCTCTTTGCCAGTCATTAGTCACTTTGCAAGTGTTGTAATGGTGCTGTTTTAGCTCTAAACTCTGATTGGACTGGATTAAGCAGGTTATTAGCTTCTAGATACTGCCTCAGCTGGTTACTTATGACTTTTTCCAGTAATTTTGACAAGACAGGGAGAATTGAAATTGGTCTGTAATTATTTAGATCACAGGGATTTCGGACTTGAACAGGGGTATGATGTGCGTTGTTGTCCATATTGAAGGAATGGATCCTTGAGTTAATGATAGGTTAAATAAATGGGTTATGAGCACAGCTAACACATGGATGGCCACCTTCAAAAAATATGAGTTAGGGGTATCCGCGTCGCAGTTTTTACATCCAGTTTTAGCAATAGGTCTTCAACTTCTTTCAGAGTAGTAGGACACAAGGAGAAGACTGAATCGGTGATGCTAGGATCTGCACCTTGATTATCCGCTACAAGCATATCAAATTCACAGGGAATTGTGAAGGCTAAGCCTGCAGTCGAAGTGATTATTGAAGGCATCCAGAACTTCCAGTCTGTCACTAATGGTGTTATTGTTTAAGGAGATTTCATCAGGTAGTGAGCCACCGGACGTGTGACCAGACAAGTCCTTGACGGTTTTCCAAAATTTTTGTACGATTTTTGAGGCAGAGAGAAATTCAGAATGATAGTATGCAGCTTTTGTATCTCTAACCATTCTAGTACATGAGTTTCGTGTCTTTGAACTTTCACCAGTCCCGAAGCAGACTGGGTTTTCCATGCTTTTCCATAGATTATCTCTTTCAGTCAATTCAGATTTTAATAACAGTGTGAACCATCTACATGCATTTTTGCTATTCGCACCTTAACTGTAGGGGCATATTTATTTAATGCACCTAGCATCATTTTGCTGAATATGTTGAATGCTGATTGCATGTTTTGCCAAATAGAACTCTTGCCAGTACAAGGAGAGTTTCAGTTTGTTTATGTAGGCAATGAGATCAAAGTTCCATCTAGATCTCTTGGCAACAAACTTTGGTGAGTAGTAGGTTTGTTGCTTGATCTTATGCAAGCAATAAATGAGTGATCACTGATATCACTGAAGAAGGTGCCAGCAAATGAGAAGAGATGTGATTTATTCACTAGGATAACATCTAGCAGGGAGCTGTTATCCACGTTCTTTTATTTACCGTGTTGGTTAAACAATGAGTTGCGATAATCCATGGGTGTCTGAAAGCTATGAGGAGAGGCGGCAGTTTTAGATAGCCAGTCTAAATTAAGATCCCCAGGAATAATTATTTCTGAGGATTGTTGTTCGATGATATTACTCAGATGAGGTAACAATTGTAGATCAGCAGAAGGAGGTCTATAGCACCCTTTGATACATAATGTTGCAGTGTGCGAGATGGTGACTTAAAGAGACAGACATTCATAGGCATTTGCAACAGATAAAGCACTGAGACAGGATGCCGTATACCTATCCTTGACATAGATAGCAACCCTCCACCCTGGAGTGTCTATCTGCTCTAAATAGTAAATAGTTAGGAATACTGACTTTCCTGTTGGAGGTGGCGGTCTAAGCCAGGTTTCTGAAACCACTAGGATGTCTGGTCGAGTATGGAGGACCCAGGCCTGGATCATGGAGAACTTTGTAACAGACTGCATACATTAATGGGAGGAAACTCATGCCTTTCAGTGTGCAAGGTCAGAGAGTGATGTGATTGCAGCTGGTGGCCCCGGATTGGGCTCCACATTTCTGAGCACAGGAAGAAGAAGGAGTAAAGTTTTCTTAGAGTGGCAATAGTAAGCTTCGTACTGGTAACCCTTAACCGTTGTGGGCCATCGTCCTTGGGGCATGCTAACATTTTGCCCTTCCACCAAGGGTGGCAGAGACGAGTACTGTGACTGCTATTTGCAGAGGTGACGCCTCTATGATGTTGGCGAAGTCGTAAGCTGAGGTGGTAATTCATTTTGTGTACCAGCGTTAAGGTAATATAAAAATAGTGTTGAATAATTGGGAGTTGAAAGGCATATATCCGTAGGAACAGGAACTAGTTACAGAGCAGATCAGATTAGTATCCACAGTAATAAAGGCTTGAGGTGACATATATTGGGCATGCGATATGAAACAGAAGAAGGACCAGAACAGGATCCACGATTTGACACACATAGTGGAATAAGGATGGGGGAGCTAGAGAGGAGTGAGCTAGAAAGCCGGGTGGGGTTTATGTGTATTTAATTAGGACCGGGTGGGTGGGGCGAAAAATTGACAGCTAGGGCTCCTTCCTGGAGATAATCAGTCCCAGAGGGCAATGCGATACCTGCATTTCTGTGAGGGTCTGGTGGCTTCAGACCTGGACTGTGGGTGGCAATCTATCAGGTCGGATTCATCAGAGAACCACGGCTGTGGCTCTCAGACTACCTGGAAGGAGAAGGCAGAGGGAATTAAATTAGAAAGTCAGAGGGGTGGGGCTGCTCGTGGAGCTAAAAAGAAATACAGGACTGGCTTAAACAGGCGGGGGTGTTATAGACCAAGATGTTAGGCAAGGCACTTCCAAGTCTGAGTGAGCAATAACAGAGCTATATAAAACACAATACTAGCGTAAAAAGGTGAAGGGGTTTCAAAGGCCTGAGCTGAGATTGCTACTGGTCTTATGAGGAACACAATACAGGCACTTACATTAAATCATAAAACTTCAGCTATAAAATACAAACAAGCCAGTTTTGCAGAAAACATAATCTAGTGCAATATAATCAAGCATTAACAGTGCAGAGCTATATGGAGCCAATCGGAGTGCTCCTGGGGCTGACTGCAGCCAGTGGGTCACAGCAGTAAAAGAGTCTGGATTTAAACCCAGAGACAACTGTCCTCATGTAAAGAAAGCAAAATTGGCAGCTAGGGCTCCTTTCTGGAGGTAATCAGTCCCTGAGGGCAAGTCCGTACCTGCATTTCTGTGAGGGGCTGGTGGCTTTCAGATCTGGACTCGGGTGGCAGTCTGGCAGGTTGGGTTCATCAGAGAACCACAGCTAGGATCGTAGGGGTTATTTTTGGAGCTGGGGATATTTTCTTTATGAACTAGGAAGAGAAATTGTTGCTGGGAGAAAAAAGTTCAAGTTTGGAAATCTAGGGCTCTCTCAAATAAGAAAATGGTTATGATTATTAAGACATTTCTTCTCCTCTCTTTGTATATTAGTCACACATTTCCTATACCTGTGGGGCTAGAAACTCATGTTTTCAGTTGTTTTTTCAAATGTTGTGGGAAATAAATTGAATCCCATTAAAAGAGATTTGACTTATTTGCCCATTAAGGATGGAAGTTTGAGCATGATTAATCCAGTAGTATTTTCTTCTTTTTTACATTCTGTTTTGATTAGTTGTTTAGGAACTCTGGATGATTTGTGGGATTATTGGACAAAGTGTTATTTCAACCTTTTCTTCAGTGTTGAGGCCTAGATCTTTATGTGTACAAAGAAGCTTGGCATTCCAGATTTTGTCGTCCAGTGCTGAGGAAACTAAAGGGATGGTCCTTAGGGAGCGAAGAGCTTGTTTGTTAACTAGGAAACAATTATGTATAAGATGTATCGCATTGAATCCTACGGTTTGAGTAGACTTCCTAAATGCAGTCCTACTAAACTGCAGTTTGCATAAACTTTTGAAAGATCCTAGAATCCCTGTTCATATATCGGATCTGCAGTGGTTGTTTTGCCATGCAGATAGGGTGTGAAAAGAAACTGGGAGCATAAGCGATGGATGAAAGGAATTGCTTGAGACAGGAATGTGGAGGTCAAGTAGAGACATTGGAACACTTTTTCATTCGATTGTGGGTATATTGTGCATTTCTGACATGATTTAGTTTCTAAATGGGGTGTGGGCCAATATCTTATGAATGTTTAATTTGAGGGGACTATTCAGGATATTTTCAGAGATATCACCCCAGTACTTTGAATGTCATTTTGCATATATTAAGTGTCACCTTTGGCAAGCTTGCTGCCAGTTCTATTTACAACATGTAATTCTTACAAATTGTGTGATTTTCTCTCAAATAGAGTCTGACATTAGAAAAGTTAAAAGTTATGAGTTTTCTAAATGGGATACGGGCTGTTTTTATGTCTGCTGGAAACATGTTGATTAGTTACCTTGAAATTTGTATCAGTATTTTTGCAGATAGTTTCCTTTGATTGGATGGTTTCTTTTTTCCTTTTTACGTTCTCTTGCGGCGCATGCTGAAATAGCGTCTTGGGAAAATGGGACACTTTGGAAGTGTGCCCTCCCTGCAATCCCTGCTCCATTGAGCAGGCATGGCAGTCCTGCACCAATCAGGCGCGGTGTTGTGATGACAGCAGTGGTCTTCTCTTCAAGAAAACCACCGCTGTCATACAGCACTCGATGCCACCCCCATGACAATACTTTGCCACGCTGGGAGCCCACCCCAGCATGGCTAACGCCCCGTCGTCTCCGACGGGTGCCCAATCCCCATCGGCTCCAGACCCCTCAGCCATCCTTCTGCCACACTGAGAGCTCACCCCAGCGCAAATGTCCCACGTCACAATTATTAAAAAAAAAAAACTGTAAAGTAGAAACGGTCCCACGCAGTCTCCCCCCCACAACCCACACACACCCACTGCGCACCCTGCCTCTCCACACCACCTCACCCCATACTTGCCTCCAGAGCTCGGCGTGATGATCACGGTGGACTGGGAACACGCCTGCACTCTTCAAAGCGACTGCGAACTGAAAATGCCGTAAGCTGTATAATGGTCTGAATAGGGTTTTCAACTTTATGCATATCTCAGGCGTTTTGGAATTTTTGCACCCACATTTTCAACATGGAGTTTTTGGCCCCTTTTCATGAATGATGTCACTGTCATGGCGTTATTCTGGCCGAAGAGAGACATTTACGCGGTCACTGCATGAAATCACCCTTCAGGCCCGAATAATGCCATGACAGTGTCATCATGCATGAAGAGAGTCCCAAAACCCATGTTGAAAATTAGAAATTCAAAAAATGACTATTTTACAGAGTGTATAGTTGCGCAGTTCCTACGCTTTTCGTGAGGTTGCCAAATTTTCAACATTTCACTCCAGATTTTCAACATTGCCATTTTACCACACCTCTTATGGGCAGTACAGCTGTCATTTTCACATCCTACCCAAAGCGTGTTTCTGCCTATGACGCACAATGGTGCAGTCAGTGTCTGAAATCAATGTATGGGACACATTAAAAAATCACAGTAACACTGTTCATGAGCAGAGCTTTTAAAATGGCTATGTTGAAAATATTCCTAAAAATGACTGTTTTCACGAGAGTCGTTGCGCAGTTCTCTACGCTCATAAGTTCAGCGATTATTCAATATTTGTACTCCAATGACTTCCAGATACCTAAACAGCACATAGAAGCAAGCAACATTCGGCATTGACAAATGCTTGTACTTCTTGTCACTGATTTTTTAAGCCATGTCCAAGTGCCAAATACCTGCAAGTGAATGTTCGGCATTGACAAATGCTTGTTTCTTTGTGTTTCAGTACTGGACAATGGTGTACATACTGTATTGTTTTCCATAATGAAATGTGTTTTATCATATGAATATGGGAAATGGTGACTAGGGTAAAAAATTAATGTGGGAAATTATTATTTCTGGTGTCCTACCAATACATGGACATAATTCTATAGGAACAGGCAGAGTACACTAATACATAGCTGGTTAAGACAATACTGTAGGGAAGTAAACATAGGTTACATGGACAATTCAATAACATTTAGTAGAGTTGCCTTGTTTAAATTGGATGGCTTACACCTAAATTCCAAAGGAATTAGGATCCTGGGTAAAAATTTTGAATGTGATAAAATTCATTTAAACTAGAATGTGGGGAGGGACATGGTTAATAACTTAAAATAATGTCTCCTAAGTCTTTCAGTAAAATCTCTGAAATGAATGTCTTACTTACTAATGCTAGGAGTCTTGTTAATAAATTTGATGAGTTTAAGCCAATTTTGCTGACTCAAAATGTATATATAGCACTTATAGCGGAGACTTGGGGAGTAAGAATGACCAGGGACAAGAGGTGTCCTGAGTGCGAACTGTTTTCCAAAGCCAGAGAGTATAGAAAGGGTGGTGGGGTAGCAATATACATACGAAGCTCTGAGTTGTGAAGGATTAACATGGGATACTGGTTCTTTAGAAATACTATGAGCTAAGCTACTCCCACATAATAGTCCATAAATCATTTTAGGATTATTCTACAGACCCCTCTTCTACTTCATTAGAAAGTGATATGACAATTTTAAAAGGAATTAGCAAACTAAACCCAGCAGATGGAATATTGTTGACTGGTGATTTCAATCTGCCTAACATTAATTGGGTAAGCGGAAAGGAATTGTTCTCTTGAAAGACAATATTTGGATGTCATGGACCAGGCAGGACTTAAACAAAGGGTCTTTAATTGTATTAGTAGTAATAATATCTTGGACTTTAGTTTTTATTTATTTATTTAGCTTTTGTTAACCAGGTAAGCACACTAGGTGCAAGACAATTGCCTATTTTCAGGTATGACCGGGAGAGTACAGGAGTAACAGTTTTAGGTACCTAAAACGACACTGTACAAATTAGACATGTTACAGTTCAGGTGAGGACAGTAAGATTACAGATTTAACACAGCATATGAAACATAGTAAGGCATAGATTATACAGTATATACGTAACAAAATAAACACCTTGTGGAAGATAAGAGCAGTACCACAGGTACAGTATTGAGATCCTTCAGATATGACACTATATACAGCTTAGCAATCTCATGGAGTTGGGTCTTCTGTCAGAAGGACCTCCAGGGCAGAGGAGTGCTGTGATTGATCAATTTATGGGGTTTGGGGCAGCCACAAGCGAGGAAAGTTTAAGGTGGTTCCATAGGGTGGAGTGAAGACACACCTGTGAGTCGAGAAATGGACCTGGGCAGGAAAGTGTTCCACAGTCTGGAAGCACATGCAGCAAAATCCCCCCACCCATTTGAGTCCATAAGCTGGTATCTTAAGGAGGCATGTCCCTGGGACCTGAGGGAGTAGGAGGAGAGTCAGCCGGGGCAAGTAATTTGCATGCCCTGGGTGATACCAGTGCCTAGAACTTTTCAGTGAAGCACACTAGGATGAAGTCAATGTGGTTTGAGGTGAGAGCCAGTTGAACCTGCTATAGAGGTCACAATGGTGGGTGTGACAAGGGGCAGCCAGCCGGCAGATGTTATAGGCAGTAGTCCACCTAGTGAGGTGGACTCTGGATGAGCGGGCAAACAAGAGTAGCCCATAGCAGAGCGGTAGGAGCACCCCTCTGGCAAGTGCAATCCGAGCTGCCACAGTAAGACTGCTTTTTTGCTCTGTAGGCCAGACCCAGTTTGCAGTTAACAGTCTTGCAAGTATTCTGAATGTAGCAGCCAAGGTCGAGCTGCTTTTTACTGATATGGGTCCATAGTTAACACAGTTCTAGTTAAAAGTCCTTAGATGATATTGACCACAATTCTGTCCACTTCAAAATAAATGAATCAGTCCACCTAAACTCCATTGGAACTACTACTAGATTAAACTTTCCAGAGCTGATTTCTGCATAAAAGCTCTCCAACATCGGGATTGGTCATCTGACTTTAAGCATAAAACAACTAGCGTATGTGGGACATTATCAAACATAAATTGGAAAGTTTAACTACTGAATTTATTCCTAGTACCTAAGTATAATAATAACAATAAAGAAGAAACCTCTTTGGATGAATGCCTCTATTAAGAGACTTATTAATAGGAAGAAAAGATTATTTAAAAACTAAAACTAACTAAAAATGAGGACACTTCCGCACTACAGAGACTGCTTAAGGAAAGTTAAAACTCAAATAAGGAAAGCCAAAGCATTAGCTGAGGTCAACCTAGCTAATAAAGTCAATGACAACAAAAAGTGTTTTTTCCTATGTCACTAACAATAGAAAGATTTTAAGCAATATTGGCCCCTTGACCAAAGAAACTAGACTGACAGCATCAATGGAAGAAGTGGCTGACATACAAAATGAATACTTCAGCTCAGTCCACAACACCAGTAAACCTAAAGTACATAGAGTTAGTGGTCCTTCTATACCTGGAACGATGACCTTTGACCCTAATGATGTCCTTGATTATCTAAGCAAGCTCAAAGTTAGTAAATCTCCCAGCCCAGATGGTATGTGTCTTAGGGTTTTAAAAAGAACTGGCAGATGTATTGGTTTTACCTATCACTTATATCTTACAAGCCTCCATAGACTCAGGAAAGGTCCCTAATGATTGGAAAATAGCTACAGTTGTACCAATCTTAGAAAAAGGGTCAAGAACAAAACCTGAACATTTTAGATCTATTAGCTTTCATCCCTGATTGGAAAAGCCATGGAAGCCTAATTAAAGTCTTAATTTCTGAACATCTAACAGCTCATGATATGACTGACCCCATCCAGCATGGATTACGCAAAATCTAGATCTTGTCAAACTAATTTGCCGACTTTTTATGAAAAGGTTAATAGGAACTGGACATAGGTAATACCATCTATGTAATCTTTCTAAATTTTGAGAAGCGCTTGACAAATTGTTCCATTATGAAATATTGGCTGTTTTGGAAAATCTTAACTTTCATCTGAATATTTGTAATTTGGTATCAGACTGGCGTCAGGGTAGAAAGCAGAGAGTGACTGTAAATGGTGTCCTTTCCAATTGGGCTTCCATCACGTGGTGTCCCTCAGGGTTCTGTACTTGGCCTATGCTTTTTAATATATATATTACTTCTTTAAAATTAACAACCAAATATTTGGCTGTACAAATTCACAGATGACTATAGGCTTGGGTCAGTAGTAAATACACAGGAACAGAAGGTAGCTATACAGTAGGCTCTGTTTGAGATCTCGGATTGGACTTCTTGTAGAAACTTGTATTAAATACCACAAAATGTAAGGTTATGTACCTAGGTAAAAATAATGAAAGGAGGATCTATAATCTGGCTAACTCACAACTGGTAGCTACTAATGGGAAAAGAGATCTTGGGGTTTTAATTACTAATGACCTAAAATTTAGATCCCACTGAAGGGTTCAGACTAAGAAAGCCAATTATAATTTAAAGTGTATCCTTAGATGCATAGCCAGTACGGATGCAAAAGTACTTATATCCCTCTATAGTGCTTTGGTTAGGCCTAATCTGAGTACTGTGCCCAGGTCTGGTCTCCACAGAATAGGGAGGACATCAGTCTGTTGGAGAAGGTTCAAAGACAGCTCTCTACATCTGTAAAGGGTTTAAATAATAAACCATACCAGGAAAGGTTGGCATCCCTCAATCTATATTCCTTACATTATAGAAGAACTAGGGGAGACCTATGTTTACTATAAAGACTGATGGAGGATAATAATTTCTTAGCAGAAATAGGATTTAAGAATAATCTCGGAGGATCAGTACTAGAGAAAACATAATAAGTAGCTCCTTCTTCAAACATGGAATCTCAACTTGTGTAAATCCTGGTTCAGACATGGAGTAGTGGCATTATGGAATGATCTTCCACATGATGTAGTGAGCAGTTCCAGCATGAATAGTTTCAAAAATGGGCTGGATAAGCATTTCAGGGACAAAATTTAGCAATTTTAAATTAAACCAGGAAATTGCAAGCTTTAAAGGACTAAGGTCTATAAGCTTGATTACTCCTATGATTACACCTATGTTATGTTCTTGCAAAAAATTCTCCTACTCTTTTCGATAAGTGCCATGGGATCTTTAACATCCACCTGAACTACCACCAATCCAGGCAGATGGGACCTCGATTTAACAACTCATCCGGAAGATGGCACCTCAGAAGTGCAGCACCCTCTCATAATGCACTACAATGTCAGTATTGGGATATTAACCCAAGTGCCAGATGTGGGAACTGAACCCACAGCCCTCTGATCTCCAGGCCTCAGAGGTGAGTGTGCTACCTACTGAACCACTGACACTGTTTTACTTGGGTACTGTACAATTAAATCACCCCACTATTTCCTTAATAGCCATCCATATCAAATCCATCTAATCTGAAGTAAAGGCATTACGTTTAATAACTGATGTGTGATTTTCCAGTTTAAACTCATATGACTGCTAACTCTAATTTTTATTTACTAGTACAGAGCTGCTAAAAATGCCACCAAGCTGTATTTTGCACAGCACCTGTATTCATAACTAATGTGACAATAACATTCTGTTAGTATTTCACAAGGTGATAGATGACATTTCTGAAAATTATAGCTTCTGTATGCTTCTTAGTTTGCTAAGTCTTACATTATGCATGCAGTATGTAACCCACCTGCAGGGCTGCAGTAATGGGGGAGAAGTGGGGAAGTTGTCCGGGGCCCCAGGCTCAGGAGTGGCCCACCTAAGGAACTGGCATTACCCCTGGCATTAGCTGGTTTAGAAACAGGGGCCCATTTCAAGTGACTTGTCCGGGGCCCCACAATTCATAGCTGCAGCCCTGCCCACCTGTATTATACATAGATACATGAGACAGTGTCGGCAGATAAGGGCCTATGGCCCACCCAGTCTGCCCATTTGAGCTTGTAAGTTCAGTTTGTTTTCCTAGAAGTCTATTTCCTTACCCCTGACCTCTAGAATTCCTTTATGTCTATCCCATGCATTCTTAAATCCGTGATTGTTTCAGTCCCCACCACTTCCTCTGGCAGGGTGTTCCACTTGTCCACCACCGTTCTGTGAAGAAATTCTTTCTCATGTTTCCTCTGAATCGTCCTCCCTCCAACTTCATCCCATGCCCTCTAGTCCTGAAACATCTTTTTCGCTTAAAATAGTGTTTTCCTGCACCCTGTTCCTCCCCTGTAAGATACTTGTATGTCTCTATCATATCCCTCTCCTCCTCTCCTCCAGGGAGTATATGTTCAGTTCCTTCAACCTGTCTTCATAGGACTTGTGATGCAATCCATGCACCATCTTTGTTGCCCTCTTCTGAACCTTCTCTACCCTGTCTTATGTCCTTACGTAGGTATGGTCTCCAGAACTGTACACTGTACTCCAGGTGGGGCCTCACTAGTGTCTTGTATAGCGGAATTATGACCTCCCTTTTCCTGCTGGTGATGCCCCTGCCTATACATCCCAGCATCCTATTTGCTTTACCTGATGCCTTGTCACACTGTTTCCCTACCTTGAGGTCATCAGAGATGACAACCCCAAGATCCCTTTCCTGCTTGGTGCATGCCATATCCTCACCCCTAACTAATATATTGTGCCAGGGTTTTTGTGCCCCATATGCATTATCTTGCACTTCTTTGCATTGAATTTCAACTGCAACCCTTGACCATTCTTCAAGTTTTGGCAGGTCCTTCTCATTCTGTCTACACCCTCTGGTGTGTCTACTCTGTTACAGAGCTTTGTGTCATCAGCGTACAGTGAAATTCTGCCTTCTAGATCCTGCATAATGTCACTGATGAAGATGTTGAATAGGACCGGTCCCAGCACTGATCCTCGGTACCCCACTGGTCACTCTTCCCTCTGTGGAGTGACAGCCATTTACCACCACCCTCTGTGTCCTGCCACCCAGCCAGTTACCCACCCACCACACTACTGTCCTGCCCACACCCATATTCCCCAGTTTGTGTGATAGTCTTCTATGTGGCACAGTGTCAAAGCCTTGCTGAAGTCCAGATAGGCCATGTCCACTGCCCTCCCCTGATCCACCTCCCTAGTCACCCAGTCAAAAATCAATGAGGTTGGTCTGACATGACCTCCCCCTGTGAAACCATGCTGCCTTGGGTCCTGTAGTCCATTGACAACCAGATGTTCCACCAATCTCTCCTTCAGTAGTGCTTCCATGATCTTTCCACTACTGAGGTGAGGCTGAACAGGTCTGTAGTTCCCTGCTTCCTCTTTGTTCCCACTTTTGTATAAGGGGACTACATCTGCTGTCCTCCAGTCTTTGGGTACCTCCCTGTTTCCAGTGATTGGCTAAACAGGATAGCCAGAGGTTCAGCCACCACCTCTCTTAGTTCTTTAAGGACCCTGGGTGCACCCCATCTGGCCCCATTGTTTTATCAACTCTTATTACTTCCAGTTCCTTCAGGACCCTTTCTCGTAAAGGGACTTGTGTCCATTCTGCACCATTCTAACCCCTTATGCTCCCTTCAGACCCATTACCCCCTCTTCCTTAGTAAAGACTGAGCAGAAATACCTGTTCAATATGTCAGCTTTACTGTTGTCATCCTCCACGGCTCCCATCCTCCCCTTCAGTCTCACTATCCCTCCTTTGTCTTTCTTTTTTCACTTATGTACCTGTAAAGGTTTGTCCCTTTACCCACTGATTTTACAATGTGTTCTTCTGTCTGAGCTTTGGCTTCCCTTACTGACTTCCCTGCCTCCTTTGTTTCTCCTGGTACTTCTCCTATCCCCTTCTGCCTGTGTCTTTTGTATTGCCTAAATGCAATCTTTTTGGCTTTCACTTTCTTTGCTACCTCTTTGGAAAACCATAATGGTCTCCTCTTCCTTTTCCTCTTGCTAACCTGCTAATGCATAATTCTGTTGTTCTAATCCCCATTTTAAATACTGCCCACTGTTCCTCAACCCCTGATTCCTGTCCCATTCCCTTAATGCCTCTTTCAAATATCTCCCCATTTTCCCAAAGTCTGCCCCCCTAAAATCCAGGATACGTGTTTTTGTGTGGTTTGGTTCTGCTCTTTCTGTGATTTCAAACCACAATGACTGGTGGTCACTGTTACCCAGGTGCTCCCCACTGTTACCCCCATCACACTGTCCCTGTTTGTGAGCACAAGGTCCAGTATTGCCTTCTGCCGAGTTGGTTCCATGACCAGTTGCTTGAGGAAGGCACCCTGAAGAAGTCCAGGATAAATCTGCTCCTAGTTGATGCTGCTGCTGCTGGGATGCTCCAGTCCACGTCTGGAATATTGAAGTCTCCAACCAGTACTACCTCACCCTTGTCTGCCATCCTTTGGATGGCTAGCATCAACTCCCTATCTGTTTCTTCCTCCTGGACTGGTGGTCTATAGACCACACCTGTGCGGATGGCTGGCCCCATTTTCCTTTCCAGCTTAACCCACAGTATCTCTCCCCATTTTGTTCCTCCTGGATCTGTGTGGCCCTTATGTCATTTTCACATACAGTGCCACTCCTCCTCCTTCCTGCCTGCTCTGTCTCTTCTGAATATGTTATAGCCAGGTATGGCCATCTCCCAGTCATGGTTATCATTACACCAGGTTTCATTGATGGCCACAATGTCCAGAGTCTGACTATACCATGACAGCCTCAGATCTTCCATCTTGTTGCTAAGGCTCCTGGCATTTGCACACATGGCTTTCCATGATTTGACCTCCTAGACTGCTTCACTGTTCTCTCAGCCCCTTCCTTGGTTGTCATTTATCCCTGGTTCTCCTTGCTGTCTGCCCTTCTGCTGAATTTTGCCTTTTCTGCTTATCCACCTTTTGGACACTAATCTTCATCTTTTGCACACTGCTTTGCAGAGATAGCCCTCCTCTGGTTCACTGGTTCCACTGCTAGCTGTGGGGGTGAGCAAGTAGGTACCCTCTTTGCTGACCTGCCACCCCTTGCTAGTTTAAATGCTTGTCAATGTAGCATTTAAACTTATCATTGAGTGCTTGGATTCCCCTCCAGGATGGATGCAGGCCGCCAGGCTTGAACAAACCTCCATCCCTCCAGGTGGGTCCCCAGTCACCAATGAATCCAAACCTTTCTCACAGCACCAGTTCTTCAACCATGAGTTAAAGTTCCTGGTGTCACCCTATTCTCCTTGCCTCTCACAGGTAGTACCACTGAAAGTGACAGTAGCTACTTGTAAGAGGGGAGGAGTAGTTCTTTACATAAGGAAGGAATAAAAGCAACAGAACAAAAGGGTAAACAGGGAGGAGAAGAAGCACTGTGGGTAAATTTGGAGACAGGCAATGCACCACAATCCGCTAGGGGTTGTATACAGACCCCTTCTCAGGGAGAAATGGACAAGGAAATGATAGAAAGTATACTTAGAATGGCAGAAAAAGGGAGATATTGCTGATGGGTGATCTGAATATGCAGATGTTAACTGGAGGCGCAGTTGCAGCTGCCACTTGAAGAGTGCAGTTATTCTAGATGCCCTACAGGGGCATGCCTTGAGACAACTAGTACTGGAGCCCACTCGAGAGAGCAATATTAGACTGATACTCTCAAATGGAGATGGAGAGGATCACAGATGTAGAAGTGGGTAGCCATCTGGGAACTAGCGACCATCGAACAGTATGGTTCACAGTAAACACAGCAATAGATTCAAGCCATACAAAGACAAAGTACTGGACTTTAGGAGGGCTGACTTTGCCAAAATGGGTGAGTGCCTAAGGAATGCACTAGCAAATGGGTGGGAAGGAGGGTGGAAAGAACAATGGGGAATAATAAAACTGCCATCACAGAGGTAACGAGCCTTTGTGAAGCAAATAAACAAAACAAGACAATGTAAGAAACCACTATGGTTCTCAAAGGGTGGCAGTGAAGGTTCAAGAGAAAAAAGCATTCAGGAAGTACAAGGAATCGCAGCAGGAGCAGGACAGAGAACTGTATCAGTTAAAGCAAAGGAGGCTGGAAGGCAGTCAGAACAGCAAAGGCCCAAACTGAGGAAAAGATAGCCAACTCAGTTAAGAAGAGAATAAAACCTTTTATAGGTACATCAGGGAGCAAAGGAAGACCAAGGGAGGGATAGTGAGGCTTAATAAAGGGAGGGAGGGTGGGCAGAGGGAGAATGTGAAAAGGCAGAGATACTAAACAAATATTTTTGCTCAGTATTTACAAATGAAGAGAGGTACATAAAACAAACAGTAGTAACACTCTGGATACAGAAGTTGATACCAGCCCATTTACAGAAGAAAGGGTTCTGAAAGAACTCTTAAAACTGAAGGTGGACAAAGCAATGGGGCCTGATGGGATTCATCCCAGAATTCTAAAAGAACTAAGGGTAGAACTAGTGACACCACTGACTACCCTCTTTAACAAATCATGGGAGGATGGGGTGCCCGAGGACTGGAGGAGGGCAGATGTGATTCCCCTTCACAAAAGTGGGAGCAAGGCAGAAGCAGGAAACTATAGACCTGTTAGTTTAACCTCAGGATAGGAAAATGATGGAATCACTTCTAAAGGAAAGAATTGTCAAGTATCTAGAGGCCAGAGGGCACAAGACCCTAGGCAGCATGGATTCACAGCGGAAGAGGTCATGCCAGACAGAATCTGATAGATTTCTTTGACTGGGTGACTAAAGTAGTAGATCAGGGAGGGCTGTGGACATGGCCTACCTAGACTTTAGCAAGGCATTTGACACAGTCCACACAAAGATTAATATATAAGTTAGCCAGCCTGGGAGTGGGTCCCAAGATGACAGCCTGGGTAAAGAATTGGCTGGAGAATAGGACACAGAGAGTAATAGTAAATGGAGTCCACTCAGAAGAAAGGAGGGTTACTAGCGGGTGCCGCAGAGGTTCAGTATTAGGACCAGTCCTCTTCAATGTCTTTATAAGCGACATTGCAGAAGGACTGGAAGGAAAAAGTATGTCTCTTTGCAGATGACACTAAGATCTGCAACAGAGTTGATGCACAGAGTGGGGTGGAAAGGATGAGAGGGACTTGGCAAGGTTAGAGGAATGGTCAAATGTATGGCAGCTTAGATTCAATGCTAAGAAGTGCAAGGTAATGCACCTGAGAAACAAAAACCAGGGAAGAGTACACAATGGGGGTGAGATACTAACAACAACAAAAATGGAAAGGGACCTGGGGGTAGTCATATCAGATGACCTAAAGGTGGGCAAGCAATGTGAGAAGGCAGCAAGGAGGGCTGGGGGATACTGGGATGCATAGGGAGGCATCACCAGTAGAAAACAGGAAGTTATTATCCGCTGTACAGACAGCTGGTGAGACCCCATCTGGAGTACTGTGTGCAGTTCTGGAGACTCAATCTCCATAAAGACATAGACAGGATGGAAGCTGTCCAGAGGAGGGCAACTAAAATGGTGCAGGGTCTGCACGGACATATGAAGAGAGACTTAAGGAGCTTAATATGTATAGCCTCGAGGAAAGGAGGAGAGGGGACATGATAGAAACTTTCAAGTACCTCAAGGGAATCAACAAAGTCAAGAGGTAGCATCTTTCAAAAAGAGGTGTGCAAGAACAAGAGGGCACAATATGAAGATAGAGAGGCGGCTCAGAGGTAATTTAAGAAGTATTTTTCTCAGAGAGGGTTGTGGATGCATGGAATGGCCTTCGGAGAAGTTGTTGAGTCAAAATCCGTGGTGGAATTCAAGCATGCATGGGATAGTCATAAGGCAATTCTGGGGGTGGGGTAGAAAGAAGTAGGCTGCTGGTTAACTAGGATCTGCAGCTTATCCAGTAGGTAGGAAATGGGCAGACTGGGTGGGCCAAGCGGTCCTTATCTGCCGTCAAATTCTATGTTTCTATGTTTCTATGTTGTTTGAAACCCTCCCAGATTCCTAAACTCTTCCTGAACTTCCTTTGGCTCCCCATTTGCCAAGTCATTAGTACCTAGGTGGATAATGACATCCAGCTCACCCTCCCGTCTTGCCTTCCCAGTGATCCCCAGTATCTTCCTTCCATCCCTCCATGCCGTGGCACCTGGTAGGCACCTCACCTCCCTGTCCTCCCCTCCTGTGTTCCTAGCTGGATCCCTCTTACGATGGAGTCCCCACCAGGATTCACTTCCTCCTCCTCTGGGGTCCACTGCTTTCCCCACTGAGGTCACCTCCTTGGCTAACCTCACATCCTTTCCTTCCACTTCTCTGGGTACCTCTATTTGGTTGTCCTCATTTGCCAGTGTGGCATATGAGTTCTTGAGAGGAATAGGATCTGGGATGTGCCTCTGCCTGACTGCTCTAACCCTCCCTGAGCCCACTGTCATCCAAGTGCTTCTCGTTCTCGGCATCCTTTGAGGCAGCTGCCTTGGACTGGGTGGTCCCTGGATAGGGTGATGGTACTCCTGACCCAGTTTACTTCCGCTCTGAGTCTGGCTACCTCATCCCGCGGTCAGAAGATGCATGCAGATAGGGCAGCACCTCAGTGTCCAGAAGGTCTGCCTGAATATGACTGCCCCACAGCCACTGCATTGCACCACTCCCCACATTATACTGCAATTCCACTACTTGTCTGCTACGGAAGCTCTCTTAGTTCTCTTTTATTAATTTACAGTACTAAAAATCCTGTAACTGATCCTCAGAGATATATATATATATATATATTTTTTAAGGAAAAAACCAATAAATAAATAAATGAGTCAAAACACTTGTCATGCTGAGGTGGTCTTCTTCCCCTTATGCCCCTCCTACTTACACCTCTTACTATACCCTGTGTTTAGTTCCTGTCAATCAGATTTATCAGGGCATATAATTAGAGTTGGGGGAAGGGAGGGAAGAGGAAATTGCAACAATTAAAGACAGCACAGAAGTACACCACCACTATGTTTTAAATTTTCAACAGCCCAAAACAATTATAAGTAAAGACAACAAAGAAAGAAAGTATAGTGTCACTACAAGCCTACAATCTAAGTTTAAAAGAAAAATACCAATTACCAGTTACTCTAAAGCACTGAATTGAATATGTTTCCTTCCTTCTCTTCTGGCTTCTTCTGAGAAAATAAACCTCTGTTTGCTACTACGTATTGCTGTAGCTGTCTGTGTACTTTTCTCTGCAGTGATTTTGCCTCTGTGCAGTTTAAAGAAAATATGATTTAAATCCTAGGCTTGATACTGCAGACCCATAGTATCATAAAGAAACATAGAAATTGACAGCAGATAAGGATCTCCGGGCCCATATAGTCTGCCTACTTACCCTACCTTTAATTAGCTTCCGCTGACCTTACTTGGTCAATGGCCTGCCTCTCCTTCCCTTCTAGGATTCCCTTATTCATATCCATGCATATTTAAATGCCTCACTGTGCTTGCTCCACGACCTCTGGGGCACATTATTCTGAACTTCCTCCCCTTTCTGTGAAAAAGTACTTTCTCACTTTGCCCCTTAGTCTACCGACGTTCAGCCTCATGTCATGCCCTCTTGTTGTTTTAGAGTAGCTTTTCTTCAGAAAGATGCTGCCCTTCTGTACTTTGTTGATCCCTTGAGATACTTTTTACTCTCCTCATGTATCCTCGTGTCCCACCATAAGGTTGACTGAAACTGAGTGACTTGAATATGAGCAACTCACTTTCAGTGCTTGTCATGTTAGCTACGATGCAAGGGTAGCGATGATGATGTGGACTATCCTGCAAGGGAGTGGCCGGCTACAACAGGGTGACAGGAAGGAGGAGGGGACGGGAAGAGGATGGAGGGTATCTAGGGGTAGTGTGGTGGGAGGTTGCCGAGCTGCCAGCTTGGTGTACTGGTGAGGTTGCTGCCAGTAGTGGGAGGGTGCAGGGTTCGGGTTTAGGGAGGGCTATAGATTTTTCCTTTTTTTTGTTGGCACTTTGTTTTTGCTGATCCCAGATTTTCACCCCTCCCAACATGCACCCCTGAGTTAGTTATTTTTAAAGAGGTTCATGGGGACACATGCCCTGCAGAACAACCTTTTGGTTGTCACCTGTTTTGGTCACTGCAGTGTACATTGCCTTTTTTGGCAATGTATACTCACCGTAATAACAGTTGTTATTCTGCAATCACCATTATGTCATAGAACTGTATAACCTATGGTATAGGCTCTGCACTGTTTTGTTGCCCTTCTTTGAACTGCCTCCACCCTATGTCCTTCGGAGATGTGGCCTCCAGAATTCAACACAGTATTCCAAATGAGATCTCACCAATGACCTGTATAGTAGCATTATGACCTCTCTTCTTTTTCTGGTAATACTTTCCTGTGCACCCCAGCATCCCACTGGCTCTCCCCACTGCCTTGGCACACTGTTTGACCAGCTTTAGGTCATCAGATATGATGAACCCAGATCCTTTCCTGTTTTGTGACCACTAATATCTCCCCTTCAGTTTTAAACCCATCCTGGATTCCAGCATTCCAAGTGCATGATTTTGTACTTTTCACACTGAATCCTAGCTGCCACACTCTGGACCATTCTTCCAATTGAGCTAGGTCCCTCCTCATTTCTCTAACCCTCCTGGGCTATGTACCCTATTGCAGATCTTTGTGTCATCATCAAAGAGTCACACCTTCCCTACAGTCCCTCTGCATTGTCGCTGGTGTAGTTATTTAACAGCACTGGCCCAATAACAAAACACTGTGGCACCCGCTGGTCACTGTCCCCACCTCGGATTTAGTCATGTTTACCACCACCCTCTGTGTTTATGTTCTTCAGTCAATTTCCAATCCAGTTCACTACATTGTACCCAACCGAGACTGCCCAGTTTGTTTACTAGCCTCCTATGTGGAGCAATGTCAAATGCCTTTCTTTGGAATGAGTTCCAGCTTTAAAAGTTATTCATAAGGGCAGGATTCACAAAGGGATCGCCAGCGCATCCGAGATGTGCCAGAGCATACCCGACATGCGCCCACAGGTGATTCTGGAAGGGGTATGTGCTGGTGCAACCCCAATGCACTGGCGCATCGCAGGTGTGCCACATACAGCTAGTAATGCTATGTGGCGCATCTGGAGGGACTGTGAAGGGGTGTGCTCATGAATACCAGGTGCATCCCCATTCACAGCCCTATTCATTAGCGCATCCCTGGGGCAAGTCTAGGGATGCGCCATGGAAAGATAAGTCTAATAAAACCAGACTTAAGTGGGTGGCCACTCACAGGAAGGCTGCCATACTGCAGGCAGCAGCACGGCAGCCTGCTCACCCTGGCAGTCCAGTGCCTCCCAGCTCCTGTGGAATGCGCTCTTGGCGGTGGTAAAATGCTGAACCCCCGGGCCCTATTGAAGCCCGCCCTCACGGCGGTGATAACTATAAAGGAACCTGCCTCCAAGCCCCAAGCCTCCATAGAATGCCACTCCCGGTGGCGGTAAATGACAATCAGAACCCCCTCCCAAGCTTCCTGTACAGCCCCCTTGGCAGTAAAGAAATGATGTACCTCCTCAGCCCAAAGTCCCTGTTGAAGCCACCCTCCGTGGTGGTAGTAGGTGAGAACGAGATCCCCCCACCCCATGCCCCCATTGAAGCTGCTCTCTGCGGCTATGCGTTATGGAATGAACCCCCAAGCACCCCCAACCCACCCCACTCCCCACCGCAGCAGGGTCCCACTGTCAGTGGGCAACTCAGCCATCACACGTACCACAGCTGCCCACCAACAGAGCTGTCTGACAGTGACAGCTGTTGTACAACCAGATGTCCGTTGGGATGTACAGTAACTCTCACTGTCAGACAGCTCTGTCAGCGGGTGGCAATGTCGGTGTCTTGGTGAGCTGGTGACCACCGACGGTGGGACACTGCTGAGGTGGGGGAGAAGGATGGGTTGAGGGGTGCATGGGAATTGTTCCATAATGGCCACCGTTGAGTGACTTCAATGGGGCTTGGGACTGGGGTACATTGTTTTACCATACCGGGGCTTGTGAGAGGTGGGTTCAGCATGTCATTTACCACCACCAGTGAGTGGCATTCTATGGAGGTTTGGGGCTGGGGGTTACTGGTGTAGTTACCACCACCATGGATGGTGGCCTAATGGGGCCTGGGGGGTTATGCATTACTTTTACCACTGCCAGGTGTGGCATTTACTGGGGCTTGAGGCACGTGTTTGTGCAACATCTACTGTTCGGCACATTCCACTGAGGCATCTCTGCAGGTGCAATGCAAATGAAGCCATAATGGCTTGCTAATGGCCCCATTGCACCATGCATGCCTCATGGCCTCATTGCATGCCACTGGCTTTGAATCACATTTTTGGGTACAGGGCATTGTGAGATGCCCTGCCCCAAAGGTTCACAGCCTGACATGGGGGATGCACCAGTGCAGTGTGGGATACCCAGCGCATCCTGGGTGGGGCACACCTGTTCTATTCACAGAGGGATATGCCAGGGCATCTCCGTGCCTCCTTTGTGCAGATGTTTAAAATTGCTTACTCGGTGGTGCTTTTAGTTATTTATTTATTTGACATTGGTAACCAGGTAGGTGCGCTGATCCCAGGGACCATTTTCAGGCACACCTGGGCCACGTACTGTGGCCAGAGCATGTTACATAACAATAAAAGATACCTAAAGTACAATATAGATCATAAATGTTAAACCTCAGAATCATAAGTACAAGAAAATAGCTTGTGAAATCACAGGTAATACAGTGGTTTGAGAAATCAAAATGCCCTGATAGACTAAAACAGTACTGTGTTGAAATAACTGGTTGGAAATCCATCAGGTATATTAGTAGGCAAGGTTCAATGGTGGGTAAGATAGGACTGAGAATGCGAGGCAGGAAGTGGGGAAGGAAAGCTGAGGTGGGAGGGACAGGATTGGGCAGTAGGAGAAGTGTAGGGATACTGGTCATGTGGGGAGGATGGCAATGGGGATCTATACCCCAAAACATTTACAGGTGGATGCCAACAGGAGCCAGTCCTTGAGACAGGTTTTGAACTGGCAGTGTGTGTCAGTAGTGCACAGTTCGGTAGGCAGATTATTCCACAGAGTGGGGCTGCCACTGATGGGCTCTGCTCCCCATCTTAGTAGATACCATTGGGGTGTGCAGGGGGATACAGCTAGAGCAGAGGCTGCGATGGCATGGTTCAGATTTACAGGAGGGGAGAAAGAGGGATTACTGGCCAGTACAGATGGCAGAATCACCCATGCAGTACAGGGCGAGTTTAAACTAGCCTGCAGTGGGAGCCACCCCAAAGAATTAGAAGAGGGCACAGTGGTGTATCATGAGGGCGCCGACAAGATGAATTGACAGGCACTGCTGTAAGCTTTGAAGAGTTGGCCATGCTTGTAGCGGATGTCCTGGAGTATAGGGGAGCAGTAGTCCAGGACAGGGAGAAGATTGCCCTGGATGATGGCAAGGTGTGCCTCGAGGTGAGATATTGTCGGTTTCTGAAGGCAGCATCTAGTTTTTGGTGGAACCATAGAACTAGAGAGTCTGTGTGATCAGAGAAGGAGAGGAGGGGTCAAGAACTACCCAAGGTATTTGAAATGGATAACTTCTTCAAGGACATAACCATCAAGGAAATGAAGTTTGGAGGGAGCCTGACTTGTGTTTAACTAAGAAGGGCTTGGATCCGAACAGCACTAGTTTAGGTTTTTGGCATTGACCAGAAGGAGGTTATCAAGAAACCAGTTATGGGCAGCTCCATAGTTTAGTGAGAGTGGGAGAAATGAGGGCAGGGTTTGTCACTGCAGAAGAGCATGAGGTCATCAGCATAGAGTAGTGAGTGACAGCTGAGACTGTCTGAGGAAGGGAGTTAATAAATAATAAAAAAAAAAAAAGGAGGAAGCCAAGAATAGAGCCTTGGGGACACCTGTGGAGACTGGCTGGGTGGGGGATCAAGCAGGCCAATGCACACAATTGGGAGCGATTGGTGAGGTAGCGTTAAACAAGGTTGAGACCTCCAGAGAGCAGCCAAGGCAACTAAGGTTTGAGAGGAAGAGGGCATGATTTACCATATCAAAAGCTTTGGAGAAGTAACGAAACCACGCCAGTGGCATTTCCGTGGTCCATGTTTGTAAGGATGTGGTCTGTCAAAGTACTAGGGCAGTGGTGGTGGAATTGTTCTTGCAAAACCATGCTGTTGACTACTCAGTAGGTTGTATTTGCCTATGTAGATAGAAAGCTGGTGGAGGATGGTTTCTTGAGCAGTTTGTTTAGGTGGAGAAGGATGGAGATGGGACGATAGTTGTCTGTGGATCAAGGGTCACTAGCTTTAAAATGGGGATTACCTTTGCAGTTTGTAGGGATCAGGCATGGCAGAGGTGGATAGAGTGAGGCTGAAAATAAACATGAGTGGAGTGATGATGGCAGGGAGATGAGCTTAAGGAAGATGGGGATAATCCACTGGCTCTGGGGATCCATGGTTCAGAGGCTCTTTAGGAGTTTGGCTGTATCAAGAGACGAGAATGCTTTGAAGAAAAAAGGAATCGGGGCATGAGAGTAGAGCCCAGAGGGTGCCAGCTGGGGGTAGGGGGGGTAGCTGGGTTGTTATGCAGGCAGTTCGGGGTTGCTCAGGTACATGGTAAGGTTAGAAAATGTCGTTAAAGGCTCTGGCCACATCCAGATGGTCTGTTTTAGGGCCGTCCATGGAGTTTAGCCATAGGGCAGACTTGCTGTAGTGGTAGCTTACCAGGAAGCCTAGAATTTTCTGGGGTCACCTAGGTTAGCTTGTTGGAAGGTTTCGAAAATGAGTTTGTTTTAGTGATTTGGCCAGCTGTTTACACAAGTTTCTTCTATGCCTGTAATCATTCCAGAGGACGGGATGGAGATGCTTTCTAGGAGGACCAGGCATGGTCCCTGTCCTTCACAAGGGTGAGGAGGTCTTTTGTGGCCCAGCATGAGCAGCCACTCTTGACCCTTCTAGTGGTGATTGTAAATGTAGGTCCTGTAAGGTCAGGAGTGTCCTTGTGAAACAGGTGACTGCCTGTGTCACATTTGAAAGTGAGAAGAAAGCAGACCAGTCCAATGCCCTGGTCTCAGCAAGGAGTTTAGAGGTGTCTGGGTTCTTGAAATTATGGAAGGACAGGTATTTGGAGGGGCATATCAGCTTGGATGACCAGAGGAGATACATGGAGGAGTGGTCACTCGCTCTGGTCTGTTGTTGCTGTGTGGTCTGGCAGTAAGAAAGAGAACTACCCCTTCCACTTGTACTTGCATGACATGACATGCTGATGTGGTTAGTGTCAGTAAACTTTGCTATAGCAACATTGTTGCAAAGCAACTGCTTGTCACGATGGAGTACATAACCAGTTGTAAAAGAAGTAAATGAATGTCTGATCTGTCATTTCTGATTGGTGTTGGCTGTACTCATGTTTTGATGCATCCTTTTATGTTAATGTTCTAAATGCTTGCTACTCATCTGAAGCTCTGAAGGCAAGTTAGTTCCATGAGTTATGTGGTTAGATTGTGTTCTGATTCTCTATATCCTATGTTCAAGCATTGCTTCTATTTAAAGTGATAACCATCTATTTATAGACCTTTTTAAAATGTGCACACCTTGTTCTGTCAATTCTTAGAGGTGTATTTTGTCAGAGCATTTTGTTATCGCCTTCTAAGCTTGTGTTGTGCTTTCCTCCAACATTTGAAAAAGCTATTAATTTACCTGAGGATGTTCTCAATTGTATAGAACAAATGGGAAGATTGTGCCTGCATGAACCGAGATGCAGTCATCCACAGGCTCAAAGAATCAAGATTCTTTGACATTTTTGTGTTAAAGGGAACTGTAGAAATCAGGCAGCTCCAACCCCATAAGGCATACCCTCTGGTTTAGCTTTAGCCCACAAAACCGGCATTTTTCTTGCACTGCTAAGGAATTTATTTTATTTTGTAAAAGTCCGTGAACCGGAGTATAGCGGATGCTGAGGCTCCATTAAGTGTAATAGTCATGTAGCTGCTCCGCTCACTTCAATACAAAATTTAATTATATATCATAAATGTGTTTAAGAGTGTTCCTATTTATTGCTGATTTGGAAATTGAATTTTGATTTTATTATTATAACTATATTGTATTGATTTTGTTTTTAATGTACAGTGCTTCAAATCTCAGAGGTAGTGTTTTACAAATTAAGCATCTATCTCTCTCTCTCTCTATATATATATATATATATATATATAAATATATACTATATATGTATATATGTGTGTATATATATATATATATATATATATATAAATAATATGGCTAATTTTTCAGATGTTATAGGAAATGCAGGAAGTGGTTTTGCCTTTGCAGTTTCACAGACTAAGGAAAGGTTAAGCTTAAAAAAACCATGAAAGGAAATGGGGACCCATCAGAAATTGAAATGGATAGTGCTAAGAGCATCAAGCGATAGATAGAAATGGCATGGTTTAATCTCACAAAGTATTCAGATTATAAAAGGATATCTAGAGGCTTAAGAATAACTATAGAGCCTAATTTAGGAATTTATGATGAAGGCCTAAAAACAATGGGACAGAATTGGGACCCATGCAGCGTAGACTTTATGTATGCATAAATCAAAGCTGTTATTAAAAACTAGAGGCAAAGTAGGAGAAAGAGATTTATAGCCTTTTACACACAGTGGTCTGTATCAGAATGACTGGTATAGACTCACTGTAACATAACCAATTTTACCATATAAAAACATTCCCTCCCACAACCAAAGTGGACCTCTAAAACATGTTCCCAGTTTTCCTGGGTTCACGGCTTTATTCTGCTTTTTGAGACCCATGTAATCATGCGTGCCTGTCATTACAGTACATTTGCAGTCTCCTAATGTGTTGTTGCAGTTCAATACACTCTGGTAAATGCAGGAAGGTTAAGCATAGCGATCTGAAAAGACACAGGAGCACTCAGACATGAAAATAAACACTAAAATAGCATTTTATTTATTGCCAGTAATAAATGAAACAGGAACCCCTAAAACTTGGCGTTCGTGCCTTCAAAGGAAGTGTGGGTAGCTGGAGATACAATGACTCTTATATTGTATATACAGAACAGAACAGATCCTAACCTAAATTAGGACACCTTCCATGTTTTATACCCGATTAAAGAATTGAATAAAATACAAACATTGAAGGGATAATATTAGTGACTATAGATGTAAATGATTTGTACACTTCAATCCCCCATGAAGATGGGGTTTCAACACTTGGAAAATTATTGGACTTTAGAACAACAGGAACAAGACTCATAACTGAGCTAATTCAATAGATGGCATAAACAGGTAAGCAGTCATACCTGGCAGGGTGGGTGGTATTGGGCAATACTGGACTGCCAGGGCATAAAGAGGCCCAACCCACAGGCAGAGAGGGCCTTTGGCCCCTGGAAGGTCTGGTGTTCCCATACCACCCACCCTAAAGGGTGTTATTGCACTTAGAAAATGGGCACTGAAAAAACTTTAATAAAAATAGTTAAGGAAACATTATTTTAAACTAACTTTTGTTATAAAATAGTTCATCCACCTGCATTAGAATTCTGTTTTTTTAATGCTGTCTGCATGCTACTAGTACTGACACTAGAGGGCACTGTAGCTATTGTTTTGAATGCAGTGCTCTCTGTGTTGCAGCCCTCTGCATCTGTTTGTTTAACTTGTCATGGTGACTAAAAATAACAACTAAAACTTAATTTATCAAGCACAGTTCATAAATATCAAAGCACTGTACAATCTTCAAATTTTAAAACATTTTAAAACACTCTAAAACTTATTGACAAATATAAAACTTACACATATCCAAATAACATCAGAGATACCATATCAAAATCAGGAAGGCCAGCTGGAACAGTTGTGTTTTAAAACAGTTTTAAAGCTCTCCTCTGTCTGGCACTGAGTAGAGTGGTTGGAGGGGCAGTAGGGATGCAGAAGCTCTTTCTAGTAACTCGGACCCAAACCATGTAGGGCTTTGTAAGTCAGTGAACCGACTTTAAAGGTAATCCACCACTGAACAGGCAGCCAGTGCAGAGTGTGCAGCACAGGAAATATGGCTAGATCAAGATGATCTTGGCCACAGGAAGTGGTGGTGCTGCTATTTCATCCTCATCCCCTTGAGTGAGAAGCGGCTTTGGTGCAAGTTGCGTTGACACTATGAAGACTTGATGTAGCAACAGTTGGTGTTCTGTGGAAGAGGCCATTCTAGGTCCTGCTCTATAGTTCTGGGAGTGCCTCACTTTCTGCACTGTGACTTCAGCCTGGATGACCCGTAAGTTTGCATTCCCACTGGATGCCTTTCAGAATTCACAGAGCACCCCACAGCTGAGGGGCTGGGAATGACTCTGTGTTCCAGCACTCTGTAACACAGTGGGGATGTTGACATGCTGCCTGATTAGGACACCAAGAAGCTGGACCATGACGTTTAAAAGATCTATGCTGCCTCCACACTTGGCCTCCACTAGGCAGCTCATCCCTCCTCTTTGCCCACCTTTCCCATGCCCTGCTGGACTCCTTAGATTTGGTGCTTCGTCATCTGCCTGCAGACCTTCAGACTACAGTCAGACAGGTCCAAGACCAGGACCTGGCTGTGGTCGAGCAACAGCTCTAGACTGCCATGGTCATTAAGGACTCCTGTGCCCCACTCCATGACTGCCTCAGTGGTTATGTGTTACAGGGCTTGGCTGAGGATCTTGACCTTCATGGTAGACACTCAGCACAAGCTGGCAGATGTCCTTTTCCTGGGCACAGACCTGTTTGGCCCGGGTAGAGGTCACCTCACACACATGAAGTAGTCCAATGCCACCTTCGACTCTGTGACATTTGCCCAGAAGGACCTCAAGGGCTCCAAACAGTATCAGAAATGGAAGTCATTTCAGCCCACCTCCACTCCTGTGGCCAAACCAGCCCAGCGATTGGCTGGCCAGCATGCTCGGACTTAGGAATAGGGTTGCCACCTTTGAATGAGGCAAAAACCGGATCCTAAGCTCCGCCAAGTCCACCCCTTTTCATGACTCATCATACATTTTTCTCCTAGAAGTCCATTTGTTATATCAATAAAAACAACACTTAAAGCAGCAGTTAAATAAAAATGTTAAGATACTGTACTGTGCCTATTAAAGTTACTTTCCTAGGTTCTTCCAAGTTATTTATTTACTTACGTATTTGTTTATTGACATTGGTTTACCAGATAAACATATAGAGAAGAAAAAATCTCATTTACAGATATGATCTGGGGGAGACAAGGGAAATACTGTGAATAAGCATACAACTGTATACACACTTTATATATTTTCTGGCGCTTAATTTCTTGTTCTTGTCCACAGTACAATTTCAAAGCCAAAGAAGTAACCATACATTTTCTTGAGGAAAAAATAATTTAAAACATTTAAAATGCCAAAATTATGTTAGAGATGAAAATGTTTACCAGCAAATGAAAGTAGAGGACAACTGGCTCTGTTACTGTTACAAAAGTGGGGCAGCTGTGCTGCATGCCACCTTAAGATGCAGTGGAAAGATTAGGTTAAGTATGTGCTAATGGTGTTAATGGCCATACTTTGCACCTCCCAGGGTGACTGCATTCACAAACAAGGGCTACATTCACAACAGAACTTGTTTGTAACCTGGACATGTAGCTGAAACAATGAATGAATTTGTTTCAAAAGTATGTGAGCACTCAAAAGGCTCAAAAACCTGACCAGCACTGAACAAAACGGATTACCTGATAGGGACCCTGAAAACCTGATCACCAGGTAAAAACCTGACAGGTGGCAACCCTATTTGGGAACTTGGCCCAAGGCATTGGTCTTAGTTGTTCACCTCAAGCCTGCTTAGTGATGGGATAAGGGTGCCTCCCTCATGCCTGTCATGCCTCCCATGGGTCCTTCCATGAGGGCCAGCTCTGCCACTTCCTTTCTGCCTGATCCACTGTCTCCATGGACAGGTGGGTCCTCGAGGTGGTGAATCAGGGTCTGCCTCAGGAATTCATGCAGAACCCTCCTTTCTAAATCCACACCCCATGGGAGGACTTGGTATCTGCAGACATTCTGTCAGCTCTTGGAGATGACATAACCCAACTCCTCTGCAAGGAAGTCATGATTCCTGTTGCAGATCACCTGAAACAACCAGGGTTTGTCTCCAGGTGCTTTCTTTTTTTTTTTTTACTTTCTGTTTATACTCCTTCCCTCCACAGCACTCCCTCAATTCAGGAGATGCCTATGGCCTTTCTGGTCCCCACCTCCTACCTGTATCTCGTGGCAGTCCATCCTCCACGTAGCCTTGACTTACTCCCCAGGGGGAATAAGGTGGGAGGCAAGCACCACAAATTCCTTGTCTCATCAGGATGCTGGTCACCGGGCGGGTAGAGGGGTGCTGAGGATCGGGGCCTGGCGCTCCGTCTATGCAGGAGTGCCGTGGTGTTTCCAATGTTCCACGGTAGCCCTCTGCCTAACGTCAAGGCATATCCGCCAATGTACAGCACTTCCTAACCCCTTGTGAGCTGATGTCTGCTATGCCTCTGGCTTCCGCCAGAGGCCAGTCAAGCACCAGCGCATGTCCCCCTCTGTCCGGGGAGGAGGCTGTCCTCGGATGCTCGATACTCTCCCTCCCCTGCCGACTCCGATGTCCCAGGCTCGTTCCTGAACATGGGTCACCAGAGTGGCGTGAGGTGTGCATCCAGCGCCTAAACCCTCAGTGCAACCGGCCAGGTTCCAGGTATTTTCTGGTGTCAAAATAGTCTGGTTCCTCATTCTAGATCTGCATGATATAAACAAGTTTCTCAAGTCATGTACCTTCAGGATTGTAACTCTGTCTCAGATCATACCATCTGCAGAGAAAACGTGGTTTGGCTTCCTGGATCTTCAGAACAGGTTCTTTCATGTCCCAATCCATCTGTCTCATGGAGGTTCCTTCATCTTTGAGCCAAGGGAGCCCTCTGTGAGTTCAGGAGCATGCCATTCATCCTGTCCTTGTCCCCAGGGTCTTCACCAAGTGCATCACAATGGTGGATGCTTTCCTGAGGCACCAAGGAGTCTGGGTTTATCCTACCTGGATGACTGGCTGATAGCAGGTCCCTCAGGCAGGAGGTGGAGCCATACCTCTCAAGTGTCCCTGATTTTCAGGGCGTCACTGATTTGCCTCAAAATTTTACTGTGTCCCTCCTAAAATTTGTGTTTTGTGGCCCAACAGTGGGAACCATAAGCACAAAACAATGTCAAGCCTCAAAGTTACAGACTTGTTCTTCTTTAGAAAATCGTTTTGCACTAAACCCCCTATTCTACCAGCTTTCTGGGTGGATCTCTCTAATTTTGAAGATGTGTCCCTGATTTTGGTCCTTTGTCCCTGATTTTTTTAAGCCATGTCCCTGATTTATGAGGCAGAAGGTTGAGAGGTATGGGTGGAGCTGTCCAGGGACCTGGCTCTCAGACCTGCATTGAACTTGGCCTCTTGGTCAGTGAGGCCAAGTCAGAACTTGAAAACTTACAGGTGAATAATTTCATCAGGGTGGAGCATGACTCTTGCTGAGCCACAGCCGGCTCCCAGCAGACAGGGCAGAGGCTCTCACTTCCTTACCCAAACATTTTGTGTTGGCCAGTTGCACCTGCCCAGGACTTCCTGTGCCTGCTGGGCTACATGGCAGTCTGTACCAGCATGGTCCATTGGGCCCACTGGAGAATGTGCTGTCTGCAGGAGGATGGGCCCAGGGTCTCAGCACAAGGGTAATTTCAACCAGCTGGTCACTGTGACCCATCGAGATGTGGGATGCCTCCCTGTGGTGGTTGGTCCCAGCACACCTACAGAAAGTGATCTGTTTGTTCACTCAGAGCCACCAGTCATCCTGATGACTTTCTCATGCGCTGGGGTGCCCACCTCACGGAATACAGAGTCCATGGTCTCTGGATCCCCAGGGGTCCTGAAGCCACATCAACCTGCTGTAGTTCCGGACAGTTTGTTTGGCACTGACTGTATTCAGTCCACACATTTGAGGTCTGGTGGTCCAATTCCAGATGTACAACACCACAACCATGTACTACCTTAAAAAGCAGGGTGGGATGCACTCCTGCTCTTGTGCAGGGGAGCTCTCTGTGTTTGGACCCTCATGCTGCAGGGTTTATATTATGTATTTATAAGTGACATTGCAGAGGGAATGGAAGGAAAATTATGTCTCTTTGTAGACGACACAAAGATCTGCAGAAGGATTGATACACAAGGTGAGGGAAAGGATGACAGGGGGCTTGGCAGGTTGGAGGAATGGTCAAATGTATGGCTGCTTAGATTCAGTGCAAAGAAGTGCAAGGTAATGTACCTGGGAAACAAAACCCAGTGGAAGAGTACACAATGGGGATAAGATACTGACAATAAGAGAAATGGAAAGGGACCCACAGGAGAGCATTTCTTTGATGAGTCTACTTTCAAAGTCTCTTCCTTGGTCAGTATGGATACATTGGGGTGCACCATAGTGGACAAAGAACTTTTCTACTAGCACCTTGGCCACTGTAGAGGCCTTTTGATCCTTGGTCGGAAAGCTTGTGCATAGCGGTAAAGGATCGATTACTGCCAGTACATTGCCAATGTTCTTTTGATTGGGCTCCAGAAACAAGAAGTCAATGCAAACCAGCTCCATGGGGGCACTGGTAGTGATGTTGACAAGTGGGGCAGCTTTCTGGGGCAAAGCTTTCTGGTGAAGGTAGTGACTGCAAGTTCTGACATGATGCTCGACATCTGCCCCATTTTGGCCAAAAGAACTGGGAGCGTACTAAGTCGAGTCAGTCAATACTGAGGTGTCCCATGTGGTTATGGAGGGACCTCAGTATAGCTGTTTGAAAGCCATGGGTAGGACCAACTGCTGTTTGTCCACTTGACCACGATGATCTACTGCCTCGCTATGTAATAACCGATCGCATAACTTTAATCTGGGGTATTCCTTGAATAACAATGCAGTCCATAAGTCAGTAGAACATAATTTAGACACTTCCTTTCCCACATGCAAGGTGTCAAGTGCTCAATCATGGGGTCCTGGGACTGAGCCCACTGAATGCTGTCACTATCAAACTGTTGCAATGCACTGATATCTATTGCAGAGGGATGACAATAGGCGACAGGTATGCAAGTATCGGGGGCCCAAGCAGTCCATGGTGTCTGCAGACAGTTGCTCATCTTTGTTAAACTTTTGGCACAATACTGTAATAGAAGGTTCAGACAGCCTCACCCAATTTATTTTGGAACTTGGCCACGTGAGAAGGCGTCAGCATCAATATGTTTCAGTCAGGCGGTATTCAACTGCATAGTTGTAAGTGGATAAGGTAGAAAGCCACCAGTGCCCAGTGGCGTCCAACTTGACTGAAGTCTGTACATATGTCAGAGGGTTGTTATCAGTGTTTACTAATATCTTGACCCCATAGAGGTACTCATGAAACTGATCAACTATAGCCCACTTTAGAGCAAGGAACTCCAACTTGTGAACCAGATAATTTCACTTGGAGGGTGTCGGGCTATGACTGGTGAAAACCACAGGTCTAAAAGCCATTTTCATACTCTTGATATAACACAGCCCCAAGACCCTTCAGACTGGCATCCATGTGCAGGGCGTAAGGCTTGGTGGGATCAGCTATGTAAGGCCCAGGGCATGGGTAAGCTGGTGAATGACTTCAGAGAATGCCGCCTCACACTTGGGGGTTCAGTGGGTCTCAAAATGTTCACCAGTTCGAAAATACACCTTTCCTGTTTCCTTGAAGGACCCCTCTTGTATCTGTGGTTGGTAGGAGGATAGCCCTGGGTAAGGTTAAGGAGTGGTGGATTACCTTTGAATAGTCCTTAATAAATTGGTGATAGTAGCCACAGAACCCAGTGGCACAGCCTGGTTTGGGAGTGTTTGGGGCGGGGGAGGCCATTCAGTCAATCATGGGCTCCACGATGGACACTAAACAGTGAATAAAGATGATGGTGGGGAACCACTACTCACACTGGGGCAGCCAGGAGGGTGACCACTCCCAGCCACTCCAGCTCCGCCACTGGCAGAACCCAGAAAATGCTGTCAATCTTTTAAGTTGGTAGGCTGGGGTCAGGTGGTCAGAGACTCCACTTTACTGGGGTCCGTCTGTATCCCCCTTGGTTGACACTATGTGTCCCACATATTTAACAGATGTTTGAAAAACTGGCACTTGTGTGTGGATAACTTGAGGCTGAATTCTTCCAAACAGTCGGGGACTTTGAATAGTCTGGTCTCATGTTGCTGTAGCATGTGTTCGAAAATGATGACTTCATCCAAGTACATTAAACATTCCAGCAAGTTCATGTCCCCACCACATTCCATCAATCTCTGAAGGTGGCAAGGGCACCGAAATCCCCTGTGGCATCCTCAGGAATTAGTGAGAACCCCAAAGGATAGATGAAGGCTGTTTTCTCATGGTCCTCCAGGGCCATTGGAATCTGATAATCTCCACTGCGGAGATCCAGTACTGAGAACCACTGACTCCTGTTCAGGCAGTTCAGGGCATCCTGTTTGCATGACTTGGTGTATTGATCAGGGACAGCCTGCTGGTTTAGGGTCCAAAATTCCACACACATCCTCATGAACCCATTCTTCTTGTGCACAACTACGATGGGGATGCATATGGACTCCTTGACTCTTGGATAATACCGGCAGCTAGCATCTCCTGTGGGTACCTCTGAACATTGTCTATATCCGCTGGGGCAAGGCGGAGACCACTCTCGGAAAGGTCTATCATCACGAGCGAATATTATGCTCAGCACCAATGGCGCATCCCACATCCCATTCTTTAGCAAACACACCTAGTCTCTCTGGGCAAGTTTCCTACTGATCTGAGTCTTCCATTCAGCAGACAATGGAGAATCACCAAAGTCAAATAGATCGGGGTCACCTTCTCCTTTCTGCCAGAATGTGTGTTGCTGGGTAAAATACTGCAGTGTCTGTGTAGTGTTCTGTAGCCAGTGTACACCTCTGTTCACCTGGACTCTTTACCGCCATGTTTGACCCTGGACCATCATCGTTGTGCATAGGCATTGAGCGGGCAGGTAGAATACTGGGTTTAACCAACAACCCCTCTGGCAATTTATCTTCACCAGGAGCATCTAGCACTAATATTTTATTTTCACATCCTTCGAAGACAAAACTTCTCCTTAAATGGTGTATTGAGTGTTGGGTGCTAGCACTAGAGAGTCGGGATCCTTCTTCCATACTCTCCCTACTGGCTCATCTCGTCCACCTCAGTAGTCTGCTTCTGCAGGTCATAGGCTCTCTGGATCAAGGCTGGACTTCTCAGGGCTCGCCCAGTCCGTAACCTGTGTTTCTCTTGACACAGCTGCACTAGTCTTCCAAACATGTGGGCATTGGTTCCACAAGCAAAGGGACCCCATCATATAATCCGGTAGGGGGACACACCAGAGCTAGAATCTCAACCTGTTCATCCACTCCGCCACAGCAGCTTGGAATGACAACCAGATCTGAATATATCCCAACTAGGGTAGGACTTCTCGCTTAACCCCACATGTGCAGGCCTTCCAGCGGTTGTAGGTGCACATCAGATAGGTACTTTTAGTACCATTCTTGAAATACTGTGGTCACTGGGATCCACTGTCAAGCATGACCTGGGCAGATACACCATTTACTGTTACAGTAGTCTCCATGGATGGGCCTACCACTTCAGACCAGTCAGGGGATGAGGACTTGGATGTCTACCTTATAGCTGTCTTGGATGAGTAACTCCATCTGGTAGGCCCAGTCTGAGGCTGCATATTACTTTGTTGAATTAATGCCAGCAGCCGTATAGTAACCTTTCTCAGATTCTCAGGCAAGCTGCAGTTAAACCAAGTATGTCCGTTTTCTCTACAGTATAGCAAAATATGGGCTCCTTAGAGTCTCTAGAGGAAGGGAACCGTTCCCCTGCTTGGGCATGGTATGTGAGTCATGGGGTCCCTCTCTGATCCGTGACTTGCTTCCTTGCTTTCTGGCTTCCCCAGGGGTTAGCAGCTTGTGTGACTCGGAGCAGGTCTCCCACCAGGACTCTCAGTTCTCGTACCTCTTTCAACAGGTTACCCTCAGCCCGGGTTTCAGAGGAGATGGCGTACCCCTCCCCTTCAGGTGGGACCTCGCTGTTTGATTCAAGAGCATCTTTTGCCACCTGAGCAACTTGTTAACTAACTCTCAACTCTGTCAGTTCTTTAATCAGTTCCCTCATCTATTGCAATTTAGTCTCATCACTTCTTTCAGAGGTCTGGCAGGTGCGGACAACCACATCCCAATCTTGGGGCTCCCATTCCTCTTCATTGTTCTCTGCTTCACGAATCTCTTTCATGAAGTAACAATATTCAGGAGGATTAGTTTTCCTGTCTTGCAATTCAAGTTTTAGCATCATCATGCTAGAGTACCTGGCTGACTTTAGGATATTTATTTTATTTTATTTAGCTTTTGTTGACCGGGTAAGTGCACTAGACAAATCCTGCCTATTTTCAGGCATGACCCAGGGAGGATACAGATGAATGCCAACTGACCTTGAACCAGATTAGGCTGTTGGTGGTATTTTAGTGAATGAGGAAATTTGGCCAGGGCACCGAGGAAATCCCTACTCTTTTTTTTTTTTTTTTTGAGAAGTGCCACATGGGATCTTTAACATCCACCTGAACTACCACCAATCCAGGCAGATGGGACCTCGGTTTAATGTCTCATCGAAAGATGGCACCTCAGAAGTGTGACACCCTCTCATGCTGCACTACAGTGTCAGTACTGGGATATTAACCAAGTGCCAGATGTGGGAACTGAACCCACAGCCCTCTGATCTCCGGCCTCAGGGCAAGTGTGCTACCTACTGAGCCACTGACACTGACAATGGTCTAACCTGACCTAGTTCAGTTCACTAGCAGGCACCCTCTTTTCCTTTGGGCCTCACAGAGCCCTCTCGATCCTGGTAACAAACATAGACAACTTCTCATTCTTCCATTGTTTTTCAGATTTAAATTTCCACATCAAATTATCCCCAACTTGGTGCTACCAAAGACCCCTCCAAAGCAGAGAGGTATTCGGCAGCAGTGGCCTCTGGGCTGGTAGATCGGAGAAAATGAATAGCCTCCAGTGCAGGGCCCACCAAACTCTATATGAGCCTCTTCCCTTTCTCCACCTCTGAGCACTGCCACTTCTGAACCAAGGTGGTGGCATAGTCCATCCACGTTTCCAGGTCGTCCTCCCTACAGGCACTGGGACTGTGCCGAGAAGAGTCTAAGTCTTTGGTAAGAGTCCAGGTGTACAGGCGGTATCACTGTGAGGGAGGTGACCATGGGGAGGCCCTAGGGGTGGCAGGAGATAATAAAGAGACTGCAAGGAGTGGTATCTTCAGAAAAATCTAGCATCTTTACTAACTCTTTGGCAGATCACTCCTCAGAGGCTAACAACTTGAGCAGCTTATCTTTGAACCCCTCTATGTTGAGGGACCTTCCAGGAGTAGCGGATCAATGTGCAGATGAATGACCCTCCACCCCTTTTGGGACCCTTAAGGCAAAATAACAGGGGCACCTTGTCTGGGTCAATGGGGAGACACTCGGACAGATAGACCACCATAGTCTGATCAAATAGGTCTGAACTCTCCCTTTCACGTCAACCTTCCCAAGCACACTTGTTCAGCAGTCTCTACAATAACTGCATTAGTGGTCTCTAATGGAATGTACATTAACAGAAGGGCTTCAGGGTTCACCCTGCCTCATTCCACCCCATCATATGATGCACTAACAGCTTGTGGGGAGCGAGTTTAAACTTAGGCGTAGTAAGCACCTCCATTTTGTTACAATTTTTTGAACGTGGGGTTGTAGTACCCATTTCTGACCACTAGAAGGTGCAATTCCCAGTTGTGCCTCCAAGATGTAACCCTAGGTGGTGCTTTCCCAAGGGCTATTACCCCTGCTTGTGTGACTAGTTGCAGGTTAAGGGGCCTGTGTACTGAAAGCAGGTGCCCCACCATGAGGACAGGGTTAGTGGTAGCATAGCTGACCTGGGTACAGCCCTCCATGACACTGTGACCCCTCTTTTCCCTCTAGTGGTCTAAACAATGAACAGAACACCGGTGCAATAGCCCACAAACAGCAGGTATATCTCCCACTCTGATTGCACTTACCACCAGGGCTGGTTCCCCTGTTTGGACCTGGTGACCCCCTGTAAAATAAGGTTAAACACAGCAAACAATAGTACCACAGTGCTATTTGTACAGAAGTGCACCATAGGCAGGTTAAGTGCAAAAGATTCAGATCTGATTTATTCAGGGAAGTGAACAAGGAAGGGGCATAATCAGGTTAATTGGTTAAGACACTGATTCAATCAGGCTACGGGCATGCACTTTAGAGTCCCTCAACACAGTTAAACACACTCTGGGTACCCAGTTTGTGAGTAGGCTAGCCTGAAGCATTGCTCGGGTAGGCTGGCATTGCAGCTGGTTGGGGCCCTATGGGTGGAAGGAAATAGTCATGCACAGTAACCCACAATTTGTTAGCTGGAACCAGGAGGCTCAGTTTGTGATAATCAAGCAAAACAATTAAATCAGATAACACACTTTGATTGAGTTGTTGTTGCAGGAGCTACCCTGGTGTTTACTCACGCTACCCGTACAGGACACAGGATGGATGAAATGGAGATTGTAGGATGGCTTGCTGGTTTGCCAGGAGAAGCAGGGCCCACCACGATTCACAGTGGTGTCATTCCTGTTCATGATATTGAGCAGGGAGCCAATCCCCAGGCAGGTCTTTCGTTGATGCGTCTCTCTGTGGTGTGAGCAGTCATCTGGGCTGAGCTGTGGAGGCCCAGACCAGTTGGAGATGAATGCAGATTCAGCCCAGTAGGTGCTGGATGTAGATTCCAGCAAGCATGACACAATTAGGCAGTGGGGAACCAAATTATGACCCACTAACACCATTCCGTACACTTATAGTAAAGTAAGGTAAATACCACAGTTCAGATGACAGTCTGGTCACAATCCATTGTCTCTGTGCAAGCTGTATGCTCTGTGGTGGTTTCAGACTTCCTGACAGGCCGGTCACGTACAGCAAATCTTCGGTCTTCTTCAGGTAATAGTACAGTCACAATTCGATAACTCTAGTCACAATTGATTTGAATAAAGTCTGGTTAATATTGAATTGAAGGATTCCCTCATGAGGGACAAGTAGGTAGGCAGGCAGGCCAAACATAGCCTTCCACCAATATCCCGTAAGACTATGCAGGAGCAGTTGCTCAAATATCTCCAGCTGTTCACTCTCTCAGCTGTCAACTCAGACTGAGTCACTGCAGGCAGCTCAGGACTTCCTCAGATCTAAAAAGGTTTGATTTGTTGATTCATCTGTCTGTCACAGCAAGGGTTCCCTCCAGGTCCATTTAGCAGCCAAAGTGGAAAAACTACAATTCCTACAGAAATTCGCTCCCACAAGACCCCTGAGGCAGGATCCATTTTAGGGCCCACAAAGGTACTGACTGGTCCACAATGGCAGTCCAGAATACAAATGGTGGTGGTTTACAGAAATGTCCATGCTGCAAAGAAGGCAGGTTAGACAAACTTCAATATCACTACTGTTATAATATATAATCAGCAAATAGATACAGCTTCTAACAGAGCTCCCTCTGCACAATTAGCAATGGTAGAATGGAACAGTTATCTGGCAGCCCAGGCAGGACTCGAGCATAGGAACATTCAGCCCTCACCCAGATTAATTATGCTCTCAAAGTGACAGAACATGGAGGATAATAAGACACTCACATAGAATAGCTTTTAAATGGTTGGGAAACAGGACTCCAGCCTGGCAGTGAGCATTTAAGCACACCAAAGAAGATTTTTGGGACCCCATTTGTAGGGGGTTACATGTATACATATTGAAAGGTGAAAATAATGTATCATAAAATTGAAAAAATCTCATGTTGAAACCTGTAAATGAGAAATTTGCTAAAAGATGGATTAACCTCATATATAAATTTTATATTTACACTGTTTATGAATTATTTACAGTTCCTCAGAAGAAGTCATTTCAAGTGAAATGTTGGGGCTTGTTGAAAAGATTTGAAGAAATGAAAGAAAAAGTATCTGAAATATTTTCGTTGGGCTGTTTGTTAGCCAGAGCGGTCACAGCGCCACTTATTATATTTGGCATTACAACAAAGTGACCAGCTCCACCCTTCAGACTACAAACAGTTTTTGTGATTTTCCTTGGGACCCTTATTTCTGTACCAAATTACTTAGAATGACGGAGAATAGGTGGGACCAAGGCTAGAGTTAGAATGGGGGTCCCTTCCAGCACACTTTGGATGTGACCAGTCAGGAAGGATCTGAACCGTTCAACTGTGGGAGAGGATAGGCCAGCTAGTCCGAGTTTGGTGAGAAGAGGGAGGAGACAGAACCAAAGGGCTTGGAAAGTTGATGAAATGGCAGAGGTTAGGTGCCTTTGGTCCGTGCCTGTAAGAATGGCATCTGTGACCCAGAAGAAGGAGGAGACAGTTAAGTGATTTTCCCAAAAACTGGGCTGTGAGGAGTTGAGGAAGTGGGTGAGGTAGGTTAGGACTAGGCATTCATGAAGCTTGGCTAACACACGGAGGAGTGAGATGGGGCAGTAGTTACCTAGTGAATATCAACTTTGTCCCTTCAGTTGATACATTCTGATACCTGTGTGGAAACAATTAAATTAAAACAATGCTGTAAATGGTAAACATAGCAAATGTGTACATACCCCAAGAAATGAAAAGCAAATCCTTTAGCAGCACTAAGCGATGTTTGCTTTTCATGTGAGTCACCTAGGCTCCCACTGCTTTGCCCTCAGTTCACTCTTTGTGTGAACCCCATAATAGTTTCTCACTCACGTCTCTCTACTTAAAAAAACTAACATGGTACCATTGTCTGGACAGCCCATCTGCATTACCATGGTGTGATCCACTGCAGTGCCTAATGTCCATATAGTAGGACTGCAGCTTCTGCAAAGCCCAGACAATACCTAGACACTCCTCCTCTACTTTGGCATAGGCCTCCCAAGTGTGAAACCTGACTCAGAAGTGCACCTAGCCCATGATCAGCTGCATTGAAATAGAAACATAGCAACATAGATTTTGACGGCAGATAAGGACCACTTGGCCCACCCAGTCTGCCCATTTCCTACCTAATGGATAAGCTGCAGATCCTAGTTAACCAGCAGCCTACTTCTTCCTACCCCCACCCCTAGAATTGCCTTATGACTGTCCCATGCATGCTTGAATTCCACCACTGTTTTTGACTCCACAACCTCCTCGGAAAGCCGTTCCATGCATCCACAACCTCTCTGTGAAAAATACTCCTTAAATTACCTCTGAGCCACCCCTTCTTTCTTCAAATTGTGCCTTGTTCTTGCGTACCTCTTTTTGAAAGATGCTACCTCTTGGACTTTGTTGATTCCCTTGAGGTACTTGAAAGTTTCTATCATGTCCCCCTCTCCTCCTTTCCTCGAGGCTATACATATTCAGCTCCTTAAGTCTGTCTTCATATGTCTTCGGTGCAGACCCTGCACCATTTTAGTTGCCCTCCTCTGGACAGCCTCCATCCTGTCTATGTCTTTGTGGAGATTGGGTCTCCAGAACTGCACGCAGTACTCCAGATGAGGTCTCACCAGCTGTCTGTACTGAGGATAATAACTTCCTGTTTTCTACTGGTGATGCCTCTCCCTATGCATCCCAGTATTCCCCAGCCCTCCTTGCTGCCCTCTCACATTGCTTGCCCACCTTTAGGTCATCTGATATGACTACCCCAGGTCCTTTCCATTTTTGTTGTTGTTAGTATTTCACCCCATTGTGTACTCTTCCCTGGGTTTTGTTTCCCAGGTGTATTACCTTGCACTTCTTAGCATTGAATCTAAGCTGCCATACATTTGACCATTCCTCTACCTTGCCAAGTCCCTTCTCATCCTTTCCACCCCATCTTGTGCATCAACTCTGTTGCACATCTTTGTGTCATCTGCAAAGACATACTTTTCCTTCAGTCCCTCTGCAATGTAAACATAAAGACATTGAAGAGGACCGTCCTAATATTGAACCCTCGGTACCCCACTAGTAACCCCCCTTTCTTCAGAGTGGACTCCATTTACTATTACTCTGTGTCCTATTCTCCAGCCAATTCTTTACCCAGGCTGTCATCTTGGGACCCACTCCCAGGCTGGCTAACTTGTATATTAATCTTTGTGTGGGACTGTGTCAAATGCCTTGCTAAAGTCTAGGTAGGCCATGTCCACAGCCCTCCTGATCTACTACTTTGGTCACCCAGTCAAAGAAATCTATCAGATTTGTCTGGCATGACCTTCCGCTGTGAATCCATGCTGCCTTGGGTCCTGAGCCCTCTGGCCTCTAGATACTCAACAATTCTTTCCTTCAGAGTGATTCCATCATTTTCCCTACCACTGAGGTTAAACTAACAGGTCTGTAGTTTTCTGCCTTGCTCCCACTTTTGTGAAGAGGAATCACATCTGCCCTTCTCCAGTCCTTGGGTACCACCCATCCTCCCATGATTTGTTAAAGAGGTAGTCAGTGGTGTCATAGTTCTACCCTTAGTTCTTTTAGAATTCTGGGATGAATCCCATCAGGCCCCATTGCTTTGTCCACCTTCGGTTTTAAGAGTTCTTTCAGAACCCTTTCTTCTGTAAATGGGCTGGTATCAACTTCTATATCCAGAGTGTTTCTACTGTTTGTTTTAGGTACCTCCCCACTTCCTTTGTAAATACTGAGCAAAAATATTTGTTTAGTATCTCTGCCTTTTCACGGTCACCCTCTGCCCACCCTCCTCCTCTTTATTAGCCTCACTAACCTCCTTGGTCTTCCTTCGGCTCCCTGATGTACCTATAAAGGTTTTATCCTTCTTAACTGAGTTGGCTATCTTTTCCTCGGTTTGGGCCTTTGCTGTTCTGACTGCCTTCCCAGCTTCCTTTTGCTTTAACTGATACAGCTCTCTGTCCTGCTCCTTCTGTGATTCCTTGTACTTCCTGAATGCTTTCTTTTCTCTTGAACCTTCACTGTCACTTCCTTTGAGAACCATAGTGGTTTCTTACATTGTTTCGCTTTGTTAATTTGCTTCACACAAAGGCTTGTTACCTCTGTGATGGCAGTTTTTATTATTCCCATTGTTCTTCCACCCTCCTTCCTGCCCATTTGCTAGTGCATTCCTTAGGCACTCACCCATTTTGGCAAAGTCAGCCCTCCTAAAGTCCAGTACTTTTGCCTTTGTATGACTTGACTCTATTGCTGTGTTTATTAGAACCATACTGTTCGATGGTCGCTAGTTCCCAGATGGCTACCACTTCTACATCTGTGATCCTCTCTTCATCTCCATTTGAGAGAACCAGGTCTAAGATTGCTCCCTCTCGAGTGGGCTCCAATACTAGTTGTCTAAGGCATGCCTCCTGTAGGACATCTAGAATAACCCCACTCTTTGAAGTGGCTGCTGCAACTGCACTCCAGTTAACATCTGGCATATTCAGATCACCCATCAGCAATATCTCCCTTTTTCTGCCATCCTAAGAATTCTTTTTATCATTTCCTTGTCCATTTCCTCCCCTGAGAAGAGGGTCTGTCTCTAACCCTGTGGGATTGTGTTGCCACTGCCGGTCTCCAAATTTACCCACAGTGCTTCTTCTCCTCCCTGCTTTCCTTTTGTTCTGTTGATTTGATTCCTTCCCTTATGTAAAGAGCTACTCCTCCTCCTCTTTTACCCTCCCTGTCCCTCCTGTAGATAGTGTATCCTGGTATGTTTATGTCCCAGTCATGGTTTTGTGTGTACCATATTTCTGTGACAGCCATGATATCCAGATGTTCCTCCTCCATCAAGGCCACTAATTCAGGAAGCTTGTTACTCAGACTATGGGCATTGGTACTCATTGCTCTCCATTTTGATAGCTTTACCTTCAGTTGCAGCATCCCCACTAACCTGTCTACCTCAGTTTTTTTTTCTCATTTAGTACCCTGTTTTGTAGGGAGAGGCTGGGATTTTCCTGCTGCTTATCAGTGCCTCCCCTTGACTAGTTTAAAGCTTGCCAATGAAGCATTTAAACCGATTGCTCAAAAGACTTGTTCCTTCCTGGACAGATGCAGACCATCCTGCCAGTATAGGCTGGTGTCCCTCCAGGTGGAACCCCAGTCCCCAATGAAGCCAAACCCTGTGCTCCACATCATTTTTTCAACCATTCATTAAACTGCATGGTGCAAAGTACCCTTGCCTTACTCATGCATTGACAGGCAGCACCTCGGAGAAGGATATTGTGTGTGCTACTTGTCTTAGTCCCTCCCCAATTCTACAAAGTCCTTCTGCACTGCTCTAATCTCATGATTAGCCAAGTCATTTGTCCCTAGGTGGACAATGACGTCCAGCTCGAGACTCCGTGCAGCTGTTCTCGTGATCCTGAGGATGCGCTTCCTGTCTCTCCAAGCCCGGGCACCAGGCAGGCACCTACTTCAGTTTTCCCTGCTCCCCCAGTTCTATCCCCTAATAATTGAGTCCCACACCAGGAGCTGCTTCCTTTCCTTGTGGTGTCCTCTGACTCCTTCCTGTGGGCCTCCCTTGTGACAGTTGTCCTCAGCCTCCTTAGTCTCCTCTGCGGGTGCATCCATAGGGAGCTATGCTCCCCAGAATGGTGTATGGATTGTGGTGTGGAACAACTGACTCAGTGTGCCTCTGTTGCACCATCCTCACCCTCCCTGAGCCCACTGTGGTCCAACTGCTGTGCTTTCTTCACAACCTCTGAGGTAGTGGTGGTGGCTCTGGTGCTCCCTGGATGGGGAGGTTCTCTTCCTACCATCCAGTGTGGCCTGGGGAAGGTCGCTACTACTGTCCAGTGTGGCCTGAAGGCAGGCAACTTCCTCCCTCAGGGCAGAGAGTTGTCTGCAAATAGGGCAGCATCTCAGCCTCCAGAAAGACTCCTGAAGACTGCTGCCCCACAGCCATTACATTGCACTACTTCCCACATTTTTTTTGTGTGTGTGTGATTGGTTTGTATAGAAATATATATATATATATATATATATATATATATAATATATTATACAATGTGTATGCTTATATTGTCAGTGCAGTGTGCTAGAGAGGATATGACAGTGATATGCACTTTGCACCCTTCAGGAAATGATGTCAGAACCCCAGGTATAAAGGAACTATTTCCAGGGGTGGGTGGGGTGAGGGTGGGAAGGATTGGGCCTAAACTATGCCCTCACAAAACAATCAGCTAAAAGCTCTGACCCACCACTGCGATGAGTGCCTTCCTGTCAGCAAGATGTCCTACACAACAATTTGACAGAGAAAATACCCTGCTAATCAAACAGAGAAAAATCCACATCCAAGTCAGACACAGGTAAACCTCTCCAGCCCCAAAACAGGCCTGGTGGTTTGTGCTCTGAAAGCTGTCAGCCCAAAATAAGTCAGCTGTGCTTTAAACTCTTCCTGCACTGAAAATGTTAGAATTGTAACAAACAAGCGTAAACCTAGATCCACCTCCCTCTGTTGCTTGAAAGACTGTCTTTTCCTGTTTCACACTGCAGGTTTTCTATGACAACTCCTTAACCACAGTAACTTATTTAAAAATAGTTTAACTATCACAAACTCCTACGCACCAGTAAATTATTTAAAATAGTTTCTGTCCCAAAATCCTAGTAGTCAATCCAGCTACCCCTAAGGGACAACCAAAATGCAGTATTCATACACTTGTGAAGTTACTTCCAAGATAAGCAGAGTTTGCAAGCTCCTTTTTCAACTCCTCAGCCACCTGTAATTTATTTAAAAATAGTTTAACTGTCAGAAAATCCTAGTAGACAATCTAGCTACCTCCAAGGATCTACCCAAATGCAGTATTTAAATCCTTCTGAAGTTACTAACAAGATAAACAGAGTTTGCAAGCCCCTTCTTGGTTAAAAACTAAATAAATATGTGAATAAAAAGCAATTACCAAGGGTAGTTCGTTTCACCTCCCACAGAATTAAGCAAAGTGCACGTTTGTTGTAGATATCAAGTGCAATATAGAATTTCTCACACAGCTCACAGCTGAATAAAGAAGTAGTGTCCTTCCAGGCCAAGCAAATGTGCTTTGTGTCGAAATGTACAATAAATCGAAGAGAATTGTCTGGGCTGGTGAGCACAGGTGCCTGACACAGTGCCAACGCCAGCTGGCAGAACATGGTATCTCTAGTTTACATCAACTGATGTTTTTCCTGAATTTTCTTCCTGGTGAGATCAGACAGGGGTTTAGCCATGCTGCTAAAATTTGACAGAAAGGTGTGACAGCATCATGCCATCTCTTGGAAGGCCTGTACTTTTCTCTTGGTTGTGGGCATTGTACATCCCTGGATTGTCTCAGTTTTCACTGGCTCAGGCTGAATGTACCCGTTTTCCATCATATAGGCAAAACAAATTGGGTGACTCAAGTATGAGTGACTCAGTTGGTGCAACCCGATGGGATAGTGAGTGTGGAGGAATAGTGATGGGAGGGATAGCGAGTAAGGGCGATGTAGTGGCAAGGGCAAATGATGGGGAGCTGAAGAGTGATACAGGTCAAATACTGCAATTAAGCCTGCTGCTGCCAAGCTCTCCACCTGGTATGGAAGATAGGGTCACCGACTACAGTGGTGATTGTCTCGGATTCAGGAGCGCTGTAGTGAAAATGTTTTAAAGATCAAATGCTAGTGTTTTACAGATTTACAATAAACACAGTAATTCAAGTCCCTGTGTCATGATTAGTGTTTCCTGAAAATATCATGTTGTTTGGTTTTGTGGTTTCTGTAAATCAGAATCTGTTAATGTGCTCTGTAGTAACTGAAAACAGTGAAGAAACAGTGAACATTTTCCTGTCCCTATTAGTGAGTGATGACATCACTTCTGCCCAACCTGTTGCTGCAGCAATAAAGTCCTTAATTGCCTGTAGTAGCTGGTGCACTTCCCAGTCAGAGTAATCTGAAGGGCTAATTGTCTTTACTGCAAGTGTGCTACTAACCCACCTGGTCTGTGTTTGGATAGATTTGGTTACAATCTAGCATTCTGTTCTCAAAGAGTTGGTCATTTGTGTTTCAGTGGGTAACTGAAGTGGTATAAATGAATGTTTGTGAGAAGTCTCCTGTCTGTATCACACCTGAGTTCTATTACATAAAACTCTGCATTGTTATTTGCCTATATAAATCATCCAGGATTGTTTAATGGATATAAAATAAACTTAAAGTTTAAGTCATAGAAGTAGCATGTCCTTGATGTAGTCTCCAAACATGCGTTCATGTGAGAACAGCATTGATATGTCAGGTTGACAAACAGGTGTCTGCCACACTTTGCTGTTTCAGGAACCTGTAAATGTATGAACTTATAAAATTCATTTCTCTGAGGATTCTGTGTGGAAATACATCATGTATCGTGTAACTAGACATACTGTATATCATCCTGATGCCCCTGACTCTTGCCCTCAGTTGAGGGTACTGCACTCTGGTTCGCACTGCCCCCCAGTCAGATCCAGTGACACCTGTTGACCCCTTTTCCAGTTTCCACAGACAGGACTACTGTGCTCTGCCAAGCCCTAGAGTCCCAGGGACTCTGTCTGTCTCCACAGATGGGGCTGCTCCACCATGCTGCCCAAGGCCACCAAAGGTGGGGCTTTGCTGCCCCTTCTACCCACTTCCACTGCCCCAAAAGGGCAGGCTGCTGCATTATGTGCAGTCTGTCTCACAGTCGGCTGCTGCACCCTGATGCCAACCTTTGTCCTGCCACATGGTCATGGCATCTGCATCATGCTGTCCTCTGTCTCTGCCGCCATATCCAAGACTGCTGCACCCTGCAACCATGTTGACACATTCAAGGCTGCTGTGGCCTGCTGTGCCCTAGAGTCCCATGCCATCACAGGAAGGGCTGCAATGCCCTGCTACCCTCTGTCCCCACCCTATAACACAATATGAAAGTGTTTTCCTTTTGAGCAGCTTGGGTAGTGTACCAAAAGATTTGACACTGGTGGCAGGGAGCAGCATGGAGTAAGAACCCTAAATGTGGAATCAAGAGGCTCTATGATGCAACAGGCACAGTGGGGCATAAGGGTACTGCAGCCCTGACTGAGACAAGGTGCACATGTTGCAGCTGCCCAGCTGATTTGGGGTAGTGCAGGGTGCAGCAAAGCCCCACCTTTGGTGGCCTGGGACAATAGCGCAGCAGCCCCAACTGTGGAGGCAGAGGCCTCCTGGGACTCCAGGGTATAGCAGAACACAGCAGTCCTGTTTGGAGACTGGAACAGGTGACAACAGGTGCCATTGGCCTGCCTGGGGGTCAGGCAGATGGAAGCAGGGTGCAGCAGCCTCAGTTGAGGGGCAAGAAATGGGTATCAGTATGACATGTAGTATGTCTGGTCACACATTGTCAGGCGTGTGGGGAATAAACTTCAGACAGAGGCAAATTTACAGGTTTAGAACACACCTTGGTGTGATATTTGTTTTTAAAAGTTCAAAAATAATAAATGAAAAAAAATTGCAGAGAAAATCACTACTTAACATCAGTAGTTTCTTCCATAATACAGTCCTGGATCTTAGAGCTCCTAAGACCCTTCTCATCTGCATTCAACAGCTTATCTATAGTAGCAGTAGAACCTCTCTCCTCTCTCTCTCTCTCTCTCTCTCAGGGCTTAGCCCACGCTGAATTGAAGTGAACTTAGTGAAGAGGCTTTTATATCTTTTGGTGAGGGTCACCTGACTAAGCCTTTCTGTATTTACAAGACTGGACATGTTGTTTCGTGTCTGAACATGTTGCTTCAAAACCAAGGGGAGGGGGGTTGTGCCAGGGACTTCCTGGTTCAGTTAAAGGTACAGTGTATTTATCCACAGATATTAACTCTCTATAGCTCTGATCTGCAATGATTAAACACTTTTATAAAGCATATCATTTAGCCTCATACATAAAACCTTATACAGTAACAGGTCTGTAGTGTGAATTTATGAAAATACCTTAAGGATTTCTTATACCTGTACTAATCATGACATTATTGTTTTATATGACTTCTGAATCCTTTTTCCTTAAAAGGGCTTTATTAACTGTATTCATTCCTATTTAAAGTAGCCTTCATGTTTTTTTGTACACAAAATGCACTTTACACAACACCTTTCTGGGTGTTTGGCATCATTCCAGGGACTGGATGGATGGAAATGGAAAAAGAATGAAAGAGAAAGCTAGTAGGAAGTTCAGCAGGGATAGTAAAGAGCTCTTAGGTGACCAACCTAGGGTAGAGGGAAAAAGAAGAAAGTGTTAACTATAGCTAGGAAATAAGGAGATAGAAAAGTGGTCCATCAGTCACTGCTGACGGCATAGCCTAACTCCGCCACACACATACATGATATATTTTCACAGAATCACTCAGATAACTGAATTTGTGAATTCATACAGTACATGTTCCTGAAACAGCAAAGTGTGGCAGACACCTTGTTGTCAATCTGACATAACAATGCTGTTCTCACATGAACATGTATATGGAGGCTACATCAAGGACACACTACTTCTATGGCTTAAACTTTAGATTTATTTTATATCCATTAAACAATCCTGGATTATTTATATATGCAAATAATGCAGAGTTTTGATGTGACTTAACTCAGCTATGATACAGACAGGAGATTTCTCACAAACATTCATTTATACCACTTCAGTTAGCCACTGAAACACAAATGACCAACTCTCTATGAGAACAGAATGATAGATTGTAACTTGCTCTATCTGAAGATTACCCTGACTGGGAAGTGCACCAGCTATTACAGGCAATTAAGGACTTCATTGCTGCAGCAGCAGGCTGGGCAGTAGTGATGTCATCACTCACTAATAGGGACAGGAAACTCCTCACTGTTTCTTCACTATTTTCAGTTACTGCAGAACACATCAACAGACTCTGATTTAAAGAAAACCATACAACCAAACAGCATGATATTTTCAGAAACAGTAATCATGATGCAGGGACTTGAATTCCTGTGTTTATTGTAAATCTGTAAAACATTGGCATTTGATCTTTAATGATATTGTCTGTTAGAACTTTTTATCCTGCTGTTCCTTGGCCCAATGGTGCCTCAGGCATGGTATCCCCTGGAATACTTATGCCCCTCCATGTATAACCCTTTTCCCCAATGTATGCCCCCAGGAGTTGATTATATTAGGTTGAGGTGTGGGGCACAGCCCCTACAGTAAATGTTAATGTTCGCCTGGTCACCATCTTGGCAGTCATTGAGATGGGTTGGAGCCAGTTTTACATTCAGCAAGATTATCTCGCTCTTGTGCGAGTCGCCATAGAAAAGTTGCCCTTATGACATGGAACCGATGTACCCACACCCCTTCTGTGTGCAAGGTATGACACTTCTGCCATTCCTATCTTGCACTTATTCTTGACTGTCCGCCCAGCAACATACATTTGCCCAGCACCTCAGTCATGTGCCTGCCAAGTCTGGCTATATATGGCAGTGCATCCATGTGTGCCACAGTAAGGTCTCTTGCCCCATTCAGAATACAATCCATGAGTTGTTGAAAGGTGGCCACTGCATTCTTAATCCTGAATGGCATTACCCTGAACATTAAAGTTCCAAAGGGGTAGCAAAGGCTGACCTATCTCTAGCTTTGGGAGTCAGTGGTAACTGCTAGTAACACTTTGTCAGGTCTGTGGTGTACAAGTAAATGGTTCCCCTATCCTCTCCAGGATCTCATCTGTCCTAAGCAGGGGTATGCGAGGACTCCATGCAGCTGTTGAGATTGTAGTTGTCAATGCAGAACATCATGGTCCCATCCTTTTTAGGGAACAGCACCACTAGGGATACTTATGGACTATTGGACTGCTGGATCACCTGGACAGCCTGTGTCTCCCAGATCTCCTCTCTTGGCATGTCTGGGATTCTGTAGGGTGGCTGTCTCAGTGGGGCTTGAAAACCTGTATCCATATATCCTTGTGGTGCTCTGCTAGCTCTTCCTCTGTATTTCAGAAATGGATTTTATCTGCACTTCTCAGTGCTGTCAGGTACATATCTCACCAGAACCACTTATACAGTTCATAGCCCGTTTAAGGACCATCTTACTAAGTTAACTCATTTGAGCAAGTTTCTATAGTTTGGTAACTGCATGTCATTGAAATCAGCTACTTGCAACTTTTAAAAGAACATTTTTAGTAAACTTTTACTAATTTTTACTCCTTTTTTCTGTTTTGACTGAGGTTTTGATGATGTCATTCAGGTCATCACGGAATCATGGGTTCTGTGTCACATCAACTGAAAGAATGTAAGGGGCAGGGATAACAGTATGATCTTTTGTTTCTGTGTCTTGAAGACAACTTTCAGCATTACTAAGATTACTGTGGTAAAGAAGTGTCTGTTTAGAAATAGTGATGAAAGCTGTTTCCTGGACTGTATTTTCATGGTTTGTCAGTCAGTGAGACATGAGGAAGAGCATCTGGCTCAAAATGCCATAATAACTCTATATGACATCATACTGAGTTATCATGGCATTTGAAAAGTTAAAAAAGAGTTATTAACGGAGGTCACCACTCATTATTATTATCATAATACATATACATTGAAAGACACTCCATATACTGTAAATATGTGCGTATTCATGTAGTTACAAGCAGCAGCAGCCAAAGCAAATCAGATGCTGGGTTGCATAGCCAGAGGAATTACCACCAGGAATGTGGAGGTCATTCTGCTGTTGTACAGGTCACTGGTAAGACCACACCATGGGTACAGTGTGCAGTGTTGGTGCCTGTACACACAGATGGCATGCACCCAAAGGTCCTTAGGGAACTGGTGGAGATTCAAGCAGGACCCCTGCAGACCTTCACACCTCTGGAGTCCACAAACAGGATCCAGAACTGGAGAATGGTGCTGGCGATGCTTCTCCATAAGAGCGAGATGAGGTATGAGACAGGAAATTACAGGCCAGTCAGCCTGAATTCAACAGTGGGTAAGCTGATGGACCGCCTTGAAACAAAGACTGATCATCTTACTGGAGTAAAGTGGTCTCCAGGGAAGAGACTGCATTTTTTTGTTGGAACAGTCTTGCCAGAGTAACTTAATTGCCTTTTTAATTGGGTCACTAGGATAGTGGACAAGGTACAGGCAGTTAATGTCTTGTATCTGGAATGTCAGCAAGGCCTTAGACTCGATGCCCCATAGGGAGACTGCTCATGAAGCTAGAGTACCTTGAGGTGGAAGCCAAGCCTGTGGGATTGGTCAGAAGCTGTTTGCAGGATAGAAACCAAGGGTGGTAGTTTGAGCAGAACTCTTTGAAGTGAGACCTATAACCCGTGGGGTCCCACAGGGCTCAGTACTTGCTTGGCCTTGTTATTTAACATCTTCATTAGTGACATCACAGATGGGATTAAGGGTAAAATCTTCCTGTTCATAGATGAAACCTAGCTCTGTGTGAGAGTGGACATGGAAGAGGGAGACTGGAATTTAGGGAGGACTTAGCTAGACTAGAAATGTAGTTGGCATTTAGCAGCTGGGGTTCAATGCTAAAAAGTGCAAACCTAAGCACTAGGTGTAAAGAACATGGGAACCAAATATAGTACCACCACTTATACTGCCCTCAGATGTAGTTGGCAGTTGGCTATATAGGGCAAAACCGTGTTTCCTTTTGGTATCCCATAGGAAACTACTGTAATAGACACCATATATATGGACTCCTAAGCACCTGCTATTTCAGGCAGAAAGTGGCGATCCATTGTGTGATCAGTTGTGTAGGATGATGTTGTAGATGAGAGATGTCAGCATTTTTCATTTGCCAAACATGAGCTCTTTTAGTAAGGATGCCTCAGAATTTCAATCCTGGTCGTAGTGTGAGCTTCAGCCTTCCAGTTCCAGAAAGTTCTCCAGTTTGCTTTGAGGATGTTGTAGGAGCCACTGATTGACAGGGCTACTCAAGTCCATGGATGAATGCCACTAATGTGCTGCAGGCGAGTTTGATTAGGGAAGGCTGCTGGATAAGGAGGGAGCATGTGCAGCCCTTGCAACCCACAGGGAAAGACCGCCACTATCACCAGTCATGACTTCTTTAGCAGGTACAGTACTGCAGCCCCAGGAATTAAAATCCCCACATGCCAAGTGTTAGTTTTGCATTTGTATTCCAGAAAGTCCTACAGCTGGCTAAAGAGGACTCTTGACTAAAAAATATAGCACTTGGTTACAGCACCTACCCCACATACCAGGCAGAATGTGCTTACACCGATGTGCCTGTTATAGCGATAGGGACTTACTGGTTGGGTGGAGTGCAGGTAACTAGTTCAGAGGAAGAAAAGGACCTGGGAGTAATAATCATGAATGACCTGAAACACCCTGCACACTGCAGGGGCAGCAGCAAAGCACATTGGATGCTGGGCTGCATAGCCTGAGGAATTACTACAGTCGTAGCCATAGACGATTGCCAGCTATTTCCAGATATTTTGTGAAATTTTAAAGAGTTTCTCTGCTGCCCCTACTGTGAGAGTGCAGAAAGCAGGAGATTTCTCTAGAAATATCACAGAAATTTTGGGAAATAGCTGGTAATGTCTGTACTACACTGTAGTAGGGAAGCCGGAGATCTTTATGCCGCTGTACAGGTCTCTGGTAAGACCACATCTAAAGTACAGTGTGCAGTTTTGGTAACCTATTTAAGAAGGATGTCAACTTGCTGGAGATGTTCCAGAGACTGGCAACAATGATGAGTACTGCCCAGTAGGGCAACGCCTATGATGAGATGCTCAAATAGCTTAACCTGTATTTTCTTGAGGTAAGAAGGAGTGGGGAGGCAAGGGTGAGAACATCAGTACCTTAAGAGTATTAGTAGGATATATAAGTGTACTAAGGGCCTCTTTAGCCTTAGCAGTGCCAGGAACACTAGGGGCACAGCATAAAGAGGGAGATGGTAACCCTAAAACAATGAACTCCTTCAAGAAGGATTGGGATCGGCAAGGGAAAAATTGCAGGTAGAAGGGAGCAAGTGCGGGAAGAGAGAGATAAGTAGTGTGAGGTCAAAAGGAGATGGAAAAGAGGCAGTTCCTTTGTAAACACATAGGGAGCTGCACAATTGAGCAGGCTAGATAGACAGCAAGGCCCTTATCTGCTGTCCTGTTCATATGTCTAATTCTAGATAATATAAAGAAGCCATTGTGTGTAATGGCCCCAATATTTGAAAGGTTAGCATCGGTGCTAACATGTGTTTGTGCTGTTGCTGTGGCTGGTCATATGCAGAGGCCACGGAATGAAACCGAAACTTCCAGTGCCAAGATGCTAGCCATGAAAGGTTTGCCGTGGTGGTCAGCCCCCACAGCAGTGCCATTTTCCACTGCTGAAAACCATGTTTGCAGGAGGGTAATCCCCCATGGGGCAGGATGACTATACTTCAGCTGCCTGCTCCTGTGTGAAGTGGTCCCTCACCCCTTGTCTTTCATCCTCTGTCCAAAACATCAACCCCTGGTAGTGTTGTGGTCCCCTTATGCCCTGAGACTGATTCCCCCAATACATGAATCCCTGGGGGTTTAGTGGTTCCCTACCTCAACCCACATCATTTTCTTAGACATACATTGTTGGTGATTTAGTTGTCTCCCCATCCTGTGAGAAACCATCCTTCTCCCATGAATCAGTCCCTGTAGTTTAGTGGTCCTCCACCCTCGATCACCCATCCTTCTCTCATGCATAAATCCCTTATGGCTAAGTGGACCCCTCTCTCAGTTGCCCGTACTTCTTTTATGCATCAACCCTGTAGTATAATCATCCCCCACTCCAATGGTTCACCAACCCCACTCACAACTCCAGCCAAGGACCCTACCCCACACCCGCTTATGTCCACCTACATAGGTTTTAAATTGTCTTTCAGTTTTACTCATGGAGGAAGATGGTGGCTGTGCTGGCTGTCATCTGTTTTCTCTGATTGAGACAGTATGTGAGAGCAGAGTGCTGTTCATTCCTTCTGCTTCCCTTGCATTAAATTTAGGAGAGCAATTATTTGGTGTGCGTGTGCTTGTGTCAATAGTTTTATTTCGAGCACCTACATTGTGAAGAAACTCTCTCATTTAGCATTTAATTAGGGTACTGTTAGATACAGGTAGGGCAGGGGTGAGAAAGTTGTGGAGCTAGCTTTCTTATTTTTTATATTGAATCAGCCTGCAGGCCTTTTAATTTCTCTTACCGGTGTGTCCCCAAGGTGCAGTAAAGGTTGCCATTGTCCTGGACTTTCCACTGGAAGTGTGCAACCATCTGCATTTATCTGCTTGCAAATGACTGGCGATGGAGTGGTACTGGTCCAGGTACCTGGCCCATGTTGGAGGGTGCCCATTTTTTCAGCAGGGCCCTCTGCCTGTGGGATGGATTGTGATCCTTAGACTGGATCTTCAACTATCAGTTCTGGAGTTGGAGGGACTGGAGGACAAAGGCTTCAGGGATGGCTAGAGGGACTCTCTTGTCAGCATGTGAGAGGGCTGAAGGTGTGACTGGTGTCTGCTTTGACGGACTTTTCCTCCTAAAGGAATGCAGACACAGAGAGGGCATTGTCCGTAGTTCCTTTTTCTGGGAATTTTGGATCTGTGGGCGGTGGGAGAATAATCCATCTGTGACTAGTGCTTTTTCCATGCCTTCCCTGCTGTGTTCTCTACCCGGCTGGCGTTTAATCTGCTGGTGACTATCGGAGGAACTCTGTGTGGCGGCTGGTGGTTTGTCCAAGACTACTGGTAAACTTTTCACTTGTTTCATCAATTTTCATTGTACTGAGAGCTGGCGAGAGGAGCTCCGGGTTGTGAGTCAAGTTATTGCCTCGGTGGACTTCACGTTTGCTGTTCTGTTCCCTGGATGTGTTGCACAGTAGAGTCTAGGAGCAGTGAGAGGGCCCTTGATCTCGTAATAATTCTGGACTGAAACAGTTCTCTTACAAGCTGACTGATTTTCTAAATTTCATGACTTTTAGCCCTGTTTTGTAGGGCAGTATTTTTATTTAAGTCCTGCAGGTTGCTCTCCTGGGAAGCTTTACCTCTGTTATTTTCACTTTTTGTTTATGGAGGGTGTTTTGGGGCCAGAGTGGAGGGATGGGGGTAAGGTTTTAATTGTCGATTTTGTAGCTGTAGTAGTTGAAGTAGTGCATGACTGTGTGTGAATATTTTTCAGGCTTTTCTGCATTGGGTGTTTGCATATATGTGTGTGTGTGCGTGTGTGTGTGTGTGTGTGTGTGTGTGTGTGTGTGTTTGCTTCAGCAGGCATTAGTTTACCTGAGGATAGTTCAGGCAGCTAGCATTGAGGTTTGAGATGGGTAAGGGTCTAGGATGGGCCAGGATTGTCTATAAGGCATCCTACCTGCTAGATCTCGGCCTTTACTGACCTCCCTGTTTCTTCCACCACAGCACATCGCTGTCAGGAGGTCGGGATCAGGAAACATCATGCTGATTGGGCATCACACTGATCGGGCAAGGCAGGGTGCCTCCAGTTCAGCAGAGGGGGCAGAATTGAGGTGGTTAGGTGCAGAAGGCACCCTGGGATCAGACTGGCACTTTAGAGATGCCAGACATGCTTTGATTCCCATTCCAGGATTCTCACCAGACTGAGTGGGAAGTAACCAGAGGAGTTGTTCTACTCATAAATCCACTGAGGGCAGTGTTGTGCAATGCCAGACTGATCAAGAATAAGACCACAATTATAGTGAACTTGATTTCTTTGGTTGATCTGACTTGCATCATTGAGACATGGGTGGGTGATGATGCCAGTTCAGTTTTAGCGACCACAGTTCCCCTGAGTACTCGTAGTTCACTGCCCCAGAGTGGAGTGCGGGGGTGGCTATCTGTTTTAGATCTGACTTGGGCTTCACTGTGCACTCAGTGGAAGAAGTTGGTTCATTTGAATGTGTGGCAGTCTGTAGGGTCCGGGTCCAGGCTGCAGGATTTTCCTGATTTACTGCCCCTTGGTGGTGAGAATTTCCCCAGAAATAGCCGACTTCTTCATCAGCAAGACATTGGACACCACCAGATGCTTAGTTCTGGGGACTTCAATGTCTGGATTAACAATGAATCTTCTAGGCTAGGCTTTAACCTTCTCCAGACTATGTCATCTCTGGGCCTTTCACAGGATTTTTCCACCGTGACCCACCAGGGCAGCCACATGTTGAACCTCATGTTCTCACTGGGGCATAAGATTAACAACCTTAAGGCTGATCGGGTCAGTTGGTCCTATCATTGCACCAGGGGTTCTTGTTCAGGCCCCCAGAGCCCTCCCCATGCAGAATGATCAGCTACCGCCCTTTTGAGGGGTTAACCCCAGAGGATTCTTATTGGTGACTTATCTATCTAGTGTTGGTACTGCATGTGTGAGGGGACTGAGTGAGGTGGTTGCTGCCTATAACAGGGTGATGTCTTCTGTACTCAATACCCTTGCACCAGTCGTGTATGACTCAAATCTTCTTGCTTGTGATCCCCATGGTTTGATAGGGAGCTCAAGGCAATAAAGATGATGGGTTGGAAGTTGAGTGCTACTGGTGGAAGACTGGATGGGAGGAGGATGAACTGGCCCTGCCTGCTCATAATAGTGAGTACAGGAGGCAGCGACCATAAGAAGGCAGAGTTCCTGCCCAGGGAGGTTGCTGCAGGAAGTAATCAACCAGTAGTGCTTTTCAAACTGTCGACAGACTACTTCATCCAGTCCATGTGCGGCCAAAAAAGCCTTTTCTAATGCCTTGTGTGATGAGTTTGCTTGATTCTTCTTAGAAAGGGTGTTGGCTATCCATCTGGAATTCTGCCAGAGAGCCAAAATATGGCTGACAGTGGTTGCCTTCAATATCTGGAGAGCACTCTACCTGGTTGGTGTGAGTTTAAACCAGTGGGCGTGGCGAGGTCATTGAGATTGCTTCAAGCTGAAGCACACATATTGCGAACTGGACCCAGTGCTGACCCATTTCTTGATGGGATGTGTTGACTCAGCCAGCCCGGTGTTCCCCTTGATTGTTCAGTGCTCTTTACTGGTGAGGTTTTCCCCAATTCCTTGAAGAAACCATCGTTAAACCCTGATGTCAAGTCAATTACTGTCCAATCTCCAACTAATTTTTTTTTGTAGTAATATATTTTTATGGTATTTCCAAGATACTACAGAGTATGAACACATCCATCCTAAGGTACATTCAAGTTATATCCATAGCAATAATCTATTATCCAAAGAAAATTCTCAACATATAGAAATGTCCACATGGTTCTTATAGACCTTGGGCATCTTCAGCTTGTAGTCCTCTATTATTTGGTTAAGATATTAATAAAGGAAAAGAAAGAAGAAAGAGAAGAAGAAAAAAGATTTGAAACAAGAATCAAATTATGCAATCTGTTACCCTTTCACAGTATATTACAAATCTTATGATCTCATACATCTGTCTGCCATGAATAAATTAATTACAAGAAAACAACAACTGTGTTATGTGTTTTTCTATTATAATCTATGTGCATATAATTTATGTTCCGTAACCTCCACCAAATATTGCAGCTCCTATTGGTGAGAGAAAGTAAGACCTGTGCCCAGCCCTACTAAACAGCTCTTCTCTTCTCTTTAAAGCATAATTGAGCCTTTTGTGGCCAGTATTGTCAGTACTAGATTCCTCCACATATGAGTAGTGGGACTGTACGACACCCAAGTGTTTAATATGATTTGTCTGCCAGAATCAGCAGCACTGGATGCATCTTGGGTATGGGGTCCATTCCTCTGTACCAACCGTCTCCATCCCCATCAGCAAGGCCAAGCGGGGTTACTCTGATCTCTATTCCCCATATTTGTAACTTCTTTGCTCACTTACTCCCAGTAATTCTTGATTATTTTGCAATCCCAAAAATAGTGGAGTCATGTACCTCCTTGGTTAGGCATCTACCACATTTAGGGATATCTGAGGTGAAACTTATGTACCATCCTGGGGATAGAATAGACAGTGCAGAAACTTAAATTGCACCTCTTCAAGTCTATTACAAATTGGGAGGCCCATATGTGATGAGATCAGTTGTTCCCAAGCCTCATCAAAATGGGAATCTGGATCCCGGACTCCCATCTCAATCTGACTCTATTTATTCCATCCCCAAAATTATCCCTGTCCAGTCTGGCCACCCTTCTTATCAGCCCCTTCTCATTTCTTTTGATGTCCAGTATTTCCCTATTTGTATTATTAAGCTGCCCTCATTGTTTCTTCCATAACTTTTGCACCATAGTGCCTGACCTGCATATACCTGAAAATATGTGAATTTGGGAGGTTCAGACTCTGCTTAATCATATCACATGGGTTAATCTCCTCTCCACTCCAGAGGTCCCCAATATGCCTTAACCCTCTGAGCTCCCACTTGGCAAATCCAGTGTCCTCAAGCCCAGGTAGGAAGCCAGGGTTTCTTGTATAGGAACCAATAGGGTGGTATCCCCAAAGCCCTCCTCTCCTTTTAATGCATCTCCAGGCATCCAAAACAGCTGTGACCTATGGGCTGGGACAGTACAAGCGGGCATAAGCCCTGTCCCCATCAGGTGCTAAATAGACTGTTAAGCGGGTTGGGCATTCCTCTTGTTCTAGGTCCAGCCTGGCAGGGGCCTCACCTTTATTACCCAACTGTGGATATACCTAAACTGAACTGCTAGGTAATATCCCTTTAAATCAGGAATCTAACCCCTTTCATTTTTGAGGCTTTGAGCTTATAGAGAGTCATCCTCACCTTTCTTCCCCTCCAGAGGAAATGGCTAAAACCTTTTCCAGTTTTTAATATTTTGAAGGTTAAAGGGCACCATCTGCATCATATATAATAACCTTGGCAAAATATTCATTTTATGAGGTTGAGTCTCCCCAGCCAAGAAATAGTGAGGCCCATCCACTACTCAGGTCATCTAGAATAGTCTTGATCAGTGGGGTGTAGTTCAGCTTATAAAGCGACTGTAAATTCTTGCCTACCTTAACTTCTAGATAAGTAATATGTTGTTCTGCTTGACACAGGCCCCAGGTGTTTTCCACTTCACCTCATTTTCCTTACCCAGGAAGAGGATCTCTGACTTGTGCAGATTTAGCTTATACCCAGAGAAAGTCACGAATGTGCTCACAATGTTTAGAAATGCTGGATCAGATTGCTCTGGTTTATTAAGTACAGCAGGAGATCATCTACTTATAGAGTAAACTATGTTGTTGGTTCCCCACACCCTTATTCCAGTAATGTCCTGGCTGTCTCTTATCTTACAGGCTAATGGTTCTATTGCCATGGCAAACATGAAGGGGAGGGAACATCCCTGTCCCGTGCCCCTGTACAAGTTAAACTCCTCAGTAGGTGCACCACTGATTAACACCCTTGCCTGTAGTTTATAGGAAAGCATTCTAACCAAGCTAATAAACCCATCCCTCACTCCAAATTGGCGAAGGACCTTGAAGAAAAGGCCATTCTAGTTTATCAAATGCCTTTCTGCATCCATACAAGTACACATGCCTTGGACAGATGTTTCATTCTACACCATACCGCATTTAGTAGCCTTCTCATATTATGGTAGGACATTTTGCCTGAATAAAACCAGTTTAGTTCAGGTGTATAATTTGAGGGAGATATTTTTCAAGCCTCATGGCAAGTACCATGGCAATTATTTTGCAATCACGGTTGAGGAGAGATATGAGCCTATAAGAGGAGCAATCCATACTATCCTTTCCAGGTTTCAGGAGCAGGCAGATGGTAGCCATTGTGCACGAGGCAGATAGCTCCTCCTTGCCTGTTCAGTGAGGTTGCATAGGGGTTCTGCCAGCAAATTCTTCATGGGTTTATAGTATTCAGTGCCATAGCCATCTGGCCCCTGCTTTTCCTGGTTTTAAAACTAGCGATTGCTTTTTAATTTCTGCTGTTCATTTGGGTGCTCCTAAAATAGTAGCCTGGGCATCATTAAGGGAAGGCAGTTGCATGCTATCTAGAAACTGCTTTATCTCCTCCTCCCCTGCATTCCCCTTATATAAATCTGCATAAAATTCTTTAAATATCCTACCAGTGTTGGTCTTGGTGTTGGTTAATTTATCCGTTTTGTTCTTTATCGTGACAATTTTCCCTGTGACCTGTCCTCCTTCATCAGATTAACCAGCAATGTTCCAGGTTTGTTCCCCCATTCACATATCTTTTGTCTGGCAAAATAAAATGTGTTTCTTTGCCTCACCTGTTAGTACATTATTAAGAGACTCTCTTGCTGATACAAGATGATGTCTATTCTCCTCTATATTATCCTGTAGTACCTTTGTCTCTAAACTTTTAATGGCCTGCTCCAAGGTATTAATCTTTTCCCTTCTCTCTCTTGATTTTTATAGTGTAACTCATTATAGCCCTCTCATAAAGGCCTTGCCAAATCATTCCCTTGGAGGTAACCTATTCTTTATTGGTATACCAATATTCCTCCCATTATGATTTTAGGTAGGTTTGGTTAGGTGATAAGTGGAGAATATCCATGATCCAGGGCCTCTCATTTTCCCTCCACCCTTAGGTTCAACTGGATCATAGCATGGTGGAAATCATAATTGGACTATAGTAGAGCTTTATTTACTTTAGCATATAAATGTTTAGTAATAAAAACATAGTCAAGCCTGGACCAGGAATCATGCAGTGGAGAGTAGAGGTATATTCCTTCGCACCAGGACTCATGGCCCTCAGCTGTCGATCAACTCCAGATCTTGTAAGCTCCTTGCCCACAGTTTGTTAGTTCTGGGTTGCTTATGACCTTTTCCTGAGCTATCCAAGGCCTTATCCATTATATAGTTAAAGCCCCCATAATTAGCCCCAGGAATTGCTCCTTATTAAGTATATTCAATAAATTCTGAAAAACATGGGGTCATAAATAGGAGGTGGACACACTCGCTATCGTGACCTCCTGTCCTCTTAACCCAACCACTCTGAAGTCATATCTTTCTTCTTTATTGTCCCAAACCACTCTGGTAACTTCTGGTGAGAAGTTTTTATTCAAAGAATTGCCACTCCCAGTTTATGCGATGAGTAGGGCGCTGCAAACAGGATCCTACAGACCACCCACCAGTTTACAGTGCTCCTTGGGAGTTAAGTGGGTCTCTTGTAGCATAACTACTTCGTGTATTTCTTCTCTTTAGGAGAGAGGGTATTGTGGATCTTTTGGTAGGTGTACTGAAACCCTTGACATTCCAGGAGATGAACATGACCTCTACCCTTTTACTAGCCATAGGTGGTGGATGGGCCTCCTGAATTAATATGCTTGTTATTCTGTCCCACCAACTGTGGCTTATACATACACATCTTCAATAAGACAAACTTAGAAAATGAGCTTTTTATTTGCTGGGCTCTGATTGGCTAGTACCCCTGCCAGGGGTACATTAACTTTCAATAGATATCCAGCAAATACAAAGTGCCACTAACTTACCCATCACCATCTAACATATCCCTTTTCTCTGCTTACTCATTGGGCAAAGATCTTTGTCAAATTCAAAATCTAGCCATTTTTACAGCTTAGTGGCGTTACTGTCCGAAATACATGATGTAACACTCTCACCCCAAGGCAGTTTCTTAAGCATTGTAGTCCACAGAACACTGTTTTTTAATTCCTAACTGTTTAATCCTGGCACACAGTTGAATTACTTTACTTACTTGAGCAGAGCCCTGCTCCTTCCTCCCCACCCGTCGCCAGTCGTCATTCACACAAACCGAGCCAGTAAAATGATCTGACTACCTGACTCGAGCAGTCTGTCAGGAATGCTTTGCATATTTAAAAAGCTTACATTTGTTCTTGCCAGTAAATGCTGTCCGTTCCACATCTCCATCTGTCCTCCCGAAGGCGTCTCACTTCGCACTTCTCGCCTGACATAACAGGACAAACAGCAGCTTTAATTTTGCTTGAAGCTTTCTTCCCTACCGTGCTACCGATGACAGTCTCACCCCACCTTAGTCTCTTAAAAAAACAATAGCCACATAATGACACACAATACTAGAATCTGCTCAAAAAAAAAAGGGACACAAGGCAACGACCTCTCAAGCAAGGATAAAGGCACATAAAATCAGGGCATGCAAAACAAAAGCACCCTCTGCTGCCAGCTATACCACTACACAGCTATACCACTACGGGGACTACTTTGCAACAAAACAATTTTTATTCATTTATTCCAGTTTTTAAGCACATTTGCACCACTTTTTAATTATTGTATAAAACATTTTACAAATAACCCATTTTCTAAGTGCAATAATACCCTCCAGGGTGGGTGGTATGGCAATACAAGACCTTCCAGGGCTATAAGGCCCTCCACCTGCAGCTCAGGCCTCATTACGCCCTGGGCATTCCAGTGTTGCCCAGTACCGCCCACCCTGTCAGGTATTATTGCTTGCATCAGACACAGATTGCCATAATAAACATTAACACACAAGAAACTATTGAACCTAAAACATAGGTTGGAACTTACATACAACCCCTGGAACCCCCTCCACACTTCCCTCCACCGTAAATTCTCAGACTCTCACATTTTGCCAGTTTTTCCCTGATAACCTCTCTGTATGGAACCAGTAGTCTGTATAGCTAGTTTGTTCTCAGTCCCAAATACCCTCCGTGCTTCCCTCCACCCCACCCCATTCCATCACAAATACCTTCAGCAGAGTCAAGAATACACATTGGTCACTGATCATCCTTTCCCAGGGCCCCTCCACCATAGCACACCAACATCAGTCCCCCGATTGGGAGGGGCACTTATTATAAGGGGTATGGCTATGAGCCTCCATCGTAAGCATACAATACAGTCACCTTTAGTGACCATTTCAGGAGGAGAATACCTCCTGCACTGCAGTTTCCTGCCCCAACAGAAATCTCCGTTTTCCCAGACCCATCCACCCTCAAGAGCTGCATCTGGTGTGCACTTACAGCCCACCCAAGGGTGGGCTCCGAGTTGACCCCTCTCCTAGACTCCGTTGGTCCCAGTGTTGGGACAATGAACTCCTTATCCTCGGGGACGTCAACCTCAACTGGGTAGGGGGTAGTGCGAAGCAATATGAGGCCCTACTTGCTAACTCTACTCTGACCCAACTAATCCAGGATACAACCAGGTGGTCAGCGAGCGGATCCCCGGTACCCTACTGGACTGGATCATGTCCAACTGTCCGGATAGAATCTCCTCAGCAGGTACACTGCGGATTCTATCTCTGACCACTCACCAGTCTACTGTGTTTGGAAAATCTCCCCTCAAGATCCCCCACAAAATCCTACGTCAGGAACTACTCCAGGTTTAACACCTGGGGTTCCTGGAAGACCTCGACTTACTGACTGGTCTGATGTGTTGGGGCCACTGACTCCTCAGTGGCTACCTCCTCCTTCATCACCATCTTGGGTTCCTGCAAGATAAGCGCCCCAAGGTCACCCGTGAGGGTAAGGGAATCCGCTACCCACTGGCTACATGCGAATCTCCTGGCCCAAATGCGGAGAGAGAGACAAGTGCTGGGCTCACTTCAAAAGATCCAGTGATCCCACCTCTCCAAACATACAGACACCTGAGAAACACCTGCAAAAGGCCATCAGGGCTGCAAAAGTGACTTCTGCAAGTCCGCTTCTCTGCTCTGCCAGCAATCCCAGGAGTTTCTGGAAGAACTTAAAATCTCTTGTTATGAATCCTCCCAATCTGGAGTATCCGACATGTATCAGCGGGGTCTCCTGCACGAACCCCATACCATTGCCAACTCCTAAATACCCATTTCACTGATCTCTCTGCCATCACGGCTCCCTCTCGCCTAACAAGAACTGGCCCCTCCCTTCCCCTCGGCTTGGTGGGAGGGTCTCCCCCGGGCAAGCGTTTAACCTCAGGGAAGTGACTGCACTGGACACCCAGGGCTCCTAGCCGGCCTCTCCCAGCACTCCAGTCCTGGCCCAGATAACCTTGAATCTAAGCTCATCAAGCTTGGCTGTTCACCTTGCCCATCCAGTAGCCCACATCTTCAATCTATCCCTTGAAGTGGTACCTTCCCGATATATGGAAAGAGGCAGGATTGTCCCAGTACTGAAACAAGGCAATCCCAAACTACGGATAACTACGCCCGATTGCCATCCTCTCATCCCTCAGTAAGCTCCTAGAAAAGGTGGTGGCGAACAGATCTCGGAGTACCTCCAGTCCCAGGAGCTGCTGTCCCGGCCCAGCACAGGTTTATAGGGTCACAGCACCACCACTGCCCTAATCTCGGTCACATCACTAGAATAAGATCAGCCATGGATCAGGGCAATCTCTCCGAGCCATGATTATTGACCTGTCCAAAGCCTTGACCTTGTTGACCACCGCGTTGCTTCGGCTCACAACTGTGGTCACTCGGTCTTTCCCACTCGCCATGAATTGGCTGGGCTACCTGCATGGCAGAACACAGGAACCAGTTTCAATAAAGTCCTCTCTGAGTCCCTTCAAGTGACCTCGGTGTCCCTCAGGGCTCGGTGTTGGGCCCTCTCCTCTTTTCCCTCTTTATCAACCAGCTACCGGTGACCTCCACCTGCAGTACCACCCTCTATGCCGATGACTTGGTGTCCTGGCTCACGCCCGAGGCGTTGCAACTCTCAACAAGGCCTTGTTCGATGCTTCTGCAAAGTTCAAACCTGGATCACCGAGAACAAACTGGTCCTGAATCTGAAAAAACTCAGGCCATGCTCTTTGGCTCCACAGCCAAACTCAAAACCTCATCGGCCGTGTTAAGATTTCCTGTCCGGCGGATCCCCCTCCCTGTAGTGAACTCTGCCAAATACCTAGGGTCACCTTGACCTCAACTCTGACATGGGTAGTCACCTCCTAAACATCTGTAGGGCAGTAAACTGTAAGCTGGGCCTGGCCTACAGGGCCAAGTTCAACCTCACACCTGCGGATAGACTAGCCCTGCCGAAGGTGTGCTCCTTCCCTCTCTCAGCTATGGGCTGCACCTATTCAGCTCGCTCCCCCAGACTCACCTGCTTGCGGTGGCACACGACATACAACAACATCTGTCGGCTTTGCCCTTGCTGTCCCCGCACTCACCCATCGCTGTGAGTTATACTTACAACCTCGGATGGCTCTCCCCAGCGAGGTACTCTGACTTCAGGGTGGGCTGCCCCACTGACAAGTGGCTGTGAACTGGCACCCCCGAGCTGGCCCTGCTCCTGCTGCCAACAGACACCACTACCACCACCTTGGGTCCCAGACCCTGGGGATGCTCAAGGTCCCCACGGCACCCTCATGGGAGGCCGGGGCGTTACCAGCGTTGCGCCGAGGCTCTGGAACAACCTTCCTGAGGCTGACCTGGTTGTCCTCCTCCCACCTGCGCTTCCGTAACTCCTCAGGGTTTCCTGAAACTAGCATCTGCGTGTGACTGTCCTAAGCCTCCCTAGAGCATTTCTACATCACAGTTGCTCTCCGGCATCAAAGCTTGCCTCCCTCTGATACTACCCGATAACTCCTGCTGCACTCTTGTCTCTTCCACTACACCAGGGCACCTGACCCAGGGCATACTGCCCATGCCATAGTTCCCTAGACATTGCCTTTCTAAATTGCCTCTTCACGTGAAATGTGTATATGCTTCCTGTTGTAAATCTGTATGTGACCCACTCTTCCGGGGTTTGTTAACCTCAGCAGTTATAAGTTGTATTATGACCATCCATACCCGGGACAATATTACTATCCCCACATGTTGTTAAGCTGTACTCACTACGCTACTGTAAATAATGTCTGTATCTCTATGTTGTACTCTCCGGTAGTTCCTGAAAATAGGCATATTACTTGTCTAGTGTACTTACCCGGTCAACAAAAAGCTAAAATAAATAAATAAATAAATATCATGGAGGTATAGCATTTCCTGTCTCAGTAGAAAGTCTAATACAGCATGCTCAAAAAGAAAAAGGGGCTGAAGTTACATAAGGTGGGACACACATAGGTGTATAGTTTCACAGCCGACAGAGGTGGCTGATTGGGATTCAGGCCTCGGGGAACAATAAGGAGGAGAGAAAACCTGCAGGCCCAAATTGATGTCAAAGTAGGAGACAGTATGGCGCAGCAGTTTAAGGCTCTGAGCTGCAAATCTGGAGACCTGGGTTTGAATCCCACAGCCCCCACTTGCATACTGTGTGACCCTGAGCAAGTCACTTAACTCTCGTGCTCCCAGGTTGCACCTGCAAACAAGCTTTCAGCTTAGTGTGTCTCACCTGGTAAAATAATTGGTAAAAAAAAAAAAAAGTAGGTAATGCACAGTTCCAGGGAACCAGATCAGCCATGTCATTTAACTGCATTATTCTTATCCCATTTGGCAATAAAGTCCTTCAGTTTGTCAGGCTCTCAGAAGGAGTAAAGTATCCTTCAGAGTGCACTCGAACTGTTGCAGGATAGCAATGAAGAATTCAATGCCACACTCTCTTAACATGTTCATTGAGGTATTGAAGAGCTGCCTTTTTTTTCTGTACATGTTGCAAGAGGTCTTGATGTATTCAGTTTGCCCCTCAAACATTTATATGTTTTAGGTTCAATAGTTTCTTGTGTGTTAATGTTTATTATGGCAATCTGTGTCTGATGCAGGCAATAATACCTGACAGGGTGGAGGTGCTGGGCAATACTGGACCACCCAAGGGAGGCTATCTAGAACGCTGACGCTGCAGGTGGAGGGCCTTATAGCCCCTGGAAGGTCTGAGTATTGCCCATAGGCAGCCATCACTTCTTGCCTATCCTGAAAATTATGCAGGCAGAAAATAATCTGCTATGGTGGCTGCCCCTCCGGGGATGCAGGGCTAATGCTCTGTGGGCCCACTTGATTTTCAGGCGACCATATTTGAGGACATGCCCAGCAGGCTGTGGAGGGTTACAGCACAGAACTCAAAACATTTCTTCCTCTTTACCCTCCAGCAATCCATGGATCCTTTGGTTACTCCGACTATTGTAATTCTCCTGGTAATCTCGACCTCGTGAAGGTCCTCAAGCTGTTTTTCCAAAGTTTCCATTTTATCAGGATTTGCTGCAAGTTGTCCTCTAGGTCTGAGACCACGTTGCTCTGCCTCTGAAATGCACTTTGCTTGGTTTCCCAGCTCAGAGGTAAGTGAAGCTTTTTGATTTGAATTTGTCCAAGCGCAGACTCAGTCCCTGAAGGACCTGCTCCATTACAGCCTGGCTCAGTACCGCTATCTCTGCAGATGACAATGAAATAGTCCCCAGCCTGCCTGTGTGCATTGCATCATTTAGGCCCATCATTTTATTCACTGATTTAGATGAATTTCTGGTCTGCTTTGCCCACAAGTAAATACTCATCCATGGTTGAGGAGGTATTCTGCAGTCGTATATTGATTTATAACACTCAATACTCTACTAAAAACAACTTTTAATTCTTTTAGAGCAGAGGTGGATGAATGCATCTGTTCTAGTCAGTGCTCATTAGCACCCAACGTTCCTTTTTAGGAAAGGTTGTTGAAAAGATTGTGATGCAACAGCTAGAGGAGCACCTATGACCTTTGATCTGTATGAGCCTCTCCAGTTGGGGTTTCATGTGAGGCATATCACTGAGACTGTTAGTTTGGTTGCACAATGACCTCCTCGGGCAAGGGATCAAGGAGGGGGTCAATATCAGTGCAGTGCAATTGCAGTGTCAGTGGCTCAGTAGGTAGCACACTCGCCTCTGAGGCCGGAGATCAGAAGGCTGTGGGTTCAGTTCCCACTTCTGGCACTTAGGTTAATATCCCAGTACTGACACTGTAGTGCAGCATGAGAGGGGTGCTGCACTTCTGAGGTGCCGTCTTTCAGATGAGACATTAAACCGAGGTCCCATCTGCCTGGATTGGTGGTAGTTCAGGTGGATGTTAAAGATCCCATGGCACTTATCGAGAAAGAAGGTAGGAATTTCCCAGTGTCCTGGCCAAATTTCCCTCATTCACTAAAAATACCACCAACAGCTTAATCTGGTTCAAGGTCAGATCGGCATTCATCTGTATCCCCCCTCCCCGGTCGTGCCTGAAAATAGGCAGGATTTGTCTAGTGCACTTACCCGGTCAACAAAAGCTAAAATAAAATAAATAAAATATTTATTCTTCATCTCTCCTCAGCATTTGATATGGTGGACCATAGTGTGTTAGCGATCTCCTGAGAAAGTACTGCAGACTCACCGGCACTGTCTGGTTTGAGTTCTACCTCATGAACAGGAGACAATGGGTGGTGATGGGAACTTCTCCTCCTCCTCGAGTCAAGTGTCCTGCAGGTTTCCTCAGGGTTTGGTCCTGTTGCTAGTGTTGTTCACCATATAAATGCTGCCCTGGGTGAGCTCATTAAGAACTACAACTTAGGTTTTCACTGCTATGCAGATGATACCCAGTTGTATCTTTCCTTTACCCCAGAACATCAAATGTAGTGGAGGTACTTAATACCTGCCTCACCAAGATCAGTGACTGGATGACCTCCAGCTGGTTGTGGCTGAACCCCAGTAAGATGTAGGTGTTGGTGGAGTCAGACAGAAGGCATGATAGGTTGGCCTCTGGGGCGGGAACAGGTTATTCCTGGGACCGACTCCATTGAATGCCTCCTCTAGGGTGTGTTATCTGGGTGTTATTCTTGATGATGGGCTGTCACTTGAATCTCAGGTGGCATCCATTGTCCATACCAGCTTCTATCATCTGAGGAATGTCACCAGGATCAAGACCCTCGTTCCACCTGAGGACCACCCACTTTGATATACACCTTTGTGACATCTAGGCATGACTATTGTAGTGCGCTCCTCTTCTGGGTCTGGGGGGCCCTCTGTCGGCTGCAGCTAGTGCAGAACCGGCCACTAGGGCTGTTGACTGGACAGCCTAACTATAGCCACATCACTATGGTGTTGTGTGACCTGCACTGGCTGCCGGTCAGGTGGAAGTTCTCTTCAAAGTGGGCTTGATCATCTTTAAGGCCATACAAAGTCTTGGCCCTGATCATCTTTCAGACCTTCTGATACCTGTCCACGATCTGCTCCCTCCACTCCTCCTCCTCCTCTAGAGGTCTCTAGCAGTTCTCAAGATGAGATTAAAACTGCCGGTGACACAGCATTTAGTGTCATACCATCCCATGGAACTCGCTTCCTCCATCTATTAGGGAGGCTGCTTCATTTGAGGCTTTCAAAGTCCACCTTAAGACCCACCTGTTTAGTCAGGCCTTCCCAGACAATCATGGAATGCCATCCAGTACTCAAGCAGGAACCAGCCAAGATAATTATAGTAGCACTCTGGTGGCCAAGGCAGATCTGGTCCCCATTTCTGTGAAATCTGGCAGGAGACCCCATTTCCACTCTCCCTCCAGCAAGGTCTTGTTTCCCAGAATGATAGCAAATTGCTGTATCCAGACTTCCAGTCCCTCCAGCTCCATATCAAGCTTATGCAGACATAGATCTCTCCTGGTTTGGAGTCTGTGCTGAGGTCTTGGCTGTCTTGCTTGGTAGTCAGGATCTTTTAGCAGGCACACCTACTCCCTGAAGTGGGCACTTTGCTATATGGAGTCAGATGGCATCCTTCACCTACCCAATACGAGTGTGCTAGACTGCCTCATGACTGTCTCAAATGGTTTACAGTACTCCTTGGAGAAGGTTCCCTTGTCAGACATTTGGATTTTCATGCCCTATCAGAAACAAGACAGTGGCCTAGCTGAATGCAGTCATCTGGTTCCTGAAGGTCCTCTTGCATGTAGCACCTCAAGTTCGCAAACTGGTCCCAGTTTGGGACATAACCAGTGCTGGAATCTCTGACTAAAGCCCGTTTAAGCCTGATTTTTCTATGAATGGAAGTATTAGTCTGGAAAGACTTCACTCCTTGTCTCTATTACATTGGCCAGCAGAGTGTCAAGCTAGAGGCCTTGGTTTATGAACCACGTTCTCTGGTGTTTCACAGAGACTGGTTGGCATTATATATTGACCCCACTCCTTGGATGTCCACAGAACCCTTTGGTACTATCTGGACCTTACAAACTGTGCCTATTCTTCTCAACTACTTGTTTCCTTTGAGTCTGGAAACATGGGTAGAACAATTTCCAAACAATGTATTTCCTAATGGATCTCCTGCATTGCGTTGTTCTAGAGGCAGATGGGCAGGGTCTGCAGGGTACTATTACTGCTCATGATACATGGAGTATGGCAGACTCTGTGACCTGCTTCCAATCAGTTTCAGCAGCTGATGTTCACAGGCCTGCCAGCTGGCAATTGAGCTATACTTTTACTAGGAATTACAGCTTGGAACTGATCTCCATAAGAAGGCAGGTTTCAACCTTGCTGTTTTACAAGACTTGCTCTCCTGATGTGCCAGTCTGCTGTTTTCTATGGCGTGGTTGGTGTTTGTATTGCTTTTAATTTTCTGATCTAGTATGGCTCTATGGAGACACTGTCAAAGAAGATAGAATCACTGTTTACCATTTACAATAGATCTTCATAAGGGTCTCCATAGGTTATAACCTTCCACCATCACCCCTTGATAAGGTTTACCTTTTCTTTTCTTTAAGCATCTTAGTTTGGCATTGCATAGTGAATCTACCACCCCTGCCCCATGCTACCACTTTCTCTGTGTTTGGCAGTGCTCACTGCATTTCTCCTGCTTCTCTGTGCATGACTGTTGGATGTTTAGAACTCAAGTTCAGTGATGACAGGAAATGAAAGTATTTGGGGGGGTCACCTGTAAAGTTGTAGGAAATACAGATGGACACAACAAGCATTTTTGGTGCAACCCACTTTTTCCTTAGGATGTTTTATTTTTCTCCTTAAACAATAGTTTTTGCACCATAGAAAATAAAATAAAACCATCAAAACAGTTAAAAAGCTTATAAATAACTTTTACAATTTTCTCCATAGTGCAGCACTGGACTCTCCTAGTCGTTCACTTACAGTACACTTAATCAGAAGACAGTGACCCTATCTGCCTTCTGTTAGCTCAAGTTAGTCCTTATGTATCCACCCACCTGGGTCAGGTCACCAAGCATCATCACATTTACAAACATTTTATTTAGCCCTTCTTTTATTTATTTAACAGGCTACAAAGACTTGCGTACACTTTTACAATCAGGAGCAGCTTTTGGACTTTAAAGAGAACGTTCCCAGAGTGAACTACATCCTTGGCAAGGTGGTAAACTTTCCACTAGCTAGTGAGTGATAGTTTGTTAATTATAAAAAGGGGCCACAAGGGGCCACTGTTCTCCTATAGACAAGTTTCATTCGTTCCCCAGCTTCAGGTAAGAGCAGACTTATTTGTCTTTACTAATTCAAGAAATTATTGAATTCTTTTAGTACATTAGTCAAAGCATATTATTGTGGTTCTCAAAGGATTTTAGGTTTCCTTTCCTCCTTTCAGTATTATAGCCTTCTATTTCTTTCATTAGGTTTGTTTATGCTTGGTTTTTAAATTACAGAAATTTCACATCCTTTATTTAATATGCATTCTGAAGTAGAATACCACTTTGCTATTTTATCATGCTGGCTTTTCCCTTAGCGCATAGCCAGAAGTGTGTTTCTGGGCATTTCCTTCAATTTACAGGATAAGACTATGCACTCATGGCTGAAATGTCAAGCCAACGACTGAAATGTCAAGCCATCAGCTGACACTTTCACTGACTTCTGAGAAAGTTTCTACCCTCTTGTAGTTCAGAGTTTCCACAGGAACATACCTAATACTCTCACTATACCTTGCACTAATCCTGGTGCAGCAAGTATAAGGGTTACTTTATTTGTTTTCTTTATTCAGGTCATGAAAATAAGGGCGTGCCTGTACCGCAACCACAAGTATACAAAACAGTTTGGACCTGCTTGGTTCTGGGCTGGCATGCCCGTAAGATATTTTGGCATGATGGTTTTGACTTGCTTAATTTTGAGCTATGGACAGTGTAGAATGTCACTAGGAGAGGAAAAATACTATCTTACTAACCATTTTCATTCTGATTTTCTTTAAATATTTAAACATGCTATATTCACTCATAAATAGTGGCAACAGAGACACAAAATAAAACAGAAAAGGGCTGCCGCTTTGCTATACACATCACTATACTGCCTTTTATTGTATATCATTCTGCGCTTCTGCAAGGATACATTGTAAACCTTGTTCGATAGGGTTCTTTACTTTATATTGATTATGTCTTTTATTCTGGCTAAATAGTCAGCCACTCTGTATAGCTAAAACTACTATACTGTCCCATTTTGTCTGGGAGCTCAAGGTCACTTGCAGTTGACATCCATAAGGATGGACCCATGGAAGGAAGAGAAAGAAAAGTTAGAGAAGCACCAAGGGTTGTCTGGGTGGCCTACCTCCATACAGAAAAAATGATAGCCTTATTAGGTGGTAATATAGAAAGGCTGCAACCTAAAATAATAAAGGGTCCTACTACAGCGCAGGGATATACCCTGTCACACCAGCTATGTTATATGGCCACCATTATGCCCTAAAGATGTGTGCCCAGGCATGTCAACATGGGTGGTTGCACAATGCAAAACTTTCAGCAAGGTCCTGATACCAACACCTCACAGTCTAGTCGATTATGACTCTTTAAGAAGATCTGCTGTTACTGGTAATAATAAACCCCTCCTTGTAATGATACTTTGTGGCTAGCATTTCCATCACAACCACCAAATCCATCTGTGATCTTTCATTCAGGTGGGTGATGGAGTGGGGAAGATCGCTACCATTCTATGTCAGTACTAGCACAGTGTGGAGCCATGCTCACAATGTTACAGATGCTGTCTCTAATAGTGGAAGGTACAAATATACAAAATCATAGAGGAGAGGCGTTAATAGAGCTGGAAAAAGAAAATATCACCTACAAATGCTGCACAAGTACCATTTCTGTAAACACAAGGAGCAAGTATAAGTGCAAGCTGGCCATATTATCCCGACCACATGGATTTGTGTGACTAAGAGACACTTGTTTAGGGACCTTTATTTTACTCTATATTTGTCTACTGCCTGCATTTAAAAATTTAAACTTGTTTTTAACATAGAGTGGGGAATACTTGGGGGTTATTAATTATATTTTACTCTGCCATGGTACTACCTGCTTTCTAAAAAGGTGAACATGGGAGATAGCTGCAGTTGTAGTTTACTCTGTGTCGCCTTACTGCCTGCATGTTGAAATTATAAACTTTTGACTTAGGGCAGTCTCAGCATTTGTATTAAACTCTAATGTCAGGCTCCTATCTACCTTTTAAAATGTGAAACTTGTTTTTTAACAGACAGCGGTAGCTGCAGTTTTGTTTCTCTCTATCTGGCTCTAGCTACTGCCAGGATTTCAAAATGTGACTTTGCATTTTCTCATGATGGTGAGAATTTGTCATCTGGATCTGTTTGACTTCCTAATAATCTTTTGTCCTGTTTGGTTACTGCTTTTGGTTAGTATAACCCTTCTGTCATGTTTTAGTACTTGTTGACATACCCCCTATGACCACGTTCTGACAAATGAGGAGCCATAACAAGGTAAGGGAGGGATGAAAATGCTGGAGAGAGTACACAGAAAGGTCACCAAAAGAGTAAGAAATATGAGAATGAATCCTATGAAGACAGGATGCTAGAGCTGGGCCTATATTCTCTTAAATACAGAAGGAAAAGAGCAGACATGTGCATGGTATGTAGTGCATTGAGAAATGAAGACACATGGGAATGCACTGGCCTCACAAAACAACAGAACAATATGTCAACTAGGTCACACTGTCACAAACCAAAGGGCAGATTACAAGAATGACTGAAATATGGGGTGGTTTAATCAAATGGTTGTAAACCCACAGAACAACATTCCAAAAGCACAGTAAACAGTAAAAATATGGAGACATTCAAGCATTCATTAGAGCGGATATGAAGGGCAAACAAATGCAGGTATGCCCGTTAACAGTGGTGAGTAGCTACAGGTATATGACCTCCTAACTCATAAACATCTATGAATAATTGGTTAGACTCATTCTATAAATATTATCAATAAAAACAAGAAATGTAAATGTTACAGACAGAATCATTTAGTCCAAAGTATTTTTATTTTGGGAATGTTTTAAAATCATATTCTTGTGGTTAAAACTAGACAATGTTGTTGCAGCTCACAGAAAGGTTAAGGAAAACATCTTACAAATTTGTTATTTTGTTGTAAGAAAATAATAATAAAATACTTATTTTTAGTCAGCAGAAGCTTTGAGAGTCTGAGCCAGCAATCATCGCTTGGAAGAGCCAGCTATGTTACACAACGAGGAGCTGCATCTGTATCCTCAGTGGTGCAAGACTTTTAATGTCAACCATCATCTTATCTCTGTACAATATCAGATTCATGAAAGCGAAAAGGAAATATAAATGTTCTGAATGTGACAAGAGTTTTACAGCACAGAAAACCTCAAAATACATCAGCGAATTCATACAGGGAGAAACCATATAAATGTGCTGAATGTAACAAGAGTTTTGCCAGAAACCAACCTAATAAAGCATAAGCGGGTTCACACAGGGAGAAACATATACATGTGCTGTGTGTAACAAGAGTTTTACAAATCAGGAAAACTTTATAACCCATCAGCGTATTCACACAGGGAGAAACCATATAAATGTGCTGAATGTAACAAGAGTTTTGTTGGGAAACATTATCTGACAAGACATCAGCGGGTTCACACAGGAGAGAAACCATATAACTGTGTTGAATGTAGCAAGACATTTGCCAAAAACAGACCTAATAAATCACCATGGGATTCACAGGAGAGAAAACCGCATATTTGTCCTCAATGTAACAAGGCTTTTATACAGTATGGTAGCCTTATAAGTCATCTACAATTCACACAGGGAGAAACCATATAAATGTAGTAGATGTAACAAGAGGTTTGCCCTGAAAGAACCCTAATAAAACATCAGTGGGTTCACACAGGAGAGAAACCATATAAATGTGCTGAATGTAATAAAAGTTTTACATCACAGCAAAACTCATAACCCATCGGCGAATTCACACACAGGAGAGACCATATAAATGTACTGCATGTAATAAGAGTTTTGCTGATAAGAGTAATCTGATAAAACATCAGCAGGTTCACATAGAGGTGAAACCATATAAATGTGCTCAATGTAACAAAACTTTTAAAAGCGCACAGCAGCCTCATAACCCATCAAATTCACACACAGGATGAGGCCATATACATGTGATGAATGTAATAAGAAGTTTACTCACAAAAATACCTAAGAAATCATCAGTGGATTCACAAGGGAAGAAACTATATAAATGTACTGAATGTAACAAGATTTTACATCACAGCATAACCTAATAAGACATCAACGAGTTCACACAGGGATGAGCCATATACATGTGATGAATGTAATAAGAAGTTTACCCAGAAACAGTACCTAATAAATCATCAAGCGGGTTCACGGGAGAAAACCATATAAATGTGCTCAATGTAACAAGAGTTTTACATTACAGAATACACTCACAAGTCATAAGTTGATTCCACAGGTGAGAGACTATATAAATGCGCTGAATGTAAAAAGAGGTTTGCTAGGAAAATAGATCTGACTAGACATCAAGCGAATTCATACAGGGAGAGACCATATAAATGTACTGAATGTAACAAGACTTTGCACAACAGGTAGCTTAACAGTTCATCAAAATTCATACAGGGAGAAGCCATATAAATGTGCTAATTGTAACAAGAGCTTTACACAACAGAGTAAGCTTGTAAGACATCAAGCCAATTCACACAGGGAAAACCATATAAATGTGCTCAGTGTGACAAGAAGTTTGCCCAGAAAGAGCTCCTAATAAAACATCAGTGGGTTCACACAGGAAGAAACAAACATTTGAAAGAACAACTACAAATTGTTAAGACCTTTCTGATGACATACGGATGATGTTGTACTAGATAAATGTGCCAAAGCAACATTTGTAGCAGGAAAGTTAACTTCGTAAAGAAAACGTGAATCTGGCGGAGGTTTGTGACATGAAATAACTTGAGCAAGAGGAGTGTATAAATACCTGGGAATAGATGAATGAGCAACAGCACAGCATGAACAAATGAGAGTAAAAGTAAGCAAGGAATATTTTAGAAGGTTAAAGCTAATTTTGAAAACTGCTTTGACAACACGAAATAAAGTGCAGCTATAAATCAACTCACCCTTCCAGTGATATCATTAGCTTTGGTGTGATAGACTGGCCACAGAAAGTGTTGAACCAGCTAGATATAAAACAAGAAAAATATTTATTGCTCACCAATTAATATACAAAATCAGTGCATGCCAAGATTATACATCCCAAGGGCAGAGGAGGCATGGGCCTCTTGAGATTGATTACACATATAGATCCACAATAGTGGGGCTACATACATACATACTGACATCCTTGGACCCAAATATAGCCAAGGTCTTGCATCATGAAGAAAAATAAGCCTAAAATGACTTCCTCATCAAATTAGGAGAAGCCTTCAGAAGGGTAGCAGAGATTGATGTCAATCCAAAAGTAGATAAGGAATTGTCAGCAACAGAAAATGCAAAGAATCAGAAAAAGGAGTATAAGGATAAAGACCAACAGAAAAGAAAAACAATTGGAAAGTCCATAATTATAGTGGAAAATACAGGGAGCTACTGGAGCAACCACAGGTCAATTAAGCCCTGACCCATGAGTGGTTAAAAGAGGTAGAATTTAGGCCATGAGATGAGAGACTAATAATGGCAGCCCAAGATAGTGGGCTACGCACAAGATGGTTCACAAAATCCATGAAAAAACAGAAGAAACAGATAAGTGCAGGTTCTGTAGTACAGAATTAGAAACAGTTGCACATCTAGGTGGCTGGATGTGAAGTACTCATGGCAGAAGGCCTGTATACTGAAAAGACACAACAATGTAGCAAGAGTGATCCACTCGAAACTGTGCAAACACTATAACATACAGGTAGCAGAGAGACACTGGAAACATGAACCACAAAGAATCACAGAGAATGAAGAAGTAATGATCACATGGGATCACCCAATACCAACAGCCAAAAAGTGGAAGCAAGAAAACCCGATATTGCAATACAAGAAAAGAGAACAAAGGTAGCATTACTGATTGAAATAGCCACCCTAGTGACTACAGTGTGCTGCGACAGAGAGACACAAAATCATGAAATACCAAGATCTGCAGTCAGAAACTAAACTGATGTGGAATAAGGACACACAGATTGTTCCAGTAGTGCTTGGAGCAATGGGACTAATCAAAAGAACTTTCAGGCACATTTAAATATACTACCAATATTGTGACACCTTATGAACTTCAAAAGGAAGCCATTTTGGGATGCTATAGCGATGAAAAGAGCGCTTCTCAGCAAACATCAAAAGATTAATACAGTACTAATTTCTTGAGTTTTGAATATGCCCTGGCTAAAGAATGGGGTCCATTCTTGCCACGGTATTAGAAATCCCTAAACATTTGGAGACACTAACTGGGAAGAAACCATCTAGATGTGCTAAATGTAACAAGATTTTAATTTTTTCATGGTCCAGCAGTGGCAGCAGAGGCCAGCAAACCACAAAAATTAAAAATTGACAGTTCAGCCAGAAGACTGGAAACTGTTAAGTGGACTTTATGAGGACAAACTAGAAATTATGTACTGTTACTACTATGCAATGCACCCTGAATTTCCAGTGAGAGACTATAGCCTGAGACTATGCAGTAAACTATAGAAAGAGAAATAGTTGCCACAAACAAATTGAACAGTGTGACAGATGATGTCAACCTTAGATCTCTAAAAGGACAAATAAAACAAAAAGTATGTAGATAACATTAGCTTGGACAGGCGGTGAAGTAGTACTAAGGAGAAGAAGGATCAGAGGTTTTCAAAGCTGAAAAAGCAGATGCATGGGACCAAGCAAAGAAAGGGACCTGATATGGTGCAGCTTGTATGCAGAAAAAAGCGGCTCCTACCAGCATGGAAACAAAAACTACAGATATACTGTATTTGAACAGATATATAGACAAAACATCCAGATATAACAAACATCACAAAGAAAAGGATAACCTTTAGAAGTGGAATATAATGAAAAATACACAGTTTAGTGATCTAGAAAGCAACAAATCAAAATAGAAGTCCTTGATCAGTTAAGGAAAGAAGGATTTGAGTGGGACTCAACTTCACCAGTATCCTCTGGTACAACACACAGCAGACAACTGTTCAGCAAATTCAGTCACATGAAACAGAACAAGACACACTCACAAAGATATTCAACAAAGTGAACACCAAATGCTGTGTTTCAATAAAACAATTGAAGTCTCAATTCAACCCATACAGAACAAAGAGCAGGAAATGCCAGCTATAGAAACAACCCTTAGTCATGAAGAAAAACAGAGAGAAGACCAGCTGAATTTAATAAAATGGGTAAATATATTAAAACACATCAAAGGAAAGATTACGAAAACTACACATGACACATACAAGGAACAAATAAAACAGATAAACAAGGTTACTGGAATCATTCAGAGGATCCATATGATATCAGTGAGATAAACAGAATACATTATTGTGTAGCCAGTCTAATAACAAATAGAGCAGTGCCACAAAAGCAAGGAATGAAGAACAAAAAGAATGGAAAATGCAGTATATCACCATGGAAAAAGTGGATAGAGAGATAATTATGGCGCTAAGATCAAAAGTATCACTGCAGGACGAGTTGAGAAATGGTAATAGATCAATGAGAATCATCAGGAAAGTGGATGAAATCAAAGCAAAACACTGTATTAAAACAGATCAAGACCTAAATTTTACCATCTCAAATAAACTCAGGATCTCTGTTCAAGCGAGAAGTATAGGAGATACATAGAAAGGAACAAAGAAAAAACCCCCAAAACAGATGGTTTAGAAGACCCAAAGAAATGTTATAGTGAGCTGGAAGAAAACAAAGTAACAACAGAACTGGAAAAGAAAGAAATTGAGGAATTCTGGAGCAGCATAAATAGAAGCCAGCTGAACATAATAGGGATGCAAAGTGGATACAGGAGTAAAAGACAACATAGGAAATAGCACTACCGGGGATATGGGTGGCCTGATGTAACAGCTAAGGAGACAGACAAGGATAAATAAGGCCCTCAACTGGAAACCCCAGGTCCAGATAAAATAGCAACTTCTGGCAAAATGTACTGACATCTCTATACCATGATTTAGCCACCTGTAAACATGATCTATACACATATCCTGAGTTGACACCCATCTGGCTAACAACAGGAAATACCACACTTCTCATTAAATCTGAGCCTGTGAGTCTCCACAAGAACTATCACTCAATAACCTGTTTGACAACAGCATATAAACTATACACTGGAATCGATACATACAGAATCTATAATCATTTAGATTGCAATAAGCTCATGGCAATAGATCAAAAGCGCAATAAAAGAAAATCATATGATACAAAGGACCATCTCCTGCTGAACAAAGCCATAATGGAGAGCTGCAAAAATGCGAAACCTTAGTGTAGCATGGATTGACTACAAAAAAGCATTTGATAGCATCCCACACCCCTGGATCATGGAGTGTCTAAAGAACTACAAGATACATTCCACACTGATAAACTTCATCACAACCACTATGAGAAAGTGGCAAACTGCCCTGCAATTAAACCACAAGAAGGTCAAATGATCCTCACAAATATAAGCATCCAACGAGGGATATTTCAAGGGACTCCTTGTCACCACTTCTGTTTTCCTTGCTCTCAATCCGTTCAGTTGTCTAATCAACAAACTAGGCTATGGATACAGCTTGAACCCCAGTAACCAAAACAATCAATAGCTAACATCTCATCTTCTTTTGTAGATGACCTAAAGCTGTATAGTTCATCTGACAAGCCTACAAAGCACAACTAACAAATCATTAATATCTTCTAGTGGTAGGTAAAGTGGCGAAATTAGCTCCATGAAGTGATTCCTAGAGTAACACGGAATCCACAAAATACTCTGCAATGCGAGCAGAGTATTTCACATTATACGAGGGACGCGAAGTCCATTGAAAAAATGACTTTGCATTATTCCACCTTCCACAAACCACTTCTCCACCAGTTTAAAGCGAGTACATTGAAATCAATGTACTTTGCATTGTTCTGAACTCAAGGTGAATTTTTCAGTGCTTAATGGGATTGCAGGTCACATGGGATCTAGATTGTTTTGCACAGCCTCAGTTCTATATAGCGTATGTGTGTGTGTAGTGGAAAATGGTGACAGTGTCCTCTCAGAGCTCTCGATTCAAATTCACTAAAGCTGTTAAAAAGTCTTTCTGTGCTTTTTTCCTCAAAATTTAGTGTGTCGATTTGTAGTAAACCCTCATGTGCTCATATCAAGTGTTTATTGTTTATGTATGGATTTTGACTGTTAATTTAGAACAGTCAGTCTGTGTACTTGAAGTATGCTTTGGGAGGCGTATCTGTGGTGTAGGTATATTAACTGGGATAAAAGGCAGTCTTTCTGTTTTGGTTATATTTTTTCTTGGATAACTGTTAATGTTCACACAGTGATATTTTCAGTAATTCTTGAAATTTTTGCTGATTGTTGTGGTGTAGCAGTGCATAATTTCAGTTTGTTTAAAACATTGGGTTATATTGCTAAAGGTTTTCAATTTGCTACACATTATTTGCCGTGAGTGAGTGTGTGTGTGATGCGTGCCATTAAATCAGGTGCCTTTTATTGTGCCACAGGTAATTGCAGCAGTGTGAACCTACTGTCCAATGCACCTGCATGAATTTTATACTGCTTTGTGGTATCTTTACTGGTAGTGGTTATTACTGCTGTGCACTACCCCCAACTGGCAAAGGTATTCTTTTCCAGATTTGGATTTGTGGCTTGTGAGCACTGGTTAGGTGTTTTGTGCATTTGTGTCTGCATCTTTTGAGTGTGCAGCACAGTTTAATCTGTCTATACATTTGCAGTACACGTTAATTCTGGGAGACTTTTTTTTTTGTAATGCTCTCATTTTACTTTGTCAGCACTGGAGAATTTTCTGGACATAAGACAGTAGCATTTTGGGATGCACATTAATTGTGGTGACTGTATGTGACCACTGCATGCATAATGAAGTGCACCATTAATTCTGGGAGATTTGCATTTTTGTTACCCTCTCATTTAGCTTCATCAGCACTGGGTAATTCTCCAGGCATAAAGTAGCATTTGTGGGTGAAAATTAATTCTGATAACTGTGTGTGACCAATGTGCACATCACTGAGTGTGCCATTAATTCTGGAGACCTTGCATTTCTTGTTATGCTTTCATTTCACTTCATCAGCACTGGGAATTTTTGGACACAAGACAGTATTTTAGGGATGCACATTAATTTTGGTGACTGTGTGTGACTACTGCACACATAACTTCTAGTGTGCTATTAATTTTGGGAGACTGCATTTCTTGTGCTCTCATTACACTTCATCAGCATTGGGGAGTTTTCTGGACACAAGACATGAGCGTTTTAGGGATGCACATTAAATCTGGTGACTGTGTGAAAGGGCTGCCAATATTGTTGTCACTTCTCCTTACTTTGTGTTATGGTGGAATGACAACATGAAGTAATAATCACAAGGCAAAGTGAGCCTTTGCATTGGTCACTTTACGTAGTGGAGTGACAATGCTGAGTGTCCACTTTGAGGGGACTTCACGGTGGAGTTTAAATTTACTGCATCTCTACTGATGATATATTTGACACTTGGCCTGAGACAAATGTACCAAAGCAACATTTATAGCAGAAAAGTTACATCATTAAGAAAACATTAACCTGATGGAAGGTGTGACATAAAAGAACTTGAGCAAGAGGGTGTATAAATACCTGGGAATAGAGGAAGAACAACAACTGAACATGTACAAATGAGAGCAAAAATAAGCAAGGAATATTTTAGAAGGTTAAAGCTCATACTGAAACTGCTCTGACACCATGAAATAAAATGCAAGCTATAAACCAACTCACCCTTCCAATGATATCATACAGATTTGGTGTGATAGACTGACCACAGAAAATATTGAACCAGCTAGAAATAAAAACAAGAAAACTGCTTCATGCTTACCAGTTAATATACAACAACCAGTGCATGCCAAGATTATACATCCCAAGGTCAGAGGGAGGCATGGCCCTCCCTGAGATTGATTACACATACAGATCCACAATAGTGGGCTACATGCATACCTACTGACATCTTTGGACCCAAATATAGTCAAGGTCTTGCATCATGAAGAAAATAAACCTAAGATGAGTTCACTCATCAAATTAGAAAAACGTCTTCAGGAGGCTAGCAGAGATGGATGTTAATCCACTAGTAGATAAGCCTATCTGCCTGTAGCACCTGCAACTGTCTTCCTTAAACAGCCTTTCATCTATTCTTAATGCTGCCAACAACTCCTCCTACATAGCACTTACTCTACCTTCCTGCTTCCCCAACACCCACCCTTTTCTTTTTTGGTTCGACTCTTGCACTTCTCACTGTGTTGTGACAATGTCTGTGGCTGTTCTTTCCCTTTCCTCCCCTCCAAGTTTTTCCCTCTCTCCCACTGTCAGTGACCAGTGTGGTAGTTTAACTCAAATGTCCTAACATTATTCCTGTAGCCTTTTGACAACCTGTTATCCTGATTTGTTACTGAATGTTTATGCCTGTTTTTGCACTGTACCTCAATTGACATGGAACCTTTGTAAAAGAGCCTTGGCTCAAAGGTACTTGTAATCCTAGAATCAAATAAATAAAAAAAATAAAGATAAGAAACAACGAACAACAGAAAATGCAAAGAATCAGAAAAAGGAGTATAAGGACAAAGATGAACAGAAAAGGAAAAACAATTGGAAAGCCCATAATTATAGTGGAAAATACAGGGAGCTACTGGAACAACCACAGGTTGATCACACACTGACTCATGAGTGGTTAAAAGAGGTGAATTTAGGTCACGAGATGAGAGCTTGATAATGGCAGCCCAAGATAGTGGACTATGCACAGCATGGTTCACAAAATCCATAGAAAGAAACAGATAAGAGCAGGTTCTGTAGTACAGAATTAGAAACAGTTGTGCATCTCTTGGCTGCCTGTGCAGTACTCATTGCAGAAAGCTTGTATACAAAAGACACAACAGCATAGCAAGACTGATCCATTGGAAACTGTGCAGACACTGTGACATACAGGTTGCAGAGAAACACTGGAAGCATGAACCACAAATAATCACGGAGAATGAAGAAGTAATGATCACATGGGATCACCCAATATCAACAGCCAAGAAAGTGGAAGTAAGAAAACCAGATATTGTAATACAAGAAAAATGAACAAGGGTAGCATTGCTGATTGAAATAGCCACCCTAGTGACTACAGTGTCCTGCATATAGAGAGACACAAAATCATGAAATACCAAGATATGCAATCAGAAAACAAACTAATGTGGAATAAGGACGCATAGATTGTTCCAATAATGCTTGGAGCAACAAGATTAATCAAAAGAACTTTCAGGCACATTTATATATACTACCAATACATGTGACACCTTATGAATTTCAAAGGAAGCCATTTTGAGGATGTTGTGCATGCTGAGAAGAGTGCTCCTCAGCAAACATCAAAGACTAATACAGTACTGATTTCTTGAGTGTTTAATATGCCCTGGCTAAAGAATGGGACCATTCTCATTACAGTATCAGAAATCCCTAAAGATATGGAGACACTAACCCTGGGAGAGACCATATATATGTGCTGAATGTATGTATCAAGACTTTTACACAACAGAGTAGCTTAACAACTCATCAGTGAATTTACACAAGGGAGAAACCATATAAATGTGCTGAATGTGACAAAGCGTGCCCAAAGAGCTCCCAATAAAGCATCGATGGGTTCACAGGTGCAAGAAACCATATAAATGTGCTAAATGTAACAAGATTTTACATCACAATACAACCTCATATGATATCAGCAAATTCACCAGAAATCACTGAACATTTGAAGACACTAGCCCCAAGGGAGAGACCATACAAATTTACTGAATATAGAAAGACTTTTACACAGCAGAGTAGCTTCACTAACCCATTAGTGCAGTTGCATGGTGGGAGACCATATACATATGCTGAATATAATAAGACTAATAGAGGACATGCCAATAATAACCACATAATGCATGGGAGAGATCATATAAATGTGCTGAATGTAATGAAAGTTTTGGACTGAAGGGTTCAGATTGTGGGGCATGTAAATGTAGTCAGTGTGACACAAGGTTTGCACAGAAGTGTAAACTGATAAATCAGTGAAGACACAGAGGAGACAGTATAAATGTGATTTATAAAATGGGGTATAAAAATGACTAAATTGAACAATTTCCTTGGTTAAAACACAGCAACTGACCATTGGTTATTTACCTAGAAACTGCACTGTTCATAACCAACCTACCCTAATATACCTGCTGACATCCTAACTGAAGGAAAATAAATATTTTTTCCATTGAAATACAGTTTTCTGGGCTGGCTCAGTGGCGCAGAGGGCTGAGGCACTGGTGCCTTACCTTGGACCAAGCTGGCGACCGGGTTTGAAAATGGACTCAGGAGCCAGGCTCAGCAGGAAGGAGAGATTGAGCATCCATATGGTTTGGTCTCCTGTCCTGGGGTGGGTAGTGGGATCGCATCACTCTGCAGTGGCCCCCAGTGGAGACTGTGAGCACTGCAGGAGCATTGCAACAGAGGATGTGCCAAGAAAAACAGACACAAAACACTCAGGATTGGCCAGATGATAGCAACCAGCCTACCCGATGCCCCCAAAGGTCCTCCGTGAAAACTCAATCCACCTCAGCAGCACCCTGGGACCAAGAGAAAGAGTGTGCTGGGTGATCCCAATAGTGTCTTCCCCTTGGAGGAGAGGGATCCACCTGGCAAGGGTTATGCTGGGCTACCTCGAGGTCAGGCTGCAAATATGAGGAAAGGAGGGCTTACGGTGGAGGAGTAGTAGGGGTCGTTGGAGACCATGGCTGCCCAAAGGAGTGAAGGGTCCTAGACACGAGGGGGTGAAAAAGAAATGATGCAGAAAAATGCAGTTTTCTCACTTTTTATTATTTGGTAACTGGGTAAGGCCCACTAGGTGCAAGTACCTGTTTTCAAACCCCAGGAAATCTTACTGTATTCTGACTTATGCAGTATGGTCTCACCATAGGGTGCCCGGAGCCAAAATTGTCAATAGAACCTATGCAAATGATAGAATGCTAGGCTCAAGTGTGGTTTTCAAATCACTATCCCTGGTAAACAACTGTAAACTGTCAGATTCTTACTCTGCCTGCCTCAGTAAGCCGCCTCTGGAGAGCTCTCCTTCATAGCTTGAAGAAACTTCATTTTGTTTATTCACTATTAAACTTTCTTTTATTGGTATTTCTTTCACTATTCTTGGCTTTTGGGTAGTAATTGTTTAGATTTTTAGTCAGGAAGGGTAAGTAGTTGTTTTCCTCTGGTTCTTTAACGAGGATAACCAACAGTCTCCTATTACTTTTGAATTATAAAGTTTAAATTTTCTATTCTACTCAGTATAGTCAGTTTAGTCTGTTAATGAATTTAACTGGGGTAACTCCTGGTTTGTGATTTAAATTTAACGGGGTAACTCCTGGCTTATTATTTGAATTTTCAGAGTAATTCCTGGTTTTGTGGCGGTTCCCTTAACAGACAAAAATGTACTTCTCGTGTAGTCTTCTGGTTATTCACAGAAAACCAAAAATAGTAAGTAAGTAAATAAAGTTTATTTATAAGTGCTTTTCAAAAACCAAGCGCTGTACAATAATAACATTAAATAATAAATTAATGATAAAATCAATCTTTAAAGCTTTTAAAAACAAAAGGTGTTTAGATCAGATTTAAAACTCTCGATGGTCAGGCAACCTCGTATCCAGCGGTGAGAGAATTCCACAGGGTGGGGGCAGTGTAAGAAAATGCACGTGCCCCAGATGCCTTTAAAGAACCCTGGGAATCTCTAGCAATCCCTCATCAGCAGATCGAGTGGCGAGAGGGACAGTGAAATAAGAGATCTTGCAGATTCCATTGTTCCTGTTCATGTAGGGCCTTATAGGTCAGTAACCCGGACCTTAAAGGTGATCCGCCACTGAACCGGCAGCCAGTACAGTCCGCACAGCACAGGTGTACATGACTGTTTCTAGATGTCCCAGTCAAAAGCCTGGCCACTGCATTCTGCACTAGCTGCAGGCGGCAGATATCAACCCTTGGTAGCCCTAGGTACAAGGCATTGCAGTAATCAAGGTGAGAGGTCACAAAGGCATGGACCAAGGTAGAAAGGTCAGCCAGAGGAACCAGGTGTTTCACCGGCGATATTTCTAAGATGGTAAAATGAAGATGTGACAACGGCGACACCTGAGATTTTAGGGTCAGGCCGTCCATCTATAATAACGCCCAGATTACGTACCTGGTCTGAGGTTGGGAGTTGGACACCATCGAGCCATATGCCTGATGGAATCCCAGCCTTACAGCCCGCCTCAAGGTGACCAGAGTCCACAGCCAACACCTCAGTCTTATCCAGGTTTAACTTCAACCAGCTGGTACTCATCCAATCTTTGATTTTGGATAGACAGTTGTTAAGCCGCAGGAGATCGCATCTCCCCATCGGGGATTAAGGGCAGATACAACTGGGTGTATCTGCATAGCAGTGAAAACCCAGATCGTATCACCTAATAATGTCTCCCAATGGCAGCATATACACAGCAAACAACATGGGTGCCAAGATGGAGCCTGTGGCACCCCACAGGACAGGGAGATGGTGTCAGAGGAATAAATTCCAGTGACAACCCTCTGCCTCCGACCCGTGAGGAAAAGAGCGAAACCAGTGTAGAACTGTACCAGTCAGTCCACAATAAGCCGCGGCGCTCCAAAAACACCATGGTCCAGAGTATCAAATGCTGAGAGAGATCAAGAAGGACTAGAATAGTACAAGCCTTCGATCTCGCAATCAGGAGATCATTTAAAACCTAGACAAGGGAGGTCTCAGTGCTATGTCTTTTCCTAAATCCCAATTGAAGAGTATCATAGACATTGTGATTTATAAGATGGTCATCCAGTTGTAGTGCAACCACCTTTTCAACAACCTTACCCACAAAGGGCAGGTTAGAATAGGTCTGTAGTTAACTAAGCAGTCCGGTTCAATGAAGGCTTTTTTAGGGTAATTGACGACCACATCCTTTAGGGGTCATGAAAGATCCCCTGCTCCAAAGATTTTCAGACAATTTCAGCAAGGATCGGACAGATAGTATCTATGCAACCTAATAATAGTGACATAGGGCCCGGATCCAAACTACAGCTGGTTGGCCTTACAGTCTAGACAATCCTCACAATATCCATGAGCTCCAGCCTACCAAAGTCAGACCAGGTAACAGAGGTGTTTGCTTCCTCGTGCTGGTCACCGCAAACCAAAGAGAGAGCTTGGCTATTACCTGACCTGATGTTGGCAATCTTATCTGCGAAGAACCGAGCAAGCTCATCACATTTTTGGGGAAAATCTCTTCTAGACTGCAGACAGAGTGGATTGCATAGTCTTTTGACAGTCTGAAAGAGTTGAGCCAGTCGGTTCCTGCAGCAGCAATCTCCTGGACAGGAATTCTGCCTTCTTATGGGTGATTGCTGATCGATAGAAACCGTAATGGTCCCTCAACCTAAGTTTGTCCGCATCAAGGCCAGATTTCCACCAAGCTCTCTCAGCCTTCACTCCACTCTCCTCAATTCCTTTAAAGACTCAACAAACCATAGAGTCTTTGGGCGCTGAGTGAGTGGGCAAACAGACAGGGACAACTAAGTCCAGGGCCTCACTCACTGCCTTATTATAGGCAAGAATGAGGTCCCCTGGCCCTATGCACTCACCTGAAATACCGATAGATCCAATACCACCAGTAGACCCTCTGGGGAAACTCCCTTAAAGGGTGATACTGGACCATCTCCGTAGAGGCAGGTCTATTTGGGGTGCCCAAGCTGAATCTTATGGTATGATGATCTGTCCATGCATTCGGTTCTACCCCAAATGCGTGATGTCCAAATCCAGTAGAAACACTAGATCCAATGAGTGCCCCTAGGTGGGTAGCAGAGGTAACTACTTGTGAGAAGCCCAACATAATCATAAGTTGGAGGAGATTCTTTCCAAAATGCGAAGGTTCATGTCAACCCGGCACTGAAGTCACCCAGTATTAACCATCTGGGCGACTCCATTGCCGTGTCAACAATGAAGTCTGCAGATTCCTTCAGGAATTCTCCACCATCACCGGTGGTCGATAGATGAAGAGAATCCTGAACCCACACCTGCTCCCAGGATACACTCAAAGGATCAAGTGCTACCCACTGGGACATCCACAAGACTCAACTCCATTTTAAAAAGATGGCTACTCCCCTGCCTCTACGATCCAGTCTTGGGTGGTGTATCAACGAGAACCCAGCAGACAGCAGAAGCTAGTACTGGACCTGCATTCTCATCAAGCCAGGTCTCGGTGATACATGCCAGGTCAGATGTTGCAACAAGATCTGCAATAAAAGCAGTCTTGTTCCTAATAGACCTGGCATTACATAACACCGCCTGAGTTGGATGGGTTTTCAGGGAGGAATGCAGTACCTGCCCACAGTCTGTGGAGCCCTTGGGTATGGAAATCAGGCAGTGAGGACCCTCTCCCGATCCCATTTAGCCTCAGGCGTCTCCTAGATCTTAACAATCCCTATCTGCTCACTCCTTTCCATTCTCCCCTCAGACCAGTCCCCACCCTAAGGTGCCTTCTCATTATCCCCAATGCATGACACTTAAAAATGTCGGCAGGTAAGCAAGGACAATGAAAGGGGTGGAGGCTCCAGAGCAGAGTGGGAGAATAACGCCTGACCATCTTAAAGCCCTCCCAACACATCTTAAAACAATAAAACCCAGGAAACAAACTAACTAACTTTCAACCCGACCCCAAATAAATAGTAATAAACTATAAAAATATAATAAACATACAAATTTATAAATATTTACTTCTCTAACCCACCCCAACAAATGCTAAATAAAACTAAAATCACTAAAGATATAAATCATAAACTTAACACCAGTCCAAATCAAATAAATCTGATGTAAATAACAAATCTTTGAAGCTGTAAATAAAACCAATAAGTAAAATCATTTCCAAGCACTGACTCTTCACAGAGACTAAGAGTAACCAGAGTGTCTCAGTCCCCAGATACTCTTACCACCTGGAGAAAGAGGACATATTCAGTAACAATGTATGAAATAGAATAATAATAAATCTTCAAAGCAGCCAATGTCTTTGAATCTTCAGACCCCAGACTCTCACAACCCAGGGGTCAAAGATAAAACAGGCAAACAAACTTCCTTAAACCGAAGGAATGTGTGTCTGTGGATTAAAGTTTTAACCATAAACCATGGGCAAAAGTCAGAGGAGCAAGTCCAAAATCAGCGGAACTGAAGCTTCAGAATCAACAAAGGGAAGAACCCTGGCAGCGGCCACTAATCAGCGGATCCAGAGCAACGAGCCCCAGAATAGTGTCCACCCACTGGTAGACCCCTCCGGTGAGTCTGGGAATACGGCAACTCACGCCCGCTCTTCAGCAGGCCCAAGGCGGCGCCACCTGTCCTGAACCCAGCCAATAGCAACCACCCCAGGTAACTCCCTAAAAATCCACCGTCTCAAAGCACCCAATGCCAAGTCAGAATAAACAACTCCCACGACAAAAATGAGCAGAGATAACTTAAAACTTTCCAAATCTCACAGCTCCACTCCAAGTCAGCAAGTTCATATACTCCTCGAAGCTCCAACATTCTTGCGATCAGTCTGCGATTAGTTTGCCTTATAATCCTTACTGTCTTATTGTCGATTTACGGTCCTCAGTTCATCATAACAAAATCCTGAAAAAGTTTACTTCATTGAAAGTCAAAGGCTGCAGTAATTCAACTCTGCTAAAACTTGTCTGTGGTCCACAGTCTTATCCCATAATGCTCACCGCATTTAAAGTCAGCAGCAAACCATACGGAATCTCCAATTGATTTGGTCTCCAAAACACAGAATGATAAACGGTAAAATAAACAATAAATAATTAACAAATAAAAAGTGCTAGGAGGTGATCTTCACGAGCTTAAAAACAGCTAAAAAAGACAAAGTGCAGTATGCAGTTTCTGGCCAACATGGCCGCCATCTTGCCATTTGTTCCTGCAAAAAAGAGAACAGGATCCACAGGTTTTCCAGCACTGTCGGAGTGCGGGAACTTTTGTTAAAGCAGATCCACACCTAATTTGCTTGTTCTGTCTGGGGTCTGACCACTTATAGACAGACTATGAGATTTGTGCTAATTTCCTCAGTCTACTAAAGATAGACGGTTAAAAGACTGAAGGAAGGATAGAAACATAGACTTTGATGGCAGATAAGGACCACTGGGCCCACCAGTCTGCCCATTTCCCTACCTATTGGATAAGCTGCAGATTCTAGTTAACCAACAGCCTACTTCCTGCAACTCCCATTATAATTGCCTTATGTCTGTCCCATGCGTTTGAATTCCCCACTGTTTAGACCCCACAACCTTTCCAGGAAGGCAGTTCCATCGTCCACCACTCTCTCTGAAAAATAATTTCCTCACATTACCCTAGGCTGTCCCCCTCTAACTTTAAATTGTGCCTCTTGTTCTCACACATCTCTTTTCTGAAAGATGCTACCCTCCTGGAATTTGTTGATTCCTTGAGGTACTGAAAGTTTCTATCATGCCCCGTCCCTCCTTTCATCAAAGGTATACATATTAAGCTCTCTTATCTCTCTTCCAGGGCCAGATATATGCCATATGCCAGACGTTAACTGGAGCACCTTTGCTACAGGCACATCCAAGAGCAGGGTCATTCTTGATGCACTACAGGGGCATGCCTCAGACAGCTAGTATTGGAACCCACTCGGGAGGAGCAATCTTAGACCTGGTACTTTCAAATGGGGATGGAGAAAGAATCTCAGATTTAGAAGTGGGTAGCCATCTGGGAACAAGCAACCACCAAACAGTGTGGTTCACGATAAACACAGCCATACAATCAAGCCATACAAAAGCAAGAGTACTAGACTTTAGGAGGGCTGACTTTGGGAAAATGAGAGTGCCTCAGAAAAACCCTAGCAAACAGGCAAGAATGAGGGGTGGGGAACAATGGGAGTGATCAAAACAGCCATCACAGAGGCAACAAGCCTTTGTGTAAAGCAAATCAATAAAACACAACAAAGGAAAAACGCTATGGTTCACAAAAAGAGGTGGCAGGAAGGTTAAGGAGAAAAGGACAGCATTCAGGAAATATAAGAAACACAGAAGGAGCAGGACAGAGAACTTTATCAGTTAAAGCAGAAAGAGGTTGGGAAGGCAGTCAGAATAGCAAAGGCCCAAACTGACGAAAGGATAGCCAATTCTGTTAAGAAGGGGATAAGACCTTTTATAGGTACATTAGGGAGTGAAGAAAGACCAATTGAGGGATACTGAAGCTTAATAAGGGAGGAATGTGGGTAGAGGGTGACAGTAAAAAGCTGGGATACTGAGCAGAATATTTCTGCTCAGTATTCACAAAGGAAGAGGAGGGAGTTACCTAAACCAAATAAGAGAAACACTCTTAAGACAGGGGTCGATGCCAGTCCATTTACAGAAGAAAGGGTTCTGAAAGAACTTATAAAATTGGAAGGTGGACAAAGCAATGGGGCCTGATGGGATTCACCCAAGAATTCTAAAAGAACTAAGGGTAGAACTAGTGACACCGCTGACTACTCTCTTTAACAAATCATGGGAGGATGGGGTGGTACCGAGGACTGGAGGAGGGCAGATGTGATTCCTCTTCACAAAAGTGGGAGCAGGACAGAGGCAGGAAACTACAGACCAGTTAGTTTGACCTCAGTGGTAGGGAAAATGATGTAATCACTTCTGAAGGAAAGAATTGTTGAGTATCTAGAGGCCAGTGGGGCTACAGGACCCAAGGCAGCATGGATTCACGATGGGAAGGTCGTGTCAGATGAAGCTAATAGATTTCTTTGACTGGGTGACCAAGTAGTAGACCAGGGAGGGCTGTGGACAGGGCCTACCTAGATTTTAGCAAGGCATTTGATACAGTCCCACAAAAGATTAATACACAAGATAGCCAGCCTTGGAGTGGGTCCCAAGGTGGTAGCCTGGATAAAAAATTGGCTAGACAACAGGGCGTAAAGGGTAGTAGTAAATGGAGTCCACAGTGAAGAAAGGAGGGTTACTAGCGGGGTACGCAGGGTTCAGTACTGGGACTGGTCCTTTTAATATCCTTATAAGTGACATTGCAGAGGAACTGGAAGGAAAAGTATGTCTCTTTGCAGATGACACAAAGATCTGCAACAGGGTTGATACACAAGATGGAGTGGAAAGGATGAGAAGGGACTTGGCAAGGTTGGAGGAATGGTCAAATGTATGGCAGCTCAGATTCAGTGCAAAGAAGTGCATGGTAATGCACAGGGAAATAAAACCCAGGGAAGCGTACACAATGGGGTGAGATACTGACAACAGTAAAATAGAAAGGGACCTGGGGGTAATTATATCAGATGACCTAAAAATGGGCAAGCAATGTGAGAAGGCAATACGGAAGGCTGGGGATACTGGGATGCATAGGAAGAGGCATCAATAGAAGAAAACAGGAAGTTGTTATCCTCTGTACAGACAGTTGGTGAGACCCCATCTGGAGTACTGTGTGCAGTTCTGGAGACCCCATCTCTGCAAAGACATAGACAGAGTGGAGGCTGTCCAGATGAGGGCAACAAAATGGTGCAGGGTTTGCACAGAAGACATACAAAGAAAGACTAAAGGAGCTTAATATGTATACTCTTGAGGAAAGAAGGAGAGAGGGACATGATAGAAACTTTCAAGTTCTTCAAGGGAATTAACAAAGTCCAAGAGGAAGCATCTTCCAGAAAAAGATGTGCAAGAACAAGGGGCACAATTTGAAGATAGAGGGATGGCTCAGGGTAATGTGAGGAAGTATTTTCACTGAGAGGGTTGTGGATGCATGGAACAGCCTCCCTGAGGAGGTAGTGGACTCAAGAACAGTGGGGACTTCAAGAATGCATGGGGTAGGCATAAGGCAGTCCTAGTGGTGGGTAAGAGGAAGTAAGCTGTTGGTTAACTAGGATCTGCAGCTTATCTGTTAGGTAGGAAAATGGGCAGACTAGGTAGGCCAAGTGGTCCTTATCTGACATCAATTTCTGTGTTTCATGTGGTTTCTGATGTAGACCCTGCACCATTTTAGTTGCTGTCCTCTGGACTGCTTCCATCCTGTCAAGGTCTTTGCGTAGATGAGGTCTCAAAACTGCCGCAGTACTCCAGATAGGGTTTCACCAACTGTCTGTATAGAGGGATAACCACTTCCCTTTTCTACTTGTGATGCCCTCCTTTGCATCCCAGTATCCCTGGATCTCCTTACTGACTTCTCACATTGCTTACCCACCATTAGATCATCTGATATGACTACACCCAGATCCCTTTCCATTATAGCTGTTGTTAGTACCTCCCTTGCTATTGTGTACACTTCTCCTGGATTTTATTTCCCAGGTGCATTACTTTGCACTTCTTTGCATTTAATCTAAGTTGCCATATGTCTGACCATTCCTCCAACCTTGCAAATCCCTTCTCATCCTTTCTACCCCCCTTGTGTATCAACTCTGTTACAGATCTTTGTGTCTTCTGCAAGAGGCATACCTATCCTTCCAGACCCTGTGCAATGTCACCTATAAAGATGTTAAAGAGGACTGGACCCAATACTGAGCCTGAGGTACTCCACTAGTAACCCCTTTCTTCAGAATGTGTTCCATTCACTATTACGTTCTGTGTTCTGTTGTGCAGCCAGTTTGCTTACCAGGCTACCACCCTGAGACCCACTCCCAGGCTGGCTAACTTGATTATTAATCTTGTGTGGGACTGTGTCAAATGCCTTGCTAAAGTCTAGGTAGGCCATATCCACAGCCCCTACCTGGTCTATTACTTTGGTCACCCAGTCAAAGAAATCGATTAGATTCATCTGACATGACCTTCCTGCTGTGAATCCATGCTGCTTTGGGTCCTGTGCCCTGCTGGCCTCCAGGTACTGAACAATTTTTTCTTTCAGAAGTGATTCCATCATTTTCCCCACCACTGAGGTCAAACTAACAGGTCTGCAGTTTCCTGCTTCTGCCTTGCTCCCACTTTGTGAAGGGAATCACATCTGCCCTCCTCCAGTCCTCAGGTACCACCCATCTTCCCATGATTTGCTAAAAGTGTGGTTAGTGGTGTCACTAGGTCCTCCTTAGCTCTTTTAGGATTCTAGGGTGAATCCCATCAGGCTCCATTGCTTTGTCCACCTTGAGTTTTAGGAGTTCTTTCAGGACTCTTTTTTCTGTAAATGGACTGGCGTCAACCCCACTACCCAGAGTGCTTCTATTGTTTGGTTTAGGTAACTCCTCCTCTTCTTCTTTGTGAATACTGAGCACAAGTATTCATTTAGTATCTCTGCCTTTTCACTGTCTCCCTCTGCCCACCTCCCTGTCCTTTATTAATCTTCACTATCCCTCCTTTAACCTTTCTGTGCTCCTTAATGTACCTGTAAAGGTTTTATCCCTTCTTAACTGAGTTGGCTATTTTTTCGGTTTGGGCTTTTGCTTTTGTGACTGCCTTCCCACTTCTTTCTGCTTTAATTGATACAGTTCCCTGTCATGCTTCTTCATGATTCCTTATACTTTTTGAATGCAGCCTTTTCTCCTTAACCTTCTCCGACACCTCTTTTGGGAACCATAGTGTTTTTATTCCACTTTGTTTTCTTTATTTGTTTCACAAAAGGCTTGTTGCCTCCATGATGGCAGTTTTGATTTTTCTCCATTGTTCTTCCACCCTCCTTTCTGGCCATTTGCTAATGCATTCCTCAGGTAATCACCCATTATGCCAAAGTCAGCCCTTCTAAAGTCCAGTATCCTTGTCTTTGTATGGCTTGTCTCCATGGTTGTGTTTATTGTGAAGCACACTGTGCAGTGGTTGCTTTTCACAGATGTCTACTGACTTCCAAATTTGTGATCTTCTCTCCATTTGAGAGTACCAGGTCTAATGTTTCTCCCTCCCAAGTGGGTTCCACCACTAGCTGTCTAAGGCATTGCCCGCTCTTGGATGTGGCTGCAGTCCATGTCGTTCAGTTAACATCTGGCATATTCAGGTCCTCCATCAACGGTATCCCCTTTTTCAACCATTTGAGAATGCCTCTATCATTTTCTTGTCCATTTCCTCCCTTGAGATGGGGGTCTGTATACAACCCCTGTGGGATTGTGATGCCATTCCCTGTCTCCAAGGTGACCCAGAGTTTCTTTTGTCCTCCCTTTACTTTTTAGTTCTGTAGCTTTGATCTCTTCCCTTATGTGAAGAGCTACTCCACCTCCTCTTTTACCCTCCCTGTCCCTTCTGTAGATTGTGTACCCTGGTATGTTGACATCCCAGTCATGGTTCTCCGTGTACCATATTTCTGTGACTGCCACAATGTCCAAGTGTTCCTCTTCCATCAGGGCTACTAGCTCTGGAAGCTTTTTCAAGACTCACGGGCATTGGTACTCATTGCCCTCCATTTAATGTTGGCTTTATCCTTTTTTTTTTTTTTTAACCCATCCCTGCTCTTATTGCCCTTGTATTTTCCATTTACCCCTGTCCTGCCCTCTGTCAAGCTCTGTACCTCAGTGTTTACCCTACTACCTGCCATGTTTTCTGGGGAGGCTTGAACTTCCTATTTCCTATCAGCACCTCCTCCTTGGCTAGTTTAAAAGCTTGCCAAGGAAGCCTTTAAACCTGTCACCTATGAGCAAGGCCCTAGAATTCCTGCGTCACATAATTTTGCAGAACTTGCAATCTACTGCAGAACTTCTGTAGTGCTGCAGAATTCACTCTTTGGTGAGTTTTAGTAATATTTCTGTTTATCCATATAATCTGTTTCCCTTCCTCTTTTATATCCAAAACCTCTATGCTCAGAATGTGATGTTATCATTGCTATAACATCATACATCAGCTCATGAAATGGCTGCATTCTGCAACAGAAATGAACACCCTTATCTACCACAGCTCCCACTGCCAGAGATGGTGGCACAGCACATCATGCATGGTGATAGTTGCTCAACCTGCACTACAGCTTAATACAATTTTCAGTCTTACATTATTGCACTAAGGCCAACTAAACAAAACTTTGTCAATAGCACAGACCTGTTAAGTCCATACCTACTTTGTACAAACCTATTTGTGCCTTTAAGGTATAGAGATGCCATCTGAAATGAATAACTGGTAAAATGAATTTAACTGTCAATTTTAAGAAAATAAAGTAATTATGCCAGAAAAGTGGAATATAATAATGTGTAGACCTGTTGAAAGAATAGACCTGTTAAATAAATAATTGAACTGTATGCATTTTTGCCAGGGGTTGATTACATATTGTCATTGGTTGATAGAATCACCTAAAAGTTATGGAGAAATATTGTGAACAGGGACAGCTGTTGGGCGGAGGTAGCATGCTGTGTTTCTGTGCTGGCAACTCAGGTTCAGAGATTAGCTCTGGGAGCTGGCTGGGCAGCACAAGTTAGGTGGAACACATCACTGCTCGAGCCTGGGAAGGTATGGTGCAGTGTTCTGTCACATGATGGACACATAGTGATGGGCTGGAGAGCACTATCGGTTCACATGCATATCATGGTCTGATGGTGTTACGTAGTGTGACAGGAAGCAGGCTGACATGAAAATGAGTTTTGCAATAACTCCTCTATTCCATTTCCAATGGGACCTGTATGAATGAGAATGCAAGTTCATGGAAATTAAATATATATTTATAATATATATATATCTATATATATATATATATATATATATATATATATATATATATATATATATATATATTATATATATATGAATTTAATATATATATACACACACATAAAGTATCTCTATCTCTCACCACACACACACACATTTGTATGTATGTTATAGATTGCATATAAATATATAAGTGATACACAGTGAGAACCTCATGACTGGTGTAGAAAGCACATACAAATATATAAGTGATAGACAGTGGAAACCTCATTAGTGGGATAAGATAGCATGCATATAGAAATACATTATTTATCAATAAGATCCCTCTGCATATCTAATTTATGCAACAGGCTAGGACCTTAAGGAGAGATATTTGTTTTGCTTTTTATGCATAAAATTATTTTTATAAGACTGTTATTTTTGAACTAGTGTTACTGTGCTTTCCACCATCCTGATTGCTATAACCACTGTCATGAAAGTGAAGTCAGGATGAGAAGCTGACACTGTGATGTGGTTGTTATTAGTGCCACCGAACTTCCATGAAATTACAAACCACCAGCAGAAGTTCTCGCGACAAATGGTAGTCTTGCCACAGAACTTGATCCCATCTGCTGCAGAAATGTGGGCCCTGCCTATGAGCTTGTTTCCCTTCCTGGACAGATGCAGACCATCATGCCAGTATAGACCTTCATCGCTCCAGGTGGACCCCAGTCTCCAATGAAGCCAAAGCCCTGTACTCTGCACCAGTTTTGCAACCATTCATTAAACTGCATGGTGTGCAGTACCCTAGCATCACCCTTGCCATAGACTGTCAGCACCTCTGAGAAGGTTACCGTGCTTGCTACCTGTCTGAGGCCCTCCCAAACTCACAAATTCATCCTGCACTGCACTGATCTCTTGCCTAGCTAGATCATTTGTCCGAGGTGGAAAATTATATAGTTCCCTCTCCTGTGATGCTGCTTCTGCAGTCCAGAGGATTGCTTCCTGTCCCTCCAAGCCATGGCACCAGGCAGCACCTTACTTCCTCTCCTCTCCTTCCAAGGTCTACACCCCTAATAATTGAGTGCCCTATCAGAAGCTGTTTCTTTCCCTGTGGTGTCCTTGCCACTCTTTTAGGCTCTCCCTTGTGGATATCCCCAGAATTCTTCTTGGTCTCCACTGAAGATGTCATCATAGAGGAACCTTGATTTTCCAGACTGACATATGATTTGTGTAGAGGTACAACTTGAGGACTATGCCTCTGTTTCATCCTCTCACCCTCACAGAACCTACTGTGGTCCATCTGCTCTTCACACATGGCAGCCTCTGAGACAGTGGTTGTGGAACTGGTGCTCTTTGGTGGGGGAGCCTCCTTAGTCCTTGCCAGTTCAGCCTGGAGGTGGGCAACCTCCTCCCTCAGAGCTGACAGTTGCCTGCAAATAAGGCAGCAACACAGTTTCAGAATGTCTCCCAGAAAACTGCGACCCCCAGCATGTGCATTGCACCACTCCCATGTCCATCTTCCTTATAATATACAGTGAGTAATATATAAAAAAAATGTGTGTGTGTGTACTTACCCTTTATGCACTGTGCTGGGTTATTAAGAATATGACAGTTCTGTCCCAAGACCTGTTGAGGAAGTGATGTCAGAACCTTGGCTATAAAGGAAATGCCACACCTGGGGTGGGTGGGTAGGCCACAACTACTGGTGACTGTTGAAACAATCAATACACCACTGCTCCACCACCCTGGTGAGTACTGCCCTTTATGGTAAGTCAACCAACACCACAATTTACTAGACCACTACTCCTACACAAACCACTCTACTGAGTCAGGGTAAAATGAACTCACTGCTCAGCCAGCAGGACACATCTAAAATGTTGCACAAATATATTCAAATCCTTGGTATCTAGCACAGGAATCAAGCAACTTCAGTTGTATTTCACCCCTCTGGTTATAAAATTACTACCTTTAATGGAATCCTGCAATTCTCTTCTAATGCCAATAAGAAAAAATGAAAGTTTCTGTAGAAAGTGTAGCTTACCTTCTAACAAATCCCCAACAATATTATGCTTTACCAGGTTCCCAATTCCTCAAATCGTTCTAGTTTGATTTCTGCAGTGTAATAAGTTTCTCAGCTTCCAACAGAAACAAACAAGTCTTTGGCAGAAAAAGTTGCTAACTCAGCCATGGAGCAACTGGATGAATTGGAGGAGCTGCTCTCTGAAAGTGGTGATAGCTCTTCCAAAAAATGAACTGTGAATAAGGCTGCTGAACTGGCTGAGCAGTTAAGAAAAGAAAAAGAAAAGTACCAGGAACCTTAACCAAAACAAACGCAGTCCCTTCTGCTGAAGAGAACACTAATGCAATCAGGATAATTCAATCTCTTCAGTCCCCAGTTTCAGTTGGTAAGCAACCGGTTCTTCAGACTCGGTTCACAGGAAATCACTGGTTTAATAGACAGAAGTGGGGAGCTTTTGAGGAATAATGATTCTGGAGATGAGCCTGATGATGAAAATGAGGCGTGGATTATGAGGAACCCATTGACCCAGATATTTCCCTGATACTCACAGATCAGATTCCCTGACAAGGGAACAGAGGATTTTACCTTATATTTTTGCTTTCATGAAGCAAGTGGCTCTATCCTTTGACCTCCCATACCAATAATCTGTAGAGGATGAGGAGGAAGAATTATAAAGAAATGATGGATGTTCTACCATCAAAGGTTGCAAATCTTTGAGAAAGCAGACTATGAAAGTGCTGCAGACTCCTCCTTCTTTTCCACCACAGCTAGAAAGGTGAAGAAGTATTGGATAACTATGACTGGGGCTGAGTTTTCTTTAGACACCTAGCCATGAAGGTGTGGTACATGCTGCAGCTTGTGATAAAGCTGGCATCCCTGGCCTCCCACCCTCCAGAAAAGGATTCTAGGAGGGTGGATTCCATCGCAAAGAAAGTGTATTTAGCATCCTCTCTGGATATTATGCAGACATCCTATATGGCTTACAGCCAGGTATCAGAAAAACATGTCCACAGTGCTGCAGATTGCCAAGCACCCCCAATAGCTGCTGACCTGGAGGAAGCTGCAAAAAGGACAAGCTGCTAAAACACAGTTCAGGATAGCAGTGCATTAAATGACACTACATCCAGACAAATGGCATCTGCTGTGTCACTTAGGAGGTTTGCTTGGCTTAGAACCACTAATTTGATACAAGATACCTAGAATAAAGACATGGATTTTCCATGCGGCCCTGTGTCTTGTTTGGGAAGCAAACAGAGGCATACATGAAATAAAATGGACAAACACAAGGCGCATACAAAGTGCAGCAGCTACAGAAAGTGCTCCCAACCACCAAAGCATCAGGCAAGGGTGGCAGAGGCAGACCTACTTACATGCCTTTTCCAGCCTCAGCTTTTCCCCAGTATCAGTCTGGGATATTTCAGAGACAGGGCAGAAGGGCAGTGGCTGCACTAGCCCTAGTGCCCAGACAGTAGCACAGTCCAAACAGACACCCTGAGGGGACTGTTCAGGTTGCCTCCCAATTCCAGTAGGGTGCAGGCTGACCCATTACTTCCAGGAGTGGAAAATATCACCACAGATGAGTCCTGGAGTAGTGGTCCAGAGACTTGTCCTCAGTTTCAAGAGACTGCCAAAGCTGAAGTCAATAGCCTTGCACCTCTTCCCATCACAAACAGCCTTGCTGGAAGAGGAGGTTTCAAGCCTTCTATTGCAGAGGGCAGTAGAACCAGTCCCTTCCAACCAGAAAGGAAAGGGCCTGTATTCAAAGTACTTCCTCACATTAAAGAAAACAGGAGGTGGTGATCCATTCTGGATCTCAGATACTTAAACAAGCATCTATCAAAACCAAAATTCAAGATGGTTACTCTGGCTACCATACTACCCACCCTATGACAGGGAGACTGGCTAGCATCCGTGGATCTGAAGGATGCCAATTTTCATATCCCAATCAGAAGTCACCCAGAAAGTACTTCAGGTTCAGGTTGCCATCAGGTCATTACCAATTCAGGGCAATGCCTTTGGCCTAACATCTGCTCAAGGGTTTCACAAATGTCTAGTTGTGGTAGTGGCACACCTAAGGTGACAAGGGATGTCTGTGTTTGCCTACCTAGATAACTGGCTGATAATAGGCCAGTCACACCAGCAAGTAAGGGAGGATCTGACAATAACACAAGACACTTTCCACTCTCTGGGGCTCTTGGTGAACCAAAGAAAGTCTGTTTGGAACCAATTCAGCTGCTCAGATTTATAGGGGCAGAACTGGACAGAAACAAAGGGATGGCCTTCCTGCCTCAGGACAGGGTAGACATTCTTATCCAGGTAGTCAGTTCCTTCAAACTTCATGTTTCCAGGCCAGCAAGGTACTTCCTGCAATTGCTAGGCCATATGGTAGCTTTCACAGCAACTGTTCCAGGGACCAGGTTCCAGATAAGAGACACTTAGTTTCATTTGAGGATCACTGGCTCCAGAAAAGGGATTATCTCTGTAAGCTAGTTTCAGTCGCACTCATTTTCTCCATGCCCTACAGTGGAGGCAGGAAAGGGCAAGCTCAGGCAAGGTACCCTTCCTGCAGCAGGTTCCCTCCCTGTACTCACGACAGATGCATCCCTCCTAGGGTGGGAGCACATCTGAGGGACCACACTGCACATGACACATGGAAATAGCAGGAATCTCTCCTGTATATTAACCTGTTAGAACTCAGAGCAGTTCTTCTAGCTCTTCAGTCATTTGTCAGTCAGATAAGAGGAAAGGTGGTTCAGGTCAGAACAGACAGCACAACCTCCATGTATGACATAAACAAGCGAGGGGGCACAAAGTCAACTCCTCTTTGCACAGAGGTAATGTGAATTTGGGCCTTTGCATCCCCTAAATGTGTCCCTCAGCTGTCTACCTTCCAGGAAAGGACAATGTCTTGGTAGATGCCCTCAGCAGAATAAATCAGAACCTCCACAAGTGGTCACTGAACAAACAGGTTTTGGGGACCATTTTCAGGAGATGGGGCACTCCAGAGATGAATCAACTTGCAGCCCCAGACAATCACCAGCTCCTGTAGTATTATTGCAGGCTCTCATCAAGGTACAATCCTCTGGATGCACTTCTGCTGGACTGGATGGGAGCTTCCTGTATGCCTTCCTACATTCCTCTATTACTGAAAATGTTGCACAAGCTCAGAGTTTAACCAGCTTCTGTGATCCTCATTGCTCCAGACTGGGTCAGACAGCCTTGGTACTCCATGATCCTATCACTGTCAGTAGCCAAGCCAATCAGTCTTCCAAGGAGTTACAACCTCTTGTCATCCTCACAGGACAGAACTGTGTATCCCTATCTGCTGTCCCACAGACTCAAAGCATGGCTCTTGAGGACTTAGACTATGCAGATTTGCATCTTCAGAAGGAGTCATGGACATACTGAGAGTCTCCAGGAAGCCTTCTACCAGGAAAACCTATGCTTCTAAATGGAAGTGGTTTCAGTTTGGAGCCAGGGCAAGGGAAGGACCATGCCCAAGCCAGTCTTCTATAGTTCTGGACTATATGGCCCTGTTGCATTCCAGAGGTCTCAGTATTTCCATTTTGAGATTGCATCTGGCAGCAGTTTCAGCTTATTTATCAGCAGGTAAGGCATCTTCTTTGGCTTCAAAGTCAGTATTCAAGAAGTTTTTAAGGGATTACTGCATGCCCACTACACAGGAGTCTACTTCAGTGTTGGATCTGAACATTTGTATTGCCCAGCTTATGCAGCCCTTTTGAGCCCATGTCTTCTGCAGATCTCAAATCTGTTACTTGGAAAACCATATTCCTGGTAGCCATTACTTGTGCTACAAGGATTGGAAAGCTCAGGCACTGTCCACAGAAACTGGTTGCATTGCTGTCCATAGAAACAAAGTAGTAAAGTAGTAAAGTAGTTCTGAGGACTAACAGGAAATGTTTGCCACGGTGGTATCAGAGTTCCACCTCATTCAGTCCATTACTTTGCCAGTCTTCTTCACAGACCATTCAACCTCAGGTGAACGTAGGCTGCACAGTCTGGATGTGAAGAGGGCAGTCCACACAAAAGGTCACAGACAGCATCAAACACAGTTTTTCCTCACTTATGGAGAGGTGGGAAAAGAAAAACCTGCCACAAAATGATTCATTGCACGATGGGATTGTGGCCTGTATTCAGTTTTTCTACAGTAAGGTGGTTAAGCGGCCCCTGCAGGCTTCAGGGGCCCATTCAACCAGAGTATGGCAGCCTCTGTGGCAGCTGCTTGAGATATCCCCTAGTGGACATTTGCAAGTTGCAACTTGGAAAACAGGCCACACATTCACAAAACATTATTGTTTGGACGTCAGGCCTGAGGTGATGCCAGGTTTGGCACAGCAGTCCTGAAGAGCCTGTTTCCTAAATTGGTTATATGCCCACCTCCAAAGGCACTGCTTGGTAATCTGCATAAGTCAGAATACAGTAAGATTTCTGGGTTTGAAGAAAAATATTCACCTTAGTAATCTTGTTTCTTCTAAGTGAATCTTACCATATTCTGACTCCCTCCTTCCTCCCTACTAGAAACCTATGGTCACTGTACTACAACTGTGGTAGAGATGTTGCAAATCTGGGGTATGTAATGTTTTGTTTTGGGCATCTGTGACTTGAGTCTTTGGGTGATGCCACTTTCAAAAGTTATTTCAAAGAAGGGACGATTCTCTTATTTATACCTTCTGTGTATTAGGGAGGTTGTGATTATTATTATTATAACTGGCTGGAAACTGCTTAGTGCATGCTTCATAAGATTCTGACAGTTTAGAGTTGTTTACTAAGGACAGTGATTTGAAAACTGAGCTCGAGTCTAGCATTCCATCATTTGCATAGGTCCTACTAACCATTTTGGCTCTGAGGCAGTCCTATGGTGAAACCATACTGCATAAGTCAGAATACAGTAAGATTCCCTTAGAAGAAACAAGATTACAAAGGTGAGTAATTGTTTCTTCAGGGGCAATCCAGGAGCACTGATATGGTTACATGACTTGTTCAGAGTCACACAATATGCAGGTGGAGGTAATGAAAATTGAAACCCTGTCTGCTGGATGTACCAAGCTCAAGAACCTACAATAGGGGATTGGTTTCTTCAAAATACAGTTCCTGGGTTCATTCAAAGGCACCCAAGCAAGAAACTGTTCAATGTACAAACTAGCCAGCCACACAAAAGTATTTCACGTTTTCAAATATTCTTCTTTTATTTTCCGCATGAACAACCTCCAATGCTAGCACAGAAGTCCTCAAGGAAGAGATCTTATATTGAAACAATTTAATAAAATTGCAAATTTATGCTAACATAGATTTTGAAGTTTAAAATGTTCTATACCACTAATCCATTAACACATGCAGTGCCCACCGCATTCTCTAATCAACTAATTGCCATTTACAAAATTACCATGGTACATCAGTTTCAAGCACGGTTATTCAGTGTATACACATAAGAAAAATCCATACTATTTATGGGTTTAACCAGACATGTGTTTTTCATGTGCATCCTGCTGGGTGGTTAGTAATCTAATCAAGGATGTTATCTCATCATCTCAAAAGTATATATAGTTCACAAAATTTCATTCCATAAGTGAAAAAAAATTATTAAAGAGAACTATCATAAGAACTTTGGCATTGTTACAGATGTATTGTATTGAAATATTACTATCATTATACAATATGCATATGTGTCATCATTTGTTTAAAATTTTATTTTGGTATTTATTCAGTTTGCCAGTGTCTAGGTACTGACCTGATGAGTATTCAACTTACTTTCTGTAACATAGTTCAATACTGTCATGGTGTCTCTGACATGGTTACATTCCTGGACTCAGGGCTCATAGAAACATAGACTTTGGTGGTCGATAAGGACCAATTGGCCCACCTAGTCTGCCCATTCCCTACCTATTGGATAAGCTGCAGATCCTAGTTGACCAACAGCCTACTTCTTTTCCTACCCCACACCAGAATTGCCCTATGTCTGTCCCATGCATTCTTGAATTCCCACTGTTTTTGACCCCACAACCTCCTCAGGAAGGCTGTTCCATGTGTCCATGTATCAAAATACTTCCTCACATTGCCCCAGAGCCATCCACCCATCTTCAGATTGTGTCCCCTTGTTCTTGCACATCTCTTTTCTGAAGATGCTACCCTCTTGGACTTTGTTGATTCCATTAAGGTGCTTGGAAGTTTCTATCAGATTACCCTTCTCCCTCATTTCCTCAAGAATATACATGTTTAGCTCCTTTGGTCTCTCTTCATATAGTTTCTGTTGCAGACCTTGCACCATTTAGTTGCTCTCTATGGACTGCCACCATCCTATCTATGCCCTGGCGAGATGGGGTCTCCAGAACACATGCAGTACTCCATGAGTCTCACCAATTGTCTGTTCAAAGGGATAACAATTTCTTGCTTTTGCTGGTGATGCCTCTCTTATACCCAGTATCCCCCAGCCATCCTTACTGCCTTCTCCACATTGCTTTGCTTACCTTTAGGTCATCTGATATGACTACCCCCAGGTTCCTTACCATTTTGTTGTTGTTAATACCTCCCCCATTGTGTACTCTCCCCTGGGTTTTGTTTCCCAGGGCATCACGTTGCACTTCTTTGCATTGTGTCAAGCTGCCATACTTTTGGTCATTCTTCCAGCCTTGCCAAGTCCCTTCTCATCCTTTCCACTCCCCTTGTGAATCAATCTATGTTGCAGATCTTGTGTCATCTGCAAAGAGGCATACTTTCCTTCCAGTCCCTCCACAATGTCACTTATAAAGCCATTACAAAGGACCAGACTCAGTACTGAACCTGCCAGTACCCCTAGTAACCCCTCTTTCTTCAGAGTTGACTCTGTTTACTATTACCCTCTGTGTTCTGTTTTCTAGTCAATTTTTGCCCAGTCTACCACCCTGGGACCCACTCCTAGGCTGGCTGATTTGTTTATTAGTCTTTTGTTTGGGACTGTGTCAAATGCCTTGCTAAAGTCTAGGTAGGCTATGTCTAGAGGCCCACTCTGGTCTAGGTTTGGTTACCCAGTCAAAGCAACCTATCAGATTAGTCTGACTAACCTTCCTACTGTGAATCCATACTGCCTTGGGTCCTGTGCCCCACTGGCTTCTAGGTACTCGACTATTCTTTCTTTCTGAAGTAATCCCATCATTATTCCTACCGCTGAGGTCAAGCTAATAAGTCCATAGTTTCCTGCCTCTTTGCTCCACTTTTGTAGAAGCGGAATCATACCCTCCTCTGGTCCTTAGGTACCACACATCCTCCCATGATTTATTAAAAAGGTAGTCAGTGGTGTGATTAGAACTCCCCTTAGTTCTTTTATAATTCTGTGTGAATCCCATCAGAGCCCATTGCTTTGTCCACCTTCAGTTTTAGGAGTTCTATCAGAACCCTTTCTTCTGTAAAGGACTGGTATATTGACCCCCACCCACTACAGAGTGTTTGTCTTGATTGGATTAGGTACCTCCCCTCCTCTTCTTTTGTGAATACTGAGCAGATGTGTGTTCAGTATCCTGCTTTCTCACTGCCCCCCTCTGCCCACCCACCTTCCTCTTTATTAAGCCTCACTCACCCTCCTTGGCCTTTTTAGCTCCCTAATGTACCTATGAAAGGTTTTATGGCCCTTCTTAACTGAGTTGGCTATCTTTTCCTTGGTTTGGGCCTTTGCTATTCTGACTGCCTTTTCTACTTTCTTCACTTTAACTGGTACAGTTGTCTATCCTGCTCTTTCTGTGTTTCCTTATAATCTTGAATGCTATCTTTTTCTCCTAACTTTCCTGCCACCTCTTTTAAAATCATAATGTTTTTCTTTCATTTTGATTTATTTGCTTCATCAAAGGCTTATTGCCTCTGTGATGGCAGTTTTGATGTTTCCCATTATCCCCCCTTCTTGCCTGTTCGCTAGTGCTTTTCTGAGGTCCCAACAGTAGTTGGTTATCTTTTTTGTAATAGGTTTGCTCTGAGTGAACTAGTTTATCACATAATGTGCTTACTTTATTACTTGCTATTATGGGGGACCTAGTTAGTTCTGGGATCCTTAAGGGAACAAGCATGTCACAGTGTTTCCTGATAACATTTTTGATTGAGTACATGAATGTAGAAAATTAAACTGCTGGTACAACCTTGCCTGAACCCATGTCCCTTCCTCTATTCCTCCTGTGCATGCGCACATGATGTCAGGCCTCAGCAGTGAGCATCTGAAGGCTTCACAACAGATGCTCTTCCCAACAGCATATGAGCCAGATAGCAGCAGGATGTGCTGCCAGATTTAACTTTGGGTGAGTACAAACATGAGACTGAATCATTTGAAAGGTCTTAAAAAGACACATCGAATCCATTACATATTATTAGTTTGTTTCCATTTAATGCTTTACAGATGCCAATTAACGGGCACACTAAACAGTATCAAACTCAATGAGAAATCTCACAGCCAGGTATGAGCACCAGTGCTAAGTAGTGTCAGACGGGCAGCAGGATTTAATCTGCAGTAAAAATATATACTGTACTTGTTGAGTGTATAGTATTGGGTGTGTTTCACCTTGTAATAAAAACATTAAAATGATGAGATTGTGTGTAAAGCAGTGATGTTGAATGAAACGTACCAATTATTGCAGGCATCTTGATTATGCAAATATTTAATACAAAGCAGAATTACTTGTCTTAGCACAGCTAAAACTAAGTAAGCAGCTGACTGCACTACCTTGATTGACATATATAATTTTAAATTTCTATTACATTTAAATGTGCAGCATGGTGATATCTTGACTTTTTATTTTTAGAAAATAAAAGGTGATCTTTTTAAGAATCTTGATATGTTAAGGTGAAATCTAAAGGATGAGACACACTGAATTATATGAACACAGCCAATAAAGTTGGAAGATTTTAAAAGAAATATAGAATTTGATAGCAGATAATGATTGTTTGGCCCACCCAGTCAATTTTATCTACAGCGCTGTCTCTTCCCTCCTATACTTAACCTCTACAATGCCCTTGTGTCTATCCCAGGCATTTTTAACCCTTCACTACTTGTGCCCTACCTCCACTGAAAGACTATTCAGGAATCCATCCAGTCTTTCTTTGAAAAGTACTTCCTCATATCTCGCCTGAATTTACCACCCTTCTAGTTTCATAGAATGTCCCCTTGTTCTGAAGCACCTTTTTCCCTGAAAAAAAACTTCCTTCCTGTACCTTATTTACCCCATGAGGTATTTAAAGGTTTCATATCCTCCACACCCTCCTCTCCTCTGATGTGTACATATGGAACTCCTTATATGGCTTTTGATGCAGACTCTGCACCTTTGTGGGAGCACTCCTCTGGACTACCTCCACTCTGTCTATGTCCTTCCTGATATGCGGTCTCCAGAACCAGACATAGCCACAAGGTGAGGACCTCATATATAATAACTCTGAAAGTGTGATCTTACCAGTGATTTATATAGGGACAACACCACCTCTCTTTCTGCTGATGGTACTTCTTCCTATGCACCCCAGCATCTCACTAGTTCTCCCAACTGCCTTATTACATTGCCTTGCTACCCATTTGGAGGCAGTATAGCATAGGGGTTAAGGGCACTGATCTGCAAACCTGGAAACCTAGGTTTGAATCCCATCAGCTCCCACTTGCATACTGTGTCACTGAGCAAGTTGCTTAACTTCCTTGTGCTCCCAGGTCACACTTGTTAAGAAGCTCTGACTTAGTGTGCCTTTCCTGGGTAAAAATGTCCCTTCCCTTCCTTCCCTTCAGGTCATCTTGATATGATCACCCATAGGTCTCTTTCCTGCTTAGTCATTGTCAGTACTACTTCCCCATTGTGTGTTCCACCTTTGGGTTTGCTATGGTCCAAAGTGCATTATTTTGAATTTTGTTGCATTAAAACTCAGTTGCCATATGGCAGTTTTGATTCAATGCAAAAGTGCAAAATAATGCACCTGGATTCTAAAAACCAGGAGAAGAGTACACGGGGAGGGAGGTATTAACAACAAAAATGGAAAGGGACCTGGGGTAACTATATCAGCTGGACCTTAAGGTTATCAAGCAATGTGAGAAGGCAGTAGGGAGGGATGGGGGATATTGGGATGTGGGAAGAGGCATCACTAGCAGAAAATGGGAAATTGTTATAACTCTGTAAAGACAGTCGGTGAGACCCCATCTGGAGTAATACATCCAGTTCTGAGACCCCATCTCCTCAAGGACATAGACAGGATGGAGACAGTCCAGAGGAGGGCAGCTAAAATGGTGCAGGGTCTGCAAGAGAAGCCATATGAGGAGAGACTAAAGGAGCTTAATGTGTATACCCTTGAGGAAAGGGGGGACATGATTGAAACTTTAAGCACCCTCAGTGGAATCAACAAAGTCCAAGAGAGTAGCAACTTTCAGAAAAAGATGTGTGTAAGAACAAGGGGACACAATTTGAAGATAGTGGGGGGACTGCTCAGGGGCAATGTGAGAAGTATTTTTACAGAGAGGGTGGTGGGTCATGAACACACGCCTTCCCTGAGGAGGTTGTAGGGTCTAAAACTGTGGAAGAATTCAAGAATGCATGGGACAGACATAAGGCAATTCTTGTGGAGGGTAGGAAGAAATGCAGGGTTTATTTAACTCTAAAAATTGATCAGCATTTTGCTCATAAAAGTGTTAAATATTTATGAAAATGCATAGCTCTTGCCTCACTGTTTAACAATCACAGCACTTCTAGAAAATCTATATAAATAGTTTCTGTACAGTTAGTATAGTCCCAAGGAAAAACTGCTAATCAATTATTTAAAACCCTGAAATGGCTGTTGGTTAACTAGGATCTGCAGCTTATCCAGTAGGTAGGGAAATGGGCAGACTATGTGGGCAAGCAGTCCTTATGTGCCATCAAAGTCTATGTTTCTTTAAGATGACATGCATTTTGCTTAAAGTTGAAACTGCATAATATTCTGTGGTGATTTGCATATGCAGCCCATGATGCTTTGCATTATGGGGGTATGTGAGATTTGTATTTCTTTGAAATTTGACTTCCCGGCAATGCCTTTTGGGTAACTCATTGCCTCAGTGCTTGTGCACTGAGGTTCTTTGTCTTTAAACTTATTTTTTGTTTTATTAGGTTCACCTACGTAACCCAGATAGACCACCTTTGGGTAGCTGATTAATTGCACTGGGGGTCACACAGATGAGGCACACTCATGAGTCCTGGTAGGGTGGAACACGTGACTGTGTCTTCTGTTAGCATGCTTTGCTGACTGTACAAGAGGCCTTTTTGGCACCATTCGTGTTTGCTTAAAGTTGAACCAGCATAATATTCGGTGGTGATTTGCATATACCCATGATGCTTTGCACTACGGGTTATGTGTGATTTTGTATGCTATACCCTTGCCCACCCCCATTTTTCAGATTCCTGCCCATCCTTTCCACCCTGCCTTGGAGTGTCCACTTTATTGTAGACTTCAGTGTCATCTGCAAAGAGGTATAGCTTCTCTTCCAGTTCCTCTGCTATGTTGCTTATAAAGACATTAAAGAGGACTGGTCCTAACATTGAAGTTGGAGGCACCCTGCTAGTCACTTTCTCTTCCTTGGAATGAACTCTGTTTACCACTATCCTCTGTCGCCTATCTCATAATTAGGTTTTTACCTAGTTTACTACCTTATTGCCCACCCCAAGCTTACCCAATTTATGAACTAGTGTCCTGTGAGGAACAGTGTTGAAGGCCTTACTCAGAGCCACACCCACACCCTCTCTGATCCATCTCCTTGGTCACTCAGTTGAAGAACTATCATATTAGTTTGCCATTGCCTTCCTCCTGTAAAACCACGCTGTGTTGGATCCTGTAATCCATTGGTTTCCAGATATTCCACAATCCAATTTTCTGGAAGAGTTTATTACATTAATTTATACACAACTGACGTTAAGCTGACAAGCCTATAATTGCCTGTCTCTTCCTTGCTACCATTTCTATACATACAAAGGTAATGATTTACAATGGGGAGTGACTGCATAGATACATAGACAGTGTTGGCAGATAAGGGCCTATGGCCCACCCAGTCTGCCCATTTGAGCTTGTAAGTTCAGTTTATGTTTTCCTAGAAGTCTGTTGCCCTTACCCTGACTTTCAGAATTCCTTTATGTCTATCCCATGCATTCTTAAATCCACGATTTTTTCAGCCCCACCACTTCCTCTGGCAGGGTGTTCCACTTGTCCACCACCCGTTCTGTGAAGAAATTCTTCCTCATGTTTCCTCTGAATCGTCCTCCCTCCAACTTCATCCCATGCCTCTAGTTCTGGAACATCTTTTCACTTAAAAATAGTGTATTCCTGCACCCTGTTCCTCCCTGTAAGATACTTGTATGTCTCTATCATATCCCTCTCTCCTCTTCTCCTCCAGGGAGTACATATGTTCAGTTAGTTCAACCTCTCCTCACAGGACTTGTGATGCAATCCATGCACCATCTTTGTTGCCCTCTTCTGAACCTTCTCTACCCTGTCTATGTCCTTACATAGGTAAGGTCTCCAGAACTGTACACTGTACTCCAGGTGGGGCCTCACTAGTGTCTTGTATAGTGGAATTATGACCTCCCTTTTCCTGCTGGTGATGCCCCTGCCTATGCATCCCAGCATCCTATTTGCTTTACCTGCTGCCTTGTCACACTGTTTCCCTACCTTGAGGTCATCAGAGATGATAACCCCAAGATCCCTTTCCTGCTTGGTGTATGCTATATACCACCCCCAACTGATATATGTTGTGCCAGGGTTTTGTGTCCCATATGCATTATCTTGCACTTTTTACATTGAATTTCAACTGCCAAACCCCTGACCATTCTTCAAGTTTCTGCAGGTCCCTTCTCATTCTGTCTACACCCTCTGGTGTGTCTACTCTGTTACAGAGCTTTGTGTCATCAGCGAACAGTGAAAGTCTGCCTTCTAGGTCCTGCAAGCAATGTCACTGATGAAGATGTTGAGTAGGACCAGTCCCAGCACTGATCCCTGTTGTACCTCACTGGTCACTCTTCCCTCTGTGGAGGACAGCTATTTACCACCACCCTCTGTGTCCTGCCGCCCAGCCAGTTACCTACCTACCACACTACTGTCCTGCCCACACCCATATTCCCCAGTTTGTGTAATAGTCTTCTATGTGGCACAGTATCAAAGGCCTTGCTGAAGTTCAGATAGGCCATGTCCACTGCCCTCCCCGATCCACCTCCCTAGTCACCCAGTCAAAATTTCAGCGTGGTTGGTCTGACATAATCTCCCCTGGTGAAACCACGCTGCCTTGGGTCCTGTAGTCCATTGACAACCAGATGTTCCACAATCTCTCCTTCAGTAGTGCTTCCCTGATCTTCCCCACTACCGAGGTGAGGCTGACTGGTCTGTGGTTCCCAGCTTCCTCTTGTTCCCACTTTGTATAAGTGGACTTTGCAGTCTTGGGTACCTCCTGTTTCCAGTGATCAGCTAAAACAGGATAGCCAGAGGTTCAGCCACCACCTCTCTTAGTTCTTAAGAACCCTTCAGTACCCCATCTGGCCCCATTGCTTTATCAACTCTATTACTTCCAGTTCCTTCAGGACCCTTTCTCTTTCTGTATTAATGTTTACCTAGCACCATCACTTGAGACACTTCCTTCCAATTCTAGGCTGAATACATGGACTGTTAGGGAGAACAGATTTGTTTTATTACTGTTGGGTTGGGTTTAGCACTGGATTTGTCATGTCTTTGATGGGCTGGCCACCAGAACTTTTATTGTATTCTACATTTCCTGCAGTACCATTATGGGACTTCTGTGCCATATGAAACACTTTGGGATACAGTGGGCTGGATATTCAAAGGGGTAGCACCTGGCACAACTGAGTTGTGTCGTATAAACCAGGAATGTGGGCCCTGGGCATTGGGAGGGAGGGGTGCCACTAGACTTCCAGAGAGTCATTTACACATATTCAATGAAAGGACATGTGCAGTGCAATTCCTGATGCTCCTGGGGTGCAAGGTAGTATATTCAGCACATCCCCAGGGTGTGCCTACGCATATGTGGCGCATCCCGATATTCAGCCTGGGATGTGCAGTGGATATGCCTGCTTAACCCTGGGATGTGATGCATACCAATGCCCAAGGTTGAGCCTGAAATAAATGGCTCAAATGGTGGCCACCTACAGGTGGGCTGCTATACTACGCATGGCATGACACAGCAACCTCCAGCTGTGGGTGGCCACCCGCCCACCCAGAACACTATCACAAGCACCCATATGGTCCCTGGTGGTCTAGCGGTGACCCCTCCTCCCCTGTACACAATCACCATAAATGAATGTGTAATGACTCTGGAAGTCTAGTGGCACCTCCTCCTCCCAATGCTCCAATCACCATAATGTGCATAATAACACCCTCCATGGTAGTCTAGTGGTACCACCACTGCCTGTGACCTTGATCACTGGTGAACCATAGTAAACCACCTCTCTGGTGGTCCAGTGGCACCCCAACCCTCACAGGAGCCCATGCCCACGGCTCCCCCATCATCAGCAGGCAGCTGCAACACACCTGCATACCACCTGGCTGCCCACTGAATCACAGCTTACAATATCAGCTGTAAGCCCATTGGCCCTCACTGTGGACCAGTGGGTTTGCAGTGCATATTGTGCACCATACACAAATATGTAATGAGGGTCATTCATTCACATATGTGTGAATGACTGATACTGTAAGCTGTAATTCAGTAGGCAGACAGGCAGTATGTGGGTGGGTTGCAGCTGCCATCCCATGACAGGGGGACTGGGTGGAAGGGGGTCCCAGAGGGTGGGGGGTGCCACTGACCCACCAGAGAGGTGGTTTACTATGGTTCACCAGTGATCAGGTTACGGGCAGGCTGGGGAGTACTGCTAGACTATCAGGGAATCAGAATAAGTACATTACAGGCATCACAGCTATGGGCATGGTGGGGGGTTCACTAGACAACAGGAAGAGTTTATACCAATATTTACACTACGATTGGGTCCAGGGACAGGGGGCTCTAGACTACCAGTGACAGGGCAACATACCTATTTCAGCGTGATCAGGGTACAGAGGTCAGGAGGGGCCACTAGACTACCAGGGGTCCGACAGTATATAAAAGATTGCTCAGGGATTTGGGGTGGGGAGGGGTGCCACTAGACTACCAGGGAGTCAGTTACACATTCATATATGGTGATCATGGCTACGGGAGAGGGGTTCTACATGCCGCCCTCTGAGGGCACCGCATGCTGTGCAGGGTACCAGATGCAAGTCACCAGCCTGCTTGCACACACATGCAAATGGGGCCATGATGATATGCAAAGGACCCATTTGTGCCTTGCATACATTATGGCCCCATTTGCATACCGGCAGCTGAATATCTGGTATTTACACACAGCATAACTCTGTTGCGCTGGCGCAGTACCCAGGTCTGGTATAGGGGCCTTGGCTGGTGGGGATGTGCCAGTGCATGGTGATTGCTCAGTGTTTATTATCTGTTGTATTCAGAGGCACTGCGCCATTGTGCATCTCCTTTCAATGTATCCCTGAGCCATGCCAGTGAAACACAGTGCCTCCACATGTCCCATTGCCAGGCACATTTCTGAATATAGGGCCCCGTGTCTATGAAAGTTATCATATAAAACCAAATGGTGCCACAACTCTGCTATCCTTTGTCCTTTTGTATCACAGTAATTTACTAGCACAAAACTCATAGTGCTAAATCTGAATTTTTTCAGAAAATATAAAGGTTAGCTTTCCATTCACAACGTTGTGCAGTCTGAGAGATTAATAGTATGCCCTTTCAGAGCTCACTCATTGTCGTTTTTATCATTGCTGTAGGGTCTGGGGCTAGACTAAACAACCAGAGGACTTCTTCAGTGTAGATCACCCAGGCCATCTCCACATTCACATGAGAGTCCCCACTTGCTCATCAGGCTCCCATGAACTATTCTCCTTGCAGCCAACAAAAGGTTAGCAAAGTGTTACAGACAGCTGCAAAGAGCAGAAGCAAGGCACACCACTCACTTACAGACAGCCAAAGAAAAAAATGTCTAAGCCTCTGAAGCATATTTATTTACTTTTTATTTTCCGTTCTTGGTGTGTGTACTGTATCTTATATATTGTACAGAGTACTTCTGTAATATCCCACAAGGCAGTATGAAAAGAAAATCATTGACACATATTCCATCAGAGATGTGTCCTAGTAAGTCTATGAGTAAGTCTTTAAAAAGGAAAGGGGCCAACGCAAGCTAAATTATTCAAGAAGTAAAACACAACACAGTGTTGATCAGTGTGTGTATGTATGTGTGTGTATGTGTGTATCTCTCTCTCTCTCTCTCTATATTTATTTATTGAATTTTGTTGACGGGTAGGCCCACTGGGCCCTGAGGTCCTTTTTCAGGGCGAACCCGGGGTAAAAATAACATACAATAACAAAAATAACATACAAGTAACAGAACAGTACAAGTTGAAAGATGACTTATTGTGTTATAGAGCTGGATTACATAGGGTTACAATCAGAGTAGGAAGAGTTGGAACATACAGTCAGAGAGACCTCCAGAGTAGGAAATATAACAACATGTCGCATGCACATAAACATGAAGATCTAGGGAGAGCACGGGATAACAGCTACGTTGCTAGGAGTCAGGTCACCTTCCTAAGAGGATCAGGGGTGATGTGAGGTCAGGTCCTAAGGCATTGGCAAGTACTCCTGTTGAGCAGGTGGAGAAGCTGAGTTTGGACCGGAAGCAGAGCCGACCCTGCCTCCTACCTCTGTGGGAGGTTGTCCAGCTGGAAGGGGCTGTAACGCAAGGATCTGGACCCAGCTTTGGTCCTTGTTTTAGGAACCACGAGGAGAGTTTGTCCTGAGTGCGAGGCTCCTATGAATGGACTTGACCGTGATTAGCCCTTTGAGGCTAGGGGAGGAGAGGGCCCAGTAACTTTGAAGCCAGGCAAAGAGTTGGGTAGATGAGGCGGCTTCCAGTGACGGCCACCTGAGCCTGGCCTGGGCCTCACAGTGGTGTGTTCTAGGGTGGGACATTGTGGCAAACCGAGCGATCTTGTTGTATAAGGTCTGGAGCCGGCTTAGTTCCGTAGAGGCCACACCACATAGAATGGAGGCTGCATAGGTGAGCTTGGGAGTAGGGCGCTGGTTGCAATGGCAACCCTGGCTACGAGGATAATCTGGTCCTTTAATCTATAGAGGATGCCGAGTTTCACATGGATGGCTTTGGTGAGTTGGTCTACGTGATTTTTAGGGAGAAACCCTGGTCAATGGTTAGACCAGGTACGTCATGTGGTAACCACCTCTAGTTTTCTCCCCTCTGGACTGCAGTTGAAGGAGTATCGACGCTCAGATGCCAGGGATCTGGGCCCAAACAGCATCGTCTTGGTTTTGCTGGTGTTTAATACCATTTTGTTCAATGTGAGCCAGTCCTCCATCTGAAGGATGTCCTCTTGGAGGGCAATCTTCAATTCCTTTACATCAGGGAGGCTCGGTAAATGACAGCATCGTCCGCATATTGGATGGCGCTGCTCCCACACAGTGTAAGTGCAGGTCGTTAATGAACAGGGTGAAGAGGGGGGCGAGTATTGACCCTGTGGTACACCCTCTTTGAGCTAAAATGCGGTCTGTGAAACATTGTCCCTCCACCTAACCCTCTGGTTTCGGTCAGTGAGGTAATTCTCAAACCAACCTAGTGCATGGGTGTCCAGGCCTATAGCGCTCATTTTATGCAAGAGGAGACTATGATTTACCAAGTCAAAAGCTTTGGAGAGGTCAATAAATACCGCGCCTGTACTGGCCCCTGAATCAGTATTGCTCAGGACATCCGCTGAAGAATTTGGTTAGGGCAGTATCTGTCCCATGCTTGGCTCTGAAGCCGTGCTGAGACAGGAGATTACCAGTGTGTTTCAAGTATTCGCAAAGTTGGGAGTAGACTAGCTTCTTTGTATTTTCGCTATTGCAGACAGCAAGGAAATAGGCCTGTAGTTCCCTATAGATTCAGTAGGCCCTCCTTGTGAATGGGAATCACTATGGCCTGTTTCCATGGTTCGAGGACCAACCCCTCCAAGAAGGACGGTTTATCAGCCAGATATATATAGATATATATATATATATACATACACACACACACATACATATATATGTAATAGGTAATCCACTCTGAGGTGTGCGGTGCGCACTGTGATAGGCAGCACACCTTGGTGTCGTTGTTATCACCCAAGGTGTGCGTATATCAGAGCGTGACTGCACACCTCATTGTGGGTTATTTATCTTATAAAAATATCAAAATCGTTTTGGAGAGAGGTAAAAGTGCAGGTGTTGGTCGGTCACTCTGATATACACACAGTCATATGATGCTCATCATCAATAAACTCAAGTAATTTCCCTACCCATTTTATAAATATATTTAAGAAATGGGTATGATACTAGTTGCAAATCCAATCTTCTGAATGTATAAAACACATCACATGACCGTGCATATATAAGCGCAACCATACACCTACCTTTACCCCCTCCAAAACAGTTTTCACATTTTATAAGATAGATAAACCACTCTGAGGTGTCTGGTCATGCTCTGATATCGCACACCTTGGGTGGTTGATACACTCAACCAGTGGCCTTGTCGTAACAATGCACGAGGTGTGCATATATAGCGCATGACTGCACACCTCAAAGTAGTTTATCTATTACGTATTGTGCCACTATAGTTTGGGTTGCATAGCTTTTATGTTAAACCTCAAATGTTGCACTTTAATAACTTTTGAACCATTTGTCCGATTTCTCTGAAATGTGGAATGTAGAAAGATTTATCATAGATCTCTGGATCTGGAAATTTTGTATCAATCGGATGTATGGTTGCAGAATCGTGGTGCACTCTATGGATGGGATATTCAAAGTGGTTGTGCAAGGTGCAAGTGAGATGCACCAGCGCAGTGCGGACATGCACCAATGAGCGATATTCAGTGAGCAACAATGTGCAGTGCATATCGCGTGCACCAATGCACAACCCTAATGAATGCATGTGCAAGTGCAGGGGCGTAGCCATGAATAAGTTGCACAGTGCAATATACAACAGCAAGATGATGGCGCCAAGCACGGAGCAGCAGGTACATGCGTGGTGCAAAGTTGAGCCCATAAAAGGATGGAGCAAGCAGGGATGGAGGCATGTGCTCATTGGAGCAGGGTGAGAGATGACAGAGATACAGAAACAGAGAGGGCCAGTGGCCAGGCAGGACAGCAGCAGGGGTGCAGAGCAGGCACAGAGGCAGGAAGTGCAACAGGCTGTGGGACAGGGAGTGCAACCTGACTGTGCCTGTGAGCATGAGCAGAACAGAGTGTGTGTGTGTGTCTCCAACACAGGAGTGCACCCAGTGCAGGGCCCAGGCAGCAGCACACAGCCGGGTAGCCATGGGCATCAGCAGCGGGTGGGGGCAGGACAGCCAGGCCATGGCCAGTGCAATATTACAGATGGAGGCAGTAATGAGGGGTGTGAGGAGGTGGGAGACTGAGTGGCACAGCCGTGGAAGGAGCCGCACCACCATCAAACAATACAGTGACACCAAGATTGTGGGCTGGTACTGCCTGAACTGGGTGATTCTGATGCACTCTTTGAGCTGTGCAGTGATGAGATGCAGGCAACCACAAGACAGAGCCATGCCCTGTCAGTGGAGACAAAGGTCCGGCCGTAATGTGCCTGCTCACCACGGGCATCTTCCAGATACCAACAGGGACACCACAGGCATAACTCAGTTGGCCGCATGCGGCTCCAACATTTCCTCAATGCACTGCTGCCACATACTGCGGAATACATCCACTTCCCCAGCACACAGGTGGGCGTACATCAAACATGCAAGAGTTTCACAGGGCTACATGTATGCCTGGTGTGCTAGGGGCCATTGACTGCACCCACATAGGCATCCGCATACCACTGGGGCTGGAAGGGTGGCCTACATCAACAGGAAAGGCTACCCCATTGTCAACTGCCAGATGGTGTGCAATGCCAAGTGCATAATCAATGTCTATGCCACACACCCTGGAGAAGCACATGATGCCTTCATCTGGCACCAGTTTGCACAGTGCCACAGGTATGAGTGGGGACATCCCACTAGCCACCTAGTAGGTGAGTATGCAGCTGGAATGGGCAGCCCTGCACAGCAGGGCAGGGTGGGGAGATGCTATGCTGGGGGCATGGGGGGTCTGTCTGTGTAGGCGGGGGCAGCCACATAGACCACAGTGCTAACCCATCATGTTCCCACACAGGTGACACCAGATACCCTCTGGCCCTGGCTGCTCACCCGTACTGGCCCCCGTCGACCCCAGAACAGGCGAGATCCAACGAGGCACCGCCAGCACATGGAACATCATCGAGCATGTGTTTGGACTGCTGAAGGCATGGTTTCTTGCCTGCACAGGTCTGGCAGTGCCCTACAGTACAGCCCCTCAAAGGCCTGTTGCTATTCCTGGCCTGCTGTGTGCTACACAACATGGCCACTGACCATGGGATAGCTGTTGAGGTCAAAGGGGAACAGCAGTGGGGATGATACAGGCGCCAGGCCACACGGTGGTGGGCAGCCCCGGATGATGGGAACCCTGGGTGCACAGGATGGCCCAGCAGCACCAGGACACTATGTAGAGGAGCACTATGGTGCCGTGGGTAGGTGAACATGGCCACACCGTGTCCCAGGGACCAGGGCACAGTATACAGGCATGCCTGGCTGGCCCCACAACAGACAACTGCTGGAGGGCAGCATTGACGGAAAGGACGGGACACCATGGAAGCACCCCGTATGGCACTGTGGACTCCACCCACATGGCCCCTCACACCTCCACACACACAACACAGTCACATGGGCACCCACACGCACACCCTGAAACTGCCAATGGGCTTGTGTTAGGCGCTGAACACCAGTGCACAGTGGTGGCGGTGATGTGATGGCATCATCATGCACAAGCTATGGTGGCCAGCGGCGGGTGGGTGTGCACTGGGCAGGCATGTTGCATGGTTCATGGACCACATGGCTCTGGTACAAACATGCACACACCACACCACTGTGCATACAGGGTCTCGGCAGGCAGTAGACAGAGGGAGGCGGATCATGACCACTGCATAGTTGCATGGCCACCACGGACACATGGATAGCCCGCCAAAGCTGCCCAGCAGACTCAGGCTGTGCGGCCGCAGAGGGCATCACAGACAGTCCTCCAGGTGTGATGCTGCAGGAATGCTGACCGGTCCCTCGCAGGCATCTGCAGGCCCACGAACAGGCCCACTCAGGCATTTCTGGAATGCCCACAGTGGATCCAGCAATGACAATGCCAGGGTTGCATGACACCAGGACAAAGGGTGGAGAATGCACTCACGGTGACTGCTGTGGGACGGCCCCGCATCAGGATGGTCAGTGGTGCCAGGCTGGCCATGACTGCATCGGTGAGCTGATCCAGGCCTGCAGTTGTGTCCTCCACATGCATGTGGCCTTGGCCAGGAGCTGCTCAAAGTCCGGTCATGCCGCCCTGTGGACTAGCACAGCTCAATGCGGAGTGCACGCACCCTGCCATGACCAGCATCTATTGCTCACGGATGCCCGGAGCAGATGGGTGTGCCAGATCAGAGGTCAGCACCCTGGGAGCTTGGGTGTTGTGCCAACCCATGGGGTGCGCGGCCCCGACGTGGCCCCACACAGGTGGGGGCTACACAGCGGGGCCCCTTTGGCTGTACTGTCTGTGGTGCAATGGCAGTGGTCACTGCACCTGGACCCCTCGACACCGTCCTGCTGCTGCTGCCTCTGCCCCTCTGGCCACTGTGCTCATGATGGTGCCAGCTGCACCACCACCACCACCACACAGTATAGTCTGCACTGCAGGTCATTGATCACTGCCTCACCAGGCGGTGTGGCTGGAGGGTTGACAAGCACCACCTGGGCACCATCAGCGCTGCTGTGTCTGGTGTGTGGTAGGGTACCTCCCTGGTCAGCATCACCACTGTCAGGATAGTGATCATGTCATCATCAGACCGGACCCCACCCTGATCAGTGTCTCAGCATACTGGACACCATGGCTGGCATCCCACTGAAATGCTGCCCTGGACCTCGTCTGCTCCCATGCCACAGGCATCCGGTTGGACAGTGGGGAAGGGCCAACAGCGGTCTGGACACCAGACTCCAGTAGAGGTGAATGGTCGCTCCTCCAGGTCCATGTCAGCCCCCAAGGTGGGCACCACCACCCCTGCAGCTGCACGCGAGGCACTCAGGATCTGTAAGGGAACACATACAGATTAGTGCAGCCACCATGCACCTCTGCCCCTTGCACTCCTCACCCCCATCCCCACGCGCAACTGTACCAGCGATGGGCTTCCCCTGTCTGAAATCCACCACCAGGAACACCCTCAATGGTGCTGCATCCTTGGTCACCACCACCAGCTCCTCCTGTGGTGTCAGCTGGCTGTGGCACCTCATGCTGTCCACTGCCTGTGGTGGCAAGTGCGGCCTGGATGGCAGCCACCTTCTCCTTTATCCACCTCTGGTCCATGCCCACCTTTCTTTGCATTCCTCTGCTGATCTCTGATGGCTGCCCTGCAGGTTCACAGCCTAGGCCACTCCCTCCCATGCCTCCGCCCTGGCCTGTGGAGCCACTAAGAAGGGGCTCCTGGTCACATATGTGTCAAACAGAGCATCCCACCTGCCCTTGTGAGAGTGAGCCTGCGCCTCCATGCAGTCCCTGCTCCTCAACCTCCTCATGCACTGAAATGCTCATTCCTGTGGGTGAAGACGTGATTAGTGCTGGCTGCCACACAGAGGTGCCCCCCACAAATCCTCTGTCCCGACATGCCCACTGCCTGGCATCTTACCTGTGAAGGATGCAATACCGGTCTGATGCCTGTGCAGTCCCATGGTGCCTTTATAGCGCATCACATGCAAATGAGGAATGCGCAACTGTAATGAGATGCAAATGCCTCCGATGTGCCGCGGATATGCTGATCAGCTCATCTGCATGTGCCGGCTGAATATCGTGGAATTGCACATGGCACATTGGAGATGGACATGCTCAAGCCATGGTGCAATTGTATGACATGCACAGTCCACCTGGCACAGCGCGTTCGCGCACTGACGCAGTGTATGTCGGTAGCGGATCCTATGCACAGAGTGCTATATGCGGCACAGCGCTCTGCCACTATTGGGCATGTGGTGCACGTGTGCTGTACACCCTATGGTGCCCTTGCACCATTGGCACATAGCTCATGGGGCACAATGGACCTATAGCGCACCATGCCTTCCATGCCCTGTCGCATTGCCGCCACGGTGTGTGTGTGACCTTTGACTATTGTGTCCCTTGACCCCAGGTGCCTGCTGCATGTGCCAGCACTAACCCAGCTGTATCGTGCAGCGACAAGGCATGCGTGACTGGGGATGGCAGCACATCACAGGCGAGTCGCACACCAATGCACATGTGTCTGTCGTTCCTGGGTGCCATTTTGTCTCAGTGGTGCAGATTGCACCATGCCTCACAGAAGCACAGCAAGGGCACCCAGTGAAGCCAGGTCAAGCTGGTCAACCTGGTGACACTAGTGGAGCCCCATGTTGGCACCTTTATATGGGCAGGTGCCCTGGGACAGGCCACCACTGAGGAGTGGCAGGGGTGGCTGAGGGTTTAGAGGAGGCCACGGGTCACGGCGCAGTGGGGAGCAGTGCCGCCACAGGTATAGGGACCTGTGGTAGAGAGCCAGACCAGTTAAGGACTCTGCAGGTATCGTCCAGAGGTGCTGTGCCACGGCCAGATGAGTGCACATTTCCACGACTGTGTCTTGTTGGTGTTCTGTGGGGTGCCAGCAGGTGTCATGCCGTGCTGCCTGGGGTGGGGGATGTGGCTAGGAATGGCGCCGGCTGTGGCAGTGCACCATGGGTGTGCTGTGCCATGGCAATACCACTGCAGAGGACAAGGGGTATGGTGTGCTGGAGGGGTGGGGCATGTGGGTTGCTGCCCAGTGCTGATGTCTGCCGCTCACTGTCTCCTCGAGGACCTGAAGATCGGCACAGAGCAAGGATGGCAGGAGCCACTGCCGGATGGCAGCAGGCCAATGGTGGCGCACAGGCGAGGGCTGCTGGCCATGTTGGAGGTGCTGATGGACAAGCTCCAGTCATGCTGAAGCATACAGGTAGGCACTCTGTCTGTGTATATTGTTGTATGGAGTTGGGGTGGGCCACAGCCCCCATGCACATAGCCATAATAGCTGTGCATCACCGGCATGGTCCATTGCACCATGCTGTGCCTTATGCACATGTGGCTGGCCGCTTCCAGGTAGGCTGTGGGTACATCCGGGTCCCAGCCATGCCACTGCCACCCCACAATGGCCATTTGCCTGGCAGCCATGGTTGTGGCGTGCTGCGCATGGTTGGTGGTGGTGTGCAGTGCTGTGCGTGGCTATGGATGGTCGGGATGGTGGCTCGTGTGGGCACATAAGCTGCGGTTGCTGTGTGCCTACTACAGGGCACATGTCACCGCTGTCTGCTGTGCATGGTGGATGGACAACAGTCATATGGCGTGCACTCATCCTTGTCCCCCTCCTTTGTCCAAGGTGTTCATCACATGGATGTGCACACCAGGCTGCTGGATAGGATCCTGAGAGTTGCTATGGCCACCCTTGCAGTGGCCCGCGTCATAAGGCAGGCCCTGTTCAGGCCACAGAGGTGACGACAGACAAGGCGCTGGTAGGGCGTGAATGTCATGTCGGGCCCATTGGCCTGCATCACCTCCTTCCTGAATCCCTCCCTTCCTCCATTGTGCCCTACCTAGCCATGTCCCTGTCTCCCTGCCCTTCCCGGCCTACCTTCTTGATTGTGGCCTCCCAGTTCCCTGCCCCCTATCCCTGTTCCCCTGTATATAGTTTGTTATTTGTTACTTTTAATACATTTCTATTTTGGTAGTCATCTGTGTCCATGTCTGCTTTGCAGCTGGAATACTGAGCCATGCTGCAGTGGTGTGCATGGTGGCTGTGTGGTATGTCTGGGGTCAACTGGGGCTTGTGTCTGGTGGTCTGTACCCAGTGGCCAGTGTGTGTACCCTGGGGCATATGTGTGTCCCTGCTGGGCTGTGTGGCCTGTGTGTTGTCGGCATGTCTCTTGTCAGCTATGGTCCGGTGGCATGTCCTGTGCCATCCTGTGGGTGTTGGCCATGGCTGCCTTCCAGTGGTCACTGGTGTCATGCCACCTCCATGCACTGCTGTGGTTCGCGTGGTCAGGGCCTGCGGCTGTGTGCCTGCCTTGCCTCCCTCCTGACATCCCTGCACCCTGGTGGCAGCGTGTTCTGCTCTTCTGGCCTGCTCCACACTGTGCGGGTGCCTGTGCCATGTCCCATGCACCTCTGTCCCTTGGCCGGCCTGTGTTGTGGTTCTTGCGCTTCCTGCCTTGCTCCGTTGTGCAGCCCAGATGGCTCCTGCTGACTTGCTTCCCTTGCGCAGCCCTTGTTGAGCAATGGCACATCCCTGTGATATTCAGCCATCTTGTGCTGTCACTTGCCAGTGTGTTCAGCCTTTGAATATCATGTTGGGTGCACACTGGCACAGTGTACATGTCCTGCCGGCTGTTGCATCTGCTCTGGTGCATTTCTGAATATCCCACCAAAAGTGAAAATCCCAGTGTTGTGCTTTCATTTCCATCCATGATGCCCTGAAGAATGCATTTGACTGGGTTTAAATTGAGCTGTACACATGGGTCCTGGCTAGCAGTGGTGCCTTTTGAAGATTTCATGAACAAATCTTGTTCCGTTCAAATGTTATAGCATTTTTAGTGTCCCATTATAGTTTATGGGAAAATTTACATGTCACTACGAAAAGAATCACAATCACATTTTTGATCGAGCTTTCCTAAAATGTAATAATTGCTGCCACCATCTTGTTTTCTGTCAGCAATGGAGAAAAACATAACTCAAAAATACTGCACTTTTGACCACAGGGTTTACCTAAATGAGCCCAGAGGAATGTGTCCATGGCATAAGTTTGTGGCTAGCTAGACTGGAAACATGTTTTGAATTGTTTTAAATTTTTGATCACAACAACATTTTTTTTTGCCATGAAAACAATTGCAAAATTGCTAAATATGACCGCTGTCAAATTTTTTGGACTGCAGTAACATTCCCATTATTGAGATAGAAGACTTTAGTGATGTGTTGGTTTTTCTCACTTGATTGTGGCAAGGTGAATTGTGCTATTGGCCTGCAATTTTCAGGGTATGGAGCCCTAGTGCCATGGATGTGCCTTTCACTAGTTTTGCATTGAAAATTTCAAGTGGCCCCTAGTTACAGCATTCCAAAGTTTGGAAATTTCCCACAGGAAAACATTGTGGTTGTTTCACTTTGTCCCCTCATTGTGGCAGTGCAGCATTGTGATATTGGCCTGAACTTTTCAGGGTGGAAAGGCCTAACACTAGACATGTGACTTTCGGTGGTTTGGTATGAAAGCATTTAACAGGGCCATAGTTACAACATTTCAAAGTTCAGACATTTCCCCATAGGATAACATTGCAGCACTTGTTTTTCTTTGTCCGTTCATTGTGGCAACGTGCATTGTGGTATTGGCCTTAACTTTTCAGAGTGGAAAGACCTACTCCCACAGGTGTGCCTTTCAGTGGTTTTGTATAAAACATTCAACAGGGTGTAGTTACAGTATTCCAAACTTGGGAAATTTTCCATAGGATAACACTGAGGTGCCCAGCAAGCCTTGTGGGGCGTATCTTGAAAACTATTTGAGATACGCCGTCACAAATGTGATAGTCCCTCTCAAAGGGTTTAAGTACAGAAGTAGGTTAGAAAGTCATGAAACCATGACATTTGAATTTTTTCTAGCTTGTATAGTTCTTGAGATGTTTGCGAATCACTGTTCCAATTACTCATTTTCATGGCTCTCGTCACTGTTATGGCCTCAGACTTACCACTCACACTGCTTTTTGGGGCACATATTTTTAAAAATGATGTGAGGTATGGAATCGGTCAATTTTATGTTGTGGAAACTATTCACTGTCGTAATTACAGCCACACTTGATATTTTTTCCTAGCTGCTACAGTTCCCAGATATGGGTAAATGACTGTTGCAAGGCCTCCTGCCTTATATGGCTGCTGTACTGCTCCATGCTTATCTGTAAATGGGGCGTGGGCCTACTGAGCCGTGCTCCCTGAAATGCTTCAGAGGTTAGGAAGTGACAAGGGGTGTGGAGAGCTCAAAAGATGTGTCTCAGTGGAGCTGTGGCATAAGAGGACAAAGTGGGAGAAGTGGAGAGGCAGTGGTCTATTCTCGAGGGCCATAACAGAGGCAGTGAACTTCTGTGTTAAGAGCAAAGCAAGAGTAAGAGGAACAAACTACCACTGTGGTACTCAAGAGAAGTAGCCGGGAAGTGAGAGATAAAGAGGAGCCTTCAGGAGGTACAAAGAAACACAAAGTGAAGAGGAAGGGGCAGTAGCTAAAGTAGAGAGAGGCAGAGAGAGGCAGTCAAAAGTTAAAAGGCACAAACAGAAGACAATATAGCACATGCTGTAAAAAAGTGACTAGACCTTCATTAGACATATCAGTGAGAGGACGAAGACAAGGAGTGGGATTGTAAGGATAAAGAAGGAGGAAGAAGGGTATGCAGAGGAAGGCGTAGAAAAAGCAGCAATAATGAACAAATATTATTGTTTGGTTTTCATGAAGGAAGGGAAGGTGAAAGTCTACTGCTCGGGGGCAGCCAGGAAAGGGAGGCAGACACCATTCAGTTTACAATAGATAGAGTCCTAGAGGAACTTGGGAAAACTGAAAATAGATAAGACAAATGGGTCAGATAGGATTCACCCTATAATATTAATATAGCTCAGAGAGGTGACCACCCATTTCAACAGATCACTGGGGACATGGGTTGTCCCAGAAAACTGGAGGAGGGTAAATGTGGTCCCTCTTCACAAAAGTGGGAGCGAGAAGAGGCAGGCAGCTACTGACCAGTCAGCCTGACCTCAGTGGTGGGGACATTTTAATTTTATTTATTTATTTAGCTTTGTTAACTGGGTAAGTGCACTAGCCATAAAATTACTATTTTCAGGCATGACCGAGAGAGTACAGACATGCAGGAACTTAACAGGATAACAATTTATAAGTGCTTTACATACAATGAGTTAAAGAGGATACAATATATCGGAACATACAAGTAGTAAAGCGCTTACATACAATGAGTTAAAGTGGATACAATATATCAGAGATATACAGAGTAGACCATTCATAAGTTCATAGGTGCCTACCTATGCATTGAATAGAGAGGACCTTGGACAATAAATTATCAGGTGACATATCATATAAACAGAACAAGGTACACAGAAACAAAACAGGTAATACAAAGGAAGAAATAACCATTGAGAGTAGGGGTGTCATTAAGAAAAGTCGGTAAGGAGGAAAAGGGGAGCAAGTCATGAAATTAGATTATATGAGTATGTAAGTGTAAGGGAGATGCCTGCAGTGCAAGATTGTATATGGGCAGGGAAGGGAGCCAGGACAGGCTGAGGCAGTAAGAGGGTTATATAGAGGTGAGAAAATACTATTGTATGGCCAGAGACATCAGTCATTAGGTAGGGTGAAAGCAGGAACAGGTATCAGCAGTCAGCAGATTTGAGTGCAATTTTCTCTTAAAGCATGTGTGGAGCTAGAAAATCTAATGTCAAGGAGAAGGGAATTCCACAGCTGTGGAGCCGCATGCTCAAATGCAACAGTTCCTTTCCTAGGGTGGCACCTCGGCAAATTCAGAAAGGATTTATCAGCTGATCGGAGACCATGGAATGTATCCTGAGGAACAAACATAGCTGCAAGACACCTAGGGTTTGATTTCAAATTATCGAATCAATAAGAGAGCCAAGGTAGTATTTCCTACTAGCTAATGGAGAGACCAACCAAGATCATTATAAAGTTGACACTGGTGTTTAAGCCGAGAAGCAGAAGAGGCATAGCGACATGTGTTTTTATCGTAATATCCCATCTGAGTAGGTCAATTTTATGAGCAGCCCCAAATAAGGAAGCCCCATAGGTTAGGGTGGGGAGCAGAAACTCCTCGCAATGGCCATTTAGCCGATGACATGAGCATATAACAAGTCTTAATATGCAACACCCACTTTGGAGTTGACAGCTGTACAATATAGAAACATAGACTTTGACGAGATAAGGACCGCTGCCCACCTAGTCTGCCTAGTAAACCAACAACCTATTCCTTTCTACCCCCACAAGAATTGCCTTATGTCTGTCCCATGTATTCTTGAATTCTCCCACAGTTTTAGACCCCACAACCTCCTCAGAAAGGTTGTTCCATGCATCCACTACCCTCTCTGTGAAAAAATACTTCCTCACATTGCCCTGGAACACCCCCTCTATCTTTAAATTGTGTCCCCTTGTTCTTGCACATCTCTTTTCTGAAAGATGCTACCTCTTGGACTTTGTTGATTCCACTGAGGTGCTTAAAAGTTTATATCATGTCTCCCTCTCCTTCTTTCCTCAAGGGTATACATGTTAAGCTCCTTTAGTCTCTCCTCGTCACGGCTTCTCTTGCAGACCTTGCACCATTTTAGTTGCCCTCCTCATACTGCCTCTATCCTATCTATGTCCTTAGGAGATGGGGTCCCCAGAACTGGATGCAATACTTCAGATGGGGTCTCACCAACTGTCTGTACAAAGGGATAACAACTTCTGTTTTCTGCTGGTGATGCCTCTTCCTATGCATCCCAGTATACCCCCAGCCCTCACTACTGCCTTCTCACATTGCTTGTTAACCTTAAGGTCATCTGATATGATTACCCTCAGGTCCCTTTCCTTTTGTTACTACCTCCCCCATTGTGTAATCTTCCCTGATTAAGATTAAGATCAAGAGATTGATCTAGCAGGATGCCCAGGTACTTGAAAGAGGTCACATTCCAGTAATTGACCTTCTAAGTCCTGCACTGTCAGTGCTGTTGTGCAAGCCCAGAGCTTTGGGGCTGATCCAAGCAGTATGGCTTTAGTTTTGCTAGTGTTGACAGCCAGTTTGTGGTCGTATAGCCAGTTTTAGGTCATTTAACATGAGTACCCTTAAGTCCCATTTCCTGCAGAAAAACATAGGACTGTGTCGTTCCTTGAATCTTGTGGAGCACAAGATCCAAGGCAGCATGGTTTCCAAGCGGGAAGTTCATGTCAAACAACTCTAATAGATTTCTTTAACTGGGTGACCTAGGGAAGTAGATCACAGAAGGGTGGTGGGTGTGGCCTACTTAGATTTCAGCAAGGCCTTTGATACTGTCCCACACTGTAGGTTAGCAAACAAGTTAGGCAGCATGGGCATGGTCCCAAGGTGGTGAACCAGGTCAGAAACTGGCTGAGGGCAGGACACAGAGGGTGATGGTGAATGGTGTTCAATCTGAAGAGAGGAAGACACCAGTGGGGTGCCACAGGGATCAGTTCTGGGACAAGTCCTGTTCATTGTCTTCATAAATTACCTTGCAGAGGGACTGGAGGGAATGTGTCTTTCTGCAGAGGATATTAAGATCTACATGGGATTGACACTCAGAGGAGATAGAAAAATATAGTAAAGACCTAAGCATGTTAGAGGCATGGTCAAATGTGTGGCAGCCAGGATTTAGTGCAAAACAGTGCAAAGTCATGCACTTGGGGAGCAGAAATCCAAGGAGGTGCACAAAGATGGGAGGAGGTACCAGCAGCCACCATGCAGGAAATGGGACTTTAGGGTACTCATGTTAAATGACCTAAAGGTGACCAAACAATATGACAAGGATGTAGGGAAAGCCAGTGGGATGCTGGGGTGCATAGGGCGGTATCACCGACAAAAGGAGGAGGTGATTATGCCATGCAGTTGATGGCGAGACCTCCGTTGGAAGTACTATGCCCAGGTCTGGAGACCACAACTACAGAAGGGCACTGACAGACTGGAGGCAGTCAGAGGAGGGCTACAAAGATGGTACAGGGCCTGCACAAAACCCTATGAGGAGAAGCTAGTGGAACTCAATATGTATTCCCTGGAGGAGAGAGAGAGAGAGAGAGAGAGAGAGAGAAGAGAGGAGAACATGACAGAAATGTTCAAGTACTTCAGGGGTATAAGAGAACATTGTTTAACTAGGAGTAGCACAGTAAGCGAGAGCTTGTTTCCGGATGTGACCTGTGAGCACAAGGAAGTTAAATGACTTTCTCCAGATCACACAGTATGCACATAGGCAGCTGTGGGATTCAAACAGGTCTCTGGATCTGGAGCTCAGAATCTTAACCCATTGTGCTATATTGCCTCCATTATATAACAAGGCACAAGAGGGCAGCATCTTTTAAAAATAAGATGTGCATTGACAGGGGGCATGGAAATGAAGTTGGGGAGGTTCAGGGGCAACATGAGGTAATATTGTTCACTGAAAGAGTGGTAGATGCTTAAAGCAGCCTCCCAAATGAGGTGGTGGGGGCAAAACAGTTCAGAAATTAAAAATGCATGGGATAGACATAGGGATCGTGAGGGACAGGAAAGAAAGGGTGAGTTGCAGATCAATTAGGATCTGTGGTTTGAAAGAGGTAAGCAAAATGGACAGTCTAGGTGGGCTACACGGTTCTTATCTGCAGTCAGCTTCTATGTTTCTATGTTTCTGTGTTAGGGGTGAGGGTAAGGAAGAGGACAAAGTGGATATAAATCAGGGAAGCAAGAAGGAACAACCAAAGGAGACAGGTAATGGAGACAGTAACAGGGAGAGAGCGAGTCAGAGGAAGAATCACAAGAGGGGAGTAGGGAAGCAGGCAGAGAGGAAGAAATGTATGGAGAGCCATGTGTACAATGCAAGGAGTCTGGGAAATAAAATTCCAGACCTGGAAGCCATCAGGGCAAAGCCTAGTCAGGATTTAGTGACCATAACAGACTTGTTGTGCACTGACAGCCATGAATGGGACTTGGCCATACCAGTCTACTCTCAGTTCAAGGCCTTCCAATTAAGTCATGCACTAGTCAAGCTCAGGCAGAGTCAGTACAAATAAAGGAGGACTGGCTCCAACTTAGATTGGAAATTCTGTTTTATTTCTGCCTCTTGAAGTTCCAAGGTACAACTACAAGCTGAACACAACACAAACACCCCAGGCTTCAACCGAGTCTTCTTGAGGGATGAGGTCTGTGTGATCAAATTTCCCATTTAGGACTCGATTCTGCCTCCCGTGTAATGGCACCTAAGAACCATAGCCTGTGCTTTCCCGGTTTAAAAGCTTCTCTCCGACTGCAATTTTCTGTATTTCAGGAAAGATTTTATTTTAGAGAATCAGCAGAGTTGCATACTACCAAGGGGATGGGTTAAGCAGCAAGAGATGACAGGATGGAAGATTGACGACAGATCCGAGTTGGAGGCCGTAATTGCTTCAGACAACCGTGACACGATTTAAACACGCCCTGCTAAAACTCTATTAAAGCAACCAAATGCTAAAGCAATGAAGGCAAAATTAGATTTAATCTGCCAGGAGATGCTTACTTTTCAGTAGAAATTAAGAAGATGTATAGCGAGCTTTGCAGAGATGTTATGCAGTTAGAACAAAGAGTAGACAACCAGGAGAGAATGGGGACAGCTACTGAAAACAGGGTGGATGAGTTGGAGCAGATGGTGCAATAAGCAGAAGCACAAGAACAAATACTCAATCGCCAAGAAGACTTTGAGAACAGCATGCAAGAACATTAGGATCTATTGTCTACCTGAGAACTTGGAGGGGCTAATATTAAGGACTTCATTGAGGCTTTACTACATACTGCTTTGGAATTACTGAAGGACTAACTTACAATCAGAGAGGGTACATCGTGCCTTGGTGCCAAAACCTTCTTCTTCTAATCTTCCCCAAAGTCAGTAATCCTTCTTTTCAATAGCTATGCAACAAAAGAGCACATCTTGCTTACAGCCTGGAAATGCCAAAAGTCTTTATGGCCAAACACGTATATATTTTGACCATGATTATGGACTGAAAACAATGCGGCTGCGATGTGCTTATCTCCCCTGCTCCTGATCCTTAAAGCTGCAAGACATAAATGCACCACCCCATACCCAGCCCGACTGATTGTTCATTTACCCTCTATGGCCCAAGAGGCAAAGGAGGAACTCACTAAATTAGGCCTGCACTTCCCAGACTGTGGATCTGGGTTGCAGGGTGGAGAACGCCAGCAGGCTGGCAGACCAGCTCGAATAGATGAAGAGGAAAACAACAGGACTTGGGAATAGTTAAAATTCCTTGGCAGTATACTGGAGAGAGCCAAATAGTGAGAATACCTGAGAACATACCCTCAGAAGATCTGAGGCATCTGGACTGACATATCTGCCAGCAGTGGTTTAGATCTCTCTCTCCACATTGCTTTGGCTTTGGGCCTAAGGTGTGCTCTCTGTTTTAATGAGCCATCCCAAGCTTAGATCAGACGTTTGTGGAGTGGAGACATCCCCCACAAACACACACCTTTGAACAGAACTGGCTCTCTTTTTTTGACTGTTACACAATTATATTACATATACGATGTTGGGCTACTGATATTGGTTTGGCAAATGCCACTCTTACTCTGCTTATGTCTGCAATTTTCAGATTACTAATATTTTATTTCTCCCCTTGGTCTCTAACTATGGGAATCTTAAACTCAGAATAATTGGGAGCAGGGAAAATGTAGATCTTTGGTTATATGTTGCTAACAGGAGTATTTCCATATTTTCCTTTTGGAGTCTCTACCATCTCCCCTTAATTGAGTTATCCTTATTTAGGGGAACAGTTTACTGATTCCTTGAAGCCCCCTGACAAGGTTTTTAAGGCATTCCCTTCAATTTTAGGGAGAGTTCAGGTACTCCAGGAGCATGTTTTTCTGGGGATCTGGAGTTTTTGGTTTCTCTGCCCACATTTGGAAGTCCTTAGATCATGACAGTATAATTTTTTTACTAGAAGAACTATTATGTAAATATGTTCAATGTTAATTATTGATCATGACTGGGAAGGTTTTACCCAGACAGTTTGCTGTGTTATACTTACCTGGGTTATAAGGTGCTGCTTCTTCTTTGATTTTTATGCAATGTTGAGATGCGTTTTGATTTATTGGACAGCAGGATGTTCTACTTAAATTTATTTATTTATAATGCAATCAGTTTACAACCTTTGAGCCAGAGGCTCATTTCAAAAGTACCTCATCAACAATGGTAGGAAATACAGAATAATACAGATAAAACAGAAAATACAGGTAATACAGAAAGAGGTACATACAGAGCAGCGCATAGAAACATAGAATTTGATGGCAGATAAGGACGCTTGGCCCACCAGTCTGCCCATTTCCCTACCTGATGGATAAGCTGCAGGTCCTAGTTAACCAGCAGCCTACTTCTTCCTACCCCCACCCTAGAATTGCCTTATGACTGTCCCATGCATGCTTGAATTCCACCACTGTTTTGACTCCACAACCTCCTCTGAAGGCCGTTCCATACATCCACAACCCTCTCTGTGGAAAATACTGCCTAAATTACCTCGAGCCGCCCCTTCTATCTTCAAATTGTGCCCCTTGTTCTTGCACACCTCTTTTTGAAAGATGCTACCCTCTTGGACGTTGTTGATTCCCTTGAGGTACTTGAAAGTTTCTATCATGTCTCCCCTCTCCTCCTTTCTCGAGGCTATACATATTAAGCTCCTTAAGTCTCTCTTCATATGTCTTCGGTGCAGACCCTGCACCATTTTAGTGCCCTCCTCGGACAGCTTCCATCCTGTCTATGTCTTTGGAGATTGGGTCTCCAGAACTGCCGCAGTACTCAGATGGGGTCTCACTAGCTGTCTGTACAGAGGAATAATAACTTCCTGTTTTCTACTGGTGATGCCTCTTCCTATGCATCCAAGTATCCCCCAGCCCTCCTTGCTGCCCTCTCACATTGCTTTCCCACCTTTAGGTCATCTGATATGACTACCCCAGGTCCCTTTCCATTTTGTTGTTGTTAGTATCTCACCCCCATTGTGTACTCTTCCCTGGGTTTTGTTTCCCAGGTGCATTACCTTGCACTTCTTAGCATTGAATCTAAGCTGCCATACATTTGACCATTCCTCTAACCTTGCCAAGTCCTTCTCATCCTTTCCACTCCACCTTGTGCATCAACTCTGTTGCAGATCTTTGTGTCATCTGCAAAGAGACATACTTTTCCTTCCAGTCCCTCTGCAATGTCGCATAAAGCATTACTTGAAGAGGACCGTCCTAATACTGAATCCTGCACCCCACTACTAACCCCTTTTTCAGAGTGGACTCCATTTACTATTACTCTCTGTGTCCTATTCTCCAGCCAATTATTTACCCAGGCTGTCATCTTGGGACCCACTCCCAGGCTGGCTAACTTGTATATTAATCTTTTGTGTGGGACTGTGTCAAATGCCTTGCTAAAGTCTAGGTAGCCATGTCCACAGCCCCTCCCTGATCAACTACTTTGGTCACCCAGTCAAAGAAATCTATCAGATTTGTCTGGCATGACCTTCCGCTGTGAATCCATGCTGCCTTGGGTCCTGTGCCCCTCTGCCTCTAGATACTCAACAATTCATGATTAATAAAAGCAGACATGCATTAATGGCACAAGGTAACAGCAACATTGGTAGTGTGGTACAGAGCAAAATATGGTATAATTGACAATTGAAGAATAAAAGGTGTTTAGCAGCATAACGGTATGTCATGTGGGTGTGAATACAGCCAAACAGGTCTACTGTGCCAGATTACAGGAATGTACTGCATGAGACAGTCGCAGTACAGGTAACTCGATAGAGCAGTCACACAGGTGACTTGATATCTGATTACACAAAGTGTAGTGCCTGGAACAGAAGTAGTACAAAAGGCGGAAATGAACGAAAAGGGCTGGGTAGAACTAAGATAAGTATGAGGGCATAGGAGTGCAACGTGGTTTGTTCAGTCAGTTATGATACAGTCGGTAGATGGAATCATGGGAATAGAGAAGTTGAATAGGAAATAAGAGGCGAGGGATGGAGCAGCCCAGAGGGCATTGTCAGAAAGAGTGGGGGTTAGAGCATCCATTAGGCACAGGAGCAGCAGCGCCTGCTGAATAGCTCGCTTTTGAGGCATTTTGAAGGTGGAGATGGTGGTGGTATCAGTGATGGCCGAGGAAGAGAGTTGTACCAGCGGGAGCTCTATGGCAGAAAGATCTCTGTCCAAGTGAAGTCCTGGCACGAGGGACCAGGAAGGTGACTTTGCTGGAGGTCCGGGTGCTGACAGGGGCTGTGCTGGGAGGAGGGTGGAAGTCAGCCGGGAGAAAGTCCTAGTTTTTTGAAATGAAGCACGTTTGGTATAACAGGCATTCGTCGAGGTCAAGCATTGCCACAAGATCATAGAGTTGGCAGGTATGAGTGAGCTTAGGGGCTCCCAGTGATTAGCCTGCAAGCCTTATTTAGGAGGAGGCGGATTTTGTTGAGGGCTGTCATGTTGGCAGTCCCATAGATAGGTAGCCCATAGTCCACCAGGGAGTATGGAGGAAGTAACCGCCAGCCGGATGCGTTGGGACGGAGACAGTTTTGTGGCGGTACAGGATACCAAGTCGGATATTGGTAGCAGAAGCGAGTGCATCGATGTGGGTATGGTAGGAGAGGCTGAGTCAAATTGGATCCCTAAGTACTTATAAGATTGGACTTGTTCCAGGGTAACAGATGGGCAACAGATGGGCAACAGGGCAAGAACTGTGTACTGGCAATTTTAACAGTGTCTTCTATAAGGTGGTCATTGATACTCTATTTTTTCAAGGTGGGTCTTATACTTCTGGGGAAGAAGGGTGGTAACAGTCAGGGATACTCCCTTTATAGGTACTTAATATGATGGCAGAATGAACTAAGATATTATCACTAAGCCGGCCTGGTGGCGCTGAGGTTGAAGTGCTGGGCGCCACACCTCATGTCACGCCCGGCGACCCATGTTCGGGAATGAGCATGGGTTGCCATGGGTCGCGAGGAGGAGATGGATTGAGTGTCCAATGAACTGCTTTCCATCTCCAGGAGGGGTTTCCTGCAGCAGGTGCCTGAGCCCCTAGTGGAGGCTAGGGCTCAGTGGCCGCGAACCCGCATGCCATAGGGGTGGGATGCGGCAGGCGCTGATCAGGGCACACATGGGAGCATCGGGCACTCAGTTGCTGGCATCATTGCATGCCTTGAGCCCGTAGGGAGAAAAGGGAAAAAGGGATCATCCAGTCATGGCAGCTTGATGGCAGTCTGTGAGCACCTGACCCGGCTCCGGAGAGGATCACTGAGTGTGGATCTGTACTAGGCAGGGGTTTGCTGCCGCCTGCCACCCCACCATGGGACAATTCGGTGATTGCCCTCCTTGGAGACCGGTCCAGGTTAGGCGGCGGCGGAGAAAGGATTCGCAGATGGATTGGCCAACTGGTGGCTCAGGAAGAAACAATACTAAAAAAAGATATTGTCATTAAACATTAATGGCATTAATCATTCTATAAAGAGGACCAGGTTGCAACAGTATCTGCGGAGGCAGAGAGTGGACTGTGTTTATCTGCAAGAGACACATTTGTTACAGGGTGAACATGCTAAGCTTTCGGTGGGAGGCAGATACATGGTTTCTCCTCCTCCAGCAGATCTGGGAAGAGGTGTGGGTGCAATTTTGATCCCCTACCACTTCATTTATTTAGGGAGGTATACTTGGATCAAAATGGGCATTTTATAATTAGTACAAGGACAGATGTTTGAGACCGAGGTAACATTGGCTAATCTATGTTTACCACCGGTGCCTCTCCGTGCTGCTTAGACAATTTCTAAATAAGTTGCTTGAGTTGCATAAGGATTAATGTTGCTAGGAGGAGATTTAAATCTGGTTATGTCTTCACAGAAAGACTCCTCTTCCCCTAAACAGCATAGATTTACTTCCATTCAAAACATTATAAAACCCAGATTCCTACGATGGGTCTCACAGATACCTGGAGACACTTTTATCCTTCTCTAGAAGGACACACCTTTGTTTCACCTAGATATCATTCCTCCACTAGAATTGACTACTTTTTACCTCCATAGAGTTCCTGCGATAGAATCCAGGACATCTCATTAAAGCCCGCCTCCTCTCGATCATATACCCTTTTAATAAAGGTAGATTTAGGTAGATCCCATAAAACAACCCTCTGGAGATTGAATCTTTCTTTATTGAAAGATTCAGAATTTAAAACTAAAATGGCTAACCACATCACGCAGATCCTCGTGGAGAACTGTGGTCCAGCGGTGTTGGCCATTTTCCTTTGGGACACTCTGAAGGCAGTGATAAAAGGAGAATTATTTCCTACTCCTCTAGATAGCATAAGCAAAGAGAATCCAGTTATAAACTTCTTCAAACTGCTTTACAGGAATTGCAGGAAAATGGGCTCGTGGAGAGTAGGTCTCTCAAATGAGTTCAGACAGGTTCAATCGGAACTACAATCTGTCTTAGACTGTAAAACACAGTTGTCCCTTTTATATCTTAAAAAATTACTATGAGGGAGGTCCCAAGGAACTAGAAATTTGGCTAAATGAACCCGAGGTTTTAAGCAGTCTGTGGCCATTATTTGGATCCGTGACCCCAGTCAGGTACTATCCTCCATCAAGCACCTGAAGTTATGAAAGCATTTCAGCAGTAGTATACAACATTATACTCTGACCCTTCCCTCCATCCTCAGAGGTTACTCATAATTTGTTGTCACTTCTTAACTTTCCACAGTTAACTTGGTCACAACAGTCATCCCTGCTGAGTCTTATTTCCTCCACAGAAACTCAGAAGGTTATTAACCTTTCTAAAACCTTAAAAGTCCAGACCCAGATGGTTTTGGAGCTGAATGGTACAAACCATTCCCTCTAAACTGCTCCAGCCTCTGAGCCAAGCTTTCCTGGAGATGCAGAAGGGAATCCTCCCCACCAGCTTCATGGTCCTATGCAGCTATATCTGCCATTTTGAAGCCAGGAAAAGACCGCTTCACTTGACTCCTATAGACCCATCTCAGTATTAAATAGTGACTATAAATTTTACATGGCAGTCTGGGCACGCCGGATGGAAGTTATTTTACCAAGCCTGATACATTCCGATCAGGCTGGATTCTCAGGATGCACCAGACTGCAGATAATGTCGAGAACTGTCCATTTAATGGACTATATGATTAAATCAGCTGCTCCCTCAGCCCTTGTGAGCTTAGATGCTTACAATGCTTTCAACAGGGTCTCTTGGAGGTTTTTGTGGGGAGTTCTGACCTCTTTGGCTTCCCTGGGAGTTTGTTAAATGGCTGGAGCAGTTATATTTAACACTGAAGGCATATATAAAACTTAACAGTGGCTCTACATCCCTATTACACTGGAGAGTGGTACTAGGCAGGGATGTACCTTATCCCTCTGTTGTTCACCATCTATATTGAGCCATTGACTATGATGCTCAGAGACTCAGGGAGGATATCGGGCATTCAACTGGGTAACTAGTCTTGAAATTGGCTTTATCGCTGATATTTTACTATCAGTGACAGATCCGGAATCTTCTAGACTAATTCACTCAAATTTCAGGCTACAGAATTAATTCCTAAAACAGAGGTCCTGCCATTTCATTTAGTCCTCACAAACATTAAAGGCTAGGCTACCTCTCATGTTGGAATAGTACCATGGTGAGATACCTTGGTAGATATCTACCACGTCAACTAATACACCTTACGTTGGTAAACTATGAACCCCTCACGCAAAAATAGAATCTGACTTGCACCAGTGGTCCCAGCTCCACTTCCTTTATATTCTAGAGTTGACCTTATCAGGATGAACATCCTACTCCATTTGCTATACGCTTCCAAACCGTACCAATTGTGCCAGTTTCAATACATTTCCCATCCTGTAATAGATCTTGGCTCGATTTGTCTGGGCTGGAAAAAACACAGATTAAGTGATCTACTTTGATGCTTCAAAAATAAGGGAGGTCTGAATTTACCAGACCTTCAGAAATATGTGTATGCTACTGTGCTAGCCAGAGTTTTTAATTGGAGTAACCCAATGTACGACATACCTTGAAGACCCTGGAATTTGCCTGAAATAAGGTAAAAGGCAGCCTTGATCTTTTATATTCCATCTACCTCCCCCAAGAGGAAGCATATTTATGCTCATAGCACTCAATCTAACCTAGAAACTTGGTGTGACTCATTTACTCTGTGGGGCTGAGACCAGTATGTTTTATCTTAACCTATTGAATTCAGTAATTCAATCCCCACTTAGAGTAGTAACACACTCTGGTCTGCTGGAGGCAAAGAGGTGTATCATTTGTTTTTAACATAATGACTCTATGGTGTCCTCCCATTCCACAAACTTTAAGAGATTTTAATATCCCACAACAGGATTTTCCAGTACACACATGATTAAGGGAAAGTATAGAGCAGAACGGACAAACCTGTAGTGTGCTTCCTAATCCCCTCCTCAATTGCTCACCTTGGCTATGACTACTAGGAGGGGCAGCTCTGGACCCACTTTATTGGGTTAATATATAGGCGTATGCAAGAATTATCTAAACATTCGACTCATGGTATTTTGGCAGCATGAAATAGGGAGCTTTCAGACCTAATCTCAGGGAGAATGGGAAAAGTATACTAAATTCTCATGGGAATCCTAGGTGCTCCTTATTGGTGAGAATTCATGTGAAGACAAGAAATAGATATTTCCATACCACAGCAAAATTGATTTGGTTCTGGCCTGGAGCATTGGGAAGCTGCTGGAGGGGATGTGGGGAGCCTTTGGTTGATCAGGCTCATATTTTTGGGGCATGCCACTAATTAGCGGGATTCTGGAGGATATCTCTGAAGCCTTATCAGAACTTGTAGGATAGCATGAGTATTGACACCTGAATTGGTCTTGGTCTCAGTCCCACCAGAAGATCTCCCTCTATCTAGAGAATTGTTATAATTTCTATATATTGGCAGCTAAAAGCTGTTACCAGGAGTTGGGATGACAGGCTCCCTCTAATGTTCAGACCTGACATTTAATAGTGGGATAAATTTACATCCTGGAAAGACTTATGGCTAGATGTGCAGATAAATCATCATTGTTTGAACTTAGATGGCAGAAATGGATTCTGTATATTTCATCCCTAGACCCTACCTTTATATCCTGAGAAAGTATTTCACTCATGTAATGTCACTGCTGATTATAACTTATCTCACATATCATTTGCATTGTTTTGTTTTTATCATAGAATAATTTGTATTAGTTTCCAAAGGGAGAAGATAACACATCCGTAACAAACAGACACATTTTCAGTCAGAACATTGTACACCTGTAACAGAAGATCCAAATGACAACCAGCTATCAAGGTTAAGAAAATCACCAGCACAAATCTATCAATAGTAAGCTTACATACAAATACAGTCATTGTACATACCTGTCCTCAGCCCTATTACCTGCTGTATAGGTACCCTGTATAAAGAGCACAGAAACATAGGAGGCAGAGAAGGCAAGCAATAAACTGGGACCTCTCAACCCGCCAGAGGGAGAGGGAACAGGGAGGCATGGTAGCCAAGGAGAATGGGAAATAAATTCATAAGTAAGATTCATAAGTAAGGTCTGTGGGCATATCTAAGCCATGAGTTACATCCGTGGAGCTACAGTCTGAGATGTAGAGGGCCATACCCCAAGATCCTAAGGACTAACGTTCTGGATGGGATGGTTACATGGGAGGGGAAGTGGGACCCTGCGGAGGGAGAGTTAAGTATGCTTCCCATTTGTTGTAGTAGATATGGAGCTGCCCTGTATTGATATAAGTAAGCCTTTCCATAGTAGCAAGTCTGGCCAGGCAGAGTGCCATGAAGAGATGGTAGGGGTAATACCTGCTTCCAGTTCATTAGAAGGAGCCTTTGGCTTCCATCAAGGCCACTAAGACCCTTTCCCTCTGTGCCAGTGGCAATGGGCACAGAGAAGAGTGGTTCTCAGGAGAAGCATGGGATCAGAGAAGTCGATAAGTTGCCCCAGAACCCCGGAGCAGTCCCTTTCCACTGCAGACCAGAAGGGAGTGAGACTTAAACACTGCCATAGGACACAAAGGATACTGGCCAGACTATGTTGACACCTCCAATGTTCTGCACGTGGGAGGATGGCTGGGGTTCGATACCACTGTAAAAGAATCTTGAGCTGTATCAGTTGGCTCTTAGCATCTTTGTAGGCAGAGCATGCCAGTTCCAGACTACAGGACCATGCCATTGGTGCAATAGGGTGTGCTAAGTCAGCACTCCAGGCAAGCCTACAGGACTCCGTATGATCAGGCTGTGCATCCTGCCAGGTGCAGTAAAACTGTCCAACTAGTCTCACAGCCCACCAGGTTCAACCGATCCAGTGGAACCAACACCCTCCTAGATGTTATCTTATCAAACCACCCTTTAAAATCCAGGACATCACTGTCCTCCCTGACTCACTTAGCGATCACTCCCCAGTCATCTGTACCTGGTCATCCTCCTCTCCAAAACCAGTGTCCCAGGCTACACTGCACCAGTGGTTACACCCTAGTGGCCTAAAAATGTTGAAATAGCACCTAGCCCAGCTAGATTGGTCCCTATCCGACATGCCCCAGATATTGACTCAGTTCACAAGTGCCTTCTGCAAGGCCTGTGACCTCTTCATCCCAGGATCCGTTACAAAGAAACACAACACCCCTTGGATCACCCTTTCCCCATCTAGAAACTTAAGAATAGGTATAATCTCTGGTGAATTGCTGCAGATTCAGGCACTCCATCTGACAGACAAGCCTACAATGCAGAGTGCATAAGTGCACCTGGGCCATCAGATGGGCCAAGGTGGAGCACTACCAGGCCACCCTCACCTCCACCTGGGGCTCGGCCCGGACTTTCTGGGATAGCATGAAAGAACTAAATGGGAAGACCCACTCCCTTCACCATCTCAGCTCACCATCGATGCGCTACCTCCTCTGATCCACTACCCATAGCTGACTGCCTCAATGCCACTTTCTCTGATCTAAGCTCTGTCCTCCCCAGCAGCCTTTTGATCAATCCCGCCTCACGCCCCTGCCCTGCATCCCTCACCTTTCTACCTGTGCATCCTATCCCTCCACAAAGCCAGGCCACACCTGCTAAAAGCCCTTGGTAGTAGTAATAACCCCAGCAGCGACCCCTCGACTCCAGGATCCTCTGCCTGGTCCTGGATGTTGTCCTCGTCCCCTGATGGACCTCCTCAACTGGTCCCTATGCCCTGGACAGTTCCCAGTGCATGGAAAGTGGCTGAAACCACTCCAATACACAAGAGCGGGATCAATCCTCCCCAGCAACTATCGGCCAATCTCCATCCTCCCCCAACTCTCAAAGCCCCGAAAAGTGGTGTCTATCCAACTATCTGAGTACTTGGCTAAGTATAACATTATGTGCCCGGAGCAGCATGGCTTCTGCCCAGGACACAGTACAACCACTGCTCTCTGGAGTTCTCCCAATACCTGCACTCTGCTCGACTCCGCAACCTGGCCAGTGCAGTGTTCATTGACCTCTCAAGGCCTTTGACATTGTCAAACTAAAATTATGCACTGCTGCTCCACAACAATCAGCAAAAATGGCAAGAATTATTGAAAATATTACTGTGTGTACATTAACACAGTTATTATACAAGAAAAATTTCACCAAAACAGAAAGAACTGTCTTTCTTGCCAAGTTAATCTACCTACACCACAGTCAGACACACCCTTCCCCCAAAGCACACTTTCACTGTCTCCAACTACACAGACCCAATGTTGTACACTAACATTCAACATCCGCACAAACAATAAGCGGCTCGATGATATGAGCACAGGAGGGTTTCCTGTAATATATGAACTAAGTTTGAGCAAAAAAATAAATACTCAAAAGGCTTTTGAACAGCTTTTAGAAGGTTTGAATCACAGAGATCTCTCAGTACGCTGTCTCCTACAGCTTCCTACACACATACCCTGAACTAGGCTGTGCAGAACAATATAGAGCCCATGTGACCTCAAATTCCATGAATCACTGCAAAATTTTCCTTCGGAGCTTAAAACAAGGTGAAGTAAGGCAAAGTATATTGCTTTCAATGTACTTCACCTTAAGATTTGGTGGAATAGTGGTTTGGGAAGGCAGAGTAACATAAAGTCATTGCTCTCAATGGACTTGTTACTCATTGTAACACAAAGTACTCACTTCGCATTGTGGGGCACTCATAAATCCACTTTACTCACAATTCGCCCATACCAAAGCCAATTGGGCCACTGCCCTAACACTACTCAGTGTCGAGGGCAGCTGCAGCTTCACTGTGCTCTGTCTGACTTCAGTGACTGCCTGCATTTAAAAAAACTCTGATCTTGTTGTACTTAGAAAAGGAGTTTAGTTACAGATTGACATTTTATTCTGTCCTGCTCTGACTCTGGTTACTGACTGCGTTTTGAAAATGTCATTTAATTTTGTCTCTGCTGAAAATTTTTCATGTCTTTCTGTCTGATTTGCTGAAAAAAATATTTGGTTCTGTATCATTACTTTTTTAGCCTCGTCTCCTGCCATGTTTTATTACCGGTCAACATACTGCTTAGTGAGCAGGTGTCAACCAATGAGAAGTCAGAATTGGTTGGATCCATTCTATGAATACTATGAATAAAAACAATAAACTGAAATGTTACAGAAAGAATAATTTAATCCAAAGTACAGTGTTTTAAATGAGAATGTCTGAAAAACACATTTTGGAGATGAAATCTATGGAAAATTGGAAACAGAGCTCTCTGAAGGATTTTTGTTGGGGCATCCCAGACTTTCTGGACAAGGAAAAGGGGTGGGAGTCCTGACCTTAAATCTATGAGTCCCCATAACATTTTTGGGGTCCTGATTGAAATGAATGGACTGAGTTTGGAAAGTTCATTTCTCAGTGTTGTTTATTTATCCCCATGCATTTGTATATGCCTGAGTCGGAATTATGAAGATATAATGACAACATGTCATAGATGAGTGTTTTTTCTCAGCAGGGATGTAAAGTCATACAAAGGTGACTAAGCCTTATAAAGTGGCTAAAAACACAGTAGTATGTTCACATTCTGAATAGAATTTTACCTGATCAATCACAGACTGTGTTCTAACTTTTCTTCATCCATGTTGGCTACAATGGCTCCTATGCACAAATGGTGTGGAGAGGCGACATGCACATATTCTGGGAAGTAGCCACCCTGCCAACTGTACCCCCACATGGGATGCACGAAGGGGGGCATGCAGTATATATCGCCCTGATTCCCTGGCTCACAAGGAATATCAATGGGCCGAGATGGGTCAGGGTCAGGGGCTGGCTGGTGCTATGCTGTTCACTAAGATGCATAGTGCTGGCCACGGGGATGCATAGGGGATCACTGGGTATGCAGAGAGACCCAGTTATAAACTTTCTCCGCCTTGAGCCCACCCTGAAGAACAGGGTGAGCAGTCCACCAACCAACAGGGCCACAGGTCACGGCTGCCTGATGCCACCCACCCACCCTGCATGCAGCAGTGAGTGTGCACCCCCAACACCCCAAACAACCTTACCTCTCACAGGGCCACCAGGTCAAGGTTGCTGCCCACCAGCCCTATTGGTGCCCCATGCCATCACTCCCTCCCTGCTACCAGAGGATGTGTCCCTCCACCTCCTGTCTGTAGGCATGCCCCTTCCCCATCACACAGCACTGCATTGGTGCCAAGGGCTTGTGGCATGCACCCTCTGCCTCCACCACAGCTTCACCCCAAAGAGATCCACAGGGCACAGTGCCAGTGTATGCCCCACCTCATGGGGATCCACTGTTGGACCCATGTCAGGCATCTAGTTGGATGCCAGGCTGGGTTCGTGTTTCTGCCTGTGCCTGCCCTGCATGGACCTGCATGTTGGGGGCTGGGGCCATGGAGGTGGTTGGTATATGTGAATGCCAGTGCTGGCACACCTGTCCCAGGGCTTAGCTTCATGGGTAGGGGTTGGTGCATTTCACGCATGCTTACACCCTGGTCTTGAATAGGGTCCAATGAGAATTAAAAATTGCACTTATTGTTTCACAGTCAATTCTGCCTAAACATTAATTCTGTTTTGCTGCAGGAGGTAGTAGACCAGTGTGTGTGGCCGAGCAGAAAAAAAAACTTGTCAGGCTACAAATAAAGTAAAAGCCATTGGGATACAGTATAAGTAGTATGTTCACTTAAAAGTCATGCTGCCAGTCACCTATGTCTCCCACCAATCACCTCTCTGCTCAATACTTCTCCTATCTTCTCTCCGCACATTCTTTATAGTAGCAATTTAGAAATTTTACTAAAAACAGCCCTGCCCCCCACCCACTTATTAAGAGCAAAGTCTTCACTAGCACACATCATTTGTCTCTCTCACTTTACAGCACAGTCAGTGTTGCTAAAACATTTACTATCCCCAAAAATTCTGACTCTAGCAGAGTGGCATTGATCTGAGTGGCATTTGCTTTATTCTTGTTTGACCAGGCATAGTCTCCTAACACCCTCCTGCCAATAACATTTCCTAAACACCCTCCTGCCCATATCATCTCCTACCTGAGCTCCTGTATATTTCTTAAAGTTGTTTGTGTGGAAGCTGAAGAATTTGCCAGTGCTCCATAGACTGGAGAGCACAGTGGGGTGACTAAAGACCCTAGCCACCTACCCACCCACAACTTTAGGCTATCTCAAATCTGTCAGGTTTAAGACAGGCACAGTCTAAATCTGGTTGGTGGCATCCTGGGACTCTGTAGCATGTCTTAGTTTTCACTGCACTTCTTTACTCATGGCATGGCAGTTGAGTGGCAATACTTTTCTCCTAACACCCCCGCCATAACTCTTCCTAAACACCCTCCTGCCCATAACTTCTTCAACAAGCTGTCCTGCACATTTCTTAACTGTTCTGTGTGGTAAATTTGTTAATGAGAAAGAAGCCACTGTTGCAGAAAGGCTGTTGAATGATCAGGCTGTTATGGTTACATTACACAATATAACCTGACCTCCCATAACCAGATAAGAGTTGCAATAAGGGCTATTATTTATTTTATGCCACCCAATCCCTTACTGAACTTGTTAGATTATGGTATCTCCCACCAATTAAAAACCCAATGCAGTAATTATAAGCAGAATGGAGTTATTTATAATTGATGTTAATGGTCAGCCCCCTTGTAGTGTGTAATTATTGTTAAACCTTGATTATCCTTCCCATTCTCCACCAAACAGGTTCAGAATTGGCCAACATCTTAATCTGGTTCAAGGTCAGTTGGCGTTCATCTGTATCCCCTCCCTGGGTCGGTGCCTTAAAATAGGCAGGATTTGTCTAGTGCACTTATCCGGTCAACAAAACTAAATAAAAAATAAAATAAATAATGCTTTTAGCACCTCCACCTCCCTTTTAGAACAAACTTGACATTTTTAATGCTTATCTTCTCTCCTCTGAACATACAAAATTTGCCAGCAGATAAAGGCCTAGAGGTCTATCAAGTCTGCTCGAATGTGCAGCTACCCCTTATTCTGCAGCTGCCCCTCCCTTCCACCCTTCCTTCATTAACCCTCCCTTGTCCTGTCTTATCCTCGTTTGAAGCAGTCACTGTTCTACTGCATACCACTTCTGCAGATAATGCATTCCACCCAGCCACCACCCTCTCTGTAAAAGTGTCTCATCTCCCTCCTGAGACCTTCCTCGCTCCAGTCTCATATCATGGCCCCTGGTGGCCCTCCCTCCTTACTTTGAACAGCCCTCTGTACCTGTCTTGTTTATTCCTTTCATGTATTTAAAGGTTTCAATCATGTCACCCTGTCTCTCCTCTCCTCCAGTGAGTACATGTTTAACTCCTTCAACCTCCTCTCGTATGATACGGTCCCCAGACCCTTGATCATCTTTGTGGCCCTGCTGCACCCCCTCCAGTAACTTAATGTCCCTCTTCAGATCACCGGACACCGTACTGCATGCAGTACTCAGGTGTGGTCTAACTAATGACCTATACAGTGGCAGAATCACCTCCTCCGCCTCGAGGATATACCCTTGCAATACAACCCAGCATTTTGTTGGCCTTTGCAGCTGCCTTCCTACACTGTGCTGAGTTGTTCATTGACCCTGTAATGAGCACACCCAGATCCTTCTCCTCCTCTGTCTGGGCTAGCTGCATTCCCCTAGCTAGTAAGTCCTCCTTGGGTTCTTCATCTCAAAATGCAGCACCTTGCACTTTTTGGCATTAAAGCCCAGTTGCAGGTGTCTGACCAGGTTTCAAGCTTTGCCAGATCATCCTGCAACCTCTGCCATCCCTAGGTCATCCACCACCCGCCAACCTTGGTATCATCAGCAAACAGACTGATCTTGCTCTTGATGTCCCATGATATGTCTGCAATGAATATCCCAAACACTGGTCCCAACACTGAGGCCCTGTGGGACACCGTTCATCACTGCCCTTGGGTGTGGGAGCTCCCACCACCACCACCCTCTGTTGCCTTCCCTGCAGCCAGTTTCCTACCCATCTCACCAGCTTTGCACCAGCCCCTGTGCCTACTAACTTCCTTCCCAGCCTTCCATGTGGCACCGGGTCGAATGCCTTACTGAAGTCCAGATACAGGACATCCACTGCATGGCCCCTGTCCAGTTGCCTAGTTACCCAGTCATAGAACTCAACCAGGTTGGTTTGGCACGATCTGCCACGTAGTGAAGCCATGCTGTCTGCTGTCCTGTAGTCCTTTGGCCTCTCCTGCACCCAACATGACCAGTCATCTGTCTCTGGGTCACGTCAGTCTGCTGTGTCTCTAAAACTAAAAACACAAGCACAATTTAATACAATTCCAAAACATAATTATTTTATGCACACTCTTATGGCCTTCAATTTCTTTAGTGCTGGATAAGGGTCATAGCCTTCAAGTTCAGCAGCTCCTTCTTGGGCAATCCGCATGTGTTTGCTGACAGTGTCAGCTTTTAGGAACATCTACCTTTTGTTTTTATTTTGTTTCATGCTGAAAACCCTCTTCCCATGCCACTGATGTGACATGTGACACAAACAAAATCTTGGCCATTGTGAAAAATCTGAGAATACATCTGCGTAGTTCTCAATTAAGTCTTGGAAGATACTGCTGAGCAAAGTCAGTTCTTTTAAGATTTCAGAACAAGTTTGAATTGTCTGTAATCTTTCTCAGCCCTGTCTTGCTCAATAAATGCTGGCAGTGTTTCTTCTTGCAAGGTTGTATTTTGGAAATTAGAGCAGACATCCTTGAGTTCTGTAGTCCATGGTCCATTATCTTGGAGTAATCAGTGAGACACTTAAGATTTAGAAGATCATTTATGCAGCAGCTCCATTGAAGTTGACACCAATCTTGCATGAATGCCTGCAATGTGTTGCATCAGGTATTCCTGAGATGCTGTCTTGAACTGCATATACAGTGCTGGTACATCATTCACTTTTTGATCCTGTCCGTGCCATGACATTGGTCAAGTTTCTAAAATGTCTTCTGTAGCTCAGTCCCATTCTACTCTTCAGACTGTTGCAGTCTAGCAACTGTGGCTTCTGTCATGCTGGTGGTCACTGAAATGTCAACAGTGTCCCTTTGTAAGACTAAAGACAATTTATTCATCACCTCTAAGACATCCATGAAAAAGGAGTGCATTGGACAAAGCAGACTGATTTCAGTTTTATCTGAGGGCCTTTTGCTTCTTAGGCACCTTTTGTTGCATCATGCTCTAGGGCTTGTAAATGTGCAGGGGTATGATCTGTGAATTTCTTGAATTGCAGTATGCAGTGGCAGCCACTGAAAACTTGCAGGTTCTTTTAGGAAGATATCTGATATTGTCATTGGGTGTTTCTTGGATGAAGCATAAGGCATTATACTATACTGCAGAGTTGCTATAGTATCTGTAGTCATTTTGATGGTTACTTGATATTCATTGAATAGGAAGTTATCCTGATATGCTTGTCCTGCTGCCAGTGCCAGTCTGTGGGCAACACAATGGAGTTGAATCAGCCATGGGTTTACTTGCTGTCTTAACTTTGCACTCACCCCATTGTACACTCTAGTCATGACACTGGTACCATCACTTGCTAGTGTGATGATCTTGCTAGGAGTCAACTATATTAGCAGAACACACACTTAAAAGTGCTGCCACAATTGTCTCTACCCTCCCATCAGGTATACAGTCCATGACATGAAATTTGGTCTGTGCATTGTGTATGCACTTGATATATATGTCAGCTTTTGTGAATGGTTACACCAGTGGTTTCATCCCTATTTACCCCCAATACACTGAGAACCTACTAAGTGAGCTTAGATTTCTTCCTGTATGACTTTGTTTATGGAGTCCAGCATGTCATATCTTGCATCCCAACCAGAGTAGATTGTGCCACTGTCTTGCAAGGCTGAGCAGCCAGTTCATTTCTATGGATGTAAAATGGCACCATCAGTGTCATTCTGCAAACAACAGCCCCATGCCCTGAGCCAAAAGATTCCATTCCTCACCTGTAGAGCTATCAGTGTTTCAAACTGGTTGAACGATTTCCCTTGTTTGGTAAGGTAGTACATTGTCATTAACTGAGCAACTTTACTGTCATCCTTTGCCTCAGGACCTGAGATCTGCTTCTTAGATGCCAAAGGCAGAGATAGGTTTTGCTGTTATCTTTTCTGTGTGCTCTAGCAAATGTTCTGTGTTTCTTTCATGTCTCTAGAAGGAGACACTTGCAGATTAGTTGTGCCAGTTATGGCAAATATTTATTTATGTTATTTATTTATTGCAGTTCTGATTAATACCTTTGAGTCCTGGGACTCATTTACAAGAGTTCAGGTCATACACAAAACAATTAAACATACAGGTTGCAGACATTACAAGAAAAGTTAGACAAAGCATATTAGTTCACACATTCAGATGATCGAGTTAGAATACATTGAAGGACAGTTTGTTTCAGTCAGGTTACAAATATAATAGGAGAATAGGGTTTCAAAGGGATAATGCATTTCAGTGAGGAACATTCAAGATACAGCTAAAACAAAGGAAACCATTTCAAGAAAGTGCTTTAATCTGTCAATTTAGGGTCATCAGGCCCCTGGGAGTACTGGCTGTACAGATGGGGACTAGCTATACAGAGGAGTGGTTGGGAAGCAGCCTAAGGATGACATTGTCATTTTGCAGGAGGGTGAGTGATAGAGGAGGAGTTGCTGCAGTGATGCCAACAGCATGGGGGAGGTGCAGCTGGAGCTCAGTAGGAGAGGCAAGTTGAGAACATTCATGGGAAAAAACTAAGGGGGGGTATTGGAGTGGGGAGATGTGAAAGGAGATTGGGATATAAACAGCAAGGGAGATAGGTAGTGTGGTAATGGAAGGGGGTTGTAGGGGAGGAATTGGGGTGGGAATATTGGGGCAGAAGAGGTGGGGGTTGGGAGGTGGAGTGGATGATGGTGTAGGAGGGGAAGGGGTGGGAAGGAGGGGGTAGGGAAGGGTGGGTTATTAGGGCTAAAGAGTCCTGTGGTTGGCTAATTGAAGCATGCACAGGCCAGTTCATGATGCAGTGGAGTCTTAAGTCCTGTTTTGAAGAAGGCTAATTGTATTGCGTTCAATGAGTGATGCAGGTAGCCCATTATACCAGTAAAGTGAGTGTCTGCAATGATGACAACAATGGCCCTAGCCCTGCAACCACAGCTATCCTGGGGCACTCCTCCTTTAGCTTTCATCCAGTAACCTTTAAACAGGTGGAGGGCCTCCTGCTAGCCTTGGACACTAAAAAGTGTGCGGTGCTGACCTCTTAGAACCATTCTTCTTGAAACTTGGCTGCTATCACCTGCAGCTCCAATCTTTCACTTTCTTAATAGTTCCTTGGCTCATGGTAAGTTGTCACCACTTTGGAAAATAAGCGTACATTATTCCCTCTTTTTAAATCTGGTGACCCAACTGACTTGAACAACTACCACCCGATTTCCTTCTCCCAATCCTATCAAAGACCCTGGAAAAAATTAACTCTCACATCAGAGAGTTCCTTGACACCGAAAACATCTAAACTCTGCCCAATCAGGATCTAGGCCCAAGCACAGTATGGAATCAGCCCTTGCCAAAGTGTCCAATGAATGGCAAACTGCCCTGGATACTAAGCAATACATCTATGCCCTCTTTCTAGATCTTAGCAAGGCCTTGATACAGTGGATCATCATAGTCTACTTAATGTCTTGAGCAGCATTGGGTAAACAACACTGCCTTAAAGTGGTTTGACTGTTACCTCACCAACCGAGATACAACACATCAAAGATCAAGGGAACTGTCTCCAGTTAATGTCCCTGCCACAAGGTGTGCCACAAAGGCTCCATCTTGGGCCCTATTCTCTTGCTATTTATATAAACCATATAGACTTCTATATACACACAAGTAACATTCATCTATTTGCTGATGATACCATGCTCTATACCAGTAACACCTCCTAAGCCGTAACCCACAAGGAGCTTCAGTTAGACTTTGACATCCTTCAAGCGCAACTTAATAAGGCTTAAGCTTACTTAATGCCAAAAGACCAAAGCTAGGATTATTCCGCCATGCCCACTACACAGGACCATCTTTGAGCCTCCAGATTTATACCTTGCTTGGTGAAGCCTTTGAACTAGTAGAAAATTAAACTACCTGGGTGTTTGGCTGGATAACAGGCTCAACTTCTTGGCTCACCTTAATGAACTGTCTAAAAAGCTAAGACAATGTCTGGGCATATTTTATCAGATAAGACACCTCCTTACTCTTGAAGCAAGGAAATGGCTTGTCCAAACAACTTTCTACCTTTGCTGGATTATGCTGGCTTTCTCTATAGTCACTGTCCTATTCAGGCACTATGTAAACTTGAAACCTTCTACCCTTGCGCCGCGGAGATTTATCCTAAACATGCCATTATGCACCCTCCACTGCCTGCTCTATCAGGCACTAGACTGCTCTCCCCTCACTCTGAGGTGGCAAAAAAATGCCCTCATATGTGGACTTACTGGTTTCTTCCAATAAACTACCGACCTATATTTCTACGCTGTTTCAGTTACTGAGGAACATATGGTCTAAGGCGTTTGTCTCTTGTCTCTTTTAAAAGTACCCAAATAAGGTCACGACATGGCTCAGCAGCTGTTATCTTTTCTCTGTCCACCCTTGGAATGTCATGCAAAAAACTCTAAGGCTGCCTTCCTCCTGGTGCCTCACTCTTTCAGGAAGTGGCTCGCTCTCAAACTGAGAGCCCTGTGTGTCCACAAATAACCATCTCCTCCATCTCCTGGGGCTCCCCAAACTCTTGGCACTTACATGTACAGTACAAGTCATATTAAACTGTTCCTCAATGAGTTGCTGTAGCATTTCTGACTGGGTTGCATAAGTGTTTCTGGATACAGCACAAAGCCTTGTACAAACCGTTTGAGAGTTAAAATGCAGTTTTGCATTGCACTGTGACTGGACTGCAGATACTTTCAACTGAATTGCAAAATATTCACAAACATTGCTCTTCAGCTGGTTAAGCATTGAAAAGTAATGCAATATGAGCTGGCAATGCATTGCTAACTCAAAAACACAATGCTAAACCAACTCATTGATGAAACAGTTTAATGTGACTTGTACTGTATTCCTTAGCAGTTTCTTCTTCTTTCCACCTTGGGTTTATTCTGCCAACTCCCACCTGTTTGTTTTACTACATCTACTTCCACCCCTCACCGACCCTTTCCTTTGTTTTCCCCACCCATAAACCTTGAGGTTGTTGTTCCTTCACTTACCCTACCTGGTAGCCCTCATTTTATTGTTACATTGTGACCTTTGTCTGAATAGTCCCATGTCTTGAGGAATCCTTTATTTATATATATACAGTGAATTATCAACCTGGATAATGTTCACCATATGTACTTCCAGCCCTGATCGTATGTGTTTCTCTGTAACTGTCTTTTATTTGATCATTGTGAGAATGCTCCTTATCTAGTAATTTTGCTGCAGTTGTATATGTCCTTGTCCAGGACCATCTTGCAAATGATCTTGCTCAAGGATGATTTTGCCTGGTTAAATACGTTTGATTCATTGATTGATTGATACCATGTTGGTCCTTGGTATTGTTTTTGCCACCTTTATAACACCATCTGCACTTTCCAACAATATTTCCTTTACTTCCTCCTTTATAAGCCATGGAATAGCTTTGTCCAGCAGTCCATCCCAAAACCTTAATTTCCTGCTGTGTTTAGAAGATGCAGTCTGTTCAGACTACTTAGCATGTTCAGCTTCAACATTCATAGTCTAATTCTCCTGAGACAGTAGCGGCTCCTAGCCACAAATGGTTACAGGGCACAGCTGGGGCACAACAGATGGCAGCCAGGGCACTGATATGTTGTTACTAATGAGGCTCTGCACCATATGGGCACCCACTGGGGCACAGCATTTTTATCGGGCACGGGCTCTGGTGGGCCCTGTGTAGAGCTTCACTGTCCTGAGCTGTGTTTAAGTCACACTCAGAGGATGATGCTGTTTGTTTTGTTCCTTGTCCTTTGCTGCTGAAGATTCTCCTCCAGCAAAAGAATCAGGAGGGCTTTGCTGAGACATTGCTGTTTGCCACTCCTGAGGCAGTCTCACCTTCCTCACCCAGCTCTACAGTCTCCTCCTGGCTGCAATACTGCACTCCCACTGCTTCGGCCTGCACAAAAAATACAAAGCACAGACTAAGAGTTTTACATGACACATTCACCTGATAAGGACCATACATCAATAATCAGGGCAACACAGCTAATGCGAAAGAAATGGCAGATCTACAAAACAGTTATTTTTGTTCAGTATTTAACAAGGATACCACAATAAATAGATAGACAGGATAAAATAAAACAAGTCCCACAAAAATAAAAATTGACCTAGAGGATGGAAAAAACTTCAGAACATCACTACTAGGTTTACTACTAGATGAATAAGGACAAAAAGAAACTTTGAAGCCTATCTTGATTGTTCCCCACATTTGTAGGAAACTGTACTTTGTAATTTTCGGAGACTCAATGATCTACACCCTTTTAAGAATTCAAAAGTAATACAATCTACTAGCTCATGTTGTAGCTGGTTCCAGAGCAACAGTGTTCTTACAAAAAAGAAATGAAGCCTCTTGTTTGTTTTGCTTTATTCACATTAATTGTTGATTGTGAAGTCTAGGTACTATTGCTATTGGTGTTTTGACAATTCCACATTTTCCATCTGAGAGGGTGATTTGAGAACTTTATATATGAACAGAAGATCACCTCTAGTGTGCCTAAACTCCAGTGAGTGCAGGCCTGTTTTCTGAACCTCTCTGGATATGGTAATGTTGTTAAATGGGGAACCATTTTTGTTGCCTTTCTCTGAATTCATTCAACCATTTGAATATCCCTGATCTTGTATGGACTCCACACTGGTGACCCATAATCTGTATATGGTCTGATGTATGCTTTTAAACAGTGGGATTATATATTCTTCTGTCTTGGCTATAAATGTACGGTTAATGCGTCTAAGTAGAGAGTTCACAGTTTTAGCAACATGATTACAGTGATTAGAAGAGGATAATTTATCATTAATCATGATGCCCAAGTCTCTTTCACATGTTGAAGATTTAATTATAATATTATATAATTTATATGTTTGTTTGTGACTGTTATAACCTAAATGGAGAAAAGAGCATTTGTCAGTGTTAAATGTCATATAGTGTTTCTGTGTCCAATGCTCTAGTACTGAAAGATCATTTACTAGTAAGTCCATGTCCTAGTTAGAGTCTATATATCAATATAAACAAATCACAAGGACCAGACAACATACATCCAAGAGTACTCAGGAACTTGCAAAGAGTTTGGCACCACCATTACTTACATATTTCAACAATCAATAGACTTCAGAGAGTGGTTCAGCGGTGGAGGAAGCCTCAATGGTACCAATACTAAAAAGGGACCAAAAACAAACCTGAAAATTTTAGGCCAGTGAGTCTGATATTGGTTATGGGTAAAATTCTAGAAGGCATACTGAAAGATCATATTTTATCTCATTTAGAAAACATAATTTAACAGATCCAACTCAACATGGGTTCACGAAAAGTAAATCATGTCAGACCAACATGACAGCATTTTATGAAAAGGTTAGCAGGGCCCTGGATGGGGAAACATGGTGGATATGGCCTTCCTGGACTTCTCCAAGGCCTTTAACAAACTACCCACAAGGAATTAGTAACTATTCTAGGTAATATTAAAATAGATGAGAACATATTAAAATGGGTGGAGGCATGGTTAGGAGAAAGGAGACAGAGGGCCACAATAAATGGAGAATTATTGAACTGGAGAGGGTGACAAGTGGAGTCCCTTAGGGTTGTATTCTAGATCCCTGTCTATTTAACATATATGTTCCTCTCGTAAAAGTGATCATCCTAAAGTATGGTTAATGAAGTTTGCAGATGACTGCAGAATTGTGGCTGTAGTAAACAGAAAAAATAATTGTGATAACCTCCAAGAAAGCCTAAATTATATACATCAATGGACAGTTAAATACAAGTTAGAATTAAATGTAGGGACGTGTATAATTATGCATATGGAAACAAAATCAAAAGCATATATATATATATATACAGTATATAAAACATTGGTAATAACAACTTACCAAAATCAAATGAAGAAAGGGATCTGGAAGATGGGTTTACAAATGACCTACAATGTATCTAGCACTGTAACTTCATCACCAAAAAGCAAATCAAACTCTAAATTGTATATTATGGCACATAAAACAGTAGAGATAGTAAGGTGTTACTTCCTCTGTACCAAGCTAGTACACTCCCATCTGGAATACTATGCTAAGTGTAGTCATCCATAAACAAGACATAAAAAATAGAAAATATACAATGAAGGGACACAAGATTAATGAGAAAACTTGAGGTGCAATGTATCCAGAAAGGCTGGATAGTCTAAATCTATACACACTGCACTGTAGAAGAACCGAGTGGATATGTGTATAGTGTACAGGGACTCGTAGGATATAGTATTATGGGAAGACCTAGGCCTAACGTGAAAGAAGAATGTACACAAGCTTAGAGAACATACACTCCCAACTTTAGATAGACAGAAATTGTTAAAAAGAAAATATTGGTTTTGTCAGAGTGTGGTACCAATATGGAATAAGCTTCCAGTGGAGATAGTCTTCAGTGAAACAATGGACATATTTAAACAGCGACTAGATAACTACTATCACAACACGAATATAGACTAGATTGAGAAATAAAAAGGCAGGCAACATGGACAAACTTCTGAATAAATTTGTAAATACCTATGATACGTATGATAAGACATCAGCAAACTTACTCTGGCAACTAATCAAAAAAGAACTTTCAGGCACATCTGAAGAGCTACCAATATCTGTGACATCTTTTGAACTCGAAAGGAAGCCATCCTGGGGGCCGCTGCGTAATAATAAAGAACAATACTCTCAGCAAGCATCAAGGACTAATATAGTGCAGATTTCTGGTTTTGAACATTCCTAGACGTAAGAATGTGGTCCAATCTTGTAATGGCATTAAAAATACCTGAACATTTGAGACAATAATAGAGAGAGAGAGAGAGAGAAAAAACACTATATAAATGTGCAGAATATTGTTTGTTTTTATTCTTTGGTAACTGGTAAGGCCTACTAGGCATAAATGCCTGTTTTCAGAGGTGACCGGGAGCACTGGGGAGGTTAAGTGACTTGCTCAGTGTCACACAGTCTGCAAGTGGAAGTTGTGAGAATCAAACCCAGGTCTTTCTGCTGGATGTACCAAGCTCATTCACAGCTCATTGCTCTAACCTCTAGGCTATACTGCCAGCCCCAAATATGACAAAATGTATGGTGATAAGTGTAGCCTAACAAAACATCAACAAATTCACTCTGGAATGTGTTGATTACAAGAGTTTTGACCGAACAGTAACCTGATAGTATATAACAAAATCATGAAATACCAGGATATGAAATCAGAAACCAAACTGATGTGGAATAAGGACACAGAAATTGTTCCAATAGGGCTTGGAGCAACGGGACTAATCAAAAAGAACTTTCAAGCACATCTAAATATGGTACCAATATTTGTGACACCTTATGAACTGCAAAAGGAATCATCCTGGGGACATTGCATGTGGTAAGAAGACACTGTCAGCAAACATCAAAGACTAATACAGTACTAATTTCTTGAGTTTTGAACATGCCTGGCTAAGGACTGTGGTCCAGTCTTGACACAGTACTAGAAATCCCTAAACATTTGGAGACACTAACCCGAGAGGCTGAATAAATGTCCTGAATGTGACAAGAGATTTGTCCTGAATGATGCCCTGATTTTACATCACAGAATTCACTCTGGATACAAACTGCCAAGAAAGTGGAAGCAAGAAAACCAGATGTTGTAATACAAGAAAAAGAATAAAGATAGCATTGCTGATTGAAATAGCCACCCCTAGTGACTACAGTGTCTTGTGCACAGAGACACACAAAATCATGAATTGTCAAGCTACAGAGCAGAAACTAAACTGATGTGAAGTAAGGACACACAAATTAATCCAGTAATGCTCGGGCAATAGGGATAATGGGAAGGAACTTTCAGGCACACCTAAATATGCTACCAATATGCCAATACCTTATGAGCTACAAAAGAGAACCATCCTAGGGACGATGAGTATGCTGAGAGAAGCTCTCAGCAAACATCAAAGAATAATATATACAGTTTCCTTATTTAAAAAAAATATGCACTGGCTTAAAAGGATACATTCCTGTCATTTGCACAATAAGAGCCAGATATTCAAAGGTTTGCCCGGGCTAAATTTGCACTGCCTGGTGTGCAAACTTAGCCTGGAGCACAAAGCAAGCTATATTAAAACGGAATAGCCCAGGGCAAACAGCTTTTGAATATAGCATGGGAATGAGCCATGCAAACTGGGCTGGGAGTACAGGGCAAATGTAGGCCTGGAATATGGCCTACTAAATGCAGCAACCAGGAAGTGCAAACCACAACAACAACACAGTGCACAGCGACATGAGGGAGGTGAGAGGAACTATGTGGCCAATATGTGTTCTGGCAAATGCATGGACCGGTACAGCTGCAGACAGCAGCACACATGAAAAAACAATGATCAAAACTTTATAATATCGAACCCGATAGCACCGGCGCTAATGAACTAAACAACTTGCCGGTGCAAACCACGTTAGCCCGTGCTAAACTTTGCCATATTCAAAAGTGACATGCAAATGAGCCTACTTATATTGTATCTGGGCAAACAGCCACATTAGCATCTCATCATGCCCTGATTTGCATCGGTTTGCACAAGCGTTACTGCAGGGTCCCACAGCTCCACCTGTAGGTCAGTCTGGAGGTACAGGGGCTGGACAGGTCCAACTGCAGCTCCACCTGTAGGTCAGTCAGGCAGTGCATGATGATAGCTGCAGGCTTCATGTAAACAGTGCAGCATAGCATAACATATCGAACCCCAGGGGACAACACAGCATAGGCACAGGTGGTGGTAGAGCTGCATTCAACCTTCACACTGAAGGTCATGCTACAGTGCACAGAGACACTACAGTAGCAAGAGGGCTGGTAGTGTGAGGGACACAACACTGCCTATGGTATGTAGGGCAGTGATGGCCACTGCACTGTACACAGTGACAGGCACAGCATGCTGGTAGTTACTGAAAGTGGACAGTACTTTCACACTGTTGTGTGATCCACAGATGCTGCACCTGTGACATGTGATGCACAGTGTTATGTACATGGCCAGCAGTATGTGCTGTGACTTCTGTACAGTTGAGTGGTAGGTGGTTCGGGGGCATGTAGGATCCGTCAGGCACACAGGCGGTGGTGTACTCCACTACTGGCCCATGTGCACTGAGCGATGTGTCCCAGCCTTGTGGCCACATGTGGGCTGTGGTGAGGTCTGGCCACCCCTCACACCCCTCCCTCACTGGCCACCATGCCCACATTGCTGCATGTGTGTTCTGGCATCTGTTGCACACCACAGACATATGGTCTGCAGGTGTGTGCTATATGCACACTACCATGCTGTCCCCTGTGGGTCAAATCACCCATCACTGTCTGTGCTTGGCTCCGACATGTGGCAGCTGATGGCATCATGGTGGTGCCATCAGTGGGCAGCATGTGTCCTCCATGTCTGGCGGTTTCTAGTGTCATACTTTATGTCGGGGCAGCGCAAGCTGCGCTAATGCTGAGATAGCACCACACAAAGTACACAAAGTCATAAAGCTGTTTGCCATGGTTAAGACCAGCTTTTCCTGGGTGGTAATCTGTACCCGAGCTATGGGTTGCTGAATTCGGCGCTAAACAACTTAGCGCAGCGCTAGTCGCTGAATATCACGCTGCATCTGTATTCATGTTCACTTTGCCCTTGCATATAATTATTGTTTGCCTGGCACTATTGCGAGTTGCCTGCACTATTCATTCTTTGAATATAGCAGACCCGCTCTAAACCCATAGCGTTGTTTGCCCTGCATAAACTTTGAATATCTGGCCCTAAATCTCTGAACATTTGGAGATACTAACCCTGAGACAGCGCTTAATATAAATGTGCTGGATGCAAAGAAGTTCTGGCTAGAAGTGTAACCTGATAAAACATCACTGAACCCACTCTGCTTGAACAGCATGAAACAAAGTGCAAACTATAAATCAACTCACCTTTCCTGTGATATCATACAGCTTCAGTGTGGATGCCTGGCCACAGAAAGTGTTGAACCAGCTAGATATAAAAACAAGAAAACTGCTTTATGCCTAACAGTCAATACACAAAAAGCCAGTGTATGCCAAGATTATACATCCCAAGGTCTGAGAGGGCATGGGCCTGCTCGATTGATTACACATATAGGTCCACAATTGTGGGGCTCTGGACATACCTACTGACATCCCTGAACTCAAACACAGTAATGTCCTACATCATGAAGAACAAGTCTAAGATGACTTCCATCATGAAGTTAGGAGAAACCTTCATCGGTTTATAGGTTCATAGGTTGGGAGTTCAAGTCTGGTAGCTAAAATAGCCATGTTTGGTCTTGCCACTAACCGTGGAGGTATTGAAATTTTCCTTCCTCATATGGTTATCTAATTGACATCTGAGGAATTTAAGCTAGTGGCTCCAACCACTTGCTCAGACACCATTCAGGAGGGTAGCAGAGATGGATGTTAATCCACCAGCAGATAAGAAACAACATCAACAGAAAGTGAAAAGAAGCAGAAAAAGTATGTAAGGACAAGGATCAACAGAGAAGAAAGAACATCGGAAGCCCATAATTGCATCAAGAAAAATATGGGGGCTGCTGAAACAACCACAGGTCAATCAAGAACTGACCTATGGTGGTTAAAAGGTGAATTTAAGTAATTAAATGAGAGCGTTAATGATAACCCATGATTGTGGACTATGTACAGGATGGTTCATGAACTCCATAAATTAAAAATAGGCCAGTTTAAGTTCCGTAGTACTGAATTAGAAACAGTTACACATTTTGCGGCTGGATATGAAGTACTCATGGCTGAAGGCCTGTATACTGAAAGACATAGCAGCGTAGCATACTGGATCATTGATACCAACTGACAAGAAAGTGGAGACAAGAACACCAGACATTGTAATAGGGAAAAAAAAAAAAAAGGTAGCATTGCTGATCGAAGTAGTCATCCCTAGCAACTACAGTGTCCTGCACAAAGAGACACAAAATCGTGAAATACCAATATGTGCAACCAGAAACTACATGGATGTGGAACAGAGAGCGTACACATTGTTCAGCAGTGCTCATAGCCTTGAGGCTACTCAAAGAGAACTTTCAGGCACATTTAAGCTCTTAATTCGTTACATATTTATTGGGGTCTTGGCGATTCAGGTGTACATTAGCAAATAATCTCATTATATTGTTTTGTGTTCTTACATTTTAGTAAATGTTTATTTGAGTTTGCAGCTTAAACAAAGGTTTGAATTTACTGCAGCTATATAATATATTGTGCTCTGGTATTGGTTTTCAATATCAGTTAATTTATATTGTTTAAAGAGGACCAGTTTTGTGAACATATGAACATACAAATGTGCCAGCAGAAACAGACCACCTGGTCTTTCTAAATCTGCTTGAGTGTGCAGCTAGCACCCCTAGTTTGCAGCTGCCCTCCTTTGTCATCCCATTTCTACCCTCACCTCCCCCCACCCTTATTCTCCCTGTTCCCTGTCCCATGCCCTTTTAAAGCTGTTCAGATTTACATGATACCATCCATTCTAGTAGTGTGTTCCATTTTGCTACCACCCTCTCTGTGAAATAGTGTCTCCTCATTTCCTTCCTAAATCTTCCCCTCTATTCTTAGCGCATGGCCCTGGTGACCCTCCCTCCTTAACTTAAAGACCCCATCTGCCCCATCCTTATTGATTCCCCTCAGATACTTGAATGTCTCTATCATGTCACCCTTGTCTCTTCTGTCTTCCAGTGTGTACATATTCAGGTCTCTCAGCCTGCTGTCATAGTCTGTCCTTCCATTCCACAAATCATCTTTGTTGCCCTCTTCTGCACCCCTCCAGTAGCCTGATATCATAATTCAGGTATGGCCTCCAAAGCTGCACACAATAGTCCAAGTGCGGCCTTACCAGTGACCTGTGGGGGCAAGATCACCTCTAGTCACCTGATGAACTCCCTTGCTATGCATCCCAGCATTTTGTTTGCTTTGCAGCGCTCTGATTTGGTGCTTTAACTAAAGGATACAAAACCCATTATTTGTCGTTTGCTTATTTAGAGCATGAGTGTCTCTCTCAACTCAGTACTGAGTGCTGTACTCACAGTGTGTCATTTCATGTGCAGTTTCCTTCTGCTCCCTCAACTCAGTACTGAGTGCTGTACTCACAGTGTGTCATTTCATGTGCAGTTGCCTTCTGCTCTCTCAACGCATGTACTGAGTGCTGTACTCACTGTGTGTTGTTTCATGTGCAGTTTCCTTCCTGTATTTTAAAATATTGTGTTTGCAGTAACCATGCCATGTATTCATATTTATTGTAGCCCTGAGCTCGTGGTCCGATTTCCTTGTTCCTGTGACATCGATAAAGAGATAAGCATTTTCACCTCTTGTTATGGTGTCATTCAAAATTCTGATGTGTTACTGGATGTCAACAGTGTTTCATGAATTAATTTTTTACTTTTTGTTCATTATTTTAGATGAAACATACACACCTTTTCTCATACAGGGTAATAATAAAAGAGCAAATTACAAGTAATATGATATTCATATTTGCCCTGTATTCTTTACAATGGGAGTGGGGGATCCAAAAGAAAAAGACAAATTAAAGTCCATTATTTGATCCAGAACTGCTAGCCATCTCAGCAGCTGAGGAATGTCCAAATTTAGGTAGATCTAAAAGGAAAGGCACATGCATTCTCCAGGGAATGCTATTTATCCATACATACATAAAAGTAACAGTAGTGAAAATGCAATACATAACATCTGCAAACAGTATTATTTAAAGTTACTAAGGAGATCATTCAATAACCCTTTGTCAAAATCCAGTATTTCCCTTATACAACTTTAACAGACTGAACTACATGTATTCATCGATCCCAATTGGAGCTATTGAAACTTCAACTTTCCCCATCCCCAAGGTGCAGAGAAATAAAATGGAAAAGGAAAGAGAGTTACAGTTGCACTTCCTGTAAGTCTATATGACCTGCAAGCTGCCCGCCACTCCCAAAATTCTAAACCAAACTCTGCACAGCATGAAGACAGAAGCCCCCATTTATATAATTAAAACACGTTTCTAGTTGCCCCAATAAGTGGGTTAACTCTGAATAAACAGGTGAAGAAAATCAAAAGCAAACCAGCTTCATCAGTCCTCTTCAGAGTCTTCTTCCTCCACTAGTACAGAATCCTTGTGGCAAACTCTTTTCTGTCTTCTCTAGCCATCTTCCTGCATCGGCTGGATCGGTAAGTGCCCGATTTTCCCCGTATACAATCTTGAGTCTCGCTGGTAACAGAAAAGGTGAATCACACCCAATGTTCTCAACTGATGTCGGATTCCATCCAATTTTTCTGTCAAGACTGGGTTTGGAAAGACAAATCCGGAAAGAGCTTCATGTCCATTTCATTAATCTCTAATAGATACGCTGCTCTCACATTAGATATCAGGATATCTAGGATATCAACTCCGTTGTTTGCAAAAGAACTGTATGGGGTAAGTTGGGGTTAGAAGGCTGTACTCTGGGGATGACCCTGTAAGCTTTCTGCAGGAGCTCCAGTCAAATCCTCTGGCACTGGAATTGAAGTTCTCATCCATTCTTTGAAACACCAGCAAATTGGTACCCTCCGCACCTCTGGTACTCAACCAAATGCACATTCTTTGCTCGGGCTTCGTTTTCAAAGGGCCTCAATCCTACTACGTAATTGCCCATTCTCCTGGGTTAAAGTAGCGACTGCAGGCTGGATAGTAATCAATCTTTTCTGCTTCGGCGACAGTTGTAGAGAGTTCAGTGAGAGGCTGCATCATGCTTTTCCAGCTGGGCTAATGTCTTCTCCATCTTAGCATCCATTGACTGCATTGTAGCTAGTATTTGGTGCCATGGGGAGCAGTAGTTGCCTCACCCATGTTGTCTCCCTCTGAGCTTTGGAACTCTGTGGCCTTGTTAGTTTTCACCGTTGAAGTTTTGGAGAGAGTTGCCACTGAAATCTTCTGTTTCCCCATCACAATTTCTATATCGTCTGGTAGATGGTGACTTCCCTACAATAATATCTGAGTATTTTTAATTGAAGATCAGTCAAACTATTTATAATCGGCAATTTTATGTAGCTGAGATGCAGAGTAATTATGAATTGCTTCCTGCCAGGAGAGCGGGTCTCTAGCACCCCTTTCATGAATTAATTGATATATTCTTTCTTCAGATATTCTACTAATTTACATGTTGATGTGGCAGTTGAAATTAAAATTACACTGATTACTGTTGTGCTTAAATAAACCGCATTTAGGAATGCTGCAGAGCTAATTTGTTGACTAAGTAATAATCTGTCTTGCTGCTGTCTCGTGCTTCTCCAGCTTGATCCATGTTCATGAATTTCTCAGTGAGATACCAATACTGCTATTGTAATATATGGATTGTTAAAATAATACTATCAAAAGTCATACAAAAAAATCCTATAATAACTACTCCCTTTCTGATAATTCTACCCTTCCTCAAGCAATAATACTATTGGTTGTTGTTGATAATACTATCGTTCACTGCTGATAATACTATCGTTTCAGCTCTGAATGATAGTATTATCTAATCCCCAGCGCATCGCCAGTTTGCCTACCACACAAGCGCGGTTGCCATGGTGCCACATTCCAGTCTGCACCCAGTATGGCGATGCAATGCCATTGGCACACTTTCTGGTGGCGGGCAAACCAAGCGCGAAAACATGGTGAGGCGGTTACCCGCGCTTAGCGAGAAACAACTCAATTATGCCCAGTTTGTTTTATATTTATTTCTCAGAAAAGTGGATTACCTGCGGACTAACAAAGAAAATAAGCGGTAGGATTACCAAATTAAAGTAAAAGCTTTCGTCACAAATCGGCACAACTTCAATACTGTCTGTGGGTGGGTCAGCGAGGCGAGCACTTCTTCAATGCAACAGCAGCCATCCCAGTTCACAGAATTTTAAAGCAGCACATTTTTGAATCGGATCCATATATTACAAAAAATAAAAATAGGTTACAGTAAATTACTCAGCTGCAATTCCATCTCGAGGTTCTGGGACATAGAAACTCGAGCTCGCCTTGGGTTATCTATGCCCCAGAAGTCCTCATGGAATTACAGCCTTGTAATTCACTGTAACCTATCTATTATTCTATTTGTTAAACATGGCATTTCATTTAACATTATTTTGCTCAATGTTGTCAATTTACTGACAATCATCATGGCTCTAGCTCTAGCTGAAAATGTATCTCTATAGAATGAGCATGAGGCTGAGGAAATGACAGCAGGACAGATCATTTATCTCTTCAACAAGTGAGTTTGTCACGGTGGCTAAATGCTGTAACAGTAATGCATGCAACTCTAGCTGGCAAGTGGCATATAAACATGGTCAGTAGCTGAATGAAAATAAATATTTAATAAATGTGATCAGTCTGCACACTCCCCCAGCCATATAAGCTCACTCAGCATCACTGAATCTGCTATATCTTTCAGCCGTCGGATACAGCCGTAATGTGTACCCTTTGGTAATAGTTTATCTTGCCTGTGGTAAGCATAGTGATATGCACCTGATTGTATGGTCCTTTTTTCAGTTTGTATTTGCAGCCTGCACTGAGTATTGAATGCAGTCCTATGCCTTGTGGTATCAGGATAATGTCTTATCCCTTATAGTAACATTTGCCCTTATTTGATTTTTAATTCTGAAAGGTTATTAATGTGATTTTACATGAAAACTGTGGATTATGGTCTGTTTCATAATAAAATATTTTGTTGTTCAATAAACAACATTTCATACTGTGTCATGTGTGATTTATTTGTGTCACATGATTCATTGGTTGTAAATCTGTGGCTTGCAGTGTGTCAGCATAGTTGCAGTAAGGAGGCAGTACACAGCCATGTTTAATATGATTTTCTGTGTAAAAATATTTCTAAGTCAGTTTTCATAGTCTCTAAGGGGTGTCTTTAGTTATTATTAATTTTGTTACTTTGTTTACTTTTCAGTGTAAATTTGAGTATACTGTTCTAAGTAATGTCATACTGTGCAGTGTATGTTTGCAAGAATGAAAGCAGAAAGGGTGCTGGAATTCACTTCTTTAAGTTTCTGGAAAAACCTGCTCTTAAGGCATGGATTCATTTTGTCACTGCAAAGACTTCAAGCTGTCACAGCATAGTCATATTTGTTCTGTCCATTTTGAGTGTGCCAGCTATAGATCATGATCCAGTTTAGCTTGCAGAATTTGGATGGTTGAATGCAAACCTAAGTTGAAGATCGATGCAGTACCATCTCTTTTCATCCCACTGGGGTTGACACATTAGTCTCCAAGAAAGCGTGATCTGCTGTCCTTAACATACTAAAATGCCAGCAGAATAGGCCTAATGGTCTTTGCATCTGCTCGTTTGGTCAGCCCCCACCCTGGAGCTGACCTTGCTGCCACCTCGCCTTCTCTGGCATCTCCTTCCTAGTTCCAGATATTCTCGCTGCATTGGATTTTGCTTCCAGAATCCTTCCCGTACCTGTCCCACCCCTCCTGATCCCTCCACTGTCTCTACCTCCACCAGCCCCTAGGCAGCACATTCCATGGCTCCACCACCCTCTCAGTGAAGTAGCACCTCCCTTTCTCCCCTGAATCTTCCCCTCCAGCTTCCACCCATGTCCTCTAGTGGCCCCTCCTCCTTCCTTTGAAGCACCCCAACTGTTCCTCCCTATTTACCCCTTCATGTACCTGAAGACCTCTATCGTGTCCCCCGTCCCTTCTCTCTTCCAATGTGTACATATTTAGCTCTTGAGCCTCTCCTCATAGGTCCCTGTCCCCAAGCCTCAAATCATTTTGGTTGCCCTCCTCTGGACCCTCTCCAGGAGTTTAATGTCCCTCTTTAAGTGTGGCCTCAAAACTTCACACAGTACTCAAGGTGCAGCCTCACCAAGCAGTTATACAGAGGGAGTATCACTTCCTCCTTCTGGAGGTGATCCCCAGCAATGCATCCCAGCATCCTGTTGGCCTTGGCCGCTGCCCTTCAACAAGTCTCCGAGTTGTTCATCTTGACATCCACCACCACCCCAGGTCTCTGTCAGCCATCGAGACTTGTAGCATTTGTCCCCCAGGGTGTACCTTGGCCCGGGTTTCTGGCCCCAAGGTGCAGTACCTTGCATTTCCCTGCATTGAACCTCAGCTTCTACTTTCTAGACCATCTTTCCAGAGCCTCCAGGTCCCCTGTAGGGCCACCCTCCCCTCCTCCCCATCCACCACTGCCCCAGTTTTGAGTCATCCGAAAGAGACTCATCTCACTCCTGATACCTGTCCTTATGTCAGAGATGTAGGCATTGAACAGGAGGGGCCCAAGGACTGATCCTGGGGACCCCACTAATGACCCTCCTTGGGGATGAGACTATCCCACCAACTATGACCCTCTGGGTCTGGTCCCGAGCCAATTGCCTATCCATCTGATCATCTGGTTTCACCACCATTTCTCCCGGCTTATCCAACAGGCCCATGTGAGAAACAGAGTCAAATGCTTTGCTGAAGTCTGGAAAGAGAATGTCCACTGGTCTGCCCAGGTCCAAGGCACTCGTCACCCAGTCATAGAACTCCACAAGGTTTGTCTGACACGATTTCCTGGGACAAATCCATGCTGTCTATCATTCAGGCACCTTGACTTTTCCAGGTCCCCCAGCCTCTTCTTGAAAATGCCTTCCATCACCTTGCCCACCACCCGATGTCAGGCTGACAGGCCTGTAGTTCTCTGCCACCTCCCTTGATCCCCCTTGTGGATAGGCACTATATGCACCACCTTCCAGTCCTGGGGCAACTACCTTGTCCTCAGAGATGGTGAAAAGCTCCTCCAGGTTTTGCCAGGACATCCATAAGTTTCTTCAGCACTCTGGGATGTAATTTATCAGGCTCAGTGCTTTCTCCATCTTAAGGGACCTGAGGCTTCCTTCATTCTCTCTGCTGTGATTTCCACTTCCGCTACCTCTTCTCCTTGCTAGCCTTCCCCTCCCTGCCAGTGATGCCTGCCCTCTCCCAGACCCGCCCGATCGGTAAGGTTCCCTTCTCAGTATCACTGTCACCTTCCATGTATGATGCAGCACCCCATTTTCCTTGGTGAAAACTGAGGTGAAGTACTCATTTACTAACATACTAACATACTATTTGCCAGCAGATTGGCCTTATGGTCTATCGGGTCTGCTCGAACCTAGATCCTTAGTTGGGTGCGAGATCCTCCCATCCCTTGTTCTCTAGAAACCCCTATCATCCATCCCCACCCCCCTGGGGCAGGCCATCATCTGATACATCCACTTTCTGTGTCTGTCCCACCCTCTTTGAAGCCCTCCACTGTGGATCTCTGAACCAGCTCACCAGGCAGTGCATTCCAAGGGTCCAGCACCTCTGGTGAAAAACCTCCTCCTCTTTTCCCCTCACCTTCCACCTTCCAACTTCAAACCATGCCCTCTGGTGATACCTCCCTGCTTTAGTCTAAGATCCCTCCATGTTTACCCTATTTATTCCCTTGAGGTACTTGAGAGACCTCAATCATGTCCCCCTGTCTCTCCTCTCCTCCAATGAAAACAGGCAGAGCTCCTCAAGTCTGTCCTCATAAGTCAAATCCCTAGCCCTCGTATCATCTTTGTTGCCCTCCTCTGTACCCTCTCCAGGAGCTGTATGTCCCTCTTCAAATGTGGTCTCCAGTACTGTACACAGTACTCAAGGTGTAGTCTAACCAGTCCATTGTACAGCGGCAGAATCACTTCCCTGCTCCTAGAGGTGATCCCCCTTAGATCATCCCAACAACCTGTTTGCCTTGCTAGCTGCTCTCCTGCACTGCTCAGAGTTATTCATACATGTATCCACCATGACCCCTAGGTCTTTTTCCCTATTGAGGCCTCCAGCGCCTCCCTCCCAGGAGTGTACCTGTGTTTAGGGTTTCCCCGACCAAGATGCAACACCTTGCACTTGGTGATATTAATTAATTTCCATGTGAGCCCAGCTTTCCAGGGTGTCCAGGTCCCCTTGCAGGGCCACCCTCCCTCTTCTCCCTCAACTACTGCTCCCATCTTGGAGTCATCCATGAAGAGACTCATTTCACACCTATACCCTCCTGATGTCCGATATGTATGCATTAAACAGGATCGGACCCAGGACCGAACCCTGTGGTGCCCCACTACCAACCTCTCTAGGGTTCAGAGCTCCCCACAGACCACTACTCTGGGTGCGCCCAGCTAGCCAGTTTTCAATCCATCTGACCATCAAAGGGCCTCTCTAACTCCATCAGTTTCTCCACCAGACCATTGTGGGGACAGAGTCAAGCCGCCTTGCTGAAGTCCAAGAATAATACATCCACAGGCTTACCCTGTCCAGTTCTGATGTTACCCATTCATAGAACTCCACAAGGTTGGTTTGACATGATCTACCTGGCACAAACCCATGTTGCCGACTATCCAGACCTCCACCTCCTCCAAGTACACCCCAATTGTTCCTTTAGAATACTCTTCATTAATTTTCCCACCACTGAGGTCAAACTGATGGGTCTATAATTACCTGGTACTTCCCTCGACCCCCCTTTATGGATTGGTACCACATGTGCCTCTGCCAATCCTAGGTACCTCCCTGTCTCAAGTGACCTGCTGAAAAGCTCCGCCAGGGGTGCAGCCAGTATGTCCGCCAATTCCCATAGTATCTCGGATGAATGCCATCCGCCCAGGAGATTTGTTTTCTTTAGGGCCTTGAGGGCTAACCACACCCTTTGGTGGAGATAGCATCATCCGTCCCTCCCCTTACTGGTCTTTTATCCTTATCCAGATGTGATCCCCTGAGGTACCTTTCCCTCCATCTTGCTCCATTTCTGTTGCTCCCCTGATCCCACTCCTGCCGCTTCCATCCCCTTCATGCCTTGTTTTGTAGATATCCCATCCCCTCCCTAGTGAACACAGAGGCAAAATACTCATTAAATACCTCTGCCTGGTCCTCGCCTCTTCCACCCACCCTCCTTCTGATCTCAATCTGCTGAGATGGCCCTTAGTTTTTCTCCGCTCCCAATGTACTGGAAGAACCCTTTTCCCTCCATGTATCCCTGTGCCAGCCTGCTCTTTACTGGACTTTGCTCCCCCACCCTCTGGGTGACTTTTCTAGATGCAAGCTGGTGCATTTCCTTATCCTATCCCTCTTGTTGTTTTATATTTTTGTAGCCGCCTTCTTTTCTCTGACTGCTACCTGTACCTCACTGGACCACCAGCATGGTTTCGTGACCTTGCTCCCTTACGTTTCAACTTAGCGCAGATCCTGACTGCTTCATGAAGTCCCGTTTATGACCTCCATCTCCTTTCCACACTTGTCATTGAGGTAATCCACTTCAAGTGATCCTGAGAATATTTCCATCCCCATAAAGTCTGCCCCCTGAAGTCCACTGCCAGTGTCCTAGATCTCACCCCACTCCCCCATGCTTATTTGAAACCAGACAGTATTGTGGTCACTCCCAGTCAGGGGTCCTGTACAGCTATGTCCCTTACCAGATCCCATCTGCCAGAACCACATCCAGGACATGCCCCTCCTTGTGGGCTCCATCACATGCTGTGTTAAGAACACATCCTGAAGCCATCCAGCAGCCTCTGCTCCTTGCCACCTTAGAGGACATGGTTCCCAGTTTGTACCTGGCATATAAGGTCCCCCATCAACACCACTCCTTCCCTTTTGGACCACACTGGGCAATGATGTTGTCCAGCAAACCATCCTCTAGAACATCACTCATCCCGGGGGCCTATATGCTACTCCCAGCTTGACCTTATCTCCTGCTGGGGATCGTAAGGTGACCCATAAGGCCTCCACGTTTCCCTCTGCCTCTTCTACCATAGCAATTTCTATATCATCTCTAATGAACATAGCCACTCCACCCCTCTGACCTCCTTTCTATCCTTCCTAAGCATGAGTGTACCCCTGTACATTTAGGTCCCAGTCGTGGTTTTGTTGTGCCGTCTCCATGACCGCCGCCATCACCCCGAACAGCATGGCCTGGAACTCCGTAACTTGTTTCCCAAGCTCCTGGCATTTACTAACACCAACCCCACCCCTTATCCCTGATCCTCTTTGTCGAACCCCACCCAGATTCCTTATACTTCCATCCTCCCCTGCTCCTCCTGAAACCTCCACCTCCAGTCTGTTCCCCCCCTTGGGCTTGAAGGCTACTCCCTCATCTGGAGAGAGGCTTCTGGTCAGTCCTCCTATCCCTTCCCTCACAAGTTTAAACCCCACCTTTCTTGTATGTAGTCAGCCATCCCCTGTTTAAGAACTTCCTTCCTAATGGGGCAAGATGAAACCTGTCCTTGGCATATAGTCCCTTATCCTCCCAAACTCCATTCCAGTTCCCTAACACCCCAACCCACTCTCTCACCCCACTTCCTGAGCCAGTCATTAACCTCTGTGAGCTTCATTTTTTCTCCACTGAGGCCTTTGGTACTGGCAATATCTCAAAAATGTTGCATCCATTATCCCGACAGACTCTGCAAGTTCTTGGAACCTTGCTTGGATTTCCAAAATGCTATTTCCCTCTAGATCATTAGTTCCCAAATGCACCAGAAATCGGTTTCCTCCACAATCCCTAACCATTTCATACACCATGAACTTTGCTCTGTGCACTGTCAGCCAGATATACTCACTACCTTCACCTGGCTATGGCATCCACCCCGTCCCCTCCCAATGGATACCCTAATCACCAGTCTCCCAGTAACAGAACCTTAACACCGCCATCATCCTTATGGTTACCTTCACTATGCTCTCACCCCCATCCCCCCTTTATTCATGATCTCAATTTCATGGGAGTCTTCCTGCCTTATTAGAGACCCCTTGTCACCCTCCCTTTCTGCCTCCCTTGCTATTTTGCCCACTTAACTCAAACCCCTCTGAATAGGTGTCCCCTTTAACCCTCTCTTATCTGAACCATTTATCCAGGCCCTGATGGTTTCCCTTCCCCACCACCATCCTCCCCTTGTAATAGTACCCCTGCTTCCAGAGGTTCTCTGTGGGTCCCTTTAGCTAGGGCCCCATCCTTGGTACTGACCTCCCAGCTGCTTGTCTCCCAGTTTCTCTCCAATCCTCTCCTCCTCATGTCTGGAATATGTTGCATCTCCCCATTTGCTTAACATATATGTTTCCTCTTCTCCCTCTGGGACTATGTCTATCCTTTCCATAGCTGGTCTGTGATGCCCTATGGGTATCGACTCCCTCCCGGCCTCTGTATAAGTTTCCTCATTTCCTGCAACCTTCCTCCCCCTCTAGGTTGTAGTAGCTCAAATTTATTGTGACCTCTATGTCAGCCTCCATCAAGTAACTTGAAGTTTCCCCTGACTGCATCTCTAAACTGACCCTTCTTCCTCCTCTCTTGCACTGTTCACCTTGAGCTCCCTTCCCACAGTCTGCTTTTTAGGCTTCCGCACAACAGCCCTCCTGACTCTTCCCCTCCAGTCTCTTTGTATTCAGATGTTCACCCTGTCGCTTTCCCTTAGCATCAACTTCCCTATCTAAGGGTCCTCTGTCCCTAATATCCCCCTCCTGCTTGCTGTAACATAACGTCCTGTAATTTCAGGCGTTGCCCCAGCCTCCCCTCAGCCCCGCCCTTCTGCTGCCCATATCCACACCCCTTATCTTTGGACACCCCCCCAGCTCCCACAGCTTACTCCCTTAACCAATATACCTCACTCCTGATACAAGATAGCTGTCTACAGGTGGGCAGCCTCCCTCTCTCCAGGCCCAATTTAAATTATTGCCATCCCACAGCCTGTGCAGCCTACAACCCTTCAAAGATGCCTGCCATGGTGGAATATGGCCACCCTGATTTTCCCCTCTGTTTATAATAGCACCCCTTTCTCAGTCCCTTTTCCGGAGTACAGTTTCTCTCTATACTGACTGTAGTTATTTACAAACCCAATTTCAACCCACCAATAACGTTCCCAAGTCTCACAAACACATACAGTCCAGTGTGTGTTGGGTCCCACTAACAGTGTATGTAAGCAGACATCAGGTACCATACGATGTCACAGGCCCACTAGCTCCTGTTGCTTGAATTTCAGTCCCAAACAGAAATACTCAGCCTTCAATCCCAACCCCAGTGGCTTTTCAGTATTTAAGAAGGCATACAAATCAGGCTGGGTGGGAGGCTCTTACCAAACACCAGGCAAACAACACATTTAAATTTCCTCTAAGTATCCCTGCAAACAACTATCCACAAGCCACCAAAGTTACAATGTAACAGTTCTAATTCAAGGTAATAATTTTTAACACATAAAACTAATTTCACTTAAACTATTCAAATATTTCAGTTAAAACAGAATATAACTCCAGCCTCTTTCCTACCTGGCTGCTGCTTAAGCTCCCAAGTGAACAATTAGTACCTCAGCCTGCTCCCCGGGTCTTGTGCCCATCTCTCCCCTGTTTTAATCCTGCTAATCTGCCCCTTCACCCTTCATTTTTCCCCAGTGCATCTAAAGAACTCCTTGTTTCTCTCCTAATTCCCTGGCAGGTTCTGCTCCTTCCTTGTTTTTGTAGCCCTCACTACCCTGATGGCCCTTTGAGCCATCAACATGCTCCCCTCGATCCCTTTCACTCTTTGAGCACTTGAATTGCCTATAGGCTGCCTTCTTTCCCCCCACACCACCTCCTGGACCTCCCTGGTCCACCAGCAGGAGTTTTCAGGCCCTACCACATTTCGTCTTACTCTTGCACAGGTGCTGGTAGCATCCTGCACCCCTTTCCTGATGATTTCCCACCTACTATCAGCATCCATGTGTGACCCAATACTATCCAAATGCTCTTTAAGGATCCTTCCCATTTCCTTAAAATCCCCCCCTGAAGTCAGTTACCTCCGTTTTGTGCAGCCTTCTACCCTCCTAGGTCCAGGCAGAACCAGACGTGGCATGGTCACTCCCCACCACGGTCCCCTACCTCCAGGCCTCCAGTCTGGCTGTCTGCCAGGACCACATCCGTGTACTCATGCCTCCCTGGTCGGTTTCTCCACCTGCTGAGTTAGAACGCGCCTTGAAAGACATCCAACAACCTCTGTTCCCTGGCCACTGAGGATGTCATAGTCTTCCAGTCTGTTCCTGGCATGTTTAAGTCCCCAACACCACCACCCTTAAGCACCATCATTTTCAGGTACAGTTGTCCAGTACTATTAATGCAATTGTTATTCATCAAATGTTTATTTTAAATGATTATTTGTTTATTATTTGTACTGAAATATGTATGCTCATCGGTGACACATCACCCTTCAAACCACAAAGGCAGTACCATGTCACCACTCCCTACACATTTGGCCCATAAGATATACTACGTGACTTGTGTGCTTGACTGCTACCATCCAAGTAGATTGTGCCATGTGCTGTCTAATGTAATGTCTTGTTAGGGTGGATTGCTCAATCCTTTACACAAAGTGTGCATTTCTCACCCAGTGAGCCCATTTAACTGATTGGCTACTGCCTAGGTCATCATGGATGATCACAGCACATACACAGTCATAACATGAGATATATTCCATTGCACTGTACTACACACCATTGCTTTGTGCTACTGCATTTGAGGTGGTGATTGTGGTGTTTTGTTGTTTGTTGGTTGTCACTAATGAGCACTACATTTACAGAACAATTATTGCATTTGATAGCAAAAGACACAATGTTCTCTAATCAAGAGTGTCAAACCCTGCCACATCTTTTTCCTCTGGGTGCATAGGTGTGGGCTGACACTCATGTGTTGACAACACATTGACATTGAATATAATTGTTTGTAGCAAATATGTCACCCACCATCCCAATGTGTGGACGATGTGTCACAGAACACCATTTGAAGTTTGGGGTGTGGGAGGTGGAGATACCTCACACACAGGCCGTGATATCAAAATGTCTGGCAAATATCACATGTGTGACAGCAGTGTATTCCCATCCTCATGTGTTGAGTATGTTGCATATGTCACAGTTGGGAGCATACACCATGTGTCTGTGTGACATGTCCATGTCCATTGCCAATGTGTCCTTCACTACACAATTGTATGACTATACAGTGACATCCATTCACCATGTACCATCCCCTTGGGCACTGGCATCTCATCATCTCATACACACATACAGTGAACCTGGATACATCATTAACTGTGCAGATACAATTCAATATTTGTTATGTAGCGAAAAAGACAGTGAAAGCTGACATGGAGGTTCTGAGGGTCGAACTGCTAGATGGTACACACTGGGCCCCTACTGACTGGTGATTTGGAATGACCGTGCGTCACTGCTGGTCTGCAGGATGGGGGTGTATGGGAGATGGACTGAGCAGCTGTAGAGCATCTCTCCTTACATGGGTATGGATGTATTCAGGCTTGTTACATAGCTAACCCTGACGTAGGGCTGCAGTCAGTGCAGATGGTAGCATGTAGAATAGTTAATATTCCACAAGTCTTTGCCTGCATGTGCCTCTATATGCATCCAGTTAACCACTGAATGAAAGGTTGAGAAGAAGATGGCATTGCACTGACACACAGCCAGTATGATTGTATCCATTCATGATGTACGGCTGTTCCTCCTCATGATAGTGACTGTAATTGTATCTTGTCTTGTACCATCATGATGTACTCAGCTGTTCCTCGTCATGATATTGACTGTAATTGTATCTTGTCCTATACTCTGTCATGATGTACTTGGCTGTTCCTCCTCATGATATTGTTATTATATCTTGTCTTGTATCCTGCCTTGATGTACTTGGCTGTTCTTTCTTGTGATATTGTTATTGTTTCTTGTCTTGTATTATGTCATGAGGTACTCAACTGTTCCTCTCGTGATATTGTATTGTATCTCAACCTGTACTCATAGAAACATAGAATTTGATGGCAGATAGGGGACCGCATGGCTCACCTAGTTCGCCCATTTTCTACTCTAATGGATAAGCTGCAGATCCTAGTTAACCGACAGCCTACTTCCTCCTATCCTCCACTAGAATTGCCTTAGGTCTGTCCCATGCATTCTTGAATTCCCCACTGTTTTGACTCTACAGCTTCCCCTCAGGAAGGCTTGTTCTATCATCTAACCCTCTCTCTGAAAAATACTTTCTGACATTACCTCTGAGCTGCCCCCCATCTTCAAATTGTGCTCCCTTGTTCTTGCACATCTCTTTTCTCTGAAAGATGCAACCCTCTTGGACTTTGTTGATTCCCTTGAGGTATTTTAAAGTTTTGTCATGTTCCCCTCTCCTCCTTTCCTCAAGGCTATACATCTTAACTCTGTCATAATGTACTCAGCTGTTCCTCCTCATGATAGTGATTGTAATTGTAGCATGTCTTGTGCCCTGTCATGATGTACTCAGCTGTTCCTCAGCGATGTTACTAACTGCAATTGTATTTGTTCTTGTACCCTATATGATGTACTCGGCTGTTCCTCCTCGTGATATTGATTGTAATTATATCTTGTCTTGCTCCCTGTCATGATGTACTTAGCTGTTCCTCTTCATGATATTGATTGTAATTGTATCTTGTCTTGCACCCTGTTATGATGTACTCAGCTGTTCCTCTTCATGATATTGGTTGTAATTGTTTCTCATCTCGTATCGAGTCATGATGTACTCCAACTACACCTCCTCATGATACTGATTGTAATTGTATCTTGTGTTGCATCCAGTCATGATGTACTCTGCTGTTCTTCCTCATGATAATGATTGTAATTGTATCTTGTCTTGTTTGCAGTCATGATGCACTCGGCTGTTCCTTCTCATGATATTAATTGTTACTTGTCCTGTGCTCTGTCAAGATGTACTCAGCTGTTCCTCCTTGTGTTATTGATTGTAATTATATCTTGTCTTGTATCCATTCATGACGTACTTAGCTGTTCTTCCTCATGACAGAGATTGTAATTGTATCTTGTCTTGTATCAAGCCATGATGTGCTCAGCTGTTCTGCCTCTCATGATAGTAACTGTAATTGTAGCTTGTCTTGTACCCTGTCATGATGTTCTTGGCTGTTCCTCCTCATGATATTGACTGTAACTCTTCTTGTACCTTGTCATGGTGTACTTGGTTGTTCCTTCTCATGATATTGATTGTAATTATACCTTGTCTTGTACCCTGTCATGATGTACTCACCTATTCCTCCTTGTGATATTGATTGTACTAACATACTAAAATGCCAGGAGAGTAGACCTCATGGTCTGTCAAGTCTGCTCAGAGTCAATACCATAATGGGCACCATTGCCGTTTCTCACCTCCCCTTGGATCTCCCCACCCCTGTCTGAAGTCCCTCCTCCGGTTTTGGCATTATTCAACTTCACCTTCCTCTTATACCAATCCCAGCCTCTCTTGAACTCCTTCACAGGCTCCACATCTGCTAGTTCCTCAGGCAGTGCATTCACAGTTCTACCACCTTGTCAATGAAATAACACCTCCTTCTCTCTCCCTAAGTCTCCCACCCTCCAGCTCCAACTATACCCCTAGTGGCCCTCCTCCCTCTGCTGGAACACTGTATCTAGGTTTGCCTTATTTACTCCCTTTTGATACCTGAAGACCTCAATCATATCCCTCTGTCTGTCCTCTCCTCCAAGGAGTACTGGCTGGGCTGCTCAAGTCTCTCCCATAAGATCTATCCGTAAACCCATATCATTCTGGTTGCCTTCCTCTGGACCTTCTCCAGGGTGCAATGTCCTTTTTAGGCGTGGGCGCCCAAACTGCATACAGTATTCAAGGTGTGGTCTAACCAGACAATTATACAGAGAATGACATCCTGGCTTCTTGAGGTTATCCTCCTGGTGATACAACCCAGTATTTTATTTGCCTTAGCTGCAGTCTTCCTACATTACTCAGAAGAGTTCTTCATTTGGCATCCACCACCACCCCAGGTCCCTCCCCTCTTGTAGCCTGCAGTGTATCCCTCCCAGGGTGTATACATGACCTGGGTTCCTAAGCCCCAGGTGAAGAACCTTGCAATTCCTGAATTAATTTCAGTTTCCGTGTATGTGACCACCTCTCCAGAGCCTCAGGTCCTCCTGTGGGGTTACTCCCCTCTTCCATCTACCACTGCCCCATCTTTGAGCCATCAGCAAAGAGGCTCATTCTGTTCCTAGTACCTTTTCTGATATCTGAGACATAAGCATTAAACAGGAGGTGGGCCCAAGAACTGATCCCTGTGGGACCCTGCTAATGACCCTTCTAGGAGATGAGGCTTCCTCCCAACCACCACTTTCTGAGTACACCCAGATAGCCAGCTCATTCGAGGTTATAAGTTCAACATTAACATACAGCTGTAGGTAGATTTTTACAAACAGTGTTGCGTGATAGGTAAAACAGTGAACAATAACAAGTGCTGGGTTAATAAGTAACAAGTGCTACATTGAAAGAAAGGGAAAAGAGGCAGTGGTGAGGTGTGTGGGGAGGGGAAGAGTTGTGTCCCTGGAGAATACTTCAGGATGTGAGGATCCTGCACTGCACTGACCAGAGAGAAGGATAAGAAAGTGTCCCAGAGGGACCCTTCAGGATGGTAGGAGAAGGAGTAGATGAGATATAAGCCCCTTTGGGGGTAGGGAGGGGCCCATGGAGACCATTCGGGCCCATTATATTCTGTGAGAGATCAAGGGAGGCCAGTAAGGGGAGTAATTTGGGGAAATGGGAGAAAGAGCTAGAATTTGGGTGGGTGTGTACAGGGTAAAATGAAGGAGATGGTAGAGGTAGGGTTTGTCCAGGCTTAGATGAGGTTAGGGAGGGCCATGGCAGGAGTAGCTGGAGAAAGATAATTATTGAGGGCAGAGCTGATGGAGCAGGCAGAGATGAGTGTCAGATCTGAAGGGAGGAATTCCAGATTTTGGGAGGCGGGTGAGGAAGTAGCAGGATTGGTCGATTTGGGTGGACCTGCGAGGGTCTGCCAGGGTGTGAGTCGGTTGATCTAGGGGAATGCGAGGGGTGGGGCAGGGTGTTATAAAGAAGAAGGTGAGGTAGGAAGGAGCTCAGTCAATCAGTGCTTGGAGGTGAATTTAATACAGTGGGAGAGCCACCTATTTGCAAGAGGGGAAGGATATGGCATGATAAAGATCACAGTGGTGGGTGTATGGGGAATTAAGGCAAAGCAGCAGAAAGAATTGAAGAGGATGTCCAGTCTGGCCATAGGGAGGACTTAGGGGCAGCACCATAGATTATGTCACAGTACCCTTCTCTCCCTCACTGCTTCCTGGACCTCCATAGTCTACCAGCTCGACTTTCTGGCCCTCACCAAACTTGCATCTCACCTTTGCACAGGACTTGGTAGCCTCTTGGATTCCCATTTAAAATTTCCCACCTGCTTTCAGTGTCCATTCCCAGCCTTATCCTCCAAATGATCCTTAAGGACCCTCTCCATACCCTTGAAATTCACACCCCAAAGTAAATTACCACCATCATTGTGCGATCTTCCCACCCCTCAGGTCCAGGGAAAGCCAGACAGTGGCATGATCACTCCCAGCCAGTGGGTCCCCACCTCTAGGTCCCTAACCAGGTCACAGTCCACCAGGACCACATCCAGCATACAACTGGTGGGCCTGTAAACCACTTCCATTTTACCTCTGCCCCCCAAGCATCTGCAAGGTAACCCACAATGCCTCCCGCCACTCTCCTCCCTCCACCCTGCTTATCCCTGTGCCTTTTTAATGATGAGTGCTACTTCAACCTCCCTTGCCCACCACCCTGTGCTTTCTGACATAGTGTACCCACTCAGGTTTAGGTCCCAATCACGCCCAGGAGTGGCCCAAGTTTCAGTGACAGCTGCCACATCCACTTCCCCCACTACTAGCATGGCTTGGAGCTCAGGCATCTTGTTTCCTAGTTCCTGGCATTAATCAGGCCTACACTGGCTCTCGGCACTGGCAGGATCTCTGAGAAGGAGACCAAACACCCTATGTCGTGGCAGAGCCTGGCTTACTCACGAAACCTTGTCTGAATCTCCAGCACAGGATTTTTCCTTATCTGATTCCTGCCTTCCCACTGAATACCCTAATCATGGACTCCCCCAACAGGAGTACCCTAACCTTCTCCTTGGGCCTTTATCCTTTATTGGCAATCTTTCTGTTCCCCACCTTGTCCGCTTCCCTGGCCTCACCCTCCACCTGGGTGCTGGCCAAACCTCCTACCTGAGTGTCATTTGCAGCCTCTCCCTCCCATCCCAGCCCTTTCCCTTGATTAACCCATCTGCCCCGTTTGCTGCCCCAACCCAGGACTTTCTCCTAACTGACCTGTCTGTCCCAGGCACCCCCCTCCCCCGGATATGCCACTCTGGACCATTCTTGCAACTCCACAGGTACTAATACCCCCCCAATGGCCCAATTTCCACCCTCCCAATATCTGTTATCTTGCTCTTCCCTCCCTATATACCTGCTGGTCAACCTGGCTACCACTTCCTCCTTGGCGGGTCCTCCTCCACCTTATGCAGACCCTCCCTAATCCTAGCTTCCTTCCTGTGCTAGCCCTGATTCCACCTGTAGCATTAGTACCCTTGCCCCACCCACTGTATCCACCACACATTCACGACTGCCCACTGCTGACAGTTCCCCTACCTTCTCTGTCCTATTGCATATTAACAACCCTGTTCCTCCTGTCTGCTGAGCTGAATGCTCCTCCTACCCTCTCTGTCCTATTGCATATTAACAACCCTGTTCTCCCATCTGCTGAGCTGACAGCTCCTCCTACCCTCTCTGTCCTTTTGCATATTAACAACCCTGTCCCTCCTGTCTGCTGAGCTGACAGCTCCTCCCTACCCTCTCTGTCCTTTTGCATATTAACAACCCTGTCCCTCCTGTCTGCTGAGCTGACAGCTCCTCACCCTCTCTGTCCTTTGCATATTAACAACCCTGTCCCTCCTGTCTGCTGAGCTGACAGCTCCTCCTACCCTCTCTGTCCTTTTGAAAATTCACAACCCTGTCCCTCCTGTCTGCTGAGCTGACAGCTCCTCCTACCCTCTCTGTCCTTTTGCATATTAACAACCCTGTCCTCCTGTCTGCTGAGCTGACAGCTCCTCCTACCTCTCTTTGTCCTTTTGAAAATTCACAACCCTGCTCTTCTTGTTTACTGAGCCTTCCATTATGCCCAGCTCACCCTTTACCCACGTATCACCTCTGCTCCGTTACATCATCCTTCCCATCTTTTATCAATACTGGTGGTGAAAATCTGTTATTATGCTCTCATGGCTTCACCTTGCTGGCCCCTGGATGTGCACCTTCCCATTTGTTCCATTCTGTGCAACCCTTGTTCCTTTACTACCAACAACCTGCCTGTATTTTTGGCAGTTATCATATTCAGAACCACCCCCCACCTGAGCTCCATGGAGCTTTCTATATTCCCGCCTACACATTTTTTCTGCAAAAGCCATCAATCCCAAGTGCATTTGCTAGACCCATAGTGCCTTCCCATTTTCCCCACTCTGCCCCATCCCATTCCTCTGCTTTCATCAGAGCCTCCCTTCTCCCCACCCCTACCCAGCATTCTCCTTAACCACCTGACATCTTCCTTTTGTTGTGATAGCTGACGGCACACCATGCAGACCCCATCCTCCAACCAAGGCCAGAACCATGGCTGACCCACATTTGGTGCACCCCACCACCCTTCCAAAGATGCAGGCCCTTGTGATTTGAGGTTCCTAACTTAGCCTCATCCCCATCCTGTTTTGGTTCCCCCAAGTTGATTACCCCTTTATTTGCCTCTAGCCCTGTTGGACATATTTAGAAACCTTCTCAATGCCCCTGGGCAAGCTACTAGGTTAGAAAGCACCCTGTACGTGGCAGAAAATGGATTACCAGGCAAATGTTATCATTTCATACAGAGCACAACATAACCCAATATAACAGTTACCTCTGTATCAGAGTTTGTGTCCCAGTCCAGTCCTCCTTCCGATAGCTCTGCCACCTTGCACCTCCCCTAGACCATTTAATAGAGGTCAGGGCCGGGTGGGTGGATCAGCCAACAGAAACAGGCCTCATGGTCTATCAAATTTGTTTGAGTGCACAGCTAGCACTCCTAAATTGCAGCTACCCACCCTCCCACCTTCAAAAGTTCTCAGTCCTACTTACCCAAACCCTTCCATGTGCCCTTTTGAAACTACTTACCATCTTACATGAAATCATCCCTCAAGAAGGGTGTTCCATTTCAACACCACCCTTTCTGTGAAGTAATACCTCTTCATCTCTCTCTAAATCTGCTCCCTCCAATTTAGCCCATGCCCTCTTGTGTCCCTCCCCTTTTCAGCTTAACCCATCAGTGCTAGGATTTGCTGATCACCTTCAAGTTCTTAAATGTTGTAGTCATATCCTCCTGTCCCTCCTCTCCTCCAGGGTGTGCAAACTCAGGTCCCTCAGCCTGTCCTCATAGGTTTGCCTTATATCCTCCATACCATTGTTGTCACCTACACTGCACCGCCTCTAGCAGTCTAACATCCTTCTTCAGATACAGATAACAGTACTGCATGCAGTACATCAAGTCTGGCCTGACCAAGGACTTGTAGAGGGCAAGATCACTAACTGAGTTAATTTAAGAGAATTTTGGATGCAGATAAATAATTGACTAATGACTGTATATAATTTTTTCTCGTGCAATTTCTGCTATAAAAATATGATGGTTAGAATAATGCCACACACCCCCAAGGAGGGCGAGTGTCAAAGTGTTGGGTATTTTCTACTGGTGGCTGGTGTATGGTAGGGAACATTTTATATTGTTTCAGATATATCTTAAAGTGAATGTGCTGTGATAATTGCATTTTGCACTTTTCCTATGCCTCTTTTGCATTTTAGTCCCTTAAAAATGTTTTGACACCCTGTGGATTAAAGTATTTAAAATAAAAGTTTTGCTATCAATCCACTTTACTATCTGTTTGGGGTGTTTAAGAGGACTAAGTACTTCCACTCCTGAGTTGCTCACCTTTTCAACAACTTTTTAAATTTATTACTATTGAAGTGCTGCCAGGTCTCGAGTAGGTAAAGTACCCTTTCTTGTTTCTGAGTGCAGTATTTTCCATTTTGATATTTGGTTAAGATCACTTCTTATACCTGGATGAGAACCTCTTGTGATACACCTCAGCATCCTATTAGTCTTTACTGCAGCTTTTCTGCATTGAGCAAGGTTGTTCATGCTTTCTGTTACCATTACCCCTAAGTCCTTCTCAACTCAGTGACCACCTAGCCTAACTCCCCAACCAATAGTCCTTCCTTGGGTTCATGGTCCCAAAGTGCATAACCGTACACTTCTTCACATTGAAGCCCAACTGCCACTTCACCAACCACTCCTCCAGTTTGGTTAGGTCCCCTGTAATTGTTTCACCCATCATCTTCATCCACTACCTCTCCTATTTTAGTATCATCTGTGAACATACTGATCCTGCTTTCAACCCTGTCCAGATGTCTGCTATGATTAGCCTTAACAACTCTGGACCTAGCACCGAGACTTGCAGCACCCCACTCATCACTGGCCTAGGTGTTGAGAGTTCCACCACCACCCCATTGCTGCTTCCCTTCAGCCAGTTCATGATCCAGTTAACCAGCTGCACCCTCTCCCACAGACCCATGCATTTCAGTTTCTCCCCTAGCTACCCATAAAGCACTGAATCGAAGGCCTTGCTGAAGTCCAAATATAGGATGTTCTAGAGTGGCCCTTGTCCAGCTCACTTGTTACCCAGTTGTAATACTCTATTAGATTGGTATGACATTTTTCCTGAGATGAACCCATGCTGCTACCTATCCTGGAGACCATTCACCTCAAGAAATGCCAGTCTCTCCTTCAGTATCACGTCCATGAGTTTTCCACTAACCTTATGAAACATCAGTGAATTCACATGGGGGTTCATATAAATATGTTCATTGTTACAAGACATTTGTCATGTGAATTGATAATGCATTATTGAATCCACATGGAAGATAACATATACTGTGCTTTTAAAAATGAAGTTTAAAACTTGCCCAGAATCCAAAATGTTATTGTTAAAACATAGCACCTGACTGTTGATTTACCTAGAAACTTCTCAGGTCATAACTAACCTGCCCTAATCTGTCTAGTAATTACCTGACTAAATGAAAATGAAATATTTTTCCTTTAAAATACATTTTCTCAGTTTTAAACAAAAACAACATACATAGGTTTCTTCAAAATAAGTGCAGTTCCTGGGTTCATTTTTGATCAGACTCATTTACTCTAATTAGCAACTACCTTATTAAAGGAAAATATAACCTTTACATTTAAAAAAAAAAGACATTGTGGGAGAATTCTCTGAGGCACTTCAAACTACTGGGTCTCCAAGTCACTTGATAGGCTCTTAATACAGACGGACCTGCAGAGAAGTCCAGCCCTGTAATAACTCTGTCCATCCATGGTCAGTTATTCATGTGCATCTGTTCAGGCTACAATCACAGGCCCAAGCTCCTCAACTTGATAGTAAAATAAGACTCTAGTCTAGTATGGACACTAACCAGAGGTGGGAGCTCATAAAGCTGGGGATAGTAGAGGCAACCAAAACCTGCTGCAAGGCCCAGAGCAAAAGGCTGGGCTAAGAAACCGAGCTGGTTGAGCAAGGAGGTCATGGAAATGGTAAGGAGAAAAGAACTGCCTTTAGGAAGTACAAGAAAACAGGGAGAGGGAGGACAGGGAGGAGAACTTGATGGAATCGAAGGAGGTGACAAGAGCAGTAAGAGAGCCAAGGCATCTATGGAACTCAGGCTGGCACGAGGCATTAAGAAGTGGGAGAAGGACTTCTTTAGGTACATCAAGGGAGAAAGGGCTATGGGACCACATAGTAAGGATTAGGAAGGAGGGTTAGGTGGAAGCAGAATTAGATAAAGGCAGAAGCACTAAATGAGTACTTCTGCTCAGTATTTACTAAAGAGAAGGAAGGGTGACACCCAAGGGGGGAGAAATGGCAGAAACAGGGGAGAGGGAGTGACAGATGGGAAATCATGGAGGGCAGAGTTCGGGAGGGTTTGATGGCACTGACAGTGGATATGATGCCAGGCCCAGATGGCATCCACCCCAGGGTACTGAAGGAGCTGGAAAGGTCCTGCAGGACCCTGGCAGACCTATTTAATGCCTCACTACATTCAGGGTGTGTACCTCAGGACTGGAGGATAGCTCATGTGGTGCCCCTCCACAAGAGTGGCCCCAAGGATGAACCGGGAAACTACAGACCAGTGAGCCTCACTTCCATCATGGGTAAGCTAATGGAGACTATCCTGAAGGAAAGATTGGTGGCCCTCCTAGAGGCCAAAGGACTACAGAACAGCAGACAGCATGGCTTCATACGGGGCAGATCCTGCCAAACCAACCTGTGGAGTTCTATGACTGGGTAACTAGGCATTGGACAGGGCCATGCAGTGGATGTCCTGTATCTGGACTTCAGTGAGGCACTCAACTCGGTGCCATGCAAGGCTGAGAAGTGAATTAGTAGGCAGGGGCAGGTGCAAAGCTGGTGAGATGGGTAGGGAACTGGCTTCAGGAAGGCAACAGAGGGTGGTGGTGGGTGGGAGCTCGCACAACCAAGGTAGTGACGAGCAGCGCCCACAGGGCTCAGTGTTGGGACCAGTGTTGTTTGGGATATTCATTGCAGACATATCATTGGACATCAAGAGCAAGATCAGTCTGTTTGCTGATGATACCAAGGTAGGAGCGGTGGTGGATGACCTAGGGGATGGCAGGGTTGCAGGATGATCTGACAAAGTTTGAAACCTGGTCAGACACCTGGCAACTGGGCTTTAATGCCAAAAGTGCAAGGTGCTGCATTTTGGGATGAAGAATCCAAGGAGGAGTTATCAGCTGGGGAGTGCAGCTTGCCCAGAGAGATGAGGAGAAGGATCTGGAGTGCTCATTACAGGGTCAATGAACAACTCAGCACAATGTAGGAAGGCAGCTGCAAGGCGAACAAAATGCTGGGCTGTATTGCGAGGAGGTATATCCTCAAGGAGGGAGGAGGTGATTCTGCCACTGTATAGGTCATTAGTTAGACCACACCTGAGTACTGCATGCAGTACTGGCGTCCGTATCTGAAGAGGGACATTAAGTTACTGGAGGGGTGCAGTGCAGGGTGACTAAGATGATCAAGGGCTGTGGGACTTATCATATGAGAGGAGGCTGAGGGAGTTGAACATGTACTCACTGGAGGAGAGGAGGGACGGGGGACATGATTGAAACCTTTAAATACATGAAAGGAATAAACAAGACAGGTACAGAGGGGCTGTTCAAAGTAATGGAGGGAGGCCACCAGGGGCCATGATATGAGACTGGAGGAAGGAAGGTTCAGGAGGGACAGGGAGACACTTTTTACAGAGGGTGGTGGGTGGGTGGAATCGTTACCTGCAGAAGTGGTATCCAGTAGAACAGTGGACTGCTTCAAAGGGATGAGACAAGACAAGAGAGAGGGTCAATGAAGGAAGGTGAAGGGAGGCAGTTGCAGAATATGGGCGCTAGCTGCACATTCATGCAGACTTGATAGACCCTAGGCCTTTATCTGCTGGCAAATTTCATATGTTCATATGTTAATAAGACCCAGCAACCATAATTAAACACCCAGAAGGTAAGAGACTGTTAATAAATGGCTGCACTACATTTCAGTCTGGGCTGTTAGAGCAATTATCTCTCACTAACATCCTTAATCTATCTCTACAGCAGGCACCCCTTTTCTAGAAGGGACCAGCCACATATTTTTTGGGTAAGCAGTTACCAGCTTAGGAAAGGCAAACTCACTTGTATTACAAGTAGTCTTTATTAAACAGGCACCTACAGTGCAACTGATTAAAATCACCTCAAACCTCCAACTACAGGACACCCCGTGCAATCTCAGTAGCATGTAGGCATTTCTCAGGCCTGCACCATAGTACCCTGCTGATGGGGTACTCTTGGACACTGACGTGCCATGGAAAACCCTTGTACTTCCTGGCAGTGGTTACAGGAGGAGCTGACCACCAACATCATATTGGAAAGGAGAAAACAATGTCTACATTTAGATAGCTAAGAGAGTGTCTTCCTATATAGTATTTTATCAGAGCAAGTGCCCAGCCTGGTAAAAGATGTCCTGCTCTGTGATGATTACAGTGTCTGCCATCTTGGACCTATGTGGGTTGGTAGCTTAGCCGCTTCCACTGCCATTTCCCAGACCACAATTGGACCCCATTATTTCTTCTTTTGGCTATGTACTGAATGTAACAAGAGCTTTATTAGGAAGGTTGGCCTAAGAGTACATCAGTGAACACACATGGGGGAGAAACCACATACACGTGCTGAAATTAACAAGAGTTTAAGATACAGAGTAACCTCAAAACACATCAGAGAATTCTTGGAAGGAAGGGAACATATAAATGTGCTGAATGTAATGAGAGTTTGGAGTGAAGGGTAGCTTTATGAAACATCAGTGAATTCACATGAAAGACAGAACATGTAACCATGTTGAATGTGATGAGGGTTTTTGACTGAAGGGTAACCTAACCAAACATCAGTAAAAATAACATGGGGCTGAGAACATGTAAATGTGCTGAATGTAATGAGAGTTTTGGAGTAAAGGTAACCTTGTGAAACAGTGAAGTCACATGAGGGAGAGAACATGTAAATGTTTTGAATGTAATCAGAGTTTCGAGTAAAGCGAATCCTTATAAACATCAGTGAATTCCATATGCAGGAGAGAACATGTAAATGTGCTGAATGCGATAAGAGTTTTGGAATGAAGTGTAACCTTATGAAACATAGAAACATAGACTTTGATGGCAGATAAGGACCGCTTGGCCTACCTAGTCTGCCCATTTCCTACCTACAGGATAAGCTGCAGATCCTATTTAATCAACAGCCTATTTCTTCCTACCCCACAAAAATTGCCTTATGTCTGTCACATGCGTTCTTGAATTCTCCCACAGTTTTGAGACCCCACAACCTCCTCAGGAAGGCTGTTCCATGTGCTCACAACCCTCTCTGTGAAAAACTTCCTCACATTGCCCTGGAGCCATCCCTTCTCTATCTTTAAATTGTGTCCCCTTGTTCTTGCACATCTCTTTTTCTGAAAGATGCTACCCTGTTGGACTTTGCTGATTCCACTGAGGTACTTAAAAGTTTCTATCATGCCCTCCTCCCTCTCCCCCTTTCCTCAAGGGTATACCTATTGAGTTCCTTTAGTCTCTCCTCATATGGCTTCTCTTGCAGACTCTGTATCATTTTAGTTGCCCTCCTCTGGACTGCCTCCATCCTATCCATGTCCTTGCAGAGATGGGGTATCCAGAACTGGACACAGTAATCCAGATGGGGACTCGCCAACTGTCTGTACAGAGGGATAGCAACTTCCTGTTTTCTACTGGTGATGCCTCTCCTATACATCCCAGTATCCCCCAGCCCTCCCAACTACCTTCTCACATTGCTTGCTTACCTTAAGGTCATCTGATATGATTATACCCAGGTCCCTTTCCATTTTGTTGTTGTTACTACCCCCATTGTGTAATCTTCCCATGGTTTTGTTTCTCAGGTGCACTATTTTGCACTTCTTTGCATTGAATCCAAGCTGCCATACTTCTGACCATTTCTCCAACCTTGCCAAGTCCCTTCTCATCCTTTCCATGCCTCCTTGTGTATCAACCCTATTGTAGATCTTTTGTCATCTGCAAGAGGCATACTTTTCCTTCCATCTCTCTGCAGTGTCACTTATGAAGACATTAAAAGGACTGGACCCAGTACTGAACCCTGTGGTACCCCACTAGTAACCCCTCTTTCTTCAGCGTGGACTCCATTTACAATTACCTTCTGTGTCCTGTTGTCCAGCCAATGTTTTACCCAGGCTACCACCGGGACCCACTCCAGGCTGGTTAATTTGATTATTAATCTTTTGTGTGGGACTGTGTCAAATGCCTTGCTAAAGTCTAGGTAGGCCATGTCCATAGCCTCTCCCTGGTCTACTACTTTGGTCACCCAGTCAAAGAAATCAATTAGATTGATCTGGCATGACCTTCCCACTGTGTACCCATGCTGCCTTGGGTCCTGTGCCCCACTGGCCTCTAGGTACTCAACAATTCTTTCCTTCAAAGTGATTCCATCACTTTAACTACCATAGAGGTCAAACTGACTGGTCTGTAGTTTCCTGCTTCTGTCTTGCTCCCACTTTTGTGAAGGGTATCACATCCACCTTCCTCCAGTCCTCAGGTACCACAGCATCTTCCCATGATGTGTTAAAAAGGGTAGTCAATGCTACTAGTTCTCTCCATAATTCTTTTAGAATTCTGGGGTGAATTCCATCAGGCCCCATTGCTTTGTCTACCTTCAGTTTTAGGAGTTCTTTCAGAACCCTTTCTTCTGTGAAAGGACTGGATCGACCCCCCATCCAGAGAGCTTCTGTTAACTGGATTAGGCACCTCCCCTCCTCCTCATTTGTGAATACTGAGCAGAAGTATTCATTCAGTATCCTGCTTTTCACTGTCCTCTCTGTCCACCCACCGTCCAGTCTGTTCAGCCTCACTATCCCTCCCTTTGTCTTTCTATGCTCCCTGATGTACCTATAAAGGTTTCATCCCCTCTTAATCAAGTTGGCTATCTTTTCCTCAGTTTGGTCCTTTGCTATTCTGACTACCCTCCCTGCTTCGTCTACCTCTAACTGGTATAGTTCTCTGTCCTGCTCCTTCAGTGTTTCCTTATACTTTCTAAATGCTGTCTTTTCTCCCTAACCTTCACCGCCACCTCTTTTGAGAATCAGAGTGTTTTTCTTTCATTTTGATTTATTTGGTTCATACAAAGGCTTGTTGCCTCTGTGATGGCAGTTTTGATGTTTGCCCACTGTTGCTCCACCCTCCTTCTAACCTGTTTGCTAGTGCTTTTCTAAGGCACTCTCCCATCTTGCCAAAGTCAGCCCTCCTGAAGTTCAGAACCCTCACTTTTGTATGGCTTGACTCTGTAGCTGAGTTTATCATGAACCACACTGTTTGGTGGTCACTTGTTCCCAGATAGCTACCCACTTCTAGATCTGAGATACTCTCACTGTCCCCATTTGAGAGTATGAGGTCTAAGATTGGTCCTCATGAGTGGGTTCCAAAACTAGTTGTCTGAGGCATGCCACCTGAAGGGCATCGAGAGTGGCCCTGCTTTTGGGTGTGGCTGCAGCAAAGTGCTCCAGTTAACATCTGGCTATTCAGGTCCCCCATCAATAGTATCTCCCTTTCTCTGCCATCCTAAGGATGCCTTCTATCACATCATTGCCCATTCCTCCCTGACATGGGGTGTGTATACAACCCTGTGCAGATTGTGGTGCCATTTCCAGTCTCTAAGGTGACCCACAGTGCCTCCTCTCCTCCCTGTTTACTATTTTGTTCAGTTGCTTTTATCTCTTCCCATGCATATGAAGCTACTCCTCCCTCTCTTCTCCCATCCCTGTCTCTCCTGTATGTTGTATACCCTGGTATGATAACACCCCAGTCATGGTTCTCTGTGTACCATGTTTCTGTGACTGCTATGACATCCAGGCATCCCTTTTCCGTCAAGACCACCAGTTCAGGAGCTTGTAGTCCAGACTACGGGCATTGGTACTCATTACCCTCCATTTCTTGATGGCCTTACCCCTTTTGGCCCATCCCTGTCCTTATTGCATTTGTCTTTTCTCATTTACCGCCCTTCTCCCTATCGACATCTCTATCTTGGTATTTACCTCACTTACTACCCTGATCTTTTTGAGGGTAGGATTTCCTGCTCCTTTCAAGTGCCTTCCCTTGGCTGGTTTAAATGCTTGCCAATGAAGCATTTAAACCTATCACCTAGGATCCTGGTGCCCTCATGGATAGATGCAGACCATCATGCCAGTATAGGACTGCATCCTTCAGGTGGAGCCCCAGTCCCCAATGAAGCCAAATCCTGAGCTCTGCACCAGTTTTTCAGCCACTGATTGAATTCCATGGTGTGGAGCACCTAGCCCTCACCCATGCCATAGGCAGGCAGTACCCTCTGAGAAGGTTACCATACGTAATACATGTCTAAGGCCCCTCCCCTACTCCACAAACTCTTCCTGCACTGCTCTGATCCCTTTCTTAGCCAGGTCATTTATCCCTAGGTGGACAATGACATCCAGCTCCTCCCTGTGCAGCTGCTCCAGTGATCCTGAGGATTCACCCCTGTCCTCCAAGCCATGGCATCACGCAGACACCTTACCTCCTCTTACCTTCCTCCCCAGTTCTACCTTCACAGCAATGGAATCCCCACCAGGAGTTGTTTCCTTCCCTGTGGGGCTCTCATGCCACCCTTCTGTGGGTCTCCTTCGTGGAGGTTCCCAGCATCCTCCTTGGTCTCCACTGTGGCTGCCTCCATAGAGGAACCACACATTGCCAGAACAGCATATGAATTGTGGAGAGGTACAACTGGAGGGATGTGCCTCTGTTCCACCACCTCACCACCTCTGAACCCACTGTGGTCCAACCGCTCCTCTTCTTTGGCAACCTGAGAAAATGGCAGTGGTACTGGTGGTTCCTGGGTGGGAGAGGAGATCCCACAAATTCTGGCCAACTCAGCCTGCAGATGAGCAACCTCCTCCCTCAGCCCAGAAAGGTGCCTGCAGATGGGACAACACCGCATCCTCCAGAACATCTCCCGGAAGACTGCTGTTCCACAGCCACTGCACTGCACCACTTCTGCCATGTCTTATTTCTGGCCCCTTAACTGTTGTTTGGAATACTTACTCTTTCCTCTGTTTGTTTGTTTTTTCTCCCTACTTACTTACTGCCTCTGTGCCCTTTAAGCTCCTGATCTTCCTGTTCTGAGACAGAAAGTTCCTATATTTTTCAGTAGTCTCCTTCCTTGCTCAGAGTCAGACTTCCAGCAGCAGGGAGGATGGAGAGCTATTCTTTTCCTTCTAGGATGGTGAGTCTTTGGTGGCTCTGTCGTCACTCACTTCCTGCTCCCAAACAGGAAGTTCCTGTTGCCAGTCAAAGCCTGTGCCTATAAACTAGAACTGGTTTAGGGTGGGGGAGGGTGATATAGTCCCATTACAGAAGTTTAGTTGTACTAGCAGCAGCTCCTTCCTCCTGGTGTCTCTGCCTGTTCTCTGGTAGAAGATGCATAGGGAGAGGCATCACCAGTATAAAACAGGAAGTTGTTATCCCTCTGTACAGACAGCTGGTGAGACCCCATCTGAGTACTGTGTGCAGTTCTGGAGACCCAATCTCTGCAAGGACATAGACAGGATAGAGGCAGTCCAGAGGAGGGCAACTAAAATGGTGCAAGGTCTGCACCAGAAGACATATGAAGAGAGATGCTGGAACAACCACAAGCTGATCAAGAACTAACCCATGAGTGCTTAGAAAGAAGAGAATTTAAGCTATGAGATGAGAGTCTGATAATGGCAGCCCAAGATAGTGCTTTATGGTTCACAAAATCCATAGGACAAAAATAGGAAAAACAGACAAGTTTAGGTTCAATAGTATAGAATTAGAAACACTTGCACATCTTGTGGCTGGATTAGTACCAATGTCAGATAGTCTGTATACTGAAACACATAACAGCACAGCAAGATTGATCCACTGGAAACTATGCAAATGCTGTAACATATAAGTAGCAGAGAAACACTGAAAATATGAATCACAAAGATTCACAGAGAATGCAGAAGTAATGGTCACATGGGATCACCAAATACCAAATGCAAAGGAAGTGGAGGTGAGAAAACTGGACTCTGTATTAGAAAAAGAACAAAGGAACATTGCTGATTGAAGTAGTCACCCCTGGTGACTACAGTGTACTATGCACAGAGAGACAAAAATCATGAGATACCTAGATATACCAACAGAAACTAAACTTGATGTCGGACAGAGACACACAAATCATTCCAGTATCACTCAGAGCAATGGGCTAGTCAAAAGAACTTTTAGGCACACTGAAATATACTACAATATCTGTGACACCCTATGAACTGCTAAAGAAAGCCATCCTCTGACACTATGTGTTCTGGGAGCAGTGCTCTTAGCAAGCATCAAAGATTACTAGAGTACTGATTTCCTGATTTTTGAATATGACTTGGCTTAAGAATGGGGTCCATTCTAATTAAGGCACTATAACTCTCTGATAATTTGGAAACACTAACCTCAATCAGAGACCATGTAAATGTGGAGAATGTCACAAGAGTTTTGCCTGGAAGAATTTCTTGTTACTTCATCAGCGAGTTTGCATGGTTAGAGACCATATAAATATACAGAATGTCAAAGGAGTTTAACATCACAGAGTAGTCTTATAGCACATCAGCAAATTTGCACTGGGAACTGCAAAAGGAAGCCATCCTGGGAATGCAGCTGGTGCTAAGAAGAGTGCTCTCAGCAAGCATTAGATACTAGTGCAGTAGGGATTTCCTAATTTTGGAACATGCCCTGGATTAAGATTGCAGTCCATTCTCATCACTACACTAGATATCAATCAATCAATCAATCAATCAATCAAATCTGTATTTATTCAGGTGATTATCATTGAGAAAGGCTCATTTACAAGATGGACCTGATAAGGTCAAGGTTTGAGTTGATGCACAGCAATTACATCACATATTTATGAGACAGTTATACATACAGAAAAAGAAAATGTTATTTGTAACACAACAATATACAGAGAATTCACATGTTAAAGCTTGGGAGAAAGTTAAACTAACATCTACAATATGTACAGTACATATATATCACAACGAGGGCCATGACAGTCACTCACATAATGAGTACAAGGATGGTGAAGGAATATTGGGTGCCATATACTGGCGGTGTCTGGCTGGAAGGAATATGCCATATGTGATTGGAATATGGTTTTGTGGGATGACTATTCTATCTCTAGCGGTAGCAACTGCATTCTCTGTGAAGAAGGCTGCACAGTGCTGCTTGAAGGATGTAAATGGAATGATAATGGACAGTTTTAGGGATTTTTGTAGGGTGTTCCATGCTATGGCTAGAGAATAGCTGATTGCTGCCCTCCCTATTTTGGTGTTGACTTTGGGCAATTTGAGCAGGATGATATTGTTGCTTCTTAGGGCATAGGAGCTGGGAGTGGTCAGGTTGAAGCAGTCCAGGATATAGCTTGGGAGTTTTTTGATAAAGCTCTGTAGATCCATAGAGCTGCATTTCTGCTCCTCCTGACTTGAAGGAAACCCATCCAATTGCATCATAGAAAGAACAATGGTGAGTATTATATGGCAGGTCTGTAATGAACCTTATTGCTCTATGGTATAAGGTATCAACTTTTGAAGGTAGGGAGTGGGCAGTGACTATAGAGGAAGTCACGTAGTCAATGACTGATAGAAAGATGGCCTGGACTAATCTCATCTTTGAATCTCTATTAAGGAAGGGTTTTAATCTGTAGAGGAGGCCAAGCCTTAGGTGAAGCTTTTCAGCAGTTGTTCTAGATGCTGAGTAAATCCACACACCTAGGTATTTGAAATTTTCAACATACTCCAGATTTTCTCCACGTATAGTGCATAGCTGGGGGAGACTGAAGAGGATGTGTTGGTGGAGTTTTGGGTTGTGAACATCATTGCTTTGGTTTTCTTTGCATTTAGCAGAAGCTTTTCTTGAGAAGCTGATGTTGTAACAGGAGAATTCTACTTGTAGGATTTTATGAGCAACTTTAGGTGAAGGGTTGCTGACATACAGTACAGTGTCATCAGCAAAGAGATGTACTGAGGACTTGGTAAGGGTTGAATCAATTTTATTTATATAAATGGCAAAAGGATAGGACCCAGGATAGAGGCCTTGGGGACTCCTCTTGACAGTGGTCTTAATGGGGAGAGGTCACCTTCAGCTTTTACCTGCTGTGATCTACCAGAGGTAGCATCTGAACCACTTAAGGGAGGATGGATCTAGGCCAATGGAGTGTAGGGATAAGAGTAGCAGTTCATGGTCCACAGTGTCGAATGCTTTGCTCAGGTCCAGGAATACTGCACAGACATTGTTCTTTTATCCAGTTCAGTTCGCCAATCATTGGTGACCTTGGCTAATGCAGTGATAGTGCTATGTTTGGCCCTGAATCCAGATTGAGCTGGATTTAATAGATTAGCATTGTCAGATATTCCATAACTGAATACTCACTAATTTCTCCAGCATCTTGGATAACACAGGTAGGATGGAAATGGGCCTGTAGTTATTAAGATCGATAGGGTCCCCTGATTTTAAAAGGGGACCACTTGGGCTGTCTTCCACAGCGTGGGAATAGAGCCAGAGTTTAGGGAAAGGTTAAAGAGGTGAGTTAGGGGACTGCAAGCACATGACATGCAATCTTTAGAAAGAATGGGTCCAGAAGATCTGCTCCTGCACTTTTTGGTATCTAGATGCCATAATAGATCCTCAACTTGTTTCAACAGTATAGGTTTGAAGCTAAAGGAGGAGTCAACTCTTTGTTCACCAGTATAGTGTGAGCTTAAATGATCCCTTAATAGGTTAGCTGGGGAGGAGTCAAAGGCAAGGCCAGCTGTTGTGAAGTGGTTGTTGAATGCATCCAGGATTTCCAATGTGCCAGTAATGGGGCCATAGTTACTGTGTAATTGGGTTGGAAGGGGTTGTTAACATCCTGGCCCATCATACCCTTGATGGTGCCCCAAAATCTAACAGTATTATGGTAGGAGGAGTCGAGCTGGGCCAGGTAGTAGGCAGCCTTTGCATCTCTAACTTTCCTAGTGCATTTATTCCTGGCTTTCCTAAAGATCATCCAGTCCATGATATTCTTAGTTTTTCTTGCTACTTTCCAAAGTTTATCTCTCTCCAGCAGTGCAGCTTTGAGGTCAGCTGAAAACCAGCGACAGGACTTGTTTTATTCGGATACTAGAGATTGGGGCATGGGTGTTAGGGCATTTAATATAATGCTATTTAGCACCTGCTGAGCTTTTCTACAGAATGTGCAAGATAGAACTTTTGCCAGTGTGGAGAGTAGGCTAGGTCATGCAGATATCCTTCAATATTGATGTTTTCTTGGATCTCCTCATGAGGAATTTTGCAGGATCTGTTTTAATGCTGTTGGATCTTACCCCTGCGATGGGGCAGTGGTCACTTATGTCGCATAGGAGCACTTCAGCATGTGTGAATAGATGTGGTTTACTCACTAGCATGATGTCAAGTAGAGTACTGTTACTACTATTCCTTGCATTTAGTCTTGTTGGTTCATTAATTAACTGTGTGAGCCCATAGGTGTCACAGAATGATACCAGAGGTGTAGCTGCCTGGGTGAGCCAGTTGAAATTCAGGTCCCTATGATAATGACTTCTTCAGTACAGGACTTGACCAGGTTTCCCAGGTGGGATAAGGCTTGTGTTCAGCAGAGGTGGGTCTGTAGCATCCAATTAAATGGAAAGCTGCTGTATTGGGAGAGAGGCGTATAGAGATGGACACTCAAATTCCTTGGGCATAGATGTTGCAGCAGTACAGGATACAACTAAACCAGCTTGTACATATATGGCTACTCCGCCTCCCCTTGTTTGGCAATCAGCTCTGAATAGCTGATAGGTAGGTTAACTTCCTGTCCATTGTGGTGGTCTTGAGCCATGTCTCAGTTATCACAAGAAAGTCTGGCAAGGTATGGGCAACCGGCTTGTAGCAATGTAAATTTTTCAACAGGCTGCATACATTAATATGCAGAAAACTGAGGCCTTTAATTGAGGATAGGTCTGATGGAGAGGTGATGCATTCAAGAGGTCCAGGGTTGATTTCTACATTACCAATACAGAGCAATAGGAAGATCAGTAATTTCATAAGGGCTGCCAGTGATAGGGAGAGGGACTGTCTTTTGTCCTCCTTTTTTATTCCATTGCCACTCTTTGTTTTGGGTGCTCCTGTGGATTTAAGGTAGTGTGTCGGGATACCAATTAGCAGTTGGCGACTAGGTTTAGTGGGATCTATATACCCAGTAGTTGGGCCTTAGCTGAGACATATATGTGGTGATATATGTGTAACTTTATGGTGATTGTACCACTGTAGTTGATGCAGCAATAGCAAGACATATATGAGGGTATGGGTGTCAGCCACGGGGATGTTCCAGAGAAACTAGGCAGGTTGACCACTTTAGATTGTATAATAGAGTCATCTTCATTGTGGAACCCTATGGCTGATAGTGACAGGAGTCTCAATAGCAAGCTCCCCATTCTGAGGGATATTGATAGTTGGCAAAAGAAAGATGAAGTTGCTGATTGGTTGGATCAGCAAGCTGGTGTGACTCTCTGTTGGTTTAGAAAAGTGCTGTGGGGCGGGGAAGAGATTTGTGGGAAGATGCCTATAAATTAAACACACAAGAGGGGGAAGGCGGGTGGGCAAAATGTGTTGCCTTTCAGACTGCACCCCTCGCTGTTCCTCCCGGCTTTGTGGTTCCCAAGTTCGCTAGGGGGTGCCGCCGACCGCCCACTGAGGAGCGAAGCCCCGGAGGCCTACTGGTTGCTGGCCAAGGAAGCAGGCTGGAGAGAGACAGAGGAGGGTGCAGTAATTAATAAGGGCATTAGCAAGCCTTTTTCTGAGCGTCACTGACCAAATCTGCACTACAAAGGACTGTGGGGTGGGGTCCTGTGGCGCCTCAGCATCTGGCCCACCTACGTATTCAGACAAGGTGCTGCAATTACCTTAAAGAGCAGTAAAATGGTAATGTCCCCTTACAATACAGTAGTGGATAACAACACTTTTTGATGATTTACACATATAAAACTAGAAGGAGAGTGGGCCTCAGCGTCTGGCCCACTGCTGCTAACAGAGTCCAGCAGAATTCAACAGAATCAACAGCAGTTGCTCTCTATAGATGTCTCACCAGAGTGGAAGCAGCTCTTCTGGGAAACTTGCAGTACAACACCAGGGAAGAGTAAAGACAAAAAGAAAAACAAATTTTCAAGTCCCACACAGATTTCAGCATTCTCAACATTTGCAGCAATTCAACCTTATGAAGGAGGCACTATATTAATGTGCTGAATGTAAGAAGGGTTTGCCTTAAGAATTGCCTGATAACGGATACATTTATTTTTATTTTGTTTTGTTGACCGGTAAGTGCACTAGACAGATCCTACCTATTTTCAGGGCACGACCGGGGAGGGGATACAAATGAATGCCAACTGACCTTGAACCAGATTAAGCTGTTGGTGGTATTTTTAGTGAATGAGGAAATTTGGCCAGGACACCAGGAAATTCCCTACTCTTTTCGAGAAGTGCCATGGGATCTCTAACATCCACCTGAACTACCACCAGTCCAGGCAGATGGGACCTCGGTTTAACGTCTCATCCGAAGCGGCACCTCAGTAGTGCAGCACCTCCCATGTTGCACTACAGTGTCAGTACTGGGATATACCTAAGTGCCAGATGTGGGAACTGAACCCATAGCCCTCTGATCTCCCAGCCTCAGAGGCAAGTGTGCTACCTACTGATCATAATACTGTTCATAATACATGTACATAATATATAATACTGATCAAGCTTAATAAAACCTGATGCTGACCAAGCTATACAGAATGTCTCTGCTGCTTGGGGAGGTACCCAGAGTGAGAGTCCTGGACTTTAGGAGGACAGATTTTATAGACATAGGAGAATGATTCAGGGATGTCCTGGTTGGGGGACCTGGGTGAGATGGTGGAACAGTGGGCAAAGCTAAAATATGGCATAGTAAAAGCAACAAACCTCTGCAACAAGCAAGCAACTGAGCAAAAGCAAAAGAAAAAGAGACTGCTATGGTTTCTCAAAAGAAGTGGCAAAACAGAAAAGCCTAAAAGACTAGCATTCAGAAGGTATAAGGAGATGCAGAGTGAGTAGGATAGGGAGGCTTATCAAGGGAAATAGAGGAAGGAGAAAGCAGTAAGGAGTACAAAGGCACAAACTGAAGAGTGATAGCACAGGTAGTAACAACAGGTGACAAGACATTTTTAGTACATAGGCAAAAGTGGAAAACCAAAGGAGGAATTGTAAGGTTAGAAAGGGAAGTGAGGACTGTGCAGTGGGGACCAGGAAAAGGCAAACATCATAAACAAATATTGCTGCTCAGTATCCATGGAAGAAGTAGAAAGGAGAGATCACAAAAAGTTACAGGAGATTTGGAAGGGAGGTAGACACTAGTCCTTTTGTGAAGGAGAAAGTCCACAAAGGACTAGCTAATTTGAATGTGGACAAAGCAATGGGACCAGACAGGGTATATCCAAGGATATTGAGGTAGCTCACAGGGGTAATTGATGCACCTGTAACATTTCTATTAAACAGTTTACTGGAAATGGGAGTGGTTCCAGAAGACTTGAGGAGGGCAGATACAGTCCTATTTCACAGAAATGGTAGCAGGTAAGGCTGGCAATTATAAGCCAGTCAGCCTGACAGCAGTAGTGGGAAAGTTCATGAAATCACTACTGAAAGAAAGGATTGTGGAATACCTTGGATCCAATGGATTGCAAGGCCACAGGCAGCTTGGATTCACAGGATGGGGAGGTCAGTGAAGCAAATCTGAAAGATTTCTTTGACTGACAAGGAATTAGATGGTGAGGGGGTACAGGCAAAGTGGGCAAGCATTAAGGATGCAATACTTGAAGCAACATCCCATTGTGTTAGACAGAAAAGGAAGTGCAAAAGAAGAAGGAAACCACTCTGGTTCTCAAATACAGTAGCAGAAAAGGTCAGAGCCAAAAGGCTGGCCTTCAGGAAATATAAGGAACACAGCGGGATGAAGATAGGGAGGCATACCAAACTGCCCTAAGGGAAGCAGGGAAGGCAGTAGGCAGGCAAAGTCCCAAACTGAGGAAACACTAGCACGAACAGTAAAGAAGGTGACAAGACTTTCTATAGATACATTAGTGAAAGGAGAAAGTCCAGAGGGTGAATGCTAAGCTAATGGAGAAAAGGAGCATGTGAGGAGGAGGACCCTGTAAAGGCATCTATCCTAAATAGATACTTTTGCTCAGTATTTACTGAAGAGAAGGTGGACAGGGCCCACAGCTCAGCATCATGGACACAGGGGGAGGGAGGTGAGCACTACTCCTTCACAAAGAAAGGAGTCCTACAAGAGCTTGCTAAGCTCAGGTGGATAAGGCAATGGGACCTGATGGCACATCCCAGGGTACTTAAGGAGCTAAAGGAGGAACTAGCAGAGCCATTAGCAGAATTGTTTAGTAAGTCTCTGAGCACAGGAGAGGTCCCAGAAGACTGGAGAAGGGCTCATGTGATCCCGCTCCACAAGAGTGGTAGCAGGGAGGAGGCGGGGAACTACAGACCCGGTCAGTCTTCACCTCAGCAGTGGGCAAGATTATGGAGGCACCCTTAATGAAAGGATAGTGCAACACCTGGATCCATAGGGGCACAGGATCCAAGACAGCATGGGTTTACAAAGGAAGGTCCTGTCAAACTAATCTCATAGATTTCTTGACTGGTAACCAGAGTGGTGGACCAAGGGGAGCAGTTGATGTCGCCTACCTTGACTTCAGCAAAGCTTTGACACTGTTTACATAGAAGATTGATAAATAAGCTGGGTAGGCTCAGGTGGGTCAGAAGTTGGTCAACTGGGTGGCAAACTGGTTGAGGCAGAAAGCAGAGAGTGGTGGTAAATGGTATACTGTCAGAAGAGATGCAAGTCACAGTGGGGTACCTCAGGGACAGTCCTGGGGCCAGTCCTCTTCAACATCTTCATTAGTGACCTTGCAGATGGACTAGAGGGTAAGGCTTGTCTGTTTGCAGATGACACCAAGATCTGCAACAGAGTAGATGATCCAGATGGGGTGGGCAGAATGAGAAGAGATCTGGATAAACTAGCAGAATGGTCAGAAGAGTGGCAACTGGGATTTAATGCAAAGAAGTGCAAAATCATGCACATAGGAAGAGAAACCCTGAAGCCACCTATAGGCTGGGAGGAGTTGCTAGCAGTCACAAAGGAAGAAAGAGACTTGGGCATCATCATCACTGATGACCTAAAATCATCAAAGCAGACCTCTAAAGCAGTAGGTAAGGCTAGGGGGTGTTAGGGTGTATTAGTAGGATCATCACAAGTCGTAAGAGAGTAATAATCCCTCTGTACAAGACACTGGTTAGGCCCCATCTGGAGTACTGCGTGCAGTATTGGAGCCACACCTTCACAAGGACATTAACCAAATTGAGGCAGTCCAGAGAAGAGCAGCAAAATGGTGCAGGGACTGCATCAGAAGACATATAAGGACAGATTAACGGGGCTCAATATGTATACCCTTGAGCAAAGGAGGAGAGAGTGATATGATCGAGGCATTCAAACACCTTAAGGGCATAAACAAGGTGAAAGAGTCTAACATGTTTAAATATAAGAAAAATAGCAGGACAAGAGGACACAGCATGAGATTAGAGAGACCGATTAAGAGGAATGTGAGGAATTCTTTTTCACAGAAAGGGTGGTGGATGCATGGAATGGCTTACCACAAGAAGTGGTGGCTATGAATACAGTGCAGGGCTTCAAACAGGCATGGGATAGGCATAAGGGAGCAATACAAATGACTATGAATAGATAGGTCACTGACAGAGCAAAGGCGTCAAGGCACATTTATAAGGTAGAAAAAGAAATGGGCAGACTGGATGGGCCTTGTGGTCCTTATCTGCCGTCCAACTTCTATGTTTCTATGTTTCTATGTTTCTATGTAGATCAGGGTGGTGAGCTGGATGTGGTCTACTTAGATTTTAGGAGGGTTTTCAACACAGTTCCACATAGGAAAGTAGTAAGCAAGCTGGTAGCTCAGAGTGGGCCCCATGGTGCTGAACTAGATAAGGAACTGGTTGGGGACAGGCAACAAGGGTGATGATAAATACAATTAATAGAGGGTGACCAGTAGGGTCCCTCAGAGATCAGTGCTGGAACTAGTCCCCTTTAATGTCTTTATAAGTGACATTGCAATGGAGTCAGAAGGAAGGTCTGCCTCTTTGCAGATAATGACACCAAAATTTGCAATAGGTAGACATTCCACTGGGGAGTGGAAAGGATGAGCAGAGACTTGAGAAAACCTGAGGAGTTGTCAAGGGTATGACAGCTGGGTTTTATGTGAAAAGTGCAAAATAATGTATTTAGGGCACAGAAACCCAGAGTACAGTGCAAAAAGGCAGGGTGGCACTGACAACCAGCAAGCAGGACAGAGACATGGGGTAATCATATCAGATGACCAAAAGGTGGCCAGGCAGTGTGACAAGGCAGTTGGGAGGCAAAGCGGGATGCTGGGGTGCATAGGAGCAGTATTGCCAGTGGAAAGAAGGAGGTGCTATTGCTCTGTATAGATTGCTGGTAAGACCCCACCCAGAGTACTGTATCCAGTTTTGGAGACCGCATCTCCGGAAGGGCATGAACAGAGTGGAGGCAGTCCAGAGGAGGGCCACTAAAATGGTGCAGGCTCTGCACCAAAGTCCTACAAGAAGAGACTAAAGGCTTTTGTATGTATGCTCTGGAAGTGAAAATGGAGAGGATATGCTAGAGACCATTATAATACCTTGCAGGGGTAAATAAGGTAGAAGATGGAAGTATTTTCAGAAAAAAAACACGAGGGCATGCTATGAGTTGGAGGTATAGATTACGACTCTGATTATAGCCTCCACCCTGACTGCCAGTAGTCATCATGGTTACTGCTGTGTTAATCCAGTCAGTACTGCGCTAACTGTTTGACTATAGGACCTTTATTTGTAAGAACTTCAGCTGTATTCACTCTCCTCATAACTCATCACTACTTGCACTCTGTTCTCACTCTAAAAGTTATAACCATACTATGTTATGTATGTAATTATGTCTTTGACATGGAGAGTCATATTGGCAGGTGACAGCAGAACCATGGAAATGTGCCCAATTCTAGTAGCATCCCTAAGCACGTGGCAAGTTGTGACATACGAGGGTGCAGATTACACCAAGGACCCGCAGCCCAATTCTACAAAGGGCAGGGTCCCATGGTTAAATCCCATGACAACCCACCAGGAATGCCAAACAGAGGGTGTACCTGAACAGGTTGTCATAAGCCACAACACAGTACACTAAAGGTGCAAGTGTCCCCTCTCAATCCCTGTATAAGCACAATAAACCCCTGCAAAGTCAGTGCCTCCCATGCCCTGATCACCCATAAATGCATTTCCAGCTTCACAGGGCTAGCAGAACTTCCACCCCCAGTGCCACAATTCCCTGTAAATGCATGTTTAAGCTCTGCAGGGCTAGAGGACCCCTTATCCCAATCCCCATAAATGCATGTTAAAGCCCCACAGGACTAGAGGACCCCCCATGCCCCAGGTCCGTGCAGTAATGCATAGTGTAAAAATGCAAAAGATACAGGTAATCCTTGATAGTCTAGTAGCCCCCAGCAGTGCCAGATCATCCCTCCCCTAGACCATGCCCAGCTGGTGATTAGTACAGCCACCTCTCTCACCACCATGGCCAGCCGCCAGCTGTGCTCCCCTAGCACCTGTACTGTAATACTATGCACTCAGGGATTATCATTCCCTGAGCACATGCTAGGAATTACAGTACATGCTGCTAGAGCCTGGCCAGTAGCTGACTGCGGTGGTGAGAGGTGGGCTGTGCCAGTCACCAGCTGGGTACAGGTCAGGGAGCCGGGATAGTCTGGCATTGCCTGGTGGGGGCTGCTAGACTACTAGGTATTATCATAATCTTTTTACATTTTTAAACTGTGTATTACCAAACAGACTTGGGGTATTGGGATCGGGCACAAGGAGTTTCTTTTGCCCCAAGGGGCTTAAACATGCATTTACAGGGGCCAAGGTATGGGTAGGGTTGCACTAGCCTGCAGGATTAAGCTACACTTTCACAGGGATTTGGGCATGGAGTGATTGAGGTAGCTCTGCAGGGGCAGTACTTGATTTCATGGGATTGGGGTATGGGGGTTTGATAGCCATGCAAGGGCACTTCATTGATTTTATGAGCATCAGGGCATGGTGGGCTGCTTGTACTGGAGGCGGGCTGGCAGGCACATTGATGCAACCCCTAGTGGATGCAAGGTACACTTACATCAGCAGACAGCTTGTGTAACTGTACTTTTATAAGTTTCATAAGTTTATCAAGCAGAGTAGACTTACGTCCTTTAATTGCTTGCCCAGATTACACCATCACGTATTTATTAACATATAACTTATCAGTCTTGTTTTAAACAGTTCAATTGTAGTGCTGCTTACCACCTCAAGAGGCAGGCACCCTTAGCTGAACCAACTTTTCTTTCTTGGGGTTCCAGTGAGGTAACTCTAACTGTAAGTGGTGCCCCCTAGACTTATACTTAGATTCTTTTTTAATTAGCCATATTCTTCCCATAAAATATTGTCATGGAGTGCCCTATAGAGCATACACAGGTCACCTCTTAGTCTTCTATACTGCAGTGTATAGATGGCAAGATGTTCCAGTCTTTCCTGGTATGTTAATTCATTAGTGCCTACTACAGCCTTAGTTGCTCTGCATTGGACCCATTCAGTTTGAGTATATCCTCCTCTATATGGAGCCCAAACTTGGGACTCCATATTCCAGGTAGGGCTGTACCAGGGCCTGATAAAGAGGGATAATGACATTCCTGTCCCTACTTTTGTGTGGCTGAAAGATAAAATTTAGTCTTTGATTTGCAATTTGACAACATTATTGCAGTGAGTAGTAAATTGTAAGTCAGAGGATATTATAATCCTAGATCTTTTCCTCAATTGTGGTAGGTAGATTAGTTCCCTGATTCTGTATACCAATTTTGGGTTGAATTTCCCAAATGCATAACAACACATTTATTCACATTTAATTCAAGTTTTTGTTAAGAGTTCAGGTTGCTATACCTAGTAGGGCTTTTGCATATTATTTTGCTCCTCCCAAATATGAACTATAGACCCCAGTCTGCAGTCATCTCCAAATTTTGTCAACCACGTATTACTATATTTGCAGTTCAGTGATGATATGTACATGTTAAATGACAGGGCCCAATATGGACTTTGACAGATGTTCTCCAGGTGCTTTCCAGAAAAGCAGATTTGAGGATCTGCCAGCTGCTCTTCTAAAATAGGGTGTAACTGTTGCCATAACCTTATTGTGTCATGTTGAGGGGTTTATGGCACAACTGGTAGGCGTAAGTGCACTTTGGCACAAGCAGCTTGTGACATGTTGCAGGATGCTTTGCATAATTCTTAATGTCACAACTCCCGGCGTGAAGTCCAGTGTGTTTTCAACACGTTTGGGAGGAATTATGGTAGCAGAAACTTGGGAGAAGAATGGGGGGATAAAGAGGGCCAAAACTCTGGAGACAGTAAGTCCCAGGGCTAAAGCGGGGAACTCGGGAGGACTGGATGGTCCACTTGTCATTTTCTGCTGCCATTGTCCAGGTTTCTATCAAGGGCATAATATCCATTAAACACAGCAGTGCCAATGTAACATTTTACACTGAGTTTGTTTAATGCCATCAAACTTGAATAAAATACAAACATTCCAGATAACTAATCTAGGTGCCATAATGCACCACCCAGGTCTTTGCCCACAAGTTAGCTTCCTGTATAAAAATGAAACATATTCTAGGAAAACATTTATGATGCTCTTTTCAAACCAAAGGAAAAAGCCCTAATATTGAATAGCACATCCGAACATTTTGGAACTAGTAGCAACAGTTATTTGTAGTCTTGCACACCAGGCTAAACTGCTACATCTAACTACTATTATTGTAACATATAGTATTAAAGGCTGTCAGAATGCTGACAGCCAATTAAAATAGACATTTCAAACTGCCAAGTTGTGCAGGGGCCCAAGGTGCTTTAGTTCCTTACCTCTCGCTACACGGGTGACCTGGGTTTGGGAATGTGGGTGAGTTGCCAGGGGTCATTTGAGGAGGGAGAGTATTGAGCCCCTCAGGGCTGCTGTTCTCTCTCTTGAGGAGGGAACAGGCAACTGATGTAAACAGGGCATTGGAGAGTTCTTGTACTACTTTTCAAAGTATTTGTAATGCATATGTTCCAATCAAGAAATTGGGAATTGAGGGAATATGCATCAATGGGTTACATCAGAACAATTTATTTATTTAAATTTTGGTAACCAGGTGGGCCTGCTGAGACCCTGATGGTCCCTTTTCAGGAGTGACCTGGGGTTAGTTACATGTACCTAGGGAAAAGAAAACCAATGCTTTGATATTTACAATACAGCAAAAGTACATAGTGTATGGTCTACACATCAACAGTATAGAGTACAATACAACATTTACAACAAAGTATACACATCTTTGTTAGGAACGGACAGTCACATGAACATATGAACATATGAACATATGAATGTGCCAGCAGAAACAGACCACTTGGTCTATCTAAGTCTGCTCAGTATGCAGCTAGCATCCCTAGTTTGCTAGCTGCCCATCCCCCTCCCTTTGTCATCCACTGCTGCTCCCACCTCCCCACCCTCACTCTCCCTGTTCCCTGTCCCATGCCCTTTTAAAGCTATTTGCAGATTTACATGATACCACCCATTCTGGTTGTATGTTCCATTTGCTACCACACTCCGTGAAATAGTGTCTCATCATTTCCTCCCAATCTCCCCTCGATTCTTAGCCCTGCTCCTGGTGACCCTCCCTCCCTAGCTTAATGACCCCATCTGCCCCATCCTTATTGATTCCTCAGATACTTTAATGTCTCTATCATGTCCCCCTGTCTCTTCTGTCCTCCAGGGTGTGTACATTTTCAGGTCTTCCAGTCTGCTCTCATAGTCTCTTCCCTCCATTCTATATATCATCTTCATTGCCTCCTCTGTACCCTCTCCAGTAGCCTGATATCACGCTTTTAGGTATGGCCTCCAAAATTGCAACATGTACTCCAAGTGTGGCCTTAGCAGCGACCTGTAGAGGGGCAAGATCACTTCTCTCTCCTGGATGCGCTTATGCACCCCAGCATTTTTGTGCTTTTGCAGCCGCCTCCGGCACTTGCTGTTCATGGACCCTGTTACCATTATCCCTAGGGCATTCTCCTCCTCAGTGATCCCCAGCTTAACCCCCCCAGCCAGTATTCTCTTCCTTGGGTTCTTTCGCCCCAAAGTGCATAACCTTACACTTCTTTGCATTGAACCGCAGTTACCACCTGTCTGACCACTCCTCTAGCTTGCTTAGGTCCCCCTACAGCTGCTTCCATCACTCCCTCCATCCACCACTGCTCCCATTTTGATGTCGTCTGTGAATAGACTTACTTTGCTCACCACCCCATGCAATGTCTGATATGAATAGCCCAAAATAATACTGGTGCCAGCACAGGGCCCTGTGGCACCCAGCTCATCTTCGGCCTTGGAGCGGCAGCTCCCCTCCACCACCACCAGTTGCAGCCTCCCACTCCAGCCAGCTTGTTATTTTGCCCCTACCCCTACATCATTTAGCTTTCCCCAAGCCGCCTATGAGGCACTGAATCAAGGCCTTGCTGAAGTCCAAGTAAAGCACAACCACCGCATGACCCTTATCCAGCTCACCTGTCACCCAGTCATAATGTTGTATCTGGTTGGTTTGACAAGACTTCCCAAAATGAACCTCTCGCTGCCTCCACATCCTGGAGGCCATTGTCCTCCAGGTATGACACTAGTCTTTCCTTTAGTATCATTTTCATGAGTTTGCACACTATGTAGGTGAGACTTACGGACAATAATTACCCAGTTCATCCCTTGGTCTGCTCTTGTTTAATGGCACTACATGTGCCATCCTCCAGTCAATGGCACACATCGCAACTGCAGTGAGGTGCTGTACAGATCCACCAAGCTGCTCTGCCAACACCTCTGTCATCTCCTTCAGCACCCTGGGGTGGATATCATCTGGCTCTGGTGCCTTGTATACCTCAATACCCTCAGTCCCTCTGGGACTCTACCCCTCTCAATTCTTCCTTCTGTCGCTTCCTCTCCCCCGTCCCCACCCTCCCAGCCCATAGTGGTAGTGGTCTCCCATTTTCTTCCATGAACACTGAGCAAAGGTATTCATTCAGTGCTTCCGCCTGTTTCTCCCTCTTTCTGTCCACTCCCACCCTTTTTATCCTCACTCATTGTCTCCCTTGCACTTCCTTTTCTCCTGATGTATCTGAAATAGTCTTTCTCCCCCTGTTAATTCCTGCTCTAATCTCAGCTCCCTCTGGGCCTCGGCTTCTCTCACTTTTCTGATCACCCCCAGGACCATCTTGCATACTCCTCCCGTCCCTTCTTCCCATCCTCCTATACCTTTGATGCACCTCTTGTTTTGCCCTCACTTCTTATATCTGATGTGTCCCCCCTTTCTGTTTTGCTGTTTAGAAGATTTTTGTCCGGCAGTACAGGTGTGATCTTTGGAAGACTATTCGCCCTTGAGGTAAACAGGGTCAGTTCTTTTCCTTCCTATACATCCTCAGCATTATGACCTCACTGACTATGACACATCTATCAAACCACATAGACAAGTGCAAAACCAGTACTTAATTATCAATCTTGTTGTCTCGACATCTCTTTTGACTGAGTTCCCTAAACACCATCACCTTTAGCCGGATCCATTGTTAGGCCTCAGCTAGGGCAGCAGGTTCAGTTTGGGCACCTTTGTTTTCTTTCAGTGCATTTGGCGAGTGCCTGAGGAAAGCACTCAGATGTGGGTTTTGGATTTCCTGTGAGCTGGAATGTGCTCATGGGTGGTTTAGGAAGCCACGAGTAACCTCCATACAATATGGAAAAGTGTCCCAGTACTGGCCGGGTACCAAGTCAAGGGAAAGAAGAGAAGTGTACCAGTTTGTGCTGTGTTTGCCCAGATCCATTCAGAACCTGAGGGTTCGCTCTGTGTGTGTGTGTGTGTGTGTGTGTGTGTGTGCGTGTGTGCTCTGTACCTCAGTAACCTACATTACCAGTAGGAGTACCCCAGTGGGGGTCCATCTTTGCTTTGTATTATTCAGCTGTGATGTGACTAAAGCCATACTCTAGAATCCCAACCTGGTTTGGACATTACAGTTATTGCTTCCAGTGTCTGGATTTACTTGGTGCCCCTGACCAGAAGTACAAACCTAGCATAATGCTGAGCAGACGTTTTCTCCCAAGGACCCAGGTTGATAGCCATGCTAAATGGTCCCAAAAGTAGAAGTATGGGTCAACAGAACTTGTTCTGTAGTGACTACCCTCTTGGTGGCACCATGGTATGAGAGGAGCAGCCCTGCAAGTTGAACAAGTGGGGCCAGTGGGAGGAGGGTTAAAATTGAGGCACCGCTGGAGGTTGTTTGGAATTTGGGAGAGAACAAGAAATGTTTTCTCAGGTTGTGGCTAGCATTTTGTCTGTCTGGCGGTTGGTAGCCTAAAAATTGGAAGCTTTGCGCATAAGGATTAGCCGAGAAGTGCCATCCATATGTGCCGCTGTGTGCCTGCTGTTCATGTGCTGCAGTGATTATGCTAACATTTACCAAGGAGCTTTAAAGCCAGATTCTGTGTGCCCTTGTTCTGCATCGAAAAGAACATTTGCCAGCTTTAATTTTCAAGTTGTGACAAAGAAAAAGTAAGAGAACTGTGGGAAGTAGAGCATTTGTGCCCTGAAAGTTTAAAATGCTTGCTGTGTGGACTGGGGGAGTCGCTAGCGAAATTGCATGAAAATGGTTAAAATGGTGCTCCTGCCGTGGAGTTACAGTTGAAAAGAAAAAGTTGCTTTGCAGTTTAAATTTTGCCTGCTTGATGATCACCATGGAGGAGAAGAGCACAAGAAGAGAGAGAGGCTGAGTTGCATGGCACTGAGTGATTGGTGAGACTGCAATCAGTCCGGCCCCGAACTAGCTTCAGAGTGCTGCCCAGTGTTCGAGAGAGAGAGAGTGAGTGGTGTGCGAGCTGGCCAGCCAGGAGGAGCGTCACAGTGACTACAAACATTGTAAAAGATAAATATCAGACTTTTCTGTGTTTAGTGGGCTTAAACCCTGTTCCGATTGACTGGGGAGAAAGTGTGGTGTCTGTGGGGAGGTGCTGACTATCTATGGCATGGGTGAGGCTGGGTGCTCCACACCACTTGCACCATAAGATTCAATCAATGGTGGAAAACTGGTGCAGAACTCATGGATTTGGCTTCACAGGGGACTGGGTTCTACCTGAAGGGATGCAGGCCTATACTGGCATGATGGTCTGCATCTGTCCAGGAGGAGAACCAGGATCCTTGGTGATAGGTTTAAATGCTTCATTGGCAAGCATTTAAATAATCAAGGGGAAGACACTTAAAAGGAGCAGGAACAATCCTAGCCCCCTAAAAAAAATCAGAGTAGTTAGTGAGGTAAACAACAAGATAGAAATGTTTGATAGGGATAAGGGCAAGGGTAAATGGAGAAAAGGCAATAGCAGTAAGGACAGGGATGGGGCAAAAGGTAAGGCCATCAAAGATAGAGGGCAATGAGTACCAATGCCTGTAGTCTAGGTAACAAGCTCCCTAAACTGGTGGCCTTGATGGAAGAGGGATGCCTGGATATTGTGGCAGTCACAGAAACATGGTCCACAGAGAACCATGACTGGGATGTCAACATACCAGGGTACACAATCTACAGGAGGGACAGGGAGGGTGAAAGAGGAGTAGAAGAAGAATAAGAATCAGCATTTATATAGTGCTTTTCATACAGTATCCCAAAGCGCTTTACAAGCAATGCTAGACTGGTAGAGAAGTGACTGAATGTGTGGTGGTGGCCATATCGCACGTCATCACCCACGCACAGCCTGGATAATTGCATGAACGGTTTATGGAAGGGAATGTTGGCCAGGACAGTGGAATGTTCCTGCTCTTTGCAAAGGTGCTTTGGGTTCTTTTACTTCCACCTGGACACCCACCAGGACAACATCAGGATGGGCAGAAGGGACCTCGGTTTAACATCTCATCCGAAGGACGGCACACCACAGCAGTACAGCACCCCAATACTGCACTCGGATGCCAGTGATTTTTAGGTGCATGTCCAATCCCAGTGTGAGACAAGAACCCACGACCTTCTGGTCCAGAGGCAGATGTGCTACCAACTGAGCCATGCTGACACCTAGAGTAGCTCTCTATGTAAGGGAAGGTATCAAAGCAAAGGAACAAAATGGTAAACAGAAAGGAAAGGAGGCACTGTGGGTCACACTGAGGACTGGAAATGGCACCACAATCTGCACAGAGGTTATATATACATAGACCCCCGTCTCGGAGTGAGGAAATGGACAAGGAAGTGACAGAAGGCACCCTTATTATGGCAGAGAAAGAGGAGCTTTTGTTGATGGGGACCTGACTATGCCAGATGTTAACTGGAGCACCTTTACTGCAGCCACATCCAAAAGCAGGGCCATTCTTGATGCCCTACAGGGGCATGCCTCAGACAGCTAGTGTTGGATCACACTTGAAAGGAGCAGTCCTAAACCTGGTACTCTAAAAGGGGATGGAAAGAGGATCTCAGATCTAGAAATGGGTTGCCATCTGGGGACAAGTGACCACCAAACAGTGTGGTTCACAATAAACTCCGCTGCAGAGTTAAGCCATACAAAAGTGAGGGTACTAGACTTCAGGAAGGCTAACTTTGTCAAATGTGAGTGCCTCAGAAAAGCACTAGCAAATAGGTAAGAAGGAGGGTGAAGCAACAATGGGAAACATTAAACTGCCATCACGGAGGCAACAAGCCCTTGTGTGATGCAAATAAACAAATCAAACCCTCACCCAGTTCGTAGGTCCCCAAATCCAGACTTACTAGAAGTGGACTGAGCCAGACTCATTGGGAGTAAAATGAGGGTAGACTCAGTGCTCACTAAATTTTCCCACCCAAGTCCCAGACCCACTCAATCAGTTCCCAGTTTGTAACAGTGGAAAAGTCTGTATATCATCTGTCCATAGTAGGACCAGGTCCAATTGGGCTTGAAATCAATTTGAAAGAAGCAAACCAAATGGATGACCCTTCCAGAGATCGTGGATGAATAACTCGTGAAAACCATCCAACAGAGACACCCTCCTCTGGCAACAGGTGCTGGGAGCCATCGCATGGCATATAACAACAGGTGCTAATATTAACAGTCCAGAAATGATCAAGTACTGGGAACCAAGTGAATGCTTCAAGGGGTCTTGAAAGGTCAGGTAGGCACTGTGACAGATCCTTGCAGGCATAATCATGAGCTTCAAATGCCAACCGAGACCGTCTAGGGACACCTGGAGTTGAGCAAGGAATGGCATCCTGAATCTTATTCCTGCGGCGATCAGCTTGCTTAGTAGCTTACTATGAGTGGAGGGCCACCTCTTCTGGAATATCTAGCTTATAAAGTAAAAGTAGTAGAAGATGAGGTGGAAAGGAAGGAGCTCTGAAACTAGGCTGCCACTCTGCTTCAGACATCCGTGATCTACCTCTATCTGTGTTAGTTCCAGTGTATAGTTTATATGTTGGTGGCAAACAAGTTATTGAGGTGATAGTTCTTGGGAGATTGGATGTCTCAGGTTTTATCAAGGGTATGGGATTCCTTGTTGTTTGCCAGGTGGGTGTCAACTTGGAGTTTGCATATAAATATTTTTCAGGTGGCTAAGCCATGGTGTAGGTATTGTATGCTAATGCTTTTAGCCAGAAGTTGGGCACAGCATCTGGACCTGGAGTTTTTCAGTTAGGAGCCTTCTTTAGCTCATTTCTATCTCCTTAGCTGTTACATCAGGCCATTCCACTTCCTTGGTAGTGACATCTCTTAACTGTCTTTTACTTTCTATATCCACTTTACATCTTTATTGTGTTTAATTGGATGTCTGTGGGTGCTTCTCAGAATTCCTCAGTTTCTTTCTTTGTTTTCTGGTGGTATTGTTACTTTTGGGTATTTTCTTTCCCAGTTCCTATAAAACTTTATTGGGTCTTCTCTGAACCATCTGTTTTGTGTTGTTTCTTTGTTCTTTTCACGTCTTCTGAGCTTTTCGCCTGAGCAGACATCCTGAGTTTTGTTATTAGAGATGGTAAAATTTAGGTCCCAGTCTGTTTTAATGCAGATTTTTCTTTTATTTCATCTACTTTTCTAAGGACTTTCATTGTTATGTTTCCTTTCTGAATTCCTCCAGCAGTGATACTTCTGATCTTAGTTCCTTCACTGTTTGTTCTCTGTAACTGCTGTTTCCGTGGTGGTGTGCTGCATTTCCCTTTCTTTTCATTCTTAATTTCTTGCTTTTGTGGTATTATTCTATCTGTTATTAGCCTGTCCACTATAATATATTATTCTGTTTATCTCAGTGATGTCATGCGGACCCCTCTGAAGAGTTCCAATAACCTTGTCAATCTGTTTTGTTTCCTAACCAGTCCATGTGTGTGTGGTGTAGTTTTTGAAGACTTTCCCATTGATATGTTTTGATACATTTGCGAGTTCAATTAAAGCAAGCAGGTCTTCTCTCATGTTTTTGCCTCTTGGTTGAGGGTTGTTCCTGTAGTTGGCATTCCAGGCTCTTCCACTCTCTGTATGGATTGAATTGGAACTTCAGTTGTTTTACTGAAACACACCACCTGGTGTTCACTTTGCTGAACGTCTTTAGTGAATGTACCTTGTTTTGTTTCTTGTGGCTTTGTTTGCTGGACATGTCTGCTGTAGTGTCACAACAGATGGTGATGGTTGAGGATGAGTTCTTACCTCAAATCCTTCTTTCCTTAGCTGATCAAGGACTTCTATTTACTTAAAACCCAGAAACAGAATTTGATGGTAGATAAGGACCCCTTGGCCCACCTACAGTAGTTCACACATTTTCGGTCTGTTTCATATACCACAGATCCTAAATGATCTGCAGCTTACTTTCTCTCCTATTGCTAGAGCCCCTTTATGTCTGTACCACGCATTTTTGAATTTCCCTATTGTTTTGTCCCTATAACTTCTGCCAGGAGGCTGTTCCAAAGATCCACCACCCTTTCTATGAAAAAATACTTTTCACATTACCCTAATTCTACCCCTGTATTTTCATATCATGGGCTCTTGTTCTTGAACATCTTTTTTGTTCAAAGATGCTACTATCTTGCACCTTATTTATACCACTGAGGCATTTGAAAGTCTCTATCATATCTCCCCTCTCTCCTCTCCTCCAGGGAACACATATTGAGATCTTCAGTCTCCCTCATAAGACTTTTGGTGCAGGCCTTGCACCATTTTGCAACTCTTCTCTGAACCGCTTCTACTCTATGTCTTTGTAGAGATGTGACCTACATAACTGGACACAGCACTCTAGATGCCATCTGGATCACTATGTTATCGCTTTACAGCACACATCAAGCCGATGCAATGGGAATAGCATGGTATGGAAGAGCAAGAGGGTGCAAAACTGCAGGATGTATGCATGGTAGTGCACCCTCTCACTCTTCCCAGGTACAGGATAAGAACCCTGCTGGGATGAGGGACCGTCGAGAGCAGCTGCCGTAGCTCTATGGTATAAGTCACAGGCAACAATGGAGACAGAGTCTGAGGACCTGGTTTTAATTCCTGGTCCCAGATGCATGGAATTATTATTTTATTTTTGAACTTTGTTCAAATGTAAGTGTTAACATCCCCCCTCAGACTGGCTAATTTAGTTAGAGGTGGTTGGGAGTGGCTCATTCTGCTAGTAATATATTTGCTGTTTTGGCAGCACAGAATATTGCTGCAACATAATGTCTTGTGACATTAGAACCCTTTGCTCTTTAGATGAGGTCTCACCAATGTTCTATATAGTTGAATTAACGCCTGCTCCTTCTGCTGGAGATACTTCTCCCTATGCACCCAAGCATTCCACTAGCTCTCTTCATAATCTTCTCACATTGTTTGGTCACCTTTGGATCATCAGATATGATTACTCCCAGGACCTTTTCCTGTTTGGTGGCTGTCAGTACCTCATGTATGCCTCTCCCACATTTCTGTGTCCCAAGTGCATGATCTTATACTTCTTTGCATTGAATCATAGCTGACCACTTTTAAGCTTGATTTAATCCCTTTTCATTTTCTTTACCTCTCCTGGAATATCAACCCTGTTGCAGATCTTCATTTTGTCTTCAAAGATGCACCTACCCTTCCAGCCTCTTTGCAGTGTCACTTATTGAATACATTAAAGAGGATTGGTCCAAGCACGAGATCCCTGCTGGACACCACTTGTCATTCATCTCTCTTTGGATTGAACTCTATTCACCAACCCCTCTGTGTCCTACTGCTCAGTAAATGTATGACCCAATTTACCGCCCTGAGACCCTACTCCCAGGCTGCCCTACTTATTTATTAGCCTATGTGGGAGGGTGTCAAGGCCTTGCTGAAATCCCGGTTGGCTACATCTGTCACCTCTCCTGATCCACCTCCCTAGTCACCCACTCAAATAAATCTATTATATTTATTTGACAAAATCATCTCGTGCATCCATGCTGCTTCAGATTCAGTGCATCATTGGATTAGAGTTACATCCTAAGCCTTTCTTTTGTAGTGATTCCATTAGTTTCCTCATCATTGAGGTCAGTATGACTAGCCTGTAATTGCCAACCTCCTCCCTGCTCCCACTCTTGTGGAGAGGGACTACATTTGTCCTCCAGTCCTTTGGTATCACACCTGTTTCTAGTGAACTGTTGAACAGGGTCATCAGTGGTGCTGCCAGCACCTCTGAGTTCTCTTAATAGTCTGGGATGTATCCCATCTAGCCCTTGCCTTGTCAACTTTCAGATTAGTGAGTTCCTTTAGAGCAGCAGTGTAACAAATAAAGTTATTCCAAAAGCCACTTTTCTGCTATGGTTATAAAAATATTGGCAGAACTATTGATCTGGGCTTTCTGGATGCTTCTTATGCTGCATACTGTATATTTACATTTTTGTCTAGACTCTTCACCATCCTCGGGTCCCCAATATTATTTCTATGCAAAATGAGGCAGCCATCTTTTTCTTGACAAATAATTCCTTGAAAACGTTCATAAAATTCTTAAATGATAATAAAAACTGCAAATTTTACCACCAAAATAAACTGGAAGACATCTGGCATCAGTTAGGAGGAAAAAAGGTGAGGTCAAATGTTAACCCATTTCGTTGCACTGCTGCTTTAAGACTGTCTCCTCCTTAAGTGGACTAGTGTCCACCTCACTCCTAGTTGTGCTTCCATCACTTAACTTTGGTCCCTTCCCTTCTATGAATATTTAACAAGGCTCCCTCTGCACACTTCCCTCCTTCCTTTTAGTCTCAGAAACCCAACATTAGCCTTTTTCTTTCAGAAACATACCTGAAAATGTTAGTCCCTTTTTTATTGACCGAGATTTATTTTCTTGTTTGTGCCTTTGTGCTACCGACTGCTTTTCCTCCTCCCTCTGCTTTTCCAGATAGTTTCCTGTCTTCTTCCCTCTGTGTTTTCTGGTACCTCTCGAATGTCACCCTTTTCACCCTTATCTTCTTGGTCACTTACCTTGGAAATTCATATTTTATTTTCTTTCTCTTTGTTTTGCTTACTTGCCTAATGCAATGGCTTGTTGTCCCTGCTATGGCTCCGTAAGATTCTCCCATTGTTCCTCCACCCATTTTTTCTCCTTCCCAGCTAGAGAGTTCCTAAGACATTCTCACCTTTGCAAAGTTGGCCTGCCTGAAATCCAGGACCCATGTTTTCTTGTGGTTTGACTCTTCTGCTATTCTCACATTGAACCACACCATACTATGGTCGATTAAGCCCACATGCCTCCTCACTTTTACTTCAGTAATTCTGTCCTAGTTAGTGAGAATCCGGTCTAAAGTAGCTCCCTTTCTGGTGGTCTCCATTGCAACCTGTCTTAGGCATACACCCTGCAGGACTTCCAGGATGAGTCTGTTCAAGATGAGGCTGCAGACTGGTTGCTCCAATCCACATCCGACTACTGAAGTCCCCTACTAGCAGCACCTCCCTTTAGCTGTCATTCAGTCAATGACTTCTACAAGTACTCTATCTAGTTCTTCCCCTTGTGTGGAAGTCTACAGATCACACCAGTGCAAATGGTAGTGTCATTTCCTGTCTCCTGGGTGATCCACAGTGCCTCTGACTCTTCCTGCATTACCTGTACTTCAGTTGCCTTAATTCCTTCCCTGATGCAGATAGCCACTCCTCTTTCCTTTTTACCCATGGTGTCCCTCCTGAATGGAAAGTAACCTTGTATTGCCATATTCTAGTCATGGCTCCCTGTGAAACATGTCTTGGTAACTGTGGCAATGTCCAGGTCTGCTTCAGCCATCAAGCGCCACTGGTCTGATTTTATTTCCCAGACTGTGGGCATTTGTGCCATGGCCTTCCAATTTGTACTGTCTTTTTTAAAGTTCAACATAATAGAATTCAAAACATGAGAAGATTTTATGTCAATTTAGTTACATTTATTTTATTTATTTAGTCATTCGGATATAACCTTTGAGCAAAGTGCTCTTTTTCAAAGATTCCATGTCTTGACAGGAGGACAATACAGAAAGGTAGTTATAGAGTATGGGTGCACAAGAAATAGCAATTGGTCTGATGATTTACAATTGTAGCTGTCTCATATAGAGGTACAGATTACTGCAATTAGTACAGTCCAAGGTACATAGTGAGTGCTGTGGGTTTAAGAAACTAATTTAGTAGGAGGTAAAGCAGCCAGGGAAGGTATTGTCATTATTTCATGTAATGAAGAGACTTCGACATGAGTTTTCACACCCTATATGTTAAGGCAGCCAAGAGGAGGCTTTGTAGTTAATTCTAGTCAGAGGGTAATATTCTGTGCAGGACTGACCTAGTAGGAACATACTAGAGAGCAATGAGGGAGGACCAGGCACAGAATAAGCTGAGGGAAGACAGGTACTTTGATACAACCACATTTGTGCAGGGTCAGTGGCGGGAGGGACTTAAAACAGAGTGCAGAGTTAAGGACAGTAGGTAGGAGGCTCATCATCATAATGGCCCCATGCACGAATGGGCAGGAAGTACATGATGGACATGCATATCCCATCCGTGCAGGTATGCACCTGTGGAAAGATGTGTCTACCATGATATGCAGTACTGACGTGCACCCATCCATGGCCCTGCTGCCAGCACGCTAGGACTCATCAGAGTGGCTGGGGTGGAGTTGCAGTCCCAGGTAGGCATCAATTGGTTACCCATACTGGGACAAAGTGGATCCCTTGCATGGAGGCATGGTTCCAGGTGTGAGAATGCCTGAGAGGCACCTGGGCCTATGCCCTTGTGTTGGGCCATCAGATGGCTGCCCCCTGCCACACAACAGGACCACAACCAATACCAGCATTCTTACCCCTCATATGCCCTCTCTGCAGCAGCCCAACCCGATCCCAGTACCTTTTCAGTTGGCACTGCCATTGCCCTGTCACCCCAAATGGCCAGCCGACCAGCCTGTGTCCCCCCTCAGTGGCACCAACCACTCCAAGCACCATACCCCACCTCCAGCCCCTGTACCTGTGTGCCAGTGCCACTCCCAAGATGACCAGCAGCACAGCCTCGGCACACCTCCAGGTCACCGGTCATCTAACATACATGGGCACATTGGGTGCATGCCCTGCATACATCGGATGGTCAGCAGCTGTGCAGTGTGTGGAGGGCTGTGCTGCTGCCTGTCTAGGAGTGGCACCAGCACAGGCACAGGGGGCTCAGATGGATGTGCGGTGCCACGAGGATCAGCAGGAGGTCCCGAGGGGGTCATTACACTAGGGCCAGCACTGACACTTGCAGTGTGCACTGGGGATAGCCTTTAAAGGGCCAGAGCATGGCAGAGTGCTGGGGTGGGTGGCACCAACTGGCCATTGGGGATAACTGTGATTGCTCACACTGCAGGGTGTGTGGGCTATCCACCTGGTCAGGGTGGCAATAGGGTGTGTTGCATGGAGCCCACAAGAGCCATATGACAGGGTTCTCCCTGGTATGCCCAGCACCCTGTGGTCAGCACTACATGCCATTGTGCATGGTGTGTAGTGCTGGCATGACCTAACCTGCCCCCATGTGCATGATCTGCAGACATGGGGGCTCAGGTGAGTTGGGCTGTGCACCCCTGTTGGTACATCCAGTGTGAGGGGCGCACTGGGTGCACAGTGGCTACATGCCCCAGATACATGGTGCATAGCTACTCCGCATGGGATCATGGGAGGGGCCACTTACTGTATAAGTACCATTTCTAGAAACACAGGTGTTCTTTTTATGGAATAAAGTTATTTTAAATAAATATTTAAAGGAGCAGTTTTTTTGTTGTTATTTTAAAGGAACAACTGTCCTACCTGTTAATACCCAACCCAACCCAGTTTTAAGAACTAAATATCCAAAATCCAATATACAGTTTTGTACCTGTGGTACATTCTGGTATCTGTGCATCCCTACTGTCTCCTGTCTCAATAACTCCCCTCCTATCCCCATCAGTAAAGGGGCTGATGTTTTTACAGAAACATTGATGATGACTAGTATAATGGGGACATACTCAGGAAGGTTAGCAGGGCTGTTTCTCACACAGGTAAAGACGACTCCTGTAGATAGTAGTGGTAGAGCGGATACAGACAGAGTTTAACTATAAATTACATGGGAAAACAGCAAAATTAACTATTTTCCCCACATATAGAGATATGGGGATAGCATCTGGTACCTTGCCCCAAATGGCATTTATAAGTTCAGTGAAAGCAGTGGTAAGTGCCATTAAGCCACAAAAGAGAGGAACGTTATATCTATAAATGGAAGGTACCTTACAATAAGGTAGAGATTGAAAGTATACCTGAAGAAAATTACAATAGCAGTGGGGCCAATTATGTTGTTCTTAATACTTGCAGGGGATGTGCAATTCAATCCAGGACCACAGGCAGGAATAAGGGTGCCACTGATACTTTAGAGGGTAAGGGGACATTTTTACACATTTTAATGTACATAGCCTAGACCCTAAAATGAGTGGGGTCAGAGAGTGGATGTTGGAACAAAATCCCAGAGTGGTGGTCATTACTGAAACCTGGTTCAGTGATAGAACAGATGATTCAGAAATCCAAGTATGGAGGTAACCAAAGCTGGAGGCAGGACGTAGTAAGAGGGTGGGTGTGGATATATAGGCAAACTTCACTTGATTTATCTTTTATAGATTGAAACTGTGCTTACACTTCATGAATGGAAAAGACTGAACTAGAATTAGGGTATCTGAAAATAAACCCATTTTGATTTTGGGGTGCTATTTTCCCATATGTATAGGGAGGATAATTTTGATGTCATCCAGGATTTTTATATCCATATAGGGATAGCCACAAAACTCTGCTGATGGGAGACCTAAATGTAAATTGGAGCAGCCCCTCTTAAGTGGTAAGCTGCTGAATTTGATCTTAGGAGTAGGGTTAACCCAGTTGATTATGATCCCTACTGGACTGAATCCTACAAATATAGATCAGTCATCAATTCTAGACTTAATCTTAACCTCTGACTCTGATAGTTACATAAGGCATGGGGTGCTGCCAGATACATTTAGTGGCCATCAGGTCATATACTGTGTCCACAAACAAAACAAAAGAGTGGAAAAATTCATCAAAGAATCATGACAAATGAAGCATTGTGATTACCCGACATTTATGACTGATCTGGAGGAAGGAATTGGGAGAGATTAGCCTTATTCCTGATGTAGACAATGCCTGGGATTATTTTACTCTGAATTTATGGCGGTGTGTAATCTTCATGCTCCAGCTTTTAAAAAAGTGAAAACAAAAAGTGCAGAATGGTATAACAGGACTCTAGGTGTAATTAGGAAAAATAGGATAGATCATTGAAAAAAGGCTAAAAAGGTAAATAAAAAATATGTGGGACAATTAATGTCAATTAAAGAATAATTACTTAAAGGAGATTAAGAAAGCTAAGAGTTGTTATTTTAATAACTTGTTTGAGACAGAGGCCCAGATATTCAAAGGGTTGTGCCTCAGCACTATGTTCAAAGGGGCAAGTTAAGCTGCACAAATTCCGATGAGCCGGGGCACATTGGTAATGTATTCAACACAGATGCGGAGTGTGCCCATGCATATCGACCTATCCCAATATTCAGCCTTGGATGAGCGACACATGTGCTGGCACAACCCTGATGTGCACCACATACGGGAGCACAACGTTGAGCTGATAAAAATGAGGCACAGCCTATTGCCACCCACAGGTGGGCTGCTGCATTGCAGAGCACAACACAGCACCCACCAGCCATGGGTGGGTACCCACACAGCAGGGACACCATCCACAAGCACCCACACCCTCTCTGGTGTTCCAGTGAACCCTCCCATCATGTCCAATCGTGGGCATCTGTATGCTATTATTGCACCCTGTGTGTGCTGGTGGTCCCCCTCCCTCTTGTGTGGCCTGATCATGGGCAGTATTATCACAAAGCTCTAAACCTGTTGGTGTAGTGTTTCCCCATTCAACCTGATCATGGGCATGTGATATATATATATATATATATATATATATATATATTATACAACATATGTTTGGGAATAAATTCATGGATAAAAAGTAGTATCTGAGGCAGGTCATGGAGATATCACTATGACCATGAAGATATCATTGATATCTCCATGTTCCTATATGTCATAGTGATATCTCCACGTTCTATCGTCACTGAATAGAAACTGAAAGTCTGTCACTGTACATTGCCCCATCTCCTCTGTTTTAAAACTTGTCCCCCCAAACCCCACACACACACACCTACCTCTATTTGGTTGATCCTGCCAATTATTTTTTCTAAAAATGTAATTTAAGCACTTATCTGGTTGATCCTGCCACTGTGATAGTCAGCGGGCATATTACTTTCACTTTCTCCCTTCAAGTAAGCGTGACCGGCGGTGTGAAGATCGACCCCTTAGGACATTACAGTAGTTAATAATAAAGAGCTCTGCCCATTTAGTTAAAAAGCTGTGCAATTCTATTTTACTTTGTGAAATTGCCGACTATGTTCCAGAAGACAGAGTGTGAGTGGAAGGCGGCGTCGCCCAGAAAGCAGGGGACGGCATGGCGTTGGTTGCTATAAGCAACCTGCAGGCATCCTACTTATATATGCCCACTCTACATTTATACTAAATTTCTCACAAAATAAATAAATACAGTTCAACTAAAGATGCAAAACTCTGTATTAAGCAATGTCCTAAGAAATAGTCTTCACTTCGTACATACAGAAGAGAAAATAAAGTAATAAAAACTCGTGACAACAGATAACAGAATAACAGAACCACATTTTTTAGAAAAAAAATAATTAACGAGATCAATAACGTATTATATTTTGAAACTGGTAGAATCTACCATACATATGTTTTTATTTTTGAGAACATTATCCCTTGTGTTCTGGGTTGTGGGTGTGTTTTGATTTGTGTTCAGGAGGGGTTCCATTACAATTCAGCCCAAACATATGTTTGTATAAACAGAATATGACATGGCCTGGTGAAGATATCATATTTATCTTCACTCGAGGCCAATGACATCAAGATATCTCACTCATGGCTTCGCCACTCGTGAGATATCATGATATCATTGGCATCTTGTGAAGATAAATATGATATCTTCATCAGGCCATGTCATATCCCTATATATATATCTAGTAAACCTGGTAGCTTAGTGGACCCCTCTCACCCACTGAGGAACCAGCCACCCAGTTCAGCGTCATTGGCCAGTGGCAGCACCCACCCCATACCGCCTGCCAAATGACAGCATTCAGTATGTGCTGTATGCCTCTTGGTTCACACTGTGGACCAATGGGCATACAGACCATAATGTACTACACAACGCAGGTAATGTGAATGAATGGGGAGGAACACTACACCAACAGGTTTAGGGCTTTGGGATACTCTTCCCATGATAGGGCCACACGGGAGGGAGGGGGGGACAGGGGTACACCTAGTGCTGTAATAACATACAGATGCTCATGATAGGGCATGTCAGAGGAGGTGGATACCACTGGACCACCAGGTAGCCTTTTCTTCTATGGGAGCCCATGTTCGGCATACAGGTGGAGGGGCACTAGTGCACCAGGGACCCAGACACCTGCTGCAGGCAGCTCTGCAGGGTGCCAGGTGCACTTCACTGGGCTGCCCTGCACAACACATGCAAATGTTGCCATAATGACATGCAAATGGACCCATTTGCACCATGCATATTTTATTGCATGCCATCCTCTGAATATCATGGGTGCTACAACCAGCACAACTGTATTTGCACTGGCACATCTCCGGTGCTCCCTATCAGTGGCTTTCACTGGTGCATTGTTACTGCACCATGTGGTTCTGTGCCATATTCAGTGTTGCTGCACCATGGCGCATCACCACTGAATATCACCTGCTCCTGGCCCCGGCACATCCCAGATGCACTGCGCCCACACTTGCACCATTGCCAGGTACAGTAGGAATATCCAGGCCAGAGAGTACAACAGATCCCTGTAGGTTCTGGACATTGTATTCTAAACTAAAGGTGAGAAACCAAAGTATTTTCCTGGCTCCTTTAACATTAATAGAAAGAACATTCCAACATCTGATCAGGTGGCAAATGCTATTAACAAGTTGTTCATAGACTTCTGAACCCCAGTAGAGGGGCTGATAAAGGCAGGATATTGGAAGATCATGTTCCAGGGATTACTAATGTTGACAGTAAAAGGAATTATTGAAGGAAGTTAAAATGGAGAGAAAATAACAAGTAAACCAGATTTCATTTTTTCCAAGATTAGTTCTATAGATTATGGAAGAATTATTAAAATTAGATGTGAAAAGGCTACGGCTTAGATGGTATTACCACTCTGTTTTTGAAATTTGTAGCCTCTGTTGTAGCACAAAAACTTTCTGACATTTTTAATTTATCTACAGCTACTGGAATATACCACAGTGCCAGGAAAATGGCAAAGGTAATACTGGTATATAAATCTGGACCAAAAAATGACATACAGAACTACAGACCCATATCTTTACTCCCAATAATATCCAAACTGTTTGAAAAACCTGTAGGAAAGCAGTTACAGGCTTACTTAGAGAACAACAAATTAAACAACTTATCACTCAGGTATCTACTCTAACGTAGCACATTAACAGCCCTACTTGAAGATAACGTCTGATTTTCATATCTTACTGGACAAGGGTCTCCTGGATGGGGCCGTATATAAAGATCTGTCCAAAGCATTTGACATGCTTAATCATCTGGCTTTGCTCGATACACTGAGGGACACTGGCCTTGACCAGATGGCCCTGAACTGGTTCAGGGAATATCTGACCAGTTGAGCCAACTAGTCACTTTGGAAACATTTACATCACAGTTTGAATGTGTGAAATCTGTGGTCCTCTAAGGATCAGTGTTGGGCCTGATCCAGTTTAATCTGTATACGAATGGCAGAGAGAGGCAAGGCACCATTCGTATGCAGATGATGTGATTCTGTCTGTGGAAAGAGTTTCCATTTTGGAAATTCAGAAAGTACTCAAAGAGATTTTGATATTTTACAGGAGTACTACAAACAACAACATTTTATATTAAACAATAAAAATCACAAGTTCGCATTTTGGAAATAAGCAGGTGGCTACTATGATTACACTTCAAATTAAAACATCTACAAAACAAATATTAATACAGAGACTCCTGCAGATATTTAGGAGTATGGTTGGTCGCACAGTTGAAATGCAATGTACATGTGGACAATCTGATTAAAAAGATTACATGGTAGGGCGGGGCACTGTACAGACTGAGACAGTGTATACCACTCAACTCTAGAAAACACATAATCGATACTACAATAATTCCACTGTTTGACTACGGTGGCGTGGCCCATCAGGCATCCTGGGCTGTACTAGAGTGGCTGGACACAGCCTTAAACTGGTTGCTCTGGATGCACCCGGTTAATTCATTAGTGCCCAGTGTATAGATCTTTAAACTGGATTCGTTTAATGGAGCGTAGACATCTACATATACTGCATTCAACTCACCAACATGTAAAGAAAAAGCCACCACCTTACTTGGGCAATTTGTTTAAGCCATGCATACCTAGAGTCAGTTTACGAATAGCACAAAACCTAGAATTGGCAATCCCCAAAACGAGAACAGCAAAGGGAACTCTGCTCTAATGGCTAGTGGATCCAAACTCTGGAATGGGTTGCCAGATTACCTGAGAACAAAGGTAATTGCCCCATGGAATGAGAACAAAAGCTGGTTATTTCAGAATCCTGTACAACCAAAAAACTGTGGCTGTTAACATTCAGCACTTTTTATGGTTATCTTATTAATGAAGAAAAATTGGGAACTTGTAAAATTGAGTACTGTGGTTATTGCTAAAACCCTGCACTTCTAATGGCTGAAACTATTCCTGAGAATGTTTGTGATTATTTAGAATATTTGTTTGTAAGTACGTTGTATCATTTTGCACAATATGTATTTTTATACTGTAACTTATGTGTACATTTTATGAAATATTCTTGTATGTAATGGACCCCACTGAAAATGATCTAACACTCAATGGGCTATCTTTTTCCTTGAATTACTTTTTTGGGAGTAAACTTTTACAAACAAGTGGAACCCCAGTCCCCACAGAGTCAAACCCCTCCACTCCTCAGTAATCCTACAGCCATGTGTTGAATCTCTTGATACAGAATACCCTGTTCTCCACTTGCCTTCAATAGGTAACAATTCTAAAAAGATTACAGAGTGTGCCTCCTGTCCTCCTCTCCTAACTCTCGGAACTGCTCTGACACTACCCCAGGCTCACCGCTTGCCAAGTCATTTGTCTCCAGGTGGACAATATCTAGCTCACCCTCCCATCCTGCTGCACCAGCAATCCTTAGGATGTGCTGTCCATCCCTACAAGCTATGGCACTGGGAAGGCACTTGACCTCTCTTTATCCCTCCCCTCATGATCCCAAACCTGACAGTTCCCCATCAGGAGTCATTTCCACCTCCTTTGGGTTCCTCTCGCCCCCAAGAGCTTCCCCATGGAAGCACCACAATCTGCATCCTTAGGATAGCAGAGAAAGCATAGATCTTGCTGATGGGGACCTGAATATGCTGGATGTTAAATGGAGCACCTTTGTTGCAGCCAGATCCAAGAGTATGGTTAGTCTGATATCCTACAGGAACACCTCAGACAGCTAGTTTTGGAACCCACTTGGGAGGCAGCAATCTTAGACCTAGTACTTTTAAATGGGGATGGAGTGATGATCTCAGATCTCAAACTGGGTAGCCATCTGGGAACAAGTGAACACCAGACAGTGTGGTTCATGATAAACTCAGCTGCAGAGTCAAGCCATACAAAGTGAGGTACTGGACTTAAGGAGGGCTGAATTTGTCAAAATGAGAGAGTGCCTCAGAAAAGCACTAGCAAACAGGCAAGGAGAAGGGATGGAGAAACAATGGGGAAACATCAAAACTGCCATCACAGAGGCAACAAACCTTTGCATGATTGTGTATCCAGTCTTGTTAGTGATTTACAGAAACTCGAGGAATGGGCAAATAAAATGAGATGTCCTTCAATGTGGTAAATGTGTTGTCATGCACCTAGAAAATACAAACATACAAAACCAATATACACTATATGGCCAAATGTTACTCTCTAGAGTGGAACATAATGACTTAGGCACAATAATTAACTGTGATTTAACCTCTTACAGTCGTAATCATATCATCAGCTGAGCCAATAAACTCATAGGTTGTATAAAAAAGTTTTACTTCTCGGAATAGGGAATGCATTTTGCCATTCTATAGAGTGTATGTGAGACCACATCTTGGCTATTTTTCCCCCTTTTGGAGCCCCTACCTCAGAAGAGATGTTGGTAGACTGGAGGGAGTACAGAGAAGTAACTAAGATGGTAATTATATGCATGATAAGAGCTATGACGTAAGGTTGAAGGAACTGGGCATGTACTCCGAGCAGAGAAGAAAGAGAGGGACCTCCTACTGATGCACCAGATTGACACTGACACAGAGTTATTGACTCAACTAGGAATGTTTTATAGTAAATGAGAATGTAATCTAAAGCCACAACTACCAGCTGGCAGTAACATATCCTAGAACTAATTAAAGGAGATCATTTTCACTCAGAGAATAATTCCATTATGGAACACCCTGCCTAGTGCATTACTGGAAAGCCATAATCACGCTACATTTAAATAAAACCTTGACTATTTTTGTTGTCAACACTGGGACAGTGTGCCAGCTTTGCTAGAGACATACATATATGGGTCATAGCCTTCTGTATTCTTCTTTTCTTAGTATGAATCTTCTTAGTATGAAGAAAATAAACAAATAAAAATAAAAAAATACTATGGTTCTCAAAGAGGTGGTGGGAAGGTTAGGGAGAAAAAGATAGCATTTAGGAGGTATAAGGAAACACAGAAGGAGCAGGACAGAGAACTGTACCAGTTAAAGCAGAAGGAAGCAGGAAAGGCAGTCAGAATAGCAAAGGCCCAAACAAAGGAAAAGATAGCCAACTCTGCTAAGGAGTGGGATAAAGCCTTTATAGGTACATGAGGGAATGAAAGAAAGACAAAGGCAGGGATAGTGAGACTGAATAAAGGGGATGGTGGATGGGTGAGAGACACAGTGAAAAAGCAGGGGTACTGAATGAATACTTCTGCTCAGTATTCACAAAAGAAGAGGAGGGTACCTAATCCAGTCAATAGAAACACCCTAGATAGGGGTTGATCCCAGTCCTTTCAGAGAAGAAAAGGGTTCTAGAGAACTCCTAAAACTGAAGGTGGACAAAGCAATGGGGCCTGATGTGATTCACTCCAGAATTCTAACAAAATTATGAGGAGAACTAGTGACACCACTGACTACCCTTTTTAAACAAATCATGGGAGGATCGTGTGGTACCAGAGGACTGGAGGAGGGCAGATGTGATTCCCTTCATAAAAGTGGGGGCAAGACAGAGGCAGAAACTACGGACCTGTAGAGGGGTGACAGGGGCTGGAGAGGCGATCCACCAGGTGGGGGAGCAGGTCAAACCAGAATTTGATATAAGATTGAGTGGGTGGATACAGCACCAGTGGGTCTGTGGGACTATTCCACGGAGGAATACAGATGCTGATGATCGTTCTATGGGGTGAGTTGGTAGCAAAGCGGCAGAAAGAGTTCTGAGGCTGTCAAGCTTTGATAACCTGGTACCTGAGGCTGGGTGGTACATTATGTCTGCGTAATCGAGAATGGGGAGTATCGTTTTAGTTATGATTTGACATCTGGCAGGTAGTGGAGGGAGTCTATGTCAGTATAGCATACCAAGTTTGGGGCATAATTTTGAGATGGTTGCATCTATGTGAGGGGCAAAAGGTAAGAGGGCTCAAGCCAAACACCTAGGCACTTTATATTTGCTGACCTGATCGAGGGGTACCATTCAGGGAGGTGATGGGGAAGGGGTCTGTTACGTTTCTGCATTGTGCCAAATAGCATGGTTACAGTTCTGGAGGTGTTAAGTTTTAGTTGGTTATGGAGGAACCACTTTTGGATGTTGTTGGCGTCACTTTGGAGGTTGCTTGGACTACTTGTACTGATGGGCCTGAGGCAAAAGGATAGTGTCGTCACATACATATGCATGCCTGATTTTGTGCAGGAGCAGGGGAGGTCATTAATGAAGAGGGAGAAAAGTATGGGACCAAGGACGGATCCTTGTAGAATGCCTGCTAGGATGGAAGGGGAAGACATGTCGGTGATTCTGACAGATTGTGACCTGTTGGAGGCGTGGGGCTGAACCACTGTAGGGGCGGAGGGAGCCAGGCCTGCTGTCTCTAGCTTAATCAGGATGAGGGGTGTGAAACAGAGTCAAGGCTTTAGCCAGCTAGATGAAGGCTGCGCGGTAAGGAGACATTTTAGGAACAGAGCCGCTATAAGATGGGGGTTCTCTATGACAAAATTAAATTCATAAAGCACAAGTCATGGCACTCCACACACCACAAAAGTGCTGAAACAATATTTAAAAGTGCAAAACAATTTATTATACAATGGGCAGGTTAAATTCTTCCATCTGATTGGTTGGCTATCAGGATTTACAATATATAAATCATGATAGTGCCCCAAAAACTAGTGCCAATCACCAGCCAGCCACATCAGGGCCCTGTGTGAATCACTCTGACACCCCAAAATGATAAACCAGAAAACGACAGGACTTCCAAACAACTTTGTTTACCGACATACCACAAATCTCCTGCATTTCCAATTTCTCACCGACTCCACAACATTGCTACCTCCAGTGACAGATTGCTACCTTTCTTCATCAAACCTTCTTATCGGTTAAAAAAAGTTCCATCCACGTACTGTTTCCTAGCCCTGTTGTCACTGACTCTTCATCGCAACATCTGAATATAGAGCCACATAACTTTCCCACCTCTCAGTTACAGCTGCTTATCAGCCCTTCCGTTTGCATCTCCCTAAAATCATTTACCTAAAAATCTGAGAAACAGAGATGGTAATATGGTCAGTTGTCGGTACCATCAACTGCTGCAAACTAACTGATAATGAGCACAAGTGGGCAGCTAGAGGTTGGTGTGGAACTGCCAAAGTTGATTAAAGAAGCAAACCAGTAAGCAGTCACACAACTTTTTCGCAAAGGGACAAGGAGTAGATAGGTGGATATGCCACCATACAGTTGTGCTTTTCTTTGTTTCTTTTCCGTTTTCTTTTAAACTGCAGGAGACTGGAGAACAGCAGCCACAGTAATACTACCAGCAAATAACACACTAGCACTGAAGGATCAAGTTTGCAGGCTAACTACAAAACTGCATACAGACCGAGAGAACATGAAGAAAAACAGTTAGGGCATAGGTTACTTTTTAGATTGTAATCACCTTCTTCTCTTGTGCTTTTCCTTCCTATGAAAGCCAGACATAACGGCACTATTTTCTCTGGTGGCGCAGCAATGCATGAAGTAAAATAATTAAAAATGCAAATAAAACATTTTTGTCACAAAACCATATTTTTGTCACAAAAATAAAGTGGGACATTGTATAATTCCAATATCACTTGGTGATTATTAAGTGATGCCAGGATTACCCACTACTGGTGTGTTGTTGGGCACTCGGCTGTACCTTGTGACTGAGCAACACATCAGGTATGAGTAAATCCTAGCATTACCCACACTGTATTGTGATATATTGCTTAAATCTCATCATTGAGGTTACAGGACAAAACATAGTGCAGCTTCTAGCATTTCACAATACCAATTGCTTTTAAAAGATGTTGCCTTCTAGTGTTTAACTGCTTATACAGCCCAAAATGGGGTGACATCACACATACATGTCTTAAAGTGCTAGTAGTGCAAATAAATACATTCCTTCCACCATAATATATGCTAATAAATATATATGTGTTATAAACCTAATTACAGTGCAGACCACTAAACAACACAACATAGGATTAAAAGCTCAATTTCTTACATCACTGTTATTTAATTTAAATTTCTAGAGTATAAATAAATCAGCTCTATTCTCCCTTGGTTATATCTCTCTTAATCCTTCACTCACCCGAGCGGTGCCTACCCTCCCTCCCTCCCTCTCTCTATAGGCATTTAGGCCAGGCCTCTACTCCCATGTTCTCCTAACTATTTCTACTGCTTCTCTCCTGTTGATGTTGTTCTTGCTGTATACTCCCAGCTATCTGTTGGATGTACCACCCATGTTCTTGATACCACTTTGATGTTCAACTCCTGCCTTGCTGCTCTTGCTGTGAATTCCTAAACTGATTGTTGTTGTTACCTCTGCTTGTCCCCCCTATGGCGGAACATATTGCTCCTGTGTGTAAACTCTATTGTTTTACCAACTGTTGGAGCTTGTAGCTCCTGTATATAACCAACTGTTGGAGCATGTGGCTCCTGTATGTAACCCAACTGTTGGAGCATGTGGCTCCTGTATGTAACCCAACTGTTGGAGCATGTGGCTCCTGTATGTAACCCAACTGTTGGAGCATGTGGCTCCTGTATGTAACCCAACTGTTGGGCATGTGGCTCCTGTATGTAACCCAACTGTTGGAGCATGTGGCTCCTGTATGTAATTGTTGTCCCTATGGATGCCCGTAACTCTCCGGTCGCTCCTGAAAATAGGCATGTTGTTATCTAGTGTGCTTACCTGGTTAACAAAAGCAAATAAATAAATATCCCATTTTCTGTAGGTCACACCATACAGTGTGTAAGTCTGTACAACTACATTTAAAGAATATCTGTTTCCTTACAATCTTGAGCAAGTTTATAAACTCACGAAGGACATAACTTAAGATCTTTCTATTGAATTACTTATTAGAGATGGAGATAAACGAACCAGTGAGCTGATAAATAATAAACCAAGGAATATTTGACAACCAGTCAGAAACCTTTTGTTCTCAATCTTAATATAAGTACTTAGTCGGAGGAATAGAAAAGTGGGGAACAATGGAAGGAGGAGAAGAAGGGAGGAAGACAGGAAGGAAAATAAAGGGGAGGGGAAGGAAGACAACTTGATTCAATAAAACAGAGAGTTGGATAAAAGATCCAGGAGTCAAATGCCACTTCAAGCACATTCTAGACTACCCCTTCTCTCACGTTCTTTTGTGCTTGAAGAAACAAGGAAAAAATATTTCAATACATACACATAGTCATCTCCTAGTCTTAAGAAACAGTTTTAGTTCCACATGCTCATTTAAACCTTGTCCTGTTTATGTTCTCACTTCAAAAATCCAAAAGTTTCCTTTGGCTCAATAAATCATCCCTACTGCCCCCTCTAGGTCCTAGCTTCACTTGTTCAATGTCAGTGAACTGCAAACTATGTTCTAGTTAGGGCTGTCCAACCTTTTGAGTGGGAGCAACATTTGAAATTTAAGAACATGTGAGAGCAACATCACCATGCGGCACATGCCTTTCAACATATGCACAACTATATTACTGACATTTTTAACAGTTTAAACTTATACATGCATATAATATAGTAATAATTACCGGCTCTGCCTTTTCCCATAGGGAAACCATGAAATATTTGCCGTTATAAAGGAGCTTTTATAGCATGCACGCTGCATGGCTTCCCTGGTTTCGCGCATGCGCCACTCAGTTTGTCCCCTCACGACTTGCCTCTCGGCCGCCTTTCATCTTCGCCAAAGTCAGCCTCCTCACTATAGGAATTTTGCAGTAGGTTAGTTCTTTTTTAAAAGTGGTATTTTTCCAAATACAGAGGACACCAGAACAGCTGAAAACAAAACAAAAAATCTGCCAGGCTACTGACAAAACGGACCAGGCGTGGCAGCACCAGAGCGTCAGGAGAACATCCTGTATTTTATATAATTGCTGAGGCAAAAAGGCAGACCGGCAATTATAAAATAAAAAATGGGTTAAGGTGTCAAACTCGATTTTTACACACACCCTCATTGTGGGATGCTTTCACAAACCCTCAGGCTTCACCCTCGGGTTTATGTAGCATCCCACAACTCGAGGTGTGTAAAATCCGTTACACACCCCGACCCATACTTTATTCTATATTTAACATACATAATGACACCATTAGTCAACAATACCGTTGTAATCAACTTTTATTAAATACTTTAAAAACACTATGATTTTTAAAATAAATTTATGAATAAATCTGCATTGTAATTCTATCTATTCAAATGTGAGCCCTGTTTCACATATTTGCAGCCAGCTTCATGTAGTTTGGTGTGTAGGATGTCTTTTTTTTGGGGAAAGGTGTTAACTGGAAGACACAGTATCTGTGAATCATAAAGGTGCTCTGTAGAAGTCATGCAAAGGGGTATGCCATTAATTCCTCACCTCACACACAGGTAACAAGTACTATGTGACCCCATCCCCACCCCAACAAAGACATCTAATAAATGTACATGTACATACACATATACTTATATGCATACAAATACATATACACACACACATACACATATACATATATACATACATACACATATACACATATACATATACATGTAATAGATAATCCACTCTAGGGTGTGCGATGCGTGTTCTGATATATGCATACCTTGGTGTGCGTTCAACCACCCAAGGCGTGCGTATATCAGAGCGTGACGCACACCCTAGAGTGGATTATCTATCCTATAAAATGGAAATAAATATTTTTGTGGGAGAGTAAAAGTAGTCCCTGTGTGGCATAAGAATTAAAAAAAAAAAAAAAAAAAGAAAAAAAGGTTTGTATTTCTTTTTATTTTGATGTAGTTAGATGGAGGAGAAAGAGTGGGAACACTGCAGGCAGACACTGAAAGCAAGTCCTCGGTGTAAAGAAGGAAAGTAACTGCATTTTGCTTATTTTTATTTAGATTTATGTAAAGAAGGACTGCATTTTGCCTTATTTTATTTAAATTTGTGTAAAAGAAGAGGCGAGCTGAGGCTAGTGGCAGACAGGACTTTCAGTTTTATCACTGAAGTGTAGCGTGACTGGAGCGTGGTGAAAAATCACACCTAATGTCAGCAAGACAGTGAAAGTAAGTGCCACTCTGTAGTAGAAAACAAAAACCTGCATTTCAGGTTATTTAAATTTAAAACAATGTAAAAAGTTGCTGTGTGAGCAGTCGAGACTAGCAAACCAAGGGAGTGTTGGCAGCGTCGGGGGCGTAATACGGGGCACAGTGGTGTTGCTCGCAGCTGTTGCTGAAAGAGACACTCGCTCTGTCCTGCGTGGCGTCTCTGGCGCTGGCAACACTCTTGGTTTGCGCTAGATCTCACAACTGCTTCACTGCGGCAGCTTACGTGATTTTAAATTTAAATAACCTAATACGAGATCTCACTTCTCTGTACAAATGTTACCTTCGCTGTTTAATGCGACAAATCGACTTTTCACCGCCTTCGATCACTACGCCAGTGACAAAACTAATCTGAACTTCGCTTCAGCTGGCTACTTCTTTACACAATCGAACAAAAATAAGGTAAAATACAGTTACTCTTCTTCAATTGAGGACTTGCTTTCAATGTCTGGGTGGTTATTAGGTACCATTATTGGCCATGCTCGGTCACGCTACATGTCACTAATAAAAGTGAAAGTGGTCCCCACTCATTTTCCTCCCTGTAAAGAGGACAGATTTATTGTAAGAATAGTAACTGAAAAGAAATAGGAATACAAAGCTCTTTTTTTTTTCTAGTCAGGGTTACTTTGAACTTTGGCTTGTGGGTGACTATCTGTGGTAGAATCTTGTGAGTACTGGTGAGAAGGTTTTGGAGGATAAAAAGTAGTTCAGGCATGCGGTCATTCTGGGAGGTGTGCGGTCGTTGGGAAATAATGCCACGGTCATGTGATGCATTCTGTCCAATCATGTTAGTGGAATTTCTGATTTTACCACCCCATTTTATAAATATACATATACATATAAATACACACATACACATATACATATACACATGTGTGAGAGACCTTCGGCACCATGCAATTCTGCTTAAAGTTGAATCAACATAACATTCTGTGGTGATTTGCATATGCAGCCCATGATGTTTTGCATTGTGTGGGCATGTGTGATTTTGTATTTTCTTGAAACTTGGCTTCCCAGCCAAATGCCCTTAGGGTAACCCTTGCCTCAGTGTTTCGCAAAAGGTTCTTTGTCTTTCACATACACATATATACATATACACATATATAAATATACATACATATATATATATATATATATATATATAATATATATATACATATATATATATACACACACACATATACATCATACATATAGATATACACACACACACACACACACATATACACATATATATAGGGAGGCAGTATAGCACAGTGGTTTAAGGCTCTGAGCTGCAAATCTGGTGACATCCAGCACACCAGACATGGGTTTGAATCCACAGCTGCCACTTGCAGACTGTGTGACTCTGGGCAAGTCACGTAACTTCCCTGTGCTCCCCAGGTCGCACTTGTAAAAAAGCTTTCAACTTAGTGTGCTAGTCCTGCTTAAACAACTAACATACATATATACATATATATTGAGTAGCACGTAGTGCTACCATAGTTAGGAGTTGAGGAGCCATTTACATGTTAAGCCCAAAAATTTTGCACCATAATAACTTTTAAACCGTTTGACGGATTTGCCTGAAATTTGGAATACGATCAAGACTCACACACCTTGGGATCTGCCAGTTTCGTACTGGTCAACTACACGTCCATGGAGTTATTTAGCGTGATCTGCGCATGCGTTCACGCTTTTCGGAATTCTACTGTCGCACCTACAGGTTGCACGGTTTTGCCACTGGCCCAAAATCTTTAGGAATGTGTGGCTTGGATCCCCAATCTGTCTTTTGAAGATTTCGTGAAAAAATATTAAACTGTTCAAAAGTTATGGCAGTCCGAACTTCTGTTTTTCCCATAGGATAACATTCGGCGTGCGCGCGTTTGAGGGCCGTATCTCGAAAACAGTCACGAGATATGGAGTTTTGTCAAAAATTATAGCCCCACATATAAAACTAGCCAGGAAAGTGATAATACATATGACTCTGAAATTGTTTTTCTATGTATACGGTTGCTGAGATATAAGCAATTTACTATTACAACTACTGATTTTGTGTTCCGAGTCATTATTTTGCACATATTCTTTCTGCTCACTGTCTTTCTCTATACAGCTTTTGGGAAAACCAGCCTGTGCACTTACATTACTCTTATCATTACCATTTTGCTTCGGTTCGTACCCGTTTCACTTCCGTTCACGTTTACGCCATCATGTGCGTTACCCTTTGCGTTTTCATTTGCTGTTGTGTTTCCAATGTTTTTACCATTTCTGTCTACAGTACTGTTCCTCTTTCTGTTTCACTGCGTCACCGTGCGCATTACGATTGTTTGCGGGCACAATGTTACAATGCGACAAGACATCATCCTGCGATCCTGCCGCTGCATTACATTCATTATTTCTCATTATCATTCTCAAAAGAAGGGAAATTAGAGGCAAAAACTCTGTTTAATGCATCAGTTAGGGTTGTTCTACAGTGACAAAGTGAGGAAATTCGATGTTAGGATTGAAACCCCTTTGCACTCCTCAACCCCCAACTGGAATCGGGTGTGCAATGGGGTCATCGATCCTGTCACCCCATTCTCCTATTCCTCAGCTTCTTTCCACATGTGATGGGGTGACACTTAGACTGTGACACAATGCACACCCCGTTCGAATGCAGTTAGTATGAGGGGTGTGAGTGTTTCAACCTCACATCAATATATATATACTATATATTATGGCACGGTAGTGCTACCGTAGTTAGGTTATGGGAGCCATTTACATGTTAAACCCCAAATTTTGCACCTTAATAACTTTGCAACTGTTTACGGGTTTGTCTGAAATTTGGAATACACAATCAAGAACCATACGCCTTGGGATCTGCTAAGTTTTGTACTGGTCAGATACACGGCTTCGGAGTTATTAGCGTGATCTACGTGTGCATTTACGCTTTTCTGGAATTCTACGGTTGCACCTAGAGGTTGCATGGTTTGCGTGACCTGCCCGAAATCTTCAGGGAGCGTACGGCCAGGATCCCGATGTGCCTTTGAAGATTCGTGAAAAATATTAAATGGTTCAAAGTTATTCAAAAACAATTTCCCATTATAAGTCAATGGGAAAAGTTAACAAAAAGTTTGACAGTGTCGCAAATGCATTTTACTTTCGCAAATGGCCCTCTTACTTTGCAAATCTGCCATCTTCTTTTCAGTCAGTGATCAGAAAAATGCTTGGCATTTAAATTTTGGACCTCTAGCAACCTAATTCTTTTTGTATTCACCTAGTCGGAGCCTGAGGATGCTAACCATGTCTTTATTTTGGGTAAAACACCCCAGAAATATATTTTCAAATTTCTGGAAAAAGTACTTTCACAAACTTCTTTTGTGCTCATGAAAGTGTCGCAAATCTTTGCATGCTTTAAATAAATTGTGACAGTACTTTCTAGGCTGTGGGAAATTACAGCAATTTTTGGCACCCTGCTGCAAAAGAACAGTTAGGAGTTTTGGGCTGAAATTTGGAGGAAAGCAGCTGACATCTCACAGATGTGCCTTTCAGTGTTGTTTTGAAAAAATATTACACAGCAGCAAAGTTACAGCACTCCAAAGTTGACTTTTTCCCATAGGATAACATTACAGACGCATGGCCATAACAGGAATCTTTTGGCACCCTGCTGCAAAATAGCGTTTGGTCTTTTTCCTGAAATTTGGAGGAAAACAGCCAACAGCTGACAGATGTGCCTTTCAGTGGTTTGGTGAAAAAATATTACAGGGAGGCAAAGTTATGGCACTCAAACTTTCTTTAATTCCCATAGGATAACATTATGGCGATTCGCCGCGCCTTTCAGGGCCCGTATGTGGAAATAGTGCAAGATACAGACTTTTTGTCAGAAAAGCAGCCCTAATGGGGGCTAAGCATAAAACTAACCAGGGCAGTCGTAAATCATATGACTTTTAAAAATTTTTCTACATCATACGGTTCCTGAGATATAACCTATTTAGTATTCCAAGTCCTCATTTTATGCTCCAATACCCATTATTATGCATACATTCTTTGTACTCACGGGTGGGATATTCAAACTGCGCCATTCATGCGCAAGCCATGCGCTGCGCCAAAATAGTTGCGCGGGGGTGTGTCGGGCGATATTCAAAGGAGTTGCGTTATTGAGCAACTCTTTGAATATCACCCAGCCACAGCCACTGTGCATGGTGCAGTGGAACTTGTGCCACCCGCAAGTTGACAGAGTGGAGCATTCAACTGCGGTGGCGCCAAGTACCATTGCGCCATGCACAAAATCGCGATATTCAAAAGGTGACATGCAAATGGGGCCATAATTCATGCCAGGTGCGGGGGCCATTTGCATCTGATTATATTTCCTTGCATGCCATTAGCATGTAGGTGCGCCCGATCCCGAGGACTTGCGCCTGGCCCCTGCCGAAATAGCAACCGTCAGGACGGCGCCCCTGCAACCCGATCGCGGGCAGCAATGTAGCTCCCCAACATATCCTGGTGGTCAGTGGACCAAAATGCCCAATGGTGGGCAGTATATTTAGAACCCCCAGATATTATCCAAATGCCCAATCGTGGGCGGTATGTTTTAGAACACTCCGGCGTATCCTGGTGGTCAGTGGACGAAATGGCAATCGCGGGCGGTAAGTATCAGAACCCCCCAGCGTATCCCTGGTGGCTAGTGTCCCCCACTCCACCCACCAAGAAGCCCCACCACCCGTTCCCCCACAGTTGGCGGGCGGCAGCATCCCACCGCCTGCCGCCCGCCCGCCTGCCGACTGACTGCCGGTAGAACTGCATGCCCTTGGTGCAGGCAAGAGCCAATGGGTGTGCAGCCTATACTAAACATGACAGTCAGATTTGACAGATAATTCATTCCACAAATCTGGACTTTTTATCTTACAATATAAACTACATGCCAATAACTCTTGCTCCTGTCATTATCTATGCGAACGGTCGTCGGCAAGTGCTGAAAGCCACGGCTGGTGGGATACTGCCGCCACCGGCTGTGGGGAAAGCGGGGTGGTGGGAGCTTTAATGTAGGTGGGTGGTGGGGGCACTAGCACCAAGGGTCGTTGAGGTTCAGACACTTACTGCCTGCGATCGTGTTCAGTCCACTGGACCACCAGGGATACATCGGGGGTTCTTAAACATACTGCCCTTGATCGGGCATTTGGAATCGTCCGGCGGAGGACCATTGCTGCCAGTGAACTGGGTGGGGAGTACACTCTGCCCGTGATGGGGCCAGTGGGGGTGGGGGTTTACAGTTGGCTGCCCGCAATCGGGCTGCTGGAGGGCACAGGGACTGGGTTAGGGGCCAGCCACAGGTGGTAGCTGCTGTGTTGCACCCTGAAATGCAGCAGCTCACCTGTGGGTGGCCTCGACTTCAAGCCTTTTTTTGGCTCAAAGTTGTGCAGGCGCGCGGGTTGGGGTTGCACCTGCAACTCTGCACAGCCCGGCTGAATATTGGGCTGTGCAGTTTATCTAAGTTCCTCCCTCCAGTTGAGCATGCATTCATTTGCATTGCGCTGTTGCTCAGCCTGTTTTCAGTGGTGCAACAGTCTCCTGCTGAATATCGCAGAATGGCACAATTTCGGGCTTGCGCATCGCAACCCTAATGCGCCTATGGCGCAACACTTTTGAATATCCCACCCACTATCTTTCTCTATGCAGCTTCTGGGAAAACCAGCCTGCGCTTATCATTACTGTTACCATTGCCCTTTCGCTTGTGGTTTCCATACCCGTTTCACTAACCATTGATGTCTACACCACCATTCGTTATCCTTTGCATTTTCATTTCGCTTGTGTTTCTGTTACTTTTTGCTATTTGTGTCTACAGTACTGTTACTCTTTCTGTTTCACTTTGCATCACCATGCCCAATGACATTTCTGTTTGCAGGCACCATGTTACTATGTGACAACACATCACTTTGCACACGTTCCCATCTACGCATCGTGTGAGTTACCCTTTCTGTTCTCATTTGAGCTTGCATTACCATATGCGCCACTGTTAATGCTTCTGTTTGCATTGCTGTTCCTGTTACTATGCCACAAGACATCACGTGGTGGGAGGCTGGGCCAGTGCTCCCACCGCATTACACTATTTCTTGTTATCATTCTCAAAAAAGAAGGAAATAGGGGCATAAAACTCCATTTAATGCACTAGATTAGGGTTGTTCCACAGCGACAAAAGTGAGAAATTCAGTGTTAGGGTTGAAAACCCTTGATCCCGTCCACCTCCCAGCCGGCATTGGGGTGCACATTGGGTCATCTGTCCCAACTCTCACCCCATTCTCCTATACTTCTGCTGCTTTACACATGTGATGGGGTGAGAGTTAGGGATGATGACCTAATGCGCACCCAATGCCGGTTGGGGGTGGGTGGGGTCCAGTGGGGGTTTTCAACCCTAACACTGAATTCTCTCACTTTTGTCACTGTGGAACAACCCTAACTAATGCATTAAACAGAGTTTTTTTCTCTAAGTTATATATATATATATGTATGTATGTATATATATACATACACACACACACACATATATATACATACATACAGTATATACATATACATGTAGAAACATACATAAGAAACATAGAATTTGATGGCCCACCCAGTCTGCCCATTTTCCTACCTAATGGATAACTTGCAGATCCTAGCTAACCAACAACCTACTTCTTCCTACCTCCACCCTGAGAATTGCCTTATGTCTGTCCCATGCATTCTTGAATTCCACCACTGTTTTTGACTCCACAACTTCCTCAGGAAGGCTGTTCCATCCATCCATCCACAGCCCTCTCAGTGAAAAAATACTTCCTCGCATTACCTCTGAGCCATCCCCCAGCATCACATTGTGCCTATCTTGTTCTTGCACACCTCGTTTCTGAAAGATGCTACCCTCTTGGACTTTGTGGATTCCTTGAGGTATTTGAACATTTCAATAATGTCCCCTTCTCCCACCTCTCCTCAAGGCTATACATATTAAGATCCTTAAGTCTCTTTCTTGATACATACATATATTTTATATATTATGGTAGAGGAGCCATTTCTATGTTAAACCTAACATTTTGCACCTTAATAACTTTGCAACCATTTGACAGATGTGCATGAAATTTGGAATACATGATCAAGAGTCATAGGCCTTGGGATCTGCCAAGTTTCATACTAGTCGGATATACAGCTGCTGAGTTATTAAGCATGATCTATACATTTACGCTTTTTCTTGAATTCTGTGGTCGCGCGACAGGTTGCACGGTTTGCTGACTGGCCCAAAATCTTCAGGGAACATGTGGCCAGGGTCTCCAATGTGTCTTTCAAAGATTTGGTGAAAAAATATTAAACGGTTCAAAAGTTATTCAAAAACAATTTCCCATTATAAGTCAATGGGAAAAGTAAACAAAAAGTTTGACAGTGTCGCAAATGCATTTTACTTTCAAAATGGGCCTGTTACTTTTTGCAAATCCACCATTTTGTTTTCAGTTGGTGATCAGAAAAATGCTTGGCATTTAAATTTGGGACCTCTAGCAACCTAATTCTTTTGTATTCACCTAGTCGGACCCAAGGATGCTAGCCATGTCTTTATTGTGGGGTAAAACACCTCAGAAATAGATTTTTCAAATTTCTGGAAAAAGTACTTTCATGCTCACGAAAGTGTTGCAAATTTTAAAAGCTTTCACAAATTGTGACAGTAGTTTTCTAGTCTGTGGGAAAATGACAGCAATTCTTTGGCACTGCGCTGCAAAAGAACAGTTGGGTTTTGGCTGAAATTTGGAGGGACAGCTGACATCTCACAGATGTGCCTTTCAGTGTTGTGTTGAAAAAATATTACACAGCGAAAGTTACGGCACTCCAAAGTTGACATTTTTCCCAGAGAATAACATTACGGTGCCCAACACAGTACAGGAATTCTTTGGCACCCTGCTGCAAACTAACGGTTTGGTCTTTTTCCTGAAATTTGGAGGAAAACAGCCAATAGCCCACAGATGTGCCTTTCAGTGGTTTGGTGAAAAAACATTACAGAGAGGCAAAGTTGTTGTGATCCAAGCTTCTCTTTTTTTCCCATAGGATAACATTACGGCGTTCACCGCGCTTTTCAGGGCCCATATCTCGGAAATGGTGTGAGATACGGACTTTCGTCAAAAAAAGCTGGGGCTAAGCATAAAATTAGCCAGGACAGTTGTAAATCATACGACTTTTAAATTTTTTTCTATGTCGTACGGTTCCTGAGATATAACCTATTTAGTATTCCAAGTTCTCATTTTCTGCTTCATTACTCATTATTATGCATACATTATTTGTACTCAGTGTCTTTCTCTATGCAGGTTTTGGGAAAACCAGCCTGTGCTTTCATTACTGTTACTGTTGCCCTTTCTGCTTGGGTTACGTACCTGTTTCACTTACTATTGACGTCTACATCACCATTGCGTTATCCTTTGCGCTTGCATTTCTGTTATTTTTGCCATTTGTGTCTACAGTACTGTTTCTCTTTCTGTTTTACTTAGCGTCACCATGTCCAATGACATTTCCACTTGCAGGCACCATGTTATTATGTGACAACACATCATGTGGCAGACCGCTCCCGCCTTCACGCCGCACTCGCGTTAGCCTTTCTGTTCTCATTTCTGCTTATGCTACTATGTGCGCCACTTGTTAGTGCTTCTGTTTGCATTGTTGTTCCTGTTACCATGCCACAAGATATCATGTGGTGGGAGCTGATCAGAAACCTCAATTTCTGAGACCCTTTTATAATTAAGTCACAAGGCATGAGAAGGGTTATGTTAATGGTCTGTTAATCACGTTCTAGGGGTGTACTGTGGCACGAGGTGTGGGCGAGTTCTACATGTCTACAGGGTGATTAACTGACCATTATACATAATTCTTGGGAGTGACTTAATGCTATTGTAATGAAACATGTTTTTAAACAGTGTTAAACCTTGTTCAATATATCGTTAACCTCTTCATGTATGGTAATAAAAGATTAACATAAGGCTGTTAGGATGTTTGCAGCCAATTAGAAAACTCCATTTAACACATCATGTGGCAGACCATTGCCGTCTGCGGCACCGTGTGTGTTACCCTTTCTGTTCTCATTCGCGCTTGTGTTACCATGTGTGCCACTGTTAGCACTTCTATTCATGTTGTTGTTCCTGTTACTATGCCACAAGACATCACCAGCAGGGTCAGGTGGGCAGTGGAGCAACAATGGCAGACAAAATTAGGTAGTACATTGTAATTGTAGATGCAGATGACAATACAGATGGATTGTAAACTGAAGCATACTGTATACCCTCAGCTTGTATATGTACCATTGTGTTCTGTTCCATCTACTGTTTGCTTCCCGGGTCACCCCTGCAAAGGCGTCCGGGCCCTGTGAGCCTACCGGTTATCAAAATTCAATTAAGCAATAATGCATGATGCAGGGTTATGTTAATGGTCTGTTAATCACCTTCAAAGGGGTGTACTGTGTACGAGGTATAGCTGAGTGCCATGCTCCATAGGGTGATGAATGACCATTATCATACGATGGTAATGCCTTTATTGCTATTATAACTAAAAATGTTTTTTCGCACTGTTAAAAGCTTGTTCAGAAATGGTTAACCTCTTCATGTATCTTAATAAAAGATTTACATAAGGCTGTTAGAATGTTTGCAGCCGATCAGAAAACTAAATTTCTGAGACCCTTTTATAATTAAGTAATAAGGCATGACAAGGGTTATGTTAATGGTCTGTTAATCACGTTCTCAGACTCTTTTATAATAAATAATAAATAAATAAAGATGGGGAATTTAAGTACACATAGTAGTGACTGCATCCTAGTGTATAGTCACAGCTGTGTACTGTTGAGTGCTGATGTGCAGCACCTTGGTACAATGATAATGACTGTATTGGCATAGTAAAAAGTAAGTGCGTTGCTGAGTTTTTACACTGTTAGAATTATGTCAAATGTGACATGCAATGTGCCACATCATTGCATATGCTGTGATACTGACTGTACATCATAGGCACCAAACAAATTGATGGAGGTATAGTTGTAGCACTATTAGTTAACATTGATTTGTATGCTTAAGTCAGACACACTCATTTTATGTCATAATGGTATTTTAAGTAAAGAGTCGACACAGGTGGTTATGGTTTAAAAAATTTATTGCCAATTTGTCAAATGGAGAAAAGGGCCAATCAAGACTGAAATTTAGTTAACAGAAGTAGTCTCACAATACAAACTTTGTATGTGTGTAATCATTGCTCTCATATATGCAAATGTGTAAGAATAATAACAAGTGTATAATATGGATTGGAGTAAATATGTGATATTATAGAAAACTAATCAGGTGTTGTGTGTTTCTAGTGATGTTTCACTTCTCACTACTCTTTGAGTGTACTTTCTGACATCGAACCTGGAATTCCAATAGTCAAGCTGAAGCTGTGGCTTCATTATATATTACTATTGAGCGTGAAGAGTTTGTAAAAAATGCTCGTTTTTTAAAATAGTTGTATGTTGTAATTATGTGTAGTGCATTACTTGTGTGGTATGTAAATAAGGCAATGTCAGTAGGTTGTAAAGTGTGATTACACACATGATACACAAGTGTTTTGTTGTTGTGTGTGACTGCTAATGTGGATGTTCCTGGGTGGGCGAAAAACCATGTGCTGACTGTCTAAGTAATACAATATAAAAAATGTTAGTTCTGGACATTTGATTGGTGTTATTTAATTATATGTCACTGAATAGGCGAATGGAAAATTCCACCCGACCCTCAATTGAGGCTATCATAAATATTGTCAGGAACAGGTATGCAGTGTGTTGTGATCAGTAACAGTGTCTGATTTACAATTGTCAATATTTTTTACATACGTTAGAATTACTTATGTGACAAGTTGAGAAAATAGAATATTCTTACATGAACAAATGACATAGTTTCAATTCTTACATTAGCTTCTATGTAAATTCTTAACTTGTAAATACTAAGACTGTGCATGATATGCATTTTTAACAAATTTATGGTTAATTAGATGTAGTTAGTATAGTGATGGATAATATATTTGAAGCGTTTAGTTGTACTTTAGTGTTAGACTAGTACTTTAGTACAAATATTAAAGTAGTTATTAACTATGTACACCTGAATACAAATCTTTACATTATGTACAAGTAATTACAAACACATTTAAAAGTCAATAAATAATATTCTGCAATTGATTAGTATTTACAGTTGCATAATTGAGCTTCTTGCATTATCAATAAAGGTAGTTATTTTGCATATGTACAGTACTAGTATTATGCATGAAGGTGGGATAGTTCTACACTGTTGCATGGTGAGCGAATAATGTTGTTGTCTATATGTCAAGAGTCAATAGACAAATTGAAGTGTTGATAGGCAACTTGTGACAGAGTGGAATGTTTGGTGAATGTTAGAAGAGTTCCTCAGTTATTTACGATGATAACTGAGAACTTCTCTTTGTTTGCAAAGAGTAACACTTTATAACTCATATCAATTTGTTGTTATGTTGAGTTGATACATGAATAATTAAAGATATGTACAGAGGAGGACAGCAGTAAGGCCTCAGTTTTTAGATGTACAATCTTTGATAGACATGTAATCATGGTTTCTCTAGTGACTGTGAATATTGTTGGCACCGATTGAAGCCACTACAACAATTTTCATGTAGTCACTGATCCACACAAGATGTTACATGTTACAGTGTATGGAATGTCTCTGTCAGAATAGCATTTTGTTGAAATGCCATGTTTTATTCAGAGTCGATCGTTATACAACATTGTAATGAGGTATGAATGTTTCTGGGACAAAGTAGTCACGTTAAAATGCAACATGTTTTGTCCTATTCTTCTGAAATATGAAGGTTATCATAATTCTTCAATATTAGAAGATATGCATTTTTAAGTATCGTGCAGTCTCTGTTTAAAACTGCTTGTAGATTCATACCTCTAACCATCCAGTTCTGCACCTTAGTAAGGAGGTGTAATGCCCAGAATGCATGGATTGACCATGGTGATAGATTGTACTGTGAGTGTCAAACACTGATTGGTTGAAGACTATTCAACCAGCTGTATAATCTGTGATAGGGTATCAACTCTGAGCTCGTTGAGTCAAACTGTGCAACATAAGCAACAGATATTGACATGAACTCCTGAGACGTATGGACTGAGTGCATCTGCCTCCACACCTTCCACAGGCATGACTACATTCAGCATTGGTGAATAGCTGTCGAATTTGACACTTTGGTTTGAGGGACAAGGAGTAATCCACAGCTAGTCTTCTGTGGTTTCACGCTGTGAATGGCCACATAAATACATACATATTTTGTTACATATGTTACTGTGAGTACTGCCACATTAGGGGTGCCATCTTCATCCAGGTTGTTTATCACAGCCATCATAAACTCAGTAGTGTCTTGCTGTATGCCTGCAGCAAATGTACTACATCCAGCATATGTAGCTAACACCTGTCGTAGTGGTGTTAGTGACTGTACATTATTACACTGATCAGAAGTCATGTTGATAATCTGCTTCAGGCGTTTGATAGAGTATTGTCTTGTGAAGCAGATATTGTCTGAACAAAGTGTGGCATGTGTGAAAAACTTGCATAGCTGAGTTAGCATAGCAGTTTACTCTGGTGCTGTTGTCAAAGACTGGTACTGAGCTACACCAACTGATTTCTGATGAATTGCTGGCTGTGAATGTTTACTTGAAGTTGTGACCTTTGTTGAACTCTTTTTGTTGAATCACTTCTGGAAGCTTGTCACTGTTTGTTGATACCTGTAGCTGTGGCTGGAATTGTGTGAGACGGACAGATATGTAGGCAGTGGTATTAAAGACATTTGTGGCTGATGTAGAGTCGTAACCTGTTGTACTCAAGAATACATCGCTTGTCAGCTCATATTTTCTGAGGTGCTATAGTAATAATGTGCAACCCAGAAAGGCTACACATAAAAGTGTCACGTAGCTCAAGCCACCCTTGAAAATGTCTGTACCTATGTCTACCATTGCTGAGTCCAAACTCAATCCCTGAGATTTGTGGATGGGACAGCATATGCAACACATAATGGAAACTGTTTCCTGCTTCATAGACATCCTTAAAACTTGAATTTTACACAGGTTCGGTCTATGTGTACAGAGTGTTGTCAAGTGAACTACAAGCGTCTCGATATATGTCTTCTGGACATTGTAGACAAAGTCAGTGATGTTTCCCATGGCACCGTTTACCATGCCTCGTTCTACATCTAGATTACGGCAGCAGCATGATACGTCCATTCTTACAAACTGTGAGAACAGCTTCTAGGCCAGCTGTCGTGAAACATCTGACTTCAGTTCACTTAGTCGTTCAGTCATCTTTGCTACTAGTTTTGAATAAGAATAACTCCATCAACTGTATCAACCGCATGCAGAGTTACAATCTCTTGGTTTTCTCTGCAGCATTAGATTGTTGAATTCAGTGCATTTCTTTAATCGTGGTATAAGACACACTATGTGTCTGCCAGTAGAGTATATATCGCTGAAGACATGACATGCTGTTTCTATGCATGCAGTATCTACTGTACTGTGATTCTCTGATCATTTAACATACAAACATGTTCTGGTGATAGAGAACCTGTGAGCTTCATCTAAAGTGATTTGTAAGCTAGATCATCACTTTGGCATGTTCTCAGACAACTCAACATAGGTAAATAATTCCCATGTGTTATAGTCTGCAATGCAACGAGGATATTCTTAGTTTGTTTGGCAGTTAGAGTTGTAAATACATGCTCTGCATTGACTGGTGCAAGCTGTAAAGGTCTCCCAACACAAGTATATTTTTGTCACCAAATGGCACTCCATCGTCAGTACCTAAAATCTGTTGTAGCGAGATGAATACAGGCAAACATGACATTGGAGACCATACTGATTTAAGTCAGCGATGAGTACTTCATCTTTTTGATCATGGAATGGAGCTGAGATGCAACCTCGAATGACAGTTTACAATACTCTCCAGTTTTCCATGTTCCACTGGCAACATAAAGAGACAGTGTAATGTAACTCCACCAATGTTGTATGCTGCTAGTCCTGTGGGAGCTGTTACAGCAACAGACATTGAAGAACCTGTCATGCTCCGTACTTCTGCAGTGATGGCTTCAATGAGGAACTCTTTCCTGTGCCAGCATAACCGCTAACAAACATTAGTAGTGGCTTGTAGTCAGTACAGTCACATTGTTTTGTTTCATGTAGTATCTCATATTGGACAGCTTCAACTACTTGAGAGTGAACTGTATGCTGCAGCTGATTTAGTCTTTCTCTTAAGTCAGCTGGGTTGACCATGGAGTGTGTGCCATGTTCCATGGCTGTCTCAATTTCTGACATTAACACTTCTGGGGCATTTTAAGGGCAGAGGGTCACCTAGAACACCTTGTCCTTCTGGATCAAGGTTGTCTTGTGAACTAACGGAGTGTCTTCCTGAGGCTGCTCTCTGCCTTCTCAAGCTGTTCTTTCTCAGTTTCTAGTCTCTGTATATATGTCTGTGAGTATTCAGGTTTGGAAAGTCTCATAAGTGAGATTGAACTGTTCTTCGAATGTGTCACAGTCACGTTTTAATTCAGACTCACTCCTCCAGGGTTTAAATAGGAATAGGAGAGCAAAGTATTAATTTCTCTGCTCAGATGTCCTAGATGCAGTTTACAGTGGTCTATGAGCCATGGCTTGTGTCTCTTTATGAGACAGCCATCTACTCATTGACCTTGTAAATCTGGTGTGTTGAGTCAGGTGCTACATCTGTCTTGTAGTCATACCACTTAGCCATCTGAAGAGACACATATCATTCATGTCGTTGTGTCTACGTGGGTAGTAAGTGTCTATCAGGTTATTCTTTAAAGATATGTTTTGAAGAAGATTATGTGGCGGCAGGCTCCTCAATTTCAGCATGAGGAATCAGTACATTTCCACTTCTCTTTGTAGTTTACACTGAGAAAGCGTGCAGCATCAGGTTCCCGTACAGATGTGTACCCATTAACCGGTCACTGGCTTTGTAGCTCACATTCTCTGTGAAAGGTCTTCAAACCCATTGACCAGAAGCTGAATGTCAGGTTTTGCTTGAACTGGCAATATCTTCCCAAAGATCTTGCAAGCTAGTCTGTTCATGTTTGGTTATGTACAGTGATGTGCCGAACCAGGCCAGTGAGTTATCAGCTACAAACTGAACATCTATGGTTGTTGCCACATTAGGAGAAGAGACTGGGTTGTAGTCATTGATGTACACCTCTTTTCATCTCTGGTAACTGTATACCCTCTTGGTTGATTTGCCTTCAAGTGGTTGTGCATTGCTGAGAATAGGTCACTCATGGCACCACCCTGACAAACTCATCTAGGAAATCCAAGTGACATCATGTGTACCAATTAGATTTGTTCTTTACTACTCGCTGGCAATATTTTGTGTAAATATGTAGCTGGAACTTTTGTACCAACTTCCACAGTGTGGGACTGTCATACTTGTCTGGAATGTGACAAGTGATATATTTTTGAAGAATACTAGTACTTCTGCTGCTTCATGTTCACCAATGTGTGAGCATCCTTGATCCACAATAACATATGGATATGAGGGCACCTCGTTCTTGATATTCTGTCCTCCAAAGTAAATTCCACAATACCTAGGGAGGATGGTCCTTTGGCCAAATGAAGTTAGAATGTCATGGAACCGCTTGTGAAAATGTCTTATGACAGACACAGGATCAAGTGAACACATTCTCTGACTGTTATTGATGAGATGCCATTGAAATCAGGATTTCCCTCTCAACAGTTCAATGAGCTCGTCCAGGCATATTCAGCACAACTAAGTGTGACAAACCATGTGCTGCCATACTCTTGCAGCATTGTCATCACTTCAGAGTGTCTGCGTTACCAATATTCTTTGGTGCCATGAAGACTTGAAAGTATGAAGGACAGATTCACTTGCAAATTTCATCTTTCTGTTAATTTCTCTAGAAATTGAGCATCTGTTATTCCATCTAGTGGACTTATTGACGAATGGTATGTGCTATAGACATAGACAGAATGCTAAGTTCACTCTCCCAGAGGAGATGGAACAGGTACTGTATGTTATGTCTGGATTGCAATCTTTGTTGAGGACACAGTTAGTGTGGTACTCAGCACCCTGTACATACTTCTCTTTCATCTAGGCATCCACCTGACCTTTTGGAAATAGGCCTTGAAACAGCGTGCTTCTAGTGTTGCCTCCCAAATGTTGACAGGCTCACCTTCCACCTGCTTCATTTGATAGAGATCAATGTTGTCTCCTAATGGATCTCTACCATGTAAGTGGAGTGGTGTGTACTGTTCATACACATTGTCCTTGTGTGTCCACTGACCTTCTCAATGATTGGCTTACTTTTCTAATAGATCATGTTGCACAGAGACTGGCCATCTGATCTATGTCAAGGTCTGACTATGAAAGGGATTGTTACTCTTTAAATAAGTAAGGACAAACTTTACCTTTGCACATTGACAACATCTTGCCAGATGACCTTGGCCTTTGTTGCACTTCATTTACAAGAATTACCAAGCTATTTTCAGTTGAGATTGCTTGAACATTTTCCTGTAGAGAGTGGTAGTACATCATGGAACCCTTTAGAGATCTAACAAGCTTTTCTGTGGAATGTTCCGTGTCTTTGTGTTCAGATGTAGAATCATTTGGAATGGTTTCATTGTCTGAATTAGAATGCATTCAAACATATTTAATGTTGAAATCTCACTTGGTGTAACATCTGTTTCCATGTTATTCGGCATTGACCTTGCTGGCAAAGTGTTAGACTTCAGTTTGAGAACAGTGTTTGCATAGCACAATGGTGTCTTGTAAGTGAAAGTCAGATTTCAGCACAGAATGCTGCCAGATGGAACCACATGTCATTGTGATGGTGACAAGGTTTCTAGGTTGACTGTGACTGTTTGTTTTGTGTAACACAAATGGTTTGCATGACACACATACAGAGTCAGACTTCTGAGACTTTGCGCCTCAAACTTAACAATTTCTTTGCCGTACTGTCTCAGAATATCAGTTTTAACACTGAAACAGATTTTTCTGCGAGTGTTACACTGAAAAATTGTTGTCTCTGGTACAGAAGTAATGTGTTGCAGTTTTTAGGAATGTGATGGCACCTGCATGTCACCTGATTCCAATAAGTGATTTAAACAAGTAGTGTACTGATGTACAGCTCACTGTCCTTCACTTATACTCTGTAGACAAGTTTCGCATGCCTGTTTGATGCACTGCAAGCATCCGCATGTTGTGAAAATACTATCAAACACCACTCATCGAGACATGCAAGTGAGTGACCCATGAGTCCAGTATGTGGCGGTTCTGATGGTCAATTTTTGTAAACAGTTTATGTCTGTCTCTCGATCTGTTATTACAATTAGGTTCACAAACTGTTCTACTTTTTTAAATGATGATTACCTATGGTTGCAGGTATCATCACATGACCATGTCAGACAGTCAATTTATTGAAGACTGTGGTTGGATCACAGTCATCATCAGTATCCAATTGATTGTCATCAGAGATACTGAGGACATTTACTAGTTTGCCATACTCATCAATGGTGAACTTGTATTCTTTGTTAGGGTATGATAAGACTCTTCCCAAAATATGCCCTTGAGTGCTTGTGTGCATCCACTGTCCTGTGAAAACATGACAGAAGTTGTCAACAGTCAAACAAGGATACTGTTGAAGCCTTTTTTTATGGCATATACAACTTTCTGAATTGTTCAAGCACATGACACATCTTACGTCTGGCCTAGCTGTATTTAAACACTGCTCTGTTGATGAAAGTTAGCACTTTGAGATGTAACTTCATCAGAGGCGGTGACTCTTATTCTTTTTTCGGGTGTGTCTCAGCAGCAGCGATAAGTCTTTAAATCTTAGCTTTACCTGCTAGTGATTGGAAATACTTTCTCTTTCTGAGTTGTAAATCAGCAGTTGTGAGTTTACGTGCGTTGTTTTGAATGTTTCTTGATTGTTATCATTCAAAATAGTTGTGTTTCATCTCAGAGATCTACACAACATTGTGTGAGTATACCTTTTTCTTTCTGTTAAAGAATTTAGTTTGGGTGTGCAGTGACTTGCTGTAGGGGTCACTATTGCAGTAAAGGTCTGTCCATGTTCATTTTGTGGTGTGACTTTACTGTTTTGTTTGTTGCCCTTATACAACAGTGTAGTACTAATATACCTCTCTCATTCTGAAACACATTTATGTCTGTATTTAGTTGGCATGTTTTGCTATTATGGTTCACGGTGGCAGGTGGCAATCTTAGAAGTATCAGGCACCTGTATGAGAGACAGAGAAAAAAACAGTGTTAGAATATGGCTCTGTACATTTCTTATTACAGTGTGCATTGACATAATTGTGAGTTAAGTATGTTAAAAATTGGTTCAAAAATTGCTTAAGATTACTGTTTTATGAATGTGCATAGTGCAGTTGCTACACACGCTCATAAGATTGTGCATTATCAATATTTCCAGTTCAGCTTTTCAACATTGTCTTTTTACCACACCTCTTTATGAGCAGTACAGGTGTCATTTTTCACATGTTGGGCAAAGCGTGTTTCCGCCATGCTAGCGCTAATGGCGCAGTTGATCTGCAAAAGTCACTGTATGGGATACATTAAGAAAATCACAGTGAAACTATTCATGAGCAGAGGTGTTAAATTACTCTGTTGAAATTTGGAGAAAAAAATTCCTAAAAATGGCTGTTTTGAGCCTCGTGTTGCATGCTTCCTAATGCATGGTCATAAGTTTGCGGATTTTGAATATTTTAACTGCAGGTTTTCAACATTGTCATTTACCACACCTCCTTATGAGCAGTACAGCTGTCGTTTTTCACATCTTCTCAAAACGTGTTTCCGTCCACACTAGTGCTCAATAGCAGTCGATTGTGCTTGAAATCACTGTATGGGAGACATCAAGAAAATCACAGTGACACTGTTCATGAGCAGAGGTCTTAAAATGACTATGTTGAGAATTTGGTGAGAAAATTCCTAAAATGACTGTTTTATGAGCCTCGTTGCATGCCTTCCTATGCACGATTGTAAGTTTGCAGATTTTCAATATTTTCACTCCAGATTTTCAACATTGTCATTTCCCACACCTCCTTTATGAGCAGTACAGCTGTAATTTTTACATCTTGCCCAAAGCATGTTTCTGACCATTTAGCGTACAATGGTGCAATCAGTGTGTGGAATCACTGTATGGGACACATTAAGAAAATGATAGTTACACTGTTCATGAGCAGAGGTCTTAAAATGACTATGTTGAGGATTTGGTTAAATACTGAAAAACTAGACTGTTTTATGAGCCTGTGTTGCACGCTTCCATGCGCTCGTGAAGTTTGCGGATTTTCAATATTTTCTCTCCAGATTTTCAACATTGTCATTTCCACACCTCCTTATGGGTAGTACAGCTGTCATTTTCATCTTGCCCAACATGTGTTTCACCCAGGTAGCGCACAATGGTGCAGTCGATTGTCTTGAAATCAATGTTTGGGACACATAAAGAAAATCACAGTGACACTGTTCATGAGCAGAGGTCTTAAAATGGCTATATTGAAAATTGGTGGAAAATTCTACAAATGACTGTTTAACAACTGTGTGTTGCACAGTCCGTACACAGCTCGTAATTTTGAAAATGTTCAAGATTTGCAGTACACTGCATTTTAAATACCTACACAGGACATACATGTGTTTATTATTGAAAATTTGGTATTTTTGCCATAAAGGGTGAAATTGTGGCAATAATAGACAGTTTTTGAAATTGCTGTGAGGTGCGAAGTGTGGCAAATTGTGCTTACGTGCATTCAACAGTGTGTAGAGTGTGCTGTCGTGCATTTTGACGGTATGATGTAAAGTATTGTTGAGTTCCGCACCGCCAAATTTACTGTTGTGCATTCAACAGTGTAGCAATAAATACTATGCTGATGCGAAGTGTTGCAAAATTACTCACTATAAATTCTGATGTACAAATTTAGAACTTGGGAGCCAAATACATTCATTATCAAATCAGATTTCAGTGTGTTTGACTGACAGGTGGTCCTACTGATGTAATGCAAGATTTTTCATGCCATGTCAGACAATCAATCGAGACGGACAACACTGAAGAAGTCAACAGCAGCCATCTTAGTTCTAACTGAGACAGAGCAGTTACATAACTGTAAGTACAGTATATTTTATAAATCATTTTTATAGTATGATAAAAATATTTACCAGCATGTAAATACTATTAATCAAAATGTTCAATTCTGAATTTGATTATGTAACTTGTTATTATCTAACATGCTGTATTATTTAGAAAAACAGTTTAAAGTCAGATAGCATTTTAGTACTAACTTGTGCAGATACAGCTGCAAATAGAGGAGATGGGAAGCTGCATTGGACCCATAACAGAAGATGTAACCAATCAGACATAGTTTCTGCTGTTGTAATTGTTTAAACTGCCTATGAAAAGGATAGCAATTTTCCACTTCTCCAATGTTTGTAGATTTTAGCTGGAACATAAGTCTAGTATTAGTGACTGCCTTCTTAGATTGGTTAATAGGCCACAGCAGTGGAGAATGTTTATTTTTGATTTGTGTTATGTCTCAGCCCACTGAAGCTAGCTTGAAATAAGGAGGAAAATATCAGTTTTATTTTCAGTACTGCCTGCTCACTGCAGGGTGAACACTGACTTTCTTTCTAGCTCTCTGTACAGTTCTGAATGTTTAAACTTAGAATGGCGAAAATTGCAAAGGAGTTTGTGTGGAAAGTTGGGCGCAGTTTCGTGAGATGAGCAGCTGAGTATGCTGTTAATAGTAATTTTGGGAGGGACCTGCAGCTCCTAGATTGCTATGTAAGATGGTTTGACGGGTGGCATGAGATGGGAACATCTTATGCCAACTATGCACAGACTTTGAGAACTCAGCCTCATCCTGACATACTGCTAATTCATCTCGGAGGCAATGATTTGGGCACAAAGCTGCTGGGTAGATTTAGCTACAGAAGCAAAATTGGACCTTGCTTCTATTATGAGTATGTTGCCTGCCTGTATTATCATTTTTTCTGATATTACAGAGCATATAAGGTCTAGCAAGCAAACATCATATGTATCTGATTTACAGAGCTCACTGAAAAGTAAACATACAAATATCTGCTTTTCTCATGCATGCATGGTTGCAAAGTTATTAAGGTGCAGTTTGTTTAGTAAGAAATGGCCTCAACTCAATTATGGTAGCACTACTGTGCTACCATAATATATATACACACATATACATATATATACACAGATACATTATATATGTAGATACATTATATATATACATAGATACATTATGGTAGCACGGTAGTGCTACCATGTTAGGGTTAAGGAGCCATTTCTATGTTAAACCCTCAAAACTTTGCACCTTAATAACTTTGCAACTGTTTGACAGATTTGCCTAAATTTGGAAAACACGATCCAGAACCATAGGCCTTGGGATCTGCCAAGTTTTGTACTAGTCTGATATACGGCTGCGGAGTTATTAAGCATGATCTGCGAGTGCATTTATGCTTTTTCTGGAATTCTAAGGTCACACTTACAGGTCGTACGGTTTGCGCGACCGGCACAAAATCTTCAGGGAACATGCGTCCGGGTCCCTGATGTGCTTTCAAAGATTTTGTGAAAAATATTAAACGGTTCAAAAGTTATTCAAAAAACAATTTCCCATTATAAGTCAGTGGGAAAAGTTAACAAAAAGTTTGACAGTGTCGCAAATGCATTTTTACTTTCGCAAATGGGCCTGTTACTTTTGCAAATCCATTTTGTTTTCAGCTGGTGATCAGAAAAATGGTTGGCATTTAAATTTGGGACCCTCTAGCAACCTAATTATTTTTATATTCACCTAGTCGGACGCTGAGGATGCTACCCATGTCTTTATTTTGGAGCAAAACACCCCAGAAATATGTTTTTCAAATTTCTGGAAAAAGTACTTTCGCAAATTACTTTCGTGCTCACAAAAGTGTCGCAAATTTTTGTGAAAGTTTTCGCAAATTGCGACAGTAGTTTTCTAGTCTGTGGGAAAATGACAGCAATTCTTTGGCACTGCGCTGCAAAAGAACGGTTGGGAGTTTTGGGCTGAAATTTGAAGGGAACGCAGCCGACATCTCACAGATGTGCCTTTCAGTGTTGTGTTGAAAAAATATTACATGGCATCAAAGTTATGGCACTCCAAAGT